>BSBM01000541.1:6042500-7345000 GCA_027924585.1 Larix kaempferi | reverse complement strand
AGATACATCCTTCTTCTTCTTTTGTTCTTGGCGGGGACTTGAACTCCTTTCTTGGTGCTTGTGTTTATGGAACTTCTTTCCTTTTCCCTTACCTTTCTTGGCATGGGAAGCAAATGCTTGAGTCTCTTCAGGTTGAGTGCCATGGAGTCTTTGACGTGCTGCAATCTTGGTCTCCTCCTGAGAGCAATCTGCCCAAAGCTTGTCAAACTTTGGTAGTTTGGATCTACCACTTATGCTTTGGATAAAGGATTCCCATGATGGTGGAAGACCATTTAAAGTGTGTAGGACAAGCTCCTTATCGCCAATAGGATCTCCATTGGTGCTGAGCTTGTCTTTGAGTTCTGCGATCCTCATAAAGTATGAGGCAATGGATTCCGACTTTGCTATCTTCATATTTGAGAGTTAGTTTCTCAAAGTCATAATTACATTTAGGCTAGTGTGTTCAAACAGCTTCATAATGGTCTTGAACATTTTCCTAGCATTCTTCTTTCCTAAGATCTAAGGAACCAAATGGTCTCTCACGGAATCCACAAGAATACTTCTTGCTTTAGCATCATTCTTCCTCCATCGAGATTTATCCTCTTCGGCTTCTGGTTCAGGGACCTTCTCATTTACATATAGTAAGAGATCATTTTCTTCTAGGAATAGAAGAACCCTAGACTTCTAGGAAATAAAGTTGGAGGCTCCTTCCAACCGATCTTCAACCTTCATCCCAATCATCTTGATTTGCGGATCTGGATCAGAAACCCTAGCAGGAGCTAGGTCAAAAATGAAAGTTCTCGGAATTGAATTCCGTCTTCACCAATGGATTAGTCTAGTCAAAGGCGAAATTCCTATGGCTCTTTTTCTCCAAAATAATGGCTGAAGACTTCACAAGATGAAACCCTAATTCCAGCAAGGGTTCCGACAATGCTTCGGCAATGCCTTCTTCTAGAATGGCTTTAATACCATGTTAAATTTCATACATTCATAGCATAAAACATAAATGCATTACCAAGATCACTAGAAGTAAGACAAAGCACAAAACAACAACACAGAGTTTACCCTGGGAAACCCAAATGGGAGAAAACCCAACAACCTTCGCAGAGAGATGATAATTCTGAGATCAAAGTACAAATAAAGAAAGAGAAAGAATGTGAAAGTATCTTTCACAAGTAGATGCCCCAAATAAGTTTCCTCCTTCAAGTGATGCGAAATTTGCCTTCTCCAAGTGATGCGCACTTCCTAAGTGAGTGAATGAGCTAATGAGGTGCACGAACCTCTTATTTATACAAGTGCAAATTGGAAAATTCACTAATGGGGCCGACTTCACCTGGGGGCAATAAATAATTTAAATTTAATCTTTTTATTTGTTTCTTTTGCACCCCAAGGCTTACACTGATTCTTTCATGTGTTTACATAATTTATTACATAAAGTTCTTCTCCCTTAGGAGGTATAAACAAGTACAATGAAAGTACAATAAAATATAATGAATAATATCTTTCGAAGTTGTACAAAATCCAACATAGCCGCCAGGAGTGTACGCGACAGGCGATGGGTGACAAAGTTGTGTAGCACCGAGACGTCGAGTTGCTGGGTGTCTCAAGCCATGTGTAGTTTGGAGCACATGATAGATGTTGCAGTGGCAGAGTTGCAGGAGTTGACCAAGACAAGGATCGTGGAGGAGCTGCAGTCCACATCGAAGTGTGGTGATCAAGGATTGGGCCATGCATATCATGAAGAATTGTGGGTGGATCATAGAGCTCGTAAGGATTTGGGTCGTTGGATCTAGGAGCGTCATTGATGGTTGGAGTGAGCTCAACGGTTGAGTTGTTCCACCGGTCTGGGACATGACTAGACGAAGGAGCCACCAACACGAGCACAAGTGCAGACATGACGTAGGTTCAGCAGAGTAAGGGGAGTAGTGTGAAGCTAAAGCCAATCTAAAGGTGGAGTCAAGTGACGCCAATAGCCACAACATATGTAGCACAAGGCCACACAAGGAGCCCGCAGATCGAGCTCAACCATGGTAGAGGAGCTGGTCCGTAATAGGGAGGAGACACGGGATTAGGCTGCAGCAGTAGAGTTAAGGTCGCAAGCTCAACAAAATGTTGTGGGGTACAGGTTGTTGGGACATCCTATAGTTGGTTCCAAAGGGGGTCTGGAGCCTGGATCAATGTCAGAGAGAGAACGTGAGGCTCTTTTTCAGCAGGCCTACTTGTTATGAGATGACATTGATGGATGAGGAGTGCAGATTATCAAATCGGATGCAACCAAAAAGTCTTCCAATTCAGAGGGAGCAGTTACAGCAGCAGAGGATTTGATGGATCCAGGTGGATGCTTCTCTAAAAGTACCTTCCTCGCTAAGAGGGAGTGTTAGATTTTGTAGCTCGGACAAGTACTTCTACATGGGGATGTCTACCATGTAGAAGTTGTCAGAAAAAGTGACTCTTTAGACAGACTTTGTAAAAGGTGACTTTTATAACACCTTATGTAAATGTAAAACGGTAACTTAAGTGATCTCAATGAGATATTAAGTAGTAGTTGTTGATCTATGACTTAAGTGATCTCAACGAGAGATTAAGTTCCAGCCATTGCATTAGAAGGGTCGATATTGAGCCAGTGGTATTGGCTCATGGTATTGATAGGATGTCCCATGGTTTTGCATGAGGTTGAGGATTATAAAAGAATCTATGTAGAGTTGTATAGTACCACAGTTGCAGGAGTGAGACGTATCTCTTGTGTTGGTCAAGGATCAGTGAGTGATCGAATCTGAGAGAGGGAGTCTCTCAAAGGCTTAGGAATAAGGGATTCACTCAAGCCAGGGTTTGTTAATATTGCTGAGGATTTGGGCTTAGTTGCAGCAAGGAGGAATCAAGAGTTGACTGAGATCTGGTGTGTCGTATCCGAAACCATGGTGTTGTAAGTGCTATTTAACAAATCTACAATAAAGACAAATTGTTTGTTGGTTTTCCCCATTAGGGTTTCCAAGGTACATCTTGTGTTCGATTTTCTCTGTGAAATTATTGTTTATCAGTGTGTTGTCATTTATCATTTTAGTCAGATTGAATTTATTAAAATTAACTGTTGGATATAAATAAATGATTGAAATTACAACCGGGATCTGTTAAGCTAAAATTTCACATAGTGTACCTCTGATTCATGATTATTATTGTCATGTCCATGCATGTAAAGACCTATAAGCCAAGATGATGGTAGTTAAGCAATAATTGGAATGGTGAATAGCTGATCTAGAATAGAAAAATAATGGATCAATTTTCATATCCTCCGACGAGAGACATGTTGAGTTAAGTCTCCATGATGCATTGGAGGACTAGGATGCTTTATCACATGACAATGAAGAAGGGTTGGCAAAAGCCATAGTCTTATTAGGCAACTTTTGGCTATAGTAAAGCTTGGAAACAAAACTACTTTTAATCAACTAACAAGAATCAAGCAATTACGTTCAAGTATTAGCCACAATGATGGATAACATTAGCAACAAACATCTATTGGAATCTTACATGGGAAAACCAAAATAAGACACTAAACATAAGCTTTTGCTAAAATTTCTAGGGAACATTAATGAAGCCATGTGTTTTGCTCATCGTATTCAAGCCAAGAATATATCTACATGAAAGTTTATCACAAGGACATATGTAGCTAGTAGATGTTGAGACTTGTAACCAAAGCTTCGTTGTCGAAGTGTGCTCCTAGAGGGAGCAAGCTCCCTTAATAAAAAAACACTCCCTAGTTTTTCAAGGAGAGTCGCTCCCAAAGAGCTTCCTAGCCACACCTGTAGGGAAAAAAAATGGCTCCCTAACAGGCCTTGGATTTAGCATATTTTTATCACCATTTCACCTTATCTATAATCCCTTTTGCTTATCCATAATCATGCACTAATCCCTTCTTATGCTCATATACAGGTTTTTATGCTCAAATAATTTTTCCATTACATGTCTTAGTATTTCATTTGATTTTTTACTAACATTGAGGAAATTAGTGTACTATGTATTTGCTTTGAATATTGAATCAATTGTTGGAAGCAGCTACAAAATATTTGAGGGAGTTCTGTAGCAGCTGCGGAACCTTTATAGGGAGTTGCGGAAACTCTACATGAAGTTGCGGAACCTCCTACAGAAGCTACAGAAAGTCAATAATTCAAATTTACCTTCAACCACCAACTTTGGAGAAAGATATTCATTAGGAGTAATGGATTTTTATAAATCCATTATTTCTATTTTTTTTATGTCTCGATCATGATGTTAAATTATTTGAAAATTAAAAGTGACAAATGGAGATGTATATGAGTGGATATTTAGCTTATCCACAAAGATTTGAAGGTCTCTATCAAATATATGATGGACCTAAGAAGTCAAAAGTTGTTAGGAGACATTTGGGATGAGTTTTGACTATTTTATTATAGCCTCTATCCCTAAATTCGAATTTGAGTTCAAAGGTATTCTAAATAACATGTAGTTAGTAAGGATCTTGGATTAGTTTTGAGATCCAAACTTTTAGGAATTTGTTGAGGATATTTTGGATCCTCATTTATTATTTGTTATGGATAAATCATGTATAAATAAGAGTTCATTCTCCATTCTAGGGGAGACTCTTAGAGCATTAGTCCAAATAATGATGGAATAACTTAAATTTTATCTTGATTCCATATAGCTCTTAGTTTTATCATTTTCTTTTTGTAACATGATTTTATTCATTTTATGGTCATGTAGTTATAATTTGTTGCTTTGTTTCAATTAGATAATTTTGCATTTCTCATTATGTAGTTTATTTCTGCAGTTTGATTTTAATCCATAGATCAGTGATTTAAATGTTTATATTTACAATGAATGTGCTTAATGCAATGATGTTATTTACTCCATTGGATCATAAACAGTAACTTGAAATTGGCAAGGATAGCTTTTAGATTTTATTTCTGCAATTTACCTTTCTGTCAAGTGTGTTGTGAACTTAGATTTAGAATTTACTTTCTTGCACAATGTGAACGTAGTATTAGAATTTACTTTTCCCGCAAAGTGTGACGTAGTTCTAGAATTTACTTTTTCTGCACAATGTGAATGTAGTTTTTGAATTTACTTTCAAGCAAAGTGTGAATTTAATTTTAGAATTTACTTTCCTGTCGTGTGATTTACTTTCCTTGCAACTTAGTTTTGGTAGTTGTTTAGTTGGTAGATCCTTGCCAAGACTATGTAACTGTTCATACCATTGTTTGTAAGTAAGGTTATTGAACTACAACTTCAAGTAAATAAACCAATGTCAGAGGAGATTGTGGTTTGCACATACAATGCACGGTAACTCGCAAGTTCTCGACGAACCTCGGGTTGACAATTAATGTACACTTCTTAGTTGTTTTCTAAGTAATTAGAAAGCAATTGAAAAGCTCGTCACTCCCCAAGCGCTCCAAAATCGCTCTCGCATGTTAAGATGATTTTTTTCTCTTTTGATTTTTGGAACTAAGACATGGTTCCACTTGGCTTTTTGGGCATGGCTAGGCTTCATTTAGGGGATTAAAACACTCATTCAATCCAATTGCACTCATTTTATTTCTCATTTCACTCCTCTTTGCTAGGGTTTTGAGTTGGTTTGCTAGTTGTTTGTGAGAATTTGAAAGAACTTGGAAGGGAGATTGAAGGTTGCTATTTGTGAGCTTGGAAGGGAGATTGAAGGTTGCCATAGAGACATTCAACCATCATTGGAGAGACAAAGAGGTAGGCTCTAAATCCCACTCTTTGTTTGTTTAAAAAAAATCCACTATGTTAAAATTTTAAATCTTGAATGTTCTCTTCTACTCTTTCTCATTTCTCCTTCTCCATCATTATATTGCAGGCAACAAGTTATTCTCATCTTGAGTCAAGAAGCATGATGGGTATACGGTTTTTTTTTTTTATTCATTTTTTTTTATGATGGTGGTGTTGCGAAACCAATATACCAATGATGAGGAGGAAGAAGTAGGGAGTGGTGTTGATTTTTTAGCAGCATCAAGAGCCATTCTCCAGGAGATTGGCATCAGCCTGGGGCTGAGGACCTAGTCAGGGACTAGGATGTTGATGTCAATTGTTCTCCTCCAGGAGGAGACTACATCAACATGAGAAGACCTTTCTTATGAAATTCAGAAGACAAGTTGACCATTGAAAAGGAAAGAGGACCCAATGTAAAGTACTTAATGAAAGACCCTAAGGGTTCTAGGGCTCATGTGGACCATGAAGACCAAGAAGGGCTAGAGCTTAGCCCAAGATGATTTGTCTAAGCCTTCATGAGAAATTATGATCTAAGTTCCTTGTATATGATGGTATACTTTGAGTTGGCACGTGTGGACCATAGAGACCAGAGAAGGAACTAAATTTGATTAAGATGACTTGTTATGGTCATGAAACCCCAATGAAGGATTAAAAGCCCAAATATGGAGGGCTAAAAGCCCAAGATAAAATAGTCAAGACCCCAACTAATGTTTAAAGTGACAAAAGCCCACATTGAAATTAAAAGGAGCCCAAATAAAGTCTTTTATATTATTTGTTGACTCCTTGACTTATGGTATTTTCCCCTTGGATTACTCAATGGAGAAATATAAATAAGGAAGTTCTCTCTCATGATACACACATATTCAATCATTCATTATTTTCTATCCAAGAACTCGTATGGGAAGCTGCTGCTAGTCTTTCTCTCAAGGTTGAGGATGTAGTGTCCATTTTTAATAAATTTGGAAAAATTGCACTTTTTGGCCAATTCGACCCTTGGACTAGTATTGACCCAAATGCCTCCAAATGGCTCTAAATGCTTCCGAATTGGTTCTGAATCTGTTTGGAAGGTATTAAAACATAAAAATGAGGCTGATGGATGCTTGGACACTCTCAAAAGACTTCTGCCACATTCAATTACAATCAGGGAAAGATAGGGCAATTTACTAGTCAAATCGAGGTTCAAATCCCCCAAGGGTAGTGGTCAAAGATGGATCTCCAAACGTTGTACAACCTTCCCAAATTTCAGAACAGAGACATGGTACTGTTAAAGGACTTCAATGGGCTCCCAAATACATCATCAATCAGTTTCTAAAGGCTTCTACAACTCCCATTAATCAGAGGTTTGTGGACATGTCTTCACATAGGGGGAAATGCTACTAAACTTCACCACTTGCTATGAAATTCGAGATTTATGTTCCAAAGGCTTGTGCAATGTATATGAAACTTCTTCAAGACATTAATGACTCTCCATACATCATAAAAATCACAAAGATGAACTGATACAAGTCGAAATAAAGCAACTTCAAGCTTTCATAACAAGATGTAGGGAAAATGGCACCATTTATGCATTATTTGGTATTTTTACATAGTTCCACTTGGTATTTCGATTTGAGAGTCTTCTGAGCATTAAATACACAGTATATAGATCAGAATACAAATAAATGGGGCCACAAGAGCTCCCCCAAAGAGAACAGTATCTCACCAAGTGCACCCTTCCTCCAAGAGCCAAAATATGAAGAAAAAAGTGAGAAAGATGTGGAAGCAAGTTGAGGATGAGAATGTCAAGAGCTGCCTTGTAGCTTCAACCTGCAACAAATGACTCCATTGTCGCTCCAAATGAAAGGTCTGAATGGCCTCTCCAATTGCCAATTAGGATGGAAATCTTTCACCTTCGAAATTGGTACTAAGGCAAGTAGAGTAAACACTCCACAAGCATGGACAAGCTATGCTCTCCAATATACAAAATGAGAAATGATCAAAAGCCACTCTCCTTCTTTGTTCTTGTCTTTTATAAACTTCTCAAGTCCTCCATGGGTCGAATTCCTTCTAAAATCCTCATGCCAACTCAAGTTGAGAAGAGATTCCAATGTGTGCCACTTGTCCTACAATTCCTAGTCTCCATCTTCCCTCATTTCGAATGGGTGTCTCTTTGGCTGCCCTAACTCCCGTGTGCGCCTTCTTGGAGGCTATTTTTAGCCCTGACATGTCATATATGTCAGATGTCAACATTCAGGTCTGATTTGTGTCATAGGTGTCATAGCATCTTCATCATTGTTGTCATAGAAGCTAGGGAATCTAGCCCAAGTGTCTCAATATCTCTCAAATGCCTCTTCCTCTTCCATGGGAGTTACTCTTCCACTCCAATTCGACCTTCATTGAGTCGTACCAAGTATATTGACCTTCCAACTCCCCAAGATCATTAGACTCCACCTTGGATTCGAATGGGTGAGAATAGAATGCCATGTGGCATGAGGAATCTAGCTTTGTGTGGGCCCCACGCCACCAATGTGTCTCCATGGCCAAGTGCCACCTTATTTTCCTATCATAAATATTTATTTAACCCCTTTTAATATATTTATGTCAATCTAATGTCCATTTGGGGTTTTATAGTCTCCTTATTCCAAATCTAATGTTTCCACCCCAACCTAGGAAACTAGTATATTGGTTGAATTTCCTATTTTTGAGATTTATTTGAATGGGGACATTACAGTCCTCCCCACCCAAGATTGCTTGCCCTCAAGCAATTTCAATTTAAGATGCTGCAAAATTGTTCCTCCTCTATCAGGTGGCCTTCTAGGAGGAAGGTCTCCCAAAACCTTTTCATTCTTGTGTTTCATACTGTGGGAGGACACTACTTGATTCGGACAGGTGTGCATTCCTCTCAATACCCTTTGTTTTCCTTCCGAATCTTTGAATCTCATTTTAGGGATTTGATAGTTCACTGTGTGTTCCCCTATAGAGTACAGCCATTGCACTCCCAATACCACATTAGTATCAGCAACATCAACCACATAAAAGCTATCAAAAAATGTGTAATTACCTATGGTGAGTTGTAGCTTTGGAATCCATGTTTTGCACTCCATAGTATGGTGACCTGGAATGATGACCTGTGCAGCCATCGAATGGTTCAGCAGGAAGCTTTCTCCTCTCCACCATGGCTGCATCAATGAAGTTATGTGTGGCTCCTCCATCTACCAATACCGAAACCCCTTGTCCTTGTACAGCTCCCTGGCATCGAATAGTGTGGAAACGAGGCACTCCTAAAAGCACTGTTAGTCTCCCTTTGTCAGGTAATGGATGATCTTCTTCTTGTTTCTCTTCTTCTGATGTGGCATATCCCTCTTCTTGGGCTGAAATATGTCATCCTTCCTCCATACCCCCTTCATACTCATCATCAGAAAATACTTCAATGAATTGTGCCTTTCCCTTAGCACATTTATGCCCCGGTACCCATGGTTGGAAGCATGTGTAACATAGTTTCTTTCTTCCGAGTTCTTCCCTGCTTGGTCCCTCTTTCTTATCCTTTCCAAATGCATCTTCTTGCCATGGCTTCTTTTCAAATCTAAATTGGGAAGGAAAGTTGGGCTTGGGAGGATACCTTGTCTTGGGTAGCACATTTTGCAGATCTCTTGCCAAGTTCATGGCATCTTTCAATGAAGTAAGTTTGTGGGCCTTAACCAAACCCTTCAAAGGTTCAGACAACCCTTCAATAAAGAGCAACACTAATCTGACCATAGATATATCAGCCACCTTAACTGATAATTTTTGAAATTCTAACATGTATTCATCCAGTGTTCCATTTTGCTTCAATTGTGCTAGTTCTTTGAAAGGGGCATTTCTAGGTCTTTTTGCTCAAATCTTTCCAATACCCTATTAACAAATTCTTCATATGTTATAAGTCTATAACCTGATCATGTCCCAAGGTTTTAATTCCATGGAACCACCAATCATCGGCATCTCCCTCAAGATGCAAAATAGCCAATTTTAGAGCATCCCCTTCAACCATTGGATTCAACTGAAAATACACATCTAGTTTTTGTATCCAAGTATTTGCAGAACTTTGAGATGAGCCATCAAAAGTAGGAAGTGGCATTTTACTTATTGCATAATTCAATTCTTTATTTTGAAATGGGGTCCTATTACCTCCCCTCATTTTGAGCTTGTTTGCAACAGTAAAGTATTGATCAAATGGTAGGGTTCTTCTACAATCTTCACTCAATTGCTGCCATTCTGTTATAACTTCCTGCATATCATATTGGGAGTTACGATCTTCTTTGGAATCAAGAAATTTCGGTGTAGTAGGCCTTATTGAACTCTGAAATTCATTAGGTCAATTATGAGGCCCTATCTTTGAGAAAATATTTTCACCCATTGGCTTCTTTTCCTTGGAAAGAGAACTATTGTTGCCTCCTACTGCCACTTTGCTTCCAATTTGACCAGACAACAATTCGAACCCTTTCATGATCTGTTTTGTCATGTCATCAAAGAATGGTTTCAAGAATTACTAAATCCCCCCTACTCCTCTGAGGTTCCTTTCTCATCTTTACTCATGGTTTCAAAAGAATGCACTTCTTCTCCTTCTTCTCTTTCACCAAAAATACTTTCAGTTTCAGTTTCTAAGGGTGGGGGCTTATTTTCTGACTTCTTGTCCTCATGAATGGTAATCCACATCAGGTGCAAGGACCATGCTCTAACACCACTTGTAGTGTCCCTTTTTAATAAATTTGGAAAATTGAAAAAATTGCACTTTTTGGCCAATTCGACCCTTAGACTAGTATTGACCCAAATGCCTCCAAATGCTTCCGAATTGGTTCTGAATGTGTTTGGAAGGTATTAAGACATAAAAATGAGGTTGATGGATGCTTGGACACTCTCAAAAGACATCTGCAACATTCAATTACAATCAGGGAAAGATAGGGCAATTTACTAGTCAAATTGAGATTCAAATCCCCCAACGGTAGTGGCCAAAGATGGATCTCCAAACGTTGTACGACCTTCCCAAATTTCAGAACAGAGACATGGTACTATTAAAGGACTTCAATGGGCTCTCAAATACATCATCAATCAATTTCTAAAGGCTTCTGCAACTCCCATTAATCAGAGGTTTGTGGACATGTCTTCACATAGGGGGAAATGCTAGTAAACTTCAACACTTGCTATGAAATTCGAGATTTATGTTCCAAAGGCTTATGCAATGTATATGAAACTTCTTCAAGACATTAGTGACTCTCCATACATCATAAAAATCACAAAGATGAACTGATACAAGTCGAAATAAAACAACTTCAAGCTTTCATAACAAGATGTAGGGAAAATGGCACCATTTATGCATTGTTTGGTATTTTTACATAGTTCCACTTAGTATTTCGACTACTTCTGAGCATTAAATACAGAGTATATAGTTCCACTTAGTATTTGCCTCATACTTCTCTCATTGGGCATTTGTGCGCATGGAAGACTGATTTAGAGTGAATTGGGAGTTTGTTTGGCAATCTTTCTTGGGCTGTTTGCAGTGGAGTTGGCATCTAATTAAGGAAGCTACAGCCAATCTCCAAGCTTGGTGTCCATTTTATTGTGGCCATTCGACTCTAGAGGCCATTTAGAGAAGCAAGCCTTCTTGATTATGTATTTTGTTTCATATAAGTATCGGTGCCATTTTGATATATTCACCTTTATATGGTATATACATGAAGAGACTTTGCATATTTTCTGTAATGGTTAAAAATCTTTAAAATAACTTTTTTCATTAAAATTTTAATATTTTATGTATTTTTTAGTAAACAATTCATTAAATCCAAACTGGTCCAAGTCAATAAGTTGACCCTAGGCTGAGTTGAGTCCAGGTCAGGAAACCTTGGTAGTAACAGGACAGCAGCAAGGTTGTGTTAAGGATCTGCCTAAAAGCGATTCAAGGCAGTTGAAAGATTCTAGAGATGAAGGAGGCGTGATTGCCATCATGGCAACAATTGAATGGATGGCACGTAGTCAAATGGAAGAACCTGGCAATACCTATTGCTGCATGTGTAAATGAGGCTGAAATACAGAGACTTGCACCAAAGATTGTGTTGAAGCTTGAATCACGAGGTTCAAAACTTTTGAACAAAACCGGTTTGATGCAGGAGCATATCTTTAGTGTAAATGGCTTGTATAATACAAGGCTTTCATGTCTTTGCTACTATTAGAGATCTGCTTTTGGCAAACAGAATAAAACAGAATTTTCTGCTTTGGGCAAACTTGGTATATTTAGAAATGATTCATTTTAGGAAGGATTATTTGTAGGAAAAGAAGTTGGCGAAAGTTCTATATTTGAAGGAGTGAGATGTATTATTTGAGAAGGGAGAATGTATGGATACATTTAAGAAAGTAGAGCGTTATGAAAGACTACTGTCTGAGAGTTTGCACATAATCAGTTCCCGACTAGGTGGCATTGGGTGCAAGGTCTAATTTATGACTCTTTATTCAATGTATCCTCCTCGTTTTGGGTTTTTTCCCGGAAAATCTGAAACCCTGATTAACATTTAACAAATGCAAGACCATACAACTAACCATTTTCTAAAAGGAAACAAAATATACGGAACTCCATTGCTTAAAAACTTTGGAAACAGAACAACATAAGTAAAAACGGATACTTACTGGGCAAACGCCGTGCGAGATCTATGAGAACGGCATCGGTATGATCTGCGCCTGCGTCGAGAGGTGGCAGGGCCAAGGGAATATGGCGTGGCAGCGATATTATCTCTGTACCTGCGGATATAGGCCTGGAAGTTACCAGCCTTATGCCTGAAGAGCCTTCGTTCTCCAGCTTTAAACCCTGGTGGACGAATCCACCCTCGTCTCTTATCCACTGCACCAAATCTGGCGCGTTTGGGCTTAATCTTGTGGAATACGAAGCCCTGAAAATAAAGAAATTGTGCTGAGGACGGCATTGCCGTGAGCGAGGCTTGAGAATATTGGTTGTCCCAAGAAACGCGAATTCTCGGCTGGCAATAATGGCGCTCAAACCTCTGCTCGCCATGACTCAATCTATGTCCGTAGTTGTCGTGAGTGGTGAATGCTGTAAGAATATGTGGCGCAGGGTTTTTAGAGGGTTTATAGGATGGATTTTATTAATGCAGCATGGGATTATTTAATTACCTGCACAGGATATGCATGTATAAACAAGAATATGTGGCGCAGGGTTTTTAGAGGGTTTATAGGATGGATTTTATAAATGCAGCATGGGATTATTTCATTACCTGCACAGCATATGCATATATAAACAAGAATATGTGGCGCAGGGTTTTTAGAGGGTTTATAGGATGCATTTTATAAATGCAGCATGGGATTATTTATTTACCTGCACAGGATATGCATTTATAAACTTGTAGGGAACCCCAATCATTGGGGTCTAACCGAATCCTCCCCTTCTGTTGGAGCCTAACTGAATCCTCCCCTTCGGAGGTTTTCTGTTGGAGCCTTCGCTAGGGGGATTTTGGTTGGGGTTTTGTTGAAAGCTTTTCAATTTCAATTCCTATGGGTATAGGGCATCAAAAAGATTATTTAGTGAGAGGCAACGTTCAAGTGTGCACTGAGGTTTAGAATATATAGGGACAAGTGAAGTGAAATAGCTGTAAAGCAGCTAGTTCTTGTTTTACATTAAGTTAGAAGAATTTCATATATTTTTAAAAATTTTAAATAATAAAAATATATCAAAATAAAATATAAAATAGTAGAAAAAGTTAGATCCAATTTCCTTTAGATATCTAAATATTATTGTAACCCTAAATTTTTTTACACTAAATACTAAAGAAATCAATTGAAATTGTTAATTTCTAACTATATAGTATAGTTGGAGAGTAAAAATGGACTATTCCACAAAGTATTAAATAAAATTTTAAAAATATATTTAGATTAAATAAATGTAATGAATAAACAAGCAAACTTGGAACACAAACACAAATGAAGAACCATCAACATACAATGCCAATAAAACCTCAAGTTATAAGATAAAGATTTTTTAAAATAAGCAACATTAAATTTTATAAAAAAAATCAAATTTTTTTAATTAAAAATCTACCTATTATATCCATTTAGTTTAAATTGTATTTTATATATGAAAATAAAAAAACAACTTTAAATACATATCTTGCGCATTAGATTTATACTATATATAACTAACTTCACAAAATAAACAAATTTCACATAAACATGGGTAAAACATAAGTAAGAAGGGGGGATTGGGCGGTCTGCAACTAGGGTTAGGGTTTTGATTGGCGGCCACTGAAGAAGGTTTGGCGGCCATGGCTCCTTCCATGGCCGCCTTCCTCTATCTCTCCTGAGTTTTGCTTCCGTCAATGGCAGACTCGGGTTTTTTTTTTTTTTCCCGCTCTGGGATGATCGACAGCGACTTAGCGTGGCGACCCATTGGGCAGCTGGTCAACGGCTCCCCAGTGGCGGCGACGGTAGCTTCTGCATTAATGGACGCGAATGGTGGCTTCTGGAGACGGTTCTTTCTGTAGGTTAGCCGGCGGCTGTGTGGACTGACGAGCTCGTGCTCCAGTTCCCTCGATGGTGTGGCGGCTCCGCAGAGGAGGACGCGCAGGGAGGTCCATTCCCCTGTTTCGTTGAAGGCAGGCGAGCTTCTCGGTGGGCTTTTGAGGACGGTGGAGCCGCAGAGGAAGGCGCGCGGGGCTTATGGCGGGCATGGCTGCAAGACGGCCGCAAGATCCTCTCGGTGGTACTCTCTTTTGGGCGGTCGAGGAGAGGCCTTCTGTCATTGTTTCTTTTGGCCGATGAATGTAGATGCTAGTGGATCTGTTCTTTTTTTCTGGGGTTTATGGAAACGTTCTTCTCTCTGTATCATTTTCCTTACTTCTTCGGCATCTTGCTGCCGGTTCTTGTAGTGCCATCATGGTTGCCCGGGTGAAGGTTTTTAGCTGTAGTATTTTTTCTGAGTTTCCTTTAAATTAGTTTGTTAATGTGTATGAAGCGGAAAAGATTGTAGTCTCTACAAATTTTCTCGGTACTGCTTTGCAGTATAGACACTCTTCAAGAGTGACGCAGATCAATGTAATTTTGTACTCGCAAGATGAAATAAAATTACGCTTTTTTTTCGAGGAAAAAAAAAACATAAGTAAGAAGGCCTTAGACTTATACTGTATATGAAAATATATGACTAACTTTACAAAATAAACAAATTTCACATAAATATAGGTAAAACCTAAGTAAAAGAGCCTTAAAAAAAACAGCTTACAACAAGTGTAAAAGGTTGGCAAAAATATCTACCTAAATTTAATGAAAACCTTTTAAAGGAAATGGCTTTCAACGTAAAGAAATGTGCTAGTGGAAACGGGGAAGACTATTGGCCATTCAAGCATATGGCCATAATGAGAATGATGGGAAACAAATTTCATTCCCCATTATTATATAAGTATATTCCATATTGAAAGAATCCAAAACGGCCTTGCTTTACAAAAACCCATTTCCCATTTTTTATTACTTGCAGGTCGTTGACGTCTTGCATTAAAGCAGTGATGCCACAAATGTTTGAATGACCTGGCATACCAAGGGTAAGATCTGTGTTTGGGCATCAAGATAGTAATTTAAAGCCATCCAGTGGTAGTGTTTTCTAAAAAAAAAATTGTTTAGATAATCATAGGCAAGACCGAGGGATTTAGAAATGGCAACCATAGCCTAAAAATCAATCTTGTCACCTCCACAGCATCACAGTGTACCTCCCTGCAATCTCTCTGTGATAAATGTATAGGAAAAACAAGTTATTTGGTATTATGAAAGATTATAGAAGTCATAGATGTTAACCGCTCTCCTTCTACTTCATACTTCAAAACTCTAAAGCACTCCAGACACTCTTCCAAGAATAATGCATATGTACAAACCCATGCAAAGCAGTCCTAGGCTGCAAATAATAACAAACAAATTGCTATGATATCAATATCAATAGTATAACAGTGTGATACTTCACATAACCATTCATATACAAACAAGGCTACATGGTAGCGAATACCTGCCGAGGTTAGACGCGTTGGTTTGTTGTTGTGCTTGTCAGTGTTTGTTGTTGTTGTGCCCGTCAAGGCTGCAAAACATCGATTGCAAAATGCATACAGTTGTTTGTTGTTGTGCCTATTAGCGTTGCTTTGTTGTTGTGCTTGTTAGCGTTGCTTTGTTGTTGTTCCTGTCAAGCACGCAAAACAGCGAACTGCAACATGTATGCAATCGTGCAAGTGCCCATTTAGGTTAATAGTGGATACCAATTGTACTTTGATTATTCCCCTTGTGCCCCATTGGATAAATGTAGGAGTAAACCCCATTGGGATTGGAAAGGACCCTGCTTTTTGACTCCTTGTTGTTTCACTAGAGTGAGTTCCTGTAATGTAAGTAAGGCCTTAGAGACCGCGCCTTAATTAAGTCCATACAGTGATAAACCTACTAGCTCTATCACAATCACCATCACCCATAGGCAAAGCATAAAGCATTTGTATGGAGGATATGGGCGCCTCATAACCTCTCACAACACGTGCTTAATATAGGAAGGAAAAAGCACAAATCTGCTAACTAACCCCCTCGAGAAGCTAGCAAAGTTCCAGGAAATTAAGGCCATCGATGATAAATTGGATAAGTTGCATGATGCGGCCTTGGCTAGCAAGAAAGCATTGAGGGAATTTCGCCCAGCTACCCAGACTGCTTACCTGAAGCTTCAACAGTTAGAGTCTTTTGCTTATTCGGAATGGCAAGCAATTACGCAAATGCAACCTTACCTCCATGGATAGTGTGTGACAGTATAAAAATATGAACTGGTTGTCATAGCCCCAGCTAATGAAAATCGCAAACGGCCAGATACCTCCATGACCGGAGATACATATTGCATTCAGAATAATAATTTGTAAATGTATAAGAAGACAAGAAACTTTAAATTATATACCTAAAGGTAGATGGAGCTCAGTGGTTTAGTGCGCACCTATTCTTTACGCTGTGTGGACTATGCATATCTCTTGAAACTAATCTTCCAGTGTTGTCTTCATTGGCGACAACATGAAGAAGTTAAGTGCAAACCAATTCTTCTCGGCCTTATCAATGACAACTATTATTCGTATTGCCTTTGCTTTATAATAATACTTAAATAAACAATGTACTGATTTTTAGATAACAACATATCAGTATCAATGTTAAATGTCATTATATAACCACTTAAATGAAATGTCGCGGCAAAGGGAGGCCTACCATTCATCAAAGGCGATCACACAATTACTTGAAGCGTAGGCAACATAATAAAAAAGATACAAATTTCAATTGAATTCACTTGTTGTCCCAACAATATAGCGGAAAGTATTTACATATGTTTGATTGCATGCATGCATTTTGTAAACATGGCAAATTGCATGCATGCATTTTGTATGCTTTTTGGTCTTAAAAATAAACG
This sequence comes from Larix kaempferi, assembly GCA_027924585.1. NCBI lineage: Eukaryota > Viridiplantae > Streptophyta > Pinopsida > Pinales > Pinaceae > Larix > Larix kaempferi. The sequence continues at coordinate 7,327,845 of BSBM01000541.1, read as the reverse complement.
CTTAGGCTGTGTACACATTTTCCTCAGTTGGAACGACATCCAACCCTAATTAAAATCGAATGGAGAAGGAATCTTGCCCACTTGAGGAGAAATGGTTGCATAGTCTGCACGAGGAGATGCACAAACGTAATATCTTTCCCTGTAGATCGACAACAATTGGGGTGGCAAATAATCAAACGCATAGTTTTGATGTCGAAACATTGAATTTGTGTAGTACTGACGCTCATTCGAATAAGTGAATGAAGCATAGACGGATCATGACAGGATGAAAGGGGTTGGTGCACTACTTGTATACCCTCGGATGCTGAATAATGGTACAAAGGATACCACCACGATTACGTTCAAGCAACAACACACGCTTCCAGGCATGGGTCAATAAACGAGTTGGAAAATGGAAGCATACTCAGTTGCAGGTGCTACGAGCAATCAAGGAATCTGCTGTGGTTGAAGGTGCGCGTTTGATTTTAAGCTTGTGACGGGGCTCAAAAAAAGACCCAACAACTATAGCATTCATATTTGACATTGTAAATTAAAAAAAGCATTTGGAGCACTTGCCATTCGCACGAAGTATTACTCAACCCGCTTGTGGAAATCTTATTTGATACATTTGTATGAGCAGGGAGTCCTCTACACATGCAATTCTTTGAGCATTATGGGATGAGACCATTCATGATCCTCGGGAGTGAATTGAAATTGTCCAGAGTCATGCTTTCTACAGGCGGGCAATCTAGGTAAGGTTCAACCAGAGTGATTGGCTGATTGGTATTGCATGGAGGAAATTGAGTTCTTGCTAGCTAAACTCATTGGAATCTATGGTTAGGATTCAAATCCAAAAACAACAGTGGAAGATGAAATAACGGTAGCAACAACAGTCTCCAAAGATATTAAAATAAATAGCAGGGGTATAAATTGTAGCGTTGGTAGGTAAAACCTACAAGGGCAGTAGCATAAGCCATTGATCCAGTCGAAGAAGCTAATTTGTTGAATAGTCAGAAGCAAGGGGTGAGTGGACCAATTCCATGTCCAGTCTAAAACACAAATCAATGTAGACAAATGCTTCGATTTGACTCAATACATGAAGTTTACACCCGGGAATTGACAGTGTAATGTTTTGAATCTATGCACAATTGAACTGAATTGCCCACTGAATTGCATTGTCAAGTCGCTAAATGACTTGGCATCTTTGATTTAGCTCCAGGTTTGGCCAGCTAAGACAAAAACATTTAAAAGGCCTGGTCAGTGCTTGCTAAACGTAGTCAGGGTCTCAGGAATGGCTTCGGGACCGGCGATAGGTGGAGAACATTACCATTATCTCATAAAATTGTTGCTTAATGGTGACAACGGTAAGCTTCTAACTTTTTTTATGTACATGCCTCTTTTATTTACTAAAATTAAAGTGTCTCTGCAAAGCGGTTTAAAAACATATATCTTTCACTGAAATCAGGTTGTCCCTGCCATAATCAGAGTGCCTGAAATCATAGTGTTATTCGCTCAAATTTAACTTAACTAAACAGTGTTATGAGTCATGGTTTCCTATGCATTTTTGTTCTAATGTTAGCAACATTGTGTTTTAATTATGATTTAACAGGATTGTTGTTCAATACTAGATAACTTCTATTATGTGCATACAACCCGATATACAAGCTTGAAATTCGATATGAGAAGGCAACTCGTTGTTTTAGCGTTCTTGGAGGCTTATAAGTTGAATAAAATTTATAAACCATTCTGAAAATTTATGGTAATGCTCGTTAATGAGCTACACCTTAATCTTGTTTAATTTCATTTTCATTTATTCTGTGTGTATATGTGAGCAATTTTGAGCTGGATGGGTTTGGCAAGCTTACTTTATGCCTACATATTGCAATGAAGACTACTTAAAATGCAGATTGCCTAGCAAAATTTCATGGGAAACATGACAGATCTGATTGAAGATCTCATCGTACATCTGACAAAGTATGATGAGATCTAATAAGTAAAATCAGTTTTAGCATGGATCCAGCTATAGCACAGAGCTTTTATGGAGCTGATGTCATAAATGTTACAACACGCTTTTATAAAAGTCTCTTTATATTTTTATTTTTATTTTTAAAGCCTAGTACAATCTTTTAAAAGCCTCGTGGCTTGGTTCGGGAAGATTTACCAGGAACCTGCTTGACCTGATTCATTAGGACAGCTAGAATCAAATGGCACAATTAATAGGACATCTAGAGTCGCACTCTCATGCTCGTAGACAAATGACATCATTAATGTGTTAGTCATATCACCTAGATGTGATTTTCTATGACATTAGATGGCATTTAGTTGATATAACATTTCATTAATGGTTTGTTTCTACGTGGCAAGTTTTTTCTTTTTTTCTTTTTATTATTTTTATATCTGGTTAATTATTTTGCACACCAGGGAAAATTAGTCAATTCTATGTACGGTACCAATAGCAAAAATAGATAATGTAATTTGGAAAAAATTTAAAAATATTTTAATTTAAAAAAAATTACTTTAATACCAAATTTTTTTATAACTTTGGTTGACATTAAGTTAAAAATATAGCAACAAAATAAAGTCAAAATAATAGTGAACCAACCGATTGCTATAATCCATGCGAAGCAGGGACTAATAACATAGAGCTTTGCTTCTCACTCCTTTTTCTTACTCTCTATAAATTTTATTAGATTTTGCAACTCATTACTTATATATAAAGAAAAGATAGCATAGAGCCTTTGATTCTCGTTCCTTATTCTTACTCTTTGTAAATCTTATCTGCAACTTGTTACTTAATTGGATAACCTTGTAATGCCTCTCCTCTTATTTATGGTCGTGTTTGACTTCTTGACTTTTTATCTTTCACGTTCTTTTGAACTCTCCAACTCAGTATGATCTCACTAATCAACTTATTTTTCTCAGGATTCAACCTCCTTCAACATGTTCTTTATCTTGTGCCAGTGCATGTGACCCTACACTTATCTTTTGTCATGCCTTCTTCTTGTTGTGTTGTTTTGATTGCAATGTTCATTCTACATGCTCATTGTCCAGCCTACTTCTTGTTGTATTGTTTTGTCTACAGTGTTTATTTATATGTTCCTCCCGTCAAACCTATGGGTTCTACCATCTCATCATGCTTGTGATTTTCCATGGGTATTTTTTTTGTGTCTTCTTTTGTAGTGTTTTATTTCATTTTCTTCTATCACACTTCCTCGTATTACTCTACTCATGCCTATGCTTATGCATTATCGGAATGCTCGTGCATCAGAAATCCCTTACATGAAAATCATCGTAAAATATCATGCCTACCTTGCTTCATTTGCATTTCTCTTCGTCTTGAAATTCTTTGACGTGTTGCCTGAGATACCCATGTATTATCTTCGCCTGTACTTCCACTTTCTCGATATTATTTTTATTTAGCATTGTGCATTCTAAAGTCTAATATGTGTTATGGATTAATTTGACTAATGGAAATCTAGTGTCATTGTATTAATTTGACAACAAAATAATGGTGTGTGGAATAATGCCTTGGGCTTCCTTCTGAGACCAGAATTCATAACATTCATTGTGAGATATGAATTGTTATTGTTGCACAGTTGTTGCTCACATTTTTTTGCATGAGGATAAATGAGAGAACCTTGAGTTGAACTTGTTGAAGCATAGATTGAGTTTTGAATTATAGAGAATGGATCATGTTTTTTTATGGATATTTATTTTGCATTTTTAAAGTTGCTTTGGTCCTTTATGGATGCTGATCCAGGTGGATATCGGTGGCGGCCCACATCTTCCAACTGGCTCAAAACAGTCTTCTGGCAATTTTGGTAAATTACTATTTTTAGCAGTTTTTCGGGTCCTGAACTTCCGGAGCCATTTTGAGGCCCTAAACGACATTTTTTGGCGATTTGGGGACCAAATGGATGCCTCCGGAGTTCATTTGGGCTTAGTCGAAAGTTGTAAATCTCGGATAGACCTTCCCAACGGGCTACTGAGCGCCCCAAACGGAGATCGTATGCAAAAGTTATGACCCCGGGAAGTTGACTGCTCAACTAACTACCTTGGGGCCGCAAACTTTATGACGGTTCATCTTCTAGGGTTAGGTTTTTGGATGTTCGGGATTCTTTCCCTCATGCTTATGATAAATAGGCCCTTTCGGCCTCTCTTTGGATTCATCTTGGCATGAATGAGCATAGCGGCCACATCTCTTCTCAGAGATAGCTACCACCATTCTAGCTATTGTATTTTACAGTCTGTTCTATTTCCGCTATTTAATAGAATATGTGTTACTGTATCACTGTGTTATTTGCAATATATCTTTGTATATGATTATGTATATGCTATCTTTTGTTTCGTTCCCACATAAATCCGGATCAGTGGTATCAGAGCAGTCTGCTCTTTGATTGTTTCTCGGTGCATGTCCCCGACGAGGTCAGGATATAGAGAGTTGGGTCTCGAACTAGTTTCACTTGGGGAAGACCACTCTCGCCGCCCCAAACGGCCTCCCATGGCGGAAGAAAAGAGAGACGACGGAGCAGTAGATCCTATCAAGTTGTTGCTCGAGGAAGCCCTCGCGCGACAGAGGAACGAGATGATGGATAATTTCGCCCAAATCCTTCAACGCATGCCAACAGCGGCAAATGCACCCTCAACGAGCAGCCATTTCGGAGATACGACTCCCTTCAAGGTACAAGTTAATTTTGATATCCCTTTATTTGAAGGCCAAATCGATGCCGATGCTCTAGATAAATGGTTGAATCTACTAAAAGGGTATTTCTCTGTCCACCAATTTTTCGACAGGGAAAAGATCATCTTTGCGCTCCTTAAGGCCGTCCCCCATGTCAAAAATTGGTGGGAAACTTATTGTGAGCAAAACTCATCAGACGAGTCTGGATTGTTTGAATATTCCAATCCCACTTGGGCCTCTTTTATAGATGCCGTCAAGGAACAATATTACCCTGTTGGAAACTATGATGACCAGTACACAAAATGGACCATTCTGCATCAAGAGAGGGACCAAACGGTGTCGAAGTACACCAACAAATTTCATACCTTGCACACAAAGCTAGGTATCAAGGACTCCGAGCGGCACCTAGTACTGAAATATCGCAGTGGCCTACACCGGTACATCCGAACAGAGATGGATTTCCTGGAAATCTCTTCACTCGGATCCGCCTATCGATATGCTGTCAAAATTGAGCAGAAATTTCAGCAAAAGAACAAGCGTGACTTTGGACCTGCACAGAAGCAGGGCAAGGGAAACTCTGGCTCGCAGAACATGGGGCAGGAAAAGGACAACCAGTCCCAACCACAGGCGAAGAAGGGTAAAGAAAAGACAAAGAAAGACACCGGGAAGTGGTGCGAGTTCCACAAAAGCCCCTGGCACAACACTGATGATTGTCGCTCAAAACAGTCATTGGTGGCTGAGATCAAAGCTTCAGAATCATATCCCAGTTCCGATTCTGACTCGGAACCTAATTTCACAGCCGCGCAAAAAGGGAAGCAGATCATTGATGCAGAACCCAGTGCCGTTGTTGCCACCACACAGATTCAGCCAGAGGAGCCTGAAGAGTCGGAGGTAGAGGAGCGCCTTTTCCACTCACAGATGTGGGTGAAGGGAATTCCCCTACACTTTGTTGTGGACAACGGCAGCCAGAAGAACCTGATCTCAGAAGAAGTCATCAAGAGATTGGAGCTACCAATAACGCCACACCCACAACCATACACCATTGGATGGCTAAGCTAAGGACGAAGGATCCGCGTTAGTCACCAATGTCGCCTGCCATATGGCATCAAGCCCTTCAAAGATGAGGTATTGTGTGATGTGGCCCCACTTGAAGTATGTGATGTTCTTTTAGGACAACCATATATGTGGAAGCGTCATGCTATATATGAATCACGACCTCGCAGTGTCATTGTCACTTTGGGAGGACAACTCTATCGGATACCAGAGATAGTTGCACCTACCCCAAAGGAGCAGGGAAGGAAGATAATCTCCCACACAGGGAAATTTTCCCTATTCGCAATTGCCACTAAAGGTGAACAACAGATCACGGAGACATCCACGACCTCTGCAGATTATCCTTCTACTTAGCAGAAACAAGAAAAACACAAAGTTAGTGCAGCATCGCCTATTCGGGTACCTCTACAGTGCAAGGCCACACATTCAAGGGGCCCCTCCAAAAAGAAACCATCCACACCGGTGCATACCAAGGATACCACAACAACCAAAACTGTTGAACAACTCCAGCGCATCCATCAACAACAATTACAACCCTCTGAAGATGTCAAAGTAAGGCAACCTTTCCACTTCAGCAAATGTTGCACCAAGAGCTCAAATCGACACACAGCTCGACATATGATAAGGGAATTAACGCAATGGAGACCATTGCTTCCTAAGGAGGGAGGATTGATCCAGGTGGATATCGGTGGCGGCCCACATCTTCCAACTGGCTCAAAACAGTCTTCTGGCAATTTTGGTAAATTACTATTTTTAGCAGTTTTTCGGGTCCTGAACTTCCGGAGCCATTTTGAGGCCCTAAACGACATTTTTTGGCGATTTGGGGGACCAAATGGCTGCCTTCGATGTACATTTGGGCCCATTCGAAAGTTGTAAATCTCGGATAGACCTTCCCAACGGGCTACCGAGCGCCCCAAACGGAGATCGTATGCAAAAGTTATGACCCCGGGAAGTTGACTGCTCAACTAACCACCTTGGGGCCGCAAACTTTATGACGGTTCATCTTCTAGGGTTAGGTTTTTGGATGTTTGGGATTCTTTCCCTCATGCTTATGATAAATAGGCCCTTTCGGCCTCTCTTTGGATTCATCTTGGCACGAATGAGCATAGCGGCCACATCTCTTCTCAGAGATAGCTACCACCATTCTAGCTATTGTATTTTACAGTCTGTTCTATTTCAGCTATTTAATAGAATATGTGTTACTGTATCACTGTGTTATTTGCAATATATCTTTGTATATGATTCTGTATATGCTATCTTTTGTATCCGGATCAGATGCTTTACGAAAACCAAGTTGTTGTCTTTCATGACAAATAGTTGGTGTCATTTATGAGAGAAACCTTTCAATGATTGACATAATGTAATTGTAGCCAAAAAAATGTAGGCATGATAGTGCATGGTTGATTCAGGTGGATACTAGTGGACACCCACTTTTTCCATTGAGTTGCAACAGTTCTCCATCTTCATGGCAAATTTTTGGGTCCCAAACTTTTGAGGTTGTTTTAAGGCCTTAAACATTGTTTTTGGCCATTCGGGGGGTTGGGTGTTGCCATGGCATTCCCTCGCCTTGCCCAAAAGTTGTACTTATCGATTAGTTCTTTCCAACAAACCATTGTGTGCCCTAAATAGAGATTGTATGCAAAGTTGTACCCCTGAGTAGTTAGAAAGCCACTTCGGGGCCCGCAAATCCTTTTGGCACTTCATCTCCAAGTGTTAAGTTTTTTAATGTTTAGGGTTTTTTTCCTTTGTCTTATGTTAAAAAGGACATTTTCAATCTCTTTGTAATCAACTCTTGCGAATGAGCATAACAGACACATATCTCTTCAGAGATAAGCTACCATCATTCGAGTTAGTTTGTTTTGCTTGTAGTTTACAGTGTTTTTTTATTCCATTCATTAATAGAATTTGGGTTTTATTGTACTATTGTGCACTCTGCAAAATATGTGTGTGAGTGTTTCCATTTTGATACTACTGCCTTCATTTTGTTCTCTAAATAATCAAGATAAGTGGTATGGAAGCAATATGCTCTTGTTGTTTCTCGGTGCATGTCCCTGATAAGATCTAGGTATCGGGAGTTGGGTCTGTTAAGATCCTAATGGACGGCCTTCACTAACACCTCAGGGTTTTGGTGTAACGGTGCGTATCATTTGGTATCAAAGCCTCCACCCAGGTTCAAGTCACAGAGCGGATGGCAACGTCGACATTGCGGTGTTCACCCGAGGCTCGTACGACGCAAAGGGGACACCACCGTACGGGCGCACATCCAGCCCAGAGTCTGGACTGCGGAGCGTGGTGGGATGTTAAGATCCTAATGGACGGCCTTCACTGACACCTCGGGATTTTGGTGTAACGGTGCGTATCAGGGTCTCAAACTAATTGAGCTTAGGGACAACCACTCTCGTCAACCCAAGCAACACTACAAGGAAAAAGTCCTTTAGCAGAGGTTATAGTGGATGGTCCTCTCAAAAGAGCTCAAATATTCATTTATAATGGAGGTCACTAGTGGAGGCGAGCGACTGGAGGTTTTAGTGGATTTTTTTTTCTTTCCCGGTGCGTTTCATCACTATATACGCACCAGTGCATATATAAACAACCCACAATGGGACAACCAAAAATCATGTCACACCGCAACAAAAAATCATCGATGAATAAAAAATCTACAAGATGTGCGGTAATTTTATATAGCTATCGCACTGCGTTTTCGAATACAAAACGCCCCAACGTGCGAAGTTTCAACAAACACACTGTATTATATTTTATTAAAAAATAGAAAAAAATATTATTTTATTAAAAACACTCGTAAAATTTTTGTTTCGAAGCCTATTCATGGTGCATTTTCTAATACGGAACGCCCCAGTGCATGTCGTAGACCCAAACGCATTGTCTTGTATTTTATTAAAAATAAAACAAAATATTATTTTATTAAAAAATCTTATTAAATTTTATTAAAAAAACCTAATCATCGTGTGTTTCTAATACGAAACACCCCGATGCATGTAGTAGAAACAAACGCACCAACATATATTTTATGAAAAAAAACATTATTATTCTATTTAAAAATCTGGTTAAATTTTATTTATAATCTTAAACTCGGTGCTTAACTAATACAAAACGCCTCGATGCATGTAATATAAATGAACACACCAGTTTACGTGTTATTAAAAAATAAAATATTTTATTATTTTACTAAAAAACTCGTTACATTTTATTTAAAACCCTAACCACGGTGCATTATTTAATCAGACATGCTCCGGTGCATGGCATATAACCAAACACACCAGTTCGTATTTGATATATTATATATATATATTTAAAAAACGTTAAATTTTACTTAAAAAATTGACGACAGTGCGGTTATATTTTAAAGCACCACGGTGCATCCTATTATCGGGTGCACCAAAATAGGGTTTTATAAAAAAAAATACCGCATAGTCAAACTCATTTTTACCCCCTGTATAGTGTGTCTAAGCCATCTGCATCGGTGCAGTACATCACCAACATGGATGTCCTGCCACCTATGCTCATTCCTCATTGGCTACTAACACATTGCTCATTCCTATTGGCTACTAACTCGAGTTTGAATTTTTCCAAATGGTGGGAAAAAATTCAAATTCTCCATACATAGCCTTAATGTCTCCTCGACGTGCAGTGCAGCAAGTAAATTAATTGTTACTTGATAATTTAAATTTTAGCGGATTAATTTTCTAAATTGAGTCATTATTTGTCATTCTTATCAAAAAATAAATAAAAAACGCATGGTGCATTCGAGTTTTCGGCTCGCACCAGTCGTCGGTGTACCCTGTAAAATGTTACAAGGTGCATCGCTGGCGGTGCGATCCGAACGACTTGAACAGTGCGGTACGATTTCGTAGTGCACCGTCATAACATCAATTTTATTTTAAAATTCATGAACTAATTTGCAGTTCATTCTGAACACAGAAGCACGCCGACATTTCAACGCCCTTACGTGTATCGAATGCACCGGTGAACATTAACAAGAACAAATTAAAATAAATTATATAGTGATTTTAGTTCACATCAACACACCGGTCACGGTGCATTAACGCGATCTAAACGCACCTCCTTAGGCAATTTAAAATTTACAGACCCTAAACAATCATAATTCAACGACGCTCCTAGTACACGTCAACGCGTCATTTTTTGGTGCTCTAACATACAGTAGGTGCACCGTGAAAACATTCCCCATCAACCATAAATTAAATAAACCGTGATGCTTTTAGATCACGTTAGTGCACGTGTAATGGTGTGTTGGCATGGCCTAAACGCACCGACCACTGCAATTTTAAAATTTCTCATACCCTAAAAGATCATAATTCAACAATGCTCCCAGTGCACGATAGCGCACCGGTGTTCGGTGCTCTGACGTGTAGTAGTCACACCGTGGACACATTCCCTATCAACCATAAAATAAAATAAACAGCGGTGCTTCTAGGTAATATCAGTGCACCGGTGACAGTGCATTGACTTGTTAAAGACGCACCAATTCTTACATTTTAAAATTTTCCCTTACCTTAAAAAGTATGAATTTAATGATGCTCCTAGTACATGTCAGTGCACCGGTGTTCGGTGCTCTGACGTGCAGTAAGCGCACCGTGATCACATTATCTAATAATAATAAATTTAAATAAACTGCGGTGCTTCTAATTCAAGTAAGCGCACTTTTCAGGGCGTTTACTTGACATAGAAGCATTGGATCACGTAAATTTTTTTCTTTCTATATCCTAAAAATCATAATTCAATGATGCTCCTAATGCACATTAGTGCACCGGTTTTCAGTGCTCTGACGTGCAGTGGGAGCACCGTGAACCAAATTTTGGAAAATGCACTGGTGCATTTGTATTCTGGCGCACTGGTATTAGTAATAAAATTTTAAATTTATAGAAATATATTAGCGGTGTGTTTACTTATTGGAGCGCACTTGTGACAGTGCATAACAGATGAAAGCGCTCTATTGGTGCATTGTGTGAATTTATTATTTTTAGTAGATATAATGCTCATATAATGCTTTGATATGTATATTTTTTAGACTGGTTGATGTTATATGTGAAACAAAGACGTCAATGTCACAAGGCTAGGAAGCAACAAGAAGCACGATTTGATCAGTACAACTTTTGAAGATAGTGGGAGGCCAGGGAGAGGGAGAGAGATGTATAACCTCGTCCCATTACTCCTTAGATGAGACATCTCTTGAGGGTTGTCATCCTCCTCAAGTTTTATGAGGAGGCGACATCACTCAAGGGGAATAGTACATTCCTCACCCAGTTGATCGGACATGGGGATCATCACAAGCAGGCATTCCGAGTTGGTCCCGATCAATGGTTCTGACCCACTTAGGAGGACATATATTTTATCATTGGGCTCTCTAGGAGATTTGAGGACTTTCCTCAGTTCCATGAGGTCCCAGCTGAATTTGTAGCAACGACTCAGCTAGTCTACGTTCAAAGATCTGTTGATCCCAATATCGTCGATCGTGCTCAATTTTAGGTGAGCGGTGGGCAGCTTTCCATTGTTTCTTTTGGTAGAGAGGATGTGAGGTGCCAATTTTTGTTGGTGATGATCATTGCACATACCACTAGTGATGGGAAATGCATTAGCTGCCCTCTATTATATTATGTTGATTCTTTAGTGAAGGCACCTAGATGTGTTAGGTGGTCTGCTAATTTTTTACGACAATTTTGTTTTTCTCTCAGTCGATGTCATGCGTGTATTGACGGGAGCCTGAAATTCCCTTTTGATTCAGAGTTGTTTTGTCTATTTTTTGAGATATTTTTGGCCACCAGGCCATCTTTTGACCAACACGCTCCTAGGTTGATAACGGATGTGCGTATGCACATGTTGGGGCAGATGATGCCCAAGAGGGGGCAGCCGGACTTTCTAACCAAGATCACCACAGAGGTGCTCCATATGCTAGGTGGCGAGGACGAGCCTCGATTAGACATGGTTGCATATCCATACACGAGCTTGGATTGGAGAGGGTGTCCCAATATCTTCTTCACCCAAGACAAGCCACCAGGTGATAGAAGTAAATTTAGTGTTATGTTTAAATTAATCTAGTTGCACTTTAATATCTGTATACTTAATGCAAATGAAATATATTTTAAATTGTTATATTGAATTCATGTTTAATGAAATTGTCTAGTTATTATTGTGTACTATATATTTTATAGATATCGGGACATTTGATGGCGATGTGCCGCCTCCTCTTGCTCAGGATGAGGAGGTGATGGAGCTAGATGATCAGCCCGAGGTGCCCCAATTAGCCAGACTTGGCCTTTGACACAAACCTATTGAGAGGTTCCGACAAAATGTTGTGGATAGGCTGGCGAGGTTGTTGGCAGATCGAGGGGTTCAACCTATACTGGTGAGGGACATTGTGAGGGACCCTCACCTCGTAGAGTTGTGGAGGATGCTTCCTTGTGATATGAGCAGCTTAATGCAGCACATTGTTGGTGCTTGTGATCTTTTAGATGCTATCCCTGATGGCAGTTCATCGTCAGATGAGGGTGGAGATCCTCAACCTCCTAGTCCACCTCCTTATCCATCGACTGCTGACGTATCCTCCACATCCTATGCACCTCCTCCTCGGCTTCCACCTCCTCCTCCTCTACCTTCGACATCTCATCCACCTACTCCTCCACCATGCCCTCCTCCTCCACCTCTGACATCTCAACCACCTCTTCCTCATCCTTTATCAGTTTAGACATCTCCTCCACCTCCTCCTCCATTGACGGATCTGGCATCTTGTCACTTATACCTATGCAATCGACCGACCTATACTCCTAATGAGCCCATACATCCATGATCCGAATTTTAGGGGGCATATGGTCTAAATTCGGATGTATAAGCCATAAAAGTATTAAATGGAGAGGTCACCCTCTCATATCCATGGTATTTGGTAGCACATGGTTTTGGCCCATGGTATGGCCTCAAGACACATTGTAATAATGCTATATAAAGGCCTAGCAAGCCTTCTCATGATAAACAGTTACTCATTTGGTTTCTATCCTACATTTCTCTTATTTTATTGAGTTATTATTGGGGTATTGGTTCTGAGTGTCTTTCTTATTGTAGTTTGAGAGGTGGGGCTCAAAGAACCCTCTTTGAGCCTCACCCCTCCATGTGGCATATTTATTCTATGTTTGTCCATCTATGCTATCTTTCTCACAGCTAGTTCATTGTTCGCTTCAGTTTTGAAGCTATCTCTTCTCCTCCTCTCTTGGCATTCAAGTCTTTCAGGTCTCAGCCCCCAAGATTCGAATTAGTGGTATCAGAGTGGGTACGCCCTCCATCGGGACAAGATTTTGAAGCATTATGCAAGTTCAACGGAGGTTCCACAACCTTTATAACAACCCATGTTTCTCTACAAACCCTTGGCATCTCTATACTCAACACTCTCACATTCAGCAAAATTTGAACAGGTTCCATGGACTGCACAGGATGTTTCAGAGGCTCTACCACATCTCATTGGAAAGGTATTCCCGTCAGCTTAAATGGGTATTTCACGGAATTTCATTTTGTTTCCCGGTTTGTGAGATATGCTTGTTTGAAGTAGCACATATTTGTGCATAATGCGGTCGGACGTACAACACCTTTAAACAAGTGCTATAGAATCCAAAGAATGTCTTAGAGGCTCTACCATAGCTCATTGGAAAGCTCTTTCTGTCAGCTAAAATGGGTATTTCACAGAATTTCATTTCGTTTTCTGGTTTGTGAGATATGTTTGTTTGAAGAAGTACATGTTTGTACACAATGCGGTCAGACGTACAACAACTTTAAACAACTACTATAGGCTCCACAAAATGTATCATAGGCTCTACCATAGCTCATTGGAAATATCTTTCCGTCATCTAAAACGGGTATTTCGTGGTTTTCCATTTGGATTTCTTGTTTAAGAGATCTCATCGATTGAAGCAACATATGTTTGCAAAATAGTGTGCGCGCATCTCTTAAACTTCAACAAACATTTTCTCAATCTCTGGGCAACCCCAGAGAAAGTATGTTATATGGATGGAAAGGTCTCTTTGAGATCTCAAATGGGTCTTCAATGGAATTCAATTTCAGTACATGCATCATAAGTTATGAATGGATTTGCAGCAAGACATCAACTGCACCAAAGATCATGAATTTTCATTTTTTTAAATCTTAATGTAATCATGGTTATGGGTTAACCACACAAAACCCATGGTTATGGGTTAACCACACAAAACCCACAGTTATATATTATAATCACGGTTATGAGTTAACCACACAAAACCCTTCTCTTCAGTGGAAACAAGCTTGTCATTGCCACCATGGTTATGGGTCAACCACACAAAACTCTTCCCTTCATTGGTAACTAGCACATTGTAATCATGGGTCTCTTTTTAGCATGAAATGATGGGGACCATCATTTTCTAATGGGGGAGGAATGATCCGAATTTTAGGGGGCATATGGTCTAAATTCAGATGTATAAGCCATAATGGTTTTGGCCCATGGTATGGCCTCAAGAAACATTGTAATAATGTTATATAAAGGTCTAGCAAGCCTTCTCATGATAACAAGTTACTCATTTGGTTTTTATCCTACATTTCTCTTATTTTATTGAGTTATTATTGGGGTATTGGTTATGAGTGTCTTTCTTATTATAGTTTGAGAGGTGGGGCTCAAAGAACTCTCTTTGAGCTTCACCCCTCCATGTGGCATATTTATTCTATGTTTGTCCATCTATGCTATCTTTCTCACAGTTGGTTCATTGTTCGCTTCAGTTTTGAAGCTATCTCTTCTCCTCCTCTCTTGGCATTCAAGTCTTCCGGGTCTCAGCCCCCAAGATCTGGATCAATCCATCAGCTCCCCATGATCCTGATCCACTAGTCCACTCAGTTTTACAGAGAATGCTCACATAGGATGAGATGATCCAACTTCTTATAGATGTCTTTGGTATTGATCTACATATTGCTCCTTTATTTCTTGGTATAGGTACTGATCATGCCTCTGGCTCTATTGCTGGAGGTGTCGAGACCTTTGGTTCTACTAGCGGAGGTGTTGATGCCTCTGGTTCTACTAGTGGGGGTGTCAATGCCTTTGGCTCTAATGGGTCAGATATTGATGTTGATCTGGTTCTGAGGGTGGAGTAGACATGTATATTTGACATGTATCATCAATTTGATGTTATTGTTCTCACACACACACACACACACACACACATATATATATGAATGACATTTTCCATTTTGCAGATGTTGATGTTGATGACTATGTTGATGTTTATTTATATGTTGACAGTGATGTGTATGTTACGTCAGGTTCGATGATGTTTGATAGATGTGTGTGATGGTTATGTTAGGAAATGCAACTTGTGTTTTGTTAGATGTTATTGTTAGATATGTTTGTTAGATGGTAACAATGATAATGATGGTATGTTTATGTCGTTAAAATGATGATGATGGTAAGTTTATGTTTATGGTTATGGTTATGTTTATGATGATATGTTTATGTTTATGTTTATGTTTATGTTTATGCTTATGGTTATGTTTATGATGATATGATGATGTTTATCTTTATGTTTATGATGGTATGATCATGATGTTTATGTTTATGTTTGTTAAGTGTTGAAAATGATGATGATCGTATGGTATATAAAAGAACTTTGCACTATTCAAAATGTCGGTCTTTAAATCACTGACTATTTTAGTCGACAAAAACACCACAATTTGCACTGTAAATTATGTTATAAAACAAGTTTTTGTATGACTTAACAAGTTTTCAAAGCATTATAAAGTTTTCAAAATGTTAGTATCATTTGGACCATTTTTCATATTAAATAATTCTTGATTTGAGAATAACTTACATATAGTTAACACTCATAAACATGACATATCAACTATCACTACAACACAAGTCAATATTTTAGACCTTTGTAAAGAAAGTTATTGGGTTATTAATTTTGGTCAACATTTTAGCATCCTTTGGACCATTTTTCATAGTAAATCATTCCAACCTAAATTTTGTACACAATTTGAAGCATGGTTTCATATATAGGTTGATATATTGGTTAGAAAATGAATTTGAAAGTATGGTTGATTGTTAGGTCATCATAAATGTGAAAATATGGATTGGAGTAATGGTCATTGAAAATGTAGAAAAATGTTTCAAGTAATTTAATATAGGTTAAACATTTTTATTTTACATAATATAATTGAATTCAAAATGTCATTGAATTAAATATTTTTATGAATTTTGTATTGATAATGGATGAAGTTGTGGCAACTCTATTATTTATGATTGTTATATAATTTGTCATAATAACATGTTTATAATTGTTGTGTAGTTTGTCATAGTATTATGTTAATGTAATAATATTTTTTTTTTATTTGGTTTTCATATCGTTCTCATATAATTTGTATGGATATTATAATTTATTGTAATTCTCTTA
The DNA here is from genome assembly GCA_027924585.1 of Larix kaempferi. Lineage (NCBI taxonomy): Eukaryota > Viridiplantae > Streptophyta > Pinopsida > Pinales > Pinaceae > Larix > Larix kaempferi. The sequence continues at coordinate 7,311,699 of BSBM01000541.1, read as the reverse complement.
ATAATGTAGTAAAATTTGTCGCAATAATATATAATGATTTTTAATAATGAAATTACGTTTTCATCATATAATGTTGTATATAACTTAATATATAATATATAATGATTTTTTGTTGACAGTGTCTTGTTATTTCTTGGCAATTTAGAGGAAGAGGATAAAGTAGTTAAATAAATTTTGGACCGATTCTATAGAGCCACAGGAATGGAAATCAATTATGGGAAATCTGCCTGCTTTCATAATCAGATAGAAGAGCTAGAATTACAGAATTTCCAAGAATTGTTACCTGTGGAGCAGAATGATTTATCAACGGGATTTAAGTACTTGGGTTTCAATTTGAAACCAAATAATTACTACAAAGGTGACTGGGTTTGGTTGATTACAAAAGTTGAAGTTCGCATAAATTTTTGGTGTAATAGATTCTTATGAAGAGGAGGTAAAGCAATCTTAATTTAGTCAGCCTTAAATGCAATGCCAGTGTATCCAAATTATTGACCAGATTCCTAAAGGTGTGTTGAACCATTTGAGGAAGATTTTCTTCAATTTTATATGGAAGAGAAATGCAGAGAAAGGCATTCATTGGGCTGCTTGGAGATCCATTACCAAACTCAAAGAAATTGGGGGATGGGGAATGTTGGAGCTTTTAAGTTTTGGCAGAGTGTTGGTTGCTAAATTAGTTTGGAACTTTATTTATAAGGAAGGCAAGTGGCAGACGTTCCTAAAGAGTAGATACTTGAATGGTATTTTAGTTCTGGATTGGATCAGAAACCCAATTAAAAGTCACAAAGGCAGGTCTATGTGTTGGGAAGCTATTACTCTCACGTTCCCAATGATAGGTGACCTTCTTATTTGGAAGGTGGGAAGTGGAAAGGAAACACTCATAGGAAAGGACAAGTTAATGGGTTGTGGAATTTAGGCTTTTCTATCTCTTGAGTTGATAAAACAGTTAAATGAAAATGGTTTTAAAAATGTAAGTGACATGGCAGTTACAACGGATATAAATTGTTTGCAGCAGGATTGGAGGTCGGTGGAATCTATGGAGTTATCAAAAATTTGGATAGAAGAATGGAATGGTTGGATTAATGAAATGAAAAGAGGTTTCATTATTCTTTCACACGAGCCAGGCATACTTCTATGGGATTGTAACAAGGTGGGAGGAAAATACTTTGTAAGGCAAGTGTACAAACTCTTATGGACTAGCTTGGAACAAGAAAGGAAATGGTGGTGGACGGCTAAATAGAAGACTTTGGCTCCACAAAAAAATAATTTTTTTATGTGGTTGGTCCTGAGAGATAAAGTTCTTACTTGGAATAACTTATGTAAAAGGAATTTTAGTGGTCCAAGTATCTGCAACCTTTGCATGAATGATGAAGAATCTTTAGAACATTTATTCATACATTGTCCATTTACAAACAAGCTTGGAAATGAATTGGTGAAGGCCTTCATGAAGACAAACTTTGGGAAGCTAATTCAATTGAAGATTGCTTAAATCAGTGGTATTAGAAATCCGATTTGAAAAAGATTAGATGTGTTCCTTTTTTAACTCTATGGAGTATTTGGAGAGCCCAAAATGATAGGATTTTCGAGGAGAACCATATCCCTGCTTTCCAAGTGTCAGCTCAGGTGCTAGATATGTACAGCCTCTTTAAAGAAAAGGATTCGACTGTAAAGATGAAAATTAGAAAATAGGTAATGATTAATGAAAATAAATGCCATGGTTTCTTTGATGGAGCTTGTGAAGGAGAAAACAAAATCTGTGGCCTGGGGGGCATTCTAATGATCTCAAAATTCCATAGGATTGATATTAAATCTAATTGTGGGAGAGGCACAAACAACAGAGCAAAATGTTTGGATTTAAGAACATTGATGAAGCTTGCTCAAGAGGAAAAGGTTCAGAAATTACAGGTTTATGGCGATTCTGAATTTTGGATTGATTTTATGAATGGGAAAAATATCATTTTAATATCAATTTGCAGTGTATTGGAGCAAATCTTAAAAGATTGGCTAGAGCTTTCAAGTCTTTCAACATTTGTCATATTTATAGAGAACATAATGGAAAAGCGGATGCACTGTCGAAGGAGGGTCTTCTTCTGTCTACAAAGTCAACAAGTTATAGAAGCATCTGGAATGGAGTGATACTAATTAAAACCACATGTTTGGACTTCATGTAGCAAATGAACATTAATCATACTTTAGGAGAAATATATGCTTTTAATGCAAAGTTTATAAAACATATCTCTATTTGAGAAAATGATATAGTTTATTCTCGCTAAGATGAAATTATATTATGTACAAAAGTCATAAATGACTCAGATATTTTGGATACTTTCAGTAAGTCATAAATGACTCAATATTTTTGCTAGGAATCGGGAAATCTTTGAAGATATCAGAGCAATCCCTGGAAAAATCATCTCCTCCACCAAAGCCCTTTGGATTGACTCCCTCTCCTTTAGAAGCATGAAAAATCTCTGCAAAGAACCTTTAAGTGTTGAAGAAAAAATATGGATGGCTGACCTATTGACCCCCCCTCTTCCCTCTCTGTCCCCCCCCCTCAAGATTCAAAAATATCAGAATTGGCACATCAGATTGGAATCTAAAGATCTCCAAAATTGGATTCGAACGCTTGGCAGCCACATCCTCTTTTTCGATGGTGCCTCTAAAGGAAATCTTGGGTTGGCAGGTGCGGGGGGAGTCCTCACGGACTCCGACGGAAACAAAGTGAAAGATTTTGCTTGGGGAATTGACAAGAGAACTAATAATGAAGCGGAATGGCTAGCCGCTATTAAAGGTATGGATGTCGTGAGGAATGAAGATGTTCAGGACCTTGTGGTCTTTGGTGGTTCAATGCTGGTGATCAGAGAAGCCAGGGATTTAGTCAATCACCGACGTAAACCGGTCTCTACGATGCATCACCACTTCATTTTCTTGGCCAAGGACTCACTCCATATTCTTCCTTCACATCCTTAGGCACAACAACCATAAATCCAACTCCATGGCTAACTTAGGTGCAGGTTTGAATTGTGGTCTTGCAATCATCAACGATCTCCTCATTGTGGAAAATTGGGTCCCCTAATTTTCTTTTGTCCCTCATGACACCTTTGATCTTACACCCTTATATCCTTAGTCCCAACCTTACGTGGACCTCATTTAATTTTGAAATCTCCGTGGGATCCCCTCGCTCTTTTCAAACGTCCCCTTGTCTGAACCGGCGGCATCCCCTTACAGGATCCATCTGTCACGCATGCGCGAGATCAATGCGCACAAGGCCCAAGGCATCAAGCGGCTATTTCATGCATGAAGGTGGCGCTCATTTCATCCTGCATGTTTTTCTCTACGAAATTCCTATCTGTGAAGTTCTTCGAAGTCTGTCTGTTTGGTTAGTCATGGAGGATAGCAACCTATTTCTTCCTGTGCTGCAATGTCGAAAATGCAGGAAGCAGGCCTAGGGGCAATCCGAGGGGGGTGGCACGAAACACTACCTATCTGAAATTTTTAAAGGTCATAGCAATGGCGGAAATGAACTTGCTCGAGGTGGCTTGACAAAGCATGCTTGCCATAGTCACTCCAAAGCTGAGGATCCTAGTAGTGTCAGAAGATGGGTTCCCCTCGACGCTGGACAGGGTCAGGCCAACAGGGGTTCTGGATGTGGTATGGATTCTGGCAACAGGAATCGGAAGAGCCTCTCGACTCCGGACTCTGGGTTCCTCTCGACCCCTTATGAAGTTGGCCAAGGTGTTCCTCCACAGAAATTCCGTGGAAGTCCAGGAGAAATGGGATGTAATAATGTAACGTCCCCTTCCGTCGTCAAATGCAGGGAAGGAAACATTAACAACACACCGGGGCTTTTGGTAGACTTAGCCCCAATATTAAATTACCCATAAATTCATAACAATTAAAAACTTCTATATGCAGATTCATCTCAATATAAACACAGCGGAATAAACATACTAACAAGCACACAACCAGTAATGCCTAACATATATACATATATAGATATATATCACAGCGGGGGATGATTCAGCATATAGAGACTCAATCTCATTACAATACCATGCATGGATTCCAAATTAAGATAATCAACTCATTTCATTAAACATGGACAACTTAACATATTGCAGAACACAAAATGCAAATAATTTATAATACACAGAACACTTATCTTGAGAAGTAGATGTCCAACGACTGGCTACGTGAGAGCAACGTTCCACCCAACCATAGATCTCTGTCCAGCCTATATTCTTTCAGCTGAGAGATCACCCCCGAGCTGGGCTGTGTATCCACTAAGGAAGAACTAGCTGGGCTCACTCGCAGCCATGGTTTCGGTCATCAGCTATGCTAAGCCAACACACCGTTGGGTTTATCAAGCATACAAATGACAAATGGGGAGGATGCTAAGCCAGTGAGCTCAACCACAGAGCTACAGGCATCTCAAATGAACTCAGCAGTCATGGCACCCACAATACCTACCGCACCCCACACAAGGAAGGTCCCCTTCTCTGCTGCACAGTCCCTCAGGCGTCCCTTCCCTCCAGTGCTCTTCAGGGTGGGCATAGAAAGGTCCAGCAGCTAATTCCTTGAGATTCTAGCCTTCACTGGGTTTATCAAGCAAACCAAACCTCCGCTCAGTCATTCACACTTGGATTTCTCACAGTTCTGTTATCCAATAAACCAATCCCGTCACTTCATTTCTGGGCTATAAAAACTGGGATTTCCAATGGATTTCGGGATAGCCAATGCTCCCAAATTCACCCCAAGGTTCATACCAATGGATCCCCCATTGGATTTCACTGTCCGATGCCAAATCTGGGCGTTTTTGGCTCTTCAAAACGCGGGTTCTCTCACAGTCGCGATTTCTGGTTTTTCACTCTGCTGGCAATTCGTTTTTGGATGGAAAATGGTGCTGGTTAGTTTCCCAATGGAATGGGGATGAGGAAGAAGCAACATCCATGAGGTAGAGTGGTTTGTGGTACAAGAAAACAGAGCCCATACTCTGCCATACGAATTTCTGGGCTGCCCATGCTCCATTGAAGCCATGGACTGAAATCCTCAACCACTTCCTTACAACATAATTAAATGTCAGCCAGGAAAGTCAAATGGGTTCTCAAGGTGACATATGGCAGCCTATGGTTCAATCCCATAGCCCCCTCACCACTCCCTAGTGGATACACATGGCCCCCTTCTCATTCGTTGCTCCCATAGCCAGTTTTGGTATTTTATTGCATGATGTTTATTTACATCCTATTACAATTTCCATGGCTTAAGAGCACATGGGCATCAAATATCAATGCTTGCCCTTTTTAAATCAAATTCGGGCTTTCACTAGCGGGGCCTTGGCCTTGAGCTCCACGCTAAGAAAACATACATCACATGTACACATTATTTACATTAAATGATAATATATCCTAAGGGTCAAAATGGGGTATTACAAATAAGAACTGGAAGCATGCGATGGGCGATAATGGAGGTCTAGTTAATTTGGAATCTCCTTGTGGAAAGGGCATCCCTTCCCCTGAATTTCTTACGCAAATTCTGGACCTGGAAGCCCAGGTCCGCTGGCTCAGGGGTGACCTCTCGGATATGAAGAAAGCAATTTCTCATCTTGCTACTTTCATCCAAATCTCCAATTCTGAAGTCCGAATTAGTAATGGTAAGATGAAGGATTACTTCGATAAGATGATTGGCAATTTTGACACCTTCTACAGTTGCCTCATAATTGTGGAAGCTAAAGTGGATTGCGTCAGGACCAATAGTGGAAGCAACCCCTCCATCATTCTGAACATCGATGACGAAAATACAGGAGCTGCAACAGGAAGCAAGGACAAGAACGCTCGATCTCACCATGGCAACTGACCTCTCTGTCTCCTTATCACTGTGTCTGGGCAACTCTTTTTTGGTTTGGTTATTGCACTACTTGTTCTATGTATTACTTATGTAATTTTCTATTAGGGAAGTTCGTCAAAAATTTTAGTTGTAATAGGCATAAGGCCATTTTTGAAGACCAGAGACTGGTATGTGAAGAGCCTGTCTCGAAAACTCTTGTTTTTTGGGATCAGTCTCCCCTACTCTTTGTAATCTGTTCCTCCTTTTTAATATAAAAGCTCGTTAACTGTTTGTGTAAAAAATAAAAATGACTCAATATTTTGGATATCATCGGTATGAGAAGATGAGTGCAATCTGCACCTGTTGTAAGTGTTTTATTTTCATTACGAGGAATAAAATACGACTTTTTCTATGGAAAAAAAAACTTAATTATTCAAGTGATAAACATAAATGAATCATTTTTTATAAGTGTAACCAAACATCATAACAAAAAGTCAAGTATTACCATATAATATTATTATGTCCTTGACATTAAGTATTCGCCCAATAGTATTAACCGGAGCTTTGGATGAAATATTTCGATAGAACTATGGTCGAGAGGTTAGTGCAATTTTTTCATTATTAATTTGTTTTAATAAAACAACCATTTTTCCACAATTTTATTGGCTCCGTGCATATAACCGGACATATGATGTGTGCATCGTTTTCTGCGTCCAGGGAGCTAGCGACGCGCTGAACTCAACATATCTTGCTCCTTGGATTTGTCATCAGAGCTTGCAAATGGGCCATGTCCTTTTTCTACATTGTCACCTTCACTCGTACGCCGTCCCCATCTATTACAGTCGTTGGAAGTATCTAGAAGTAACCCCTCTGTTCCAGAGCCCTTACTATTAATACATTCAATTTGAAGGTTGCGCTCACCTTACTACTCGGAGAAATGGGAACGAGACAATAGGTTTTCCCAGCATGGAGGCGACAATAATGGTCTGGGCTGCAGATTTGAGCTTGTTGCAGAGGGTTGTGGATTGGTTGGCATGAATAACGGGACATTGCTCACAGAATCACTGATTAGTGCCCAAAACAGAGGGAAGTTTATGATTGACATGGGTAATCGTTCGTAAGGTTATTCATCCTTCAATTCTCCTGTTGCAAGCCCTCATAGCAGTGGAGATTTTTCTTTCAGCCAGTTTCCCTTTCCCGTTTACAAAGGCTTTGTGATGAGTTATGCTATTCAGGGAGAACGTCAATGCAACAAACCTATTGTCCAAATAGCTATGAGAGATGTTACTCTATGGAAGACGCTCCAGTCTTTATGGCTTTGGCAACAACCGTAGATCTGAGCTTGCATCCTTCCCAACTATTCTCACAGAAGCTAAGGAAGAAACTATGTCACGAAGATGGGATATTTTAGTTGTATCAGGCGTTGTATAAACAAATTTTGATCCTTATTTCAACTTTTGTCATGGGCTAGCACCGTGTTTTCTGCATTTGGGTATTGATATTTTGCCACAACCCAAATCATATTGTTTGTTTGTTTTCTATTCAGTTTACCACATGTTCTTCTGAGTTGTGCGTGGTGTTGCTGCGATTTATTAGCATTTGTTTGTGATCATTGCTTGAGATCATCGATATACTTTTCTCTATAGGCTAGGTCTTGCAACTAACACTACGAGAAACAAACTATGCTCTCCGCATTTAGAATCATCACACAAACAATCTAGAAAATATAGAGGTATACAAGCCTACGTATGAGTGGCTGGTAGTTTCAATCGACAAGTGCGACGAGAGAAGGTTGTTGAAGGTTTGTTGGTTCATCACATCGACGACTTGAAGAATAAAGACTGTTAAGAGGGAAGTTTCATCATATGTGAATGATTATCTTGTAAGCATGGACTACTTGAGCAGTTGATTCGTTAAGCTAATTGAATTAGTGGCATTGTATTTTTTTGCCCTCTCTACACAGTGGAATGGCGTGGATGTGCAAGAAATTGGCCAGGTGACACAAATCGAATTCTCTGTTATAGCTGCCAACCCTGCCTTCATTCGAAACTTCACCATAGGTTTGCAATTTATCTTGATTTCTCATGTGTTTTTCAAGTTCATAAATTATACATTTGCTATAAGATCCATTGCTCTGAATTTCATCCCTTGGGCTTAACGATCTTCTTGAAAATTTGAAATGCAGGGAATGTTATGCATGTATATGGAAGCGAGCCTCAACCTTGAGCAACGACCACTATATGGGAAAACATGATTGATAGAATTCAGGGTGCAGCTATGAGCACTCACATCAGGATTCCTGTTATTTATGTGATGGATGTTGTCCATGGTCATAACAATGTTCATGGAGCTACCATTTTTCCTCATAACATAGCCTCTGGTGCAACTAGGCAAGCTAAAACCTCTCTTAAGCTGGAATACGCTCAGTACTATCAAAATGGTTTTTTAATTTGTATTTGGTTGTTATATTTTGTAATTAATATTTAATTGTCACGTTGCTAAGAAATATGATAACCATATGATTTACCAATATAAAAGTCTACCTAAAACCATTTTACAACAAATAACAAAAAAAAATGAGCTTCCTAGATACTCCATTCGTTGTTTCGGTCGAAAGCTCCAAATCCATAAGAGAAGCGAACAAAGAACGGTTTTAAATTTTAGTTTTTTGACTCAGGAGTAAAATGAATAATCTAAAGTCAAAAGAGTGCCTCAAAGATTCATAGAAAATAGGTGCCGAATGATAGAAAACTAACCAGATGCCCTTTTTGTTTATGGGCAAAAGGTAGCATAGAGTAATCTAGCTAGATTTATCAACTATATAGTATCTAATATTACAATTTATAGATAGACCATTAATAATAGCTATACATATGACAAGAACCCTCGGAAGCAAGTACACTGTAAGACTGAGAAAAGTTAGATTCATCTTGTGAACCAAATGAGAAAGGTTGAAGCACTCGTGATTTGGTCTGCAGGTCCTAAAACCTTATATCTGGTAAGCATGCCATTATACATATTAAGATGCTAAATGACCGCAAAAGCGACCCGGAAGATTTCTTTAGTCAATTTGGCTAAAAAAATTTCAACATGGGTTGACAAACTACTGGAGTTTTCTCAAATTTACAAAGAATACCTCAAGTTCTAGAGCAATGGACAATCTATTATCTACTTGTTAGCTAAAGTTGCAAAGGCTCACTGAAAGGTAATCAACAAATAAAGAATACGGTGGGATTTGTTGATCATACCAAGTTTGAGCCTCTATTGATTAGTATGCTGGTCTTCCAGCAAAGCAATGGCTATGCAACATCGATGGTCTTAGTTGGTTATACAGTTCATTCAAAATTTCTAGCAGTTTCTGAAGCATACGTTGTTTGAGATTGGTATACAACAAGAGTATCTTACCTTGATGAACTATACCGAAAATATGAACTAGAATATCGAACTACTTGCATAGACATCTCAAGCCACCAAGCACATGTGTCTTTGATATCCTTGCAAATTGTTGAGCTGCACACATTACCAAATGACAGGAATCACATTTCTTGACAATCATAGATGTTCAGGATGCCTTCTCCAGCCAGCACATGTTTCAATAATAATATACGTGTGAATTCATTGTATGTATGTGAAACATGTCCCATTGCATCAGGTAATCAAATATGCCTATCTTTTTGAATTTTCCAACAGCTCCAGATAGAGATCAGATCATCAAACAAATTCAATAACTACGTGTTAAAGTCAATTAGCTGATTCAGACAGCTAAGTTGTAATCTACCTCAGAACCTTTTAAGCTTTTGTTTGTGGGAAGTGCTTTAAAATGGATAGACTTTGTGCATCCGATAAATTATATGAAAATTTAAGAGGGAGCCTTGTGGACCTGCGGTGTGATATAATGTACATAGTTTGGTTTCTAGGTAGCACTTAGAGCTCAACAAACATCCCGTCTAAGAGGACCCAACCTACTCAATAAACTCCTCATAGTGCCATACCAGACCTAGCTAACATGACCTAAAAGCAATCAACGACATATCCTGCCTCTCATAAGTAACTTCATGGATTCAAAATCCTATTTCAATGCAATGCCTGGGCCCTAAAAGTTTAATCCTTATTTATTTGGATATTTCTTTTGTTGGCTTTAGTTATGTATAGTGTTAATAGATCATGGGATGTTGTTAACCTAAAGTGTGAACCTCTTCTCTTGTTTGTTGGTGGAAATAAAAACATATTTTCTTCTTTGATGGCCTAGCAATTGCAGACCACCAACCAAGGCAGGTGCAATGTCAAGGACATTGCCACCTTGTGGCTCTTGTTATAATATATAAATATGAACATAAAAAAAATGTAAATATGAACATCAGTATAACCTATCAATGTATCATTTTTTTTACAATAACTCACTTTACAATGACAAATATCAAATCTTTAATTGGAAGAAAAACAAATACTTAATTAAAAGAACACCATTTTCTCTCAATTCTAAAGCCAAAAGTTGCATTCTCCAAACTTATTATTATTAATCATGATCTTCATTATATAATATAACATTAGTCCACATTGAAAGAACACACTATTATTTTTTAATCTCTCATTTAATTTAAAAAACAAAAACATAAAAATAGATTATCTCTATTTTCATAAAAATGTTTCCCAATATCTCCATTTTCAAAATATCTTTAAATAGGCTATAGAAATCCATCACCAATGAAACTTTAAACACATATAGATATGAATATGCATATTCCAAATATAGGATTTAAAAAAAATATTGTTTGTTATTTTTAATTTATTATATCACAACTTTAAAAGATATACATCTTTCATTCTAGCCATAAGTTTTTTTTCTGCCTTAACGATATATAAGTATCTAAGTATCCAAAATATAAAATATAAGTGTTTAAGTGTAATATATTCATTGAATCCACATTGTTATTCAAGTGAGACTAGTTGAAATTACAACAAACAAAAAATATGACTAACATCAATGATAATTTGCACTCTAATTAAATGATTATGATCGAGTTGTAACAATACAATAAATTAAATGAAAAAAACCACACTACAATGAACTAAACAAAAAGCAAGAAACATATTCTCTGACTATGAGAATGACATACAATCACAAAATACTTGATATACACGAAACATATTTCACATCAGATTGGTTGTTAACCAACTCAAATTGTTTAAACACTGCATCTAGTAATCAACTTTCCATTTCTAACGTCATAACATGAAAAATAAACAATATAATTAGACAATCAAAGATAACAATTATAAAATGATATCTCAATCTGTAAATGATGAAATAAAACATGTACATATCACTCTTTATTGCCATCACCCTCATTATCTTCCTCGGTTGGCATGGAGGCACCGTTCTTCTCAAAACATGTTTAGATCTAGGGTTGTGTCTAAATATGAACTACCAACCTCTATCCAATACATTTGGGTAAAAGAAAACTTTGTTGCAGTGTTTCGGGAAAACATAAGGCTCCTTACTTGCATCCCACATCTTTCTAGAGTTGATACATATCAACCCACTATCACGATCTTCCTTTACATTATTCCTGTCAAATGTGTCCCACCACTTGCACCTGAAAATAACACATTGGAAATATGAAAAGTCCACTTGAATGATCTCATGTATCTTTTCGACATAACCCAACATCCCTTCTCTCGGGTTTTGATCACGGTGGCTAGCACGACTAGATTGGTCGAACTTGACTTCCACTCCATAATCATGTGTAATACGTCCATCATCAGCATCCTTGGTGCGGAAATGTGTTTAAATATTGTAACTTCAAAGAATATTCTATTTGTACTTTATTATTATTCATCCGGAGATGTTTTATTCCTCCGTCGGGATGTTATTATTATGTAAAGTCATTGAGGTAAATCCTCCCATGTAAGTCGGGGCAATAGATCCCCTAAGATTCATTTGAATGGGGTGTTTAAGTCCCCTAGAGGGGTTGGCCGAGTCAGCAAGAGAATAAACTATTGAGGCCGACCTGTCAAGTGTAAAAGTCAAGTGAATGTAAAGTATAAATAGAGGAGGTGTGTTCCTCATTTGAACACATACACTGTACTTTTGATCATCTATATTGAGGAATGTTTGTTGGGTTTTCTACCCCATGAGGGTTTCCTAGGATAAATTGTGTCTCTTGTGTTTATGTTGTGCTTGTTGTTCTTTTAGTGATCTTGTATATTCTATTATTGTGAAATTGAATTGAATACTGATGTTATCTATATTATGATATCGAATATTAACATGGTATCAGAGCTATTCTGAAGGAAGGCAATGTATGGCACTTACGACACTTGTTTCACTTGCGACAATTTGAAAGTTAGGGCTTTGTATAGCAAAACCTAGTTATCGTGGAACTTTTGCTATAAATCACTTTTGGCAAAGGTTCAGGATCTAAAACTTGGACACGCCAAAGATGACATGTTCCTATACCTTGTGTCTGAGTTTCAGCCTTAGATTCGTTGTAATTCCTGAGGTATGATCCATACAAGTTAGGGTTTTTGCCTCTTCCAGAATGAATCCCTAAACAGGTGACCTAGGTCAAAAGGTCATATCTCGGGATAGCAAGATCCAAATGGAATTCCGTAAAAAGTGATAGTTAGGGCAAGGACCGTAGTTTCACAGGTCCGAGTATCAGAGGCCGAATTTGAAACAGTGACACGTGGCACTCCGTACAAGTTAGATATGTTGTTTCATCCCATAAATAGGTCGTGTTGGGAAACTTAGCATATCTCTCTCATGATGAATCCAATAAACCTCAAATCTATGGGGTTGGCAAGATGACAGGTCAGGATACCACAAGCCAAAGTTTCAGACCCTGAGGATCCGAAATTGCAGAGATACACCAGAAACAACACGGAACATCTGAAATGGCTCAACGAAGGAAATCAAAGAAGAGGAGGAAGAAGCTCTCACTTAGGGTTTTCAGTTTTTAGGTATGGAAGGACCTGATACAATGTTGGAGACACCTGATTTTAACATTGGAAACTTTGAAAATGGATTTGGAATCCATTCATCATAGATATTAATCTTCCATCAAAATGTTGTGGGAGGAAGGAGATTAAAAATTAGGGTTTCCAAGTAAGAAGAAACCCTAGCAAGGTTGGGAGACTCATAGGGAAGCAATGAAGGAGGTTTAAATGGAACTGGTAGTCTATCATCCTAGCACCATGAACCTATATAATATGTTTACAAGTGATCTACCTTGGATGATTAGGGTTTTACCCTTCTAGAAAAGACTACAAGCAATCTCGACAGGTATGACTTGAGGAGATGCAGGTATGTTTTGAAATTTGTTTAATTTATCTAATGATTAAGTTCATGATATGTTTGTCTTCATATTATTGAGGTTAGTACAATCATGATTACTTTTAGACTCGTCTGATCACCTTAGTAAAAGTATGAATGCATGTTAATGATAGAAGACATTCGTTGATTAGGGTTATGACACTTATGATTGTACTAATGCACTGTGGTGTTGTATGAGGATAATGTTGTTCGCTAACATGAAATGTACATCAAGAAAGACAAATCAAGTTCTAGATCAAGAATATATGACCATGGTGACATGAAGACAAAGACTCATCCATAGTCATTGATCACATAGAAGCTCTATGTACGAGGTATGTGTGATTTGGTTCTACTATGCTTAACTTATGAGATATGTAGGTTATTAGCACAAGGTCTCTAAATCATTGAAGAGAACAAAGAAGACATTATTTAGGTATGTTAGATATAACTAGTAATCATGCTAATCCAGGTATGTTTTCCTATATTGAGTAAGAATCCTACTTTGTGTTAGGATCTTAGATAAGTGTACTTTTTGATTGATAATGACTATTCATGAAGTTATAAGTTTGAGTAATCAAGGGTTTATGCATATTATGCTTCTTAGTTTGATTAATGATATGACAAACTAGAAGAGTCCTATGGTCAAATAAGTAAAATAAGTACTCCCCGAAACCTTGAATATTAACACTTGTGATAAATTACCTATGTATGAAATGATCATGATCATACATGTTTAATATTATTTAGGATTCTAATGTTTTGATAGTATTTGAGATTATACTAATGAATGTATGATTATGTATGAGATCTTGAGGATGACACAATGATGAAACTAGTGCACACTTAAGCATGCATAGTGGTACATGATGGATAGAAGTTCAAAGACATATAATCATAAAGGGAAAATAGAGATCAAGAGGGGGGCAATGACAGAAACATAAAAGATAAGTATTTGAGTTGTTATTTGAATTACTTCTTGAAATGGTATTGCTCATTTGTACTCCTAGAATATATTATGCATAGTGTAAGCATTCATATAGCACTGAACAATATACTACTAATATGCATATGATGGGTAAGTTGGAAAATCATTCCGTTGTTGCTTATCTAGAATGAAACCTCTTTGCTATCATGTTGGCAGCTGTGCACGATCTTGATAGTATGTTCTGGTAGAGATGGAAGGAATCTAGATAGCCACTGTATGCATACAGGATATGGAAAAGTGTTTTGCCAAAGTATTGATCAAGATAGTTGCATAACTATGTGAATCATATCAGTATGCATAATAGGTTATCATTGAAATGTCAACATGATTTGATGATTATGTGTTAGGAACCCATGTCAACCCTTCTCTTTACTTTGTTAGTATATTGTTGTTGGACGCATATGCTTTGTAAGTCGTCCCGTAGTAATTGTTGATCCATAGTTTGTGTTATTGTTGTTGGGGGCATATGCTTTGTAAGCCGCCCATAGTATTTGTTGATCCATAGTTTGTATTGGCCCATGGTTTTGACCCATAGTATTGGCGCCTATATTTAGTATATAAGTGTGTGTTGAGGCCAATGAAGGCACCTTGAAGTTATTTGTATTGAGCTTGCTCAAAGGAGGTTGCCCCCTCGAAGTGGCCTGCGATCAATAAAAACAATTCTGAATTCTATTATTTCTGTTATCTCATGTATTTTCATTAATTAATTGTTGCAGGTTCTTCACATCTGGTATGAGAGCACTTGCTTGGGCTCGTTGGGTGGATTTTTTGCCAAAAAAAAAAATCCGCATCTGTTGCAAGTTTGGATCTGGGAATAATCCCTATTCAGTTAAATGTGGGAAGTACTTGGGCATAAGCCCTAAAACTCATTGTGAGGAGTACCACAGGAACCCCAAAGTAGCTGGCCCATTGAGAGGACCTGCCAGTGAAAAGGGCAATGACCCCTACATGATTGACTAGTTCCCACCCGTGAGGTAAACCAAGAGTTGTCGTTTGTGGCAAAGCAGTTATCAGTTTTACCTAAGTCGTGGAGTGAGGGGTACTGCCCCAATACGCAAGCCATTAGACATCATTGGTGGCCAAGTGAAACCCCTGAACTGTTAGGAAGCTGAACATACCTGTGGGGTCCATATCTATTTTTCAGCTGAACTATTGCCGACCACTTCTGCGTCATTTCAGATCCATTCCGAGCCGTTTTAGATCCAGCCATTTCAGATCCATTCTGAAAGCCATTCTAGATCCATTCGTTTCTCGTCATATCTCCCTTGTTTTAACTCTGTTTCCCTTGAAACTTCCCGGACACCCCTGCAATCCCATTCTGCATATTTCATTCCTGAGGACCCTATCCCAAATTCTACTTCCCAAAGCCAGAAATCTCACATTTGTCTATTTTTAGGGTTTGCCATAACTTCTTCAATTTTCAACCACTTGAATCCAAATTTTGTCACCATGTTCATTCCCTATTTATGCTTCTTTGTCCCTCTCTGACAAATTTTCCCATTCTTTCACCCTGCTTTTGAAATCCTCATTTTCTGCTTCCCTGTCCATTCGAAAGTGTCCAAAACCTAGTCAAAACCCAATTACCCATCAAAGTTTATCCCAAATCCAAATTTCCATTTACTAAATAAGCTTATGTCTGTGTTTTTCTACCCATTCACCCCCCCCCCCAAAAAAAAACTCTTGGTTATGGTTGTCACCCGCGCAGGAGCAAAAACTACAGAGGAAGTACTTGCAGCCATCCAAACCAAACTCCAGGATCTGGATGAAAAATTTCTTGGCCTCCATCTTGAGCATTCAACCATGAACAACAAACGACAGTCCGAGTCGTCATCAGACAATGGGTTCTCTTCTTCCAACAATTTCCGTGGTCCAAAGCTTGATTTTCCTCGCTTAAATGGTACTGATCCGACTGGATGGATCTATCGTGTAGAACAATATTTCAGTCTGCATAATACTTTTGATGTCAACAAAGTTCCACTTGCATCATTTCATTTGGAACAGGAAGTTCTTCAATGGTACCATTGGTACATCAAGGCTCATGAAGAGCCAAAATGGCCAGATTTTTGCCAGCTCCTTTTGCAACGATTTGGTCCTAGTGCTTTTGATGACTTCACAGGAGCCCTCACTAAACTTCGCCAAATTGGCACTGTGAGAGAGTATCAGATAGAATTTGAGAAACTAGCCAATCACACAGAAGGATTGTCTGATGAATTCTATAAGAGTTGTTTTATCAGTGGTCTTAAGGATGAAATCCGCTCAGAGGTTAAAATGTTATGTCCCAACATAATGATTGAAGCCCTGGGGTTGGCTAAGTTGGCAGAAGACAAGATTGCAGCTCAACAGCGCTCCAAACCCACTTTTGTTCCCTTCCGAAATATGGGTTCTCAACAACCTCCCATCCCGCTAGCTCCTATCAAGCATTTGTCTGAAACAGAGATGCAGGCACGTTGAGAAAAAGGGCTTTGTTATAATTGTGATGAGAAATTCACCCGGGGACATAAATGTGTTCAGCAAAAGCTCTATCTCTTGGATATGGATTCTCCGCCTGCCTCTAAAATTGGTGAAGAAGCTCCAGATACAATGGATGATCAGGTCGACATTCAAGAGCCGCCTATTGACCCCCCATCTCAGGATGATCAACTAGAGATATCTCTCCATGCTTTATCCGACGTCACCACCCCCCAAACAATGCGGTTTAGGGGTTACTTCAAGAAGCTTCCTCTTACAATACTCATTGATTCTGGTAGCACTCATAACTTCATTGACCCTCGAATCGCCAAATATGCTAATTGTTTTGTCCATCCTTGCTCCAACTTTGAAGTCATGGTTGCCAATGGGGTCACCTTACCTTGCAAGGGGAAGTGTCACAATGTGCGTATCTCTCTGGAAGATTATAACCTACGCTCTGACATGTTTTCCTTGTCCCTAGGCGGATGTGATGTGGTTTTGGGCATTCAATGGTTACGCACACTTGGCCCCATCTTATGGTATTTTGCTGAACTTTGGATGTAGTTTTCAGTCAATGGGAAACAACACAAATTTACGGGCTTACAACAAGGGTCTCTCCGCATCATCAGTTCACATCGCGTGGAAAAGATCCTTAAGAAGAATTCACATGGTGTCATCGCTCAAGTCCATTCCATTCAGATGCACCCATCAACAGTCTCCACTACTTCCTTGGATATATATGCAGGTGTCTTTGCTGAACCAGTGGGATTGTCGCCTTCAAGAGACCTTTCCGGTAAGAATTTAGTCGCATCTACATCTCAGCAGGAAATGCTAGGTATTTTGCATGGAGTACATAAGTGGCATCCATACCTATTTGGGAATGATATGCATCAAGACTGATCTCCAGAGTCTGGAAAATTTCCTGGAACAACAGGTCTCCTCCCTAGAACACCTGAAATGGGTTATCCAACTCATGGGTTCTGCCCATGCAATCACTTACAAGAAGGGTAAGGACAATATGGTGGTAGATGCTCCTTCTCGCACATTTGATGACCCAATTTCTCTTACAGCTATTTCTTTGCTTGTTCCAAATTGGTTGCAATCTGTTCAACAGGGCTATCTCTTCTATGAACTCCATGCTTCTTAATTGGCAGAGCGCTTTGGGTTCCTCAAACCGTATGACCGGGAACAATGTAACTTCTGTTGGCAAGGACTGAAAATTACAATTCAACAGATGGTGGTTGACTGTGATACTTACCAGGTCAACAAGGGTGAAACGACACTCCTTTCGGGGCTGCTCAAACCCTTGCCCATCCCTACACAGATTTGGACAACTATTTCTATGGATTTCCTAGAAGCGCTCCAGTGGTACAAAACCACATCTAAAAGGACACCATATGAAGCAGTCTATGAACTAGCACTGCCAGTTCTTCTTCCATACACCCTCAACAGCTCCCCAGTTCAGGCAATTGACTCGGTTCTTTGAAACTGCGATGAGATTCTTCTCATTCTGCAGGACAATCTTCACATGGCAAGAATTCGATTGAAACAACAAGCCGATCAGCACCGTTCTGAGCACACTTTTCACGCAGCTGATATGGTTCTTCTCCATCTACAGCCTTCCAAACAATCCTCCCTGAAATTCAAAAGGCGTCAGTGGCTTGGAATGCAATGAGGATGCTACAGGGGAACCACTCCTTCAGATTTTGCATCAATTTCCACATCTAAAGCTTTGAGGACAAAGCTTTTTCTAAGGGAGACGGGATGTTAGGAACCCGTGTCAACCCTTCTCTTTACTTTGTTAGTATATTGTTGTTGGACGCATATGCTTTGTAAGTTGTACCGTAGTAATTGTTGATCCATAGTTTGTGTTATTGTTGTTGGGCGCATATGTTTTGTAAGCTACCCGTAGTATTTGTTGATCCATAGTTTGTATTGGCCCATGGTTTTGACCCATAGTATTGGTGCCTAGATTTAGTATATAAGTGTGTGTTGAGGCCAATGAAGGCACCGTGAAGTTATTTGTATTGAGCTTTCTCAAAGGAGGTTTCCCCCTCTAAGTGGCCTGCGATCAATAAAAACGATTCTGAGTTCTATTATTTCTGTTATCTCGTGTATTTTCATTAATTAATTGTTGCAGGTTCTTCACATTATGAAGTGTTACTAATCATGTAATTAAATTTGATTTGTAGGAAAGATCGCGTGCTATGATATACAAAAGAAGGATGATGAACACTTGTTCCGAAGAACAAGTGATGACCGTTCAACAAGAAGACATACAAATCAAACATACTATAGAAGTACAAAGGAAGGCTCGTGGCTAGAGGATTCTCTTAGCAAGAGGGAGAGGATCATGACGAGATGTTTGCTCTAGTGGCTAGACACACTTCTAGAGATAGATTACACCCATGGATGACAAGACTGTTCTCTTGAATGGTGTAATTGAAGAAGAAGTGCATATCTAGCAAACTCCCAGGATTCGATAGAGAATCACATGATTGAAGAAGGCTTTGTACAGGTTCAACAGGTACCCAGGATGGATAGTAATTTGATGAGCTTGATGATCACCACGAGTGATGTGGATTTCAACCTTTGCTACAAGGTTGACGATGGTTTCTATATACAGATGGATGCAAGAAGGAACTCACCATAGAGTTCGAGTGATCTCGAGGCTCATATCAGTAGACCCATTTGACGGGAGATGGCACAGATATATATGCAGAAGATCACTCAATGCAGAATGTGAATGATGTTTAGTCACAGAGGGAGGACAATACTCATATGTAGAAGACTCCACTTCAGAGGGAGTAGATCTCAGAGTTAAAGAATCTTGGCATGATTCTTGTGATTAGATATGTGGCTGAGATCAGATGAGATTTTTCCTTAGCCAAGGAAAATGTGAAGTAGAAATCTGGGATGATGGGAAGTGATTTCTATAGTTTACAAACAGATGATTGGGTCGCTAATGTATCTGATGAATACCAAGCCAGATATATACTTTGTTGTGAACACCTTGAGTCAGTATCTAGTTGAGCCTAGACGTGTTCACCTGATAGCTGCAAAGCATGTGATGAGGTACCTAAAAGGTACGATAGACTTTGGATTATATTATCTTGGAGATCATGACTTCAGAATTATGTTTATATAGATGCAGATTGGGCTGGAAGTGTCTCAGACAGAAAGAGCACATCGAGTGGATGTTATTGTTTGGGATCTGCTATGATCTCATGGTTTAGTAGGAAGCAGTCCAGTGTGGCTCTCAGCACAGCTGAAGTGGAATATATAGCAACTTGGTCTGCCAGTTGTGAAGCCATATGGATTCAAAAGTTGTTTTCGGGACTATTTGACTTAGAGATGGACTCCACTGTGATCCTATGTGACAACCAGAGTTGTATCAAGATGACGGAGAATCCAGTGTTCCATGATAAGTCAAAGCACATAGAGATCCGATATTTCTATATTCGGGATATGGTGCAGAAAGGAGCTATAAATCTCGAGTTTGTGAGCACTGATGAGCAAGTTGTTGATGTATTGACCAAACCTCTGTCTCGAGTAAAGTTTGAGTATTTTCGAGACAAGCTTGGTGTAGTTCAAAAGGACCCTCCTCGAAAGGGGGAGTGATATTTGTATTGATGATGAGGATACTTGTATCGATGATGAGGATACTTGTATCGATGATGAGGATACCGGTATGGATGATGAGGATACGTGTATCGATGATGAGGATACTTGTATCGATGATGAGGATGCCTGTATCGACAATGAATTCGATGATGAGGATTCCTATACCGATGATGAGGATGCCTGTACCGACGATGAGGTCAATGACGAGGATGCCTGTACCGACGATGAGGTCGATGATGAGGATTCCTATATCGACGATGAGGTCGATGAGTGGTCCTTAGACTTGGTCTAAGTTGACGAGTGGATTGCATCATCCCTGAACTCTAGTCCTAAATGAATCTAGAGACCTGTGTCTTCGTGAGTGGTCCTTAGACTTGGTCTAAGTTGACGAGTGGATTGCATCATCCTTGGCTTTATGTCCTAAAGTGATCGGGATTGATCATCCCGTAAGTGGATCAGGATTGTATAATCCTTGGCTTTATGTCCTAAAGTGATCAGGATTGATCATGCCGTAAGTGGATCAGGATTGTATCATCCTTGGCTTTATGTCCTAAAGTGATCAGGATTGTATCATCCTTGGATTTATGTCCTAAAGTGATCGGGATTGATCATCCCGTAAGTGGATCAGGATTGTATCATCCTTGGCTTTATGTCCTAAAGTGATCGGGATTGATCATCCCGTAAGTGGATCAAGATTATATCATCCTTGGATTTATGTCCTAAAGTGATCGGGATCGATCATCCCGTAAGTGGATCAGGATTGTATCATCCTTGGATTTATGTCTTAAAGTGATCGGGATTGATCATTATTGATGTATATGTAACTTCGGAATGTATTTCACATATATGCATATTGTATTCCTATAGAGATGTTATTATTCCTCTATACGGAAGTGTCGTCATTTATATTGTAAGTGTCGTAACTTATACTTGATGGGTTATTAGACCACCTTGTTGGGGTCGGCCCTGTATAAGTCATGTGGGTCGAAGGGTTATTAGACCACCCTAGTGGGGGTCAGCCATGTGGGTCAAAGGGTTATTAGACCACCCTATTGGGTGTCGGCCTAGTCAGCATTGTGTTATGTGGTTAAGTTAAGGCCGACCTAGTAAAGGTTATTAGGCAAGTCAAGTCTAGCATAAATAGAGATCGAGAGATCTCTATTTCATCATTCTATTCACTCACTCACACTTTGGAGAGTGGCGCACTTGTGGAGGGGGAGGATTTGCTGCTAGGAGAAGACTATCTCTTGTATTCTGGTTGTATCATTGCTCTATCTATCTATGAGGAAGTTATTGGGGTTTTTCACCTTTATGGTTTTCCCCAAGTAAACTCTGTGTCTCTTGTGTGCTTGCATTATTGTGTCCATGATTAATATGCTGTAGATATGCTGCACATGTTGTTCTCTCAGTTAAGATCCTAGATTAGATTGAAGTAAATTCTGAAAATTTAACATGGTATCAGAGCTAGCCTGAAAGAAGGCATGATATGGCATGTATGACACTTGTTGCACTTACGATGTTAGGGCTTGATATAGCAAAAACCAGTCATCGTAGCATTTTCGCTATAAATCCATTTTGGTGAAGTTTTCGGATCTGAAACTTTTATAGGTCTAAGATCAGATCCCCATGTACCTTGTGTCCAAAGGAAAACTTCTAATTCGTTGTACTTTGTGATTTATGATTTGTACAATATAGGGTTTCTGCCTCTTCCAGATCTCAGTCATAAACAAGTGACGTTGGAAAAAAGGTTATAACTTGGGCTAGGAAGCTCCAAATGAAATTTCGTAAAAAGTGACAAGTATTAAAAAGACTGTATGATCTTAGGAAACTTTTTTCAGAGGCCTAAGTTAAACCAGTGACATGTGGTACGCCGTACAAGTTCTCTCTCCTGTTTTATCCCATAAACAGGTCACGTTGCGACACTTGGCATAACTCTCTCTCAGAGAATCCAATTGAGGTTAGACCTGTCGGGATGGAAAGATGACAGGTCGGGCTATCGTAAAAAAAAATTTCAGACCTTGTGGATTGAAAAGTTCGGAGTTACACCAGAAACAATCAGGTACATATTTCAGTCATAACATAATTATTTTTGAGCACCTTCATTCATGGCTTCCGGAATTTAGGGTTTCGGAGAAAGTTGAAATTTTTGTAATCGGAGACTACGGCTGAATGCCACTCATCAAAATAGAAATTTAGAGACCAAGATCAGAATTTTTGGTTGGGCAGAAGTTCGGGCTTGATCAGACCCTAGTTTGGGACTTTGATTGGAAAAGTGGAAAATTAGGGCTTTTGCAAAAATGGGAATTTTTGAAATCTGTGACCACGGCTGGAAGCTCCTTAGAAAAATAGAAGCTTAGAGATTTGGATCAAACCTTTTGATTGGGAAGATGAGTGGGCTTCATCAAACCCTAGTTCAGGGTCACGTCCAGTGAATCCGAAAGTTTCAAAGGCAAAATTGAGGAGTGAAACTTTGCAGTTTTCAAATTCTGAATATACCAGCTTGATCAGCTCATCAAGGCGCATATTTCTATCCTTTCAGAAGTTTGAAATTCAAAGTTTGAATTTTTGGGGTTTCTCTAACAAACCCTAATCCAGCTCCAGGTCCAGTTCTTGTGAATCAAGTGGATTAGGTTAATCCTAGAAGAAGATGGATTGGTCACCTGCATAAGTGAAGAAGTTCTTGTCTCAGAGGGAGATGAGGCTAAGGCCTTCCATAAGAAGATTACAAGCAATCTTGACAGGTATGGCTTACAGGTATGTTTCGAATTCTGTTCATGGTTAAGTTTATGATATGTTTGTCTTCATATCATTACAGTACAATCTTGATTAATTACTAGACTTGTCGTATCACCTTAATAGAATATATTCATTGATTAAGGTTTTGACACTTATGATTGTACTAATGCATTGTGATGTTGTATGAGGTTTATGTTGTTTGCTAACATAAAAGGTACACCAAGAAAGTCAAATCATGTTCTACTTCAAGAACATATGATCATGGTGACATGAAGACAAAGATTCATCCATTGTCATGGATCACATAGAAGATCTACTTTCGAGGTATTTATAACTTGGTTCTACAATGGTTAACTTATGAGACATGCAGGTTACTAGCACAAGTCACTGAAGAGAGCCAGAAGACATTATGCGGGTATGTTAGACATAAATAGCTAGCATGCTAATCCAGGTATGTTTTTTCTATATCAAGCTAGAATCCTACCTTGTGTTAGGATCTTATACTGTTGTGTTGTTGATAATGATTATTCATGAAGTCATAGGTTTGAATAGTAATGGTTGTATGCATATTATGTTTCTTACCATAATTGATGATATGACTAACCAGAAGAATCATGAAGGTATAGGTTTGAGTAATCACGGGTTTATGCATTGATGATTTAACTAATCAGAAGAGTCCTATGATCAAATAAGAATATGCATGAGTAAAAGAAGACTTCCCTGAAACCTTGAATACTAATGTTTATTATCTGTGAATGATCATGACTATACATGTTTAAGATTATTGTGTTTTGATAGTATTAAGATTATACTAATAAATGTGCGATTATGTATGAGACCTCAAGGATAACACAATGATGATATTAATAATCATGCACAGTGATTAAGGATGGATATAAGTTCAAGGACAGGTAATCCAGGAAGCAAAGATCAAGAGGGAGCACACTTTAGTAGTTTCTGCAAGGATGCAGATATTCAGAGGGAGTTGACCACTTCTCACAATCCACATCAGAATGGAGTTGCAAAGATTCAGAGGGAGTCCACCCAGCAACCAAACAAAGATAAGTATTTGAATTGTCATTTCTTACATAATGTTATTCAATGATGTATGTGCTTATGTTCCTAGAATTAGGTTGTGTATTATGCATATTAGAATAGTTGCATTGATGAACAGTATACTACTAATATACATGGGTAAGTGGCATATGGCACTGTACAACATTCCATTGCTACTTATCTAGAATGAAACCTCTTTGCTGACATGTTAGGAGTTGTGCACACTCTTAACAATGTTCTGGTAGAGATTGGAAGGCATCTAGAAAGTTACGGAATATGGATAAATGTTGTATTGAAGCATTGGCTAAGATAATTGCATGACTGTATGACATATTTCTTTATGTGTAAGAATTTGTTCTGAAAACTATGAGATGTTTTCTAATCATGCAATTTAACTTGTTGTGTAGGAAAGATCGTATACCATCACCTACAAAAGAAGGACTACAACATTTGTTCAGCAACAAAGTTATCTATTGAAAATATTGAATATCCAAGGATCTGGGAAGAATGCCATGATCGAGGAGTACCAGTCGATCATGAAGATGTTTGGGATGCAGTCCCAAAGGGTAGTCTGTAGTGACTTCCAAGAGGATCTACAAGATCAAGCATGCTGCAGGTGGTAGCCTAGAGACTTTTGCTCCTGTAGCCAGATACACTTCCATTAGATCAGTACTTGCTCTAGCTGCAGTGATGAAATGGAAGATACACCAGATGGATTTCAAAACTGCTTTCTTGAATGATGTAGTTGAAGAAGAAGTGTATGTGGAGAAGCCACTTGGTTCTGAGACACATGACAGGGAGTCATATATGTGCAGAACTTGGTATGGTAGGATAGACAACTTTCTATCCAGTTTGGGCAGGCAGTGCTGCAGATAGGGATCAGGTGTGATCTCTTGGTTTAGCAGGAAGCAGTGCTGCGTAGCACTGAGTACAGCCGAAGCAGATTATGTTGCGATGGATGAGCAGGTTGCAGATGTATTGACCAAGCCGTTGGCTAGAGTGCAGTTTGAGTACTTCTGAGAGAGGCTTGGTGCACTTCAGATCGAGGTTCCTTCCAAAGGGAAGTGATGAGTCCGGAAGATGCAGATGCACATGAGCTTTTCTGACATGGTTGATGTGTTCTCCCTTGGTTGTGATGTAATTGCTAAGCCATTTTTCACATGGTGGTAGATGTGTTCTCCCATGGTGAAAAAGTAAGGGCTGGAGCCTTCCCCGAATGGTGGTAGATGTGTTCTCCCATGTCGGTGGTGTAAGTGCTGGATGATGTGCATCTGGGCTGTGCTTCGTGGACGATGAGATGATATGAAGAGGACGATGCTATGATGATCAAGAGGATCATGGATGATGAGCATCAGGACGATGCTCCAGTCACTACTCTATATATGTATATGCATCATATTGGATGCTTGTTATGATTAGTTGGATCATTTATGTATATATGCATCATGTTGGATGCTGGATATGATCAGTTGGATCATTTATGTATGTATGCATCATGTTGTATGCTGGATATGATTAGTTGGATCATTTGTATGTATTTTGTATATGCATCATGTTGTATTCTTGGACCATGTATCTGTATATGTATCAGGTGGATACTGAGATCATGTATGTTGATATGTATCAGGTGGATACATTGTGTGGATCATGTATTTGTGTATGTATCAGGTGGATACATTGTATGATCAGGTAGATCATGTATGATGATATGTATCAGGCAGATACTTGGTATGCATCAGGTGGATGCAGTGTATGATCAGGATGATCATAGATGACGAGCTTCAGGATGTTGCTCAAGATGACATGCAACATGATGTTGTAGTGATGATGATCAGGATGATGTATGGTGAGTATCAGGATGATACTTTGTGGCCGTGGATTAGGTTGTGCAGATGAGCATGTCTGGGAGATCCTATAGGTCGGAGTTGTGTACCCGTAACAGCCTGGGATGCTCTTTCGACATTGCTTTGGGAGGACATGTAATGCCCTGGGAGATTTTAGGTTGGAGTTGTGTACCCATAACATCTTGAGATGCTCTTGCGAGGTTTTGTCCTATGGCATGTAATTTGTGCCCTGGGAGATTTCAGGTCGGATTTGTGTACCCGTAACGTCCTGAGATGCTCTTTCGAGGTTTTGCCATGACCACTTGTAATTTGTGCCCTGGGGAGATTTCAGGTCGGAGTTGTGTACCCGTAAAATCCTGAGATGCTCTTGCTAGGTTTTGTGGTGACCACATGTAATTTGTGCCCTGGGGAGATTTCAGGTTGGAGTTGTGTACCCGTAAAATCCTGAGATGCTCTTGCTAGGTTTTGTGGTGACCACATGTAATTTGTGCCCTGGGGAGATTTCAGGTTGGAGTTGTGTACCCGTAACATCCTGATATGCTCTTGCTAGGTTTTGTGGTGGGGTCACATGTAATAAGTCCTGGAGATCTGGACAGGATGAAAAAGGCCTCAGATGCTCTTTAGGGTTCTTGCTAGGAAAGATACTCTTTAAAGGTTTTGTGACGCACGTAATAAGTCCCGAGGATTCCACAGTATGGCCAGTGATGACAAAGACCTGCAGGTGGTGGGCCTATATCCAGTATGAAAAAGGACTGGCTCTATAGAACTTCCTATGACGAGTAGATTCAGAGATTGATTGAGATAGCAACAACAATGATGATGATGATGACTCGATGATGATTATCCAGTGACGATGATCTAGAGAGGATGACTTGTGCTAGAAGACCTGTGTCGAGAAATACCTTCCTAGTTAAGAGGGAGTGTTGATGTATATGTAACTTCGGAATGTATTTGACATATATGTATATTGTATTCCTATAGAGATGTTATTATTACTCTATACGGAAGTGTCGTCATTTATATTGTAAGTGTCGTAACTTATAATTGATGGGTTATTATACCACCTTGTTGGGGTCGGCCTTGTATAAGTCATGTGGGTCGAAGGGTTATTAGACCACCCTAGTGGGGGTCGGCCATGTAGGTCAAAGGGTTATTAGACCACCCTATTGGGTGTCGGCCCAGTCAACATTGTGTTATGTGGTTAAGTTAAGGCCGACCTAGTAAAGGTTATTAGGCAAGTCAAGTCTAGTATAAATAGAGATTGGGAGATCTCTATTTCATCATTCTATTTACTCACTCACACTTTGGAGAGTGGCGCACTTGTGGAGGAGGAGGCTCTGCTGCTAGGAGAAGACTATCTCTTGTATTCTGGTTGTATCATTACTCTATCTATCTCTGAGGAAGTTATTGGGGTTTTTCACCTTTATGGTTTTCCCCAAGTAAACTATGTGTCTCTTGTGTGCTTGCATTATTGTGTCCATGATTAATATGCTGTAGATATGCTGTACATGTTGTTCTCTCAGTTAAGATCCTAGATCAGATTGAAGTAAATTCTGAAAATTTAACAATCATCCCGTAAGTGGATCAGGATTGTATCATCCTTGGCTTTATGTCCTAAAATGAGAGGGATTGATCATCCTGTAAGTGGATCGGGATTGTATCATCCTCGGCTTTATGTCCTAAAGTGAGAGGGATTGATCATCCCATAATTGGATCATGTGTATTGCAGATATTGATGATGCTGTTGATCGAGAGATCCAGATGATGATGCTGTTGATCAAGAGATCCAGATGATGATGCTGTTGATCGAGAGATCCAGATGATGATGTTGTTGATTGAGAGATCCAGATGATGTTGTTGATCGAGAGATCCAGATGATGATGCTATTGATCGAGAGATCCAGATGATGTTGATCGAGAGATCCAGATGATGATGCTGTTGATCGAGAGCTCCAGATGATGATGATGTTGATAGAGAGATCCATATGATGTTGTTGATCAAAGATATCCATATGATTATGTTGCTATCGAGTGATCGAATGCTGCAGAAGATGAAGACTCAGTACTGTAGATGTTGATGTTCCAGTATTGAAGATATTAAAGAAGTTCCAGCAGTTGTTCCAGTTGCTGATGATGATTAAAGAAAACTTCCAATGATTTATATATGTATCACTATGATGTTGTTAATGACCTCTCCTTGCTCCTGCAAATGTTGTTAGAATACCCTTCTCGTTAAGGGGGGGTGTTGAAATATTGTAACTTCAAAGAATATTCTATTTGTACTTTATTATTATTCATCCAGAGATGTTTTATTCCTCCGTCGGGATGTTATTATTATGTAAAGTCATTGAGGTAAATCATCCCATGTAAGTCGGGGAAATAGATCCCCTAAGAATCATTTGAATGGGGTGTTTAAGTCCCCTAAAGGGGTCGTCCCAGTCAGCAAGAGAATAAACTATTGAGGCCGACCTGTCAAGTGTAAAAGTCAAGTGAATGTAAATTATAAATAGAGGAGGTGTGTTCCTCATTTGAACACACACACACTCACTTGTGGATTGCGCATTAGAAGAGAGAGAGAGAGAGAGAGAGAGAGAGAGAGAGAGAGAGAGACCTGTGAAGGAGAAGGATCTCTTGCTTGGAGATTTCTTCTTTGTACTTTTGATCATCTATATTGAGGAAGTTTTGCTGGGTTTTCTACCCCATGAGGGTTTCCCAAGATAAATTGTGTCTCTTGTGTTTATGCTGTGCTTGTTGTTTTTTCAGTGATCCTGTATATGCTATTGTTGTTAAATTGAATTGAATACTGATGTTATCTATCTTATCATATTGAATCTTAACAAAATGATGTCCATAAGCCCACATAGATGGGAAGGAATGCACCTGTAAATTTTTTTAACAAATGATGGTGTCATATGTTTAATAACCCAACCATTAATGTATTAAACATAGATGTTATAATTCAAAGTTGCATTATAAAGTTAGAAATGTACAAAAATAGATTATTACCGAGTTGATGCATCCAATCCCAATGTTTAGAGCATCCTTCTCTTCAGGCGGGTAACGACCGGATGCACCATATTTCTCTCTGACTTGGTCCGCAACCCAACTATTGGGACAGATCATTGGCATATTATCTTTTAAATGATTTGGAAAAGACATGCTTCTACCATGCAACCGTACGAATTATTTACTGTCAATGTCCCATTTCCTCCTCTTCTCTTCATATAGCGTGACTCACGATTGTGTTGCCTCCGCGTTGTAAAAAATGAATTTATTGATGGCATTGATTTCTGAATTCGTTGTTGTATTCATGGAAACAAAACCACATTCAGTACATATGGGATCAAATATAGATTTTGAAGTTTGTTATGAGTAGTTACTATGTGGAAATGTGAAGATCGAAAGATAAGTGACTTACTCTTTAACATGTGCCTTTTTCCATTCATTTGCAGTAGCTCCCCTTCCCTTTTGTCCTCATCACGTTCATCATCCCAAATGACTGCGCCTGGTTTGTGGTCAATTTGCTTGATGTCCTCACTACATAATAGAATGACTCATATACGATGTACCCCTTTGCCATAGACCCCTCGGTTTTTTCCATTTGTCAAATAAATCTCTTAAAAAATTTCATGTACCTCTCCAAGATGTACATCCAATGAAATGAGACCACCCCAACTAATTCGACCTCATCGACTAGGTGAATTAGAAGGTGAACCTGCAAGTCCATGAAACTCGTTAGCAGCTCCTTCTCAAACATACAAATAATCTCAGCTATCTCTTGATGCCACCGTGGAATGTTGATGATGTAAATCTCCTTTGATGTGATCCACCATACAGATGCAAATAGTTTAGATATGGCATGTCGCAGGTCATTGAGAAAGTCATGGTTCACATACCCACACACCAACAACAGATAATGACACTACATAGTAAACAAAAAAAATTATTGCATTAATTTAACTTGTGTGATCAAATATATAAATAAAAAATAAAAATATTTTTTTGACATTATGCATACCTTTAGAAGGTGGAGATGGTCATGTGATTTCAATCCTGACATATTTTTGCATATAGTGAAGGCACCTTCACAACCAATATAACTTTCTTTGCCAAAGAAATATCATCTTTCTTCAAAACCCATGGGACGTTGCCTTCTTTAGATGACCAAGAGGGGCCAACCTCTCCTTTGTTTTCTTGTCTTGGCCAATACTTCTTTTTAGTATTTGAAGAAATAAGATCTCTCTTGACTTCCAATGTGTCACTTTTTTCCGATGATATGTGCCACCACAAAGAATATGAAACATTTTTTAATATATGCATGGGATCTAGTAAGTGGGAAATCTTAAGATGCTCCCAATATGGGAGCTCATAAAATACCAATTTCTTTTTCACCCCGATGAACATTTGTCAATATAGGTGTTGAAGAATTCAAGATCATATACCATAGGTTCCCCATTTGAATTGAACAACTTTGCAAATTCCTTCTCCTTCTCTCTATCATATGCCCTAAGCCAGTTAGTCGGTGTCATTATTTCAAGCCTTTGACTTCTCTCTGGTTTATTGTTGAAAGCATATGTTTCTCTTCTATAAGGGTGGTTTTCTGGGAGGAATACCCTCGAGCAGACGTATAATGGCTTTCGTAGCTCTTTGGACCATCTAGCCTTCAAAGAAGGTCCAAAAAATTTACATCCATGATAACCTTTTGTTACGAGACCTACAGTGTTATGGTATACATAGCACATTAGTATTGAAGATCAATATAGTTGCACCAAATTAAATATGCCAAGAAGTATTGCTTTGAATATAAGCAAATCAAATAACATGTTTACTAGAGCAAACTCCTAACCCTGGATAATCATGTGTGGTGTAGGCACATACACCATACAACATAAAACTCCTCTTTGTTGGTATGGGTTTCGATACATCATATACCCGTATCCCTTCCCATAATTCCTTGAATTCATCGACCAATGGTTGTAGGTAAACATCCATATTCTTCACTTGTCTTCTACCAGGGACTATAACAACCAACATAAGATGTTCATTCTTAACGGAAAACCATGGGGGGATATTGTTATTGATCACTACTATAGGACAAACTCTATAGCTAGTGTTTGGTTGGGAAAATGGGTTACACCATCAATGGCTATGTTCAATCGAAGGCTCCATACTTCATTCTTGAATTTATCGGGCCATGTATCCTCTATGTGCTTCATGGCTATTGAATATGTTGGGATTCACATAACTCCTTCCTTACTTCGGTATGAGGCAGGCCATCCCTGCAACATATCTAATTCTTTACAACGAAAGAGCCTTCGAATCCTTGGGATTATAGGCATGTGCCTCAATATCTTATGAGGAGGACCATGTGCTTTATCCTTGTTTTTCGATTCTTGGTACCTGTCATGCCCACATTTTGGACATATCTCTTTTCCAACATATTCACCTCTACATAGAATACAATCATTGGGACGCGCATGATATGATATGTACTCAACACCCAACATTTTCAACATTTGCTTTGCCTCTTCACAACTATTGTGCAAGATAGTATCACTCGGAAGTACCTTATCTTTGAATAACTTGCAGTTAGTGGGAAATATAAATGTACAATGTCATTTAACGTTCATAAAATCCACCATTTTCAATGTTGATTGTCTAACAAGATTCCTCAAAATATAAGCTAGTTGATGGTCAGTTACCTCAAAAGTGCCGAGAAACACGCTGTTATGGTTAGATTTTGTTCTGAGGTTATTTGTCTTATTCTCAAAATTTTATTTGTTTTTCGCTGATTTCCTTTAGATTTAGATTTAGATTTTTGGAAAGTTATTAAGGGCATTCTTTTTTTTATTTCTATTTTTGATTGAAGTAATATTTCTCTTAATTTTATCTTATTAAGTTGGTTTTATAGTTTTATGGGCTTATTAGATGTGTATCTTTCTAAAAGTTTGAAAAATCTTATCATAAGGTTTAATTAAAGTTTGGACATATTTCTTAACCCTTAGTTTTCAAACCTTTTATTGAAAAACATTTAGCAGAAGATTCTTGTAGCACAAGCAAGGAAAAGCGTAAGTTAAAGCGCTACAAGAAAGTCAAGGTCTTTTAAAATTTTGCAAATTAGCTCGTCTGTTTTCAAGATCGCAGATGATGTGAGTTTTCACATTTGTAAGAAGAAAGTGGTACATGTAAAGATCTTGTTAATCATTTTAACAGGTGCATAAGTTTGGGTAAAAAATTATTCAAGAGAGTCGCAGCTGTCCGGAATTTTGGAGAATGAAAACCTTTTGAACAGTTATGATAGTGCATGATTGGAGCATATTCGAAGCCAGTTATGAAGTTGATGGGTTACAGAGATCGTGCTGATACTTGTCAGTTTGTGGTTGAAAGAAATTTAGGCGGTTAAAGAAATGGAGATTACAGAGTATGTGACTGGCATAGTTTTGGTAGATTGTGGCAGTTGAGGATGCAGCTATGAAAGTTTATTAGACACCTAGGAGGACAAGATAGCGCATATTCAACAATTTAAATCATTATTATGACAGGTATGTGGCCAGCTGTTGAAATCATTCACAAAGTCGGTTTGCCTTGTCAAAAATTCATTCATAGTATTAATTCAAAAATTGCAAGTTTGGGGGGGCTCGATTTTCCTCAGTGATCAGTGCATGGTGATAGTGAAATAACTTGAAAACACTCTTCAGTTTTAGAGAAAAATCTGCAGTTAGGGTTTCACAGTGAATATGAGGAGGAGTGGTAAGACAAATAGGTTGGAGCCCATGGACACTATTTGGGCAAAGGAATTTCCTGAATGTCCTGAGATGTTTCGACAAGCTGGTTGGTTTGAATTTTTCCAGAAGCTAGATGGTTATAGTTTAGAATTGTCAAACAGGTTTGCTCAAGGTTTAAACAAAAACATAGTATCTACAGAAACCTTGAACTTCGAACTTACCAGAGAATCGATTGAAGAGGATACATGCATAGTTGCTAAAGGAGAATTTTGGTTTAAAAAAGTACCTTTCACCTTCAACTCAAAGGACTTTTTATTGCTTGAAGTTAAATCTGATTGGGGTAAAGGAGTGCATGTGCAGAATTTCAAACTAGAATGGAGGGAGCCTATTCGAATTTTACAGAGTTATATAACTTGTGAAGGCAGATTTGCATTTGTTTATAAGTATCATATTAGGTTTCTGCAACATTTAAATCAAACTTCTGTGATGAGTTTACCTTTCTTCTTCCTGAAAAGTTTGGAGAAGATGTCAGAGAGGGTGAAGAGCCATGCAGACTATACTCAACAATCCATTTTCCACCATGGATTGATTAAACTAATTGTTAATACTGTTTTACAAAAGAAGCGTAGAAGCTGGGAACATTTTATTTACTGGTCAGGGATTCAAGTTTAGCAAGAAAGTCAGCCTAAGAAAAGACAAATGGATAAAAATCTATGTCTGGTGAAAAGATTGAAGAGAGAGGTAGCTGATGATATGGAGAAAGGTAATTCTCAGAAAGAAGTTCTAGTTCCTAAGTATGAAGAGCCTATGAAGGAGCAACCTAAAGAAAGATCAAGTGAAGTTCAAGTATCGATTTTACAAGATGTGACATAGATCATTGAAAAGTACATAGAAAATACTTTTGAAGAAGATAGGAACTAGGAAGAAGGTAAATGTGTTTTAGAACAAAGTCAAAATTCTACAGGAATACATGAAGAAAAAAATGAAGTTCCAGTATCAGAAGAATTGAAAGTTGACAGCCCACAAACTCCAAATGAAAGATCTAAGGGAAAGCTAGTTGAGACAGGGTTCAGACATGAGGCTGTGCAACTTGCAGCTGTTAAACACCAGGGTAAATCTTATGTGATATTGGGAGAAATAGGAGCAGGATGGAGACCTAAAAATAGACCTAAGAACAAGTTAAGGTTAAATATGAAAAAGCTTTTGAATCCCAAGCTGGCTCAAGAGAAAGTTACACTAATAGATGATTCTTCATCAGATGAAGGTTTAGATTCTAAGCAAATAAATAGTGAGAAAAAAGATGTTCCAAATATGAAGTCATCATCAATGAAGGGTCAAATTGCAGAGCCATTAATTCAGTGCAGTACTGAAGATGTTGAATCCCCAGATATTCCTGTAACTATAGAGGTGCATGAAGAAGATGATGAGGCAATCTATAAGAAGTTGAATATTCCCTGGTCATCAGAAGAAGGCTCTTCATTTCAAGAAGGAAAATGCTTAGATTCAGAAAATCAGAACCTTCAAAAAACTGTTAAGCAATATAAATATCAAATTGATTTTCTAAATGAAAGTAATGAGGGTTTGGTTATGACAAACAAGAGATTGAGGGAAGATCTTCAGGATGTTAATTCTCATTATCAGGAGTTGATTTGGGTTTCAAAGGAAGCTGTTAAGAGGAAGAGGCAGACTCAGGACACATTTGAAGGCTTGAACCAGAAGATACAGAATTTGACTGAGCAGAATCAAGAGCTATTAGAGAGACTCGAAGATTTAGAAGCAGAGCAGAAAAGGACCAGAAAGAAAGCACAAATTTTGGAAGGAATAGCCCTTTTGGCTGAGGCAGCCATAGATCTTTAAAGGCTTTTGGTGAAAGGTGTCTTTTAAGTAATGTTTTCTAAAGTTAATATTTTGTTTTAAAAGAACACTTACTTTAATGAAAATTCCGAGAACTTGACCTAAAATCAGTTAATTAGTTATGAAACTGTTTTTGAGATGTAAAAACATATAAAAGAAGGAGTTTAGAATGTAAAAGGGTTCGATTTTTTGGAGTACAAGGGGAAGCTTTGAAGCTCAGACTTATCAAGCTAAGGTTCTAAATCTCATGTATAATTTTTGATGACTGATTATGATCTATATGCAAATATAAGCCCATATTATCTCATTTATTGGTTTTCATTTCTGATTAGTGTAGTCACTTAGTTGACAATTTCATTTCTTGTTTAATGTTATTATTCATGAATTGCTTGTGAACTGTGGATGAAACTTAGTCTTATGTTTATTTTGCTTCTGGTTTATATTTCAGATATGATGCATCTCAGTCTTTTATTTCTACATGTTTAGTGATGATTTTAGCCTGATAAGATTTTACTCTCTTGTTGATAAATGTTGCAACCAAAACCCTATAAAAACCTAATTTATTTCATTTTACTATTGAGATGGTGTTGGCTTGTTATTTAGTAGTCTAAGAACAAATTCTGGCACTAACACACGCGTCAAAGATGCCATACTTTCCTTTCAAGTTGTACAGTAACATTGTTGTCCCCAACTCTGTAGAATTTGACTGACCAGATCCAAAGAGAGGGGTGGTGGAAGCTGATTTAAGGATTTCGAAGAAGGTTTTAATGATATGAGCATCATCCGCTAACTCATTGTCCTGGAATGTATGTAGCAACATTGCATCCATGGCACTCATTTGTCGTAACAACTCATCCATACCAACCTATACTTTGTTTCCTCCATTGGCAACATGTGAAGAACTACTATTACTCTAGGCGTTTGTAATTGATGAGTTTAGACATAGTGGAAATTGAATAGGTGGTTGATTCAACCATGCTTGGTATGCTTCCTCTCCAAGTTGCGCTCTTTTTCTAGACTTTTCTCGATTTGACATTGTACTGGGGTGCAACGAAAGATGGTAGACAGGTTGCTCATCATCATAATCCTGATTTCAAAATTATTGAACGTTACATCAAAGATGTTAGTAAGGACAATGCAATTGGTTTGATCCAATATTATTCAAAAGAATTATTACAAAAGCACGAGAATCATTTCCAATAGAAAATGTTAAGCTGGAAACAATTTATAAATCAAACGTTCAAATGGAGCAATAAATTAACATCAATCCCACATAAAATTTAAAATTTTCAAATTGAGAAATACATTTTTTTTGTAGGGCTAGTACCCATGGAGTTTCAAATCGGTGACCTTATGCAAGGAGTGACTTAATAATACACCCATTAGTCATATATTCTACAACCCATGGGAAAATTGAGCAATACATTAACATGAATCCCATAGAAAATTAACAAATACAATTAATCAAAGAATAAAGTTGTATATGATTCTGGCAGCACAAGTAGTGCAAATTAGTACGTGTTTGAGATTTCGGTGTGACAATTACACATATGAACGGTGTGATCATACATCCTTGATTGTATGACGATTCAAATGACTTGTTTAGGGAAAATCCCCTACTTTAGCCATAAAGCAAACAATTTATAAAACAAAATTTGAAACTGAGCAATACATTAACATGAATCCCATTGAAAATTAACAAATATAATTAATCAATGTTTTTTTGTCTTATTCCCCAAGGGGACGTCTAAGGGTAATCCCAATGCAAGGCATCTTTGACGAGCGGTTGGTGATATACGAAAGTTATAGTTTATTAACAACTCATCACCAAGAGACAAACTATGTATTGCACGCACAACAACAAATTTGAATGCTTTCATTTTGATATAGAACTCCTAGTCATTGAAGTGTTCCTCAAATGAGCAATTCACAGAAAATAAAGAGCACCTAGAACTATTTATGAACCCTGAAATATTCCCATGAGTGCGTGGACGACCATCTATATATAACATGTTCTTCATGTTAAAGTTTCCAAAAGTATAATCATTTATGCACATACTATACATGGAAATGCTATGCTTGTATTTAACAATATTCAAGTAATCCGATCGACAATAGATAGGACCGCAAAAGGAATAAGTGATACTAACTGTTTGGGAGGAACGAGTACATGTGAAAGGATAAACAACCCAATATTTACAACATCTATATTAGACTTGGAAATCATAAAACGATTACCATAAAGGAGAATTCAGTTCCAACATCAGGCATGGGTAGAGAATATGGCTAAGTGCAATACAAAGCATGGTTGTAAGAAGTTTGATATTTAATTTGCAAATTCACTGGAGGGGAGAAATCATCGCTACCCTCCAACAATTGGATGGACCTTGGTGTGTACTTGGACAATTTTGCTCTCAACTCATGCAACTTTTTGGATCTTCTACTAGAGATGTGTTGGGTGGCAATCATATCATACTTTTGATCACTAGAACTTTTAGTTGACTGAACAAAAGCAGAGGGGTTTTTCAATTTAGGACAAGACACAATTGTTTTGGTTCCAATTTTTCCAAAAATGAGCATAAGGAAATGCTTCTACGTGTATTTTCTATATCACCTATTGGATTTTTTATTACTCTAGAGGGTATTAGACCATCAACATTGGGTAATTGATCATTGGTGTAATGGGTGAGTGTGACATGTCGAGGGTTCTCCTTTAACCCTTTACATTTTGAACAAACTCATACTACTGGGGTGTCGTAGAAGAGATCCAACTCACAACGAATTACCGTCGATGACCCAGGATTACGGCTTGAAGACGACATGTTACAATTGAAGGGGTAAAGTGGCTACCCATTTTCATCTATGATTTGCTTGCATTATTTTGCTCCCGATAATAATGGTTGAGAATCTTGTGCATCCAAAATCGATCTTGAATCGGGATCCTGCAATATAGAATACATTGATATTCATATTTGCATGGATAAGTAATATAAATTCAAATAGATATTAAAATATAAATAAAACTTGAACTTACTGGATATGGAATGTGACAACTTGTCGAACTTTGAACAAGATAGAATGAGTTGGAATCTGAAGAATTGTCCATTTGATACTATAATATTTTTGTTGAAAGTGAACCAGTTCTTAATATAATCTTGTATAGTATCACCAGTCCAAGCCACAATCAACATGAAAGTATGGCTGATAGATATCCACAGTCGAGCCGTGAAGGTGCATGTGACGAAGAGGTGTAGGACGGATTCTGCATCAGACTTACGTAGTGGGAAAATGTTTGGGCCTATGAAACCCATCTTATGGAGATTATACCACGTAAAGACTTTATTTTCCAACACAATCCATGTTAAAATTTCAATCTTCATAGGAAGAATCAATTTCTAGCATGCTAAGAACCACCAACATTTTTCCACGAGAGGGTCGGATGCGATGGAGTCGTAAGCTAATTTAGCAATTAAAATATGATCCTGTGTATTCCATGATCACTTGAGTTGGTCACCCCCCATAGTGATCCTCGTATTTCCATGTAGGAAGCCATATATATAATCTATCCATTCAATAGCAAGCTTGCCGGATAATCCCAGTGGGGTAGCATTGAGCCAGATCAACGCACTAGTAGTATGAGAATAGGATTTCACAATGTGGTTCAGGGTGTTGTATCCTTTTGATATTAAGACTATCATAAGCTCTAGGGACAATTTTTAATTTATAGGCCCATCGATGATAGGGTCCTCACTGATGAGAATGGAGCGTCCATTTCCAGGAAACCAAGTTAACCAATTAGCCACAACTAGGAAGGATGATAAGAGACTAGCCCATGTGTTGGAGATGAATATACGGTTCTTATACTTTAATTAGATCCATTGAATGACAATCATCTTTCTCAGATATTTGTCTTTGATAATCGAGCACCAGGGACCTTCAACAGAGATAAATCACCCCAAGATTTTTTCCAAAAGAGCATATGTAAACCCAAATATATTTTTTAATGAACAACCTCCATAAGCTTTTGGGGAGGCTAATCTTTTCCAGTCCACCAAGTGGACTTTTTGTTTGTTAGTCCCGGACCAGATAAAATTAAATTTTTTCTTCCTTATGCCTGTAAGAATGGATTTTGGGATTTTGCTAAGAGACAACCAGTATACTGCCAAGTTTTGAAGAACAACTATGGCAAGTGTGACCCTAACGCCGATGGAGAGCCACTTCTAGCACCACATATGAATTATTTTATCGAATCTTTTAAGTAACCAGTTCCAATCAGGTATCCGATAATCATTAGGTTTAATGTGGTAGGCCAGGTATTTTGTGCCTTGGTTTAATTCCATAATACGAAATGGAAGGAATTGGGATATCTCCAAAAGGTTCTCCAGCTCCGCGTTGTGCTCAATAAGATTGGACTTATCTGCATTTATAATCATTCTTGTGGTGCTGCAGAATAAGTCTAATATGTTTTTTATGCATCTCTCGTCCCAGGAATGTCCAAACCAAATATCATCACATCATCAACAAAAAGTTGATGTGTAATTTCAATCAAGGGGGAAACCTTAATACCACTAATCTCTGCATTTTCTTTGGCCTTTATCAATAAACTGCTAAGCCCCTCAACGACTATCAAGAATAATATTGGAGATAGTGGGAAGCCTTGTCTAAGGCCATGAGTACTATCAATAAACTCAGTTGGGATGAGCTTAGATCCGGCCTGATCTTGCTGTGGAGGTGCTCGTTTCCTGTGATTGAGATCGAGGAAGCATAGCCGATTCATTCTGATATGTTCTGGGATTTCTGCGTTTGCATGGAGGCACCATCTGCTCTAGATTAAGTCTCTTTTTAGATCCACCTCCTTCAGGACCCCCCCAATGGCCTCGGGAGGAAGCTCTTCCCCCCCTCCCCCTCCTGAACTTTCTGATTTCTTGAAGCTGATTGCAACACAAGGAAAAAATCCTTTATCTGCAACACAACAGAAGTTCGTGAAAAATATAATCGAGATCCCCACTGTAGCACTGCCAATCGATCAACCTTGCAAAAAAACACTCAATCTGTTAGAATGTGCTCTGATAGGCCAGTTCACAGGCTCGTGGCCATCTCTGAAGACCACCGAGCTATGGGTTTAGAAAAATTGGAGACCATTGATGTCGGACGAAGTAAGATCCTAGTTTCTAGGAAAGGGCTTCTTCGCTTTCGTCTTCGAAAGCAAACAAGACCGTGGATTAATCTTCAGTAATGGCCCATACTTCATGGGGCCACAAGGGATTTATATGAACAAATGGATTCCCGATTTTGATCCATCTCAAGACATCCCATCCGTGGTCCCAGTTTGGGTGAGACTTCCACACTTACCTCTCCATTGCTAGAATCCTGAATCGTTAGAAGCTATTGGAAACACTCTTGGGAAATACATCGACAAGGCAGATCGAAAAGATCAATTTGCATGTGCAAGAATATGCATTGAAGTAGATCTAGAACGTGGAATCCTACAAGCTATAAACCTCACAGTAGCAGATTGGACCCACATTCAAGAACTGGATTACAAGCAAATCCCTTTTAAATGCAGACATTGCCACGAATATGGGCATTTTGCTCGATCTTGCAAAAAGAAACCTACAGATCCGGAGAAAGAAGGGAAAAAAGAGCAATGGACAGCAATACAAAAAAATCCCATCCCCAAACCGGGATCAAAAACCCTACCAAAAGGCCAAAACTCAAGGAAAGTTGACCACCAACACCAAAAGGCTCCTAGCAACAACAGCAGATTCAAGGCACTAGAAGCTCCTTAAATCCAAGAAGTCCCCGAAGCCTCAGAAGAAGGAGAAATCACTGAAGATCAAGAAACTCGGGATACTCATCAATTCAATGAAGATCCGAAGGAACTCCAACTCCAAAGCAGACCAAGCCCCAAAATATATAACTTGA
Source organism: Larix kaempferi (assembly GCA_027924585.1). Classification (NCBI taxonomy): domain Eukaryota; kingdom Viridiplantae; phylum Streptophyta; class Pinopsida; order Pinales; family Pinaceae; genus Larix; species Larix kaempferi. Next base: position 7,271,368 of record BSBM01000541.1, on the reverse strand, counting down.
ACAAAGGTACGCCATCCCCCTCATATGTTGAAATAAAAAAAAAAAACCTTTGGTCTCCCCCACTTTGCTAGAAGATCTAATAGACAGATCATCCAGAAAGCTCGGGCAGAAATAGAGCAAAGATCTAAGGGAAGAAGAAGCTGAACGCGAAAAGACACAAGGAGCCCAAGCTACAATAGACATGGCTTTCAGCAGGAATACAAGAGCCACACTAGTAGGAAAGAAAATGGGGGACTAAATAGGAGGAGGCCCTTCCTCTACCCACAACAATAGATAATGAATATGGTCTCTTGGAATTGTAGAGTACTGGGAACCCCCAGCAAATTAGAAGTTGTTAAAGATCTTCATAAAATAGAGCTACCAGATATCCTCTTGCTCCAAGAGACCAAGCTCGATGAAAACACCATCTTAAACATTGGTAAGGAAAAATGGAAAAATAATCCAAGTATGGCAGTCAACGCTAGAGGAGCATCTACCAGCTTAGCAACCTTTTGGTCATCCAACAAATTCTAGTTACACAGCTACTTTGCTACCCAACATTGGATCTTCACGGAGCTCACCCACATTCAAAGCAACATTCACATTGAGCTCTTCAATCTGTATGTCCCCAATATTTACTCAGAAAAAAATATTGCTGGAAACTATTGGAATATTTCTTGGAAGCTCACACCCCACAAGATCTCATCCTTGCAGGTGACTTGAACATAACCCTCCCCAAAATGGAAAAAATGGAGGCCTCATCGGAAAAGATATATTCAAGTCCCAAGTTGAATCCCTCATCCAGAATTAGGACCTGCTCGATGTCAAACCCAAAAGAGGGAAATACACCTGGTCCAATAAACAATTGGGCAAAGGAAACATCATGGCCTGTCTTGATATATTTCTAATCCAAAGCAGCTTGTTGACAAAAGAGTGCACTATCATCTCAAGAATCATAGCAAACTTGGCATCGGATCATAAACCAATCCTCCTTCATTTTCAGAAAGATGAAGACCTCGAACCGATACCGTTTAGATTCATCCCTCAATGGATTAATCACAATGATTTTTGGGACATTTTAAACAATAGCTGGAGAACTCCCGTAACCAACTCCCCCAGATTCGTATGGGAGCAGACACTTGATGCCACCAAGAAAGCGTTGAAGTAGTGGGCCAAATTCAATTGTCCCCCGCCCTTTGATCAAAGAAAAAAATTCGTTGATGATTTGGAAAACTACCAAAACGCACTGGAAGATCACCCTGTTGACAACAACGCTCTACAGTAAGAAGTCAAGCACCAAATCAAATTTTATCAAGATTTCAGTAAAGGGGAGGAGTACTGTAGATTAAAATCTCGCAGCACTTGGCCCAAAGCCGATGATATGATTACAACTTTCTTCCACAAGCAGACAAAAATGAGGCACTCCACCAATTATATCTCAGAGATCAAACTTGACAACGGTTCCACTACCAAAGGGCACAACAACATCAAGACTGTTGCATATAACCATTTCTCAAGCCTCTTTACGGAGGATGACAACAATGAAGATGACGGACAACACATCCTTCTCGAGCACATTCCGAACAACATCACATCTAATGACAACAATGACCTGCACAAGCCATTCTCAGAAAAAGAAGTCATCAACGCCATTTGGTCCTTCAACCCTGATAAGGCACCAGGACCTCACGGATTTTCCATCCATTTTTACAAATCTTGTTGGCATTATATTAGGAATGATTATATGAGAATGATAAGAGATTTCCATGCAAAAGCGAAGATTGGAGGTAGTACCAATTCGACATTCCTTACTCTAATTCCAAAAGAGACAAACCCCAACTCCTTCAGCAGATTTCGACCCATATCCTTATGCAATTCATCCTACAAGATAATTTCCAAGATGCTGACTAACAAAATGAAGCCAATCCTAGCCAAAATCATCTCGGACAACCAAGGAGGCTTCTTAAAAGGAAGACATATCCTCGACAACGTCATCCTAGTTCAAGAAGCCATTCACTCCAGCAAATGTCACAATGAAAAAGGTATGTTAATCAAGCTCGATATGGCCAATGCATTTGACAGGGTCAAGCATTCATTTCTCTTCAAAATCATGGAAAAATTTGGATTTGGAAAATATTTCATTAATTGGGTCTCTGCCTGCATAAAAGGTCCATGGATCGCCCCCCCTAGTAAATGGTCGCTCGACCAACTTCTTCCAAGCAATGCACGGAATCCGACAAGGATGCCCCCTTTCTTCCTTTTTATATATTATTTTGGTTGACTCGCTCAGTCGAAAACTGAACCACGATCTCAGAATCAGATCCCTACCTGGCCTCAATTTAGCAATGAACTCAATGCCCCTTAACCACACCCTCTTTGCCGATGACTCCCTCTTATTAGGAGGGTGCTCTTCCATTATTGCCCGAAAATTTAAGCGGAATCTGAATTGGTATTACAATGCCACTGGAGTCAAGATCAATCTCCACAAAAGCATTGTTTATGGATGGAATCTAAACAATACTTCCGCTATCAACATCGCCTAGATACTTGGAATCAAATTCCACAAGCATTGGAATAATTTTAAATATCTTGGTCTCCCCATTTCCCAAGGACTTTCAAAATCTAGAATTTGGGAAGATATCATTAGAAAAATCAAATACAAAATAAAGAACTGGGGAGGCTTTTGGCTCAATAAAGCTGGAAAACTAATCCTTCTAAAGGTTGTCCTCTCAGCTTTCCCAATATACCAATCCTCGCTTCTACTAGCTCCCAAAGGAGTTATGGATTGCATCAACAAACTCTTAAGAGAGTTTCTTTGGATTGGAGGGAAAAATAATGAGAAAAAATTGCATCTAATAAACTAGAATATCATAAATCTTCCAAAGCGTTCAGGTGGCCTCCAAATTCGAGACCCCTCCCAGATTAATATGGCAATGGGGGGCAAAATCCTCTGGTAGATTTTGCATAATAATCATCATCAGGTCATTCGTTTACTTATGAAGAAATATCTAGCAGGAAACCCCCTAAGATGCCTCGACAACAAACCAACATCCAAAGGAACATCAATCTGGAATCTTTGTAAATTTGCATGGCATTTTTCCTCTAATGAATTCCATTGGGTTCCTCGAAATAGGAAAGACACAAATATATTTTCTGACAAAATCATGGGAAATAAGCCTCTCAAGGAAAATCAAGAACTCCAAGACATCACTCTTTGGCTTGCCCAACATGGAATAAAAACCCTAAACACTCTCAGTGATTGGAGCCCCTCCGGCACCTGGCTTAGTTCGAAATATCTCTCTACTCCAGCAGCTCTAGAACCCTCCATGAATCTTCTTTTTGAAATCTTAATTGGTTGTGCCCCTACTCACTCCCATGACAAGGATGAACGCGGCTGGGGTCCAAAAGGAAAATACACCACTGCATTGTGTTTCAACACTCTCTAAAATATGATTCCTCACGAAAAAATCTAGGTCTAGAATCCATTTGGACTTCCAAAAATTAATTTCTTTATTTGGACTCTCGCCCACTGAAAAGTCCTTACTGGGGACAATCTCATCAGGAGAGGTTTTATTGGACCACATTGGTGCCCCCTTTGCCACAAAAAATCTGAATCCTTAGACCATCTTTTCCTTGACTGCCAATTTGCAAAGACCGTTTGGAATCTCATGCTCCATAATATTAACATAATCTTACCCACATTCATTACCACCACTTTCCTCCTCAATGACTGGAAATCCTCCTACCCCTCGCCCCTTTCGAAAAAGAAGCTCTGGCTTCAAATTTGGGTCACCATCCCCAAATTTACCTGTTGGAATATTTGGACTGCCAGAAGCATAGCAATCTTCCAGGACATCCATCTAACTCCCTTACAAGTCACTGGACAAGCCAAAGGCCTACTACTAGAATGTTTGAAATTCTCTAGCCACGCTTCAGATACAAATCTCAACACTAATGAATTAAAATGGATCGACATTCCTCTCTCTAATCCCGCAATTGGTATAAGCTCTCATAGCCGGAAGCCCCCTCCCTGGCAGATCAGACTTTCCAGCACTAAGTTTAAATAATGTAGAAACAAGCAAAATTGTGACAGTTTGTACTTCGATGGTGCCTCCAAAAAAAACCCTGGAGCAGCAAGGGAAAGAGGTGTCTTGCTTTTCGCTGGAGGAATACGGAGAACTAGATACAGATGGGGAATTGGAACTTCCTCCAACAATCTCGTAAAATCATTAGCACTATTAAAAGGCTTCCAAATAGCCAAAAAGCATGGGATTGGGAAGCTATAAGTATTCAGAGACTCCCTTGTAATTATCAGGTCTTTCAACACGAATACCGTCTTCAACAATTTGGAAATCGAAAGAGTCATACATCAGATTCAACAAATTACGAGCACCTTTGAATACTTCAAGGTTTATCACATCAAGAGAAGCCTAAACTATGAAGCTGACAATGAGGCAAAGGCTAGAACAAGCTTTACACCTGGGAAAATTGAATTATCAAGTGGGGATACAGAATACCATCACATCCCCTGACTTTGACAATACATCACTGATCTCACGCACGCCATTGACAGCTGATCGCTGAGCTCAACTCAACATTGAACTCTAATTTTTGAAGTTTTTGCTTCAACCACTCCAAGTCAGCATATGAATCTGCCTCACATCTCGACATGGAAACTTCCAACAATGACAATCCACAGAAACAACATCAATGCACAGAATCCAATGATTTCATTCATGCAATCAACAAAATTACAAGCTTGCTGCTCTGATATACGATTCAATTTTTTCAGCACATTCCAGAATCTGATGTTGGAACTAATTGAACTTCGACACCGGTTATCAGCATGACAGTCTTCAATGGGAGAAACAAGTTAATTTTTCAATTCTTTGTTATTTTCTAAAAAAACGTTGCAGCAATTCTCTGTTATTGATCATGATTATTGTAACTTGTCGATTCTGGCTTTCAGCCACGACACATTCTTTATTTAACTAATACATCTACCCGTTTTTGTTAAAAAAAAACTCAGTTGGGATGCCATTGATCAATATCTCATAGCACATCGATGAGACGCAAGCCATTATCCATCTAGCATCTTTCAAAGGAATGTCGGTCTGCACAAGGGCTAATATGAGATAACCCCAGTCCACCTTGTCATATGCTCTTGTAATATCTAGTTGGAGAATAAATCCATTTATATTTTTCATTTTAATGTTGTGGAAAACTTCTTGCGTCACCCTGATGGCATAAAGTATCTGCCTATTGTCTAGGAATCCAAATTGCTCCCTAGACATGTATCTGGATAATGTTGGCTTGATCCTATTTGCTATAATTTTTGCAATCACTCTGTAAACTAAATTACACAAAACAATTGGTCACAAATCATCAAAGGTTTCCGACAAAGAAAATTTTGGAATTAAGGCGATAAAAGTAGAGTTGAGTGCCATCGAAACCTTACCTGTGAGTCAAGATTCCTTGACCATGGCCAGTATATTGTTCCCCATAATATCGAAGAATTCCAAGAAGAGCTTCGTGGTCCAGCCATCCAGACCCGGGCTCTTGTCTTTTGCAAATCCTTTTAGATTCTTGTAGATTTTTTCTAGCGTTACCGGGTTGTATATCTCATTCCCTTCCTGATTCGAGAAGAAATGTGGGTGCTCTTTGATCACTCGAAAATGTTCCCTCATTGAGAATTCATCCTCAATATTATAGTAATTATGGAAGTTTCTGACCACTTCGCTTTGAAGTGCCTTTTGATTCTTTATCCATGAACCATCTGACTCTTTTAGGGACCAGATAGAGTTGTTGACCTGCCTGCAATCTGTATATATATGGAAGAACTTATTATTCTGATCCCCGAGGGCTATCCATAGGGCACGACTCTTAAGACGCAATGTCTCTTCTTCACGGTTTATTATATTTAATTTGCTTTTTTCCATAGCTTGAAGGGAAATGTAGTCTTGGTTGGAAAGGGAACCATTTAATTTGTTCACATGGATTGCCTCGATCTGAGCTTCGATCCTATTTAGTTATGCCTTGTTCAGTTTTTTCTTAGTGTGTTCCCATTTGAGAACCGCCCTTTTTAAGTGTATTAATTTCTTAACCAGTGTATGTGATGGGGAATCCTATGGATTAGTGGAATAATTTGACCATTCTGATCTAACTAATTATTTAAAATCCTCCTCCTTGAGCCAAGTGTGATTGAACTTAAATGGGTATGGATTTTTATGGCAATCAACCTCCAATTCTAAGAATATGGGATAGTGGTCTGATATAGAATCAAAATCCACCCATGTCCGATTTCTATGCAGCGATTCCACTAATTGATCGCCCATCAAAAATCTATCTAGGAATTTTGAGACACCTTCTGAACCATATCTCCCATTACACCACATCAGGCACATAGTGACAGGAGCAATATCATTTAATCTTGTAGCCAAGAAAATATGTTGGAAAAAATTGCTTAGACGATCCAGCCTGGCAGATTGACCCCAAGTTTCTGCAGCATTTAATATGAGGTTAAGATCACTCGCAATAACAAGGTTGGGGAGGTTCATATATCCATTGTCCCTTGCTTGGTTCCAGAACTGTTTTTTGTTAATATAAGGACCATAGCAGTTAATCAAGTTTACATCTGCTGAAAATCCCAAGATACTTCCACTAAGTAAAATCTGTTAGGATCTTCCCATACTCCATCCTAGTCCTAGCAGCATTTTCATTATTTGCATTTTTAGTTATTCATGCACTTTTAGGGTTTGCATGCATTATTTAGCGTTTGCATGCATCCTAGTCATTAGTCCCAGCACCTAGCCCTCAGTTAGCCAGCCCCCGAAGCTTCCTTCCACTCAGTTTCAACCCTCCTAGAGCTTAGTGCGCCCTCCTTTCACCTACTGCATGAGAAAGGCGCCTTTCCTTACCTACCATTCAGTTATCTTCAGTTCTCTCCTTGATTTAAGGCTAGACTGACTCTCAACTGACTGTATCACTCTGATGGACCTCCAGTGAGACTTGACTGCCCATTCTAACTTCAGTTAGCTCCTCATGCGCCCTCCAATGAGCTTCCTTCATTCAGTTAGTTCCAGTTACACTCAGTTACACCTACCACACTCAGTTAGACTTAGTTTGACTGATGGTTGACAGTTACTCGAGCATTGATGACTCCACTGATGATGAGATAGACTACTAGTTGTGCTCTGATGACACTCCAGTGATCTTTTGATCACTCCATGAATGCTAATTTGAATTTCCACCTTAGGCATTCGAATCCTCATGCATTGTACTATTTATTTGTCCATATTGTGATTAATTAATTAGTGTGTGTGAAGTATTTTTGCTTCTATCCAAGTTCTATTGTATTATTATTCTGTTGCTCATTATACTGCATTGACCACTCTTCTTCTATTTTCCTACTTAATCATAATTACTCTTGTGAGGTATACATCATCTCTTAGATCTGCTGTGAGGATTTTCACATGGTATCAGAGCATGTTGAGAGTATTGTTTATCTCCATTCTTGAGAGTTTTTTGCAGGTTATTATCAAGATTTTGAGTGCAGCAGTTGCAACAGTTTCTACATTTTTGCAGTAGTAGCAGTTGCAGATATTCTCTATTGTTTTTGCAGGTCTTCTACACCTTCAATGTATTCAGAAGAAATCCCTCCTCTTTCTTCATTCAATTATGATGAATGGAAACCAAAAATGATAGCATATTTGAAGAGCCACGATCTCTTTGATTGTTATTTTGAAAGAGAGTTCGAATCCTCTGAAGAAAAGATTGATTGGTTGAATAAAGGTGACCAAGCCTTTGGAAGGATGATGCTTGCTATGCCTGATTACATAATGTACCAAATCATTGATGATGTTGAAACTCCAAAAGAGCTACGGGCCCATCTGGATGAAAGATTCGACAAACAAAATGAAGGATTTGGTCCAAACCCTTTCAAGAGCAAGCAAAGTGATGCATTCGCCTTCCTTGATGATCTCATTGATCATGAACCAATATCAAACACATCTCATATTGAAGTTGTCCACAAAGAAGAAGAACTTGCAGATTCTACACTCATGCTCCAAATTTCTTCTCTTTCTGTGCCAGCACACTCTAGATATTGCAGAAGGTCCTAAATCCTCTCTTGCACCAGAGTTTGTTGGTCTGCTTCATGATCTATTGAATGTTTCAGAGGTCAAATCAGCTATTAGAGGTAACGCATTCGCTCTCCTCAAGCAATCACCTCTTATTTACTACTATATGATCATTATTCCATGCTTTCAGAAGGTTATTGAAGAATATGGCCATTGCCATTCGCTTGGGATAATTTCTCATGCACATCATGGTTTTGATCTCACCCTTGCTGGTTCAAAGGAGATCTCAAGAAACCATGGCCATTCGCTTGGGATAATTTCTCATGCATTTACTGGTTTTGATCTCACCTCTTATGGTTCAAAGGAGATCTCAAGAAACCATGATTCAAGTCTTGGATCTAATTTGGATTCTAAGCAATTACTACTTGGGATAATTTCTCATGCATATGATGGTTTTTATCTCACCCCTGCTGGTTCAAAGGAGATCTCAAGAAACCATTTATCAAGTCTTGGAGTTGATTTGGATTCCAAGCAATGATTATTATTTGATGGTTCTTTTTGGCATAATCTCACCCATGATGGTTCGAAGGAGAAGACAAAAGACTCTCTGCACATTAATAGATTTGATCCTACCTCAGCTAATTCGAATCACAGGTTCAAGGATCATCCTCATACTTTTGAATTTGTTCTCATCACATTCGATCTGAAGAGCAAGTACAAGCACATGCCTTTTGAGCATGATCCACTTCTTCCCAAGAAGAAGATACCTCCAGACATATGACCAAGCATCACACCTGCTTGAGTTTGGAGCATTTATTTTTTTGTGTGCCTTATAGTCTATTTTGAGGGGGGTATTTTTCCCATGAGGTTTTCCCCATTTCCTCGGTTTATTGACTGTTATTATTCATTGTATTGGGCGACCTTTGTTCTTAGTTACTAGGGCCCATGATGGATTAAGGGGGGGGTGTTAGGATATTCCTATACTCCATCCTAGTCCTAGCAGCATTTTCATTATTTGCATTTTCAGTCATGCATGCACTTTTAGGGTTTGCATGCATCCCAGTCATCAGTCCCAGCACCTAGCCCTCAGTTAGACAACCCCTGGAGCTTCCTTCCACTCAGTTTCATCCCTCCTAGAGCTTAGTGCGCCCTCCTTTCACCTACTGCACGAGAAAGGCGCCCTTCCTTACCTACCATTCAATTATCTTCAGTTATCTTCAGTTCTCTCCTTGATTTAAGGCTAGACTGACTCTCAATTGACTGTATCACTCCGATGGACCTCCAGTGAGACTTGACTTCCCATTCTGACTTCAGTTAGCTCCTCATGCGCCCTCCACTGAGCCTCCTTGATTCAGTTAGTTCTAGTTACACTCAGTTACACCTACCACACTCAGTTAGACTCAGTTTGATTGATGGTTGACAGTTACTCGAGCATTGATGACTCCACTGATGATGAGATAGACTACTAGTTGTGCTATGATGACACTCCAGTGATCTTTCGATCACTCCATGAAGGCTAATTCGAATTGCCACCTTAGGCATTCAAATCCTCATGCATTGTACTATTTATTTGTCCATATTGTGATTAATTAATTAGTGTGTGTGAAGTATTTTTGCTTCTATCTGAGTTCTACTATATTATTATTCTGTTGCTCATTATACTGCATTGACCACTCTTCTTCTATTTTCCTGCTTAATCATAATTACTCTTGTGAGGTATACATCATCTCTTAGACCTGCTGTGAGGATTTTCACAAAATCCCCATCGGGATATTGTAAGCCACTATATTTAAGAATCTAGGGTTCCAAGCCGAGATCAAACCCCCGGATTTCCCCTCAGCATTTGATGACCAGACCGCCCAGTCCTTTTTGATGCTTTTAAAAAAATTATGAGCTCTTCTAGCAGACGACATTGTCTCTTGTAAGAAGATAATGTTCAGGTTCCCTTTTTCCACAATTCTTTTAAGGGAAGATTTTTTATGAGGGCCCCCAATCCCTTTGATGTTTGGGGAGAGAAAGATCATTTTTTAACCCTACTTAGGGATTTCATATCTCTAAGGGCCCTTGATTTTGTGGACGGAGTGCTGACAGAGTCATTCAGTTGAATAGTTTCGGATTTATCCTTGCGTTGGAGATTTTGCTTTCCCTTCCTGGCACTTCTAGTTTTTATAGGGGAGAAATTTTGTGCCAGACCCCCCTGTATACCCCCCTTAGTATATGCCTGATTTGGAGGAATTTTCATCCCAGGAGGTACTTTGTTAGCCGCCATAGGGTGGGGGAGTGTAATATTTTCAATGTAAGACGTAATGGGAACTTTCTTGGCTACGTCGTAGTAGGAAGTTATTTGCTTAGTGCTACACAGACTCACTGAAGGGAAGCTAGTGTCAGTAGCAGAAGGAAATCCTCGGGGCACATTTCCCCCAACCTTTTCAATAGGGGCCCAAATAAAGGAATCATTCAATGGAATAAGGGGCTAAGTGACAACAAAATCATTTTGTAATGGGGATAACCTGTGGTCGGAGATATAGGGGGCAGTGGGAATGTTAGCGAGGGGAGGTAGTGGGACCGAAAGTGGGTTTTCAGAGGTGGGGAAGTGGTAGACCCATTATGGTTGATAGGAGAAATAGTGGATTGCAGAGAATGTAAACTAATACCTTGATAAAAATATCCCCCCCAGGGATGGAGTCCTCCCCAATACTATCGCCCTTTGATTCCAAAGTTACAATAAAATCCAATTATGCTTGCTTTATTGTAGATATAAATGCAGGATCATGGGACCATAGCTTACCAATCAAGGACAAAATGCATCTTGAATCCATCTGAGAGAGAAAGGAGCATTGGAGATTCGTAGAGTCCCTACGATCCAAATCCTCTTTCGAAGAGTGGCTATCCTCCGATGTGAAAGCTTGTATGTCATCCAAGGAAGAATCTGGATCTGACCCTGAGAAAATACCTGGACATTGACACCAGATATTCCCTACCTCTTTGCAACGAGAACATCTTAAAGGTAGTCCCCAGTATTCAAGGGGTTGAATGTATTTCTTACCACACCATTCATTCTCGAGTTGTTCGAGTAAACCCTTTTACATGTCGATTTCCGCGAGTATCCTGCCCACCCTTTTATCCATGCCTGTGAAGGAATCATTGCTCAGATATAGGAATTTGCCTAAGTGGTTTTCCACCACCTCAAAGGATAATATGTTCCACATAGCCACTGGAAAACCTGGAAAGTGGACCTAGATGTGTCGAAACCTCAACCTTTCAGTGATTGGATCAAACCCCGAGTACCATCTCTTTAGCATCAAACTCCCATTTCCTCGTAGCCAGGTCTTTCCGAGTATTAGAGAGGCATCCTCCTCTTTCTCGGAAATAAACCCATACCATCCATTTGCATGTATAGAAATGTCGGGTCTATAACCAATCAATGGAGCCCATGACTCGCTAACCCAATGTGCAATGTCTCTAGGATGCATTAATCTGTAGTTCAATTTACCAATGAGTTCTTTCATAGATAAGGCGACTATACCTTCCAGGCCAATATTTATGTCTAATAGCATGTTAGCACCTTTCGTTTTCTTTTTCCATTTACTATGGCACCGCTTAAAACCATTATTTCCCTGATTTGTCTCCTTACGGTGGTATGCCTTGTTTTAGAGAGCTCGTGTGGGGGTTTTCTTAGGCGTTGGATGGGTGGAGCCTTCCCCAGAAGATCTTGAGACGAGGCTTGGTATGGGGATAGGGTTTTCTTTATCGCCATTTCTCAACACCTCAGTTCCAGGTGTCCTTTCCACAATATTCCTCGCAGGTGCGGACTGGGCACATTCATAGAGCAATACCTTATATTCTTCATCCATTTTGAACATGCCACTTTTTCCCCACCATTCGTTCGAAAAGTGTTCCCTTTCCCGTTTGGAATTTTCCATATTCATGAAAACTGTTAGTTGGTTTTACAGTGCCAAATTGTGGGGACCACCGTGAGATAGAGGGTCTACCAATGTATTGGATACCTAGTGTATTTTAACAGAGATTTGTGGTAACCGACGTGTCTCTTGAACTCCAGAAAATGATGTTTACCACAGATACTCATGAGTATTCAGGAGCATCAATAGTTTCTAAAGACAATTTTTTTGTCTCTATATAGAGTAACCCGCAACAGGTGCTCATATCAGAACCCCATCAGAACTCGAACCTACAAACCTTAACCATCAAACCCTAATTGTGTCCTGGAAACCTTAGATCCATCGATATTACCTTTTCCACAAATGAAATAAACTCAAACTTAACAATGGCATAACCCCTTGATATGGTTTCAAATCACAGAGAGCATACTTGAGCTTTTCTCCAGCTTTTAGGGAAATGCACAAATTATATCTCAAGATGGCTTACCTCGCCCCCGTTTTCTCCTCAGAATACAAGATCTGTAAGCTCTAGAGGGAATTCAAGCAGGTTCCGTGCAAATTAGCTTAAGGGAAAACCATGCCTTATATGGAAGTTTCCGTGGTTGAGAGATTCAAAAGTGCAAATTGTGGAATTTGAGTCTTCTGCTTCGTTAAAGAAAGCACAAATATCCGGTCGTCCTCACCAGTTGACAAACGTCAAATCAAAAGGATCAATTTTGGGGCAGCTTAAGCCTCGAGATACAAGATTAGTGGCATTGCATGGCCTGGGACAAACATTCCAATGATGTTAAGCTCCACACATTGAACACCCTACCAGTTCTCACCACAAGGATCAACTACACTTTGAACCTTGACCCATCCTGCAAGGGAAGGTAATTCGAGGTTTGTATATAGAACAATTATGTAAAATACTGTGAAACAAATAAGCATACCATAACATACAATACTATGGTGAGCTCTATGAAAGTGTTTGATTACAGTTTTTATTTTATTGTGGTTTTGTGTTACATTGATATCTTTGGAAATAGTCTTATTATTATCCACAAAATTTTTAGTTTCTCACTTTCTTATTTATTGATATCAACATGTAGTGTACATTCTTTCTTACCTTGCAATTTAATAGTCTTGTTCTTTTGTTTCAATTGAAACATGATTACCTCCTTAATGAAAACACAACACAATTCTCATTTTTAAGGGCCATATTGAAAGGCATGGTGAGAGGCAAGTATTCGTGTAATGTTATTCATTATTATTCCACTTGTTCATTATATTTTTGAACTATTGAACCTATATTAGCACATTATGGATAACACACTCCTCTAACCGTTTCAAGCACACAATACACAATTGGAAATCTTTCATTGCGCAATATGCCTTAGAAATGAATCTCTTCTTTTTTGGACCCCAAAAAATGTTGTTTAGGCCTTTTAATGAGCCCCAAAAGTTCTAGACCTGAAAATGCCAAATTCAAGATTCATTGTGAGATAGCCTTGAGGATTTCTAGCATTCTTGACATGTCTTTGACTAGTAAAACTTGGAAACCATTTCTAGTTTCGAAACCATTTATAAATTCAAAACCATTTATAAATTCAAAACCATTTATAATTTCAAAACCATTTTTTAATTTTAGCTAAGTTTAAACACATATATTGTGAATGGATTGACATTTTTCTTAATGTGTTTCCACATTATTTGTAGGAATTGAAACAAAATGGGAAAACGAGGCAAATGGGAGACTATCATGGAATTTGAGGTGCAAGACCCCAAAGGCATGATCACCTTTTTCTGTAAAGATTTAGTTTGGTCTGAATTATATTGAACGAACATGAACATTTATTGGGTCGCATTAATCCCTTAACATAGATTTTCTAACTTTATTCAAGGGGAGGAAATGAATCCCCATGCCTCCATGTACTTTCACTCGCTGACAAAACAAACCCCCAAGTCAAAGGGCTAGTTATGCCTTGTGATATGAGTTGTAAGTAACTTAGAATTGCATTCTTTAGATGTTACTAGTGATAATGAATTTATCATTTGTCAATTGTACTAACATTTCAAAATTTCTTATGCAGTCATGCTTGTTCATATGGACTAGAGGATAAAAGAGTAGAGCATTCAACTAAAAGAACCTCATTTGTGAAGAGGAGGGGATTCTAGTGCCATTTAATTGTGAAGGTTATGGCTAAATATACTAAAATATATTGACATATAACATGTATGTGCATGAAGATGGGGAAGGATGGCATTATTATGGACGGCATGACACTTCAAGTGATGCTAGGTCCTTGCATATGCCAAGGCTTTCAAGGGACGTGGTTTCATATGTAGATTTTTTTTTTTTAAGTGGCAATTGACTTAGTGTGTAAAATGCACAATAAGAAACATGTTGACATGGATGCGACAGTTTGAGATCGAGATTTATTCTTGTGCATGAAAGATGTTGTAAACATCTACATTTGTTTGATGAAGGGAATGTATCAACTCCATAAAAAAGATGAAATGAGTGTCAACCTTTGGTATTAGAAAAAATGAGATGACTTCTTCTTTTACCAAAATCCCAATGGTTAAAACATCCATTTTATAATTGGAATTCAAACAAATTGGATGTTGGAGACAATGGTCAAGCTATCCCAGAATAGCTTATTATCCATGGATTCAACATTCAATACCAATAAATATGCAGTAAGTGCGATGTCAATAATTGATTTAATATGATCATTTGAGTTGTAGCCATTCGATATAATTGTTGACTTAAATTTGACTTCATATGTTCTTTGAATATTGCAATATCAGTTGTGCACACTTGTAGCATTTGATCAACAACAAAGTGGGGTTCCAGTTGCATGGGTTGTGGCATCATAAAATACATCGAAAGCTATTACACTATGGTTGGAGAATCTCTTGCATAGGTGTTACCAACTTCGTCTTGATTTGAAAGTCAATGCCTTCGTGGTTGATGATGCAAATATTGAAATCACTACTTTGAGGTAATTTTAATCTTGTTATTCTTCATTGCAACTTATGTTTATTCTAAGAATGTCACATTTACACACATTGAATTTGGAAGGCGGATCACAAAGTGTGAAGTGATCTTGTGTGTTTGGCATGTATAGAGGGCATGGCTAAAAAATGTGAACCTATTAGACACTAGTAAAAAAAAGCGAATGAGAAGTTTAGTGAGTTAGGTTTTATTTTGAAATATTGTCCTAGTGCCAATGTGGTCGATGCAATCCATGGATTTTTTAGAAAATTCACAAATGAGGAGTATTTCTTGGACTATTTTCACAAGAATTACGTTTTTGGTGATAAGATTCGTAAATGCACATACTATTGTTTGTGTTTCTATTCTTTGCTTAATAAAGACCAGGTATATGCACTAACTTAATTCTTTACATATAGGGATGTGGGTGAAAGGCTACCGAGATTTTTCTCATGC
Organism: Larix kaempferi; assembly: GCA_027924585.1. Classification (NCBI taxonomy): domain Eukaryota; kingdom Viridiplantae; phylum Streptophyta; class Pinopsida; order Pinales; family Pinaceae; genus Larix; species Larix kaempferi. Next base: position 7,255,976 of record BSBM01000541.1, on the reverse strand, counting down.
AAATCAAGAGACCAATAATGTTGTAGAATCGTAGCATTGTTATTTGAAAACAAACTTTCTATCTGATCGAAGGAAGAAATGTGCACGTAGGTTGGATTGGTTGTTGTATGTGCTCCTAACAAATGTTGAACCTTGTTATCAATTCAAAGAATTTTTGAAAAAAGAAGTATATTTGAAAAACTACAAGAAAGAGAAGCAACTTGAATCATCAATGGAAAAAGATAGAAGAGTTTCAAATAATGATTGTTTCCCTCATGAAAGCATGTCTCATGTTTATTGGGAGAGGAGTCAAACCAATCACGATAAGCAATACCTAGTCACCTGATATCGCATAAATTTTATAGTGCGTGATTTCCCATGGTCTATTCGTGGAAATTTTTGCAAGCATGTAATAAAGGTTGATTTGTTGTATTCCCCCTCAGGGGATTCAAACTCGTTATTAAATGACCGTGTTGAAATTAGCATAGAGGCATCAAATCTTGATACAAATGCCAACACAAATATTACAACTACTAACACCCTTGATACAAATGTTGAGGGAATTCGCTTGGCCATAGAGGAGTTTTTTGGATACCTAGAGGTACTTTAAAACAGTCCTCTTGCTACTTCGAGCAAGGCCATGCAATTGGTGGATCTAGTAAAAAAATGTTGGGAGAGGACAACAAACTTCACATTATGGATTACAATTTCACTCTTGGGTTGGGTGCTTCTGAGTCATACTTGAAGAGGAAGAAGAGTTTCTTTAGCCATAAAAATAAAATAAAAAGAGGCAAACAAAGTAGCAACTTAGAAATTGATTTGAATGTACATGCATTTGAATATGAGCCATTTCAGTTTTAATACCTCGACAAGAGGTGGTGGACTTGTTAGGATATTCCTATACTCCATCCTAATCCTTCTAACATTTCTGACATTTTCAGTCCTGCATGCAAAATTAGGGTTTTGCATGCAATTAGGGTTTTGCATGCAATTAGGGTTTGCATGCAATTAGGGTTTGCAGCACCAGCACCTAGCCCTTGCCAAACTAGCCCCAGGAGCTTCTCTCGGATCAGTCTTAGCTCTCCTAGAGCTTAGTGCGCCCTCTTTTCAGTTATTGCATGATAAGGGCGCCCTTCTTCACCTACCAGTCCAGTTTAGTTCAGTTATCTTCAGTTCTTCCTTGATTTAAGGATTAACTGACTCCTAACTGACCTTATCACTCTTTTGGACCTCCAGTGTGACTAGATAGACTGTTTTGACTCCAGTTAGCTCCATGAGCGCCCCCCACTGAGCCTCCTTCACTATATCAATGCTTCCATGTGCCAGTTACACCAACCACACTCAGTTAGACTCAGTTTGACTCCCGGTTGATCACTACTTGTGCATTGATGACTTCACCGATGATGAGATAGACTCCTAGTTTGGCACTGATGACTCTCCACTGTTTATGGATCTGTGCATGAAGGATAATTCGAATTACACCTAGTGAATTCGAATCCTCATACTCAGCATTGTATATTTACCCGGTTACTATTTTGATTAATGCAATGTGTGTAATTATTCTGCCTCTATTGGATCTATGTTCTATTGCTTCTCTCTTCTTCCTAAATTCTTTCATAGTGAGGTTTACATCATCTCTTTGGATCTTATGTGGGCTAGAATAGTTGAAGAAAAAGATGTCATACCACATCAAGCTGAAAAGAGAGTCAAGCACCTAAACAAAATGGATGAAGCCTTTGGATTCATATGCCTTCATATTTCTGATGATCTATTGTTTCATGCTGATGGATTGAAGTCTCCATATGATTTATGGATAAAATTGAGGAGTCTTTTTGGCAAACAAGACGAACTGAGAGGCTACATTCTTGAGAATGAATTGGTTTCCCTTCAACCTAGCAATTTCGAGAGCATTCAAGATTTCTTCTCCAAATTTCAGAATTTGGTTTTGCATTGCAAGCAATGTGGCATCACTAAAAGTGATGAGCAATTGATACTCTCTATATTGAGCAAACTTGGATCTCAATTTTCTGTCTTTGTATCTACCTTTCATTCTGTTCGAATGTCCATCCCTGGATGGAAGTTTCCCACCTTAAGTGACTTCATTGAGGCTCTCACTCAAGAAGAGAACAAACTGTTTCAAATGGGTGCCATCAAAACCTCCAGAGATCTAGCTCTGTTGGCTGGTGAATCAAGTGGAGCGAATGATAAAGGGGGACAAAAAGGCAAAGGAAAGAAACCTTCAAGATCCAAGAATGACAAACAAAAGAGACCAAATTGTACCTACTGCAAGAGAGGAAACCATCCTGAGCATGCCTGCATGCATAAGAAGATTGATCTTCTAACCAAGCTTCTTGAACAAAACCAAATTGTTGTTCCAAAAGAAGCAAAGATGTCTGATTCTGGAAGTGGATCTGATGATTGTCATGCATTGATGGCTGGTTTTTCAAAGACAAAAGCTCTCCTCATAGATTCTGGAGCTTCCAACCACATGATGGCACAAGAAGAATCCTTCTCCTCTTTGGATCTCCAAGATGGGCCTACCATTCACATGGGAGACAACTCTCAGATTTCTGCCAAAGGTTTGGGTACAGTTCATATGGAGCATGGTAAGTTCAAAAATGTCTTATTTGTTCCTTCTCTTACAGCTAATTTGTTATCAGTATATCAAATGACTCATACAGGATCTCCAAAACAAGTGATTTTTGGTCCAGACACAGTAGAGATTACAGAAATCTCCTCTAGAAAGGTTATAGCGAATGGGATTGCTAATCATGCCTCAAAGGCATATGACTTCTCCCACTTCATGCCCTTCTCTCCAACTATCCCTTCAGATTCTGATGAGGATCACAGTGACTTCTCTTCCAGTGACTCCTATTCTAGTGAGGAAGAAGATCAATATTTTGATGTTGAGATCATAGTTCAAGAAGATTCAGAACCAACACCTATTCTTAGTCCAGATTCAAGAGAAATATGTTCTCACACAGTCCTTGCTACTACTAAGAACACAGTTGATGATGTATTTGCTTACATAACTACTAGACTTCAGCAGCATGCTAACCTTGCATTATGCCATCCACCTCTCCATGAGAGATTCAGCATGATGATGGGGTTTACTCTTCCATTCCTTGGGAAAACTCATCATGATACATTCGCTCCAGTGACAGAAAAGGTTCCTGAAAGACTTGCTACATTCAACACATTCTCTAGCACTTGCATTCGCACTTTACAGAGGATTAGCTTACCAAGTCTCCTTGCAAAGTTTTCACTGATGAAAGCTTGCTTCTTTTCTGCTTAGAGTAATGGCTCCTTGAGTTATTCAAAAATATAAAAACAAAAAAAAAGAAAAAAGAAAAAATAAAAATTGAGGCAGTATTCTTTTTATCATTTCATTGATTGTATGGGTGACCTTTGGTCCTAGTTACCAGGGCCCAGGATGGATTAAGGGGGGGTGTTAGGATATTCCTATACTCCATCCTAGTCCTTCTAACATTTCTGACATTTTCAGTCCTGCATGCAAAATTAGGGTTTTGCATGCAATTAGGGTTTTGCATGCAATTAGGGTTTGCATGCAATTAGGGTTTGCAGCACCAGCACCTAGCCCTTGCCAAACTAGCCCCAGGAGCTTCTCTCAGATCAGTCTTAGCTCTCCTAGAGCTTAGTGCGCCCTCTTTTCAGTTATTGCATGATAAGGGCGCCCTTCTTCACCTACCAGTCCAGTTTAGTTCAGTTATCTTCAGTTCTTCCTTGATTTAAGGATTAACTGACTCCTAACTGACCTTATCACTCTTTTGGACCTCCAGTGTGACTAGATAGACTGTTTTGACTCCAGTTAGCTCCATGAGCACCCCCCACTGAGCCTCCTTCACTATATCAGTGCTTCCATGTGCCAGTTACACCAACCACACTTAGTTAGACTCAGTTTGACTCCCAGTTGATCACTACTTGTGCATTGATGACTTCACCGATGATGAGATAGACTCCTAGTTTGGCACTGATGACTCTCCACTGTTTATGGATCTGTGCATGAAGGATAATTTGAATTACACCTAGTGAATTCGAATCCTCATACTCAGCATTGTATATTTACCCGGTTACTATTCTGATTAATGCAATGTGTGTAATTATTCTGCCTCTATTGGATCTATGTTCTATTGCTTCTCTCTTCTTCCTAAATTCTTTCATAGTGAGGTTTACATCATCTCTTTGGATCTTATGTGGGCAATTTCACAGGACTCGGTTTAATAATGCATCCTCTATGGTCATAGATGAGTTTCATAGAGTGATGGTATCAATGTGTTTATATTAGTATATATGGACATAACCCTTTTAACTTGTAGTATGTGAATGTTTGCACGGGTGCAACAACCCACTATTGTGTCTTTAACCCAAGGGCATAGTTGGATGTAGTGCCATTTTGGTTTTCCTCCCATTCCAAGTACATTTGATGGGACTCCCAATTGATGTAATATTTTTTTTCACATACGTATTACTTTACAAAATAATATAGATTCCGATGAGAATTGCATTGTTATATGATATATATTGGAGCTTCTTCTGGAAATATTCTTGCTTTGGACCATGCGCAGTTGGTCGAAAACTCTCCAACTAGTGATTTGCAAGGTTTGACATATGGCATGTGCTTTCAACTCTTTAAGATATCATTTGTGATATTTTGTCTCTCAATCTCGTCTTATTAGTGAGTTTCATAGAGTGAGGGGACCAACATGTTTATATTATTCTATAGAGACATAACCAAATTTTAACTTATAGTGTGTGGATGTTTGCAGTGGTGCAACATCCCACTACTTTGCCTTCAACCCAAGGGTGTAGCTTGATGTCGTTCCATTCTAATCTTCCTCCCATTCTAGGTACATTTGACGTGGCTCTCGATTGATGTAATCATTTTTTCAAGCACATATTACTTTACACGATGACATATTTTATTATGAAAATTACATTGTTATATGACAGATATTGGAGCTTTCCCTAGGGATCTTCTTCTTTTGGAACATGCTCAGTTGGTTGAAAACTTTCCATTTGAATGATTAACAAGATTTGGCATATGGCATGTGCTTTTGAGTCTTTAACATATCATCTATGATATATTCTCTCAATATCCTCTTATTAGTGAGTTTCATATAGCGATCGAATCAATGCATTTAAATTAGTCTATATAGATAAGCATTTTTAACTTGCAGTATGCAGATGTTTGCAGGGGTGCAACAACCCACTACTATGTCTTCAAGCCAAAGGCGTAGTTGGATGTGTTGGAAGTGTAGCTCAGAAGGTATCACTACATTGCCTAGGTTCCAAGTATGCATGTGACTATTAATTAAACTCTGTTTTAACTATTTTAAATTTAGCGTAAGTTTTAACTTGGGAGAGGCATAATTATTAATCAATGGCTTCAAGGCTCAAATTTCCTAAGTTGCCTACTTTAGGAAATTTAATTTCACTTTGAGATCTAAATGAGGGATAAGATTTAATCTCAACCCTCCATTTTGAATCTCAAGAGAAATGAAAATTATAAAGGGGCTGAAGGAGGAGTTGAGGATACACATCGACTTGAGAAAAGAGGGAGCAATATTGCTGAGGAGAGACAGAGGTTTTTCAGGAGCAGAAAATCAGAGAGACAGGAAGACCGAATTTAAAGGGCACCAGACAATAGATTCATGGAGGTTTTACACTTCACAGAGGCCAATTTGGACAAGCTGTACAATCAACACTCAGAGGGATGATTTGCAGGGGGTCCATTTCACTGAGAAAGCGTACAAAACTAGACCATATGGGCAGCAGAGGAACATGTCATACCATGCCATTATGTACTTCCATGTAGAGATTAAATTTCAACTAGTTTGAATAGTCTGTACCTGGACCATGCAGGGCATACATTTCACCAGAGAGACAGTTGGATTGTACAATTGAATTATGGGTGTTGATGTGACTTTGTCTTGTAAAATTTTGAAGAAAACATCTCTTGCTCAATGCATAATAATATTCCCTCTTTGTTGGTTTTCCCCATTGGATTTTTCAGGGTAAACTTGTTGTTTACTACGTGAATGCTTGTATTATATTTTCTGCTGTGCATTTGTGTTAAAGAACTCAGTGGAATTTTTCATCCATAGTTTAGATTTAAAAATTAAATATGTGAAATTGTTGGCACACTAAATCTTGGTTGAGTTCTAGGGAAATTAACATGGTATCAGAGCTTTGTCTCTAAAAAATTACCAAGCTTTGCATAGGTTGAAGATCATAGAGGTCAAGAGGTTGAAATTTATTTCAGAGTATTACAATCCAGTCTAAGTCGGAAATGGAAACTAGTGTCAGATATGAGGACATGCTAGAGGGCATATCCAACTACCTACAGTGGAAAGTGAGAATAACAATTTTTTTCAAGAAGAACAAGTTATGGAGATTTGTTAGTACCATAGTACTATTGCCTACCTCAGATCCCATTTCCCTAGACCTCAACGAGATGAAAGAAGCAAGGGATCAGAGGATCATTCTTGATGGAGTTAAAGACCATCTGATACCCCATTTGACTAAGAATAAAACAACCAAGGAGATGTGGGATGCACTGAACAAGTTGTACCAAAGTGACATCCAGAACCGCAAGATGGTGTTGAGGGACAAACTTTACAGCACAAGGATGGCCAAGGGAGAGACTGTGGCCTCCTATATCACCAAGCTCACATAACTGAGGGATGGGATGGGAATTCTAGTAGAGATTGTTCCATAATCAAATTTGGTTCATATAGATTTGAATGACTTTACAAAGCAGTGGGACGTGTTTGTGAAGTGCATTGTGGGTATAGAGCACTTTCCCACTTGGTAAATATTGTGGGACAATTTTACTCGGGAGGATATCCGGGAGGGGTCACGAGGTGGAGAGCAGAGGAAGAGAACCTTGCTCTAGAATCCAAGATCAAGGGGAAGTCAAAGAAGGGTTCTGTTGAAGGAACCACCTCTAAAGGCAATAAGAAGAAGATGGACACCAACAAAGTGAAATGCTTTGCATGCCATTAGCTAGGAAATTTTGATAGCTAGTGCACTAACAAGAAGAAGGGAAGACGAAGAAGCATGTAGCTGCTATAACTGATATGGAAGAGTTTGCAGCCAGAACCGAGGATAAGTTTTCACTCATTGCATGTCTCTCTAGTTCAATGGCCTCTAGTGTGTGGTACATTGACAATGGTTCTTCATGTCATATGACTGGAGTACGAGACTACTTCACCAACTTGGAGGAGCAAAGTTCAGAATTCCATATTTAGCTTGGTGACAATACCAAGTACATTCCAACAGGCAGTGGGACTATGAAGTTTCAAAGGGATTCCGGGAAGCCACTACTGGTGAAGGACGTACTATATGTACCTAGGTTGAAGAAAAATTTGATTTAAATTTCAGTACTGGAGGACAAAGAATTTGTTGTCACTTTTGGAGATGGGAAAGTCTACCTTTATCCCAAGGGTTCCATTTTCAGCTCTACGAAAGTGATTGGGGTCAGGAGGAACAATTTGTACAGACTCCAGTTTGAACTAGCCAATGCATTGGTGAGCAAAAACAACAACAATCATGATGGAGAGTTGTGGAATAGGCGAAGGACACATTTGCATCATGAAGCACTCAAAGTTCTCAGGGAGATGGTGATTGGTTTGCCATCTTTCAGCACACACCAACACAGTGTATGCAAAAAGTGTGCCATGGAAAAGTACACCAAGACTGTGTTTCCCAACAGTGGCAATAGGTCTAGGGGATCTTGAACTTGATCCGTTCATATGTTTGTGGGATCGTGTCAACAGTTTCTACTAGAGGGTTCAACTACTATGTGTCCTTCATATATGACTATTCCAGGAAGACCTAGATCTATTTCTTGAAGACCAAAGATGAGGTCTCTAGTCGGTTCCAGGAGTTGAGAGCTCCTGTGGAGAACCAAATAGGGAAAAAGATCAAGGTGCTCAGAACAATCAATGCAGGTAGTACACCTCGAATTCCTTCAAGGATTTTTGTGCAGATTGTTGGATTAAGAGGGAGCTGATAGTCCCATATAACCCACAACAAAATGAAGTCTCAAAGTGAAAGAAAAAAGCGATTGTTGGCGAAGAAAATGCAATGTTGCATGATGAGGGCCTTCCTACATACTTATGGGCAGAAGCATGTAACACTATAGTTTATTTTCAAAACATAATCCCACATCAAGTATCGGGGAAGATGACCCCCTAAGAGGCTTTCACGAGGAAGAAACCAGAGGTTGAGCATCTTCATATCTTTAGGTGCTTGGTTTACTGTCACGTCACATATGAGAAGAGGAAAAATCTTGATCCTACTTCAGAGAAATGCATTTTCCTTGGGTACAATGAAACCTCAAGGGATTATAGGGTGTACATTCCAACACTAAGGAAGATAGTGGTGCAGAGGGATGTGAAGTTTGAGGAGGACAGGGATTTCAGAAAGTCTTGTGAATCAATGCCAACCGAATTTGAGGTTCAAAGGTAGGAAGCACCAAAGGAAGAATCAAGGGCACCATTGTAGATTACATGTCCCTGGACTTGTGTGTAGGGAGAACATCATGAACATGAGGAGGAACAGGATGCTCCATTCACCTAGGTCGAATATTCCAAGAAGAAGAGGACGAAATGGGTAGAGCGCACCTTGAGGGAAGTAGGGAAGCACAAGAGCAGGTGGATGCTCTATGGATTTCATTCAGGGAGAGCATAACACCTCAAATATTTTCCAGTTACATGGATCACATGAGTGGGTTGATAGAGGCCAAACCATCCATATTTCAAGAGGCATCTTAGCTACATGTGTGGAAAGATGCCATGGTAGAAGAATATTCTTCTATCATAAAGCATGATGTATGAGAGGTAGTGCCATGGCCCATGGAGAAATCGGTGGTCGGATCCAAGTGGATTTACAAGATCAAGCACACTATTGATGGCAACATTGAGAAGTTCAAAGGCTGATTTGTGGCTAAGGGGTTTTCTCAAAAGGAGGGAATTGACTATGATGAGACATTCACCCCCAGCTAGGTACTCCTCCAACATTTTCGTGATCTCTATTACTGCAGAGATGGGCTAGAGGATGCGCTAGATGGATGTCAAGGCAATGTTCCTCGATGGAGAGATTGAGGAAGAGATATACATTGAGAAGTTAGAGGGATTTGAGGGAAATGACATATGCACTCATGTATGCAGGTTGAAGAGAACACTATACATACTCAAGCAGGAACGCCGAGCATGGTACTCCAAGATAGACAACTATCTGCAGGGGATGGGATTCACAAAGAGTGAGGTTGACTCAAATATGTACTACATCATATTCAGAGGAGAGCCACTCATTCTTGTGCTTTATGTGGATGACTTGTTTATCATAGGTTTTGAGAATCTTATAGCAGATTGCAAGAGGGATCTTGCTACTGAGTTCAAAATGAAGGATTTAGGACTTATGCATTACTTTATAGGACTTGAGGTGTGAAAGAGATATGGGAAGATCTTCCTTGGGAAAGGGAAGTATGCAACAGAGATCCTAAAATGGTTTGGGATGTAGGCCTGCGAGCCTATGGATACTCCAATGGTCACTAATTGGAAGAATATCGATGCTTCCAAGTCAGAGATAGTGGATCCTACCTTATACAAGCAAATGGTAGGCTCTCTTATGTATCTAGTCAACACTAGACTAGGTATTTGTTTTGTTGTCAACACACTCAACCAATTTATGGTTCAGCCAAAGCGTGTGCACTGGGTGGTAGAAAAACATATCCTCAGATATCTGCATGGAACAGTTGAGTACAGATTGAGCTATATCCAGGTAGATGGGGTGAAGCTAGTAGGTTATTCAGATGTTGACTGGGTAGGCAGGACAACTAACCATAAGGGTACTTGTTGGAGGAGCCTATTCGGCCTGTCGACTGGGTCCTCCGCCCGACTTATTGTAAGACATGTCGACAGTTGCGTCGACCAGAACATGTTCAGATAAGTCGATCGGTTGAACTGACAAGCGGTTATATAACTGTATGTAAAACATATATATAGGCTGGTGAGCCGATCCATTGAAAAAACTTAGATCTGTTCTTATATGTACTGTTATGCATCTTGATGAGTAATAAAAGGCTTCTGTTCTTTCCATCTTCTTGTCTATTGTATCTGTATCTTGTGTGCTTGCTCATATATAATATGTATCACTGGTGACAGTGCAACCCCCTCGACTACAACATTGGTTGCGTTGTCGATGATGCACACATAAAGAAATAGCGAGCATGATCAATGATATCAGAGTAAGATATTAAGGATTGGTGGGAGAGAAAGATCGCTAACTACCTACAAAATTATGCGAGAAGGAACAAGCTGACGATTTCTCAAGCAAGGGAGAAATTCTTTTCTAAGACTCATGAGAAGTTGGTAGAACCTGTGCCACTCGCGCTGAAGAAGCTCTTGGATGAGAAGACAACCAGATGAAAAGGAGCACGAATTGATTTCGAAGCTGATTAATGGAGGCCGGACGAATATGTTAGAATGGTGCGAGAAGATTGCCGACGAGTTCTATGAAGAATGTGCGATTGAAGAGCGAGTGTCTGTTGACGATGTGAGGAAATGGTTTTTCATCGACCTTACCGACCAGTTTTTGTGTTCTTTGCCGACACTCTTGTTCAAGTTCCTGATCGACAAAGGCATCGCGTATATTGTCGAGACTCGACCCTTGTTACTTCCGCTGCTCCCAAACTCAAATTGGGAAGAAAAAGAACGAGCATGGAATAAATTCATACAAGAGCGTGAGTGGGACTATTTCTTGAGCAAATGAAGTCTCGTACTTCCCCAGTTTCCTAGAGAACTTTGGGCCGACATTGGGGGGGGTCTCCAAACATGTTATGATGGAGTAGATGTATGAAGAAGTTCGACGGATGAAAAAGCGACATGACCAGCGGTGAAAGATCCAACAAATTTGACAAAGATCGAGCAATGGTCACAAAATCACTCAAGATATCTAAAAGATCTAGTGGGAGAAGAGGAGAGAATGACGAGAAGAACTGAAGGAGCAGGCTAGTGCACTCTGGAAGAAACGAGGACCGGGTGTCATGACAGATGCAAAAGGAAATATGTCGGAGTCGAGTAGAGCCCGAGATGAAGCGGCGTTGATGAAGAATTTTCACCGATGAAGGAAGATTTGTGGATAGAGCGTGGTAGTGCTCTCCAAGTTAATATACCCGAGGTAATAAATCCACCTTCTCCGCTGCATCTAACTCAAAGTGCTCAAGTGCAGGATATTGTCAAAGAATATCTAGGAATTCACGCTGGCCAGTCAGGCATTTGGAGTCGACGAAGTAATGAAGGTGATGAAGTCGACAGACTGTTGATTCATCGACCAGAAGAAGGAAACTGGGTGACTTTTCAACCCGAGTATTCCAATAGAAATTTGCATCTACTCTACTCAGATCATGCAGAAGCACCCCCCTTTCCACTACCAACATTGCATGAGTCATTGAGTTCACCAAAACTACCGAGAAGAGGTGAAATCCCAATTGAGCATAATTTCACCTGGATTTCAACAAAAGTAGTCGAAGAAAGCACGCTTCTGAGACCCAACGATCCGAACAAAGCTCTAGACACTGGCAGTGAAGGTAAAGAAATCGCTCCCAAGAGACATTTGGCGATAGTACCCGTCGAAGTTAAACCAGCAAGTAGTTATGTCTCCGGTAATAATCCACCGACCCCTCTAGTCGATTTATCAGTTGAAGTAGCAGACATGTCACATACGACAGCTCACCTTCTGTTTTACGAAGGTGATGAAGATCCTCGAAGACATTGGTTCGTGTGCGAATCAATATGGGCAACCAATCTACTTACCAGTGAAGAACGACAGATGACTCAGTTTGCTGGCTCTTTGTGAAAAAGAGCACTCACCTGGTACATGGGCTACATTGATAAAACACCAAATGAAGCGAAGGAAGGAATTAAGCAAAGCTTCCTATATTTCTTCAAAACTTCGGATGAAAAATACCTGGCTACCGAGAAGTTAAAGACCACAGTCCAAAGACCGACAGAGACCATAAAATAATATGATAAGAGGTTTAAAGACCTCTTGATCCAGATCGATTAGGATATTGAAGAAAAAATCAATCAAATGGTTCGTTGCTGGACTAATATGAAAAATCAAAGTGTGTGTCCGTTGGCAGAACGTCAATTCATACGAAGACTCCTTGACAAAGGACTTGGAAATCGAGATGGATGAGGAATATCCTTTGGTACCTGTCGATAGACACATTGAAGAACGACTGGAAAATATGCAACAATAAATACAAGATATCAGTCTAAGAGGACCGAAAGTATGGTGTACAAAATGTTCTACTTCAAGACATATAAAAGACTCTTGTCATAAGGAGGACCGACAATAAGATGTTAGACTTGTTCAAACAAGATGTTTCTGTGATATCTGTCAAGACTACGACTTACATACTACAAATGACTGCCCATACAATTTGAAGAACAAGCAATCTAAGTGGTGTCAGATTTGCGAAGTCAGTACTCATTCTATAGCAGAATGTCATATGAATGTGAAGAACAAGCATAATTATCATGCAGTGTACCAGACAAATTCTGTTGAACAGCGAAACAACATAAATTAAAGAAATGACAGATACGATCGAAATGACAGGAATGAAAGAAATGACCGGAATGATAGACACGATAGATATCCAAGGTACAATGGAAGAAGATATGATCAATGGAATAATAACTACAATCGAGGTGGAGGATACCAAAGCCAAGTTCGTGACAATGACAGTCGAGATATCCGACCTCGCAGACCTGGAAAATGTTTTACTTTTCTCAGTGAAGGACATCGCCATGCAGAATGTCCCTATAAAGATCGCACAGATAAAAAATTTTGTACTAAATGTGGAGTAGGCGATCACTTCTTGGAGGATTTCCCTACTATGATTGAGAAAAATTTGAATAAAAAGAATGTTAATGTCTTGTCGTGTGTTCCAAAATGTGATGTCATTAGAACAAAGAACTTGAAAATTGTAACCAGACAAGGTACTCATATTGGTCAAGACAAACCACAAATAAGAAAAGTAACAAGTAAAGAGGATTATCCTAATCCTACCAAACAAAAATATTTGTTTAAAAATGCATCTGATATATTTTCTGAATTAGCAGCACAAGAAGACAACGAAGAAATTCGACATGAAGCACTCAATGAATTGGTTAATTTAATCACTAAAGAAGAAGCTATCGGAAAATTAATTGACTTGTTGCATAACATTAAGAATAAATCTGTCGCGCAATACAAGCTAAAAACATTTTCCGACTAAATAAAAAAGATCAGAACGATGTCGACCCTCTCATGAACCTCGAGATACACAGATACCATGTCCGACAAGTCGTACTCAATTTTGGATCACAAGTTAACATCATGACTCGTGATACTTTGGATCAACTAGGTCGACCGCAACTTCAAGAATCGAGCATTTATTTGAAGCTTGCTGATCAAGGACTAATTGAACCAATTGGAGTATGGAGAGAAGTTGAAACATCCATAAAAGGCATAAAGACAAAAGTAGACTTAGAGATCATAAATCCAAAGGATGGAGCCAGTTCTTTTCCATCCCTGGTCGGTCGACCATGGGGTTGAAAAATGAAAGCTTCGATCTCACTTGATAAGGGTCGCATTAAATTGAAAGGCAACGGTCAAAAGGTGATAGTACCAATCTTCCCATCTGAGGGAGAACCATGGTCAGAGCCTATGGAAGATGAAAATGATATAAGACAACTATATCAATTAAATAACAATGAAGACTATGTTGAACCAAATTCAAGAGGAGAACAATACCTTGGAGATCCTACACCAGTCGAATATAACTCCGACGCAGAACTTTACGACTGGAAAATGGAAAATTATGAACTTCAAGCAAAAGAATGATGGACAGTTGAAGCCATCTCTAAAAAGAAAGTAAATAAATGCTTTTCGATCTCGACTGTTCCAAAGATATTCAAGAGGAAAATTCATGAATATCCGACTCTTGCACCAGCAAAAAGTGAACCGACACATACTCTTGCGCTGCAATACAAGGAACGGGAATCTCCGTCAGTACATGTCGAGGAAGTTTCAAAACATGTCGGAGAACAAGGGAGATTGGAGAGTCTGGTCGAGACATTCACAGGATAAGCTGCGAGAAGGTGGAACACATATCAATCGAGACTCCAAACATGGAATACTGCGTCAACATACTTTGTTGAGATATTTGGAGGCAAGAAATTGACAGCTCGGGTAGAAAGCCCGATTTTCACACAGGGACAAGATCCTGAAGCTCATATCGATAAATGTGAAAGAGAATGGAGAAGATTGGGTTATAAAGATGAAAGAGTGTGGCCACATCTCTTTCCAAACACACTCGACGACTTGCCAAATAAATGGTACAAGATGGAAGAAGCAAGAGGCGAGAACTTCGTTTGGAAAGAACTCAAAGAAAATTTCATCAAAGACTTCCAATTTTCTCCAAAGGAAGAACAACTGACTGAGGCGAGCAACCAAATCAAAAAGTTTTTGCAACCGACAGAAAATGCAGTACTGACAAAAAATAATCCAATTCGGCTCAACAAACAACTGTCTGCCGTAACATTCAGTCGAAATAAGTCCAGCATTCAATACGACTCCGATTAGAGACAGATAGAACAATCAGAAAGAGTTTCCAGTGGAGAGAAGATCATCCTTCTATGTCGAAACTAGTCAAAACAAATTTCAAAGTGGAGACCGTGAAGAAAGAAGACCCAGAAAGATTATTAGAAAAATATTTCCCGCCATCATTCACGCAGATGAAAGAAGGAAAAATACCAATCAACAACAGCCGAGCTCCAGAGTGGATGGATGCTAAAGTAAAAATCAAATAAGTTGATATATCTAACGACGAAAGACCAAAAATGGAGAAAATTGGTGATTACTGGAATGAAGAACAAACCACAGAAATCAACAGCCTCCTTAAAGAATTTTAGGATGTATTCACATGTGATTATAAAGACTTGAAAGGACTTGTACAGGAGATGGGAGAAATGAAGACCGATATCAAACCAGATGCCAAGCCAGTAAAGCAAAGACCTTATAAACTCACGCATAAATATAAAGAAATTGTCAAAAAGGAGATTGATAGTATGCTTGCAGCAGGAACCATATATCTTATTGATCAGTCAGAATGGGAGAGCTCGATGGTCATCCAGCCGAAGAAGCATGACCCGACACGCTTGCGAATTTGTGTTGACTTTCGCGAACTTAACAAAGTAACACTCACTGACCCTTTCCCTACTCCTTTCGCTGACGAAATCATTAGTGAAGTTGCAGGGCATGAGTGCTATTCATTCACAAATGGATTTTTCGGGTACAACCAAGTACCTATTGCTAAAGAAGATCAGAAAAAGATCACGCTCATGTGTGAATTCGTATCGTTCGCATATAAAGTCATGCCTTTTGGATTGAAGAATGCACCAACTGTATTTTCTCGTATTGTCGTCAAAGCTTTTTAGGAATACATCTACAAAACTATGGCTATCTATTTTGATGATTGGACGATTTACTCCATGCTGAAATATCACTACAAATGGCTCCAGTTAATGCTTGAACACTGTCGACAAATCCAACTGTCGCTGAACATAAAGAAACGCATTTTCATGACTCCCATCGGAATACTATTAGGCCATGTAGTATGTAAAGAAGGCATCAAAGTCGACTATGCCAAAATTAAGATCATTCTTGACCTGAAGCCGTCAGTCAATTCTAAACAAGTACGAATCCCGTTGGGCCACATGATATACTACAAAAAGTTTATCAAACATTATTCCGACATGAAGTATCCCCTGGAGGAATTATTGAAAGAAAATCAAGAGTACAAGTGGACTGATGACTGCAACACTTCGTTCGACATGCTGAAGAGAAAACTTGTCAAAGCACCCATTCTACGATTCCCGAAATGGTCGATTAAGTTTCATGTTCATATCGATGCATCTGGCATAGTGATCGGCGCAATCTTGACACAACCTGGAGATGACAAAATGGATTACCCGAATGCTTTCAGCAGTAGGAAGCTAAATAAAGCAGCGATAAATTATTTCACAACAAAAAGAGAAGCATTATGCGTGGTATTTGCACTGCAGAAATACCGTCACTATCTATTGGCTAATCCCTTTGTCTTCTACACCGATTATCAAGCATTGAAGCACTTAGTCAATAAGCCATTGCACCATGGAAGATTATGTCGCTGGTTATTTTTATTCCAGGAATTTGAATTTGAAGTCATAATTCGACCAGGGAAGGAAAATGTCGGACCAGACCACTTGTCACGAATCAACACCAGAGAAGAACCAACAGGAATAGAAGACGATCTACCAGATGCACATTTGTTTAGAATTGAATTTGTCCCCTCGGAACTTGCGGAGATTGCACAATTCTTAGAGGATGGACAAGCTCCAGAAGGAAATCCAGAAAAGAAAAAGAAGATTCTTGCAATGAAAGTTGCACCTTACACACTCATCAATGGATTCCTTTATAAACTTTGCATAGACGACATACTGCGATGATGTGTGCTTGAAAATGAGCAACAACGTATACTTTCAGAAGCACACTATCGACCGGTAGGAGGGCACTATCACGCCGACATCACAACGAGAAAGATTATGCAGTCTGGACTTTGGTGGTCGACAGTTCATAAAGACTGTCGAGATTTTGTAAGCAAATGTGATAGATGTCAACGAATGGGTCGACCTCTACCAAGCATAGAAATTCCCCTTGTCCTCATAAATCCAAGTCGAACATTTGAAATGTGGGAAATTGATTTTATTGGACCTTTCCCAGTACTTGGCAGACAAACATGTGCACGTTATATCATCACTGCTGTGGAATATGTCAACAAATGGGCAGAAGCAGAACCGGTTGAAACATGTTCAAGAGAAGTAGCTGCCAAATTCATATATGAAAATATTATCACCGATGCCCACTTACATTGATCAGCGACCAAGGTACTCACTTTGTCTGTAGAACTATTGACACACTTACAAAAGAATTTGCAATTGCGGCACATAATAAGTACGTCTTATTACCCACAATCAAATGGCGCCATCGAAGCATTCAATAAAACACTTACCAAAGGGTTGACAAAAATGTGCAACATTGATAAAGACAATTGGGACGACAAGATACCTACCGTACAGAATGACATATAAAAGAACAACAGGTCATACTCCTTTCACACTGGTATATGGTCAATAAGTAGTCATCCCCTTGCACTTTCGACGACAAGTTCCAAGAATCGCTAAAGTTTTACATATTGATGTCGAGGATGCAAGAAAAGAATGCCTTGCGGACCACCACTATTCTACAGTACATACACGCACCTCTGCTAGACAACTTCGGTGGCTTGAAAGACCGTATAGCTCAGTTTATAGTAAGTAGGTACCATAATGGAAAATTTTATTTCGATGTACCTGTAGAAATAAATGGTGCACTCATTTATCAGCTTACAGGCCTCTCAAACAAAGGTGATGATGTACCAATGTGCCCAAAGCCATAATTGGTCAAAGAATTCATAGGCATAGCTGCCGACAAAAACTCCAGAGGGCTAATGGTGAATCAAATAATCTATACCAACTATAAAATTGCTGCAAGAGTTGTGTTGAACGCTCTATCAAGTTCGGGTCAAGGATCTGACCTTAAAATCGACATGTTGGAGGCATTCCAAAAGATGGCGACACGAGGAAAAGTATACAAATGGGATGAACACTTGGCCGACATAGTCAAAACCATATGCTACAAATGCCAAGAAGAGGGTGTGAGCATTCGCTACCTGTCTTTTATTATTTGGATTGCTATGGCTCACCTTAGGCCAACAGGAAGTAAGGACTTTGCAGAATATAGAAGCGTACTAATGGAAAATTTCCGTTGTTTCACACCCAGAGGAAGTTGGCTTGGACCTTCGACAGTCAAGCTTTGGTTGGAAAATTGGTTCCATAATATTAAAGTCGAAACAACAAGATGGAGGGTGCCTCAAAACATCCGACGAATTCTACCGCCAACAACACACATCCAATTGGCGACACACCTCAGTCTGGTATTTGCAAGGTGCAACAGGCGTAGCGGAACCACTTGACTACTACCCTTTGGATAAGGAAATATTCATAGAGATAAGCAGACAATCAAGCACGAGAATGGAAATTTATTCCCAGGCATGAAAAATCGACTTAATCATTGTCGAACCATTGACAGATGCGGAGAAGGAAGAGGATTATGAACGCCGACTTTATACGAATACTTTCACCCTCCAAGTTGAGCCAAGTGTCAAAACAAATCCCCTTGCAATCACAATGACTGCACATCAGGAACCCCCAGAGACAGCTGAACATTCGGATGAGAGCACTCAGTCAGATAATCCACTTCAAGAATATGCTCTCACCACTGAAAACATCCACCAGTTAGCAGAAGAAATTTCTAAAGCCCGACAACAAAGGAAGTGTTAAATTTTCAGAATTTACTTCAATCTGATCTAGGATCTTAACTGAGAGAACAACATGTACAACATATCTACAGCATATCAATCATGGAGACAATAATGCAAGCACACAAGAGACACAAAGATTTACTTGGGGAAAACCATAAAGGTGAAAAACCCCAATAACTTCCTCAGAGATAGATAGATCAATGATACAACCAACCATAAGAGATAGACACAACCTAGCAGCAGATCCTCCTCCTCCATAAGTGCGCCACTCCTCCTTGAGTGCATGAGTGAGAAGTAAGTGAGCAAATAGAGTTCCTCCCGCACTCTATTTATACTTGACTTGACTTGATTTTTACCTAACTCATGTAGGCTCGAAATTAACCACATAACATAATGCTGACTGGGCCGACCCCCAATAGGGTGGTCTAATAGCCCTTCGACCCACATGGCCGACCCCCAATAGGGTGGTCTAATAACCCTTTGACCCACATGACTTATACAGGGCCGACCCCAAACAAGGTGGTCTAATAACCCATCAAGTATAAGTTCCGACACTTATAATATAAATGACGACACTTCCGTATAGAGGAATAATAACATCTCTATAGGAATACAATATACATATATGTGAAATACATTCCGAAGTTACATATACATCAACACTACCTCTTAACTAGGAAGGTATTTCTCAACACAGTTCTTCTAGCACAAGTCATGTTCTCTGGATCATCGTCACTGGATAATCGTCATCGAGTCATCATCATCGTCACTGCTGCTGCTATCTCAATCAATCTCTGAATCTACTCGTCATAGGAAGTTCTACAGAGCCAGTCCTTTTTCATACTGGATGTAGGCCCACCACCTGCAGGTCTTCGTCATCACTAGCCATACTGTGGAATCCTAAGGACTTATTACGTGCATCACAAAACCTCGAAAGAGCATCCCAGGCTGTTACGAGCACACAGCTCTACCTATAGGATCTCCCAGGGCGCTATTACATGTGACCCCACCACAAAACCTCGAAAGAGCATCCCAGGATGTTACGGGTACACAACTCCGACCTGTAGGATCTCCCAGGGCGCTATTATATGTGGTCATGGCAAAACCTCGCAAGAGCATCCTAGGACTGATTACGGGCACACAGCCCAACCTATCGGATCTCCCAGGGCGTTATTACATGCCATAGGACAAAACCTCGCAAGAGCATCTGCCAGATATCCCAGGGCGCTATTACATTCCATAGGAAAAACCTCGAAAGACTATCTGCAGATCTCCCAGGGCACCGAATTACATGTCCTCCCAGAGCAAAACCTCGAAAGAGCATTTGCCAGATGTCCCAGGGCACCGATATTACATGCCATAGGAAAAACCTCGAAAGACCATCTGCAAATCTCCCAGGGCACCGGATTACATGCTCATCTACACAACCTGATCCACGGCCATAGAGTATCATCCTGATACTCACCATACATCATCCTGATGCATCCATGATCATCCTGATCATCATCACTGCAACGTCCTGCTGCATGTCATCTGGAGCAACATCCTGAAGCTCGTCATCTATGATCATCCTGATCATCACTGCAACATCCTGCTGCATGTCATCTGGAGCAACATCCTGAAGCTTGTCATCTATGATCATCCTGATCATCACTGCAACATCCTGCTGCATGTCATCTGGAGAAACATCCTGAAGCTCGTCATCTATGATCATCCTGATCATTACTGCAACATCCTGCTGCATGTCATATGGAGCAAAATCCTGAAGCTCGTCATCTATGATCATCCTGATCATCACTGCAACATCCTGCTGCATGTCATCATACCTGATCCACCTGATCATCAATGCATCTACCTGATGCATACCAAGTATCTACCTGATACATATCATCATACATGATCCTCCTGATCATCAATGTATCCACCTGATACAAATACAAATACATGATACATATCACCATACATGATCCACCTGATCATATAATGTATCCACCTGATACATATACAGATACATGGTCCAAGCATCCAACATGATGCATATACAAAATACATACACATGATCCAACTAATCATATCCAGCATCAACAGGATGCGTACATACATACATAAAAATGATCCAACTGATCATATCCAACATCCAACATGATGTGTACATACATACATAAAAATGATCCAACTGATCATATCCAAGCAGAAACCAGAACATCATCCTGATGCTCATCATCCAACGCTTACATCCACAGCCATGTGAAGGATCCTCCTTCCAACATGCTTGGAATGGCTTCAGCAAATGTGTCCATCACTTCTTCCTCGAAGTGTCCTCGATCTGAAGAACGCCAAGCCTCTCTCTGAAGTACTCGAACTTCACCCTGGCTAGTGGCTTCGTCAGCACATCTGCAATCTGTTCGTCTGTCGCAACATATAGGAGCTTCACAGCTCCTCTCTGCACCATATCCCTGATATAGTAATATTTGATCTCTATGTGTTTCGACCTGTCATGAAACACTGGGTTCTCGGACAGCTTCACACAACTCTGGTTATCACAGAAGATACCAGTAGCCTCCAACGGGAGATCAAATAGCTCAGATAGTAGCTTCTGTAGCCATACTGCCTCACAACTAGCTGAACAGGCTGCAACATACTCTGCCTCAGCTGTACTTAGTGCTACACAGGACTGCTTCTTGCTAAACCAAGAGATCACACCTGATCCCATATTGAAGCAGCACCCAGATGTGCTCTTCCTATCTGCAGCACTGCCAGCCCAATCTGAATCAACATAACCCTGTAGGTTAAACTTTTGATTCGCTTCATACTTGAGCCCATAATCCACTGTACCCTTCAGGTACCTCAGAACATGCTTTACAGCAACCAGGTGAACACTCCTCGGATCCGTCAGGAACTGGCTCAATGTGTTCACAGCAAAGCAAATGTCTGGTCTCGTGTTCGTCAGGTACATCAAGGACCCAATCATCTGACGATACATAGAGACATCAATCGGCTCAAATGAAGCATCACAAAGAAGCTTCAAATTCGATGCCATAGGTGTGACCATGGCCTTGCAATCCATCATCCCGAACCTCTTCAGGATCTCTACTGCATACTTCCCTTGTCCAAGGAAGATTCCATCTGCACTCTACCACACCTCCATGCCAAAAATAGTGCATCATCCCCAATTTCTTCATCTCGAACTCGGCATAAAGCTTCCGCTGCGTGTCAGCAATCAATCTATCTTTACCTGTAACAAACAGGTTATCTGCATACAAAAGTAGTATCACTGGATTGCCTTCCTCAACCTTGTAGAAAAGGTTGGAATCTGCTTTACTCTTGGTAACGCCTAAACTGGATAGAAAGTTGTCTATCCTACCATACCAAGTTCTGCACACATATATGACTACACCATGCTGTCTTGAGATCCATCTGGTGCATCTTCTGTTTCATCACTTTTATATTTCTCAATGCTGCCATCTGCAACATGCTTGATCTTGATAGATCCATATGGAAGTCATAACAAACTTCCCTTCAGGTCTTGGGACTACATCCCAAACATCATTCTTCATGATCGACAGATCATGGCATTCCATCCCAGATCCTGGGAACTTCAATATCTTCAATAGATATCTTTGTTGCTGGAACAAATGTTGTAGTCCTTTTGTAGGTGAAGATATACGGTCTTTCCTACAAAACAAGTTAAATTGCATGATTAGAAACATCTCATAATTTTCAGAACAAATTCTTACACATAAAGAAATATGTCATACAGTCATGCAATTATCTTAGCCAATGCTTCAATACAACATTTATCCATATCCCGTCACTTTCTAGATGCCTTCCATTCTCTACTAGAACATTGTTAAGAGTGTGCACAACTCCCAACATGTCAGCAAAGAGGTTTCATTCTAGATAAGTAGCAATGGAATGTTGTACAGTGCCATAGGCTACTTACCCATGCATATTAGTAGTATACTGGTCATCAATGCAATTATTCTAATGTGCATAATACACAACCTAATTCTAGGAACATCAGTATATACATCATTGAACAGTATTATTTAAACAAACACATATGCAAGAAATGAAAATTAAAAATACTTATCTCTGTTTGGTTACTGGGTGGACTCCCTCCGAGTCTTTGCTTCCTTGTAGGAGCTGCTGAAGTAGCTTCTTCTACACCTTTCTATTATGGAATGTAGAAAGATGTTCAACTCCCTCTGAATATCTGTATCCTTGCAGAAACTACTGAAGTGTGATCCTTTGCTTTCTTGCAGGGACAACTGGAGTGTGCTTCCTCTTGATCTTTGCTTCTGTCCTTGAAATTACATTCATCCTTGCATGCTTATTAGTATCATCATTGTGTTATCCTTGTGAACTCATATAAAATCATACATTCATTAGTATACTATTAAAACACAATAATCTTAAGCATGTATAGTCATGATCATTTCAAACAGAAAATAATAAGCATTAGCATTCAAGGTTTATGTGGGATTCTTATGGTTAGTCAAATCATAAGAAACATAACATGTCTAAACCTGTAATTACTCAAACCTATGACTCTTCAGGTTAGTTGAATCATCAATCAAGATAAGAGATATAATATGCATAAAACCTGTGATTATTCAAACCTATACCTTCATGATTCTTCTGGTTAGTCATATCATCAATTATGGTAAGAAATATAATATGCATACAGCCATGACTTATTCAAACCTATGACTTTATGAATAATCATTATCAAACAACACAACAATATAAGATCCTAACACAAGGTAGGATTCTATCTTGATATAGGAAAAACATACCTGGATTAGCATGCTAGCTATTTATGTCTAACATACTCACATGATGTCTTCTTTTTCTTCTTCAATGACTTGTGCTAGTAACCTGTATATCTCATAGGTTAACTATTTCAAAACCAAGTTATACATACCTCGTAAATGGATCTTCTATGAGATCCATGACAGTGGATGAATCCTTGTCTTCATGTCACCATGATCATATGTTCTTGAAGTAGAACATGATTTGTCTTTCTTGGTGTACCTTTTATGTTAGCAGACAACATAAACCTCATACAACACCATAACGCATTAGTACAATCATAAGTGTCAACACCCTAATCAATGAGTATTTTCTATCGTGCATTCATAATTTTATTAAGGTGATACGACAAATCTAAAATCAAGATTGTACTAACCGTAATAACATGAAAACATACCATAAACTTAATCATGAACAAATCTCGAAACATACCTCAATGAGTCATACCTGTCGAGATCGCTTGTAATCTTCTTATGTAAGGCCTTAGCCTCATCTCCCTCTGAAACAGGAACTCCTTCACTTATGCAGGTGACCAATCCATCTTCTTCTAGGATTAACCCTATCCACTTGATTTGCAAGAAATGGACCTGGAGCTGGATATGGGTTTGTCAAAGAAACCCCAAAAATTCAAACTTTCGAAAGGATAGAAATATGCGCCTTGATGAGCTGATCAAACTGGTATATTCAGAATTTGAAAACTGCAAAGTTTCACTCCTCAATTTTGCCTTTGAAACTTTCGGATTCACTGGATGTGACCCTAAACTGGGGTTTGATGAAGCCCACTCTTCTTCCCAATAAAATTTTTTGAACCAAAGCTCTAAGCTTCTATTTTCTGAGGAGCTTCCAGCCGTGATCACAGATTTCGAAAATTCCCATTTTTACAGAAGCCCTAATTTTCCACTTTTCTGATCAAAGTCCCGAACTAGGGTTTGATCAAGCCCGACCTTCTGCCCAGCCAAAAATTCTGATCTTGGTCTCTAAATTTTTATTTTGATGAGTAGCATTCAGCTGTGGTCTCCGATTACAAAAATTCCAACTTTCTACAAAGCCCTAAATTCCGGAAGCCATGAATGAAGGTACTCAAAAATAATTATGTTTTGACAGAAATATGTACCTGATTGTTTCTGGTGTAACTATGAACTTTTCAATCCACAGGGTCTGAAAACGTTTTCTAAGATAGCCTGACCTGTTATCTTTCCATCCTGACAGGTCTGACCTCAATTGGATTCTCTGAGAGAGAGTTATGCCAAATGTCGCAACGTGACCTGTTTTGGGATAATTCAGGAGAGCGAACTTGTACGGCGTGCCACGTGTCACTGTTTGAAATTCGGCCTCTGAAAAAGTTTCCTGAGATAGCTCGGCCTGTTATCTTTCCATCCTGACAGGTTTGACCTCAATTGGACTCTCTGAGAGAGAGTTATGCCAAGTGTCGCAACGTGACCTGTTTTGGGATAATTCAGGAGAGCAAACTTGTACGGTGTGCCACGTGTCACTGATTCAACTTCGGCCTCTGAAAACGTTTTTTGAGATAGTACAGTCTGTGTACTACCTGTCACTATTCATGCAATTTCATTTGGAGTTTCCTAGC
The DNA here is from genome assembly GCA_027924585.1 of Larix kaempferi. Classification (NCBI taxonomy): domain Eukaryota; kingdom Viridiplantae; phylum Streptophyta; class Pinopsida; order Pinales; family Pinaceae; genus Larix; species Larix kaempferi. The sequence goes on along the minus strand of BSBM01000541.1, from coordinate 7,231,119 downwards.
CCAAGTTATGACCTTTTTCCCAAGGTCACCTGATTTTGACTCAGATTTGGAAGAGGCAGAAACCCTATATTGCACAGATCATAAATCACAAAGTACAACGAATTAGAGGTTTTCCTTTGGACACAAGGTACCTGGTGATTTAATATTCGTCCTGTAACAATTTCAGATCCGAAAACTTTTCCAAAACGGCTTTATAGCGAAAGTGCTACGATGACTGGTTTTTGCTATATCAAGCCCTAGCATCGTAAGTGCAACAAGTGTCATACATGCCATATCATGCCTTCTTTCAGGCTAGCTCTGATACCATGTTAAATTTTCAGAATTTACTTCAATCTGATCTAGGATCTTAACTGAGAGAACAACATGTACAGCATATCTACAGCATATCAATCATGGAGACAATAATGCAAGCACACAAGAGACACAAAGATTTACTTGGGGAAAACCATAAAGGTGAAAAACCCCAATAACTTCCTCAGAGATAGATATAGAAATGATACAACCAACCATAAGAGATAGACACAACCTAGCAGTAGATCCTCCTCCTCCATAAGTGTGCCACTCCTCCTTGAGTGCATGAGTGAGAAGTAAGTGAGCAAATAGAGTGCCTCCCGCACTCTATTTATACTTGACTTGACTTGCCTTTTACCTAACTCATGTAGGCTCGAACTTAACCACATAACATAATGCTGACTGGGCCGACCCCCAATAGGGTGGTCTAATAGCCCTTCGACCCACATGGCCGACCCCCAATAGGGTGGTCTAATAACCCTTTGACCCACATGACTTATACAGGGCCGAACCCAAACAAGGTGGTCTAATAACCCATCAAGTATAAGTTACGACACTTATAATATAAATGACGACACTTCCGTATAGAGGAATAATAACATCTCTATAGGAATACAATATACATATATGTGAAATACATTCCGAAGTTACATATACATCAACAGGAAGTCCAAAACACATGGAAAAGGGAAAAGAACGCTTGTCATTCGAGAACCGACATATGAAGATGAAGCTGAACTCTAAGATAGTGCCGCTCATATTTTAGCTGACGCTCCTAAACTCAAAATACCTATCGAAGGCCAATTTAATAAATTCATGGAAGAGGAAAATTCCCGCAGCCGACCAGCACCACTGAAGAAATCCAAGATTATGGTCGAACCCCATGTCGACCTAACTCAAATCCCCCCTCCACCATCTCCGACCATTGTGATGGAGGATGAAACTCTTCCTGTACTTCCAGCATCCATCACACCTGCACCCAAATCAACTCTTAATTAATATATAGTGCAGACCCTTCCCCTCCACTCCAATAGAAGATTCAATATGACAATGACCAAAACCAGTTCATAGCCCAGCTTCCACCCCTCTTTCCTAACGGGCGCGAGCTCGTCACCAAGAAACTGGTCCTTATCGATTCCAGTTTCCCGACCTATTCTGATCCCCCCAATGTCTCCGCAACCGACTTCCCATCCCCAGCCAGAACTGCAGCACCACAAGTGATCAGAATTCATAAAAAATGGCTAGAAAGAAACCCCAACCCGACTAGTAATATTGTCGGTAAAGAAACCTCATCCTTCATTCCCTTTCCAGTCATCCCGATGGTAGAAGATCCATCACCTCCTCGACAGTTAGTCGACCTACCAAGAATTCCACTTGAAATTGATAACCCTGTCGAAGAAGAAACACTTACCCCCGAAGTCTTGTCACCCCTAGTTAGTCTGGTTTTGTCTGGTAGCCCCAAACCCCCTCCACCTCCATTAGTAGACGAAGTTGCATCTTTGTCGCTGACCGTTTCACCCTCGGCTCAAGTCGACACCAGTCATATATCCCCTACCCCTACAGATAGAACCACCCTAAATACAGCAGCTCAGCAGATTGAAAATCCAGTAGAAATAGCCGACACAACCGTTACTGAATAAACAGAGATAGCAGCATCAGGGAAAGCCGCGACAGCAGAACCTAAAGAAGCAAACACAGTAACTCCAAAAAAAGCCAATACTTCAACACAAGAAGAAACAAGAATAAAATCAGCACCAGCTAGCCAGGCACAGATAACACAAGTTTCCGCTACGATACAAGCAGATGGAAATAAATCACCAGTAGCAGCGGATCAACAAAAAGAACTAGCACCATTGACAGAGGCTACAGATAAATCACAAGTAAAGAAAAAGAGGAAGTAGAGAAAAGAAAACAAGCGATAAGAAAAAGAACGGCAGAAGCAAAGACAACAACAACACCTTAAATATATTCAGCAAGAAAGTTGTCTTTAAGTACATCTAGACCACTTAGGGCCAATTTCCACATATGATCCAGAAGAAGCAACACAGGAGGAACTCGACCTACTTGCAGATGCTATTACCAGAGAACAGAGGCATAGAAGAATCGAAAATCAAGAGCTCATCCAGAACATGTCGATAGTTGCGTCGACCAGAACATGTCGGGATAGATCGGTCGGTTGAACTGACAAGCGGTTATATAACTGTATGTAAAACATATATATAGGCTGGTGAGCTAATCGATTGATAAAAATTAGATCTGTTCTTATATGTAATGTTCTACATCTTGCTGAGTAATAAAAGGCTTGTGTTCTCTCCATCTTCTTGTCTATTGTATATGTATCTTGTGTGCTTGCTCATATATAATATGTATCACTGGTAACAATGCAACTCCCTCAACTACAACAGTACTTCAGGTTGATGTTTCAGCTTGACCTATGGAGTTATTTCCTGGTTTAACAAGAAACAAAATTTAGTTGCATTGAGATCTGTTGAAGTTGAGTACATGGTAGCAAGTATGGAATCATGTGAGGCAATTTGGATTCATAAAATACCCATGGGGATATTTGATCAAGAGTTGGAGACCACTATTATTCACTGTGATAATCAGAGCTGCATCAAGCTCTCTTAAAATCCAGTGTTTCATGATAGGTCGCAACACATAGAAATTAGATATCACTTCATCCATGACTGTGTGCAAAAGGGGACTGAAAGCTTCAGTATGTGTCCACTAATGAGCAGGTTGCAGACATACTCACTAAGGCCTTGATGAAAGAAAAGTTTGTCTACTTCAGGGACAAGTTGGAAGTGGTGCAGAACACCTTCCTCGCTAAGACGGAGTGTTGGAAGTGTAGCTTAGAACGTGTCACTGCACTTCCTAGTGTCCAAGCATGCAAGTGACTATTAATTAAACTATGTTTCAACTATTTTAATTTTAGCCTAAGTTTTAACTTAGTAGTGGCATAATTATTAATTATTGGCCTCATGGCTTAGATTTCCTAAGTTTCCTACTTTAGGAAATTTAATTTCACTTTGAGATCTCAATGAGGGATAAGATTTAATCTCAAACCTCCATTTTGAATCTCAAGAGAAATGAAAATTATAAATGGGTCAAAGGAGGAGTTGAGGACACACATCGACTTGAGAAAAGAGGGAGCGATATTTCTAAAGAGATACTAAGGGTTTTCAAGAGTAGAAAATGAGAGAGAAAAGAGGGTTGACTTCAGAGGGTACCAACCAACAGATTTAGGGAGGTCGTATAGTTCATAGAGGCTGATTTGGACAAGCCGTACAATCAACACTCAAAGGGTCGATTTGTAGGGGGTCGATTTAGCTGAGAAAGGGAAGAAAACCATACTGTATGGGAAAGTGGCAACAAAGAAATAGGCCATCCCAATCCATTCTGTACTACCATGTAGAGGTTAAATTTCGTCCAATTTCAATGGGCATACATGGGCCCTACATGCCATACAATTCACTAGAGAGACAGTTGGGTCGTACACTTGAGTTGTGGGTGTTGTTGGGTTTACCTGTGTTGTGAGTTTGTCTTGTAGTTTTATGAAGAAAACATCTCTTGCTCAATGCATAATAATGTTCCCTCTTTGTTGGTTTTCCCCATTGGGGTTTCCAAGGTAAACTTGTTGTTTACTGTGTGAATGCTTGTGTTAGATTTTCCGTCATGCATTTGTGTTAAAGAACTCAGTAGAATTTTTTGTGCATAGTTCAAATTTATAAATTAAATTGGCACACTAAATCTTGGCTGAGTTCTAGGGAAATTAAAAAGATGCAGTGCCCTTTCGGTTTTCCTCCCATTCGAGGTACATTTTATGGGACTCCCAATTGATGTAATATTTTTTCATGTATGCATTACTTTAGAAGATGATATAGCTGCTGATGGGAATTACATTGTTATATGATAGATACTGGAGCTTCCCTTGGGGATCTTCCTCCTTTGGAACATGCTCAGTTGATCGACAACTCTCCAATTGGTGATTTGCAAGGTTTGGCATATGCCATGTGCTCTAGACTCTTTAAGATATTATTTGTGATATATTTTATCTCAATCTCCTCTTATTAACGAGTTTCATAGAGTGAGGAGATCAATGTGTTCATATTATTCTATAGAGACAAGCATTTTTTTTAACTTGTAATGTGCAGATGTTTGCAGGGGTGCAAAATACCACTATTGTGTCTTCAACTTAAGGACGAAGTTGGATGCAATTCCATTCCAATCTTCCTCCCATTCTAGGTACATTTGATATGACTCCGATTCTAGTTACATTTGATGTGACTCCCAATTGATGTAATCAGTTTTTTCAAGTACGTATTACTTTACAAGATGATATAGCTTATGATGAGAATTGCATTGCTATATGACATATATTGGAGCTTCCCCTAAGGATATTCCTCCTTTAGAACGTGCTCACTTGGTTGACAAATCTCCAATTGGGTATTGGTAAGGTTTGGAATATGGCATGTGCTTTCAAGTCTTTAACATATCATCGGTGATATCTTTTTTCTCAATCTCCTCTTACTAGTGAGTTTCATAGAGATCAATCTATTTAGATTTGTATATAGAGACATAAACATTTTTTAACTTGTAGTGTGTGAATGTTTGCAGGGGTGAAACATCCCACTACCGTGTCTTCAACCCAAGGACGTAGTAGGAAGCAATACCATTCCACTTTTCCTCCAATTCAAAGTACATTTGATGGGTCTTCCAGTTGAAGCTATCATTTTTTTCACGTGCATATTACTTGATAGGATGACATGGGTTTTGATGAGAATCCCATTGTTATATGACATATATTGTATTTGGACAATTTTTGGAAACATCTAAAAAGAATGATTTGTTGGGCAATTTTCAATTTGTCTTATTTGACAAAGTGAATATGTTGGTCTAACAAAGCAGGTGTGTGCAAATGCCTAGAAGATTTATGTAGAATGTCATACGTGATATAACTATCATATGTTCTTATACTTTGCAATGTTCTTCATATGTTTCATAGATCACATATAGTGCACTTAAGAGTATTTATGTGTTTGTTGTATACAAATTTTGACCTAACAAATTTTGAAAGAATATAGATTAGTGTTTAAGGATACTTGCAATATTAAACAAACAAAAATGTAAAAGTTAAATACCCCAAATATTATGAAATTTTATTTGGAATGTACACCTCCAAAAATATTTCATTAAATACTTCAGTATATAGAATATTTGTACCCATTGTGAAATTGTTTAAGTAGATTACCCAATACTTTAAGAAGAAATAAATTTAATCTTATATTTTAAATAAACTTAGCTTGTAGAAACTTCATAATTTCCAATTTAATTAACACGATCCATTGTGAATGTAAAATTAGTAATTGGATTAAAATCATCTAAAAATAACTAGAAGAAATAAAGAGTTCTTAATTTTTTTTTAATTTTAAATAGGAAAATCTTAATACATATAAGAACAATGCAATTAACAAGAGCTGCGTGCACCTTAGTCCCTGCCTTATTGTATAAAAGTAAAAATCAATATTAAATATCAACCAATAACTATTTATTTAAAAAACGAAAAAAACAACGGTATTGAGTTGAAAGATCTATTGCTTCAACCTGAAACTGATCCCCCATATTTTCCCCGAGAGTTTATGTAAACAAAATCCCAATCACCTGGAAATTTAACTAACTCACCAACTATTTTCTTGCTTTGCATACATGGTCTTCTATAGGAAGAGTACATTAGGCTTATTAGAAGAAACAACTTTTTTAAGGCCAGGTTTTTTATATGCTAACTATTAATATTCCCTATTATACTAGGGATTATTAAATTATTATTATCATATTCTACTAAGATGTGTTAATAATATGTCCCTGCCATTTTCAATTCCTCTATTGCTTTTTTGTATTTAGGTTTTTGAAATCATGATTTTTATGGTCTCTGTATAATGAGCAATCCATCCTCAGTTCAAGTCTCCGTTGTTTGGGATTTTCCTGATAGGGATTCTGGGTATAAGAAGGCCTAAAATTACAGTCTTGACTTCAAATTTCTGCAACCACAACACTATTTTTTCATACTAAGGAATTGGATTTTTATAGTTTTTTGTGGTAAATCCCAGAATTGAGAAGTCGATATAGTGGTGGTGATTTTTTTTAATCTTTTGCAGTTATTTTTCATTTAGGCGATTGAATTCAGTGTTTTGGGTCTTTGCAGGATTGTTTTCATAGTGTTGATTTATAGCAATGGAGGGATCAACAATGTCATGCACACGGCCCTGTGAAGATGAAGGCGACGACTTCTCCAAGAAATAAAAGGCTATGAAGAAATGGGTTGATCCTTTAAATCGTGTATTATTTGTCATCGAATTATAGCATGTAGCATATAATTGCGTCTTGAAACCCAATACATAGCATAGCTTTGCATGTTGAAATATCGTTTAAGATTGACAATCATTACCATCTTCAAAATTCCAAGATGGGTGTAATTGGCACAAATTGCAAGGATCTTATTAAATAAATCTACAACCATCCTATTCTGTAAAAAAATTGGGGCACCACCACAGAATGTAGAATTAGAAACAACACATTTCATTCTTCCCATATGTCTCATATAGTGAAATATGGTCCGTTTGTGAGCTCTTGCTTAAATTACTTATCAACTATCATAGACGAACAGATTCTAACCGGCCACAAGTTTGAGAATCTCTTCTAATATAAATGCTTGTTAGAGGAGAAATATATGAAAAAAAAGTTATGGTTTCTACTCTGCCTCTTGAATACTGATAAAGATATGTGCTTCAGACTGAGATTCTTAAATTTATTGAATTGTGAAAAGAATTATTGTGTATAATAGACGTTAGTAAGATCTCTCTTCATTCTTATTTTTTTTATATCTTGAAAAGTACTGTAGGTGCAAGGATGAATGAAGTATATTTTATGCCAGCAATTATACAACACTCAGGTTTAGTGACTTGGGATGGGTGTTTATAAATTTAAACTGTTCTGGAAGGCTGAGACTTCTAAGTGAGTTTGAAAGTGTCAAACTTGAGTAATTGTGTGCTTAAAATGGGCAATAAAAGCTAATATTGGTAGGCTTGGTGCCCAAATTAGTCAAGTCCCATAAAAAATAGAAAAAGAGAACTTGTGAATAAAATTCCATTTGAATTACACAAAGAACTACTGTAAAATGTTTTATATATAAATATATATATATATATATATATATATATATATATATCTATATATATATATATATATATATATATAAGTGAAATGTTTGCAGGCTCGACGAAGGAATTAAACTGATCATCATATTTAACTTAACAAAGGGAAAAAATCATTACTATTGCACTAGTAAATATAACCACTCTCTCTCTCTCTCTCTCTCTCTCTCTCTCTCTCTCTCAATATTCAATAATTTTACAAACATTAAAATGATTATTATTTAAAAATGTATTTTATATCTAATTGGACCCAAAAAGTGTTGAAAATACATAGAGCACTTGAATCATTTTTTCTAAGCATTAACATTAACAACAATCATTGGTATTGGAGCAATTTAAAAATAAGTTATGGAAGTTCACATGTGATTTTATATTGGATGGTGCATTGAACAATATCTAAAACACCTTGACACAAAATAAGTTAGTTAAAAGATAGAATACAATTTCTTTTGAAATACTCATTTTACAAAGAAAATAAATCTAATTTTCAAAATGTGTGTAATAAAATTAAACTTAATAATTATTAATTGATAAAAATCAAAATAATTAATAAATTTAATATCCAAATTGCTTAATTATAAAACAAAACAATAAATAAAGTAATTAATTTTATTTTCTAAACATGAATAATCAAATTTGATCTTAATAAACATTGACTATCATCATAATCAATAATATTTTAATAAAAATAATAATAAACAAATCGATAATCAGTAATATCTTAATAAAAAATAATGACAACTAGGCCTTGCTATGTTTTATTTGAAGTTCGAATATTTTATTAACATGTACCTAAAACCATGTACATTCACTTTACTTCACTTGAGGTTTGGTTAATTTAACTAATATAACAAGTCTTTTAATTTAATATAACACACGTATGTTAATATAATATAACAGTGTCAATGAAACGAGCTCGAACAAGACCAAAACCTGGATATAGAAGGTGATCGAGGAGGACGAGATTGTTTTAATGTTGGGCACATGAGCGGTTTTGGTTCCATGTACAGAAGTTCCACTGGATAGAGTGCAATTTTTGAAAAAACAAGGCCTTTCTTTCCTTTGGAGATTCATTTTTTTTAATTGAAATTTTTTCTCCAAAATAGTGCTACAAGTTACCAAACTGAGATACCAAAACACTTTGTGACAGATAACCCCAAATACATTAATCTATGCAAAGAAACACATTGCTTACCATTTCAAAACCAAGAAACACTGGTATTCATAGTGCATATCAACTCATACACAACAAAACCATAACTCACATGGGGAATGACTTATGGGAGGCATTTTGACATTGGAGTCTTCGGGAAGGGCCAAGGCTTGAGTACCGTTGATAGGGAACCCCAAGTTATTACCAAACAGAACTCGGCACATGTAGAGCACAAACACGCGAGTATACTCAGAGTAATGGATCACCATCGATACACACGTGCCAACTGATCATATTATTGTCTGCAAGAAATATTTAGAGAAAGAGATATGTCAGTAAAAAATATTAAGGTTCTATATCTCAAAAATATTAAGGTTTTTTATCTCTGTGAGAAAGATAAGCAACTCTGGGAAAACTCTATTCAGTTTTGAAACAATTTAACGTGCTACGATAAGAAACACGTCACATGAGGTAAATATGAAAGGATTAATTGTAATATCCACATCATCAAATCCATATCTCATTAAACTGCATACGAACAAAAACATAAAATTAAGAGAAGTTCAAATTATATTTTGTTATGAAGCAATTTACTATAGCTATTAAGTCTAAAATGTGTCCCTGTCCTCTACAAATTTCACTTCTCTTCAATGAACACAAATCATGAGCTTGAATCGAAGGGAAGGATTCCAACTTTAAGTTTCATCAACCATCTACCATAAAACACCATCCAACTGAAAAAACTTTTCTTAATCCTTTTGTTTTAATTCACAAGCAACAATTAATTCACAAACAGAAAGAATTAACAACACTGCATAGAAAAAAAAATTATAATAGTCACATTTAATTTGCTAAAAGCAAGAAAGGAACGTCCATCATCATGTTAGGTTGGCGTGGAACTGAGCTAAAAATGAATATGATTTATTTAATGGACTTAAAAAAAAACGATTAAGTTATGATATCTTTGTGCAATACATGGCCTCTTGGATCCGAATTAAAAAATTGGATCAGGCCCTAAGCTAGAAACTATGGCAAACATATATTCCAGGATAACTATCTAAGAATAACATTATTTCCATCTAGGGTTTAAGGATATGTTGCCGGATTCAAAGTGTTGCTCACTCGGAAATTTTATATAATTTCAATGGTCCGCAAATGCATGTCACAGGTTCAATACTTATTGGCCTTCAAGTTAATTTCCCTTTCTTGATCTCTCTTCACTACCATCGACTTTGGGTTTCATAGCCTTGGTTGTATGTTTGTGTTGTTTTCAAGCTACTCGTGTTGTGTATGCATTTTATAGTTTCCTTCGTCTTTGGGCTCTTTATGGACATTTGAAGTTACAACGCAATTGTTTTAGAGCCCTTTGAGGAATATTTTGATTCGATGTAGTTATCAGTGGTGGTTTTGGACAAGTACCTTGGATAGATATTTGAAATTGTTAAATCCTAGTTCTGGATCCTTTGATGATTATATTTTCATCTAGTTGTCTTAAGGGGTGGTTGGGCTTGAACCTTCAAAATATGTTTTGGCTCCCACTCCTAGGCTTGGAATGTTTGTTGTTTACATTTACATCTATTACAAGTTTGAAGACTTTGTCCATATTGTATTTAATTTCAATTCATTTTTTCCACTAATGAATTTGCTAGGGAGTTGTAATCTACAATTTTGTTCTTTTTGTTGCAGTTTTATATTGTTGGGTCATTCAATGTTTGGCAAGTTGAATTAGATCATAGTTTGTTACTGATGTTTTCTCTACATAATTTGTTTTGGCTCCCACTTCCTAGGCTTGGAGTGTTTGTTGTTTACATTTACATCTATTAAAAGTTTGAAGACTTTGTCCATATTGTATTTAATTTCAATTCATTTTTTTCCACTAATGAATTTGCTAGGGAGTTATAATATACAATTTTGTTCTTTTGTTGTAGTTTAATTTCAATTCATTTTTTTCCACTAATGAATTTGGTAGGGAGTTGTAATCTACAATTTTGTTCTTTTTGTTGTAGTTTTATGTTGGTGGCTCATTCAACGTTTGGCAAGTTGAATTTGCTAGGGAGTTGTAATCTACAATTTTGTTCTTTTTGTTGTAGTTTTATGTTGTTGGATCATTCAACGTTTGGCAAGTTGAATTAGATCATAGTTTGTTACTTATGTTTTCTCTACATAATTTGTTTTTTTCTGCATGTAATGATTGTATGATATACTCTTCAAACACCTTGTTTTATTATTATTATTATCATTTTTACATTATCTTACTGTACGATAGTACATTTCAATACTTTTGCTTTATTATTATTGTTATTCATTATTAGATTATCTTATTATCTTATTGTATGATAGTAAATTTCAATACTTTTGTGGGTTTTGTGGGTTTGGGTCATGGGATCAATGATATTTCCCTTGTCTCATAGTTGCAGATGTTGAATGAATTTATCTCTTAATCAAATTGAAGTCCATATAGTTTTGAAAGCATCCAAAAATATGAGAAGGATCAACATTTGTTGTGCATGTGGTGTTGAGAAGGATCAACATTTACCTAACAAAATATATCATAGAATATTAAAAACATAGAATCTTATAAACATGTATTCTTTAAAGTCTTCTAAAATACTAAAATTTCTATAAGGAAAATACCTTTACATGTTTTGGTTAATGTATTTTTATAACATTAGGGGTTGAAACTTCATGCTCATTTTTTATTTGTTCTCTATTCCTCGAAATATCTAACTGGAGGATGGTTCAAATGTTGACTACAATAGTGGCTAGTAATCTTGAGGGACTTAACTAGATTTGAAGTTATAACCTATAATCTCCCTATTAACAACATGCCTTGGGAGGATGGTTCAATCGACTAGACTAATCTTTAGGAATTTTTCATTTCTCACTATTATATTAGTTAATTAAGTAAAAAAAATATATTAAATTTTGGTAGAATAAAATAATTAATTTAAATTAAATATATAGGAGATGATGACTCTTATATACCATTTATCTTTTTTGGAAGCTCTTGCCACCATAATGAAACTTGATTAATGAAAAAAAATTATATAGACTTTAATATACTTGCAATTGAGATGTGATAAATAATTATTTATTTGGACTTTAATATGATTGGAATTTAGACTATTTCTTTATAATTAACATTAGATGTCAACAAAATGTACATGTTTCTTAGCAAGTTGGATGCAACCAAGGATAAAATTATGGATTTGTTTTTCTTCCTTATTTCAATGTTAAAATTAACTAAAAATTGACACTAAGTGAGTATCTATAATCAACACTAAAATCAATGTTTATTTGGTTTTTTTGTGCATTGTTTAACATACTAATGATAATTTGATGATATTTTCATTTCTAAAATGGATATTATAATCCACACAAGTTTTATTGTAACTAAAATAGTGATACTAGAGTATCTAATTTCACTAAGATCTTGTTGAAAATGGAAAAAAAATGCAAAAAAATGGATGAAATTGATTTTGAACTAATTCAGTCTCAATTTTAATAGTAATTTTGAAATCATCATGTAATGCATATTTATACTTAATCTTCTATTGATTAATTCTATGAGCTTTTTCCTTCACTTAAAATGCATGATGTGAACAAACTCTACACTAAGAGTCTCTACTTACATATATTATCTTGTAAATACTTTCTAACAATGTTTCTTTACTACTAAAAAACATAATAAAATAAAATAAAATTTAAAGTTAGTTATGGTTGAAAAAAAAACAAAGAATATATTAGTTAGTTACACATGAATATGAAATCCTTAGCAAAATGAATGCTAAAGCTTTAAAAATAGAAGATTTCTCATTGTATTATAAGAATTTGAATCCTATTATATAGATCTCCACCCTAGTTCCCTAGTGAATGGTATGATGTTTAATAAGCTCAAGCACCATCAAGAAGGACTTTTAAGACATAATATAATTTGATTTTCATCTTCCAACATCAGAAAGTCATGGTTGGTCATGTGTATGTTATTCTACATAATTGACTTACTTATAAGGAAGATACCAATTAATGTTTATGTTTATATTCTTGTGTAATTATACAATGCTCTGTGTGAAATGAAGAAGATAAAAACTATTGTTTATGTTTACATTTTTGTGCAATCATACAATGCTATATGTAAAAAGGAAATTGATATATATTTTTGTGCCTAATAGTTTATTTAAATGATAACACCAATCCACCTCTCTTCCCTAAACTTAAAGTACATTTAACATCAAGTCATGGATTGTTTCATGAACACTTGCTCTAGCTTTTTTTATATGTGTGTGTGTGAGAAAGAAAGAGAGAAAAAGATTTAAAATCAAGTGACATATACTAAGATATCCCCAAGGAAATCCAACAAATATATCTCAACTCATAACAATTACACACATTAAGGAAGAGAACATTTTCAAATTTCAAACATATGATATAAAAACTATTGTAAATTTATTAAAATTATTAAACATTTACAAGAATAAATTTGTTTCATATGTAAATTTTTTATTATTTAAAATAAATTTAAATTCATATGAAAAATAGTAAAATATTTTTAGGTAAATATCATTTATTTTTTAATATAAAAAATTAAGCTTATTTTTATCTTTATCTACTAATTTTTATATTCAATATAATATCAAATATCTCTTTCATAAATATATAAAGATATTTTTATATTTATATTTAACTAACATATAATTTTAGTATTGTTTGTGATATAAATATGTTTTTTTTTAAATTAATACACACACACACACACACACATATATATATATATATTTATTGTTTAAATCAACATACAAACATTACTTATAGGATAAATATTACAACATATCTATTTACTAGAAGTTATATATACATTCACTACTTTCAATGCAATGCCTTATTTTCATGTTTTTATTTATGCTAATTTGATATATATGTTGATATAAATACTACAAAATTTTAGTAAATATATATACATTCATTTTTCAATCAGAAAAATTGCTATATTTTATTGATAAGTATATGAAAGATAGAATTGAAATACAAACCTCCACACGAGGAAGATCACAAAAAATCGTCCCTCCAGACAAGAGAAATGAGGCTCACAACTGGGCCAAGACAACAAAGACCACAAAGAAAAGCTACCCCAGTTACACAAAGAAAAACCAACCCATCCAGATAGACCCATAAACCAATAACTAAGAAATTGTTCAATGAGTAGAAAGATCCCAACCTAAAAACAAAAAGAAAGAACATTACAACAACAACTCTAAATATATATACATTCATTACTTTCAATGCAATGCCTTATTTTCAATATCTTTATTTATGTTAATTTGATATATATGTTGATGCGAATACTACAAAATTTTGTTTAAGTAAAATTAATAAAAAATATTGGTACTTTTATTACAACTTTATATATAACTTGTTATTAATCATATTTTTATTACTTAAAGATAATATGTAAGATCTTTAATATGTAAGAATGGGTGGGAAGAAGTAAAGGATCTTTATAAAAGAAGTGATTTTTTTATGAAAGTTTAATATATAAGGATGGTTATTTTGTTTTCATTAAAGATTATGAAAATCTGAATAAAAGTATTTATTTTAGATAATTAATATATGAGGTGAATGGAAGTTGATATGGTAAAAGAAAGTAGTAAATAATAAACACTAGAATAATAAATGTTGTGTAAGTTGGTATAAATGTTTATATATATTTTATAGAATGTATGTTGATTTTTGAAAAAGTAAAGTTTACATAAAATGCGATTTACTATAAACTTTTACTTAAAATTATGTATAGTTTATATATAAGATATTGAAATTAAAGTAGAGTATAATATTTTTGTTTAATATTATTTTATAGGATTAAAATATAGATAGAGAAAGACGTGTTAAAAGAAAATGTTGTTGTTTTTTAAATATAATTTGGATAGTTTAGATATAAGATATTGAAATTCAAGTAAAATATAACATATTTGTCCAATATTATTTTATAGGATTAATATAGATGGAGAAAAGGTGTTAGAAGAAAATGTTGAGAATTTTTTTATCTAGAAAGTTGTTGAAACACATTTAAATTGGAGTCCAAGTAGGGAGAATATTTTATAACGAATATGTGTGACGCAAGTCACCTTACTGGGATACTTTCTTGCTTAACAATACACATGACACAAACCACAATGCTTACACAAACATGGTGTAAAACATGATTCCAGAAGTGGCTTTATATTACTTCTCTGAATTCGGTTACAATGCGGAATAACTGTAAACAAATAACTAACTATAGTCGGCCTCAGCCGTTACAACTTAGAAGTAACTGTGGTGTGTTCTCCTTGTGTGTCGACCTCACCCTCTCCTCGTTCGACTCGAAACTCTGAGCTATGGCTCGATCTCAACTCTCTCTTCTTCGGCCGGTGTGACTCTTCACAACTTCTCTCGGCTCTGTTCTCTAATACTGCTGATCAAAGACTGAAGATCCCTCCGATTTCCTTTCCCACGTCTTTTACCCTGCTGTTGTTGTTCTCGAGACTGTTGCAATCCCCAAGACACGCATCCTCCTGTCCGTCGATCCTTCCAAATCTTGCGAAACTGCAACTACCAGCTCCTAGCCGTGCTGCACAGCCTATGTCTATGACGTCACCTGTCATGTCTTTCACCAACTCGCAATAACTGTATTAACTTCCTCAGTAACCCTAAACGGTTACCAGGTACAGTCCCTTGACTTCCTGCCTTTCCGATCCTGCTACAGTAGTCGGTCACATCTCGACTTTCCTGTCGGTTTGTTTCTCATCTTTTGCGGAGGGTTTGCCAGTCCTCCCTTTCCTCCGCGCTTGGCTCCGCCAAACCTGTCGCGTCGTAGTTCGACCACTCGTCGACTACCCGATGTCTTACTCGCTTCACTTGTCGTCTATCGACTAATTCCTGTCGATTCTCAACCAATCGCAACATCCGCTGCGCTGCTCCAGTCGATCGCACTCCGACTGCTTCTGCCCGACTTGTTGACTTAGACAAGTCAACTTGCTCCCCGCACCAGTGGTCATTAGCACTCCCGTTGGTCGGCTCCCTCCTGTCGATCAACCTCGACGGATCTTCCTAGGCCCCGATGCTCCTGCATCAAACTCCCCAGGTAAAAAAGAATTCGGCTGCTCCGTCAGTCTCCTGAACTCTTCCTCAAAGATCCATGTCGCCTCCTGCAACTCGTCATCTTTCCATCGCACTAAGTATTCTTTCTTCTGTGCGCTACCTGTTCGCCCAACCTCGCGCTCTTCGATCACTTCTGCGATCTCTTCTTTGTGTCGATCTGGAATTTGGTCTGTCCAGTCAATTCTTATCACCTCCTCGCTTCCACTGCTTGAACCCTCTTCAAAATTATACAGATCTGAAAATGTTTAATGTTGCCGAAATGTTCAAGTCTTCCATCAATTCCAAAATATAAGCATTGTCCGAAATCCTCTTCAGAATTCTGCATGGTCCTATCTTCTTCAGCTTCAACTTGTTGTATGTTCCTGTCGGAAATCTCTCCTTCCGTAAATATGCATAGACTAAGTCCCCTTCGTGGAACGATTGTAGCCTCTTTTTCCTGTCGGCCCTCAATTTGTATGCCGCGTTACTCCTTTCTATGCGCTTTTGCACATTTTCATGAACTTCATGCATATGATCTGTGAACGTTCTGCATCCGCGCTCTTTCTGGTTTCTGTCGGCAACTCGACCAAATCCACCACACCGTGTGGGCTTCTCCCTTCAACAATCTGGAATGGGATCAATCCCGTCGACCGATTCACAAAATTGTTATATGCAAACTCAACCTGTGCCAACACATTCTCCCACTGCTTGGGTTTGTTGACTGCTAGACATCTCAGAAGGTTTCCCAAACTTATGTTGACCACCTCGGTCTGTCCATCTGTCTGCGGATGGTACGCCGAGCTAAACTGCAACTTCATGTCCAGTTTCTTCCATAGGGTTCTCTAGAAATGCCCCATAAACTTGGTATCCCGATCCGACGTGATACTCTTTGGAAACCCATGCAATCTGACTATCTCCTTGAAGAATAGTACAACAATCCCTGTGGCATTACTCGTCTTCTTACACGGTATGAAATGCGCCATCTTCGAAAATCTGTCGACTACAACAAATATTGAGTCGCTTCCTTGCTGAGTCTTCGGTAATCCTAACACAAAATCCATGCTAAGATGCTCCCAAGGGTTATCTAGTACCGGCAATGGTGTATACAACCCTGTGTTTTGACTTCTTCCCTTTTCCAACTGGTAAACTTGACATTGTCGAACCCACCATCCGACGTCTGTCGACATCCTTGGCCATAAATACTTCTCGTCAACCAGTGCTTTGGTCTTGTCGATGCCAAAGTGTCCAACTAACCCGCCATTATGAAATTCTCGAATTAGGTTCTCTCTTACTGATCCTCTGGGAATACATAATTGACTTCCCCTGAACAGATATCCTTCTTGGAGGAAGTAACTCAAATACGGAGTCCTGTCGATACTCCAAATTTCTCGACAAGCCTTCCATGCTTTCGCAAAATCCTCGTCAGTCTCATACTCTGTCTTTATCGACTCTATCCTTGTTGCCTGAAGTGTCGTCGTGCTCAATAGCGCAACTCTCATGCTCAATGCATCGACAACTTTATTCGACTTGCCCGACCTATGTCGCAACACGAATGTATATGTCTGAAGTAGCTCCACCCACTTCATGTGTCTCTGATCCAATTTCGACTGAATGTTCAAATACCTCAGTGCTTGGTGATCTCTGCACAACACAAATTTCTTGGGCAACAAATAAAGCCTCCACTTCTTCAGTGCTTGAATGATAGCATAAAATTCCTGGTCATAGACCGAATACTTCTGCTTCGCTTCATTTAGCTTTTCGCTAAAGAATGCAATTGGTCGACCCTCCTAGCTCAACACTGCTCCAATTGCTGTTCCACTCGCATCACAATCGACCTGGAAAACTTTGTCAAAGTCTGGGAGTGCCAAGACTGGGCTCTTAGTGACTTTTTCCTTCAACTCATCGAAATATTTCTGGGCTTCGTCCATCCACTTGAACTCACCCTTTCTCATGCATTCTGTCAATGGTGCACAAATTCCACTGAATCCCCGAATGAACTTCCGGTAGAAACTAACAAGTCCATGGAAACTTCTCACTCCAGTCGTACTTGTCGGTTCCGGCCAATCTACTATTTCCTTCACCTTCTCTGGGTCCATCACCAACCCTTTGCTCGAGATTACAAACCCCAAGTACACCAATTCCTTCTTCATGAAGAAACACTTTTGCAGGTTCACCATCAACTTTTCTTCCTGCAATTTCTGCAATACTTGTTGAACGTGCTCCAAGTGCTCTGCCTTGGTTCGACTGAAAATCAGAATGTCGTCTAAATAGACTACGACAAATTTTCCTAGAAATGGTTTCAACACCTCATTCATCAATCTCATGAATGTGCTGGGTGCATTAGTCAACCCAAATGGCATGACTAACCACTCCTACAACCCTTCTTTTGTCTTGAATGCTGTCTTCCATTCATCTCCTTCTTTGACCCTAATATGGTGATATCCACTCTTCAGGTCTATTTTTGTGAAGTATGTCGCTCCACTCAGGAAATCCATCAAGTCATCCATCCTCGGCAATGGAAACTGATACTTGATCGCTATCCTGTTGATGGCTCTAGAGTCAGTACACATTCTCCATTCTACACCCTTCTTCGGTGTCAATACCGCTGGTACTGCACACGGGCTTAGACTTTCTTTGATTAACCCTTTGTCCAACAATTCTTGGACTTGTCGGTTTAGTTCCCGTCCCTCTATCGGACTCATCCTATATGGTGCTTTGTTTGGAAAACTCAACCTTGGAATCAAGTTGATCTGATGGGATATGCTCCTTGTCGGCGACAATCCCGTCTCTCTCTCATCAGCCATTATGTCCCTGAATTCTTTGAGCAACTCCCCAATCTCGATTGGAATATTCTCCTCTTTGGTCGTTCTTTCGACATATGGTCCTTTTGGAATGATCGCAAAACATCCCGACTGTCTCTCCTCTTCTGCGAGGAATTCCTTTGCGGTTCTCATGAACACTCGCTTCTCCCAAAGATTGCTCTCTCCGTGCTTACTGTCGGCTTTCTCTTCTCACCTCGGCTTAAGAGTCCTCTTCATGCCATTCTTCCACACTGTGACTATGTTGGCTCGACCATCATAGATCATTTTCCGATCATATTGCTATGGCCTTCCTAACAATAGATGGCATGCATCCATGGGAACTACATCGCACAGTACGTTGTCCTCTAATCCTTCGACTCTGAAGTTGATCAAGTACTGTCTGGTCACCCTAACATGGTTTCCTTTCTGCAACCATGAGATCTTGTAGGGGTGTGGGTGTTCTCGACACTTCAACCTGATCTTGTCGATGACTTCTGTCGACACAATATTATCTGTGCTTCCACCATCCACTATGGTTTTGCAACGCCATTCCCCGATCCACACCTTCGTTCAAAAGATCGCCTTCCGTTGTGTTGGTTCCATCGGGTCACGTTGATCTTCCTAGATCAAGGCTCTCTGAACCATCAAATTTTGGTTCTTCTTCTTTTCACCCCCACTATTGTTAGATGCCGATTCTTCCCTCTCGTCGACTTACTCATCCTTTCGACGTCTGGGTTTTGACTCCTCTGCAGCATGTAGGTTCTTTGGGAAGTCATATGCCTTGTGTCCCATTCCTCGACACTTGTAACAGATTATGGCTGGTCTGTTAGCTCCTTTCTTGTCGGATGGACCACTTCGACTATATGCACCTCGACCGCGGTTCTCACGACCATCGCGTCGATTTTCTTGCGCTTTCTCCCATGTCGATGTCCCTTCCACGTGTCGGCTATCTTCGACACTTTCCTTCCAGTACCCGCTACTTTGGACTTTCACGGAGACAGTTCTCACACCCCGACCAGTCATCCTTCCCCTGGTCGCTGTGGATTTTCTTGACAACTTCTCTTCTGCCTTCAGAGCTAACTGGTAGGCTTCACCGACTGCTATGAATCTCGAAATGCTGAGTTCATCCTCAATAGCATATTTCAAGCCGTTGACATAACCAGCGACAACTTCTTCTCTTTTATCAGTTTGTCCTGACCAAATCGACAATCGGTAGAACTCCTCCGTGTACTCTTTCACGGTCATCTCTTTCTGTCGAAAGTTCTGTAACTTCCTGAACAAGGAAATCACATAGTCATTTGGCAAGAACTTTCCCTTCAACTTGGAAACCATTTTGTCCCAAGACTTGATATTCTCCTTGCCTTTTTTGAGTCTGTCAGCCTGTACATTATCCCACCACAACGAGGCATGACCTTTCAACCTCAGACATGCAGTCATAACTCGTTTAGGATCCTCGATCTGCTCTATGTCAAAGTATTTCTCCATCTCTGTGAACCAGTCGATCAAATCTTCTGGGTCCAGGCTTCTCGAGTATGTACGCACGTATATCTTTTCCCGATCTCTCATATCCGTCAGGAGTTTGATCAGTTTTTCCTCTGGTTCCTCTGTGGCTTCGTCCCAAGATTCCACCTCTTCAACTTCCTCGTTGCTGTGGTCTAGTGCTTCAGGAATACAACCACACCTCTGGCTTTCTTTGATCACTGTGACTTCATTTGTCAAAGTTTGCATCGTTCTGACGCATTCGTCGAACATCTCACAATCCACTGTGATGGATGCTGCGCCACGCGCCCTTCGTCCTCGGACATTAACACCTCTATGAGCCATTTCCAACCTCTGTTGAAACTCTCACGCGTCCAATCGCAACTAGAATTTAAAACAAGTCGTGCACAACTCTACCCAACCGCAGCTGGAGTTGTCCAACTCACTTGCAGTCTCAATATCATGAACTCAATGGATTCTTCCGCTCTGATACCAACTGATGCAAGTCAGGTTGGTATAGGCGTCTTCTCAACCAGGCTTTCTTCTGGCTCTTTGTTCCCTCTCTGATCTGCTATGATCTGTGCTCTGATACCAACTGACGCAAGTCACCTTACTCGGATACTTTCTTGCTTAACAATACACACGACACAAACGACAATGCTTACACAAACATGGTGTAAAACAAGATGCCAGAAGTGGCTTTATATTACTTCTCTGAATTCGGTTACAGTGCGGAATAACTGTAAACAAATAACTAACTACAGTCGGCTTCAACCGTTACAACTTAGAAGTAACTGTGGTGTGTTATCCCTGTGTGTCTACCTCACCCTCTCCTCGTTCGAATCAGAACTCTGAGCTATGGCTCGATCTCAACTCTCTCTTCTTCGGCCAATGTGACTCTTCACAACTTATTTCGGCTCTATTCTCTGATACCGCTGATCAAAGACTGAAGATCCCTCTGATTTCCTTTCCCACGTCTTTTACCCTGCTGCTGTTGTTCAGGAGACTGTTGCAATCCCCGAGACACGCATCCTCCTGTCCACCGATCCTTCCAAATCCTGCAAACCTGCAACTGTCAGCTCCTAGCCGTGCTGCACAGTCTCTGTCCGTGACATCACCTGTCATGTCTTTCACCAACTCGCAATAACTGTATTAACTTCCTCAGCAACCCTGAATGGCTACCAGGTACAGTCCCTTGACTTCCTGCCTTTCCGATCCTGCTACAGTAGTCGGTCACATATCGACTTTCATGTTTGTTTGTTTCTCATCTTCTGCGGTTTGCCAGTCCTCCCTTTCCTCCGCGCTTGGCTCCGCCAAACCTGTCGTGTCGTAGTTCGACCACTCGTCGACTACCCGACGTCTTACTCGCTTCACTTGTCGTCTATCGACTAATTCGTGTCGATTCTCGACCAATCGCAACATCCACTGCACTGCTCCAGTCGGTCGCACTCCAATTGCTTCTACCCGACTTGTTGACTTCGACAAGTCAACCTGCTCCCCGCACCAGTGGTCATCGGCACTCTCGCTAGTCGGCTCCCTCCTGTCGATCAACCTCGACGGATCTTCCTAGGCCTCGATGCTCCTGCATCAATGTGTTGGAGGATGAAGAGGAGGTCAGGAAAGTCTTACTAGGTTAGGTGGTTACCATAAATCTTGTAGTGGCCATTATTTATATTACTTGGTAGTGTTGGCATAATGTGTATTTTGAGTATATACAATGTTGTAGATACATATTGATTTACAATTTTAATTTATAATAGAAACACAATGACACAAATTTTAATGATTACATAGTTTTAGACAACATAATTACACCAATAACTATTATATTTTAGAATTTGGGGTGGACTAGCACGTATGCATTTCTTAGATTGCATGAGGATGGAACACGTGTACTATCCAAATTGATTTTATGGCAGTGGTTCCAAATTCAAAAAGAATAATTATTAAAAAATTAACTAGTAGCTATGCACAGATAGTTGATTCATTAGCTCATGGGCATGAAGAACAAGTAACTTGTCCATGGCACTTAACTTGTGACCTATAGGTGTTCATCAACCACAAGTTAAGTGGTTGTGATAGTTAATATAATTATATCATGCATATGCATAAAATATAGAATGCACCTCTTTACTCTCAAAATACTTAAAATACTCTTGTCCATGAGTCAACTAGCTATCTAGAATGATTGGCTCACCCTATATGATCTAAGAAGCTAACTTAGTTTAATGGCTGCAATCCTATTTATTCATCCTTGTTGATTGTTCACTACACATATTTTCTTTCTTTTAGGGATTGGAGGGATTGTCCAAATTTAGAAAAGGAAAGAAGTCCTTCATTCTTTGCGATAAGACATTGTCTTCTCAGTAGTTGGATTGTTCAATGCACCTACTCTCTTTCATTTAGGGATTGGAGGGATTGTCTAAATTTAGGAAGGGAAATAAGTCCATCATTCTTCAGGATAAGACATTGTCTTATGAGTAGTTGGAGTGGCGCAAATTGTTTTATTTTGGGATTGTAGGGGTTGTCCAAAGTTAGAAAGGGAAATACGTCCACCATTCTTTGGAATGGAATAAAACATTAAAAATGAAAGTGCCTAAACAAAGTTGTTTTTGGAATTAGAGAGATTGACTAAATTTAAAAAAGAAAGTTCACTATTTTTTGAAATAAAACTATAGAAAAGAAAAATAAAAATGATATACATAACAAATATTTTTTTCTAAAATAAAATATTTATTCTTAATTTTTATGCATAATTTTTTCCTTCTTTAATTATTATAAATATCAATTAAATTTAAAATATAATTAATAACTTCCTTATAGACAATATTTCTTTAATGATAATAAAATCTATTAAACTCGTCTTTAAAACTCTGTTAAAGCGAACCTTCATCTTTATATGTGTTTTTCGGATGCTTTACCTAAACAAATTGAATAGATTTTCAATTGGACATCAAAGCCATAAAAATTGTATGAATGGAATGATACAAATTGAATAGATTTTCAATTGGACATCAAAGCCATAAAAATTGTATGAATCGAATGATAGAAACCTTCCTATTTTGTAATGGATTGTTTTGCTGTTCAAACATACCTAAGATAGGATACACAGATAGCATACACAGTAGAGAATGCATCTGATTATGAGCATTATGGAAGGACCCTAGTTGAGGACAATGTAATTAAACTGCCAGAAATAGAAGCGTGGAACCAAACTGCTAACTGCAAAATACTCAGTGTTTGCTTACCTGCTTACAGTATTTTCTAGAGCCTTCTTCATTCTACAGAACCCTAGCTCTTATAAGCGGCCTCCCTTCCCTGTCAACAGTCTGCATAGTTGTGGCCTGGAGAAATTACTGAATGATTTGTTCACATTTGTGCATTTTTTCTCGGTCTTCTCCTTTTTGGTTTTTAATTTATTTTATTTAAGTTGACAGAAGGTTTCCATGTTAAACAGAATCAGCCAATCTATAACAAGGCCTCTCTCAATGGAAGTAATAAGTACAAGAGCACTATTTATAGTTTTCAGCATTTAATATGTAGTCTACAATTTAGAAATACATATTAAAATGAAGTACTTTCATACAATAAATTTATTATTGCAACAATTTATTTCTTATATTTTATAAGTGACTTCCTGGAATGATTGTATAGGATTTTTCTTGTACTATGACTATGAAAATCATCACGTCCTTGAGGTGGACAAGGTATCTCTCTGGTCTGGAAAGGTTGCCCCCCAAGTTAGGATTTCCTCCTGAGCCTCATGAAATTGGGATGCTAGGTCTATGGCACGATACTTTCAACTTTATGGGATTCAACTTGCTCAGACAAGTGTTTATTATTTATATTTAGCCTGGAATGGGATTCAACTTGCTCAGACAAGAAGAGATTTGAATGATCAGGAGTACAGCAAAGTCAATGTTGGTATTTTATACTGACACTTTCACACATTCCTTGAAAGACATTAATTCTTTTGATATAATTACAACAAAGAGCAGGAAGATGCAATACGAGGACTTGAGTAGCTATAATGTAAGAAAGTAGTTCCGGTCTTATGAAACTGGGGCCTTCTTGTTCATTTTGGTCTCGAATTTGCGCCATATGGTCTTGTAAGTTGCATAAAAAATGAAAGCTCCTGTCAGAATAGTCGATAATTTGCTGTATATCACTAATACATAACTCCAATAACCATAACAATCTGAATATAATCTGCTCTCCTGATTCAATTTTCGATTAGAACCATACGATTTAAACGGAAAAAAAAGGAATACAATACAGGATTTTGCGATGTAGAATTTTTTTTACAACTTACCCTCATTTCTGAACCAAGTTGAAAAACCGAACCTGCACACAAACCAACCTTGGTAAATACAGTGCGTTTTTTTTTTAAGCAGTTGCATTGCCGCCTTGACTGTTTTGTACATATAAAATAGGTCATGGACTAAGTTGTTACTTAACACAATACGTTTCCAAATTGCTTGCTTGGCTGCCCTTGGAAGCGTGGATTCTTTCTGGGCTCCAAGAGATAGACCACCATTCCTCAAGAGAAGAAAAACCCGGCTGTTAGAAGCCACATTTCAGCGTGAAAGGCTTGAAAAAGGCCAGCCAAAACTAATGATATCCTGATCTTTCAATGGAACTACTGCCACTAAACCAGAATCTAAGAAAGGTTGTGCGAATAGTATTTCGAAGAGATGGTCCTTTTGTTGCAAGAATTTCAAGCCAACTATCTTCCACTCCAGGGTATTCTCCCATAAAAAAAAATCAGAACAAAAACACTTGTTTATTCTCTTTGAGAGTGTACATTCCTTGTACAGAACTTTTTAATTACTCAATAATGTAACTCTTAAATTAAGGGATTACCTGAAGATTATCGTTTTGAAATGTGTGTAGTAAAGCTCTCGTACTTGAGTACCGGCCAACTCATTAAATATCTGCTAACTTAAATCTCTAGAAGCAGATTAAAAGAGTCATATCTACCAATGCGTTTCCATCCCAAAAACATGACAGAAACCACAGAAGTCAAATGAAACCAAATCCTTAGCTTGGCCACTCAATACCAATTTTGCATAACAACATATGAAACCAACCAAATATGAAACAAACCTGTAAAACCCACCTTGGAAATCCACCAAATAAAAGAATAGGCAGATGAAAAAAGAACAGATTTAAAATGTCATGACTGAAAACCTCGAAAATGCAAACCAATCACACACAAAATGAAAGATTGTTTACGAAAAACAATTTGATTTGCTAAAGGGCTCTCACAAAAATCCTACTATGTATTAAGTATCCTCTGCCAAATTCACACAGAATTTAGGTGGACAATTCGATGCAAATATCGAGTATAAAACCTAGTACTAGGGCAAGGTTACTGGCTGCGACTACACACGGGGGCGATTCAGTGGAATTTTTTCGGTCATAGAGATCTATCTGCCTTCGAGTGTTTCAGAGTGTCTATGCATTTAATAGAGGGCATTAGAACGGGGAAATATATTTAATACTTTGTGGTTGGACTGTCATAAAGCAGCATGTAATAAAGCATTTATCACAAATTTTACCCCTGTCATGGAATGATATATAATTATCTAATGCAAGTATGGAGGCAATGAATAATGAATGAATGAATGATGAATCATAGTTTAGTAGAAATTAAACTTTGCAATTAAGGTTGAAGTATTTTTTTATTTTGTTATTATTGGGATTTTGTATTTGGTAGGTCTGAAAGAAACTCTGGAGAAAGCACTGCTGGTGGACATGCTTTGTTGGTCAATAGATGAACCTCCACCAGCCTTAAGATCGAAAAATCAGGTTTGAACACACAGAGACAACAAGGAGTTAATGAACTGAAATCAGGTCGTGAGCTTGGAGCTCCAATGTCAGCATGAAAAATGTTATGTCTCGGGAGATTAACCTTTAGAGCTCCCATGGGGGTACAATAAATGTGGCTAGCTTAAAATTTAAAGCTTGATAATCTTATAATATAAAATAGCTTAAAATTATGCTATTTCCCGGTTAAAGAAATAGGTTAAAATTTAAAGCTTGATAATCTTATAATATAAAATAGCTTAATATAAAATAAACCATTTTTTCCTCTATGAAAGCCGCCATCACCATCGCCAACATGAGTCAAGAATAGCAGCAAGTAGAAGAGGAAGCCTCGACAATGAGCTATGGGAGTTAAAAAATATAGCACAATACAATAACTAGAACATTTATAAGGCAAACGAATATGAATACCTGGTTAAGAGGATGGAGTCTCACTCTCCTCGG
This sequence comes from Larix kaempferi, assembly GCA_027924585.1. Lineage (NCBI taxonomy): Eukaryota > Viridiplantae > Streptophyta > Pinopsida > Pinales > Pinaceae > Larix > Larix kaempferi. Next base: position 7,204,798 of record BSBM01000541.1, on the reverse strand, counting down.
CTCTTCAAATGATAAACCTGCACAGCATAACAAGCAAAAAGGATAAGTACGGGTAGATATCAACAAAATAAAAAAGAAAACTAAAAATCTTCTTCAAGACGGTGAGAATGATCCAATGCTCCAGCGTATAGTCATCTAAGGCAACAACAAGAGGGACTCAATTCAAACCCTCGGTCTGGGCCATGGCGGCCAGTGCTCCTAGGATCATAGGAGCAATGCTGCGGAGAAGAAGATTTGTTGCAATGTAGTTCCATAGAAACTATGGATAGAAACACGTAACATATTCGCAAAAATAGATACTTTAGGTGCGATAGAGAAGATTGCTGCAACCAGGGTGGGTGAACCCTCATAGATATCAGGTGCCCACATATATAGAGCCGAGAGAGATATGGAGGCCAAGGGGGTCCCAACCAGAAATAACAAAATCACTCTGCAATGATACTTAAGCTTACTCGGTCCCAACCAGAAATAACAAAATTACTCGGCAATGATACTTAAGCTTACTAGAAAGACTACTTAAGCCTGAGTCCAAAGGCCTTCCAGATCAAACACATATAGTGCTTTTTTTGAGCATTCACCCTTTCAACGGGTACACAAAACCTGTGTAGACAGCATACACAGCAACTGGGTAGCCATCACCACCGAACTGGGTAGCCATCACCACCGAAAGGTTATTGATGGAGCCGATATCATACCCTCATCCCTTTGGCTATGCAAGATACTTACTGCATCGGTCTTTCTCCTTAGCCTTCTAGTTTTTTTGGGTCCTTCTGTGTCTAGCCTTTGATGAAGGAACAACAATTGCTTTAGTTCCAAGCTGGAACAACAAGATGATGCTGAACCCCAAATTAATTAGGCAATTTTTGGGAGCATCAAATTGATGAGATTAAGAAAAGATTTAATGACATCAAATGGCGTGATTTGAGATAGCTTCCTCTTTAAGAAAAGACTAAATGATAACACATTGTTAGAATTTTTGACGGAATGGCAATGATAAAAATTAAAGTCCGTAACTAAGGTAACTAAGGTTGTGGAGTATTTTTTATTTATTTATAATTTCTACTAATAGTCTGCAATGATAAAATTAGTCATATCACTCTCTCGAATCCAATAAAAGTCAAACACATCTAAAAATAATTATTATTAAAAAAAACAACAAATGATTATTTTTCTGAAACATTAGCCAATTATATAATCATTTTATGTTATCCTACAAATTATTACAACAATGGGGAACATATAGTAGGCAGCCGAGACTAAAAAAATAAAAAACAAAACATGAATCAAATAAAATAAAAAGGAATTTAACCTTCAACTTTCAAAAATAAAAAACATAAATCCATTGTAACAGCCATTTAATAACAACCATATATTCTTATAGTATCTCACTTTAGTATTAAATATAAATCTAACAATATTTTAGTTTAATTTAGTTTAATGATTCATTTTGTTCACTATCAAATATAAATCCATGAATGTTTTAATTCAATGATAAAGTGGTTAAAATATTGAGTTATCCACTACCACTATATAATGGAAACAAAAAATATCTCTCCTTTTTGTACCCTACAATCTTTTCAAAAGCCACAAACCATTTATATTTAAATATAATGTGCTACAAACTATTTATATTTTAATATAATGTAATTGAGACTGCTTTGGAAAAATGATGTGGTGTTGAGCTTGATTTGGAATATTAAAAAAACAGAAAATAAACCTTAACACAAGGACCTAGAGAAAACCGGAGATCATTGCTGAGTGTTTTGGTTCACATCTATTCATAGTGGTGGATTGACATTTTTTTTTATGTATTCAAGCTTTATCTCCTGAAGTTCATTCCTTATTTACAAGCTCTTCCACTTTTGCTTTAGCTCACATCTATGCTCCATAACATTTAAAACCTTCGAAAACTATGCACTTGTGTTGATCATGTAATCTTGTTAGTGTTACCTTTCCGCTTTTGCTAGTTAATTTCCAAGAACAATTCTTTAAGTGAACCTATGCTAAAAAACATTGTGGAAGGAGGGGGCTTCTATCAACTTCAAGGCCCTCTATAGTATGGAAAGGATCAATCTCAAAAACAAAGAAGTATATCTAATTTTACATGTACTGTTTTGGATCTCAGAAATTCTACCCTTCCAAACATTGGCATATTTTCTTACTAGGTGGATTCAAACATTTAATAACATAATTCTAGCTGCTAGTAAAAATTGGTTGTTCTAATTGGTATGTGGATTGGTGGCTACTTTGCAGTGTCTTGATCTAAGATGGTATATTTGAGTATCTCCATCGCTCATTGTATCTAATTTCCATTATGTGCATATATTGTAGTTAGAAAACGCCTACTTTTTACTTGAATCCCCATATGTTTATTCAATATTTTATGGCTGAGTCTCTTTTTAATGCTTGGCAGGTGGCTACAAAGGCAATTGGAGCAATATGTACTATGATTATATTTCCTATATTTCCTTTTGTTATTCTCGCAATCTTCTACATGTACTGGGTTAGAGCAGCATTGTATCTTTTAAGTTCAGGTAAAATTTGTAAGAATGACTATGATGGGAACTATCGTGCTTATAATCTTGTTGCCAAAAAGGTCAAATGTGAGAATTGTTGTGGTTACAACATTCACTATACCCACCATATTTCTTTGGCCATCATTTTTCATATTTTTGGATGTTACTGGATTACCCAGTTTATAATGGCATGTTCACTCACTGTTATTGCTAGATCAGTTGCCTCTTCCTATTGGGCAGGTGGTGAAGCTTCTATAAGTTTTGGTCTCTTATTTACAAGGTTTCTATAGATTTTTAATTTAGTGTATTATATATTTAATAAACTCACTGTTATTGCTAGATCAGTTGTCTCTTCTTACTGGGCAGGTGGTGAAGCTTCTATAAGTTTTGGTGTCTTGTTTACAAGGTTTCTATAGATTTTTAATTTAGTGTATTATATATTTAATAAATGAGAAATTGAAGTAATAAGAGTTAATGTCACAACAAATGCTATTCCTTCCTAGAATTTATTCAATGAAGTGACTTTTACGCTATAGCCTTGGTTCCATGGCACTTGGTTATTGATTATATAAATCATTGAGACATTCTGCTATATTCTAGTATGCCTGCAAACAGAGTGTATATGGAAAACAAAGAGTAAATGCCACTATCATTACGGGACATCATAAGGTATAATTCGTAGAATAAACCAGTGTTCCACGGGGACGCATCTCCCAGGGTCAGGGGCACGCCCCCTACGCTTCCCACACCCCGGGGGCTGGGAGGCTCCATGGGAAACATTTCCCAGCGCCCCCTTTTCTGCGAAACTTGGGGAAACACACTAGGAGGAGTTTCCCGCAGAAGGGGTCTTGTAGACGCCCCCTCCCGAAAATGGGGGACGCCCAGGTGCTCCCCCATCCTAAATTTTTAATTTTTTTTATGAAAAACAAAAAAAAACCTTAAAAATTAAATCACTCTCGAGGCTGAGACTGAGAGTGACTCTAACTTAGATGGTGACACTCCCATAGATGGTGACTTCATGCAGCAGATGCATCAGCAAGACCAGTCCATGGAACTATCTCCTTGATGCTATTTCGATGATTTCTTTTTGCTACTTTTAGTTTTATAATTTTATTTACTATCATTGATGAACTCAGATTGAGTCAGATTGAGTCTTTGACTCATCACTCTTTATTTGTGGGTGTTTATCTGACATGTCTATGATTTACATTTTAAATTTATCTATTGTTTATGTCTATGATTCAAATTTCAAAGTTATAAACTTATAACTTATAATGGAAGACATGCATATGTTAAAAAATTAAAATAGCCATTATGAATTGAATATCATGTTTACATTGTACACTAATGAATTTCAATTTAGTATGTAAATAGTGATGAGATGATGAATTGATATGTTAGTATGTTGGGATTCATATTTTTTTAATTTTTTAATAATTTTAGAGACATGGCCCCCTATGTTAGGGACCTCGACGCCCCCCACCCCCAAAATTTTCCCAAAATTTAGGGGTGTCTCTACACGTCTCCAATGTGTGTTTTTCCACTCTCGCGTCCCGAGAACTTGGTGAAACACTGGAATAAACATATTACTCCAAACAAATTATTATCATCAAGATTCGATAATTACATATCATATATATTAATAAATATTAATCAAACACAATTTCATATACAACATATGAATGATATTAATAAGAGACAATATACTAATAGCATTAATTAATAGTTAAAGAAAATATATTTTCTATGTGGAAAAATAAGTTTTTTAATTTAAATTTTTTATTTTGAATAATCAATAGAAAATTTAATTTTTAACGTTAATAAGTAATAATTTTAAATAATTTAAAAGATTATGATAAATTATTTATTTTTAGCAATTAATAGAAAAAGTTAATTTTAACATTAATAAGTATTAATTTTAAATAATTTAAAAGATTATGATAAATTATTCATTTTGAATGAAGCTCTTTAAAAATTTGACGATTTGGTTTGGAGGGGGGCTTTTTATTAAAATCGAGTATTTTTTATTTTGCAAAGTTTTAATTTAATTATGTTTTAATGGCAATTTTGATGGTAGACTCATTTAACACCATCAAAAACCGCGGAGTACCCAAAATTTCAGAGTGTGAGAATTGTAACCAGGATTTTTAAAACTTTCTATAGGGGTTTTTCAAAATTATGTCAAAAAATAATTTTTTTTTTTTCCATTTAAAATCATAAAACTTTTAGATTAGGTGATTTTGAACCACCTAAGACACTCATAACAACTCACTATAAGTTATGTTTTAAATATGAGAATTCCCTAAAACTAAACCATTTTTTTTTTAACCATAAAGATTTATAATAAGTGATATCACTTGCAGAATTCAAAATGACCTCCATTGGCGAGCACACAATTATCTCTCGCCTAAACTTCTAAAGAACAAAAAATTGGATGATGCGAGTGTTTAGGTTTTTTATTTGAATCTTAGTGCATTCACAACTTCAATGATTTCAAGATCTTTTCGACTAATATTTGTAACAACACGCGCCCTTTGAGGGAGGTTTGTTGCAAAGGTACAAGTCATAATTTGCAAGATTGAGACAAAGTTGAATTTAATGATCCTTCGCACAAACATAGTTGAATGTTTAGGTTGTGTTTGATTCTTGTTGACATTGTCATTTCCCAACATTAATAACATTACCTCCTTGCCCTTGGTCCCTACTTTTACGTTTCTTGCACTTACTCTCCTCCTCCTCCTTGGATGGTTCCTAGTTACCAAGTTGGATTTCACTAGGTTAAAAAATGAGGAAATAGGACCATATTAACATGTGATGAAGGTAAGAGATGAGGTTTGATTTGATTTAAAGTAGAAAGCACCCAAACCTAAATTCCTATGGTTACGTTTAAGAGGCTTAGGGTGGTCATGATAAAAGGGCCACCACTTCTAAGCAGTGGAAGATTATAGTTCCTTGAAACACTAACCATGCTATATTATGAGAAGACAATAATTTCTTAAAGTTTTGAGTATTTCTTATGCTTCCATACTAAATAAACCAAATGTCATACTAAATAGACCATATGTCAATATGTTGCAGATTAAGTCTAATTAGTACATGTAAGATAAAGTGTCATAATAATAATAATAATAATAAATACTTAAAATACCATTTTTAAATTGTAGATGATATTCATTAACTAAATTAACATGAAATTAATCTAAAATTATTAAGATAACATGTTTATAAAAGTTGCGTACGGGATGTAGAATAGACGGTGAATGGGTGTATTGTTAAGGCACTCCTTGCGTAAGATCACCAGTTTGAAACTCCATGGGTACGAGCCTTGGACTTAAAAAAACATGTTTATAAAAGCTTGAACAATGAAAATACTTTAATCTAACCATTAAACCAAAACTTGCATAATTTTTTTTTCATGTGGTACATGGCACCAGAGATCTCGATATAATGGAGGCTCAACAACAAGAGCATGTTATAAGTCCTTTTAAGGGCTCAACATGTCACTTACAAGGAATTGAACATGGGAGGAGAGGGTAACATTCATTCCTCCCAACCACCCAAGCCACATCCAATGGACCAAAACTTAGATTTATTATAATATGGAATGATAATATAATAAAAAACTAGTTGTTTAGAAAATTTCTAATACTCTAATAAATCTCCTAAAAACTAATTTAATTTGTAAAAATGGTTAATGCAAGCAAATTTGACATATTCATCATCTCTAATTTAATTTTAATTAAAATGTGATACAAATTTCTTATTGGATTTGTTACCTTCCAAATGAAACATTTAGAAAATGTAAATCGTTTGTTATGTTAATTAAGCATCAACTTAAGGGTAATTAAAATGTGTATCATAAATCTGTTATTGGATTTGTTACATTCTAAATGAAACATTTATGAAATGTAAATGATTTGTTATACAAACAAGGAATTAATTTAAGAGATAATTGTTTTTCATTATTTTTGTTCCCTGCCAAGGCAGGGATATACTTTCCATTGGAAAGTCCACCCTTTTTGACTTGCTATTACTTTTGAATTTTTGCTTAATTTTTTATAATGTTTTGTTATGTTTTCAAAAAATGGTTTATTAGACTTTGTCAATATAGTAATAGCTGGACAATGGCTCCCATGTCAAAATTGAGTTGCTTACTTTGTTTTAATACACTCGCCGACCTTCTGCACTAGAGTCAAGGCTGCTCCGATTCCTTCTGCACTAGGTTCAAGGCTGCAACAATTCCTTGGCTGCATGGATAACCGGAGTCTGGCAACATGCCTGACCTCGGCTATGCTCCCCGGGAACTGAATCAATCCCTTGCTGCGCAACTGAGGGACCTTGATCGGACTAGAGGGGCCCTCCATCCTCTGCTTTGAGTATAGGGAACTGAGCAAGATTGGATACAAGATCGAGGTGAAGGTCGTGTGATCAGGACAACCATGGCCTCAGGAGGAGGATGAGATCCTCCTCCACCTCTGATTCCTCCAGAGCTTGCAGCCTTCAAGAGACTTATAGAAGCCCAAGGAAAGCGACCAATCTCAAAGATTCAACAGAAATTTGTTAAAAAGTTAGATGGGATCCCAACTGTAGCACTTCCAGCTGAACGACCTTGCAGATCATATTTAAATCTCTCAGAGAGAGGCCTCTTCAGATAGTTCACTGGACTATGGCCTTCTCCAAAACCCATAGAATCATGGGTGCAACGGAACTAGAAACTGCTTATCGCTGAAGACATCAAAGCTACCTAATAGGCAAGGGATATTTCGTATTCATCTTTGAGAGCAGTGCGGATCGGGATCTCATCTTCTGAAATGGGCCTTATTTTATGGGACCACAAGGCTTGTACTTGAACAAATGGACTCTGGATTTCGACCCTATATAGGATATTCCCTCGGTGGTCCCTGTCTGGGTTAGGATCCCACATCTCCCTCTCCATTGCTGGAATCTAGAATCACCGGAAGCTGTAGGGAACACCCTTTAACGGTATATAGACAAAGCAGAAAAAATAAGATTAATACACTTGTACACGAATATGTGTGGAAGTGGACCTTGAGGTAGGACTACCGGAAGCTATTAATCTAACTGTTCTAGACTGGTCCCATGTACAGGAGATAGACTATGAACATATCCCATTTAAATGTAGACATTGCCGAGAATACGGACACTCCGCTCGCCATTGCCGAAAAAAAACAGAGGAAGATACGGAAAAATACAAAGATCACTGGAAACAAGTCCAGAAACAAGCATTGATAAAACCCACTCCCAAGACAAAAGGGAAAGGGAAGCCAACCGGGACATCGAATCCACCAATAGAAAAAGATCAACATGAAAATGCTCACCCTAGGGTAAAATATTCACAAAACCACTTTGAATCCCTAAGCACATCGGACGAGCGGACTGCATCTGAAGAGAAGGAAGAGAGAGAGATACAAGTAGAAGGCTAGGAAAAACAACCGACTCCACCGAAATATGCTATCTCTTCACCCTCATATGCTAAAATGACTAAAAGAAATCCCACAGAAGCGATCTCATCCTTAGAAGAAGACTTCTCAGAGATACCCTTGAAGAAGGTAGGGAGGAAATCTAACAAAGAAACAAGAGAGGAGGAGGTTGAAAGACATAAGATGCAAGGAAGCCAAGGAACCATGGACATGGCCTATGGCAGAAACACCAGATACAGGACCCCTAAAGGAGGTCCACCACCTTCAACTAGTAAGTATTGAATCTGGTCTCTTGGAACTGTAGAGGATTGGGGAATCCTTCGAAATTAGACGAAGTTCAAGATCTCCTCAAGCTTGAAACAACTGATATCCTTGTGCTCCAAAAGACCAAAATAGAAGAGGAATCTCTCATCTCTATAAGTAGATCCAAATGGAATAAGAACGCAGGTATAGCAGTAAGCACTAGAGGGTCCTCTGGAGGGCTCTCTACTCTATGTCCCGAAGAGAAGTTCATCCTAGAAAACTCTTTTGCAACGCAGAACTAGATCTATACTAAGCTTCACCACATTCAAACCAAGCTCACCTTTTCTCTATTCAATTTATACGTACCAGTCCAATATTCTGAGAAAAAAGATTGCTGGAAATCTCTAGCAAACTTCCTGGAAATCTACACACCCTCGAACATTATTCTGGCAGGGGATCTCAATATAACCATGAGTCCAAAGGAAAAAAAGGGGGAAACATATGCAAAGACCCCATGCTACATTTGGTAGAATATTTGATACAACAATGGGATCTGGTTGATGTTAAACCTAAGAAAGGTAAATACACCTGGACTAATAATCAGACAGGATCTCAACATATCGCAGCTCGGCTTGATTGATTCTTAATACAGAGCACCCTCCTCCTTGAAAAGAAAATTATCTTCTCTAAAATAATCCCTAAGCTAGCATCAGATCACAAGACAACTCTCTTGCATCTGAATGATGAGGAATATCTAGGACCAATTCCGTTCAGATTTAGCCCACTCTAGATCAAGCAGGATGGTTTCAAGGAACAGGTGTCCAAATCTTGGGACATCCCCATTACAGGTCCCTCGACCTTTGTATGGGAGCAGAAATTAAAAAATACAAAATTTGCTTTAAAAAATTGGATCAAGAATGCAATAAAGAGCCCATCGGTTGATAGGAAGGAAATTGTTCGAGAGTTGTCAACACTCTAGACAGAGATGGATGATCAGGATATCTTTCCCACTGATCTAATCAGGGAAAAACATGCTCAAGTGAATGTTTTCAGAACGCTCTGCCTATAGGAAGAGTTATGGAGATTGAAATCACGCAACCTGTGGCTACATGCAGGTGACCGTAATACCACATTCTTCCACAGATAAGTTAGAGCCCGAAAAAACCAAAATCACATCTCAGAGATTACACTGGAAAATGGAGAAATCGTCAAAGGATTCGAAAATATTAAAAGGGCCACAGAAATGCATTATTGCGACTTGTTTAAGGAGGACGGCTACCAGGACGAGGATATTACGGTCGATTTCCTAACTCACATTCCCAAGATAATCAATAGCGCTAAAAAACAAATGTTGTTAAAGCCTTTTACCAAAGAAGAGATATTCAACGTGATCTGGAACATGGAGTTGGATAAAGCCCCCGGGTCAGACGGGTTTTCAATACACTTTTTTCAGAGCATGTTGGTCCATTATCAAACCAGACCTCATCCGAATGATCAAAGGTTTCCACAAAAAAGCTAAGATCGGAGGTAACATTAACTCCACGTTCCTTGCACTGATCCCAAAAGAAGTGAATCTGGGGTCCTTTGATAGATACATACCTATCTCGCTTTACAACGCCTCGTACAAAATTATATCTAAAATTTTAGCCAGCAGGATCAAACCACTACTCAGGAGGCTTATCTCCTTCAATCAGGGAGGGTTTATTAAAGGAAGACAAATCCTGGACAACGTTATTCTAGTACAGGAAGCAATGCATTCCAGCAAGCTCAAAAATGAAAAAGGTATGTTCGTAAAACTCGACCTGGAAAATGCCTTTGATAGAGTCAAACTTTTGTATCTTTACAAAGTTATGTCCTCTTTTGGATTCAGTAAAATTTTCGTTGATCTCATAAAAGCCTGCATTGGAAAACCTTGGATTGCTCCTCTAATAAACGAAAGACCTGCAAATTTCTTCCAAGCTACACGGGGAATCCGTCAATATCCCCTTTTATTTATATATTGATGGTGGACTCTATGAGTTGGAAGTTGGAAGCAGCAAGAGAAGCCGAAAAAATTCCAGGAATAAGACTGGCTAAAGGCCTTCCCTCCATAAATCATGCTCTCTTTGTGGATGATTCCCTCTTCTTGGGAGGTGCATCACTAAAAATTGCTAGTGCCTTCAAAGAGATTATACAGAATTACTGTCAAGCAACATGAGCGATGGTAAATAATAGAAAAAGTGCCATTTACGGATGGAATGTAGACCAACTCACAATTTATCGAATAGCTCATCATTTGGGCTTCTCGGGGTCCACTACATGCGATAAAATCAATTATCAAGGGTTACCCCTATCCTTGGAAACAAACAAAAACTCCCTTTGGATAGAAGCAACGAGAAAGATCAAGGAAAAAATTCATGCCTGGGGGGGACAATGGCTCAACTATGCAAGGAATCTGATCCTCATAAAATCTGTACTATCCTCACTCCCTATTTACCAATCATCTATTCTCATGGCGCCTAAGTCAGTTACGGATCAAATCTCAAGACTATTAAAAAGTTTCTCTGGAAGGGAGGGAAAGGAAATCAAAATAAGATCCATCTTGTCAGCTGGGATATTTTCAAAAGGACATTGATGGAAGGAGGATTCCAGGTAAGAGACCCCCGTTTAGTCAATCTGGCTCTAGGTGGGAAAATCCTCTAGAACTTGTTCTCTAATCGTGCCCATTCGGTGAGTAAACTATTGTGGAAAAAGTATCTCAAAGGGGGAACTATTCGTAATCTACATACTGAAAACATTCCTAAAGGCACTTCAATTTGGAACTTATGCAGAACTGGAATTAAATACTTCCAAAATCAGATCTATCGCATTCCAGGAAATGGGACCAAAACATATCTTTGGAAAGATAGAATCCATAAGCAATCCCCCTCTTGGAAGCACAGATTCTCTTTCTGACATTCGGGACTGGTTCACATGAAGAGGTCTAGCCACATTGGTAGACATCTCCTGTTGGGATAATAATGGGAATTGGGAGTCCTGGTCCATACCAGAAGTTCTAGAAAGATTATCAATACAAAAGGAAACGCTATTACACAAACTCACTGGGCTGGCCCCTCTCCACAGGGAATCAAAAGATAGGTGGGGCTGGTGAAAATTAGGAGCCTACACAACTGCCTAAGGATTCAAAGAGATTCATGCAACTCAGAAATCCCTGCACACTCCCTCTCTTTGGAAGCTTGTCTGGAACACATATGGAATTCCAAAAATCAATTTCTTTGTTTGGATTTTAATGCATAAGAAAATTTTGACCAGAGAAAATCTAGAAAAAAGAGGAATCATTGGGCCGCATAGATGCTCTCTCTGTCGCAATAGCTTAGAAAATATAGACCATCTGTTTGTAGATTGTCCCTTTGTATACACAGTTTGGACCATCGCTCTTCAGAATTTGGGAATTCCTCCACCATCTCAGATAACAATCATTGACCTCTTCTCCTCATGGAAAAATCGTTATCCGACCACCTTTTCAAAAAAGACTGTTTGGAAAAACATATGGATAACACTGCCCAAATTCATTTGTTGGAACATATGGATAGCCAAGAACAATAGAATATTCAATAACCTAGAACAAACCCAGGATCAAGTAGCCACCAAATCCAAGGCCCATCTCATTGAAGCAATAAGAAACCAAGTGAAGGAGATGGACCAGTCTCTCACCAAACTTGAGAAAACTTGGATCGGACAGCCCAACTATACTCAAAGGGAGAGCACTAATAGAAGACCGACGACCATACCTCCATGGATAATCAAATTATCGGACAAGGACTTCCAGAATTGGTGGAAGGCACAAGAGAAAGCCACTATATTCTTTGACGGAGCATCTAAAGGAAATCCAGGAGTAGCTGGAGTTGGTGGGGTGATTTTGTCTCCTGGAGGAAAACAAGAAGTCAATTTCATTTGGGGGCTTGGCATACGCTCTAATAATCAAGCAGAAGTGGTTGCTCTCCTAAAAGGCTGTCAGCTGGCCCTGAAAGAGGATCATAAAGAAGTCCAAATTTTCGACAATTCTCAAATTCTGATTAACAATCTGAATACCATGAAACAATCAGGAAATCTCAAGCTTAATAGGATCATCGAAAGGATCCAAAACACTCTTCTAAAATTCTCAAAGCACCATATCTATCACATCTTACGAGACTCAAACAAAGTAGTGGACAAGTGGGAAAATATAGGATGAAGTTTAGTTCAGGAACATCTCTCAATAAGAAAAGGCCATGACATCTCTGTATTCGGTAATAAATCGAACCCCACAAACCCAATCAACCTGACCCTGTGCAATACCTATACTCAGACAATCCCTTAATCAAAGTTGATAGCATGAACAGATACTCTTGGGCCTACGGATCAAGCAGACAGTGGAAGTGAAGATTCGACCGTCCTGCGCATTGTGACAGATCACAAGAGGTTCTATCAATCATAAATTGGAACTAAAGGATGAAGGAGTAGATCATTGACAGTAAAGTACATAGGATCGCAAGGAGGAGATCATTGACAATGAGGCATAACCATAAATGCAGATGACAATGCTGCATAAGATGACAATGACAATGCTGCACAAGATAGTGATAATTAATTATGAAACATAGATGTTGCATAACCAGAATGGAAAATAGACCGTAGACAGATAGAGGAAAGGAAACTAGAGTGTAATTTGGAACTTTAATTATGAAGTAGGAAACAGAGACAGAGCACAACAAAGCTAAATGCAAGAGCAAAACAGAGTTGGATAATTAATATTAATATGTTGATTTTTCATATTTAGAAATTGTAGATCGTAGACAGACAGAGTTAGGAAAACATGTTGCTGCACACTCAGAAACTGTATTTAGATCGTATTAAGCCATGACTGCGACCTCAGGCCTTTCTTTTTTTTATAAAATTAAACGTTTTAGTGAAAAAAATGGTTTATTAAACTGATTTTTTTTTTAAATGGAAAACATATATTTTATTTTATGAAAAAATGATTTTTTTTTTTTTTTTCCTATTGGTGAAGGACGATTGGGATTTGACATAAATCCCTGCAAGAGGAACTGAATTTTCAAAAACTAAAAATAATTTAAAATTTGAAAATTGGAAATTTTACACTTGTACGAGACTAGTTGACTGATGGAATGCATGACATTAATGACTTTGTCTGTAAATGAAGGTCATAAATGTATTTTTCGCCAAAGATCATTTAAGTTGGCCATTGTGCATAGCACTAGCAAAGATATGCATGTGTGTAAAGTCGATCTATCTCAAGAGTCGAAAGGCGGATTCGAACCTTACCGATTCGAGAATCTTTCGTCAATGTAGAAGACTTTTCCTTATCGCCTCCTTGAAGATGGCAATTTTGAAAAACACCCACGATAATTACATTCACTGATTACAATCCCCTTCCAGAAAATGACCAAAGTGAAACTAGTGGAGAAAGTGGGGAACATAAATCAATTTTAAAGAATTGAATGTTGTGAAGAGCACCTTATCAACAAAGAGCTTATGAAGCTTCCTAGAAATGGCCTCCAACAGAGGAACATTGAGCATCTGCGGCGGGATCCGAATTGTATGTTCCAATAAGTTGAGGAAGAACATTTTTCTATTCACACAACCACACTTATCGTTATAGGAAATATGAAACACTCTCACTGGAAGAGCGAAGTTAAACTAAATTAAAAATATGAATGAATGGAACAAACATTGCAAGCCTATATACTCACTCCTTCCGCTATTACTCCGTCCTATTTCCTACCTTCTCTTGTAGAAGAATTGAGGGCACATATAATTAGATGATGATGCCGTTGCTCTTTATCACTCGTGTATTGGTGTGATGTGAGCATCAATACAAGGAGCCCCTCCTTCTCCAGTAGCGTCTATTACTACAAAACATGCATGTGAGAGAGTATTTTCAGAGAAACAAGTACTAACACACCCGGTTGGTTAATGCCTTCGTGATTTTAAGCACAGTGGATTAAGTTTTAGTTTGTTTTTTTCAAGAAAAATATTTTTGAATGTATTTTTATATTATGGATAGTAAATTTAGAAATCAATTTGACTCACCTTCGCACATAGTTAGAAATTAGTTTGACTAGCCTTCACCTTATCTAGTTGGACTATCTAATTCCTTGGACTGCACTATATAGGTCAATGATTTGCCAAAAACTTTGGAAAAAGTTTCAAAAATCAAATTTTATGTAATATATTCACATTTCGACCACAGAGCAAGATAATTTTAGACGAAGCTTTTATTTGCTTTTACTAAATGTTTTATTTTATGACCACAACTTATTAGTATTGATAACTCAAGTGGTTCTTGGTTCTAAATCAAAATCCATGTGTCCCAAGAGTGAAGCAATTATTATTGGTGATACTGTATATTCTCATGTATCTTGACATTAGCATTCGAAATTTCTAGCAAGTCAAACCATTCCTTCTTTTGTTGTACTTTTCATTTAGTTCAATTAATTGTTCATGGGTTATTCATGATGTAAACCCATTCCAAGTTGTTGGTATGTGTGCTTGTTATTGCAAGTTGTATTGATGGATCCTTGTGTGTGCTTATGTAAACAAGCAAGGACATGAAGGCTTGTTTTAAGCTCAGAGTTAGCATTCTATTTCCACTGTAATTGTATTTCAACAAATAAAATTGTATGGGAAAGCAGATGCCCAAATTTAGCATTTTGTTTATACTGTGTTTATGCTTGGAAATTTTTGTTTGAATGGGCATATGGGTAACCAACATTTAGTATATTTTTTGTGTTAAATATACATCATCATGAGACATTCTCCAAACCAATCTTGCGTAGCCAAGATTGATCGTCTCGTATAGAGGTGAGCACTTTGATTGCCTTCTGTGTAAAGGTTATTCCTCCCGTATAGAGGTAATTGATCAAAGTAATGATGTTGTAAAGTCTTGTTGTACAAGGCTTCGAACTTGTGTGTATCAAGTCATGATTATCATGTGAACCTTCTGTATAAAGGTATCCGTGAGATGGACCTCTCATATAGAGGTAAACCTTACATATAAAGGTATCCATGAGATGGACCTCCCATATAGAGGTGGACCTTTCGTATAAAGGTCATGATTTACTTATTAAAAGCATTTAATGTTGTGTGATATATTATTAACTATGATAATCGGATTGCTATTAAGTCTCCTTTAGAGATTGATCACCTCTAAAGTGAATTACTTTAGCATTTGATCATTTGGTCCAAAATAATATAATATGATCACAACATCCGATAATTCTTCTTAGTATAATGTAATATGATGGATAATTAAATTTAGCACATATTGACCATGTAGTAAGAGATAAAGAAATAAAAGATCAAGAATAAAGATCAAGAGAATTCGAAATTTCCCATGCAGACACTCCAGCTAATTAAAGAGAACTCGAATTGTTAAAGCTTCGGTTAAGTATCAATGCTTCAGTTAAAGCATAAGTAAAAGATATGCCTTAGTTAACTAAAGAACTCACAGTGGTCACTTCAAGTAAATCAATCAACATGATTTCAGTTAACTGGGTGTTAAAAGGACTAGTTAACTAAAGTGTTTTCACTTTAGTTAAACTAAAAGACGACACGTCAGTTAAAGATAGTTAACTAAGTGACAACAAAGAAGATCTAGTTAACTAAGTTTTATTGCATGACGACACTTATGTTAAACTAAAAGATGACGCGTGAGTTGTGACACTTGCATGTCGACACTTAAGTTAGCCACCTAACTAAGTGGGAAAGCTTTCAGTTAAGATGCGAGTTCATCCTAAGTGACAACTCAATGAGATAAAGCAATGCATGAGAAGTGGGGTGTAACAATAAAATGATATTAAATTTAATTAATATTAATAGTCATGCCCTTTGGTGAAAAGGTGCAAGACAGGCTTATTTAAGCCCAACCCATTGTATTCGTTTATCATCTTCTACAATATCAAAATATACATTTTACATTACTTCTCAGATTTTCACTCATTTTTCTCTCTTCATTGGTATCAGAGCCTCTCGGCTCTCGACACCAGACCACCACCTTCCACTCCAATTTCCACTGCCCACCACTCCCATACACCCTGCTCCCTCCTTTGCGCTCATCCACCTTCTCCCACGCTTTTCCTCCCATCATCCTCCACGCTTCTCCCTTCACCCAACCTCCTCCTCCAACTCACCCTCCACTTCATCTTCCTTCACACCCAGCCACCACCGCAGCTCCACCTGCCCATGCTATTCCACCTGCAGTACCACCATCTCTTCCGCTGCTCTCCATTCAACCTCCATCCTACATCCTTCCCTTCCCATCATATCCCCTGACGGCCACCGTCCATCCGCCATTCCCTGAACAGCTCCATTCCCCCACGTCCATCCCTGCTCCATTCCCCCCACGCCCACCCTCCTCCATCGCTGCATACGCAACCGCCTCTCACCGTCATTCCGGCATCTCCTGCGCACTCACTCCAGTGTCAACCTCGTGATCCACGCCATCCACCTTCCATTCATCCTCGCACCTCCCTCCTTCTTCTCTCCCCATCACTCCCATCACTCCAACCACTCCACACCACTCCCACCACCGCCTGCAGCTCACTCCAACCTTCATTGTGCCTCCCCTGTTGCGCATGCACCCCCACCCTCTCCCTCCCTCCTCCATCCCTTCCATTCCCTCTTCTCGTGCTCCAGCCATTCCCTCCGCCATTCCTCGCAACTCCCACACCTTCGCCATACCTCCGCCATCCCACGCCGCCACCATTTCCCCACAGCCCCACACCTTCCTCTTTCCCACGGTCGGCTGTCAATAATTTATTTTTATTTTTTAATATTAATACCTTAATATTAATATTGTTTATTAATATTATTATTATTTAAAAAAAAACTATATTATAATAATAATAATAATTATTATAATTAGTTAAATAAATAAATAAATAAAATCATGGCGGGCTAGCTTCGTACAACAAATAAAAATAAATCCACGTTTAGTGCCGAGAATATTCCACCAATCACCAGATCAATGAGTGAATTAAACGCCCGATTCGATTCAATCAATGAGAAGATTAAGAAGAACTATGAGGAACTCCAGGCAAAGATCGATCAAACCAGTGACAATTTGGCAACGAATTGGACACAAATCACGTCACAAATAGAGAATTCCGTTCTCACTCTACAAGACAACCAAAAGAAAAATGAGGCAGTTTTAAAAGCCATCTTGGAAAGATTACCAGTACCAAAATATCTGCAACCCAACCCTCCCAGAACATCGGAGCAGCCTGATCCTTTCAACATATCGTCATCATTCTCATACACACAAGGATGCCAAATTTGGGTGAAAGTCGAGCTACCCAAATACAATGGGGACGAATGACAGTGCATAGCGTGGGTTAACAAAGCTGAGGAATACTTAGACATCCACAATATCCATTACGAAGAGGAGAAAGTTAAATATGCCTCCATGCATCTAGAAGGAAACGCTTACAACTGGTACTTAAGGTGGAAGAAAACTGCAAGAATCTGTTCTCACAACTGGGTTAGTTTCAAGAACGACCTCATTAAAAGATTCCAAGGCGTTGAAGAAAAAGACTTCTTTGCCAAAATCACAAGGTTACAACAGAAAAGCAGTGTCGATGAGTACACCTGTGAGTGGGAAGCACTGTTGACTCAAGTTCTAGAGTTAACCAATGACCAATGACTATAGACCTACATACACAGCCTAAAACAACACATCCATGATGAACTAGAGTTACATAACATCGTTACCATGGAGGAAGCACGACGTAAAGCCAGGATTATTGAAAGCAAATCCATTCATACAAATTTCGACCAAGACGACTCCAAAAAGAACCCCCTCCAATTAGCATACACAGGAAATCCAAGATATACACCGCCTCAACTTAGAGAAGGAGAGAAGCCCAGTTTAGAGGCCCGGAGAATAAAAGAAGGGAAATGTAAGTTTTGTGAGCACAAATGCTTACAAAAGAAATTGTATGCCCGCGAAGCAGAGTTGGAAGTCAAGGAACCAAT
The DNA here is from genome assembly GCA_027924585.1 of Larix kaempferi. Lineage (NCBI taxonomy): Eukaryota > Viridiplantae > Streptophyta > Pinopsida > Pinales > Pinaceae > Larix > Larix kaempferi. The sequence continues at coordinate 7,186,584 of BSBM01000541.1, read as the reverse complement.
TGAGAACGATGCGAAGAGTCAACAAGACTACCACACAGAAATCGAGGACGACACCCCACAAATCTCATTATCCGCTATTATCGGAATCTCCCAACTGCAAACATTGAAGCTTAGTGGACATATAAAAAAGAATAGCGTCACAGTTCTCATTGACTCTGGCAACACCCATAACTTCATTAATGTCAATCTGGCTAAGGTATTTAACCTATTTGTTTTTCCAGTTCCTAACATGAAGGTTATGGTAGCAGATGGCAAGAAGATTGATAACGTAGGGAAATGTCACCAAGTCAAGTTACAAATACAAGAGTATAACTTAGAATCAGATTTCTTTGCGTTGCCCCTAGGAGGAGTCGACGTAGTATTAGGAATACAATAGTTACAAACCTTGGGTACATACTCTGCAAATCACCAAGAACATTTTATTGAATTCCATGCGTTCGGGAAAACACACAAATTATACGGGTTCCAACCACCTCCGACACAACTGGTTACATCACATTAGATAAAAAATCTACTTCGGAAGGACGCACCAACATACACACTTCAATGTCAAGAAATGAAGCTTCTAACAAGTAAAGGAGATAGGGTCAAACAACCAAAGATACAAAAGCCGATTCAGAAACATCGCAAGGTGTTTCAAGAGCTACCTATGGAGCTCCCACCAAACAGAAAAATTGAACACATATTCGAAATAGAACCAGGGACAAAACCCACCAGTAGCAAACCATACAGGTGTCCACATCAGAGACGATGCAACAATTCACGTAATCATTGTCGTCAAATAAGCTTTGAGGACAAAGCTTCCCTTAAGGGGAAGGCAATGTAACAATAAAATAATATTAAATTTAATTAGTATTAATAGTCATGCCCTTTGGTGAAAAGGTGCAAGACAGGCTTATTTAAGCCCAACCCATTGTATTCGTTTATCATCTTCTACAATATCAAAATATGCATTTTACATTACTTCTCAGCTTTTCACTCAAATTGTTAAAGCTTCGGTTAAGTATCAATGCTTTAGTTAAAGCATCAATAAAAGATATGCCTCAGTTAACTAAAGAAATCACAGTGGTTACTTCAAGTAAATCAATCAACATGATTTCAGTTAACCGAGTGTTAAAAGGACTAGTTAACTAAAGTGTTTTCACTTTAGTTAAACTAAAAGATGACGCGTCAGTTAAAGATAGTTAACTAAGTGACAACAAAGAAGATCTAGTTAACTAAGTGTTATTGCATGACGGCACTTATGTTAAACTAAAAGATGATGCGTGAGTTGTGACACTTGCATGTCGACACTTAAGTTAGCCACCTAACTAAGTGGGAAATCTTTCAGTTAAGAGGCGAGTTCATCCTAAGTGACAACTCAATGAGATAAAACAATGCATGAGAAGTGGGGATCCCCTCTGCATGCAAGATTAATACATCCAGTTTGAGGGCGAGTTCATCTTGAAGTTAGAAGTTAAAAATAGAAGAGAAGAATGTATAAATATGTTATACGGGATTGATGAATCCAGTGTGAAGCGAATTCTCTTCTCCATTGAAGGCAAGGCGCTTCTCTTTGTGCATGGTATTGTTTGTGCTTGTTATTGTTGTGTTGGGCACACATCCAATTGATCTCTCTTGTATATTGCTTATGTATTTTCACCAAGAAGTTTAGCGATATCTTATCTTCCGAAAGCAATCTGCTATGTTGTAAAAGAAAGCATTCTTTGCTATCCATTATATTATACCGAGAAGAATTGTTGGGGTTTTTGTTCTCATAATTTTGAGGATTTCCCTAGGGTATATCTTGTGTTATGGTTATATGAATTTCATGGATTGGATTGTCTCATTGCTTCAAGTCTCTGCATCTAAAAGAATTAAATATCAAAGCTCAACCAAATTTCAACACTTTGTACTATATTTATGCTTGAGAAAATAGGTTTGAATGGGAAAAGCGACACCCAACATTCAACATCATATTTGAACTATGTATATGATTGGGAAATCGATCTGAATGGGAAAATCGAAGCCCAGAAATGGCAGTTTCTATTTTTTGAGTTTTAATGTGGGTAAGTAGAATTGAGTGCACAATTTCATGCCTAAGCATGAATGGGAAAACACCTTTGAAAGGGAAAATGGTCGCCATGTTTGGCACTCTCTTTACCTTGTGTTTGTGAATGAGAAAAACCTTTTTGGAAGAACAAGTCTTTGGCATATTTGTTATTCTCTTTTCCCTTGTATTTTTGGTTGAATGCAATGATTTGGGATCATCAAATCGTATCCCATATGTGGTATTTTTTGACACTACAATTATGCTTGACTTAGTAACCCAAATTTGGCTTTCTATTCGCATTGTTTACATGCAAAAGTAAAACGTTTTGATGGTTATGTTACCCCTAATTTGGGTAGTTCATTTGCATAATCTTTATGTTAGAGAACTTTTATTTTGAATGGGTAAATTTCTAAATCATTGTTCAACTTGAGAATTCCATTTGCATGCCACATGTGTGGAATTGGTTTGACTACTATGGATAAATGGATGTTGTCTTGGGAAGTCCTTGTGCTTTGTAATTGTATTTGAACAATTCAATTTATATGATTAAGTTAGTGTCTAGAATGGGTAGATCTTTGGCATTGCATTTATAGATGAGCAATTTGAACGGTATGAGTAAAAAATGATGCACATACTGAGCATTTCTTTCGTAGTATGAGCTTATGTCAATAAACATATTTGTATATAAAAATTATTTCTTAGAATTGGGCATCCTCTTTTGTGCATTTCATAACGAGTATATTGATTTTCCTGGGCAAGCAAATTGCAGCTTCTTCCACAACATTGTCGATTTAAACTTTGTAAAATGGAACGATGTTGTTGGACGCAAACCACTCCCATGTTTAGTTTGATCTTAAAATCTTTATGTTGGTATGTGAGACAACAAAATGATGTTGTAAAACTCAACTTTGTGGGCTTGAAATTTACTCTCTAAATTAGTGTGTGATGTATTGAATTGACAGGGACAAATTAAGCCTTATGGGCATGAACTTGTGGAATTCTAATGACCGTGGTGTTCTTAATTTTTTTACCATAGTATTGATTGCAAATTCATAAATTTCATGATTTTTATGCAATCAATGATAAGAAGCTGACGGAGATTGTGATAAGAAGCTCATTTACTACGCGTCTTTGGTCAAGTTTACAGATCCTGATGGTTCCTTTATTTTTTGGATTGAAGGACTCCAAAAGAAAACTGGGCCTATTAGATATGGATGAGAAATAGTTATGAAATGTACAATAGAACCCTTGAGAGATCGCTTCCCATCCCACTCACCAGTTAACAATGGTACAAGGAAGTTTTACTCTAGTTTAGGCCAGAACGCTCCATACTGGCATGATCCAGCAAAGGGATAAGCACTCCCCAAAATAAATCCATCGCACTTATGAGCCCACTAGCAAAGGATAATCATGGTTGAACGCTCACTCACCCAAGGGATGGTTTTGCATAGCCTATTAACCAAGGTTCCCCAAGAATGGAAATTTTTATACACTGGAATGGCATTACTTCTCCATGCAATCAATGAATGAAGGGAACACATTTCTTAATATATTACTGCAAGGTAAGAAACAAGCATGCCAATGGTTATCCAGTGAATTACTGACCGAAGGAATATATTCAAGCTAAAGCTAGTTTCTATAATTGCCAGCTGCATCCAAGCAATGAGTTATTTATCCATGGTCAGATCATAAGTGCGTACATCTGAGTGGACGCATCCCTCGTGTTGCTACTTTCTATGAATCCAAAGAATGACTTAAAGACGAACCTACAACAATTCAACAAAGAAACCCTTCAAGCTCCATTTTCATTTTCAAGTGACCGAGTAATCTTGAGAATGAAACGTCAAGTGCAGCTAGAAGTATCCCTTGAAGCTATCAAAAGCAGTTTCGTTTCTCTACATAATTGTCTTAAGTCTATGATTCCTAAAATATTGCAGTGTTTAGGTAGAAACATCGATTTTATAACATTGATGGTTACGGAAGGGGGCATTGACAAACAAATTCCTTCAGGTGGAATGCCTCTCATTGAAAATATTTTGACTAACAAAGAACTTGAAGTATTGAGCGCGACCTACAAGATGAGCGCCATGGTTTCTTTGTGGAATACTAGTGATCATATGTTTCACTACCAACCTATCATCCTGGGTTTAGGTTTTTATACAAGTGGTTTCCTTAAGTGTGGTGGGTGGAAAGACTTTTATATGTTGATACCCATAGATTTGGAGAGAGTTAAGATGGCACATGTTTCCATATTGAGGGCTTCTTAAAATTCTTTTACTTTTGACTATATGTTCCTTAGATCTAGATAAGCATTGGGTTCCCAAGTTTGCAGTTGGGAGATTTGGTGGTGGATAGTTTGAATTTCTATAGCTTCTCCTCTAAAAACTCCAAATTCTTAGCAATCCAAACTTGCTTTGCAACTATGAGCTAGCAAAACAACGTGTGATTCCATATAATTAGCATTCCCTAAATTCTTCTACGAATTTATTAATCCCTTTAAAATATCCAATTTTAGTTCCTCGCTGAGATAACACATAAAGTGGGAATGGTCCATTGGGTAGTATACATCTAAGAGTTGTTGCCCACACCTAGGGTGAATAGGGTGACACTCAACAATCTCCTTCTAGCCTACCTTTTACCACACCTTCGTTAAAGAATTGTGGATGGGTCGATTGCTTGAGGCACCTATGGCCACCTTTAGAGAAATTTTACTTAATAATGTAAAGAATAAATCATGTCAAATATTTGAAACGTACATTGTCAAATATGTGAAAGTGTGGATATGTTTCATATTTGACACAAGTTATTCTGCATAAACATTTACATTATTATGATGAATTGTGAAAGTCTGGGTATGTTTCAAGTATTTGACACATGCTATTCTCCATAAACATTTACATCATTATGATGCATTGTGAAACTTGATATGTTCAAATATTTGACGCAAGTTATTCTCCTAAAACATTTTATGTTATTATGATGAACTATGAAAGTTTAGATATGTTTCAAATATTTGACACAAGTGTTTCTCCTAAAACATTTTACATTATTATGATGAATTGTGAAAGTTTGAGTATATTTCAAATATTTGACACGGGTATTCTCCATAAACATTTTACATTATTACGATGAACTATGAAAGTCTCGTTATGTTTCAAATGTTTGACACATGTTTTTGTCCAAATAAATTTTACATTATTATGATGGACTGTGAAAGTTTGGGTACATTTCAAATATTTGACACGTTATTGTCCAAAAACATTTTAGATTATTATGATGAATTGTGAAAATATGTTATTTTCCAAAAACATTTTTGCATTATTATGATAAACTATAAATTTTGGTACATTTCAAATATTTAAATAATTGACACATGTTATTCTCTATAAACATTTTATGTTATTATGATGAACTTTGAAAGTCTACATTCTCAAATATTTTACTTGTTAATATTGTTCTTTGAAAGAGAAAATATATCGCTTTTTCCTCTCATCCTTGATTTTATCAAACTAATATATGACCTCACTCGACTCATTTATAGAAGAGATATTGCTTTTTCTTCTCATCCTTGATTCTATCGAACTAATATTTTTTTCCTCGGAAAAAGTTCACAATCCATCATATTAAAATGAGTCATATTGTTTAGAGACACCAAGTGCCTTGTCTTACATATCAGATCAACATTAAACATATTACAACTTTGAAACAATCATCCACCACTAATTTCTTTGGTTTCAAGATCAAGAACTTCCTAGATTGGGATAAAAAAACCATAGGATATAGTGAGACAACCTCACATCGATCTATCATGGAGAAACTAAAAAATAAAACATATGAGACTTTTGATCCTATGCTAATGACATTAGCAACAAGGCTGTTTTGTAAGCAATTTATAGAATATAAGAAAAGATATATCTATCCAGGATGATGTCCTGGATCATGTTCCAAGATGGTGTCATTTTCTTGTTCCCATAGGTTCCATAAGCCATCCCCCACCTGTAATTCTCTCTTAAACAAGATGTCGGACTCAGTATTTCTTTCTCTATAAATATGTTGCAAATTGACACTGTGAAATAAACCTGTAATTTCAACAAGTTCTTCATATATGAGGAGCATAAAGATATTTATAGGAGGCTTCTTTAATCTCATCCAGTCTACAACTAACTGTGAGTCCTTTGGAATGTGCAAGCAACATAACTAACTTTAAAGCCAACATTTCAACATGATTGTTTGTGCTCTGTCCAACACCAACTACAACTTTTATCCTATGATAATTTGACAAATGAACAATGCCACTTGCACCACCTCTTGCAGGTTGTCCCTACACAACCCCATCAAAATATGCCCATCCGCTAGTCTCATCAACTATCTCCTCAACAACTCTGCGAGCTTTGGGAGCCCCATCATCCAGTGGAAAAGAACTGAGAATGGCCAAAATTGTTGTGGCATATACCTTCGGATCCGAGACTTTATCTTCAAACATGGCCCTGTTTCGAGCAATCCATGAACCCCATACCATAAGAACATGAAGAGCCTTGTATCCCTTATAGTCCTTATTGTTGATCCAATTGTGAAGAGCATCATGTAAGTCAAAACCATGCCAATTAAGTTGAATACCTTTTAGCTGAGATGCATGTAGCCACATATTCATAATCAAGAGGCAATTAATAAATAAGTGTTCAATAGATTCATTGTTAGCCATGCAGAGTGGGCACCATCTCAGACCAATCTTATATCTCTTAACCATATTTTCCTGCATCAACACCTTGTTAAATAAGGGTAACCATAAGAAAAACTTAGCTTTAAGAAGACACTTTAAATTCCATATTACAAGGTTCCACCATGAAGGTTCAAGGAGATCCTCTTCTTCTCTAATAGCACCATAATCAAGACTGATATATAACTCCACCCGACTCATTTCGGCTCACCACCAAAGTTTAATTCTTATGACAAGTCACCCACCAAAATGTCATGAACCTAAAAAAAATAGTTGGTCGTTCCTTGAACTACGTCAAAGAAAGAGCAAACATATTTCCAAACATCATTCCCAAAGAGATTTATGGGTTCCACGACCTCCCTTAAAGAAAGTAAAAAAAAAGATACAAACTAGCATTTGCCCCTTGAGGGGCAAAAATGAACGTCGGTAGGAAAAAAGGAAAGTTAGAAGGAACAAAAACATAGGCTCAGGCAGTGAAGGATACTGGTAGGAAAAGAACAAAGTTTGTAACAATGCTCAGATTACAAAGACACAGGCACTCAACCCACAACAAAAAATAATGTTAAGTTCATCAACACAGTGAGCCAACTACAATTGCTTATCTCACAATCTCTGTAGTAGTAATCTCAACACTATAGATTACTACTATATCTGGAATATATAAGCAATTTAAAAAAATAATTATGCAATAATATCAATTAAAACAATGATTATAATAGCTCCTAAACTGCACAAACTACTTGTGAACAAAAGTTTGGTTTCATGCCATGTGATGTAGCAATAAATTTAGGGATCTCCATATACAAGTGTAGGGATAGAACTGTTTCATGGACCAGCTCTTGATAGTGCCACAATCTAAGTTGTAAATTAGTCTTCGTTATGCTTGCTTCAAGAATGGAAGATACAGTGGGAAGCCCAAATATGTTTCTTTCTTGTCATTGAGGGTTTCAAATCCACAATAAAAACTTTACATCGATCTCAACCATGTAAAGGTGAACAGACATGTCACTACATGAACTAATCTTCTAAAAATTACTAATAAACAAAGGAAAGTAATTGGTTATCAATGACTCTAATCGCATCAAGGATTCACACGTCTTCTAACAAAATAGATAGTTCACAACAAAGCACAATACAAATGCAGACTTACAACACAATATGAGTGGTGAATCTTCGTTATGCTTGCTTCAAGAATGGAAGATATAGTGGGAAACCCAGATATGTTTCTTTCTTCTCATTGAGGATTTCAAGTCCACAATAAAACTTTACATTCTTCTCAACCATGTATAGGCGAATTGACCTGTCACTATATGAATTAATCTTTTGAAAAGCACTAATAAACCAAAGGAAAGTAACTGGTTATCAATGACTCTCACTGTATCAAGGATTCACATGTCTTCTGACAGTATAGATAGTTCACAACAAAGCACAATAAAATGTAGACTTACAACACAACATGAGTGGTTGTAGGTCTCAATACAAAGGTTGTATTTATTCAACGTGGAGGTAGATGAGGAGGGGTCGCTTTGCTTGGCTGATTTGTTTTTAATAATGTAAGAGAGAGTACACAGGTTATAAATCAGCTAAGATTAATATTTATATCACTACTGCTTGGAATAATCCATTGTGAGCTTAGCTTGAAAAGCCATTGCAAACAAGGAAACTGAAGAGCATTGAACTAAAAACGTAGTGAAATATAGCAATGTTACAAAAAGTTGAACAAAAATTACAATAGGACGCAATCAATTCAACCCTAGAACAAAATGTTTACGAGATCCTATGCCTCTCTCAACAACTCAACCTCATTCGAGTGAAACCTAAACAATGGAAGTACTCCCTTCTCAGATTGACATGAAGGGAACCTGCACTAATGAAGACGTTAGTTGGAAAAACAAATATAGGAAAGTGTGTAAAACATGCAGGAAAACAAAACATATCTCTGGTGGAAGGATACTCTACCTTCACCCTAATGGATGCACCCAAAATGTAGTCTTACCTACCACCATTGTATTGTTAGGCTCTTGGACGACTAAGTATGGAAAGGAAAAAAAATACCCCGCAATGGAAATACCTGCTTCTTACCTTTGGTGTGAGATGCCCATTATGTGTCTCCTTCATTTTAGTTTTAAATGGATGTTCTAGGTAGGTGAAGTGTTTAGTTTGTTGTAGAAGCTAAAAAAAAAATTGCGTTGTTTAGTCTTCAAGTGTTTCATGAATGAGAGTGAGCCACAAGTAACGGATGCTCAACCTCGGATGCAACATGAACTTCTAAAGGATGAAATATGGTGTTTGAGAGATGAAATGTCTTTCGGTTCATTTTGCATGCTTGTGCTTTTCTCTTTGGGCTAATTTTTTTGGGTTTTGAGAGTGATGAAATTTCTTCTTGATGTTTAGGAAGGTCTTCATTAAAACTGTAAAAGAATTGTTTTGGTGAATCCATCTATGCTCCGCAAAACTCTAATTTGTTAGTGCCCATTAAAAGAAATAAATTCTCATAGCAACCCTCAATGAGATCTCCTTTATAGTCTAAAAAAAGGTGATGTTCACAGCCTAGAACTCTCACTTGACTCCGCTGGAGAAAATGCCCACACTCTTCCTTTCCATCCTAGGTCTCAATGAAGAATTTAAGGTTTCCAGAAGTGTTGTATAGCTTATTAAGCGCACTAGGGAAAAGGGAAGGCGAATCACAAGTAAATATAAATTTATTGTGTTAACGTTTGTATATATAGTTGCTATTAATATTGCACCACAATTGTGTAGATGAGAATCATGATTCTCATATAAGTATCTCTCTTTGTTGAAAATCATGGACATTTTTCTCTTGTATGCAATTCTCCAGTGTCAATATGTTTGGAGGAGTTATGGGTAGATGGATGTGCGCGGTTGAAGCACATTAAGGGGTTTCAGCAGTTTACAAAGCTTTGATCTGTAAGTGTTAAATGGTGCTTGGAGTTAGAATAGATGCCAAGTATGGAAATGCTGGTGTCTTTGGAGGAGTTATGGGTAGAAGGATGTGTGAAGTTGAAGAGCATACCAAGGCTGGTGTAGGTGAAAAAGATTTGAAACCTACTGTTAGTGGGTGCTCTGAGTTAGAGGAGTTTCCAAGTATCAGAAACAATGGTATATCTGTAGAATTTGTGTGTAAGAGAATGTGTGAAGCTCAACAACATCATGCGGTTGGTGCAGTGTACAAAGCTTCGAAAGCTAGATGTTAGTTGGTGGGGTGAGTTAGAAGAACTGCCAAGTATAGAAACATTGGTTTCTTTGGAGGATTTGTGGGCATATGAATGTCCGAAGCTGAAGAGGATACAAGGGTTGCCACAACCGACAAAGATTAAACACCTACATGTTATTGGGTGCTCTAAGTTAGAAGAGTTGTAAAGTATGGAAATAATGGTATCTTTGGAGGTGTTGTGCACAGTCAGATGCCAAAAAATGAAGAGCATACAAGAAAATTAATTAAATTAAAAATATTATGGGAAAACAAAATTTATAATAAAACATTTAATGATATTCCATTTTATTTGATGATGTATTTGTATAGATGAAAGGGTTTAGTTTTTTACAAATTTGAATTTAGATAAGGAAAAAAAATTATGTAACACATCATGAGAAAATTATACACATTTTCAATGCAATATGAAATCTCGCATCTTTATTAGTCCCTGCCAAGGCAGAGATTACAGCAATCACTTTGCATTCAACTTTTAATTAACTTCCAAATTTTCATTTTAAACTTTTGTATAGTTACCTATTGTTTTAGAAATTTTAATTATTAAATTGATTTTAAAACAAATAAAAAATTATATTTTAAATTGTATAAATTATATAATTCTTATTTTTGATTGGTTAGCAAGCTTGATTTGACTAATAAGCACTGTTGAGATGTGACTTTTCTAAAATTAAAAAATTAAAATTTATAAAAAAATCTTAATGGGACACCTATATAGTTTTTGGTATATGTAATGATTGTAAATACTACAAAAGCTGTGCTGATTCCCGAGGGGCAGCGCCTATTTTCAAATATCTTCATTCGCTCACAAAAAAAGTCAAAATTAGTGAGACTCTGATACTCGTTCACAGGTTGTTGGTCAAATGGAATTACAAATTAAATAAGAATATCTCATTATTATTATCTTTACAACATTAATATTAAAACAATCTATATAATTAATAAAATGTAATTTTTATTCATTTTGAAATATTTATATTTTAGTAATATATTTATAGTACTCATCAATATATAATCAATACTATATTTTTATAAACAATTTTCTAAAACATTATTAATATATTGTGAAACATTATTAATTAAATTGTAAAATCTTTATTAAATATTTTTTAAGCTTTTACTTATTAGAATTAAACTTATTTTAACCTTTATTAAATATATGCAAATAATAATAATAACAATATTAATAACCTACTTTATAATAGATATATAATTACTTGGAATTACAAATTACTATAATATTGAGCTATATAATTTTAGTATATAACCACATTTTTGTAATAGTTATTTTTATTATCAATCCAAGAAATTTTATAACAGATATATAATTACGTAGAATTACAAATGACTATAATATTGCGCTATATAATTTATAAGTTAGTGTTATTACTTGGAATTACAAATTATTATACTATTGCGCTATATTGAAAAACCGCTGATTTTAGTTATGGATCTTTATGTTATTTTTCTACGAGACTGCATGCTTAAGATATGATGAAAAGTCGGAAGATTATGAAACTTTGTATATCGTTGTACTATTTAATTCAGTTGAATAGCAATAGTACGTTTTTTTCCCTCAAAAAAAGCAATTTTATTGTTAATTTTACTTGTTATCTAATAAAATTAAAAAGAAGAGTTGATGGCGGGAAATTTTCATTTTAATTATTTGATAAAATTCAAGCTTGACACTCGATAGAAAATTCATGGCGGTAAATTTCCATTATTATCTGATTAAAAAAAATGTTAATGACAGTAGAGTTCCATTATTATGTGATAAAATGAAAAAAGAGTTAATGGCGGTAAATTTTCATTTTAATTATTTGATAAAATTCAGGTTTGACACTTGGGAGAAAATTCATGGCGGTAAATTCAAGATTGAATACTCGAGAGAGAGTTAAAAGAATTATCACTTGGTGCTGCCCAGGCTCGAACTGGGGACCTTCAGTGTGTAAGACTGACGTGATAACCGACTACACCACAGCACCAGATAGTTATTTGAATTCTTTCAATTATAGATGGTTATTTGAACTCTTTCAATTATAGTTGTTTTATCCCTTGATAGGATATTATTTCTTAACCTTCACAATTTTGAACCCAAACGGGTATTGTTGGCTTTTGGTATCTTCATCTCCTAATACAGATGTTGGACCGAAAGAGCAACTTATCCAGAGCAGAAAATGGGTTCTTTTTCATTTTCGCTGCCTGCCATCAGATGAATCCTTATGCCCATTGAATTGACCAGCAAGGGAGGATCTTTGAGAGGCAGACATATACTTTCAGTTCTGGGAGAAGATACTCGTCATATAATTGTTTTCACGGCCAACAGAATACTGACGCTTTCATTACTAAACGTGCTTTGAATTTGTTGCGTTGAAAGGGGAAGAAAGTTTTTCCTCTCAGGCATCCAATTTTCTCTGCTTGAAACGCTCCAATTCCGGTCAACTTCCAATCTCCAGTTTTGGCATATTATGGATATTGAAGCCATGGATCATTGTGCTGGACAAAGGCCAATCTTTATCTTTAAACATATTCTACTTCTACCGAGGTTCTCTCAAGAGATTACAGTTTGATTTTTTGGAAATGCATTACAATTTGCTTTTTAAATGCTATTTGTATCTTTCATTTGGCTAAGCGTTTAGGGTTTTTAGGGTTATGAGGGTTTTTTTGGTCTGTTAACATAATTGTTGATGCACATCTGATTTCATTTGCATACACAATTACTGAGGATTTTGAACCATGGTCTCTGCAATAATAGAACTTCAATCACCTCATAACTTGTTATTAAACCACACTCCAGTGAACAGCAAAAACAACCTGTTTATTTATTTCTGATAAATTCTAAAAAAATCTTTCAATTTTTTTCTCAGTTTTTGCAGTACTGTATAGACATACACTATCTCCTATGCTATCTACTATGAACATTTCATGGTTATAAGTTAGGGTGTTTTTATGATTGGTGATCTGCAATCTATAGAAGAGAATCAAGAGAGACATTTTTTTTCCAGTAACAACTTTTCCAAGAACTTCCCATGATTCATGAATGGTAAATGGGGTAAACTGTCGGCCTGATTATGGGGCCTAACCCCAAGGGGATCAAGAAAGTTGAACCCTTGACCTCCCCAATTTTGAGGAAAGAGATCTCACATATAACTCATAACCACTTAAATTAACCCTCGAATCTAGAATCATGAAAAATATACATATACATAATATTTATTTCTTATTTATTATAATAGCTATTATTTTATACTCTAGAAGATGAATCCCTCATCCCCAAAGTTCTCTAGAGAATTCTAAATATCCTACAGTTTTTTGACACAATAATTGCATGAACAACGTTATCAATCACATGCATGTCAAGTCAAATTAATGTGACAAGCACAATAGTTCCCTTCTAGAAGTTAATGCATTATATGAACACCCACAAACAACATAGCAGCAAGAGTCTCAAATGACACCTTCCTTCATGAACAATAGCTATTACAGTGTCAAAGTATAACAACAAAAATCAGAAAGGCCCTACACCTTCCTTCATGAACAATAGCTATTACAGTGTCAAAGTATAACAACAAAAATCAGAAAGGCCCTACACCTTCCTTCATGAGCAATAGCTATTACAGTGTCAAAGTATAACAACAAAAATCACAAAGGCCCTACACCTTCCTTCATGAGCAATAGCTATTACAGTGTCAAAGTAGAACAACAAAAATCACAAAGCCCTTAAATCATCTCATTCTCATTTTTGGTCTGCAGAGTTTTTTCACCAGCTAAAGTTTTTTTTTTTATTAATTTTTTGGGTCACATTTTAAAATGGATAAAAAACTTGAACAACATTCATGATCAAAGTTCCCAAAAATGAAGTGGAATTATGACTCAACAAAATTCAAAATACTACCAAATTTTAAGGCAATTTCTGCCCCAATAAAAGGACACTATGAGTGCCCCTTATCCCAATCCAACCTGAAGCTTATTTATTTGAGCACATCCTCCTCTAGGCTGCTCTATCCCACCTTCTATAAGATATCCTCCTTTATTCCACCTTCGGTATGGTCAAGGCTTCAGTTAACTTTTTAATTCATGGGACATTAACCACCAACATGCTCTTTCTCTATGCATGCAAGACTGTTTTTGCACTCACATAACATGTAACCGATATTGTCAAGAAAGTAGTATGCACTGCACTAGTGGTTGTATTTCATGACATACTATGGACACTCTGAGTTCTGTTGTTAAGCATGGAGTGTTAGAATATGTAATGATGATTTATGTGATATATTGGTAAAATATCAATTAAAGGCATAAAATAACTCTAATGTTATAAAATAGAGTTATCCCACATGCATCTTTGTAATTATATCATTTGTAACCATTCTCTATATAAAGAGGTGGAAATTCATTTATCCCACATGTGTTATGGGATGTATTGTAATCCAAACCTCTTGGTATATAAGAGAGGTGAGGAGACCCTTTTGGGTATGTGTTGATTGTAGTTTATCACATATCACATGTTGTGTATGTCATTTGTACACACATGATTGTGACGTGATTGAGTGATGGCCCTTGATGGAGCTTGATGTGTTGCATATGTGGCTTGATGTGTTGCATATGTGAGGATGCCATGTAATCTTGGAGATCAATTTGCATAATAATGGAAAATGCAACCCTTCCATATTCTAACATAGAGAACATCCCATAAGAAAGGCTTTAGTTAACTTTTGCTACTTTTGTATAGTTATCCTTGTCTTTTACTCAACTTAATATTTTGATATTAATTTAGCTTTTACCGCGGTTATAAAAGTGCTTTTAGCCAAGTTATAAAAGTGCTTTTAGCTAAGTTAACTAAGCAGTTTCTTTTTCGATGTAATCACTAAATAACTGCAATGCAATTTCAATGTCTTTATAAAGCCAAGATCTAATATGTAAATGAATGAGTTTGATAGAAAAAGGTATGTTTCCCTGGTACAATTAAATTATTAAAAATTTTGTTTTGTTTTACATAAGTGGTAATGTTTTCAACCTTATTTTTTAAGAATTGTGTGGTTGTCAAGGCTTAAGCATGCAATACATCCAATGGTTAAAGTTTTCGTAAATTCTTTTCAACTAATAAAATATATTGTGATATCCATGTTTATAGTTCTTTATATTTATGGTTATATTTTTTTTGAATTATTTCAAAGTTCATTTTTAAATTTAAGGAGTCAATTTAATGTTAAAAATTTAGAATTTTATATTATATTCAAGATTATATTTTTATTATTATTATTCCCTGCTAAGGTAAGGATATACTTTCCATTTTAAAGTCAAAGTCTTTTGATTTTTATTAATTCTTAATTTTTTATTCTATTTTTGTTATGTTTTGTAATGTTTATCAAAAATATATTATTAATCTAAATTTATGAAAATTAAAAAATATATTTTCTATTTTCTCAAAAAAAAAAATCTATTGATTAAGTACAGTTGGGATTTGACATAAATTCCTCGAAGAGAATATTTATTTTTTAAATATAAAAATTATTTAAAAACAATAAATTTAAGAATTTTACACATAATCACACTCAGTACATAAATATTAAATAAAACTTGCTTGGTACATTGGACCTGACGTTACGGTCGTGGAGGAAAACCTGCTTTCATAGATCTCTATGCTTCAACACAACCAAATTGTTCAGTTTTGCGTGGAGACGACATAATTGAGATTGGTAAATAAATAAGTAATTCCCACGAAGCGCATAATTGTCCATCTTTTCAGTTTTATGATTTCCATAAAGCCATTTGCATGATTTATATGATATATTTCAAATGTATAGACCATTTATTAATTTGCAATAATGTTAAAAATGTATTCTAAACCAACCGAAATGAAGTGACAAGTAACACTCTGAAGTATTTGATAATTTTGACTCTGAAGTATTCATTAAGTAAAATTGAGACTTTGCTTTCTATCACTTAGTATAAATGGTGTGCGCATTTTTTTGGTTTATAAACAACAAGGGGAATTGCATAGCAGCTAGTCCCTGTTTGTTTGAAAGTTTTTCTAAAAGCATAGTTAAATTTTCAAAACAAAAGATTAATGGTTGCTAAGCATGATTTAGAAGCCATAAGAAATGTATTAAAGATTTTAGTTATGATATAAAAAATAAAAGACTTTAGTTATGATATAAAAAATAATGGTTGGATATGTGATTTATATGATAAGATGGTTTGTTTATTTGTATGAAAGCAAATACATTTGAAACACATTCATTTTTCAAGCTATACTATTGATCATTTTTTGCAGCCATTTGTTTACTTAATTGTCAGCGTTTCAAAGTGCTTGAACCACTTAAGCTCCCCTAAGGACTAGTCTTTAAATACTAAGCCTGGCTAGAACGGGTTCGTGGAAGAGTCTTTGGGGGATATGTTTTTTGGGGGGAACGGCTTGGTTTTGGGGTCTTCATTTACTGGTTTGGTATGTGGCTGAATTTTTTTTGTTCAGTGGAGGAGCTCCGATTTAAGGGTTTGGTATGAGTTCGTCGATGTGGGGAAAGCTTGTAATTTTACATTCCAAAAAGTGGAAAATTAGCCAATCCTATTTGATCATAAGTCTAAATAAGTCTAACAACAAACTTTTATGTTCTTTTATCTCTCCGAGTCTTTGTAATTTTACATTCCAAAAAATGGAAAACTAGCCAATTTTATTTGATCATAAGTCTAACAACAAAAAGCTTGTAATTTTACATTCCAAAAAGTGGAAAACTAGCCAATCCTATTTGATCATAAGTCTAAATAAGTCTAACAACAAACTTTTATGTTCTTTTATCTCTCGGAGTCTTTGTAATTTTACATTCCAAAAAGTGGAAAACTAGCCAATCCTATTTGATCACAAGTCTAAATAAGTCTAACAACAAACTTTTATGTTCTTTTATCTCTCGGAGTCTAAAACGGTTTCTAATAAAAATATCTCTTATGTTCTTTTAATAGAAAGATCTCTTCCCAAGTTCAATTACTCTTATTTATCAGCACTCATTTTTTAATTTGATGAAATGGTTAATGTAATTTTTAATTCATCAAAACCAAATATTTTGAAGGCATAATAAATCAACAATTTTATGAATTAGTCAAATTAATTATTTATTTCATTATACGGCAAATTTTTATGTTTTTTCTATAAATATCTCTTATATATTTTTTAATAAAAATATGTCTTACAAGTTCAAAAACTCTGATAATATTGAAAATAAACACTCATTTTTTAAATTGAGGAAATGGTTATTGTAATGATTATTAGAACATAATAAAAATATAACTTTGACGAGTCTTTGTGTAATAAATCATTGAAACTATTGAATTAGAAAAGCTTTATGAACAATATAAGCACGGTCTAAAATAACAGATTTTATTTGTTTCTATAATAGAACAAGCAAATTGTACTAATGTAACTTTTTAAGTTACATAACTAAATAGTCATATTTGAACTCGATAAAAACTCAATCAACCATATAACACATATTAAATATAAATTTAATAAACTATGACACACTTCAACATAGATTTATTTATAAACTATATCACTAAATGGTTACTTTACAAGTATGTACATTTTAAATGCAAACTAAAAACTCATATAATACATTTCAATATTTATTTTTAGTATCAAAACTCCCATTATTAAATATCATGTCCGCTTAGTTTCAATTTAATTCATACACTCTCACTTATTTGATTGTGGCATGTTACATGGTACTTATAACATTGGCAGGGAAGCTGCATTGCAGCTTTCTCTATTGTTTAATTTACTTCAAGGTCCATTCTTAAACTTAAGGAGTCAACTTAATGTTGTAAGGATGAAAATTTAGAATCAACTTATATTATATGATGATCAAAACTATTCTTAAATAATAAATGAGATAATTAGAACCACTCATACCACAACACCATTGTTTAGAAACAACAATCTAAAACACAACACCCTCTACTACATCAATGACAACTTGAAGTATAACAACAATTGCATAACCCTTTCACCCAATTCAAGGCATCCTTGTCCATCCCACCTTCGCAAGCTCAAGGCTTAAGTGAATTCCCTTGAGACACCTTAACCAAGTCAATCTCCTTACATAGAAGACTTTTTTTACAGTCACATGACATCCATCAGATAATATGATGGAAGCAATATGTGATGCATAACTGCTTCCACTTCCTAATATTCTACACACAATTTGAAGCATGGAAAAAATTATACATACTCATGCTTATTTGGAATTAGGTAATTTTTAAATAGTATAATCAAAATTGATCTCTTTTTAAGTATTAATTGTTTATTGGTGAATGAACATTTGAATTTAGAACCCAAACTCATTTCTTAATATTCTACACACAATTGAAACATGGAAAACATTATACATGCATAATGATTGGGATTAGAATATTTTTAAACTTTAGTCAAAATTTACCAATTAATTATTTATTGGTGGATGCTAGAAGCCTAATTATGTAGGTGTGATGCATTGTCAATATTAATTTTATTAATAATTATTTAAATTTGAACATGGTTATTTTTAATATCAAATGAGGAGTATTAATTTAAGGAAACTAATTTTTTTTAAAAATTTAAAAAAGTTATTTTAAAAGAAATTAAATTTCTTTTAAAATTCAAAATACAATGTTTTTTAATCTTACCAAATTTCTATTTAGCAATACAAAGATGTTCACACTCCCTCAACCACATTCTTTAGAATCAATTTTGTAAATCTTTCATATATATATATAATATTTTTTTAATATATGTTTATATTTTTTAATTTAAAAAATTAAAATTAAATTACAATTAAAGTTAATAAAAAATAGTTATTTTTTAATTTTTAATTTTTTGGATTTTTCTTTATTTGGGTGGTAATTAATAATGATGATAATGATGTCTTTTAACATTTTGTAGATCAAATTGGTTTGTAGAATGTGACTAAAAACAATTAAGAAATTAAAAATCTCAACGTTGCTCTTTTAGATAGTTGTTTTAATGTGAGTTTAAACTCACAATAAAAATTTTAATTTTGATTTGGTTGTCTTAGTTTAGAATTTCATGCACAAAATTGTAATTGGAGATATAAATAAATTACATGTAATATTATTGTATAAAAGACATGTCAGAAGGAAATGAGTTTTGTTTTCAAAATTTATTTTAAGTTACATAAATTACAAATTCTTTTAACTAAAGAAATTTTGGAAGAGTTCACTATCGAGTTTAGTATGAAATTCATGTGAATTAATTCTTATTTTAACAATTATCATTTCATTTTTTTCTTGAGACTTAAGGGTAAGAAACATATTAATCTATTTTTAATAAGGGTTTATATTAATTATGAAGGAAAGCTCCAAGAATGCGCAAAGAAGGAGTACGTTGCATCATAGATTGTGAATATTGGATCGGATCTGAGTGCGCTGGTTTGACATCTGAGTACATTGCATCGGAGAAGAATTTTGGATTGGCATGGGAGGATCAATTTATTGATGTGATTAACACTTTAATGAAGGAGGACTTTCGAGATGAAAAGGCTACTGAAATAATTAAAAGGAAGGAGCTACTGACGCCTACACTTAACTCCAACATAGGTGTTGTAACAGAAGGTTGTACACATGTAGATATTGATCATCCCAAGCTTTTGAACTTGGTTTACCATAACCCGTCATCACAAATGATTTTGGGTTTGTAGAAAGAGGTGAATATTGCTGTCACCAGAGATGCTTCACGGAGTTTGGGTCTGGAAGGTATATCAGAAGGAGAAAAATACCACCGAAATTTCATAGTTTGCCAACAATCGAGAGCTACTCACAGTATTACAAAAAATAAAGCGAAAAAAAAGGAAAGTGGTATACAAGAAGGGAGTTAGAATAACGGTGGGGGATGATCTCCGGATAGAGAACATACTCGAATTCGCAGGGAAAACTCTTATTGGAAGGTTTTAATGGTGTTCAGATTTCTTAAAAAATCCTTTGGATGTGGATTGAAAGGAGGTGGGAACCAATTTTACATTATTGTCCAACCTTTTATAGTATGACCATGGGATGGATGAGTTTTAAACTCCAATTAGAAGAGGATGTTGTGAAACTCTTAAAGGACAATTGGACGTGGGGGAATAATTTATTGACCCTACAATTATGGAACCCATGTTTCGATCCTAGGAGGGAGACTACAAGCAAAGTACCTATCTAAGTTAAAATACCTGCCCTTCTTAATGTATTTTGGAATGACAAGTTCTTGTCTGAGTTGGGAAATGCACTGAGAAACACAATATATGTAGACCCATCATACAAATTCCAGGCTATGAGGACGGTGGCAAAGGTATTAGTATCTGTGGATTTGTCTGAAGGACTTCCAGAATTCATGGATCTAAATTTTACTTTGAGCATGGCCGAAGTTTGGGGATTGACTGACATACCTGATCCATTACAAGGTTATTTCCAATTTCAGTTGGAATTCTTGGATCTGATAGACATAGAGCCTACAGATCTAAAACCAACTCGGTATAACAAAAGGGCCAGAGAGGCTGTTGTTTGTTAGTTTTTCATCATTTAATTCAATATGATCTAGGATCTTAACTGAGAGAACAACATGTACAACATATCAAACACAAGAGACAAGAGACACAAAGCATTTCACCGGGGAAAACCAAGAAGGTGAAAAACCCCGCAACTTCCTCAGAGATAGAATGAGCACCAATACAAAGATCACAAAGATGAATCCCCAAAAGATAGATGTCTGCAGCAGCTACTCCTCCTCCACTTGTGCGCACTCCTCCTCTCTCTCACTAATGCGAAGTGAGTGAGTGAATGAATAGAATGACAGAGTCACACTCTCTATTTATACAATGACTTGACTTGCCTTTAACCCTAGCTGGGCCGACTTCCTAAGGAAGCCTAATAACCCATCCACATGTCACTGGGCCGACCCCACTAGGGTGGTCTAATAACCCTTTAATCTACACTGGGACGACCCCTCTAAGGTGGTATAATAACCCATCAAATATAAGTTACGACACTTACAATGTAACTTGCAACACTTGCAAATACAAATGACGACACTTCCAATCGGAGGAATAATACATCTCCGTTGAGGATACAATAAAGTACAAATGTAATACATACAATATACAAGTGAATATCTTTCAAAGTTACAAATACATCAACACTCCCTCTTAATTAGGAAGGTATTCTCTTGACACAAGCATCGATACATATAGGCACAAGTCTTCAATACTGGAATTGGATCATCATCACTAGATCACTGGAGTATCATCGTCACTGCTGTTGTACCCGTCATCTCGATCACTGGTGCTATCTCTCAATTCTTCTCGTAATAGGAAGTTCTACAGAGCCAACCCTTTTTCATGCTGGATGTAGGCCTAGCCTCCTGTAGGTCTTCATCATCTCTGCGAGCGGGCCATCCGGTGGAATCTTAGGATTGATTACGTGCGTCAACAAAACCTAGCAAGAGCATCCCAAGACAGATTATGAGCTTACTGCTCAACCTATAGGATCTCCCAGGGATCTAGTACATGTGGCCTCGCAAAACCTAGCAAGATCATCTCAGGACTGATTACGTGCCTATCTCAACCTACAAGATCTCCCAGGAAGCTATTATATGCAACCAGGAAAGCAAAACCTAGAAAGAGCATCCCAGGACTGATTACGTGCCCAGCACAACCTGCAAGATCTCCCAGGGAGCTATTATATGCCTCCAAGAAAAACCTAGCAAGACCATCCTAGGACTGATTACGTGCCCAGCACAACCTGCAAGATCTCCCAGGGTGAAATTACATGCCACGAACAAAACCTTGAAAGAGCATTTGCCAAATCTCCCAGGGAGCTATTATATGCCATACGAAAAACCTAGCAAGAGTATCTGCAAATATCCCACGTCGCTATTATATGTCCCTCCAAGCAAAACCTTAAAAGACCATTTTCCATATCTCCAAGGGAGCTATTATATGCCATAGGAAAAACCTAGCAAGAGTATATGCAAATCTCCCAGGGAGCTATTATATGCAGGCACAACTTGTCCACGACCACGGAGTATCATCCTGATACTCATGATCAACCTGATCATCCTTGCATGAAGCATCATCCTGATGCTCATGATCATACTGATCATGATCATACAGTGCATCATCCTGATGCACATCATCATCACATGATCATCCTGATCATCATAGCCTCATCCTAATGCATATCATCTGGAGCATCGTCTTGATACTCATCATCATCACATGATCATCATCATAGTATCATCCTAATCATCATCATAGCATCATCCTGATGCATACCATCTGGAGCATTGTCCTGATGCTCATCACACATGATCATCCTAATCATCATCATCTGGAGCATCGTCCTGATGCTCATCACACAACACTTACATCCACAACCATGGGAAGGATCCTCCTACCACCATGCTTGGAATGGCTCCTGCAAATGTGTCCCATCACTTCCTCCTCGAAGTATATTCTATCCGAAGAACACCAAGCCTCTCTCTGAAGTACTCGAACTTCACTCTGGCTAGTGGTTTGGTCAACACATCTGAAATCTACTCATCTGTCACAACATACTGGAGCTTCACTACTTCTCTCTGCACCATATCCCTGATATAGTGATACTTGATCTCGATGTGCTTCGACTTGTCATGGAACACCGGGTTCTCAGACAACTTCACACAACTTTGGTTGTCACAGAAGATACAAGTAGCATCCAACTGGAGATCAAACAAATCAGACAGTAGCTTCCTTAGCGATACTGCCTCACAACTAGCCGAACAAGCTGCGACATACTCCGCTTCGGCTGTACTCAATGCTACGCAGGATTGCTTCCTGCTAAACCAAGAGATCACACTTGATCCCATACTGAAGCAGCACCCCGAGGTTCTCTTCATATCTGCAGCACTGCCAACCCAATCTGAATCAACATAACCCTCCAGGTTAAACTTTTGATTCGCATCATACTTGAGCCCATAATCGATCATACCCTTCAGGTACCTCATACTTTACAACAATCAGGACATGTCTGGGATCCGTCAGGAACTGGCTCAAAGTGTTCACCACAAAGGAAATATCTGGTCTCGTGTTCATTAGGTACATAAAGGACCCAATCATCTGACAATACATCGTGGCATCAACCGACTCTGATGAAGCATCACCACTTCAGGATCTCTACTGCATACTTCCCTTGTCCAAGGAAGATTCCATCTGCACTCTGCCACACCTCCATACCTAGAAAGTAATGCATCATACCCAAGTCCTTCATCTCGAACTCGACAGCAAGCTTCCTCTTCGTGTCGGCAATCAACCTATCCTCACAAACAGGTCATCCACATACAATAGGAGTATCACTGGATTGCCTTCCTCAACCTTGTAGTAAAAGTTGGAATCTGCTTTACTCTTGGTAAAGCTCAAATTGGACAAGAAGCTGTCTATCCTGCCGTACCATGTCCTGGGTGCTTGCTTCAAGCTACACAAGGCTTTCTTTAACTTGCACACATATGACTCCCTGTCATGTGTCTCAAAAATTGAGTGGCTTCTCCACATACACTTCCTCTTCAACTACACCATTCAAGAAAGCTGTCTTGACATCCATCTGGTGTATCTTCCACTTCATCATTGCATCCAGAGCAAGTACTGTTCCGATGGAAGTGTATCTGGCTATAGGTGCAAAAGTTTATTCATAATCTATCCCTTCTTCTGGGAGAAGCCATGAGCCACAAATCTTGCCTTGTATTTCTCTATGCTACCATTTGCAGCATGCTTGATCTTTTAGATCCATTTGGAAGTCACAATAGACTTCCATTCTAGTCTCGGGACCACATCCTAGACATCATTATTCATGATCAACCGGTACTCCCCGATCATGGCATCCTTCCGTTATTGCATCCCGGATCCTGGGAACTTCAGATTCTTCAATATCTTCAACAAATAGTTTTATGGATTTGTTGAGTCTTCGTCGCTTGTTCTTCAAAACAAGTCTCTCTTGTAGGTGATGGTACACGGTCTTTACTACCAGACAAGTTCAATTCCATGATTAGAAACATCTCATAGATTTCAGAAGAAAAAAATTCTTACACATAAAGACATATGTCATACAGTCATGCAATTATCTTAGCCAATGCTTCAATACAACATTTATCCATATCCCGTAACTTTCTAGATGCCTTCCATCTCTACCAGAACACTGTTAAGAGTGTGCACAACTCCCAACATGTCAGCAAAGAGGTTTCATTCTAGATAAGTAGCAATGGAATGTTGTACAGTACCATAGGCCACTTACCCATTACTTGTATATTAGTAGTATCTTGTTCATTAATGCAACTTTTCTAATATGCATAATATACATCCTAAATCTAGGAACATGAGTATGTATGTGACTGAACAACATCATTTAAGTAATCATATATACAAGAAATGACAATTCAAATACTTATCTTTGTTTGCTTGTTGGGTGGACTCCCTCTCAATCTTTGCTTCCTTACATGAACTACTGGAGTGTGCTCCCTCTTGATCTTTACTCCCTTGTAGGAACTACTGGAGTGTGATCCCTCTTGATCTTTGCTTCCTGGATTATCTGACTTTGTGTCACCTACCCAAATTCTGAAATTATTATTTTATTGGAAAAATACTTTATGTTAAATTTTAATGACAAAGTTTTGTAATTATGACCAAGTTTGGTCAAGGATGAATGTAATTACTGAATTATTATTATTTAATAAATTAAAATAGGAGACAAACACCCAAGGGAATTGTTAAATGAGTGTTCACTGACCCACTAGGAGGAATGGAAGCTGTTAGAAGGCATGGGATAGATGGCATCGATTGCACTTCACCACTGGCTGTTGGTTATGGGACAACTACCCCTACAGATGTGGCATTATCCCCCAAGTGGAGGGAGTGAGCAGGCGGCTCATTTAATGACCAGTTAACAACTGAAAGGCCTAGGCAACCTACATAAGGCAAAATCGAATTGAGCGGGCAACTCTTACACAATATTTTCTGCAGAAATATTCCTCATGTGCATTAGGTGATCACTAAGAGATTCGAATAGGGAGGCTATGTGAGAGTGCAATTGTAAGTCTACAAATTATTTTGAGAAGGAGAACCAGAGGTGCTGGTGCAAGTCCCTTTGACTAGTAAGTCTTTAAGACTGGATAACTATTGCTACTGCAAGTTGAGGTCCTAAGCTTCTAAGTTTCTTCCTCCTGGTGGTTTAGTGAACAGGCTCGGGGGTCCTAAGGCAAGTAACTTGGCTGTCTTCAGGAATTGGTTGGGTGGAATAGGCTCCTTGGGCTGTTTGTTTCCCTACAGTTAATCAGGTTTTGTTGTTCCTATTTTTTTTACAGTTTAATATTTCTGTTTAGTAAAAATTATCAAACTCTGTTTTGTAAATGAATTTATTTTCTGATCTTTGTTTAGGTCTGAATGATAAAGCTTTGTTAAAGATCTGATTAGATAACCATCTCTATATTTTTCCACATGCTGTTATTTGCATCGTACTCTAGTATAGAGAAGCAAATTAAATAATAGATGAGAGATATGCAGATTGCCATTGATTAGACAAATAATTAGAGTAAGTGCTATGATTACAATTTTGTCCTATATCTAAACATAGTAAAAATTTACTGTATAGTATCGACAGTGATATAGGATTCTTTTGTTATTTCATGTAAGATAAATATAGTCTAACTTCTGCATAGTCATATATTTTTCTCTTATCTCTATTCAATCAAGATAGCAAGCAAATGCAATTAAAATCATACATATCATGTTTTCCAAGTAATAGTATTTCCAAGGATTTTAACAGCTACAAGAACTAATTAAACTATAGTTTTCTTATCTTTAAACATACTTTATTTCTTCATTGATTTCCTAGTTGATTTCATGTATCAACTGTTTATTTCAATAGTATAAAAACCTATTGCACTGCAAACCCTAACTCTATATACAAACATCATATTTTCTATCTCAAAAACAAACTGTAGACATTATTCAAGAATGATAACATTTATGACTTATGAAACCCTAGTCATTACTTTCCAGAACCATATCATCTTTTATATATGGTAAGTTACTATCTGATAATTATCTAACAGTTAGCCAAAGGCACAAATTACATACTCATGTTTAAACCTTAGCTTACAACCCTAGTATCCAAACATACACATTAACGAAATTATCTTGTCAACGATTTAATCTTGGATACAAACCCTAGTACAAGCCCGAAAACATTTGAAGTCACAGGTAAGATATCCTTTGTAAAAATCGAAACTAGAACATGGGGGCAACCCTTTCAAAATATTTAACAATCGAACTATCTCAACAACTTTCCAAAATTATAGTTATCAACAAAGAGAATGAAGTACAAACATACATTTTGCAAACTATAAACCCTCGGCCAAAGATAAATATCATGGCTCGGCAAATCTTCACAATTATTTTACACAGTGATCTTCACGATTTTGTTTAAACATAATTTTCCATTGTAAGAAACGAATCATGGTTTACAGAGATAAACGAGCTCTCAGCTCTTAGTTTCATACTAAAAAAAAACAACCAAAAACTCAACAGAGTTCACATTCGGACCTATCAAGGTTCCAAACAACACGAAGAAGCTTAAACCTTTTCAACAAAAATGAAACGAGAACATTTTATCCTCAAAATACAAAGGGTTATACCCTTGACTCCTTGCATTACGAAAACGAATGCTAAGCTCTTATCAACGATGAGCTGGGCATCAAAAAGGCCAAATAAGCAACTTAAACATTTGAGGGTTACCCTCTGTACATCTTTTTGTGTCAACATAAAAACATTAAAAACTCAATAGTCGACTGTCACCGAAAAACAAGTGGAACAGTTTCGACTCTCGGCAATAGTAATCATCACCAAAACCAAGTCTAAAGGCACCTACGAGGTTTGAGGACCACCGGAGCTTACCAGGAATTGGATGCATGCATTCATTTCCAAAACCCTTTCCAAACAACCTCATTCGAAACCAATTCCTGCCAAAAACACATTCAAGAAGTTTAAAATAGGAAAAAGTAAGTATGAAAGCTTTAAAACATAGCAATATGTATTATGGGTGAGTGCATACCTTTAAACTCATAAGCTCTGAGCCCTTGTACATCACCTAGCAAGAACGACGTAGTTTATTGGATTGACTGAAACCACGGGCTATTTATAGAAGAGCCAAACTACAAATTCCTGAGTTGATAGAAGTAAAACCAAGCACTACAACCTCTAACTGTATCATATCACCATGGTACCTAGGGCGAACCTGCAACTATTTAAAATCACCACCCACAGGTCTCAAGGTCGAAACCTCTGAGTTACCTTGTCTAAACCCTATTTTCCAGCAGCCTGTCGGCCTCATCACTCAAACACCAGCGTAACAATGAAGGCCTAGAACTCTCCATCAAACACTTACAATGAGATTCTAGGGTTACCAAATCAATGACCCAGATCTATTTCAATCAACGAGCAAGAAGGTGCTAGTAAGCCACTTTGGAGGTTGAGCAACCTTTGTATTTATTACCTCATAAATTTTAAACAACCACGACAATGCCAACATAGCATACCAAGGATCATTACCGTATCCAGCTCAAAGGAGCGTAGACGTGGAAACCATGCACAACAAGATTCACAGTTATTATATCTACCAAGTTCACGTGGGTGATATTATGTGGAGTGCCAACAACAATTTCCCCTACGTGGTTTGGTATGGACCATTAATGCATGGATAGAACACTATTGTTGCCAGGTTGCAAAGCATGCCAAGTACCGGGTATTAAACTCCTGTCAAACATCGAATTCATTACTATGTCAGTTTCTATTTATACAACACAATTGCATAGTTTCAAATTAATATTATGGCATCGTAACATTAGAGTAATGCTATAACACTTATTTTGTTTGTATTGCATTTGTTTTATGGTGTTGAGTCATATAGGGTAAGGCTTATACGTTTGTATAATAGCCAACCTTTGTCGACTTTGATAAATAGAGATTATAGGTAGTTAGGATCCCTATTTATACAAATTATAATGTTAGATTTTAACACAAGAATATATTCTATATATATATATTATATATGGTTTAATTTGCAAACAATAGAGAGGGAGTAGGATTACATGTTAAAATTCTCAAGCAAGACTATAAGGCTATTTAATAACATAAACACTAAGCGCAATAATTATATTTCGCGTAATAGCTTTTTATTGTAAAGTGTTTTCGATAAACTAGTAGTGCAAATACTATATCTACGACATACAATTAGAATTACCTTAAGACGTTGGTAACATTCTTCACATTAATGACGATATTCATGACAATAAACGTGGTATCATAAGAAATAAATAGACGACGCCTTTTCAATAAACTTAGAAGGGTATGCGAGTCAGCATTTGAACTAGTATCAGAACTAAGTATTCATACCTGCAAGTAACTTGTTTTGCAAAGGAGTTCATAACGTTTTATTATTACATCGACGTTGAATTGAAAAGACACACGTACTCTTAAATCATGTGATCATAGAACTTCTTACCTGTTAGCTGCACATAGAAACATATCAAATGCCTTAGCTTTTGCAACTAAGTAAACTCCAGGGTACCTCATAGGACACCCTTATCACCAAGAAAACAATCCGTCAGTATCTTGTCAAAAGGAAACCTGTTCACATCATATTTCCAACTTTTCAATTAATTGGAGCAATTATTGTCATAAGCGTGTTTTTCAGAAGTATGATGTGTCGCTGTCATTCAAAATGTTTTTGACTTCGTAATTAAGTTATGTTTAGTATTAATGACTTCTTTAATCTTTGTCGTCTTATCAAGCATTTGTTATTCCTGCAACTATAATTATTACATTTAATGTTGTTTTTAAAAGTTTTAAATTTTTATGAAAATTTAGGATGTTACACTTTGAACTTATATCCATCCTGGACCACTATGCATGCTTAAGTGTGCACTAGTGTCATCCTTGTGTCATCCTCAAGATCGCATACATAATCATACATGCATTAGTATAATCTCAATACTATCAAAACATTATGATTCTACATATGTATGGTCATGATCATTTCATATACAGGTAATTTATCACAAGCATTAGTATTTCAAGGTTTCAGGGAGGACTTCTTTTACTCATGCATATTCTTATTTGACCATTGGACTCTTCTAGTTTTTCATATCATCAATCAAAGTAAGAAGCATAATATGCATAAACCCATGATTATTCAAACCTATAACTTCATGAATAATCATTATCAATCATACGAAAGCATACTTATATGAGACCCTAACACAAGGTAGGATTCTAACTTGATATAGGAAAACATACCTGGATTATCATGTTTGTGAGTTATGTCTAACATACCCAAAAAATGTCTTCTTTGTTCTTTTGATTTAGAGACCTTGTGCTAGTAACCTTCAAATCTCATAAGTTAAGCATTGTAGAACCAAATTATACATACCTCGTAAGTAGAGATTCTATGTGATCAATGGATATGGACGAGTCTTTGTCTTCATGTCACCATGGTCATATGTTCTTGATCTAGAACTTGATTTGTCTTTCTTGATGTACCTTTCATCTTAGCGGACAACATCATCCTCATACAACACCACAGTGCATTAGTACAATCATAAGTGTCATAAACCTAATCAATGAATGTCTTCTATTATTCACATGCATTCATACTTTTACTAAGGTGATAAGACAAGTCTAAAATTAATCAAGACTGTACTAACCTCAATAATATGAAAACAAACATATCATAAACTTAATGATGAACGGATTTCAAAACATACTTGTATCTCCTCAAGTCATACCTATCGGGATTGCTTGTAATCTTCTTTTGTAAGGCCTTAGCCTCATATACCTCTGGAACTGGAACTTCTGTAGGTGTCCAAATCATTAGCTTCTAGGATTAACCCAATCCACTTGATTTGTTGAATCTGGATCTAAAATTGGCTAGGATTTGTCAGAGAAACCCTAAAAATCCAAACTTGGAATTTCAAACTTCTGTCTGGATAGGGAGATGCATATGACTAAGGCGAGCAAGATGGTGTGCTCGGATTTTGAAAACTCCAAAAATTGACCTGCGAGTTTCGGATCTGCAACTTCTATCAAATTCTGGTTTTCTGGTCAAAATCCCGAACTAGGGTTTGATAGAGCCCAAGGTTCTACCCAACCAAAACATTCGATCTTAGTCTCTAAATTTCGATTTTGATGAGGATCATCTAGCCGTGGTCTTAGATTCCAAAATCCCAACTTTTACTGAAACCCTAATTTCCCGCAGCAGTGACAAACCAAAAATGAAAGTGCTCATAATCCAATTATGTTTGGACAGAAATATATGCCATATTGTTTCTGATGTATCTCTGAAATTTTGGATCCTCAGGGTCTGAAACTTTGGCCTATGGTAGAATGACCTGTCATCTTTCCAACCCCATAGATCTGAGCTCTAATGGATTCTCCATGAGAGAGATATGCTAAGTGTCGCAACATGACTTGTTTATGGGATGAAACAACATAGCGAACTTGTATAGAGTGCCACGTGTCACTGTTTCAACTTCAACCATTGAAACTCGGACCTATTAAACTAAATTCCGTGCCATAACTTTCACTTTTTATGGAATTCCATTTGGAGCTTCCTAGCCCGAGATATGACCTTTGTGCCTAGGTCACCTATTTAGGGATGCATTCTGGAAGAGGAAGAAACCCTAACTTGTACGGATCATATCTCACAAAGCAAAATGAATCTGAGGTTGATCTTCGGACACAAGGTACATGAACATTTCATCTTCGTCCTGTAAAAGTTTCAGATCCTGAACCTTCGCCAAACCTGATTTATAGTGAAAGTTCCACGATGGTTGGTTTTTACTATACCAAGCCCTAGCTTCCAATTTGTCGCAAGTGCAACAAGTGTCGTAAATGCCATACAATGTCTTCCTTCAGGATAGCTATGATACCATGTTAGTTTTTCATAATTTAATTCAATATGATCTAGGATCTTAACTGAGAGAACAACATGTACAACATATCAAACACAAGAGACAAGAGACACAAAGCATTTCACCGGGGAAAACCAAGAAGGTGAAAAACCCTGCAACTTCCTCAGAGATAGAATGAGCACCAATACAAAGATCACAAAGATGAATCCCCAAAAGATAGATGTCTGCATCAGATACTCCTCCACCACTTGTGCGCACTCCTCCTATCTCTCACTAATGCGAAGTGAGTGAGTGAATGAATAGAATGAGAGAGTCACACTCTCTATTTATACAATGACTTGACTTGCCCATAACCCTAACTGGGCCGACTTCCTAAGGAAACCTAATAACCCATCCACATGTCACTGGGCCGACCCCACTAGGGTGGTATAATAACCCTTTAACCTACACTGGGCCGACCCCTCTAAGGTGGTCTAATAACCCATCAAATATAAGTTACGACACTTACAATTTAACTTGCGACACTTGCAAATACAAATGACGACACTTCCAATCGGAGGAATAATACATCTTCATTGGGGATACAATAAAGTACAAATGTAATACATACAATATACAAGTGAATATCTTCCAAAGTTACAAATACATCAACACTATTGCTAAGATAATATATAGATTCATCATGTCTAACTCAATAATGCATAATGTTGAAAGAAGCAAATATTGGAGATTATCAGGAGGTGGATCCGATCATCTTCCAATTATTCTCCAGATGGAAAAAGGTAAGAAAAAACCTTCTACTCCCTACAAATTTAACCCTTTATGGTTGGAGGATCCTGATTTTGTAAGCCTTATCAAAGGAAATTGAATCCTTTTGTTGTTAACTCGGATCAATCTCCTAGTCATCAGTTTGCTAACTCTTTGATTTTAGTAAAGAAAATATCCGTTGATTGGTCTATGAAAAAGATGAAGAGCAGGGATAAGAGACTAAAAGATAGAGAGAAGTAAATTGAAGGGATATTTTCCTATGATACTAGGTCTATATGTGTAAAAAACATACAAAAGTTCGCTGAATTGGAGAGGTCCAAAAATGAAATTATGAGGGAAAGGGAGGCGAAAAGCCATATGAAAAGTTGCGCTATTTGGTTGGCTTTATGGGATCAAAATACTTATTTCTCCCACAAGTTCGCTAACCAGAGGAAAAGGAGAAACACTATTTGGGAGATTTCAAAACTTGGAGGGGAAACTATAAGAGGGTTCTACAATCTAGTTGATGAAGGGGTAAAGTATTTCAAAGATATATACACAAAACCATATAGGAACAACTTACTAGAACTGGTTCAAACTTGCTCCTACTTTCCTAAATGGATAAATGAACAAGATAATGAGAAATTATTTGCCCCAGTAAATATGGAGGAACTGGAAGCAATTCTAGGTAAATTTAAAAAGGACAAGGGTCCATGCCTAGATGGGTGGACTTACAAATTTTTTATAGCTTTCTTTGATTTGATGGGAACCGGCTTGCTAAGGGTAATTGAAGAATTGAGAATTTCAGGTAGGATTCTCCACTACTTTAACTCAACCTTTATTATTCTTATTCCAAAGATGTACAAACTTGCAAATTTTGGGGAATTTAGACCTATCTCTTTATGTCATGCACTGTACAAGATCATATCAACGATCATAATAGTCAGGACAAATCCTTTTCTCTCAGCCAATATGTCACCTGAACAATTTGAATTTTTATATGGGAGGAAAATTCATGATGATGTAGGTACAACTCATGAATACTTACACTCGATCAAAACAAAGAAGATTGTAGCAAAGGTAATCAAAATTGATCTTTACAAGGTGTATGATAAGTCTTGTTGGTTATATATCAGACTAGTTTTAATTAAGATTGGTTTCTTGTTGGAAATGGTAAACTCGATATTGGCTTGCATGACTACTATTAAATTTGCACTAGTTATTAATGGGGTGGCAATAGCGTTTTTCACTCCTTCAAGGGGAGTGAGACAGGGTTGTCCCATGTATACATACTTATTTTTGTTAGTTATGGAGGGCTTTAGCATATCACTAAAAGTGGCTAACATGAACGACAACATCTAAGGCATAAAATTTGGCATGGAGGTTAGTGTTACGCACATTCTCTTTGTATAAGATGTGTTGTTGTTCCTTGGTGATTCTGATGATGGAGACACATAGGTGAAATAAATCTTAAATAAATTTTGTATAGCGACGTGAATGGTGATCAATTATGATAAATTTGCCTATTATTATAATGATATAGAAGAGATTTCTTTACAGAATTTTCATGATAAATTTTCTATGGAACAATTTGATTTAGACACGGGTTTCAAGTATCTTGGATTCTAGTTAAAACCAAACGACTATAGAAGAACTATTTGGGCCTGGTTGATCAGTAAAACTAAAACTCGGATCAATTTCTGGTGTTATCCCTGGTTATCTAGAGGGGGAATATAAATTATGGTACAAGTTGTTCTAAATGTTATTCCTGTTTACTGGATGCTTATAACATAGATTCCTAAAGGTGTCCTGGTTCATATTAGGAAGATCTGTTATAATTTCTTATGGAGAGGCAATGCAGGGCCATGTATACATTGGACCGCTTGGAGTTTGATTGCAAAACCAAAAGAAGTTGGTGGGTGGGGACTAAATGAATTATTTAGTTTTGGCAGGTCAATAGTAGCTAAATCGGTTTTGGAATTTCATTTCAAAAGAAGGTAAGTGGAAAATTGTTCTCAAAACTAAATATATGAGAGGTGGAGACATTTTGGATTGGATTAAAAATCCGATCAAAAATTATAATGGAGGATCTATTTTTTGGAAAGCCAAACACTAGCCTTTTCGATCATGGGAGACTTGCTTGCTTGGATATTGGGGAATGGCTTGAAGGAATTAGTAGGGGTGGATGGAATTATGGGTTGTGTGCCTCAGGTTAAACTTTCAATTGATTTGGTAAAGAATTTAAATGAACGGGGTTTGGTTTATGTGAGAGATATGGTGACTACAGATGATGACAACAATATGCAATAGGATTGGAAATCGATTGTATCTTAGGACCTAAATAAGAGGTGGGATTTGGAATGGGAAAATTGGTTAGCTAAAACGAGAAATGACCAAATTTATCTTTCAAATGAGGATGATACATTGATTTGGACTGGCAATAGTGAGGGTGGGAAGTATATAGTAAGATTGGATTATTTTTTTTTTGGGTTAGATTGGAAGATTAGAGGCTTTGGTGGTGGTCCACTTTATGGAAAATTCCAGCTCCATACAAATGTAGAATGTTTATGTGATTAATTCATAAAGAGAAAGTGCTAACTTGAGATAAGTTGTGGAAGAGGAACATTGAAGGTCCAAGCATATGTAGCATGCGCATGAGTGCTAAGGAAACAAGTAAATACTTGTTCATTTATTGTCCCTTCACTAAACAGACCTGAAAAGGTATCAGTGATGGTCTCCAAGTGGAGAAACTCTCGGAAGCTGCTTCAATTGAAGAATTTTTGGTGTATTGGTTAAGAAGAGCATATTTAAGAAATATAAAGTGTGTGCCTTTCTTAGCAGCATGGGGAATTTGGAAAGCCCGAAATGATAGGATCTTTGAATATATCAAGAAGCCATGATTTCTAGTGAGTGCACAAGTTTTTTCTCTACATAAATTTTCCAAAGAATAGGATTCAACAAAAAAGGTGAGAATGCAAAAAGATGTCAGAATAGATGGTACTGGTAGCTAGTGTTTTTTTGATGGAGCCTGTAATGGAGAAAATGGAAATTGTGGATTGGGGGGGGAATCTCTTTTTAATTGAAGATCATCGTATTTAATTCAAAGCAAATGGTGGAAGGGGTACAAACAATAGATCAGAGTGCTTGGCATTGAGAACCATCCTAAAATTAGCCAGTGAAGAAGATGTACAAGACTTACAAGTTTTCGAAGACTCGGATTTTGTGGTTGACATTATGAATGGCAAAAATAATCTATTAAACAACAACTTGCAGGGTATTGGTTCATTACTGAAGCAATTCGCTAGAGATTTTAACTCATTCCGCATATGCCATATTTTTAGAGAACAGAATGAGAGAGCTGATGCACTTTCAAAGGAAGGCCTTCTCTTAACAGTAGGGACAATCATATATGCAAGAATCCGTAAGGGCATTGAAGAAGTAAAGAATGCAGTATTTGATTTTATGACAAGATAGATTTGGTTTTATGTTTAAATGAAGGAGATTCTGAATTTTGATTTTCAAATCTTAAAAAATTTGACAGAAGGTACAAATTTTGAAGTTTTTTTTTGGACATAAGCTAAAATGATGAAACTTTATTACAATTTTGAAATTGTAAGTTTTTGAGTCAACAGATTGGGTTCTAAGTGCAACTTACACGCGATGTATATGTTTTGTTTTTTTATTATGAAGAATAAAATGTGATTAAATCCATCTTAAACAAGGAATCTATCAAGCATAGGGAGGGATCTGATTTCTTGAGGTGTAATTTTAATATTAAATTTTTTACACATCCAAAAAATAATCGTTATACTCTGATTTCTTTTTAATCTTTCATATATAACACTTTTCTTAACCACCTAATTTAAAGCAAATTGATATATAGAATGATAATATTATAATTAAATACAATCAATAAATTAAATTAAATTAAACATATTTAATTAGGCGAAAACGTAATTTGTAAGATGTGAATGTAATTCATCTAAATAAAATGAAGCTTTAAATAAAACATATTTAAATAATAATATCGAACTTCATCAAGATAAGAACAAAAGCCATATAAACCTCTTAAATCACAATGAGAATAAAAACATACATACCTCAAAATTAAAATTTAAAAAATAAAATAAAAACTTGCAGGGTATTTAATTTCTTAGTGTATGATACATGTTTATATGGCTTTTACAAATATATTTTAATATATTTTATTTATACATTTAAGTTTAATATCACGTGTGAAAGAAAAAACAAGATCCATGAGGTGGCAATGTCTTCGACATTACACCTACATTAACTAGAATGTGAAATGTCAAATTAGCAATTGCAATGTGAAATGCCAGATTGGGTTTAAATGTGCATGACAAATAGTGTTGTAGAGGTTGTAAAGATTACAACAATTATAACAGTGAAATCATATCATTGTTTGGAGAAACATGTTTTTGTGAGAAGCCATATATCAAGAATATAAAACATTTTTTTGGTTGTTCAAAAAGACAAACATCAAGGCAAAGATTTAAGGTTGTATTTTCAAATCTTGAGCAGGATGCCAAACAACTATACAAAATGCCTAGACATGTTTTTGATTGCTACGTGAAGCTGTTAGTGGAAACTTCAAAAGATCCAGACCATGAGTGACTTGAAGTTTGTTTTGGTGTTGAACTTGTCATATGTGAAAACAATGAACAAACAATCTGATGTCTGGGTTTAAGCGTTACAATATGCTTCTCTTAAAAAAAGCAAGATGCCTTTTTATAGTGCATCGTTGAGATGATCAAATCATATCAACATTTGGAAAAAATAAGTGCAAAGCTTTTTGCATTAATGGAAAAAACCATGCCCATGTAGTTGTTAATGGTTCACTGCATTGAACAAATTTACAATATTCAAGTCAAGTATTCTATTCTATTCAAAATTTCATCGATGTTTCAAAGTACCATATATATATATATATGCACAAATAGACCATGATCTATGCATTTTACTGAAGTTCTCTCTAGTGTGCTTTCATTGAATTTTTCTACCAAGGGAGCAGGAAGACCTTTTCAATGTTTTCTTCACATATCAGGAAGGTGAGAATGGAGATTATTATTGGTTAGACTACGGTTCAACAACAAGTCAGTGGGAGTTTACTTCAACTAAGCTAGATTTCGTTTCAGGTTTTTATCCTTAGACTAACTCATTTACTCATGAATGTCCTAAGTTTCCATTCCACTGGGATGCAATGCTATTTCAGATAATATTACAAAGTTGAAGGCCATAACAATTGAGATGAAGCCATAAACATTTCATATACCATTGAATAATGTAGAGGTCTTAATGGTGAGTTG
The DNA here is from genome assembly GCA_027924585.1 of Larix kaempferi. Lineage (NCBI taxonomy): Eukaryota > Viridiplantae > Streptophyta > Pinopsida > Pinales > Pinaceae > Larix > Larix kaempferi. The sequence goes on along the minus strand of BSBM01000541.1, from coordinate 7,149,570 downwards.
TAGAAGCTTTAAACATTGGATCAAATATATTTCAAGAATATAGTATGGACTTTTTTAAATTTTCAGATTGTTAGTAGAATTTTTTGTTTATTGAAATAATCAAATCATACCACCATTTGGAAAAAATAAGTGCAAATCATAATAACCAAATCAGATCACCGTTTCAAAAACACCAAGTCTGAAGCATGCTTTTGTGAGGAGACATGTGACAAGAATGTTTATATATAAGTACATTCAAATAAATCCAAAGTTAAGAGGTTGAGAACAAAATATTTGAGGGATAGATGCTTTGCTTGTTTAAACCATTGTAAGAGGTCGAGATCAAAACATTTGAGGGATAGATGCTTTCTTTCTTCAAACCACTATAATAACTTAAACTGGGATGCAATACTATTTCAGTTAATACTACGAAATTGAAGGCCATAACAATTTAGATAAGGTCGTAAACTTTTCATATGCAAATGCAAGCATAGAACATGACAATTGGAAAACATAACTATTCATTTGACATTTGATATCCTATTTGCACAAGTGTTGAAACTTGAATTGAGATCTTCAAAATCAAAGTTGCCTAAATCTTTATCAAGAAAAGTAGGCATAAAATTTATGTAAGGGCAAAGTGCATAGACAATAGCTACTGAATAGATAGATGATGCAAAGTCCAAGATTTGATGCAATGAAAGAACCATATATGGAGAATGAGCTGCAAACTATCAATAGCTGTTAAAAAAATCATATTGTTGTACTACTATAAGTATTCCAAAAAATTTGTTTTCTTGTACTGCACAAAAAGGGCCTACGCATTGTCAATTCCATCAGCTATGGAGTTGGAAAAAGCTACCATTGAGGCCATTTGACACATGCAAGAGATAAGTATGGAGGCAATAAACATTGTATGAAGCTGGTCTTATTTGTATATTCTTGATTTCAACAAGATATAGAGGGAACAAACCAAAGACATTTTGAAGCCTCAGCTGTACAAAATCTGGTGTGGAGGCAACAAGAAATTGCTATGGTAACCATTTCTTCTTTGTTTTCTGCATGTTAATGAATCTGCAAGTGGACATTGTATGCAAAGAATGGTTAAAACAAGGAACAATATAGCAGCAACATATGCATTTGCAATTTTCTAAGAGGACAACTTTCTTTGTTCTCGCAATGAAACAAGTCAAATTGCAAACATGCAGGAAAAATTGAGTAACATATTTGTATTTGCATAATGAAACCATTTGTGCAACTAAAAAGTAGAGTCAATGTTCCTTGCAATGGCATTGTTCAAGATTCAAAAGAGACTGTAGCTATAGAAAGAAGAATGCAAACTGAAAAGCGCAGATAGATGGAATTGAGCTTGGAAGGCCTAAAATTTGGAAAGATCCCTAGAATTCATTCAAAGAATAAAGTTGTGGAGTAATCTCTGAAATTCTTGACTGGGGACTAGTGTCTAGGGAATTCAGAGGTTACTCCGACATATTTATTGTTTGGATGAATCCTCCACACCTTGCAACAGTATAGATGTTGCACTCCAGACTTTAAATGAAATCTGTTTAAGGACATAGCAAAAGGATAAATTGTTATACTAGTCTTTCCTGTAGCAGATATGAGGTAATATTCTAACATGAAATCTCTTTCATGCAACATATTTCAGGTAATATTCTAAGATGAGATGTCTTTTTCAAAAACAAATATAGTGACATTGAAATCTAGCTACATCATGTTCTTGAAATTTTAGCTACATCATGTTCTTGAAATTTTTAACCTATAGCGGACAAACATCTTTTTGGTTATTGAATCAATAGCAATTGCAGGAAAAAGTTTTTTTAGTGGCAAAACAGAAGCATTTTCAATCACAGAGAACGATGCAAAATAAGCACAACACTGAAAAAAGATGATTGCCATTAGTCAAAATAGTTGTATTTGCAAATTAGAAATCATAGCACATGCAAGCGACAACGATGAAAACAACTGTAAACGATGTTGCGAATTTGATTGTGCAAAGAACAACGTTGGCACATGAAACGTATTGCAATGCTTATTTCCTTTGAACAGACAAAAATACATGTCATTAAACAAGTTTCAGAGAGTTTTTGAGTTGAGAAGATGCAACTACACATGCTACAACGCTGGAAATCTTGTTTTGCTTGAACCAGAAATATAATGCAATTGAACAATATGCCTTATAACTGGCATAAATTTCAATATTTAAACGTCACAGGCGGTGCTAAATTTCAATATTTAAACATAGAAATCGAATACCAAGTCTGGTTTTCTTTAGCAAAGTGAGATTTTTTTTACACCCTGAAGTGAACTACTGAAGTGGTAGCTGTATTTTTTCAAATGCTAAATGAAGGGAGCAGGAGAAATAGAAACAAATTTATGGAAATTAGATTTTGTATCCAACAATTTGGATTGGCATAAACATTAACACATTGCATATGTCAGATGGAATTCTCTATGAGTTCAGGACCTTAATGTTTGTCCAAAGAACATTTTATAAAGATCTATGAGGAAACCTATGAAACAACAGAAGCTAATAGGTGATCTAAGTTGGTTTTCTTGTTCATATTACTGTTAACATGCTTGGAGTTTCTCTTTGTCCAGGTATGAATAAAATGGTCAACGAGCACCTAAACACACTTTTTTATCACAAATGATGTTGCTACCATAGTAAATGTACTTGAGGTGCAGTATCCTGAAGAAAAGCGGTTGGTATTGACAGGTAAAGCTCAAGAGGAAAAAAATGGAGATGGTGCTAATTTGACAATATCATTTGTAGGAGAGCTCCTTATAGGAGCCGAAGAGCTTATCAAGACAGGAATGCATACCGCTGAACCAGATAGTGGGTACACAAAAGCAATAAATAATGTGATTACCCTTTGATTGAAGCTAGTTTGAAGTCCAAAAGGGGATCCTTTTAGTTATTTTACTCTCTACTTAATTCTGAAGCAATTTAGAGAAGAAAGCATTCCTTGCCTTCTTGTTGTTGGTGCAAGGGAACTGTGCAACCGTATTTTCCGTGTATGGCAAGGTTCTTGTCAGCAATGCAAGGATCAAAATTAAATTAAATATGTAGGCATGCATTCAAGTTTGCCCCAGGAATCCAGTGAATTACCATGTGGATAATGTGAGAGTTGGAAAATGATGAATATGGTTGTCTAAGATTGTCATTGATGACAACATTAATGACAAAGGTGTACATGGCATGAAGATAAGCAAGCTTGATAATATTGATAAGCACGCATGAGAAGCATGAATGACGTGGCAAAAGGAATATGGGCATTGGATGACATACGTGGACATGACAGCTTGGGCAAACAAACCATGACATGACAAAGAAGTGATAAATATTCATGACATGGCATGGCATCTTGGTTTTGGAGCCATTATAACACCTAATGGGCCAAATGACCCATTATGTGGTCATTTGTGTCTTAATGGGGTCATGGAACCCTTATATGGTTTAAGTCCACTTTAAGTCATGGAGACCACACTAAACCACACTCTTGTTGATGGAGCCCCTTGTACTTTGATGATGCTCTTATAAGCCCATGCTCATGTGGATGGTGTGGAAGCCCTTTTGAATGAATGAAGTCCTCATACCTCTAAAGATGCCCTTAAGTGTGGAGTACATGAAGAAATATAATGTAATGTGGCATGACTTGAACTTGGAGATTCAATGAACCAAGACCTTGCCAAGTATGGAACAGCCTTTAAAATAAGGTAGATCCTAAAACAATTTAATGGGTCCCTAATTATGTGGAAGAAGCCAAAACAAAAAGGTAAAACAAGTCAAAAATACTAAACAGATGACTACAAGTCGGCTTCAAATCAAAAGTAAAAATAATAAATAATAAACTATTTTTTATCAAAAATAAGACAAGTCGGCTCAAAAAATTCTAGCACATGACCAGTATAAATACTCCTTAAAAACTTCATTTTTAGCGAGGGAAATTCGAGGAGCTGTGAAGAAATTCGGGGGTACTGTACAGAGCTCTGATTTCGGGTCAGACAGAGGATAGTTCGGTGGTATAGTGCAGCAGTGAGGAGATCTGAGTTTTTGAACAGCAGTGACTTTTGAGGCAGTAGTCAAAGTCTTTTTTTTTTTTTTTTTGCAGGCCCGAATTTTTGCAGCAATGAGGAGATCCAAGTTTTGAATAGCAGTGAATTTTGAGGCTACAGTCAATGTTGAATTTTTGCATACAGACAGACCCGAGTTTTGCAGACTGAGGCCAAGTTGTAACAACAATTTTTTAATTTGCTTTGATGGCCAACTGAGGAGGAGCAGACCCAATTTGTCAACAGCTATCAAGCTCTTTTTATGTCTTGTCGGTGTTTTATTGTGGCCCTAATTTGTTACAGCAGATTTAATGTGTTAACTGTAGGGTTCATCTGGAAGATGCAACACTAGGCTGAGTATGGTCTTTGACTACTCCTCCTCATCTGAGCCCAGCTACGGCATACTACAGCTCATGGATGGAGTCTAGCCACATTTGAAGACAACAAACAAGGGTCATAGCATCATGCAAGAAGATCTGGTTTTGGCAGCAGCTCAAAGGATCATTTTGCAAGCAGTGACATGGTTGTGACAACTACAAAACAGTCGCATAGGCTGCTTTGACAGTAGCAGAGATGTTCTTGGCAGTGATGATTAATTGACTTGGATAGTTGACTGTGATTGGTGACACATTTGACAAGATCAGACCTATGACATGGGCATGAGCAAAATCCTGTGATGAGCTTGAAGTCCTGATTGGTTGAGGTGACACAAATGCATGCACAGCATGAGAAGATAACCTCCACAGTCTGAGGACGATGATGAAGTGTTGAAGGCCTTTTCACACTACTCAGCAGCAGCAGAGATCGAGGTAAGTATAAAATGATGATGGTATACAAACTGTGAAGGATAGAGCAGTGATGCATGCACTATGATGCTATGCATACCCTATGTTAACAATAATCCTAGATATGATGATGATGATGATTGAATGATGTTTGGTGATGATGAACACTATGATAAGATACTATATGATGATGGTGCATACATGATATTAATGGTACCTTGCTCTATGCATGCTATACATCTTGTGCACCTTGATGATGTTTTGACTATACATACATGATGCAAACTACATGATGATGTCAATGCATGATTGCTCTAGAGGATATGATGTTGATAGTGTCTTGAACACTGTAATGCATACCCTACAGTGATGAGAGCAGACCTTGATGTAATGATTAGACTTTGATGATGAGAGTAGACTTCCTTGGGGTTAATACAGTCCACAGTCTTGACATCTTCCACAGCAGTAATACACATCCCAGGTGTGGAGTCCAGAGATCATGACATCCACTGTAAGATATGATCTTCTAGCATATTGTTGAAGAAGTGAAATGATATACCCTAGTTTGATACACAGTCACAGCTTGTACACAGTGTATGAATAGTGATGTGTACAGTATATGTACAGTGATACATACAGTGTATGTACAGTGATGCAGTGGTATATGTAGTGTTGTGGAAAGTAAATCTTTTATGATTTACATTCTATTATGATGATGAATTGATGATATACACTATTTTGATGATACATACACAACATATACCTATGATGATGATGGATACCACTGTATGATGATGATGCCTTGTACACTATGATGATGAATATCTGATGATCAATGAAAGCAACAGTAACTATGATGTAGATGAGCAGATGACCGGTAGTGATGATGAGCAGATTGACAAGAGTGATGAGCAGAGATTGTCCAGTAGTGTTGATGAGCAGATCGACAAGCAGAAGTTGATTGAGCAACAGAGGTATCTGATTGCAGCAGATTGATGATAATCAGAGATTGGCATCAAGCTTGCAAGTAGAATCTTGCACTTGAGGATTGGACTCCTCAAACCATTCTTAGTTGGAGCTAAGAAAACCAGGCTGGGTCCTGTTACAAGAGTTGGTGATCTTTTCATCAGTTGGTGCTGATTGTAATCGCGAAGATTGTAGTCTTCCGTTGTACATCATATGAAAATATAAATAAAGTTTAATATACAAATACTGTCTTGTGATGTGTTTGATTCTATGTTGATAACATGCTTATGATTCATTGTTGGTAACCTAATGCATTAACGAGCTCTACTAATTTGGTTGAAGTTGAAAAGGAGGTTTAATTTTCATCACACTGATTCACCCCCCTCTCAGTGTGGCCATTGTGTTCAACAGAAAACTCCTTGGTGGGGGATTGCATGAATGCAGTGTCATTATTGTGAAACTGAGAACTTGTTTATCTTCAATAGTTCCAAGCAACAACCTTGTATATGTTTAAAGGTAAGCAAGCAGTAGATATGGTTTGAAGGCAAAGGTGCACTTGGAGCATGACTTGATGGTTGCCAATTTTGAATGATGGAATTTTGGAACAAACTTGTTTCAAACTTCAAAATGCAAGCTAGTTTGTCACGCCGCAAGGCAGATATTCTAGAGCAGAAGTCGAAGACTATTGGAAGAGTAAAAGGATTCATGGTTGGAGTTGCACTTGGAAAAACACAAATGGTAAAGGAGGCATTCTTACAGATCATTTTGGAGTAGTTCTATTTGTGGTATGGTAATGAGCCTATAAGAGACTTGGACTAATGGTTGAAAGTAGGGATATATTTTGTTCTTGATGTGCTGATGTTGTATTTCTATCAATTGGGTAAGTGTCATAGTTGTTAAATTGAGATGGTTTTGAAAGCCACAAATGGACATTAGACCTTGTTGCTAGTCAACTAAACTGCTAAAATTGTAACTTAGAAAGAATGTATGGGCACAAATGGACATTAGACCTTGTTGCTAGTCAACTAAAGTGCTAAAATTGTAACTTAGAAAGAATGTATGGGCATGTTCTAAGTGGGGTGTGTAGTCTTGTTACAAGCAAGCTGAAGATGGTGAAGGCACTAATTGTAAAGAAAGGCAATGTTGCATGCCTTAGAGTGCCTAAGCAAAATACCGAGAATGATTGATTCACAATCACTCATTAGGGAGATAATAAAGACAAGACACAGCTCCTTGAAATTTTATTCCAATACTATTTTACCTTAATAAAATTGTTACAAGACGGATTGAGCGAAAGCACAAGACACATGTGTCTAGGTAAGTCGATGAAGACCCTTTAATGGCACTAATAAGAGGACCTTCCCATGATTTAAGCAATGGAGTGCACAACATGAAACTCTTTTACTTGCTCTTATTGTACAAATTTTTTGCTATGTCTATCGTTATTTTCGTAACCAATGAGCTACTAAATTAATGAATCTGTAGAAATGAAACTATGCCCCTTTATAGATTACAACAAATCATAATAAAGAACAATTTTGGGGGGAATTTACCCCTTTTTAAATCACAATAAATTATTTGAAATGACAGAATTTATCCTTTTATAACATTAATAAAGCAACTTATTATTTATGAATAATAGTCAATTTATTGTAGTTATCATATAAAATTGAATCTATATATATAAACAAATGAATGAAAATAAGTTTTATCACTTTTAAAATAAATAAATATATATATATATAATTACAACATTCATCTAAATGAAAGTGTAAGAGAATAAGAATTATTATCATATTGCTCAATGTGAACTATTGTTTAGGGGAAAGTAGAAGATTGGATACATTGTACGGGGTGGATCCAATTTGGTGGTAAGTTGAGGCTTTTTTTTCTTTCGATTTGGAAAAAAATTGAGACTTATTTCTATATACTCATGGGAAAACATTTTTGTCAACCTATTTGTCATATATTCCTTTGAAATCCCCCTTTGGTTTTTACTAATAGTGATTTTCAATTCCTTTTGGGTCTCATATAAGAGATGAATCTTCACGAAGCCTAAGTCAGTCAAGGTATAAAAACTTAGGGTTTTTGTCGCTGGCATTTACTTTTATTTTCTTTTTTAAGTTTTTATTTATTGGGTTTTATTTTAAGTTGTGTGCATCAATTTCATTTTTCAATAAATATTAATAGCTAAATTAAATTCACCATCTCATTTTTTTTTAATTAAGAGAGATTTTATATTATATAAACGGAAACAAAGAATAAATCATATCAGTTTCATCCCGTCAACTCTTGGTTGACGTATCATAACCCCCATACTAAGCTCGAATCCACAAATTTCCTAGCACCTAACTCCCTTCGGAATTAATACATCGTGGCCCTTCTTGTCATCTTGCTAGAAATTCAAAACATGCTTGACAAAAACATACTTCTCAGTTACAATGACACTACGAAGGAAACTAGAACATATACCCCGACCTATACCCATAACAAGATACATAACCATGACCATATGCATATCCATAAATAAAATAACAAAGCAAGGCAAAACTACCCCAATTCTCAGAGCCCCAACAGGATTGTCGGTAAATCAGGAAACCAACCATGAAAACCATTACCAAGCCACCAACTGGAGCAGAGGAAGGCATCGAGCAGCGAATCCCCGTCGCATTCATGATAGTGTCGATCTTATGATGCAACTGGTTGGTTTCTGCATGATGCGCCTTCTAGTTCTGGACATGAACCTCGTCCCCTTCTTCCTTCTTCTGTCTCTCCCACAAAACGTGCCCCGTGATATTCTCCATCACCCAATAGAGAGAAACAATCCTTTCATAAAGCGTGAGACGAGCCAGATTATTCCTCAGTTCCATAACCTAGTCTTCTAATTCCTTTCTCTCTTTCTTCAATTGCTCCTCGTTCAGGTTTTCCCACAACTCCGCTTCGACCGCGTCTAACTCGTTATGAACCTCTGAAGGCAGACCCAATTTGAAGATGCTTATTTCCCATACTGCACGTTTCTGGGAACGGGTGGTGTGTTGACCCTCACCAGAGGGTTTCCCCTTGGACACCCTCTCTCTTGGACATGCTTCCCCCAATAGCTTCAACCTTTCCTTCCATAATAAACCTCACCTTGATAATACACCCTCCCTTTAACAGAAAAACCACAGCTTGCATGCAAGGAAGCTTACAGTCTCGATGAGGATAATGGCCACCTTTCCATGGAATAAATAGAACGTTGCCATAATCGTCCATAATTATCTTCGTACTAGCGCTAATGTCAATTACCCCCCAATCGATAGTACCTTCCAGATTTCTTCCCAGTGGGTCTCCTGATATGCCACCACCGGTACTCATCACTTCGCCTGTGACCATTCTTGGCCAAATGAATGTGTTCAGTCCTTCCTTAATGACATTTAAATCCTTGTTACCGATCCCCGTACCTTCACATCTGTCGGACCTTCACGCTGGCGGGAGATCCTTTACACCACGTGGTCGTTCATTGGCCCTCCTGATGTTTGCACATACCGTCCTCTTCATGACATGACATGTCTTGGGTGAGCTGGGATTCACACCTTTCCCTGAACATCCCATCATTTAATTATTCCCATGAGTCTAACATGACAGTCCTACTGGTCTGGGTCCCTATGTTTGTCAAAAGGTCCACCATGTCATTACCAGTTCTTTTGACGTGGCTAAAGGAGAGAGCCAAAGGAGCTATCAAGAGGCCAGATGACATTCCATCCTCCAATTCATCGCTTCCTTTGAATATGATGTTCCGTTGTGAATGCATATAGCCATATCTAGAATGACCTTCGAGTTTCCTTCCACGATTAGTGGGGTCTAGTTTTTCCTGTGAGCCATTATCAGACTGTGGATCAAACCTTCAAATTTTGCGATGTACCCCATGTTAAAAATCATCAACCTACCATTGTGATATCTGATAACACCGCCATACCCCGCAGGCCCCAAATTCCCCTTTGACGCCCCATCGAAATTCAACTTGAAGAAACCTATCGGGGTGGTCGACTAGTGGTGGGGACTGGAATTAGCCAGGCACCAAGGCTTAGGATGGTTGAAACATTGTTGGGCATGGCCCAAGTTGGCACATTTTTTAAGAAGCACAGTTTTGGCAGTAGCGCAGTTCGGACTGCGAAGTTCAAGTGGCACAGTTTTTTCAATGGCGCAATTCGGATTACGAAGTCCAATTGGCACAGTGGGGAGTGCGAAGCCTAAGCACAGCGTAGTTTTGTTGATGCGCAGTGCTAGCGCAACATCCATTTTGGGAAAAAAGAGTATAAGTAAAGGAAGCGGTCGAGCAGATGAAAGCGACCTGTTTTAGGTAAGGAGCAGTGTGGAAGCAGACGAAAGCGACCTGTCAGTTAGAGTGGCGGAAACCGTTAGAAGCAAAGCCACAGGTTGACAGCGATAGGGAGGCCAGGGCAGCAGAAAGGGACATGCCACTATGTAGTTATAACCATTTTATGATGACCGCGGCTGTAAGAAGGGTGCCAGAGCCACGAGTGTCCCAGGAAGGTGAACAGAAGCGAGTGGAGAAGCTATCGACTACAACAGGCCGGGTTGGCGGGGTAACCGCACCAGTTTTGGTTACTCTAGGGTTTTGGCCCATATGCATTGTAAAGATGTGACCTGAGGGCACAATCTATAAAATGGGAATTTTTGTAAGGGAAAGGGTTAATCTTTAATCTCTAGTTGATAATTGATCTCTAAGTTGTTGATCTCTGTTGAGAGACTGAATATTGTAAAGAGGCTCTGCAGTTGTGTGCGCAGAGACCTACTGAAGAGAGAAAGAGGCTCTGCAACTGAGTGCATAGAAACCTATTGTAGAGAGAAGAGCCTGCAGCTGAGTGCGCAGGGTGGAACTGTTGAACCCTTCCCATTTAATATAATCAACAGTTCCTGTGGACGTAGCTCCCATCCTGGGGGTGAACCACGTAAATATTGTGTTATGTGTTTGAATCTGTGCATTTGTTTGTGTTTATGGTTAAGTTCATGCTTATAGATGTGCGTATCTTCGCTTTTATATGTTTTTTCCACATAGACGAGTGATGAGTATAATATGTTAAGTGTCAAACATATATGCATGAATGTTAAATGTGCAATTAATTCTGGATGTGGTGAATGCATGAGTCATTTGGGTAACAGTAAGTCAGCGAAGTCTGTGTAAGTGCGATTCCCTGAAGGCGCAACATCGGAAGTGCGTGGTTGCATTGCATTTCACCATATTGCATGAGTCCACAAAGTGCATGGTCCCTTATGTTGAATGCATAGTACACTAAGTCGGAGAAGCCTATAAAGCGTGTGATTATTAAAGTAGCGCAGCCTGGAGTTGCGTTGTCCTATTGTTTAAGTGGCCTTTCCGAAGTGTGGAGTCCCAGTGTGCGCTATAATATAAATAATAACCGTGAAGTCGGTGAAACTTCACGCATTTCCCCCATTTTGTTAACCGTGCATCACCTGATTGCAGAAACCTGATTCTGTAATCCCCCATAAACTTCGCCTCGGGTGAGACCTCAGCTTGTTAGCAGGTTGTTGCCGAAAGGGCCGGTGAAGAAGGATTTTTTTGGACCACAGCTAAGCAGAACCTAGGTCAACACAAGAAAGATAAAGAACGAGGTTATTTGAATCCCAACAAGTGGTTCAGTTGTCGCGCTTGAACTGGTGATGTGTTCAGAATATTGGAATCCCGAGAGGACATAAATACAGAACTTGGTGGATAATACAGAGAAGGATTTTGTAAGAAAGGAGAACAAACATCCATGTTTCTCTGACGAAGAATGGTTGCAGAGATACCTTTATTCTTATATTTACAAAATTTTCTTCGCAGCCTTCAGCAACGATCTATACGAGTGGTTGTTGAGACTAGAAGAACATAAAACTTGCTATTAGGGAGGAGAACCTACGGCGTTGACTCCATAACTGATTCAGAGACTTAAAGAGGTGGATATCCCAATCTGAAGAGCAGTGGACTTTTGGATGGATAGCATATTAGAAGGCTACATTACAGAATTTGTTGTGGACATGTTGAAGTGTTACAGCGCAACCAAGGCAGATTTGCTCAAAGGATTCAGAGGTAAGTACCTGAACAATCTCAGTCTATACATTAAAATGTTGTTAGCAGATAAAGGTATCATAAGAATGCAATAAGATCCCTAGAAGCTTTGAGTCTATAATGTTCAGTAATTTAGACAGTGATACCGAGGATAACATTCACACATTAAGAAGTGGTAAAAGATACAAGTCTAGTACTGAGAAGAGGCCTAATGAACATGAACTTCGCATCTCTATGGAAACTGAGTTACAAGTTGAGACTGATAGTGGAACAGAACCTCGAGTAGATACCTATCATCCCATCACTCCACAGAATCCTCCAATTGACAATACTTCTAACCCACGGCACAAAAGTAGTAGTAACATCGCAGGAGCAAGTACTCAGAACATTCCGAGCAGTAGTATCCCTACCACATCACATAACACTACGCCTCCTAAAAGAAGAATGACAGACGACATCAAATTGTCGATATTCAAAGGAACGGGTCTAGAAGACCTTGAGCAACATTGGTTTCTTTGTGAAGCCGTGTGGAACATTAAACAAGTACATGATGATGCTGTTAAGCAAGCACAGCTCGTCAAAACATTCAGGGACAGAGCCTTGAATTGGTTTATAAAGTATTCTGTCAGACAGAATAGGACCCTTGTGGATATCAAGGTTACCCTCTTAATAGAATTTAAAAAACCTAAGTCTGACTCACAATGTATCACAGAGCTCAAAGAGATTAAGCAGAAAACGACTGAGTCAGTATGGGAATTTGACAAGAAGTTTAACGCGCTGTTAGATCAAGTAAGCTTTGACATAGCATCGCAACATCACCAAGAGTGGTTCATAGCTGCATTGTTTCCACACATTAGATTGCCATTGATACAACGGAAGGTTGCTTCGTAGACAGAGGCCCTAGAAATTGCGATTAAACTAGAGGCTTCGCCAATAGGAGACACTAGCGCAGGAATGGTTCAGATACAGACCCAGCTAGCAAACCTAACACTACAACTACAAGACATGAAGAAAGGAAAAGAAATCAGAGAAGAAGTCTAGTGTGCAAAATGTAAAGGAGAAGGACACCCGAAAGACCATTGTCCAGTATTTAAAAATTACCTTGATAGTGGAACACCAAATCCACTGAATCAGCAGCAAGGACCATGGTGTGAAATTTTTCGATGTAGAGGACATCGCCTAGAATATTTTTATCTAATTCAGAATATGTGCGAACACCAAAGAACTTATACTGCACATTCTGTAAATCAGTTGGCCATGATGATTCCAACTGTAGAGCCTATGAACTAATGATGGAAAGAAAGCATGATGTTTACCGAGTTCAAGAAGAAACGCCGTATAACAATGATAATGCACAGTATGATCAATGCGCATATAGAGAACGTGGTGAATTCAGAGGCAGAGGAAGAAACACTAGCCAAGGAAGGGGAAGAGGTCAAATAGTAAGTTATAACTGTGCTCAACCGGGACATTTATCCAGAGACTGCACGAATGCTTGTACTACCTATAAACATTGTAATTCTTGTTCTCATGTCATTGAGGCATGTCCTGTTTTGCAAGAAAAAATGCAAGAAAGAAGGCAAGAGGGACAGAACCCGAACATACAGATGATCGCAGCAGAAAAGAGGAATACAGATTGTAACGTTCATGCTGTGACACGCAGTGGAGCTACGACAGGAGAAGACCAAAGAGCAGAAGCTTCAACTTCTGAGAATCCTCAAGCTAAGAAAAATGCTATTGAAGGAACTTGGATAAGGAAAGTGACGGCAAAAACACATGCTTTCCAACTGAACAAACAAAAAGAAGTATTCATATAAGCAAGAGAGACTTTCAAGGAACCAACACCTATAACTCCAAGAATCCAGTTGCGAAGTGAGACTTCGCCTGTGAAATATATGCCAGTTTCATATGATCACACACATACTGCAACAGATGCAATGAGTTCTGTTGCGCAGTTGTTACAGAGCTGCATGAAGCTGTTAAAGCATGAGAATTCCTTAGTAGAGTTACAGAGCTGGCTGAGTAATTCTAAGCAGCGCAATATAGTAAATGAAGCACATAGAGTGGTTCATCATATCAAGAGACATAAAAGAACTGGAAGACAGATGAGACTGAATGTGCAAATCGGAGATTTTGAAATGGATGAGATCATCCTCGACTTGGGATCAGAAGTAAATGCATTAACCAAGAAGACATGGGAACAAATGGGGAAGCCGAAGTTATCATGGTCTCCAATACAGTTGAGTCTAGCAAATATCCTTGTTGACATTGATGGAGTGCGAAGTCATGCAGACTTCAAGGTTATTGAAATTGTTGATGATATCCAACCTTATCCTACACTGTTGGGGATAGATTGGGTTATGGATAACCTCGCAATCATCAACCTGAAAAAGAAGAAGATGATATTCGAAGGAAAGGATATCAGGGTCATCGCACCATTAGATCTTGCACAAGGACCTAGATACACTGAACCAATCAGAGAAGAATGCAGAGCTCGGGATATGGATCATATCTACAAGATGACAACAAATAAGGCAGACTATGTCAACCCAATGGATGATGGAACATTGAGTTGGCGCTGTGACAATTCTTGCATATCAGACTCAGATGCAGGACTGGAGAACTGGAAAATTAGAATGCATGAAGTATCTGCCAGGAGATGCGTGCAACTGATAAGATCATTGCGCTGGATTGGAACAGAGGTAGGCCCAATCCCTACTTTTGATGGCTTGAATAACATCGATACATTTTTTCAAGAATATCTTATATCAGTTTCAGATGAACATAAGATAGGAGCATTGGATATAGCACTGTGCGCTACACCTACCAGATGGTGGGCCGCACATAAGAAGAATCTTAAGACATGGGAGGAATGTAATCATATAATGGATATTGGATTTATGGAAGAAACTGAGTTGGTGCAAGTGAAATATAATGGACAAACCGATCCTAGGGATCATAGAGACAATTGCAAGAAAGCATGGACACATAGACCACAGACAAAATGGGTTCATCTGTTTATACACACACTAGAGCAGATTCCGAAGAACTGGTACACAAATGCATAACTATGCAGAGAAACAGTGGAATGGTCTGTCATGATTAAGAACTTCCAAGCAACTTTCAGCTTCGAGGATGAATGTCCAAGTATAAATGAGGCATTATAGGTCATTAAAAAGAAGGTATTCAGTGACATATCAGAACCTGTATATCAGCAACCAGAGTGGGAAAGACAGATAGAACATGCCCTGGAATGTTATAACTTCGCTTTAGATGAGGAAGAAGAAGAAAGCGATGACGATGACCCGCGCATTGTAAACATACCTGAGTTAGAAGGAAAGCGTGAAATCGAAGGACCTCCATTGGAAATTCTAGATCAGAGTGATCCTGTGAAAACTCAGAAAGTGAACATTCGCACCACTAAAGAACCAAAGTTCGCTTCTATAGGAGATTATTGGGATGAAGAGACAGTTGCGCAGATAGCAGATTTACTGCACGAATACGAAGACTTATTCCCGATGAAGTTTTCTGAAATGAAGGGCATTTTGGGCGACTTAGGGGTTATGAAAATACCTCTCACGCCAGATGTGAATCCCATTAAGTAGAGACCTTATCGACTCAATCCACGATACAAAGAAAGAGTAAAAGCGGAGCTCGATAATATGTTGGATGCAAGAATCATTGAACCCGTAGAAGAATCAGAATGGATAAGTCCCATTGTTATCTAAGACAAGAAGACTAAAGGAGAAATTCGCATCTACGTAGATCTCAGAAAGCTAAATGATGCATCGCTGCATGACCCATTTCCTACTCCATTCACAGATGAAGTATTAGACAATGTTGGAGGAAATGAGGCATACTCTTTCACTTATGTATTTTATGGATACCATCAGATCAGAATTGACGAAGCAGATAGGCATAAGACCACGTTTTCCACAGAATGGGGCTCGTTTCAGTACACAGTTATGCCTTTTGGTTTGAAGAACGCACCTGCCATTTTTTCAAGAGTAGTTGTTGCTGCATTCAAAGATTTCATTCATAAATTCCTAGAAATATATTTTGATGATTGGAAAGTATTTGGTTTATTGAAGAACCATTATGCCAGCTTAAGACTGATGTTAGCGAAGTGTAGACAACATCAGATTTCCCTGAACTTTAAGAAAATCATCTTTTGTGTTCCCTATGGGATTCTACTGGGACACATTGTTTGTAAATAGGGGTTGATGGTGGATCCAGCTAAAATTGTTGTTATTGTGAATTTTCCAGCACCTAATTCATTAAAGCAACTACGCACTACATTGGGGAACACAGGCTATTACCGAAATTTTATCAAGGGATATGCGCAGATAACTGCGCCCATGGAAAAATTGTTGAAGAAAGTAGAAAAGGTCATATGGACTGAAGATTGCCAGAAAGGACTATATACACTAAAGGAAAGGATGGTAACTGTGCATATCTTAGTCTTTCCGGATTGGAGCAAACAATTCCACGTACATGTAGATGCTTCATCCACTGCACTTGGCGTGGTGCTAACGCAACCACGTGAGGGAGGTATTGACCATCCTATAGCATTCTCAAGCAGGAAGCTATCCTTAGCCGAAAATAATTACACTACAACAGAAAGAAAAGGTCTAGATATGGTGTACGCACTTCAGAAATTCAGGCACTATTTGTTGGGTGCGCACTTTTGCATGTTTACTGACCATTCAGCTTTGAAATACCTAGTCAATAAACCAATGTTAGGGGGAAGAATCTGTAGATGGTTGCTACTCTTTCAAGAGTATGAATTTGAAATTGTTGTTATCCAGAAAGGTTGAACTCAGGACCTGACCATCTTTCCATAATTGAGTCAGGCGAAGAACCTACAAACCTGGAAGATAATTTACCAGATGCGTAGTTATTTTCTATT
This sequence comes from Larix kaempferi, assembly GCA_027924585.1. Lineage (NCBI taxonomy): Eukaryota > Viridiplantae > Streptophyta > Pinopsida > Pinales > Pinaceae > Larix > Larix kaempferi. Next base: position 7,132,787 of record BSBM01000541.1, on the reverse strand, counting down.
CAGATAGCAAATGACTATTATAAATGTATCATAGAATTTCTAACCATAGGACTGGCACCTATAGATTTTACTACGTAGCAGAAGAAGCAGCTGGTAGTGAAAGAAACAAACTTTACCATAGTTGTAGGGCAATTATACAAGCTAGGACCGGATGAAGTACTACGCAGATGTGTGGTAGAACATGAGAAAGCATTGATACTAGATGAAGCACATTCAGGAGTGTCAGGAGGCCACTACGCAGGGAGAGCTACTGGGTAGAAAATCTTAAGAGCAGGACTATGGTGGCCTACACTCCATAAGTATTCAAAGGAACATTGCCGCAGTTGCGATGTTTTCCAGAGAACAGGAAAGCCATCTCACAGAGATGATATGTCATTGATGCCACAATTGACATTGCAAGCCTTTGAGAAATGGGCTATTGATTTTGTGGGGACCTATTAACTCACTAGGGAAACGAACTGGTTCAAGATACATTATTACAACTACGGATTACCTCATCAGATGGGCAGAGGCAAAACCAGTGAAGGACTGTAGTGCAGTTACTGCCACGCAGTTCATTTTTGAGAATATCCTCAGAAGGTTTGGATGTCCAAAGATCTTAATGAGTGATCAGGAAACACATTTCTTGAATAGAACCATTGCAGCCCTGACTGAATAATTCCAAATTTATCATCAAAAGAGCACACCATATCATCCGCAAGATAATGACACGGTTGAAGCCTTCAACAAGGTATTGGAAAATGCGCTAAGTAAGGTATGCAATGTAAACAGGGATGATTGGGATCTACGAATACCAGCTATGTTATGGGCATACAGGACAACTTGCAAGAAGTTGACAGGACATACACCTTTCAGGTTAACGTATGGACATGAAGCTGTGATGCCAATGGAATACATAGTACCAAGCTTGAGGATTGCGGCATTCACAGGCATGGCAGACGAAGAGACAATAGAGGAAAGGCTACTATACTTGGTTGGATTGGAAGAAGATCGCTTCATTGCAGGATTTCACCAGCAAGTACAAAAATACAGAGAAAAAGCATGGCATGATCGCCACATCAAGCACAAATTCTTTCAGGTGGGAGACCTTGTCCTCCTCTATGATAGTAAATTCATGAAGTTTCCTGGAAAATTTAAACTACATTGGCTAGGACCATATATTGTTATGCATGTTACTAATGGTGGTGCAATTCAGTTAGCCACATTAGCAGGAGAAAACCTACCAGGTCTCATTAATGGAAGTAGACTAAAACCCTACAGGGATAGTCCTACTTCACCAGGCCCTCAGTGATCTCAAGCGAAGAACATTCTAAGTGTCAAGTGCAGTTGAAATTGGACACTAGGAATGACAGAATAAAGAGTCTGCACACAATTTTGGTTTAATACAAAGATCCATGAAATATGAAATGTGAAGTGCATGTGGAAAGAGCAGATGCGAACTACACACCGGAAGCTGAAAAGCGAAGTATCAAAACACTCGCGTTGCAAAGCTAAGAACAAGAAAAGGAAATGCGCAGTGAACTACGCATATAAGATAACTGCTAGCGTGGTCCGATGGAAAAAGATAACCGTTACACTATGTCGGTCGGTAAGTTAACTGCTATCTAGACTATCGGTCGATTGAGCCGTTATCCACTATGTCGGCACCGACAAATCCCAACATTTAAATAAAATCTCATCCGTTCGAGCCTATTCAATGATAGAATGATCAAGATCTCACCAAAATCCAGCCAACGGACTTGGGAATTAATACCTAACTTAGTCGTCACACAGCCTGGTAGCACCGACAGATTTCAGCATTTAAAGAAATTTTATCCGTTCAGACATAATAAATGATGGAAAAGATTGAGATCTCAGCGAGATCAGAGCCAATAGGCATGACAATTAATGCTTAATTTAGTTGTTCCAAACACATTCAATGGCATAAAAGACCGAGATCCTTGAGGGATTTCACAAACGGCTATAACATTTAATGTCTAAGCTAGTCGTTAAGGGCACATCATCGGGGTGAACAGCCTATAAAGGGTAACCACTGTTTACTTATATGTTTTACCACAAATTTTGGATTTTTACCGACTGTGAAAATCCCGAGTGCTTACTAGTTGAAAGCAACCGTGCTCTCTAGTATATGTCCGTAGGGCCAACTTTAGAAGAAATTTTAGGTACCTTCAACCCTTTTGGTCTGGGAGGAGTCATGAATTCGCCTGCAAATCAAGCCTCTCCAAACCGGGGTGGCCCGTCCATAAATTTTCTGCGGAATCAACCGCTGCAGCAGAAGAAAGATAAACAACCGGCCACTAATCAAGAAAATCCGGAGGCCGCAACTACTAATAAGACGCCTACAGCACAAGTGAACCCACCAATGCCGATATGGCTTGTTCCTGAGTATGCTAGCCCGAGAAGAAGCGATGCACCAGATGTGCTTCTTGAAAGGAATGCCCAGTACAATATCCCTCTGCCGCCAATGTCAAACCATGTGCGAGTGAAGGAAAATTTACTCGGTAAGATTCCTGAATGTAAATTTGTAGATTATGATTTGTTGAATCATGAAAAGTTTTTGCAGTTCCAGACAGACAAATATATGTACGGAAAATATGATGAGGCTACAAAACAAATGAAGGTTGTCCCAATGGAATTGGACGAGCCGTTGTCCGGGTCTCGACTGCTCAACTTGCTATGAATCCCACACTTCGAGCAGAGCAATGAACTTAACGCCGTGGTGCGCACTCTGCTTTCATGCACGCACCAGGGGTACATATGGTTGGACTGCAAGGTTAACATCATTGTTGACCTTATCACCAGAATTATAGGCTTAAGAAAAAGGGGTGAAGACCCCTCAACTAAGTTCGTTGGGCAGAAGGAGGATAAAGAACTGGACACAAAAATAAAGGCCAAGTTCAACTTAACCAAGGGAAACAAAGGTTATGAAACTGAAACAATTAAAAATGAGCCTCTGTGGTTCACAATTTAGGTGATTGCAGGGAGGCTTCTAAGGAAGTCTAGACCAAAAAAGGTTTCCGATACCGTAGTAGCCTTAGTTGCGAAGACTAAGGACGGTTTTCAATACAATTGGCCGAACTATTTGTTGAAAGAATTTTTAGAGGATGTCCGAGACACACAGGACAAGGGCTCACAATTTCACTTTAGCTGGTTGTCGGTACTCATTGCTTTTGTGGGGTGGAAAGAACCCCTATATCAGAATGGTCTGCCATTCGCCCCGAATGATTGTCGTGGGGTGAGATACGCAAACATGTGGGCCTCGACGCACCCAGATAAACAAAGGTGGAGAAACCAGCCGTTGTTCACCTATTACGAGCAACTATGCAGATTCATTCAGAAGACTTCGCGCAATACTAAGGAGGTGACGGCCCGATATATTCCAAAGATTATTTTCAAGGATGGGCTGCACTTCATATATATACAGCCACATATACTGTTGACGTCCATTTTTGTCACAATTTTTTATCAACAAATATATTCTGAGTGGCGTTATTTTCACTATTTTGATATAATAAATCACTTTTTTCGCCATTCAGACCATCAATCCGACCCAGATATGATCATAATTACATATCATGTGAATCTTGGTTAAAACTCATCATTATTGTGATTTATTAACGTTTATTTGATATTTCTTGGCTTGCTTGGCAAATACATTTCATTCTACAGGTGATGGCTCTCAAACGAACCTTCATTCAGACTGTGTGTTTATATTGCAAATGATCAGCCGCATTCAGCCTGTCGTTCAGCCCCGCATTCAACCCACGAGATCGTTGGTTGAGATATTCTCGGGCCATTGAAGAGTAAACCGATACATGGGTTCTATTTAGGACATGGCCCTTATGATGCGTGAGCTGGTGTTCTAGAAGATTCCTTCTCCTGCACGCTCAGCTCGACAACACAATTATCTCTTCCCACGTCAAAGAGAATTAACGCTTCAACAGTTGCGTGGAATATAGACGCTGTAGAACCTGGAAGATCCCCTGTGTGCTGTCATGAAACGTTACAAGGCCGTTCCTTAGCTTATATGTGTCACAGGGTGATTAAGCAGAAGTTGTTCTTTGGTTATGCATTGTCACGAGATCTTAGATAGAGCCATTTTCTTGTATTAAAAATGTCTATTATTAGAGCAATCGACCACTAAAGGGTCGACTTGCTTCCCCCAGTTGTAATCATGTATAAATAGACGTCTTTGTGACTGAGACGAAGGAAGTCTTGTCTTGCTTTGTAAAATTTTTGTTTTGTTTACATGTTTGAGACGGATTTAGCCTTGATTAGTTTTTCCCAAGCTGCAAATAGACACAGAAGTACTGTAACACTTTGTTCTTAATTAAATATACCTCTGTTCTAGTTTTTATGAAGATTCAGCAACATGCGTGTTGATTGACTGATCAGGGCGTAGCCTCTGATTGCTGAGACGGGCCCCTCAACGACCAGCGGTCTCCTGTCTGTGTATATAATTTGTGTTGTGCAGATAAGCTGTGTTGTTTCCGTATTTATTTTGTACATGATGTTGTTGTCTTGTGATAGAAATAATGTTATGTTGTTTACATAAATGAGATTCCTATTTCGTATTATGTATTTAGTCACTATTCATGTCTTATTGTTCATATAAATAAAACTTATGTTTTATGTTATGTGTATTTTGTTGTTATGTTTGTAGAATTTAGTATGACCGGTCAAGCATAGCTTTCTTGATTACTTTCAGCCTTTTCTACAACTAGATAAGTTAATCAGTTCATGCTTTAAATTCAATTCATAGTTAGAATTAGTCCTGCTAATGTTTTTCTTGTGAACTGTATTTTGCTGCTAACATAATCTCTTCTTTAGGATTAGGAATGGTCGACCAAAAGCTTAATATTTTGTAGTTTGCTTCAGTTTTCTTCTCATCATATGTAGTTAGATATTGCTTCGAATTCTTCCATAGTTAGCATTAGTTTCCTTAGCCTCTTTCTCTCTATTAGCTTTTCTTCCTTTAGCTATAGATTACTTCTATCTTCCGTCATTAATCTTGCTTTATCATATCATAGAAATAGTTCATCTTCTTAGATAATGATTAGTATAAATAGTTTTCTTGTTAGTTTAGCTCCTAACTAATCAATATATTGCTTCCTTTGCACTGTAGGATTATATGCATCAGCCAGCTAGTAATTAAAGACATCCAAAATTCTTCTCTTCCTTAGTTTAAATCGTTTTCTTCCATTCAGACTGTCACTCGAACAGGCATTCGGATCGTCATTCGGACCTTTACACTTTCTGCATTGTTTTATGCTTTCTCATAATCGAGTTTCTTCTTCTTTTTAAATGTAATGCTTCTTGCTTCTAATTAACAATTTTTAGATATAATTTAAATCTTGTTTCATGTTACATAGAGTTTTTAATTAAGTTTTATTTCCTACTTCCATATTATCTTCCTCAATCCTCTTCTTAACCTTCTTCCAAAGTTAAGTTGTTCATATATGATTTGCTAATTAGTTATTGTTTCAGAATTTATCAGTTTTAGATAGTTTATTTTTAAGTAAAAAGTTAATAATTTCATTTTCCAAGTTATTTCAGTTTTGATAGTTCCATTCCTTAATCAGTTTCCTGTTTTCATAGATATAATAAATTCTTGCATTTGAATTATGAAAGTCATGCAAGTAGTTTAAAATCATGTAGTTTCATGTTAGCACATTTGCATCTTTAGTCAGCTTAGGATAGTTCAAGCCTTCAATCCTACACATATAGTGATTACATCTCATAAGCTACCTTCTCAGGTTGAAAATTTAAATATTGGAATTATTTAACACATAATAAACCCCAACATTTTGGCGTCGTTGCCGGGGAGGTGCTAAAGGGATTGGAGTCTAGGTAGATAGGGGTAGATAGTTTTCCTTTACATTACACGGCAAGGGGGAGGGGACATGGTAAGACACAAAGACAACCTCACTACGGATTTCCCGTAGTGTAATAGCCTGATGCATCCACTTTAGTGGGTCGCCCCAAAGCCTTGTTGTTCCTTTCTGCACAAGTATGATTTCCTTTTGTACATCTGAGTATTTAATTTTTCGCAATTTATTTCGTAAAAGTTTGCCTTCCTTCTTTTCAAGTGTGTTATTATTTCAGCAAGTGTGTTGTTTTTCACAAATTTGTTTTAATAATATAAATTATTTTAAAAACACATAAAAATTTGGTGCTGTAAGAACCCCAAGACTAACCCATGTGTGAGACAGAACCTACCATCCGATGACATGGATTCAAAGGTTCTTATTAGTATGAGAGAACTCTCTCAAATCCTAGAAGCAGCTGGGATCTCAATATCTTCTTCTTAAGAAGAACACATCTTGATAGAAATCAAGAATTTATCTACCTCTCCAGAAATAATAGAAGAACCACAGTTCCATGAGCTACAAACCGAATCTCCTTGCCAATCTGCCAAGGAAACCGAAAACTTGGAGACTAAATTTGATGGAGAGAGACCTGATGTTGAAGAGTTCTCCACATATCTATCGATAGATCTCTCATGTACTCAAGCAATTGAACATTCAGAAGAAGAGGATCTGCATGGCATGAGGAAGGGAGGTGAGTATCAGGATTACATCGAAAGATGGTTCCAAGAGGTAATGAATCCATAATACCATTCCTTCATTCGACACCTTTTCTTGCAAGAGAAAGTAAGTCGGTTGATTCTCCACACCCAGGAAATCACTGCTTTAAATTTTTCATACGTCGATATAGGTATGTTTTTCATTTTTCTTCGCACATGGTTACATTGGAAAAGTTCTTACACTTGAATAATGAGTTTTCTTTCTTTTAGATAGCATAGGAAAGTATGTATATAAATAAAAATTTGTATGTGGTTAGTTAGCTTTAGATATTCATACAACTTCACTTTTTGTTTTCCTTTAAAATAAAATAACTAAGAATAATATCATGTTAATGACTAAACCAAAGCAAACTTACATCATACATGCATGTTTCTCATTATATCAGTTACTCAAAGACCTACTTTAAATTATTATGATCTTCACAAAACTCAATCTTACACCTATGGACTCCTAGTTCATCCTGGACTCATTATCAAAACTTGTCTCTCAAGAACCTTTAAAAGGTAGCCTAAAATTGGGTGATGTTTTATATTTAGTGGGGAACATTACTGACCTTTTATGAAGAAGATAGACTATGAAGTCAAAGAACAGCTTTAAGTTATTATCTTTTGACATGATCTATAATTTAGGCCATTATAAATAAAGTTGTTCATAAGGTTCATGCTAAAATATTGAATTATGTGTTTAACAGGCATAGCACACTCTAGTGCCAATCGGCTTCCTTACTAAAAATATCATTATACAAAGTAAACCCGCTGGGGTACTGAACATGCTTGCTGGCAGCAGGTCCATGCTAAGTAAAATCTTAAACAAGGAAGCTCAGTAAATGCAAGTAAACCCGTCGGGGTACTGAATAGGCTCGCTGGCAGCAGGGCTATGCTTGCATGGTACCAAGATAAACCCGCTGGGGTACTGAACAGGCCTGCTGGCAGCGGGTCGATATCGGGTAAAAGAGGTTTGGTTAATGCATTGCTATTCACATAGCTCATAAAAAAACTTGAGTATACAAACACATGTTTAGGCTGATTATTTATACTGTCATTATATAATGGCTGTAAGTTGGACTTGGACCCTGTCATCTAATTCAAAAAAATACCTAGGATATGATTATCCTAGAAATGGGACCCATAATTATAGTAAATCTCACAAACTTTACGGTGAACCTTATCTATATTCTTTGGATGACAAGAGATCTTTACAATGAGTAATGGACGACTAGTTTTCCTATGGCATTTTTCGCATCTCTTACACTATTATTCTTTATGTGGTCTTCATGAGCATAAACTGATGAATTTGCATGTATTGAAGAATCTGACTTAGTATGATATTGTTTTGGTCATATCACGAGTACATCTTTTTCTCAAAAAGTTCTAGTTTTTAGAATAATGATGTTTTTTTTAGGATTTCCTGCTGATTGATGTTGATCTGGAATATTTACATAAGAAGCATACAACCCAGTATTAATTTATTTATGGCCCGAGGACGTGCCATACCTTCGATTTGGGGGACGATTCAACATTATTTCTATTTTTTTTTCTGCTTACTAGGATTCAAAATTGCTTATATTTTTCTGTTTACTTATAATACAATTAAAGTCCTTATACAATGATCTGTTGTTTCAGGAATAATGCAAGTAACAGAAGAAGAAAAAAAAAACTATTATGATCCATGTTGAACAAAGAAGAGCGATTGAAGATTTCAGAAAAGCAGGTTTACATCATCCTTTTGTGTGCTGGCAGCAGCAGAAATTCTCTGCATAATCAGCAACAATCAAATCCAGCAAGCACATCTTGTACGGACAAATGGTCTGTATGAAGGGACGAATGAAGCAAATGAATGATGATCCGAATATAACTATAGCTTATAACATCATGGTTAAGTGTGTTAAGATATTTAATTTTTGAATTCTATTGATAAATCTAATTGACTAACCATATCAGGGATTAATCAAATATCATCTCTGCACATGATCTCATTCCTTTAATTCATCTCGACTTCACCAAATGAATCAATTAATCATGCATTATTGCGATTTTCATAATTATTATTTGGTTATCATATGGTTTTAACTTTTCATTAAGTTATATGCAAAAAATCAACATCTGAACCGTCATTTTATTTAAAGATCATCATGATTTTTAATGCACTATGTTGTAATTCTATGATGAAAATTTTCTTTCAACCTGTACAAAGTTTACTTTGGACATGGTTGAATATTTCACAAACCATATGAATTCGTTAACGCACACATCTTTATTATGGTACACATTTCAAAATTCTGAATAATGGCGTGATCGTTCAAACGTGCCAAATTTTCATCTCATGATTTTTCAAACATTTGATTGGACCTTGTTTTAAAAACTGACCCCTGCTTGATCCTCACCATCACTCTGCTCGCTCTCATCCTTTCTGAGTCCATCCAGCCGCATCCACTTCTTCCTTATTTCTATCTCTTTGCTCAGTGGAACCTGGCATATCTTTGGTTTGGGGAGTGTTGACGTCCATTTTTGTCACCATTTTTTATCAACAAATATATTCTGAGTGGCGTTATTTTCACTATTTTGATATAATAAATCACTTTTTCCGACATTCAGACCATCAATCGAACCCAGATATGATCATAATTACATATCATGTGAATCTTGGTTAAAAATCATCATTATTGTGATTTATTAATGTTTATTTGATATTTCTTGGCTTGCTTGGCAAACACATTTCATTCTACAGGTGATGGCTCTCAAACGAACCTTCATTCAGACTGCGTGTTTATATTGCAAATGATCATCCGCATTCAGCCCGTCGTTCAGCCCCACATTCAACCCACGAGATCGTTGGTTGAGATATTCTCAGGCCGTTGAAGAGTAAACCGACACATGGGTTCTGTTTAGTACGTGGCCCTTATGATGCGTGAGCTGGTGTTCTAGAAGATTCCTTCTCCTGCACGCTCAGCTCGACAACATAATTATCTCTTCCTAGGTCAAAGAGAATTAACGCTTCAACAATTGCATGGAAGATCGACGTCGTAGAACCTGGAAGATCCCATGTGCGCTGTCATGAAACGTTACAAGGCCGTTCCTTAGCTTATATGTGTCACAGGGTGATTAAGCAGAAGTTGTTCTTTGGTTATGCGTTGTCACGAGATCTTAGACAGAGTCATTTTCTTGTATTAAAAATGTCTATTATTAGAGCAGTCAACCACTAAAGGGTCAACTTGCTTCCCCCAGTTGTAATCATGTATAAATAGACGTCTTTGTGACTAAGACGAAGGAAGTCTTGTCTTGTTTTGTAAAAGTTTTGTTTTGTTGACATGACTGAGACGGAGTTAGCCTTGATTAGTTTTTCCCAAGCTGCAAATAGACACAAAAATACTATAACACTCTGTTCTTAATTCAATATACCTCTGTTCTAGTTTTTATGAAGATTCAGCAGCATGCGTGGTGATTGACTGATCAGGGCGCAGCCTCTGATTGCTGAGACGGGCCCCTCAACGACCAGCGGTCTCCTATCTGTGTATATAATTTGTGTTGTGCAGATAAGCTGTGTTGTTTCTGTATTTATTTTGTACATGATGTTGTTGTCTTGTGATAGAAATAATGTTCTGTTGTTTACATAAATGAGATTCCTATTTCGTATTATGTATTTTGTCACTGTTCATGTCTTATTGTTCATATAAATAAAACTTATGTTTTATGTTATGTGTATTTTGTTGTTATGTTTGCAGAATTTAGTATGACCGGTCAAGCATAGCTTTCTTGATTACTTTCAGTCTTTTCTACAACTAGATAAGTTAATCAATTCATGTTTTAAATTCAATTCATAGTTAGAATTAGTCCTGCTAATGTTTTTCTTGTGAATTGTATTTTGCTGCTAACATAATCTCTTCTTTAGGATTAGGAATGGTCGACCAAAAGCTTAATAATTTGTAGTTTACTTCAATTTTCTTCTCATCATCTGTAGTTAGATATTGCTTCGAATTCTTCCATAGTTAGCATTAGTTTCCTTAGCCTCTTTCTCTCTATTAGATTTTCTTCTTGTAGCTATAGGTTACTTCTATCTTCCATCATTAATCTTGCTTTATCATATCATAGAAATAGTTCATCTTCTTAAATAATGATTAGTATAAATAGTTTTCTTGTTAGTTTAGCTCCTAACTAATCAATCTATTGCTTCCTTTGCACTGTAGGATCATATGCATCATCTATCTGGTAATTAAAGACATCTAAAATTCTTCTCTTCCTTAGTTTAAATCGTTTTCTTCCATTCGGGCTGCCATTCGGACAGGCATTCGGACCTTTACACTTTTTGCATTGTTTTATGATTTCTCAGATTCCAGTTTCTTCTACTTTTTAAATGTAATGCTTCTTGCTTCTAATCAACATTTTTTAGATATAATTTAAATCTTGTTTCATGTTACATAGAGTTTTTAATTAAGGTTTATTTCCTACTTCCATATTATCTTCCTTAATCCTCTTCTTAACCTTCTTCCAAATTTAGGTTCTTCATATATGATTTGCTAATTAGTTATTGTTTCAGAATTTATCAGTTTTAGATAGTTTATTTTTAAGTAAAAAGTTAATAATTTCATTTTCCAAGTTATTTCAGTTTTGATAGTTCCATTCCTTAATCAGTTTCATGTTTTCATAGATATAATAAATTCTTGCATTTGAATTATGAAAGTCATGCAAGTAGTTTAAAATCATATAGTTGCATGTTAGCACATTTACATCTTTAGTCAGCTTAGGATAGTTCAAGCCTTCAATCCTGCACATATAGTGATTACATCTCATAAGCTACCTTCTCGGGTTGACAATTTAAATATTGGAATTATTTAACACATAATAAACCCCAACACATACTGGTCACACCTGAAACATGGTATGAAGGGAAATATCAACTAGATGCACAGAGTATCGACCTGATCCTAGAATATTGGCTAGTGGAATGGAAGATCGATGCGCCGTCCATGCTCATCACCTCATCTGAGGAGAGCAAAGAGGATAACCGAGAAGACAAGGATCCTGAGGTCACAAGCACACAGGACCCAAAAGCCGACCAAGCAGCAGGAGAGAAAAGGAAAGAACCGGAAATAGAAGTGTTGGAGAAGCTGTAGAAAAAGAAGACAAAAGCTACTAGAAGGCCGCTAGATGCGTAGTTGCACGATGACGACTATGAGTGTATTGCAGCAAGGGTATCGGCCTACCTAGAGGATGTAATGGGACTAAAAGACAAGAAGCAAGAAAAACACAAACGAAGGTGAAGGAAAGCGTCGTTGAGCTGAAGAGTCTGGTTATAAGAATGGAACAAGTCCAGCGAGACCTGGTAAAAGAACCAAACCATGACGACTGCTTGGGCGAGTCAAGTCAGCAGAGGAGAAGTCCTCATGCCTATACCACGAGAACATGCATAGTCAGAATCGATCCAATGTCTATCGTATACCCAACAGATGAGATGGCTGAAAGTGCGCGAAGACTCACACAGTTGGAGATCAATGTGGGGATGCTACCCATAGAGGGACTGCATAACATGCATAAGCAAATAGCTGAGGATATCCATGAAAGAGACATAGTCTCTCATAACCAATACCTAAGGCTGGAAGAAAACTACAAACAGTTGCAAGAGGAAAGTGCGCTGAAGACAAGGCAGCTTGACCATGCACAGTAAAAACAATGCAAGATAAAGGAGGCAGTTTCAACTGTCTGCGGGAAGTTGCCCGAAATTGATGAAGAGCTGGAAATCGAGACATCTATCCTAAAGATCGATGCTGTTGTCGATAGTCTGAAGGACGAAATGATGGGGATGGAAATTTCCCACAAGGATAAGATTGCTGAGATGGAAGTTTCCCATCAAGAAAAAATTGCAGAGCTAGCAACCCAACAACAAGCAGGCACATCGGAGCGAGAAGTGGAAGCAAGAGCAGAGGCACTGAAGGCCTCTACGAAAAACATCTACGTAGAAGTGGCAAGATGCCAAAGCCTGCTAGATGAACTTTCTAAAATCTGGGCCATGTTACAAGAAGAACCCAAACTACAAAGCATCCAGGGAGAAGTGCAGCGGAAGAAACAGGATCTGGATTCCATTAATGCTGCTATGAAGGACTTGCCAGCACGACAGAAAATGAAAAAGTTCACAGAGAGAAGGGAACTTCAGAAAGAGCTCGAAACACTAAGAGCAAAGGAAGCTGAAGCTTCCTCAAGATTGCGGTCGCTGTAGGAAGAAGCAATAACTTTGACATAAGAAATTGAGACAAAGTTGCAAGACCTCCGGGTGACAGAGGATAATGTCAAGGAGCAACTTTTGGCACCCATTTCAGAAGAAATGCTTGACATATTCAATGGATGCAAGCAAGAAGCCAAGGAAACAGTTGCGAAGCTCAGCGCAATTGTTTAAGAATTCACTGCGCAATCAAGCACCTCAGTGGATCCGCACATGGAGCATCCAGGTCAGAGTGGCTCAAGGACGAGCCACAGGTGAGTTTAGGGGCCTGTTGGGCATGGCCCAAGTTGGCACAGTTTTGGCAGTAGCGCAGTTCAGACTGTGAAGTTCAAGTGGTAGAGTTTTTTCAATGGCACAGTTCAGATTGCGAAGTCCAATTGGTGCAATGGGGAGTACAAAGCCTAAGCAAGGCACAGTTTTGCTGATGCGCAACAGCCATTTTGGGAAAAAGAGTATAAGTAAAGGAAGCGGTCGAGTAGATGAAAGTGACTGGTTTTGGGTAAGCGAATCCATGATTCACGGAAGTTAGGTAAGGAGCAGCGTGGAAGCAGACGAAAGCGACCTGTCAATTAGAGTGGCGAAAACCGTTAGAAGCAAAGCCACGGGTCGACAATGACAAGGAGGACAGGGCAGCGGAAAGGGACATGCCACTATGCAATTATAATCGTTTTATGATGACTGCGGCTATCAGAAGGGCGTCAGAGCCACTAGTGGCCCAGCAAGGCGGCCAAAAGCGAGTGGAGCAGCTGTCGACTATGACAGGCCGGGTTGGCAGGGTAACCGCACCAATTTTGGTTACTCTAGGGTTTTGGCCCATATGCATTGTAAAGACGTGACCTAAGGGAACAATCTATAAAAGGGGAATTTATGTAAAGGAAATGGCTAATCTTTAATCTCTATTTGATAATTGATCTCTAAGTTGTTGATCTCTGTTGAGAGACTGAATATTGTAAAGAGGCTCTACAGCTGTGTGCACAAAGACCCACTGAAGTTTGAAAGAGGCTCTGCAGCTAAGTGCGCAAAGACCTATTGTAGAGAGAAGAGCCTGCAACTGAGTGCGCAGGATGGATCTGTTGAACCCTTCCCATTTAATATAATCAACAGTTACTTGGATGTAGCTCCCATCCTGGGGGTGAACCACGTAAATATTGTGTTATGTGTTTGAATCTGTGCATTTGTTTGTGTTTATGGTTAAGTTCATGCTTATAGATGTGTGCATCTTCGCTTTTATATGTATTTTCCACATAGATGAGTGATGAGTATAATATGTTAACTGTCGAACATATATGCATGAATGTTGAATGTGCAAGTAATTCTGGATGTGGTGAATGCATGAGTCATTTGGGTAACAGTAAGTCAGCGAAGTCTGTGTAAGTGCGATTCCCTGAAGGCGCAACACCGGAAGTGCGTGGTTGCATTGCATTTCACTGTATTGCATGAGTCCACTAAGTGCATAGTCCCTTATGTTGAATGCATAGTTATGCTAAGTCAATGAAGCCTATAAAGCGTGTGATTATTAAGAAGTAGCGTAGCATGGACTTGCGATGTCCTATTGTTTAAGTAGTCGTTCTGAATTACGTAGTCCCAGTGTGTGTTATAGTATAAGTAATAACCACGAAGTCGGTGAAACTTCACGCATTTCCCCCATTCTGTTAACCGCGCATCACCTGATTGTAGAAACCTGATTCTGTAATCCCCCATAAAATTCGCCTCGGGTGAGACCTCAACTTGTTAGCAGGATGTTGCCAAAAGGGCCGGTGAAGAAGGGTTTTTTTGGACCACAACTGAGTAGAACCTGGGTCAACACAAGAAAGATAAAGAATGAGGTTATTTGAAGCACCACAAACATTGTAGAGGTACCAGGATCTCCCAGGATTGCAAGATCAAGGACTCTCCCCCTTGATCTTCCCAGTACTTCACTTCCCATGACTGCGTTCTTATCTATTCCAACGTTCTAGCTTTGATAATGTCCCATACCCTTTCCTCGGAGCTTGATTTTCCTTTCAAAGTCCTAGCATTTCGCTCTCTCCATATCTCCCAGACCATGAAACTCGGGAAAATTTGCCATAGTGGGTTGAGAATGGGGTTTTGGAATGGGTTCTTTGTCCAATAGCTAATAGTCAGGTTCAGGCGCCCTCTTTGCCGGTCGGACCTCCTGAAGAAACCAGCTCCTATGCCCCATAGTTGCACGGAGAAGGGGAATTGTTCCAAGAGATGATTCAAGGTTTCACCATCACTCGTGAAGAGGAAACACCTGTAAGGTCCTTGAATCCCTCTTTTCATAAGGTTATAACCTATTAAAATTCGTCTCTTTATTAGAAGCCAGACAAAAATTGAAATTTTTTGCCATAACTGAGTCGACCATAAATTTTTCCATACTTGGTCTTGCAGAAGGTTGCTAAACCCAGTCCACATTTCATAGGCCTCCTTAATCGAAAAATCCCCCTTTGTCTTCAAGACCCATCTTGGCTTATCATCCCCTTCATGAAATCAGATGCTACTTTCTTGAAGTACATCCAATGTTGAGGACGCTTCCTCCCGGGGGCCAATTTGTTCCCACCAGTCTTCATGAGCCCATGTTTGGAATTTTGTGTTCCCATCTGCTTCCCCCCAAAAATCCTTTACCTTCATCTTTCCATGTTTTGTACACGCCTATTTGAGGCGAGGGACGTCCAGGGTTTGTTCAAGTGATGGCATTTGTTGTTAGGAATATTCTCATAATAGGGTCAACTCCCCATTCCTAATTTCCCATCACCTATTTTCTTAGATAAGATTTCTCCCTAAATTCGTCGTCTTCCAGATGTGGGATCCCTTCTTGTCCTCCAAATAGCGGATAAGGTCTCTTTTTTCCCATCTCAAGGCGTATTTATAGTGCCAAAGTTTCACCCATGGCTTAGAGCTATGAGTTTCCCATTTCCACCAAATTTTGGCACCATAGACAAAATTCATCTTTTCTAGGTCTCGTAACCCCAATCCACCTGTCACCTACCCAAATTCTGAAATTATTATGAATGTAATTACTGAATTATTATTATTTAATAAATTAAAGTAGGAGACAAACACCCAAGGGAATTGTTAAATGAGTGTTCACTGACCCACTAGGAGGAATGGAAGCTGTTAGAAGGCATGGGACAGATAGCAGCAATTGCAATTCACCACTAGATGTTGGTTATGGGACAACTACCCCTACAAATGTGCCATTATCCCCCAGGTGGAGGGAGTGAGCAGGTAACTCATTTAATGACCAGTTAACAATTGAAAGGCCTAGGAAGCCTACATAAGGCAAATTCGAATTGAGCAGGCAGCTCTTACACAATATTTTCTAAAGAAATATTCCTCATGTGCATCAGGTGATCACTGAGAGATTCAAATAGGGAGGCTATTTGAGAGTGCAATTGTAAGTCTGCAAATTATTCTGAGAAGGAGAACCAGAGGTGCTAGTGCAGGTCCCTTTGATTCCTAAGTCTTTAAGACTAGATAACTATTGCTACTGCAAGTTGAGGTCCTAAGCTTCTAAGTTTCTTCCTCCTAGTGGTTCAGTGAACAGGCTTGGGGGTCCTAAGGCAAGTAACTTGGCTGTCTTTAGGAATTGGTTGGGTGGAACAGGCTCCTTGGGCTGTTTGTTTCCCTACATTCAATCAAGTTTTGATGTTCCTATTTTGTTTACAGTTTAATATTTCTGTTTAGTAAAAATTATCAAACTCTGTTTTGTAAATGAATTTATTTTCTGATCTTTGTTTAAGTCTGAATGATAAAGCTTTGTTGAAGATCTGATTAGATAACCATCTCTATATTTTTCCACATGTTGTTATTTCCATCGTACTCTAGTATAGAGAAGCAAATTAAATAATAGATGAGAGATAGGTAGATTGCCATTGATTAGACAAATAATTACAGTAAGTGCTATGATTACAATTCTGTCCTATATCTAAACATAGTAAAAATTTACTGTATAGTATCGACAATGATATAGGATTCTTTTGTTATTTCATGAAAGATAAATATAGTCTAACTTTTGCATAGTCATATATTTTTCTCTTATCTCTATTCAATCAAGATAGCAAGCAAATGCAATTAAAATCATACATATCATGTTTTCCAAGTAATAGTATTTCCAAGGATTTTAACAGCTGCAAGAACCAATTAAACTATATTTTTCTTATCTTTAAACATACTTTATTTCTTCATTGATTTCCTGTTTGATTTCATGTATCAACTGTTTATTTCAGTAGTATAAAAACCTATTACACTGCAAACCCTAACTCTGTATACAAACATCATATTTTCTATCTCAAAAACAAACTGTAGACGTTATTCAAGAATGATAACATTTATGACTTATGAAACCCTAGTCATTACTTTCCAGAACCATATCATCTTTTATATATGGTAAGTTACTATCTGAGAATTATCTAACAATTAGCCAAAGGTACAAATTACATACTCATGTTTAAACCTTAGCTTACAACCCTAGTATCCAAACATACGCATTAACGAAATTATCTTGTCAACGATTTAATCTTGGATACAAACCCTAGTACAAGCCCAAAAACATTTGAAGTCACAGGTAAGATATCCTTTGTAAAAATCGAAACTAGAACATGAGGGCATAACCCTTTCAAAATATTTCACAGTCGAACTATCTCAACGACTTTCCAAAATTATGGTTATCAACAAAGAGAATGAAGTACAGACATACATTTTGCAAACTATAAACCATCGGCCAAAGATAAATATCATGGCTCGGCAAATCTTCACAATTATTTTACACAATGATCTCCACAATTTTGTTTAAACGTAATTTTCCATTGCAAGAAACGAATCATGGTTTACAGAGATAAACGATCTCTCGGATCTTAGTTTCATACTCAACAGAAACAACCAAAAACTCAACAGAGTTCACATTCAGACCTATCAAGGTTCCCAACAGCATGGAGAAGCTTAAACCTTTTCAACAAAAATCAAACGAGAACATTTTATCCTCAAAATACACAGGGTTATACCCTTGACTCTTTGCATTACGAAAACGAATGCTAAGATCTTATCAACGACGAGTTGGGCATCAAAAAGGCCAAATAAGCAACGTAAACATTCGAAGGTTACCCTCTGTACATCTTTTTGTGTCAACATAAAAACCTTAAAAACTCAACAGTCGGCCATCACCGAAAAACAAGTGGAACAGTTTCGACTCTCGGCAACAGTAATCATCACCAAAACCAAGTCCAAAGGCACCTACGAGGTTTGAGGACCACCGGAGCTTACCAGGAATCGGATGCATGCATTCATTTCCAAAACCCTTGCCAAACAACCTCATTCAAAACCAATGCCTGCCAAAAACACATTCAAGAAGTTTGAAACAGGAAAAAGTAAGTATGGAAGCTTAAAGACACAACAATACGTATTATGGGTGAGTGCATACCTTTAAACTCATAAGCTCTGAGCCCTTGTACATCACCCAACAAGAACGACGTAGTTTATTGGATTGACTGAAACCACGGGCTATTTTCAGAAGAGCCGAACTACAAATTCCTCAGTTGACAGAAGTAAAACCAAGCACTACAGCCTCTAACTATATCGTATCACCATGGTACTTAGGGCGAACCTGCAACTATTTAAAATCACCACCCACAGGTCTCAAGGTCGAAACCTCTAAGTTACCTTGTCTAAAACCTATTTTCTAGCATCCTGTCGGCCTCATCACTCAAACACAAGCATAACAATGAAGGCCTAGAACTCTCCATCAAACACTTACAACGAGATTCTAGGGTTACCAAATCAACGACCCAGATCTATTTCAATCAACGAGCAAGAAGGTGCCAGCAAGCCACTTTGGAGGTCGAGCAACTTTTGTATTTATTACCTCATAAATTTTAAACAACCACGACAATACCAACATATCATACCAAGGATCATTGTCGTATCCAACTCAGAGGAGAGTAGACGTGGAAACCATGCACAACAAGATTCACAGTTATTATATCTACCAAGTTCACGTGGGTGATATTATGTGGAGTGCCAACAGCAATTTCCACTACGTGGTTTGGTCTAGACCATTAATGCATGGATAGAACACTATTGTTGCCAGGTTACAAAGCATGCCAAGTACCGGGTATTAAACTCCTGTCAAACATCGAATTCATTACTATGTTAGTTTCTATTTATACAACACAATTGCATAGTTTCAAATTAATATTATGGCATCGTAACATTAGAGTAATGCTATAACACTTATTTTGATTGTATTGCATTTGTTTTATGGTGTTGAGTCATATAGGGTAAGGCTTATACATTTGTATAATAGCCAACCTTTGTCGATTTTGATAAATAGAGATTATAGGTAGTTAGGATCCCTATTTATACAAATTATAAGGTTAGATTTTAACACAAGAATATATTCTATATATATATTTTATTTATGGTTTAATTTGAAAACAATAGAGAGGGAGTAGGATTACATGTTAAAATTCTCAAGCAAGACTATAAGGCTATTTAATAACATAAACACTAAGCGCAATAATTATATTTCGCGTAATAGCTTTTTATTGTAAAGTGTTTTCGATAAACTAGTAGTGTAGATACTATATCTACGACATACAATTAGAATTACCTTAAGACGTTGGTAACCTTCTTCACATTAATACCGATATTCATGACAATAAACATGGTATCATAAGAAATAAATAGACGACGCCTTTTCAATAAACTTAAAAGGGTATGCGAGTCAGCATTTGAACTAGTATCAGAACTAAGTATTCATACCGGCAAGTAACTTGTTTTGCAAAGGAGTTCATAACGTTTTATTATTACATTGACTTTGAATTGAAAAGACACACGTACTCTTAAATTATGTGATCGCAGAACTTCTTACCTGCTAACTGCACATAGAAACGTATCAAATGCCTTAGCTTTTGTAGCTAAGTAAACTCCAGGGTACCTCGTAGGACACCCTTATCATCAAGAAAACAATTCGTCAGTATCTTGTCAAAAGGAAACCTGTTCGCATCATATTTCCAACTTTTCAGTTAACTAGAGCAATTATTGTCATAAGCATGTTTTTTAGAAGTATGATGTGTCGCTGTCATTCAAAATGTTTTTTACTCCGTAATTAAGTTATGTTTAGTATTAATGACTTCTTTAATCTTTGTCGTCTTATCAAGCATTTATTTATCCCGCAACTATAATTATTACATTTAATGTTGTTTTTAAAAGTTTTAAATTTTTATGAAAATTCAGGATGTTATATGTGGTATCAGAGCTCATGTGATCTGTATTGTGTCCAGGAAGCACGAGGGGGACAATAGTTGGACTGAATGAGTCGGCTCTGTTATAGCGGAAGCTTAATAAACAGAATGAGCAAAGCAGGATTACGCAATACAGATAACACAAATACACACAGACAATTTGCAGGAATGCAAACTGTTCTAGATTGATCAAGATGAGATCAAATAAGATCTGATGTATGGTACAATAATTTACATGCTTATATATAAATCTGAGACGCTCGGGTGCCTGCCCGTTACATTCAGTTACAAAGAAGAAGTTAGAACGGTTCAACTGTTCAACCGTTACAGCCGACTGGGAGACAGAGAGACAGTCTGTCGAAGTTCGATAGTCGCTGGTCGCATGTCAACGTTGTATGCCGATGTCGCGAACTGTGATGTTTCTAAACATGTCGAAGGTGCAGAACATGTTGTAGTATGTTGAAGGTGCGGAACATGTTGCAATATGTTGAAGGTGCGGAATATGTCACAGTATGTCGAAGTCAAGACTCGTTGGAGTTGTTTCGAAATCGATAACCTGTTGAAGTGTTGAAGTTGTCGAAGTCCTGTTGCGTCGAAACTTGTCGAAGTTGTATCAACCGCGAAGACTAGTCAAGAATGTGTCAAAGTTAGCATCCGACAACAAATTCCAACTGCGATGTGGATCAAACCTCCTTCCTTAAGAAACAATGGACCCCATTGTTTGCTCGTGAAGGTGATGAAACTTGTCGATCATTTCAATAGCAGAGTACCACTTTCCTTGAGATGGGATCTGGCCAGCTTTGGCAACCTGAAACAAGGGAATTGTGTTCATCCTCGTAAGGCATACCCGTCGTCCCACAATGGTGTCGCAAGGAAGAGGCTCCTGAATATCTGGATTGATGTCTGCGGGATCTGCTGTTGAGAAATCATTCTGTTCCAACAAGGGTGCATGGTATGGTCGAAGTAAATCCACATTAAAGACTGGATGCAGACCCAAGCAAGCAGGAATGTCGAGCTGGAAAGCGTTCTCACCAATCTGTCAAAGAATACTGTATGGACCATAATGCAAAGGTTTTAACTTCTTGAAAGAACCTATGAAGCGCTCCTTCTTAAGATGTAGCCAGACCTTATCCCCAATGTGAAATGTATGAGGAATGTGATGCTTTTCGTGTCGAGCCTTAGCTTTCTCGTTTGCTCTATGCAACATATCCTGTGCTTGTCACTGAATGCCGCAAATCTGTTCTCAAAATTTGACTTCTTTATCAACTTCTTGTTGACTGCGACCTGTGTCAGAGTTTGGTTGTGTCAAGGAGCTGATCAAGTCGATAGGTGCTGAGGGTTGAAATCCGTAACAGACTTCAAAGGGACTCTTTCTTATAGAGCTGTGCTGAGCACAATTGTAGCTGTGTTGAATGTATGGAAGAATATCATCCCATGTGCGTCGATGCTGGTGATTGTACATGCGAAGCAGTTGTACTACCAAGCGATTCACAACTTCCGTCTGTCCATCAGTCTGAGGATGGAAAGCTATCAACAATGAGGATCGTGTGTCTAGCTGTTGCCAGAGGGTCTTCCAAAAGATGCTGACGAACCTAGCATCTCGGTCGGAAATGATGGTTGTGGGTAAACCAAAGTGTTTCCAAACATGTGTAAAGAAGAGCTGAGCAGTCTGATGCGTTGTCGTAGTCTTCTTACATGGTATGAGAATGGCCATCTTGGAAAATCGGTTGACTCCTACTAATATCACGTCATGCTGATGTTTGGTAGTAGGATAACCTGTCAAGTACTCCATAGAAATAGATTCCCATGGTCGACTAGGAACTGGCAGAGGTGTATACAATCCCTATCATCGATTAGGTGGCTTAGCAATGGCACAAACCATGCATGATTGAATGTACTTGTTGACGTCAGATTTAAGTGTAGGCTAGAAGAAATACTTCTGCAGAATAGCAAGTGTCTTTGCGACTCCAAAGTGTCATGTGGTCTTGCTGTAGTGCACGTGCCAAATGAGCTGCTGTCGTTGCTCACCGATCGGTACACAAAGCTGTCCAAGCTTGTATAGCAAGGTATCTTTCAGGAAGTATTTGGAGTCTGAGGTCAACGACTTGTTAGTCTGTAACTGTCAGTAGACTGCTGAGAAGTCGTTGTTGTCCTCGTACAACTGTTGCCAAGTGGTCGTGTCGTAACCCTGCATACTCATCACTGTTAAGAGGAGAGTAATGGGTGGTCGACTGAGGCAATCTGCAATGGCATTAGCCCATCCTTTTCAATACTTAATCACCAACTGAAATTGTTGTAGGTAATTAATCCACTTGATTTGTCGTTTTGTCTGCAACTTTGATTGTGTCGGAGCGAACTGTAGAGGCTTGTGATCAGTAAGAATGACTGTTTCCTTGCCAAGGATGTAATGCCTCCATTGCTTGAGAGCTTGCACAATGGCATATAGTTCTTTTTCGTACGTCGAGTATCTTCTAACCGTGTCGTTAAAAGTCTCGAAATGAAAAGCAACTGCGTGACCAGACTGAGTGATCACTGCGCCCAAGGCATAGTCCGATGCGTCCGTCTCAATCTCAAAGGGCTTATGCAAATCAGGTAACACAAGTACTAGTGCAGTGCAGAGCCTATGTTTGAGCTGCTCAAAAGCTGCTCTATGTGTTTCTGTCCATTGAAAGATAGTTTTCCCGTTTCCTCTCATCAACTGATTCAAGGGCCAGGCTATGTGACTGAAGCCGAGTATGAATCGTCGATAGAAATTCGCCAAACCAAGAAAACTTCTTAGTTCTTGAATGCTTCTAGGAATGGGCCAATCTTTGAGGATCTGTACTTTGTCTGGATCAACGTGAATGCCTGCAGAGTCAATTACATACCCCAAGTATTTGATGCTGGTCATCGCAAAAGAGCATTTATCCATGTCCAAATAGAGCCGATGTTGTCGGAGAGTGTCGAAGATGTCCGACATGTTCTTCCCATGATCGAATGAAAATCAATATGTCATCGAGATAGACAATAACCCATTTGCCGATGAAAGGTCAGAGAAGTTTATCCATATGTTGCATGAAGGTCGCAGGTGCGTTGGTTAAGCCGAAAGGCATGACTAACCATTCAAACAATCCTTCCTTGGTCTTGAAAGCATTTTTCCACACATCTGAGGGCTCGATTGGAATCTGATGGTATCCCGACTTGAGGTCGAGCTTAGTAAAGAATTTAGCGCCTTTCAGATAGTCGATAAGCTCGTCTATCCATGGTAGAGGGTACCGATTCTTCACCGATATTTTGTTGAGAGCTCTGTAGTCGATGCACATGCACCAAGTCCCGTCTTTCTTTGGAACTAGGACGACTGGACTTCCACAAGGAGAGGAGCTGGGTCGATTATGACCTTGTAGATTAACTCTTAGATTTGTCTGCGAATCTCTTCATTTTCGAGAATGGATCTTCTGTAAACAGATGTGTTAGGCAAAGAAGAACCAGGAACAAGTTCAATGGAGTGTTTTACCTGGAAATGCTGAGGTACTCCGTCTGGAGCTTGAAAGAGGTTCTGGTACTCATCAAGAATATGATCGACTTGCTGCTTCCGTCGAGAGCTACATTGGTCGGTGACTCAACTCGTTGTTGCAGTCTTCTTAGAATGTTGCGGCTTGATCATGATTAATGCAAATTTCTAAGCATGATTGATGAGCTTCTTTGTCTGTTTGGCAGATATTAGTGCAACCGTCGGTGTAGGTTGATGCTCTGGTATGCTGAACCATCGATTTCAGATTCTGACAATCACCTTCTGAGGCCGTGATTGATAAATTCCATGTCTATCCCAGAGGTAAGGTTTCCCAAACAGGGCGTCGACTACAGAGAGTGGTGCCACATCACAGAGTACTTCATCTTCAAAAGGTTTTATGAAGTAGGCGAGTTTGCATTGTCGAGTGATCCATAGTTCTTGTCCATCCTTCATCCAATCGATGTTGTAAGTTTGAGGATGCGGAGTGGTGACAAGACCTAATTTCTTCACCAGTTCTTGAGACACGAAGTTCTTTTGGCTCTCGTTGTCCATGATTAGATGCAATGGGTTGCTCTGGACCCATATCCGTGTATGGAACAAGTGCTCTCGTTCCTCCTCGTCGACAATAGTCGAGGCTGCTTGAGTTGTCGAGGTCAAAAGAGTTGTCACATCTGGATCAAATTCTTCCACCATCTTGTTGAACGCGTCGAAGGTCGACACTTTCACCAAAAATGTCTTCCAAGATTTGCATTCAGACGTATCATGCCAAGATGAGTGGTGGTAATCGCACCATTTTTCGGTCGGCGGTTGTTTGCTACGTTCCCTTTTGTGAAAAGGCTTCTTACCGTTGTCAGGATTTGGCGGTGTCGGCTGAGAAGATCTCGACTTGTCGTAGTCGGCTGGTGTCCTTTTATTGGGTGGTATTCCTGATGTCGGCTTTGTCGCGAAACATGCTTGTCCTTTCTGCTTGGTTTCCAATTTGTTGGCGTAGTGGAAAGCATCTGCAAGCGTATTGACAGTCAAAAATTCCATCTCCTTCTGGATGTACTGAGACAATCTGCTGGTGTATTTCAGAACAAGCAATTTCTCTTCTTCTTGGACGCCAAGTCTTGCCATGAGTCAGTAGAACTCATCGGTGTAACTCTGTACTGATTGGTCTTTACATTGCCTTAACTGCTGCCACTTCTTATACTGGTGCTCATGGTATTTCGGTGGGTAAAATTCCTTCCGGATGTGTTCGACGAATTTATCCCATGTGTCGATGGGGTCTCCATTTTTCTCCATCTTTGTCGAGAGGTTCTCCCACCAGCAGTGCACGGAGGTTGACATCTTTAAAGACGCAATGGTGACTTTTTTAGCTTTTGAGAGTTGATTTACAACGTAATAGGATTCCAATTGTTGCACCCAATTGTCGACGGATTCCGCGTCAATCTTTCCTTCAAGATTTGGTATGTCAAGATTCATTTTCACTTTGAAGGGGTTGATTTTATCGGAGTGAGTTCTCGTCGAGGATCCTCTGGATGTCAAAGTGAATCACAAGAGAATCTCATTGAACTGGGTGAACATTTCAGTTCGTGGTCGAGCCAGAGCTTGCTCAATAAGCTATGCTGTCTCATCGGCTGCATGTCTATCATCTGTTTCTTCTGTCATATCTAGAAATTGTGTCTGCTTGGATTGCTGAGATTGCGAGCGAGTTTGAACCGGCATAAGTCAGGTGACTTTGAGAGAAGTGTATACGCAGAACTTAAGCAAGAAAATTGAGTACGCTCTGATACCAATGATCCATATCGTGTCCAGGAAGCACAAGGGGGACAACAGTTCGACTGAATGAGTTGGCTCTGTTATGGCAGAAGCTTAATAAACAAAATGAGCAAAGCAGGATTACACAATACAGATAACACAAATACACACAGACAATTTGCAGGAATGTGAACTGTTCTAGATTGATCAAAATGAGATCAGATAAGATCCGATGTGTGGTACAATAATTTACATGCTTATATAGAAATCTGAGATGCTTGGGTGCCTGCCCGTTACGTTCAGTTACAAAGAAGAAGTTAGAACAATTCAACCATTCAACCGTTACAGTCGACTGGGAGACAGAGAGACAGTCTGTCGAAGTTCGACAGTCGTTGGTCGCATGTCAACGTTGTATGCCGATGTCACAAACAGTGAGGTTGCTAAACATGTCGAAGGTGCGGAACATGTCATAGTATGTCGAAGTCGAGACTCGTCGGAGTTGTGTCGAAATCGATAACCTGTCGAAGTGCTGAAGTTGTCGAAGTCCTGTTGCGTCGAAACTTGTCAAAGTTGTATCAACCGCGAAGACTAGTCAAGAATGTGTCGAAGTTAGCATCCGACAACAAATGCCAACTGCGATGTGGATCATCATGTTCGAACTCTAGGCCTGAAAAAGGTCCAAGAACACGCAACATAAAATTTTATTACAACAGAAAATCTTACTAATTAAAATTTAAAAATATTGTGTTATACAGAAATTATTTTAAGTTACAGGTATGGAGAACTCAGCTGAACATTTAGGAGACAGATTTCAACCAAACAGCCATAGTACGGGACAACACTATGCAGAAGAAGGCCACGGTGAATTGAATGACAATTCGTCAAAATTGTTACATGCGTTTCAGGAGTTAAAGGCATAAATTAGATCTGTGAAACAAGACAATGAAAGAATTTTGAAGGCACAAGAAGAGTTAAACCAAGTGTTCTTTGAACAGTGCCCAAGTGATGAGCGGGAGAGAGAAAATGGAGATATCTCCAAGGTTGAGGATCTTCCCCATGGTAACAAAAGTAATAAAATGAAAACAGATGATGTAAACAGCAGTTCAACATCATCGGGAGATGCTATTGAAGTACGTAAAAAGAATCGTAACTATTCAAGCGATAGCAGTAAAGGAGATTATAAACCCCAAAAGAAAATCCATAAAGAGTATGAACATATTTCTGGGGAGTTCAAAAGATTAGACCTCCAACTTTCAATGGAGAAACTGAGAAGGGCGAGACAGCTGAAGCATGGCTGTCCGGCATGAAGAAATATTTTCAGATTTATAACTATTCAAAATCCTTGAAAGCAAAAATGGCTATATATAACTTGACCGGAAAAGCGGACATTTGGTGGCAGGACATCAAAAGAGTAAAGGGCATCAAGGATAAGGATGTAATCTGGAGTACTTTTAAACGATACTTCAAGAAGAAATTTTTATCTGGATAGTACTATGAAGAAAAATCCAAAGAATTCTACGATCTAAAGCTGGGAAGTATGAACATGAAGGAAATGAACAGTAAATTTCTGAACTTATTGAGATATGTGCCATATCTCGTGGAAGAAAAACTGAAGATTCAAAGATACTTGAGTTGTCTACCTTTCAATATTAAGGACATAATCGAGTATGACAATCCAAAGACCTTGGAAGAGGCTATGAGGAAGGTAGTTTTATGTTATGACACTAATCGGAAAAGAGAAGGAATGTCAAACTGGAAAAGTAATAAACCCAGCAAATTTGAGCAGAAAAAGAAAAATTTCAGGTTCAGTGGGAATTCCGGTTTCTAAAAGAAAAAATTTCAGAATCGGAATTTTCAAGGAAATAATTTCAAAAACAGTCAACAGCAGAATTCTACAGCACCCAGAAATGCTCCCAATAATACTAGGACCAATGAACAAAAGGCACCTATCAAATGTTTTGAGTGTCAAGGTCCTCACTATGCATCAGAATGTCCCAAGAGGAAGTGGACAACTAACAACAATCACTCTATTCAGACTGAACCTACTGTTGGAGATGTGGCGAGGGAGATGCCCAGAATCAATGCAGCACTCGATAATAGGCAAGCATATCATCAAATCTCTATGGTAGAGATTGAAGGTGGGATAAGACGACGATTTTCAGGTGGAACCGGACTGTATCCTCGAAAGGAGGGAAACTCTGCTCCGGAATCGCACCATTGGGCAAGTGAAGGTGCAACGGAAGCACCTTAGCCCGGAAGAGGCAACCTGGGAGTTGGAGAGTAGTATGCAGGCAGCATACCCAACTCTGTTTCAGGAACACTCAGAGAGTGATTGACCAACATCGACGATGATGTTGATATTTAAGGGGGGGTGTATGTCACCTACCCAAATTCTAAAATTATTATTTTATTGGCAAAATACTTTATGTTAAATTTTAATTACAAATTTTTGTAATTATGACCAAGTTTGGTCAAGGATGAATGTAATTACTAAATTATTATTATTTAATAAATTAAAGTAGGAGGCAAACACCCAAGGGAACTGTTAAATGAGTGTTCACTGACCCACTAGGAGGAATGGAAGCTGTTAGAAGGCATGGGACAAATGGTATCAATTGAACTTCACCACTAGATGTTGGTTATGGGACAACTACCCCTACAAATGTGCCATTATCCCCCAGGTGGAGGGAGTGAGCAGGCAGCTCATTTAATGACCAGTTAACAACTGAAAGGCCTAGGCAGCCTACATAAGGCAAATTCGAATTGAGCAGGCAGCTCTTACAAAATATTTTCTGCAGAAATATTCCTCATGTGCATCAGGTGATCACTGAGAGATTCGAATAGGGAGGCTATTTGAGAGTGCAATTGTAAGTCTGCAAATTATTCTGAGAAGGAGAACCAGAGGTGCTGGTGCAAGTCCCTTTGACTGCTAAGTCTTTAAGACTAGATAACTATTGCTACTGCAAGTTGAGGTCCTAAGCTTCTAAGTTTCTTCCTCCTGGTGGTTCAGTGAACAGGCTCAGGGGACCTAAGGCAAGTAACTTGGCTGTCTTCAGGAATTGGTTGGGTGGAACAGGTTCCTTGGGCTGTTTGTTTCCCTACAGTTAATCAGGTTTTGTTGTTCCTATTTTGTTTACAGTTTAATATTTCTGTTTAGTAAAAATTATCAAACTATGTTTTGTAAATGAATTTATTTTCTGATCTTTGTTTAAGTTTGAATGATAAAGCTTTGTTAAAGATCTGATTAGATAACCATCTCTATATTTTTTCACATGTTTTTATTTGCATCGTACTCTAGTATAGAGAAGCAAATTAAATAATAGATGAGAGATAGGCAAATTTCCATTGATTAGACAAATAATTACAGTAAGTTCTATGATTACAATTCTGTCCTATATCTAAACATAGTAAAAATTTACTGTATAGTATCGACAATGATATAGGATTCTTTTGTTATTTCATGAAAGATAAATATAGTCTAACTTCTGCATAGTCATATATTTTTCTCTTATCTCTATTCAATCAAGATAGCAAGCAAATGCAATTAAAATCATACATATCATCTTTTCCAAGTAATAGTATTTCCAAGGATTTTAACAACTGCAAGAACTAATTAAACTATAGTTTTCTTATCTTTAAACATACTTTATTTCTTCATTGATTTCCTGTTTGATTTCATGTATCAACTGTTTATTTTAGTAGTATAAAAACCTATTACACTAACTCTGTATACAAACATCATATTTTCTGTCTAGAAAACAAACTGTAGACATTATTCAAGAATGATAACATTTATGACTTATGAAACCCTAGTCATTACTTTCCAGAACCATATCATCTTTTATATATGGTAAGTTACTATTTGAGAATTATCTAACAGTTATCCAAATGCACAAATTACATACTCATGTTTAAACCTTAGCTTACAACCTAGTATCCAAACATACGCATTAACGAAATTATCTTGTCAACGATTTAATCTTGGATACAAACCCTAGTACAAGCCCGAAAACATTTGAAGTCACAGGTAAGATATCCTTTGTAAAAATCGAAACTAGAACATGGGGGCATAACCCTTTCAAAATATTTAACAGTCGAACTATCTCAACGACTTTCCAAAATTATAGTTATCAACAAAGAGAATGAAGTACAAACATACATTTTGCAAACTATAAACCCTCGGCCAAAGATAAATATCATGGCTCGGCAAATCTTCACAATTATTTTACACAATGATCTCCATGATTTTGTTTAAACATAATTTTCCATTGCAAGAAACGAATCATGGTTTACAGAGATAAACAAGCTCTCGGCTCTTAGTTTCATACTCAACAGAAACAACCAAAAACTCAACAGAGTTCACATTTGGACCTATCAAGGTTCCAAACAGCACGGAGAAGCTTAAACCTTTTCAACAAAAATCAAACGAGAACATTTTATCCTCAAAATACAGAGGATTATACCCTTGACTCTTTGCATTACGAAAACGAATGCTAAGCTCTTATCAATGACGAGCTGGGCATCAAAAAGGCCAAATAAGCAACTTAAACATTCGAGGGTTACCCTCTATACATCTTTTTGTGTCAACATAAAAAACTTAAAAACTCAACAGTCGGCCATCACCGAAAAACAAGTGGAACAGTTTCGACTCTCGGCAACAGTAATCATCACCAAAACCAAGTCCAAAGGCACCTATGAGGTTTGAGGACCACTGGAGCTTACCAGGAATTGGATGCATGCATTCATTTCCAAAACCCTTGCGAAACAACCTCATTCGAAACCAATGCCTGCCAAAAACACATTCAAGAAGTTTAAAACAGGAAAAAGTAAGTATGAAAGCTTAAAGACACAGCAATACGTATTATGGGTGAGTGCATACCTTTAAACTCATAAGCTCTGAGCCCTTGTACATCACCCATCAAGAAAGACGTAGTTTATTGGATTGACTGAAACCATGGGCTATTTCCATAAGAGCCGAACTACAAATTCCTCAGTTGACAGAAGTAAAACCAAGCACTAGAACCTCTAACTGTATCGTATCACCATGGTACCTAGGGCAAACCTGCAACTATTTAAAATCACCACCCACAAGTCTCAAGGTCGAAACCTCTGAGTTACCTTGTCTAAACCCTATTTTCAGCCTATCGGCCTCATCACTCAAGCACCAATGTAACAATGAAGGCCTAGAACTCTCCATCAAACACTTACAACGAGATTCTAGGGTTACCAAATCAATGACCCAAATCTATTTCAATCAACGAGCAAGAAGGTGCCAGCAAGCCACTTTGGAGGTCGAGAAACCTTTGTATTTATTACCTCATAAATTTTAAACAACCATGACAGTGCCAACATAGCATACCAAGGATCATTACTGTATCCAACTCGGAGGAGAATAGACGTGGAAACCATGCACAGCAAGATTCACAGTTATTATATCTCCCAAGTTCACGTGGGTGATATTACGTGGAGTGCCAACAGCAATTTCCACTACGTGGTTTGGTCTAGACCATTAATGCATGGATAGAACACTATTCTTGCCAGGTTGCAAAGCATGCCAAGTACCGGGTATTAAACTCATGTCAAACATCAAATTCATTACTATGTTAGTTTCTATTTATACAACACAATTGCATAGTTTCAAATTAATATTCTGGCATCGTAACATTAGAGTAATGCTATAACACTTATTTTGTTTTTATTGCATTTGTTTTATGGTGTTGAGTCATATAGAGTAAGGCTTATACGTTTGTATAATAGCCAACCTTTGTCGATTTTGATAAATAGAGATTATAGGTAGTTAGGATCCCTATTTATGCAAATTATAATGTTAGATTTTAACACAAGAATATATTCTATATATATATATATATTATATATGGTTTAATTTGCAAACAATAGAGAGGGAGTAGGATTACATGTTAAAATTCTCAAGCAAGACTATAAGGCTATTTAATAACATAAACACTAAGCGCAATAATTATATTTCGCGTAATAGCTTTTTATTGTAAAGTGTTTTCGATAAACTAGTAGTGCAGACACTATATCTACGACATACAATTAGAATTACCTTAAGACGTTGGTAACGTTCTTCACATTAATGACGATATTCATGACAATAAATGTGGTATCATAAGAAATAAATAGACGACGCCTTTTCAATAAACTTAGAAGGGTATACGAGTCAACATTTGAACTAGTATCCGAACTAAGTATTCATACCTGCAAGTAACTTATTTTGCAAAGGAGTTCATAACATTTTATTATTAGATCCACGTTGAATTGAAAAGACACACGTACTCTTAAATCATGTGATCGTAGAACTTCTTACCTGCTAGTTGCACATAGAAACATATCAAATGCCTTAGCTTTTGCAGCTAAGTAAACTCCAGGGTACCTCGTAGGACACCCTTATCATCAAGAAAACAATCCGTCAGTATCTTGTCAAAAGGAAACCTGTTCGCATCATATTTCCAACTTTTCAGTTAACTGGAGCAATTATTGTCATAAGCATGTTTTTCGGAAGTATGATGTGTCGCTGTCATTCAAAATGTTTTTGACTTCGTAATTAAGTTATGTTTATTATTAATGACTTCTTTAATCTTTGTCGTCTTATCAAGCATTTATTATTCCCGCAACTATAATTATTACATTTAATGTTGTTTTTAAAAGTTTTAAATTTTTATGAAAATTCAGGATGTTACACCACCATGGTTTTTTGGTGCATGGATAGTCTCCCAACTTACCAAGGCCCATTTACTTTCTTCACTGACCCCGCTCCAAATAAAATTCCTCTGAATGTTCCTTATCTCTTTTAAAACAACCTTGGGGGATTCCATTGCTGAGAATAGGTAAACTGGCATAGCTTGAAGAATAGATTTAACCAAGACCAGATTCCTGGAAAGGTTGAGATGTCTGAAGGTCCAGCTTGCCAATCTTTTCCTCATCCTATCCAAAAGTTCTAACCACGATCGTTTCCGAACTATGGAATCCGCTAGCGAGGACCCTTAGTATTTGGATGTAAGGGATCTCTCTTGGAAACCAAGAATACGACAGATATTGAGTCTGGTCACCCGAGGAGTATTGAAAAATAACACTTGGGATTTTCGCTCATTAACCTCCAGGTCCGATGCAACTCCAAATATCTGGAGACATCGCCTGATGGCCCTTGCTTCATGCTTTGAAGGGTGACCCATTAGCATGGTATCATCCACAAATTGTTGGTGGGATTGACGGTCTTCCGCTGGGTGGACCAGTAGCACCCTAAGCTATTGACTAGCCTGCATAGCCTTGATGGACCTGCCCAGAACTTTGTCCATAAGGACAAATATAAATGGGTATAGAGGATCTCCTTGCCTAATTCCTTTCAACGGTCTGATAAGTCCCGTTGGAGCCCCATTTACAAGGATGGAGAAGATCCAACAAATCCATTCCTCCTTGAACCCGAATTCCCTCAACACCTCACGAATGTACTGCCAACTAAGCTTGTCATAGGCCTTAGCATTATTGAGTTTCAGCATCATCCCTGTGATTCCTTCTGTTTTTAGGGAGTGGATTACTTCATGAACAAGAATTATGCCATCCATTATCTGGCGACCTTCCACAAATCCTAACTGCTCCGCAAAGATCAAGCTAGGAAGTATGGGCTTCAATCTGTTAGAGATCACCTTGGTTACAATTTTGTAAATTACATTGCATAGGGAAATGGGTCTAAACATTCATGGGGAGTCCGCTCCCTCACTTTTAGGGATTAGAGTGAGGAAAGTGGCATTAAATTCAAGGAGAATATGTTGCGAATGCCTTGAGTCTTCCACAATTTTCCATACTTCGTTCTTGATTAAGTCCCAGAAGTGATGGAAGAAATTAACCATGAACCCATCAGGTCCGTAGGCCTTACCATCTGCCATTTGTTCGATTGCCTCCTCAAATTACAACACTGTTACTGGTTTCATTAAGAGGTCATTCTGGTCTTGAGAATCCAGTGAAGGTATATGTTGGGTAATCATGTCAATATCCCTTCTTCTATCCTGGTTGGGCTCTTCCATGATGTCCTCAAAGAAGTGGGAGAGTTCTCCCTCTATTTCCTCCCTGGTCTCCAGCCTATCTCCATTCCCATTCCTAATCATGGGGATCTTATTCTGGATGCGGTGTTGAATGGTCGATCTATGGAATAATTTAATATTTCATTCCCCTTCCTTTAGCTAGGTCACCCTGGATTTCTGTTTCCATAGGGTTTCCTCTTGGCTTTCTCTTTCCATCAGCTTGGTTTCAGTTCGGATTTCTTATTCCTTGATATCTGCTGAGTAGCCTTCCCTCGTTCCTTGGATATGAATCTCCTCTAATATTTTTTCTGTTGGAACATTTAAAAACCCATTCCATACTTAGGAAATATTTTATTAGTCATCTAGATTAATTTTCCTAGGTGTAGAATATGTAGTTGGCCTAGTTTTGTCTTTTATGCCTCCATATGCCATCCTAAGTCACAAAAACGAATTTGGATAGATTCTGGATAAGATTTCCTTGGATTCTGTCTGATTTTATTCCATTCCTGAATTAGAAATACACTTTCCTGATTTAGACAACTTTATCATGTTTTCTCTACTTTCTAGTGGATAAGGTAAAGCTAGTTGACTTTGAAACTCTCCTCCACTTGAACAATTCGACCTCCACTACTTTATTCTCTCCTAAATTCATCATTACATTCCATTTACATCACTCATGAGCTTCCATACCATATTCATCCGATTCATGAGCCTTTAGAGTGTTTTGGAAAGTGCTTTTGACACCTAGGGGGTTTTATGCTTTTAGTAAGCCTTACTTTTTTGTGCTTTACAACTTTCCTTTGAGGCATTATATTTTCTCTCTTAATATGTATTATATATTGTATTCATATTGAGGAATAATATATGATATGATATTTCCATCAATTGAGTTCCTCCTCTTATGTTTCCGTTTCAATATTTCTTCTTCTTATTCTTGCATATCTTTGAATAATTCTTGTGAGGACTTGTTTGATTCAAGATTCTTGGCTATTAGAATTATTTCATGGTATTCAACCTATATATAATTCTCACATGGTATCAGAGCCGTGGGAGCTCTTGAATAAATTAGTCTTCCAATATAATATTTCAGAGAGTTTGTTATGCAGGTATTGAAGATCAAATGGCAGAAATTTATTCAATACATACGGTTGTTGAAGACGAAGAATTCCATCTCTCTCTCTCTCTCTTGTTCTCCCATAAGTCTTTTATTCTAAATTCTGAGAAATATAAGCCACTTTATGCTCTAGAATCTGAAGATGTTCTTGAATCCTTCCTTTCACATGAGCCTGCTGGTGTGCAGAATGGTGATCTTCTGAATGTTTTGGAGGTTAGATCAGAATTTGGAGGTGATGCATTCTCCCTCCTTGATCATATACTTCTTATGTACTTCTATATTATCATTGGCACATGTTCACAGAGTTTCACTGAAGATGGTGAACACTACCATTTGCTTGGGTTCAAGTCTCAGGCATATTTTGGTGATTTTGGTTCTGATCTCACCCCTGCTGGTTCAAAGGAGATCTCAAGGATCTATATTATATCAATTCTTGGAGTTGATATAACTTCCATTGATCAGAAGTTCAAGTTTCAAGAGCAATCAGACCTTATTGGAGCTGATCCTACCTCAGCTACTTCGAATCTCAAGTTCCAGAATGGTATGCATATTCATCGATTTGTTCTCTTCAAGAGCAAGTTCAAAGAGCCTCTAGTTTTGCTTGCATCCATTGGTAGAGAATTCAAGCACATGTTTTTGGAGCATGATCAATTCTTCCCAAGAAGAAGATTCATCCAGACATCTGATCAAGTTCACACCTACTTGAGTTTGGATAAGCAACAATTTTGGTGTGCACATGTCCATTTTTTAGGGT
The DNA here is from genome assembly GCA_027924585.1 of Larix kaempferi. Taxonomy (NCBI): domain Eukaryota; kingdom Viridiplantae; phylum Streptophyta; class Pinopsida; order Pinales; family Pinaceae; genus Larix; species Larix kaempferi. The sequence continues at coordinate 7,097,609 of BSBM01000541.1, read as the reverse complement.
GGGTTTTATTCCCATAAGGTTTTCCATGTTTCCTCAGTTTACATGGACATAATAATTGCAATGGGGTGACCATAAGCCTTGTTGCTTGGGCCCTATATTTCTGATATTTTACTCACATACAGTCAGGCTGAAGGGAGGGTGTTGGAACATTTAAAAACCCATTCCATACTTAGGATATATTTTATTAGTCATCTAGATTAATTTTCCTAGGTGTAGAATATGTAGTTGGCCTAGTTTTGTCTTTTATGCCTCCATATGCCATCATAAGTCACAAACACGAATTTGGATAGATTATGGACAAGACTTCCTTGGATTCTGTCTAATTTTTTTCCATTCCTGAATTAGAAAGACACTTTCTTGATTTAGACAGATTTATCACGTTTTCTCTACTTTCTAGTGGATAAGGTAAAGCTAGTTGACTGGGAAACTCTCTCCACTTGACCAATTCGACCTCCACCACTTTCTTCTCTCCCAAATTCATCATTACATTCCATTTACATCACTCATGAGCTGCCATACCATATTCAATCAATTCATGAGCCTTTAGAGTGTTTTGGAAAGTGCTTTTGACACCTAGGGGGTTTTTATGCTTTTAGTAAGCCTTATTTTTTGTGCTTTACAAATTTCCTTTAAGGAATTCTATTTTCTCTCTTGAGATGTATTATATATTATATTCATATTGAGGAATAATATATGAGATGATATTTCCATCAATTGAGTTCCTCCTCTTATGTTTCTGTCTCAATATTTCTTCTTCTTATTCTTGCATATCTTTGAATAATTCTTGTGAGGACTTCTTTGCTTCAAGATTCTTGTCTATTAGAATTTTTTCATGGTATTCAACCTATATAGAATTCTCACATTTTCCAAATTCCTTTTTTCAGAGAAGATGTTCCCAAACTCCTCCTTGTTCCATTTCTCGATCTTCTCCTTAAGAGACATGATATTTTGTTGGAACTGGTATATTCTTTGTCCCTCCCCTCACTCCAATTTTGTCCACCATTAGTGCACTTTGTCTTTAAAGTCAGTGTGGCTGAGTTAGAATTGTTCAAAACAAAAGGGATTTTTGAACTGGGATCCCAAGCCACTCCACCATAAACAGACATGCCAGTGGTTAGAGCCTGCAGAAGGGAGAACCATGGTAGATATATCACTTCCTAGACCCATAATTGATTCTGAGACTAGGAAATGATCCATACGGGGAGTGATGTGACGGTCACCACCCCTCTTGTTGTTCCAGGTGAAGATATTGTTCCCCGAAACTATTTCAACAAGCTTCAAATCCTCAATTGTTTCACTGAAAATAATGCTCTCATCCTCCATATATCTTCTCCCTCCTTGCTTCTCATCAAGGGACGTAATTAAGTTGAAATCCCCTCCCAATATCCAGTGGATGCCCTCAACCCATCTATGGATTTTTATCAAGGACTCAACAAAGCTTACTTGCTGCTGGGGAATATGAGGGCCATAAACATTAGTAAGGACCCCTATGATTGGGTAACCAATCACTTGAAATTCAGTTGATATGGTTCGAGGGTCAACCATGAACCCTATAAAAGAGACCCTGCTCAAATCTCACAGGATACCTAACCCACCCATTGATATCCAGGCATCAATACCCATTCCTTCACTACATTTCCAAGCTTTTCTTCCAACTTCCCTGAGATGAATCTCTAAGCATTTGGTTTCTTGCATAAATATTATTACAGGGTTTTCTCTATGGACCCTTTTATTCATAATTCTGACCTTCTGAGGGTTATTCAACACTCTGATATTCTAGGTTATAATTTTCACTGGAAACACAAAGTAGAATTAGAGACCTAGAGCAACCCTAATGGTAGGGTACTGACCTATTTCCACCAACTTAAGACCTGCTGCTACAATGCGTTGCTGGTTTTATTTCCTCATTGGTTTCTTAGCTATCTCCACATGTTTCCATTTATTATCCTTATGGGGCCTGGGGCTAATCCCCAAGGGGCTCAAGGATCAATCTTTGATGATCGCCTACTGAAGAAGGGAAACCTACTCTTGAGGAACATATCCCTTTTCTTTATCTTTGCAAGCTTATTCGATTCCATCTAAGTCCAATTCACCTATGTCCATATCCTCTCCTTTTTCATCTACTTCCATTTCCTATTGGATCGGGGTCTACTTTTCCTCAACCTTCTCATGACTCCCCTCCTTTCCCTGCTCATCTGTCACTAGGACTGGGTCACTTTGCTTCTTAGGAAGAGGTTTCTTCCCCATATCATCCTCGATCTGGTATTCTAGAACCGCAAATTGGTTGGAAACAAAGGCCTTTTTATGGATTTTTGGCGCTTCCTGGTGTCGTCCTCCCCTCTTACGCGAATTCCATTTTGAAAACCGTTGATCACCTACATCCTCATACTGTTTGGTTTGAGGGGGAGGTTTGTTCCAAGGTAATTCCCTGAACAAATTCCCATACTCGTGTCATCGTTGACATCGAAAGGGAATCTATTCATAATCTAAGGGTTGTGCCTAATCCTTATCTTCCCATGATAAGTTAATAGCCTCCGGAAGTTCCTTTGAGAGATGCATATAAACACATATCCTGGCGTATGTTGTGTACCTCTAGGATTTCGTGTGCTCTAAGATCTTGATGAAAGACCCCAGACTGTTTCCAATATCCTCCAAAAATTTTGGGTCCCAATATTCTCCTGGCAGAGAGTAGAGTCAGATCCAGACCAATGCAACCCTCATATCCTCTTTTTTTGGATAGAATCGCTCCTTCCATGGCCAAAGGAAAAGACCCGCTAAGTAGAAGAAGTAAGGTCCTCCATCCAGCACTCGATTTCAATCTTTTAGACTGATAAAGCTGATGGCAAAGAAACCCTTGGACACGAGGTATAAATCATAATGGCCTCTCGATTTTCGAGTGGAATTAATCCACTAGATTAGGGATTTTTCGGATGGTAGCATACCCACAAATTTTCCAATTAGGGCATGATATTTCATATACTGGATACAATATCTTAATTTTTATGATTTGATCTACATCGAGGGGATCCAAGTCGATTTGGGCATGCACTGCCCTGGCTGTCTCCCATCAAATGCCTGCTTCAAATTTGAACCCTGATTTCTCAATCCCTCTCCTCTCATTTCGTTTAGAGGGACCTAAGAACTTCCAATATGAACCCCCTCAGCCATTACCTTGGAGAAGGCCATATCTCCTCCCCCCGGCATTTCCTCCATAGAACACCATCCTCCTCACATAATCCCCGAAAGAAGCAAAGATCATCCACCCCCAATTCGAAATTCACCATCTCATTTTTTAATAAATAGTAATATATAAATTGAATTCAACTTCGAGGTTAATGCATATTGTATGGATTATGTATTTCACGCATATTGTATGGATTATATATTTTAATATTATATTGAGATTCTTCAAATTGGATTTGACGTTTCTTCAACCTATTAATAATTAGTAAGTTGAAATTCAAATTTGCAAATTTTTTTAGATTTGCTATTTTGTATTTTATTTTTTCTTAGTTATATTATAAATTGAGTTTGATCGAGTATGGATGACCCTTTAAAATTCACTACGGAGTTGGTTGATTTCTTTAAGTAACCTCTCGATGGTGTGTACATATGGAGCTCATCGTGTGTTGGTAGGGGTTTATTTGGGCATGGAGGAAAAGCTACAAAGACTTGTACTTCAACATGATAAGTAGATCCCTTTTCTCATGGTGTTTTAGGCATCAGAAATGATGCGGTTAGCTGAACTGGGCGGGAAGTCTTTGTCAGTTTTGTCATGCCCCATCATGATAGTTGCATGGAGATGGGACATGGGAAAATACAGAAGTGGAATATTGATATGGGAAAATTTCTTTTGCTTATGGCAAACCTAATTATTGAAATGGGATAGGTCAATATGTTGTAGAGATACTTCATTGTCAACTGATATATGGAACTGTATTTTTTTTATATTATCTATAGTTCGAAAACAATATAGGTAAATATGTTATAGAAGTGTTTGTGTATTCAACAAAGAAAATAAGTCTCAACTATACAGAAAATATGCTCAAATTTGTGAAGTGCAATGGAGTTAAATTTTATCATTATGCTATCCCAAAATTCGTGTTGACAAGTAGTTGCTATGAAGAACTAGTCAACATAGATGCAGGGTAGGAACCAACTATGTCTGAAAAAAATGGAAAGAAATATTCAAAGGCTTCACATTGAAGAATTGGTATACATATGAATGGCTAAGCGTATCGATGGTTGTATGAAATGTTGTCAACATTTGAGACATAATCAAGAGCTAGGGAAGAATACATGATCAAAATGGTCAGGTCCTAGCTAGTTGCAATGTTTTTGCTAACAAACTTAGCAGAAATGATGGACAAAATTACAATGTTCTGGTGAGGGGAACTAAAAAGAGTTAACAAGAGAAAGGTGTTTGTGATATTTTTGGACCATTATAGAAGAATAGCGGTGAAACACCACATTGCAGAGGCAATGTTCAACCATAATTGTCAAATAAACCTCACTGTAGCCAATGGGTTTAGTGACAGGGTGTTTGAAATGAAAATATTGGTACTCCCTTAACGTATTATAATGATTGCAAGCTCAGGGATAGAGATTGCTGGTTTAAATTATCATCCTAGGTAAGTGTCATGTTACAACCAAAGTCGGTTGTACTCAAGACTATCCGAATGGATAACAACCGATTGAAGATAACTCCATACTAAAAATATCTATAATTGATGATGAATAAAGATGATCATTTACAAATATGGCCCGCCTTAAATATCGATTGGGCATCCATTTGAGGAGTTACGTCCTCTTAGATGACTATAGCTAATAGTTATTAATTATTGTTAATTTGTATTATTTATTAATTATTTATATTATTTTATATATGTAACAGGTCCATCAATTACACTAGATCGTACCAACCAATTGTAGATTAGATCAAAGTTTCAGAGATATGAAGTCGGGAGAACTCCACAAAGTCGGCAAAAAACTTAGGGATTAATTATGTCGCTAAGTCACTTATGCCTATGATTAAGCAATGCCTTTAAACTTTGATGTATTTTTGTTATCAATAATGAAAATGAAGGATTTGATTACAATAAATAGTTTTAAATGCCATGCACAATTTATTATTACATGCATTACAGTGGTTTTCGATAGATATTATTCGGTGTGTTTTGAATCGCATTTACAAAACAAGAATCCAAATTCAAATGGGGATTTTATTGGATAATTACATTGGTCGTGAAATACTAGCTCCAATCAAAAGTGGGCTTGTTTAAATATTCTTTATATATAAATGACTTTCTTGCATTAAAAGGAATCCAGATTTTAAGATGACTTGAAGTTAAGTGAAGGAACATTCGTGAAGGAGAAATCCCAACCAACGATGGGAAAAAACAACTCAATTACTGCCACAAAGAGGTTTTTAATCTTTGATAGTGGAACCAGGAATCATGTTTCCTCTTTGGTACAAATTTAATAGCCTTGAAAGCGGAGGCAGCTGAGAAGGACTACAAAATAAATTCTTGAAATCTAGAACAAGAGGGTTGCTAATTTACAAAGAAACAATTTCATGTATGCAAGTTGCATGTGGACTTTTCCTGTGATTCATTTTGATTAGGTATGTTTAGTTGCATACGAAATTTCTTTTCAATAGGTTTAATTCTTACATTATTTCTAGTAAGTACCTAGTTGACCTCCTAAAATTTAGGCATTCATATGTTTCATAAGTGTTGTGGGGATCTTTTCAACATTCATGTTGTTTATCACCCAGCAATGAGCAGAGTTATATGATAGATTTCCTGAGGATTCAGGGCACCGTGTTCTTGCAACAAGAAACCTGGTTGCAACTACACCCACCCAACAACCTCAGGGTTAACTAGTATGGAACCTTGAACGTTTTCTAGGAAATGTGGCAGATTGGTTTGTTTGAATCACCCATTTGTGATACAACTATGGAAGTTTGAGAAAAGAGAGAGAATATGTTCTCCCAGACTGTGGTTGTAATTTATTGAATTATTCATCAAAGTATTTTTATACTTTATTATAGGAGTATAAATTTTGCTAGAAAATCTATATGTAGTTCATAGAAAGTTACAAACATTGTAGCCTTTTCCATCCTCTATAGCTATATTTTGGCAATATTTATGGAATGCATCAAGCTCACGATCTAATTGTTTAATTTGATTTATGAGAATAGTTTTGTAATGTGCCAAGCCCAAGACCTAATTATTTGACTTTGATTTTAACTTTGGCCACATGTTTTCTCGCAACTCTATGATTTTTAGGAACCCAAATTTTCACTGTGGCTCGGCACCAGCCACTTATGAGTTCACATCTAAGAAGAGGAATATTAACTTGGAAGAAAATTTCAATATAAGAATATGGCGTTGTATTAAGATAACTTGCAACATCATAGAGATAACAATGAGAAGCCAAATCAACCAATTACCAATATATCATAAGATCATTGACTTGGTAAGGTCAACATAGGACAAAACGTTCTGCCATAGGTTCCATTCACATTGGGTCTGCCTACCTGTGTACAACATGAGTTTAAGAAAAATGAGAGAGGTTGTTGGAATTCAAAGGTGACCTTGTAATAATATATACTCCTTAGATATAGATTCTAAGCTGAAAGGAACTCCATTTGTTGCAGTCTAGTGCCTCAAAGCTTGTTTCTTGAAACACTTTTTGAAAGAAAGAATGTAGGAATGTGAAAATATAGATTGTCAGGGAGAGGTTGCTAAAGAGGGAACTGGAAGTGGGTGGATGAGTTTGATATGGGATCCTTATGTATGGTTGGCTATGATTGCTTGAGATTTGCATTGGAGTTTTTTGTTTGGAGTGGTCGTTTTTTATGGTTTCCGTTAAGGACTTGGAGGCACACTTTACTGATACTAAGTTGAGGGCTACAGAACACGCACCATGAAACTGGTTTTGAAAACCACTATATCATCGTCATTGAGATGAGAGGAAATAATCAATTCGTCCCTGGTGGAGACATAGATAAAACAACTTCGAGAGTGAGAATCGATTTCACAGGCCTCCAAGTCTTTTATTTCAGGTAGGACAAAGGTCTATAAGCTCTGCTTTAAGCGATGTTAATAACATGAGAAAGGAATAACATGGGGTTTCATGGGGTATGCCATCAAAGCCACCATGAAGCATCGCATAAAGTATTTGATGACCAATGCACATATAGAGGAAGATTGCTCGAGATTTTCAGCCTCCAGAGTGTGATAACCACCACTTGAAATTTCACAATCCTCTGCTCTCAATCCTAATAATAATATCTTGAGATTTTTCCCAATGCCGAAATAACTAGAAGTCGTTATCTAAGGAATATATCACATGTATGGTTGTATTTGAGGGTCCATTATGGCATACAGAACTTCTATATAATTGAATAGGTAAAGTCGATCAAAATATAATTGGCAATCCCTTTATTGAGGCTTTGTTTCAACAAATCCAGGGATCCTAAAAAAATATTGAAGCTGCTTGTTGCCTTTGTAGAATTTATTCACAAGTATGTGATATCCAAGGAAGATATTGCAAAGGACTTTGGAGATTTACATCAGGAAAAAATTGTTCAATGGAAAGTCGATAAGCTAGCGGCTACATCCAAAATGGGATTTCATTGAATTAAATGGGTAGAAAAACAATTAATATTGTGAAATAATATAGGGGCCTGAGCATACAACCTAAGAAGAGAACAATTTCACACGTCTTTACATAGAAAGTGTAAAGAATAGAGGCAGTTCGAAAAAGAAGAACCAGCTTTCGTTTCCCTAGCATTTGATGGCAGTAACAACAAGGTTTTATTTTGGATTAATATCTAACCAAGCGACAAAGCACAAACAACTTCATGCAGCAGGAAGAACATGTTTTTGCTAGGGTTTCATGAAATACTTAGACTGAATGAAGTACCTGTCCAACCACCGCGACGACGAAGTCGAAGAAGCCACAAGCCGTTGCGTTTTGCAAGAATACATGGGACAGGGGAGATTGCAAACCAGAAGGTGCACCTGAACCCGGAGAAAAACAACAACAACAATTGCGAACGCCTGCAGAATGAGTTGAAGAAACCGTCGAGACTGCCTAAAGAACGAAACAATTGCAAATGGGTGTCGGTAAAAATATATGCTAATATTTACGACATTAAATTATCGATCGAGATCCGTAGACTTATAGGTGTCGACACTATATGTGCAGGGTCAAAGTATTCTAGACTAATCTAGCCTATCCTAACTTGACCTAATGCCGGAAAACACACTCAATTATAATAAACAAAACAAACAAATGGGGATATCTATCCCAACACCTAAGGAAGAATCCTGTTATGGAGAGGCCATATCTTACAAGTTAGGCCTAAAATCTAACCGTTGGTATTTTGAAGCTACAAAAAAATTAAAATGCAAGAAATTAAAGTGGATGAAGTAAAACTAAGTACTAATTGCAGGAATAAAAGTGCAAGAGCATAAAAGGAAATATAAGCTACGGGAAAGCCAAACCAGACCAAAAGCAAAGGAAAAAAAACTCCTAAAAGAGCAATATAAAACAAGATTGGAAATTATGCAAAAACACATGCTCTGGCGATGTCCTCGAGAAGATACACCCAAGAAAAGAAGAATGAAAGCGATGGAATTGAAATGAAAATAAGAGTGGAGCTGAAGAAAGACAATGTATTTATGGTGGAATTAGCTTTGTGCACTAAAAGAGTGAGTTTATCAGTTCACTTTGCACCGCATTTATATTTATATCACAATATATACAACACACAAAATCCACATATATAAAATACAATAACATGCACAACACAAATTTATTTACATAACATAATGCAATAAAAGATAAATGTTTAACAATATGACAACCTACATATGTATAATTTTAATACCAAATAACAAATCAATGCTATGACAATATAATAAGACAACACATATATTTTACATAACAATTAACTCATGAGATGTAGTAATCAAAACAACAATATGAAAATGGATACGTAAGCATATAATGGAACTTTAATATTTACACAATATCCGTTTGTCAAATGGAGGCGAATGGTGTGGTGCAGAGGATGAAGTCAATCCTTGCATGAGTATAGAAACATAATCCAAAAGAATTAACTCCATTCACATGAAACAAAACTAGTGTTGGAAATAAGTTACAGGTAACAATATCAAACGACTTATATCTAATATGCAGCGTTAAGTTCCCAAGCAGACGAGGAGTTGATGGTGAGATAACCTGAGCATAAGCGAGGAATAGTGGATGCAATCTACAGGGTTTGCAGAGACATATCTGGGCGCAACTATTCGAGCAAATGGTGTAGAAATAGAGGTGAAATGACTATAAATATGAATAAATTATAAGCTTGAATTGTGGGAAGAAATAACCAGCAAACGAAATGGGTATAAGAGAATGAATTATCGGTGAATATGCAGAGAGTAATCTAATTGAGAAAATATCATGGGTGACTTCCTTTGAAAAGCGATCTCCAAACTCACTAAACGATAATTTCAAACAAATTAGTAAAATCAAATAATGTAGAATTAAAATAACCAGAAAACTAGATTAAATCCAAACAAAATAAATCCTATACTAATAATTATAACAACAGATCATTACCCAAGTTGGGGGGCCCTTCCCATCCTGGCTAATGCTGCTGGAAGAACTAAGACCAAGCTTATGATTGTATTCAAAATATCAACAACAATAACCAGTTCTCCATTGAGATTTAAAAACTCAGCTTACAACATGGTAGTACCCAACTCTTTTTCATAGAATTGCAATGTCATAACTCACATACAATGAGAATAGTTCCCCCTGCTCCTTTGCACACCTTGATTTATACATTAATACCTCTGAGGAGAAGATAGAACTGAATCCCCAAAGCTATGCGTCGCTCAACTAATCATTAATCTTACAAAACCGACCGTAACCCTAATTCTGGAAAAATTACGTCTATTCGGGCACGTTGTTCTCCATATCCTATTAAGAAATTCCAAAAATTGCTCGCAATAAGGGGTAAATGACCATATTTGGGAAGTGGGTTTCGAACGGTTTCACCAGATTCATCATGAATTGCTCATAAATCGATCCCAAATTTTGCTTCCCGTAGAGATGACGAGAAACATCAATGCCAGATCAAGTGTCGGAATGGGTGCTAGAATCCTCAACGTGTACAATCTGTTATTTACCACATGCGTGTGATAATTATTCAAGATGAATGGCTTCTCATGCTCCAACACACATCTACGCAACACTTCGTCTGGTCCCAACTTATATAATTGACCTGCGATTATAGTGAAGTCTGTTGCTCTGACTACCAGCTGTTGACAGACAATCCACTCGACCGAAGGTGAGCCGGATCTCCCTAGCTCAATGCGAGTCTAGAACAAATAAAACAAACTACAAATGTGTTTCCTAGATCTACTGAAAGATCAAGTGCTAGATGTCTTACCTCTTTGATTCACTATCCTTTCTCCCGCTATGTTGCTCCACATCCCACGGTCGTCAGATCCAAGTTGCAAGACCTGTCAAGACACAGAAAAGAGAAACGAGTAAAGAGCATCTATACAATAAGAGATCTATGTAAACAGTTAAGCAGGTAAACAACACAACATCATCATACATAAGAGACAATATTGGTGGAAAGCATTTGTATTACTGCAAATAGAGGAGTACATGATAGAGATATAGAACTACAACCAATGACTTAACGTAGCAGCCCTTCTCCACACAAGCCAATTGCCAAGCCCTTCCAAGGAAGCATGAGAGTCTCAAAGAGGTGAGTGAAAGTGTCCAAGAGAGATTTCACCAGCATGTAGATACCATAGTCTTCCTCCCTTTGGTATGGGAGTGAGCCTCATATATATAGGACTAAGTGGATGAGGTTATGGACAGTATAGGATGAGAGATGGTAGGAGAGAGATAGGGGATCTTCCCAATAGGTTAGGAGTCGGGTACCAGTTCTCCAAGAGATCAAGGATAAGCCCCCACATAGGCAAGTTTCGAGAAGGATCTCGAAATGGCTATTTTTTCCCATTAACAGACCTCGTCGCACCTTGCTAAAGAGCAACCTGCGACGTCGCATGTAGCTAGTGTGCAACTTGTGACGACCTCTTAAAAGGTTGTGCAAACTGAGCACCAATCCTCCAAATGATCAATCAGTCCAAGTGACTTCAGGGATGTACACACTAAATCAGGATGATGAGTAGATTTTAGGTGTAACAGAATGCCCCCCAAAGCATGAAGTTGTTAAGGATGTACAGGTGAAGTGCTTTGACAGAAAAATTGGCAAAAGGCTTGTCGGATGAAAGACGTTGATGCAGTACAATTGACTCTGAACTAACAATATCAAATGTAGTACAACATGGCTGCCGACCGATACATTGCATATCCATGCTAGTAATAATCGACTGAACACAATCATGGCTACTAGACACAAGCGTAGATCCATGATGAGATGGTAACACAGCCACGACCAATACAAAAGTGGATCCGTGTAATATGACTCAAATACAAACTCCATCGCAACCTGGGTAAAAACACGACTTCCCAGGGTCTTCAAGCTGAACCCGCAATGATACGAATATATCCATGTGATTACAAATGTATTGACATCGAACATGGTAGAAACCACTTGATTACCGGTCATTGATATAAACCGTTAACAAGCGCGAGGGAGATCATCATTAATGTCAATGATTCCCAAGGTATCACAGTACATATCATCAAGCGTGAATAAATGAGTTGAAGTCGAACGCAAGATGAAATCTTTCAATCAAGAGTCAATGATGTAAACTCATGATGAAAGCGAGGTAACCTGCCATTGAGGCATGCAGGGCCAAGGTACTTGGTTGGTTTCTAGATTCAATCCTCGGATGATGTGTTGAAATCGAAAAGGATGAACCCGTCGAAGGAGGGCAATAATGAATCCCCCATCAATCGACACGAAACACGACAAAAGATGTGTAGAGTGGATTGGGTGGTACAATAACATGTGAGATTGACGCAAAGTAACAACGGCATGACGATGTGTGTACTGACTGCAAAATGATGAGTGATGAATGTGTTCTTGAACATGGGCATGGCATGACTTGGCAGTATTGACATGAGAATGACGCAAACTTCTAATGCAACTGATGATGGAAGCTTTCTCCGAATGACTCAGAGGAGTAACAAGACTCAGAAAGTAAGCGGGGACTCATAGACAAACAGATGACCCAAGTACTGTATGCAATGCAAACGAGTGCCATGTTCAAGAACGACTATATACTGCCACTAAAGTATGTAACACAAACACTTTCCTTTTTCCCCATCATGAATGATGAGTGCCTCATGTGTTTTTTATGAGCTTGATGAGGGTAACCAGATGCTCGGTATAGCTCATCTCATAAATGAGTCCAATCCCAAATACTTTCTGAACCTAAGATAGGAGGGGTTCGTCCCATGACGGGCCCTTCAATGTGAAAATTTAACGAGTCCATAGAAGGAAAACTCGGTCGTCATTTCATATTTAGAGAGTCTGAAAAGAACTAAAGAAGACTCCAACAGTGTTTTTTCGTAAAGTTAGCCTCATCACCCGAAAAAGGGTAAAACAACGCGGGAGAGGACTCTTCCAGTCATGATTGGCTGGAGTATTCCTTTTTCGTAATTAGTGCCTCCTGGTCTGAAAAAGGGGTAAACTATCGCCAGGAAGACTACCATTCAAATACTTTAACAAGCGTGAACACGACAAGTTCGCTTGGCAATCTTTTCAATTTTAGGGAGTCTGAAAAGAGGTTAACTATGGACTCCGGGGGGTGTCCTTTTCTGTGGAAGTTTAACGAGCCCGGAAAAGTGATAAATAATAACTCGGTACTTGTTCTCATGATTTGGTGAGTACGAGAACAAACAAAGAGTAAACTCATCCTCATGCAATTAATGCGACTAATAAAAAATAATAATGACAAAACACACGAAGGGGTGTTCATACCTGTAATTACCATTGGTAAAGCGAGAAACGTCATGAAAGACCATTCTTACGACTCCTGTACACTAGAAAAAGTGTCAAATAGCCCAAATATAACGACAAATGGTCGAAACTATAGTAAATGGCCCAAAAGCATCAAAATATTAAAAAAGAATATTCCATTTCATTCTATAAATAGAAATATAGGCCAAAAATAGAAACATTATTCAAATTGCCAATTTGGGTGGAGAAGTACCAATTTGGAGCCAAAACTTCCATCGTCGATTCCGGGAGCTACAATCCGCCATTTCACCAGTCGTTCGGACCAGGTAGGCCTAAATCTCAGCCAGCAACTTTGTAATGGTTTAGTTTTTCCATTTTTATGATTTTTTTGAGTTTTTTGATGGTTTGGGGAGGGGCCAATGCGCCCTCGGCTCGTCGCAAGTGGCCCTTTCGGTACTCGCGACGAGTCTAGGTTGTCGCAAGTCTCGAAAACGGGACCTGCGACGATGTGGCGCTATATTTGATGGTGACCTGCGACGACGGAAACTCCAGTTCCAAACATCAAATGTATCCCAAAAAATAAGTTGTTGCTAGTTGGAGAAAGTCCTAACATGCTTTAAATGCTCCTTTTGGCAGGTTCCCAGCAAGCAGAGATGGTTTTAGAGTGGAGAGAAAGAGAACACGAGTTGGAAGATGAGCAAGCCGCAAGTGATCCACAATGTGTGGCTGCTTTGCGAAACTGTGGGTTGCTCAAATTCTTTCAAGTACAAGGGATGAGAGCCCAAGTGTCGTTCTTGACACACATGCTTCAGAGTTGGGATGCAGCCCAACAATACTTCGTCATAGGTGAGCACATCCTCAACATTGACATTGAGGACATATACTTTCTAACTGGTTTGTCCCGAAGAGGGGACATGGTACAACTCACTGGGACACGAGCTAGTGACCGTACTGTCAAGGACATGGTGTCACAACACTATGTTGCTACTGCTCGTCCCTCCAGCGGGAAGATACTCATCCGAGATGTGGTGAGTCGTCCACTGAGGACTGTACTGCTTACTATTACTAGGGTGGCGGGTAGCCAAGCTCCACATACAGCTACTCGGACCCAGATGTTATATGCGGAGGACTATATGTCCCCCATGGTCTTCAACTGGTGCGAGGGTCTCCTCACAAACATCCGAGCTCAGCTGACCAAGTGTCGACGAGGGGATCTCAAGCAATTCGGGTATGGTTCTATCATAGTGTCATTCCTCTTAGAACGGGTTCCTCTCCTACACCCGTAGGTGATAGTGAATGACAGGGATCTGAGAGATCCACATATGCTCAGGTGGGCAGAGCTGATGACCCGCCATGGTGGGGGTCCCATCATCACTTTTGGTCCTGAGTTTTTTAGCTGGCTAGAGGGCCAGATTCTCATGGTGGAGGACTTTCCTTACAGTGGCACAGACTTTCGGGAGGATCCCGACTTGGCACTGCTAGAGGGTGCAGCACGGGGTGATATCGGTAATAACAAAAACCCTTGTATTTTTAAGTTTTGTGGATTATATTTTTTTTTATGTAGTGCTGACAAGTACATTGTGTGTGCAGATGTTGGCCCTGTACGACCAGTGGGTCTCTCCCTTCTGGCGAGGAGAGACAGAGGCGGGGAAGCAGTGATTCTTGCTGGTGCACATGCCTCCATTGAGGAGATGGAGGAGGTGTACCAGAACTTGTCAGAGCTGACTGTGGCGGTTCTAGAGCCTACTATCGATGACCTTCCGAGGCCCATGCAGAGATTTGGAGTTGGAGCGTCTGTGCACTTCAACGCCTTGCTCCGCAAGGTGGCTTGTACTGTGGACTGCTTCCTTACACAGCGACAGAGAGCTGTGCGAGTCAGGGGTGTGCGGATCAGGCGTGGTGCCTAAGACACTTTTATACTTGTACTTGAGAGATTTAGAAGCCTTGGATTTTTGTACTTATTGAAAGCTTATGATGCTTCAGATTTTTGTAGAGACTCATTGAAAGCCAGCGTGCTTCAGATTTTGTACTAGCACTACTTTTGAGCGATTTATATATATATTATCAGCGATTTATACATTATGTGTCTTTGAAATGATTAGTGATGTGATCTTGTTTACATGTTTGCTTCTGTACATTATATTTACATGTTATGAATGTTTTTACATATTATGATTATTATGTGTGTGCAATGTACCAATTCATGATGAAATTAGCCATCGAGTCAGCAACTGTGTTCAAATCTCGTGGAATGTGCAGGTATTGAATGGATTCAAATGACCTTTCCAATAGACGGACTCGTCTAAATAGATGGAGTAGGGTAGGATCACGGATAGCGTAAATCCGATTGAGATGAGAAACCACTAGTTGAGAATCCATATGGATGACAATGTGGTCCATACCCAAGGAAATGGCGTCAGTCAGAGTTCTGATTACAGCCTGATATTCTGTGACATTGTTGGTCGCAAACCCTAGACAATTTCCTCCTGAGCTAATGAGCTCGCCTGTAGGGGAATAAAGTACACTGGTTGCCGAAGCAAGGTTACAGGTATGCCGGCTGGCGCCGTCTGCGAATCCATAACACGTCGCCATCTGCACATGCAAACAGAACATGGTGTAAGGAGCGGAAAACAAGATCTAAGACACTCGAAAAATAAAATGCGTCACACCACACAAAAACACGTCATGTACAGTATATACAATTTAGTCTATGCATGAGAAATCAAGCATAGTATCTCTTTAGGTAAAGCCCATTGCGGGGTTCACCCAAAGAGATGCAGTCATAATCTTCGAGCTCGTAGGCTCCTTTTTCCAACACACGTTTAATGACGTAAGGTCCATTCCACATGGACTCAAACTTCCCAGCTCCTAGCTTATCGTGCTTCTGGTCATAAGTGAGGACCAAGGCACCCTCGTTGAAGATACGAGGTTCGACTAACTTATCGTACTGGGCCTTGATGCGTTTCTTATGTGCTTTGTTAGCAAGAGCAGCATCGCGGCAGGACTCGTCAAGCTTAGCTAAGTACAAGAGTCGTTCTTCCTTAGCAGTAGTGTCAGGATGAAGTTCTACAACGAGTTGAAGAGACGAAATTTTGCACTCTATCGGTAAAACAGCCTCCAATCCATATACCAATTGGAAAGGAGTGAAGCCTGTGGCAGTTTTAATGGTAGTTCGGTAGGCCCATAACGTTGAAAAGAGCATATTGTGCCAGTTGGACTTTTGTGTCCCTACCATCCTTTGGATCATAGTTTTCAAGACCTTGTTAATGGCCTCGACTTGTCCATTGAATTGCGGGTAGTAGGGAGTTGAGTTTTCGTGGCGAAAACCCAACCTGTCGCTCAATTCAGCAACCATATGGTTTTGAAAGTGAGAACCATGATCGGTGACTATAGCCCGAGGAACTCTAAACCGTGCTATTACGTGGTTGAACATGAAGAGTGCGGCGGTTTTGTCGTCGTTTTGGTATGTAGGCATAGCCTCGGCCCACTTCGTAAAGTAATCCACAGCTACGATGATGTAACTATGCCCCCCGGCCGAGGTAGGCTTACAATGCATAAAATCTATGCCCCATTTTGCGAATGGGCCAACGGCAATAACCGGATGTAACGGGGCAGGATGCGTGCGCTTCTTCGTATGGAAGTGTTGGCAAGGAGGACACTTCTTGACGGCCTCAATACAATCTTTGAAGATAGTAGGCCAGTAGTATCCTGCACACAATATTTTATGGGCAGTAGCCATCCCAGAGAGGTGACTGCCACATGCCCCAGCGTGACAGTCATTCAGAACGTGTTCGGCTTCCTCGTGCGTCAAACAACGTCGAAGAATGGAATCGATGCCACGGCGATACAAAGTATCAGTTATGATCAAGTAATACTTTGCATGGTGGCGTATCTTACGCCGATCATCATGAGACAGTTGAGGATCGAAGCGTTGGGTCTGAAGATATAACAAGATATCTCCATACCATGGGTCAGATGTACTGATGAGAAACAATGTTTCATAGGGAAATGAATCATTGTGCTCTACTTCTACATCAGAATGGCGGAGGTCGCAGATGAGCTCAGCAAACACCAAAGACTTCTTAGACTTAGCCTTTTCGAATAGAAGATCAAATTCTTGCAGTATCACAATCCAGCGTGAATACTTGCCCCCAAGTACTTGACGTGTCAGTACGTGGTACATGAGGTTCGAATCGGCGATGGTGGTGGTGGTGCAGAGCAGGATGTAATGACGAAACGTTTGGACGGCAATGACTGCCGCGAAAGATAGTTTTTCGATATGTGAGTATCTAGTTTCGGTGTCAGTGAGACCCTTACTCGCATAGTATATCACATGTTCTTGAGCGTTTTGATCTTACTGTACCAAACCCATGGCGATAGTGGTAGCAGAAGCGGCGAGATACAAAATTTAATCGCGATAATAATTAGGCGGTTGAAGCACGGGGGCATGCGTGATAGCATGTTTGATACTATCAAAAGATTTTTGACCTTGGTCCTCCCAAATGAACGGGACGTCCTTCTTAAGCAGTTTCATGTATCCCTAAGTCTTCTTCGCAAAATTACAGACAAAACGTCGTAGATAAGTCACCTTCCCCTAGAGACTTTGAAGTTATGTAACATCAGTAGGAGTTGGTAGGCTGATGATGGCCTCCACCTTCAAGGGATCAATGTGGATCCCATCTTTTGAGACAATGAATCCTAAGAGGCGCCCGGACTCGACACAAAAGATACACTTATGAGGATTCAGACGGATATTGTACCGTCTGCATCTGAGGAATATGGCCGTCAGATGATCGATGTGGAACTCACGCTGCTTGGAATGAGCAGGGAGATCGTCCAAGTAAGGTTCCACAAAGTCCTTAATATCGTGGAAAGCGTATGACATAGCCCGCTGGAACGTGGCGCTAGCATTTTTAAGGCCAAATGGGAGCTTACGATAAGCGAATGTACCCCATGGGCAGATGACAGCCGTCTTATGCTGATCGACTGGGTTGATCTCAATTTGGTTGTAACCGAAAAAGCCATCCATGAATGAAAAAATAACACTTCCAGCATAGTTGTCGATGATCTGGTTAATGAAAGGGGTCGAGTAGTTGTCTTTTGGACACACCCGATTAAGGTCCTGATAATCAACACAGACGCGAATCGTGCCCTGCTTTTTGTTCACAGGGACGACATTTGAGACCCAATCCGTCAATGGGACGGGATAGATAAAGCCAGCCTTTAAGATCTTTTCAATCTCGGCCTTTATTGCCGCAATTTTTCGGGGGTGTACCGGTCGCAACTTTTGGCGCACAGGCTTGATGTCGGGATAGGTTTTTATCTCGTGAGAGAAAATCGCGGGGTCTATCCCAGGCATCTCCTCATAGGAACAAGCGAAAACATCTCGAAATCGCTTGAACAAGGCCGTGCTAACAACGATTTCTTCAGGGGAACACTTCTGGCCTATGCGAATGTGTTCCACTATACCTGGTTTCACCGAGATGTCTACCGCAGTGGTTGGCTCAATGTTAGCCAAGTTGCCCTCCGAGTCCGTAGAACATGTGAGGATGGGCAAATGAGTGGATAGGTAGATATCCGGAGAAAAGAGGGTATGTATGTTATTCTCTATGTACTCCCATGGTGGAAGAAAAGATGACCTATGATGAAGATCATCCCATGGACCATCGTCTAAATTCATTACTTCCATGATGGACTCGTTTGAATGAAAAGTCCGAAGCAAGGGATCAGGTAGAGAGGACGTCCGTCGTAGAGAACAAGAAGGAGAAACCATGGATGAATGGTCCTCCGGCGTTGTTTGGATCGCCTCATAAATGCATTCAGCGGGTGAAAGAGGCATCAAGTCTCCAAACAGATGTGTTGTGTCTTCATCAAGTACAAGACAAGCATCGTTGGAGTGAGATAAAATCTCTGTAGAGATCATGTTCACCGTTGCGACATGATTAGGGGGGTCCATGGATGGATAAATGCCCATGAGAGATGAATCTTTCAATAGGCCAACCCTACACTCTCATACTGTTGTGCCATCTGTCCGATGGAAGGAATATGGTCACTAGGATGAGTAGTGGTGTCTGGTGTACAAAAATCGAGTTGGTCGATAGTAAAAATTTGTCCCTGGTGGGGGAACTGTACTATGTGGAAGACTAAAGAGGCTACCACTTGCATGGTGTAAAACCAATTGCGACCAAGCGAGAGATTATAATCTAAAGGGGCCGAGACCACTTCCACGTTAATGGTTACGGTCTTTCCGCCCAACTCCACTGCAAGAGCTTGTAAGAGCCCATGAGGTTGAAAGCCACGGCCGTCGAATGCTTTCAACATGGTAGGAGATCGATTCAATTCGAGAGAACCAATGGCTCTCCAGTAGGTGATCGACATGACAGAGGTAGAGGCACCTTCGTCTAGAAGGGCGCGATGGACCATATTCCCAGCAATGTTCGCAGTAACTTGGAATGCGAGCTGGTGTGAGAGCCTCGACTTAAGGTTGTCAAGTCAGAACATGATGGTGTTTGAGGAATCCGGGTCAGCTGCACCAATGGTGGCAATGAGAGTTTTGCGTTGATTGGGACAATTCTGCAAAACTTCCAAGGTAGACCTGGCTCAAGGAGCTTAGGCCAAGTCTTCGACGATATTGTAATTCTGTGCCGTGCGAGCATTAGGATTGAAAACAGCTTTTCGAATCGTGCTCTTGGGCGGACGCAATATTGAATCCAAAGATGGCTTCTCAATGTAAGAGAAGTTGAAGGTACAGTGACATCAGGCAGCGAGTCGGAAGCTTTTTCAGTATTACTTCCGGTGGGTTCCTTCGAAGAGGCCTGTTCGTAGGATCGCGCGCGAGTATTCAAATTGATCGTCTCATTACGCAACATGAGAACATGCGCAGTATTGGATGATTCCCCCTGGGCTGAGGGGGTTTGAGCAACTAGCTGTTGGTTTTGAGAAGGAAACGGATCGTTGAGGACTGCGGGAGTCGGTTTACCCCTAAGAAACTTTTGAACTTCGTTTCTATGGGGACACTCCTTGGAGAAATGGTCATCTTCGCACAGTAAACAAGGATATTTTAGTTTCCGTTTCTGCTTAGTATCTTCGGGAGTGCTCTTTGGGTCTTGCTAGGTAGAAGATTTCTTGGATTTTCCTTTGTTCTTCGTTTTACCGTTAAACTTCTGAGATGAAGCTGATTGAACAGAATTCACCTCTTCAGTTACAGCAGGAGTAGTAGACTTGGTGGTGCTGTGGCCAGCCGGAGTTGGGTTGGATGATCCAACAATGCTAGCAGCGGGTTGGGTGTTAAGGGAACCAATGATTCCATCAGCTTGGGGTCCCTTATGTGGTTTCATGGGATTGTTAACGTCCCGGGGTGCGTCAGGCAAAATGTTGAACAGAGTGTCGGACTGAGTGTATACTAAGTCGAGCAAATGGGCACTCGCGATGGCTTGTTCTTCGGTGACAGCACCTCGCATGGCAACATCTTTTGCTATGACAGGAAGGAGTGACTTCGTAAACTAGTCTGCTAGGAGCTGATCTGGAATGGGAGCTTTAATGAGACGTCGTCTTCTTCGCCACCCGTGGATATGATCTGAAATGTGAGTGGCGGTATTCTGACGGAGTGAGGTTAAAAGTTCCGTACCAGTCTCATACCGTATAAGCAGCTAGAAATGCGTTAAAAAGTTCATAGCAAGAGAGCCAAAATCAGGAAAAGAGTGTGGTGGCAACTCAATGTACCACTTGGCAGACGAACGGGTGAGAGTCCTTTGAAACAATCTAAGACAAATTGAATCATCCATTAAGGAATTCGATGAACACCATAAATGGTATGTCATTACGTGGTTTTTCGGGTCTTCACCCTGCTTGTCGTCAAACTTGGGTATATCGAATGGAAGTTTCATCGGAATAGGTGGCCAGTTAGATCCGTGATAAATAGGATCATTGGTTAATTGAGACAGGTTAGGTAAATCCAAGGTAGCCAAAAAGGGTAGCTGTGAATTAGGTTGCGCGTATTGAAAATACAGATAAGGTGTGTATGGATTATACTGACCATAAGGTGTGCTCGGATAGAACTGACCGTAGGGGGTTGTGTCTCCCGGACCATAAGTAGGTCTGCCACCATAACGTGGTCCATTCCAGTAAGGTGGGGGTCCACCTCCGCCACCGGGAGGGGGTGGAGGTCCGCCGCCACCGTCGGGAGGAGGTGGGGGTCCATATCCGTAATAAGGTGGCCCTCTGCCGGGATGAGGGGGTGGACCACTTCCGCCACCAGAAGGATGGGGGCCTCCACCACCTCCGCTGCCGGAAGGATGGGGGCCTCAACCGCCACCCGCCACCACTAGAAGGATTAGGTCCTCCTCCTGGAGGGGGTGGGGGACCACCTCCACCACCCGAAGGGAAATGTCCTCCTCCACCATGATAAGGCAGTACGCCGCCTCCTCCGCTTGGAGGGGGTGGGGGACCATTCCTGCTGCCACCGGAAGGGTGGGGGGGATTGTAGGAAAAATGGGGTGGCCCTCCACCAATGTTCGGTGGGGGCGCGCCGCCTCCAATAGGAGGAGGAGGAGGTCCAATCAGGGGTAGTGGTACTTGAGGGATAATCGGTTGGGGTCCGTGCTGTAAGGGAGGTTGTCGCCCCCATAGAGTGTTTGAATTCCTGGGATAAGGTATCCCATATGATGCATTTTCGGGATTAGGTTGACCCGGCACAGGGTTATTAGAACCTGGATACGCTTGACTCCATGAGGGTTGGGCTACATTTAACGGCCCTCCAACATGAGATAATCCCGTGGTGGACGGTCTAGCGGGTTGGGTAGGTCCAACAGAAGGCCCGTTGGGGATTCCACCAACTATACTCTGGTTAGGAAACGGGGGTTGCCCCCTAGCCACAATAGGCTGACCACTATTCAAAGGTTGAACCAACATAGGTTGTTGACTAGCTACCATGGTAATAACATTACCAATAAGATAATCCATAGGAATGGAATACCCTCCCCTTGAATTTTGAGGTGGGGGAGGAACTGGTAAAGTAACCGTGGTAGTGACAGGTGTGTTGGACCGTTGTCCTTCCACCGGTTGGTTCACTTGAGGTGCGGGACTGGACTCTTGCGAGGGTTGACCAGTCTCAATAGTGGTCGTGTGGTGGGGTTGTTCCGATGATCCAAAAGATATCGAACGAACTGGGAAGGGTTGGTAAGGAGGTAAAGATGGGTCTTGAATCCTCCTTTGGAGACTTGACTGCCGAAACTCTTCAGCCATGGAACGAAAGTAAGCTAAAGTGTCTTCCGGAGAAGTCTCACTAGGTGAGGATGAAATGGCAAAATGAGCCACTAGGTGTTCTGTAGAGGATGTCCAGTAAGCTGCTGATGGACCAACAGCTGCTGTAGGGTCATCCTGGGGTTGGTTTATCCATTCCAACGATCCAAGCTCTCCCGAGATGACGGGAGGAAGGTTTTGAGAAGTGGGGGTATGTGCTTCTTCATCCTGCGTGGGATGAGAGGCAGGTGAATCTGGTGGAAACAAATGTCCGCCAATATTCAAAGTGGGGTTCCCTACTTTAGTAACTATGACCGCGTTACGCTGATCCATTCTTACCCTCGAAATAACCTCCGGATTAAAGGTAAATTCGGGTGGCAATTTTAAGATCCTACGGGACCTTCTCCAAGGAAAATCCGCCAAAGTATCAGGAAAACCAGCCAAAAAAGGCCGAAACAACGTCTCTCTCTCCTAAAGGTATTCTAAAAGAAAAGCAGTCCAAGAAAACCTACTCAAACTAAGGCAACAAGCAAACTTATGTGACAGAGTGGATTCAAAAGTCTGGAACCTCACGGGATTATCAAGGCATTGCAAACCGCGATATACCGCAGGGTCCAACAGTATGACGCGACAAGGAGGATTGGGACTGTACCCTTGCCTGCATACCCGACTACCTGGACAGGATGTGCGTGCTAATCTCCCCAAGTGATGTTCTCGGTGTATTGCTTTTCCAAGACGGCCAAATGGTTAACTCGGTTGGTTTCAGGAATCCTAATGGTGTCTCCTGATATATGCAAGGTATGTGGGAGCTGAAATCCATAGTGGTGTTGTATAATGCACAGTGGTTGGCACAAGACCTTTCGATATACGTGTCAAGTACGTGATACACCCTTCGATATATGCCAAGTACAGATTATGGTACTTGGTGGGTACGTGAAGGAGCTCGATATACCGATGTACGTGGAAGACTACAATACCCCCGAACTACAGTGCTAGCAAGTAATGACAACTGCCACTCTTAACGACGCCGGAACACGTATCTAACTTACACACAAGTTACTAAAAATTTTACCTAGTTATACCGTTTATTTTATCTTGGACAGTTAGGTGAATGCATGAGGTGAGTACATAATCGGAAACATAATGCAAGCCCCAGCTACATGCACGAAATGATCTTTTCTTTCGATGAATTCTACCTATGGTAAGGAGAAAGTTTTTCCCAATGATTTTTCCAAAACAAACTCAATGCAACACAATCTCAATTCATACAAATTTGACAATGAAAGTATTCTTTTCTTTTTCAACGAAACTCACAAAAAATACACGGCACTACTATCCAAATCAAAGTATTTTCTCTTTTCTTTTCTTTTGCTTTTCAAATCAAAACAACGCTAAGTAATGAAATGAAAAAATTATGAAATGGAATATGCAAACTTTTCACTTTCTCTTTTCAATGATCTAGAGGCAATAAGAAACAAAAATGCATCTACCTTTCCTTAACATGGAACACCTTTTGCAAAAATTGAAAGTACTTGAGTTTTTCAAGAAGATGAATGATTCATAATTCAAGAAGATGAATGATTCATAATTCAAGAAAAACACAACCAATCATATTTCCATTCAACTTTTCCAAAAACATTCCAATGCACAACAATCTTTCTTCAACAATTTTCTTGAGAAACAATGGGAAAGAAGCACTTTTGATCTTTCAACGAGCATATCAAAGTAATGAACTTTAAAACAACTTTTGCTTTCAGATCTAAACAACTGAAAAGAAAATGCTACTTGCAGCACTCATACACTCCGAAAATCCAAGAAAAGACAAGCACTCAAACCAAGCAAAAAGACACACTTTACTCAAAATCAAACAGCAGCAAGCAAACTAAGCAAGCAAAGCTCAAAACAAAAGTAGATGAGGTCTGGGAGCTGATCTAATGTACTGATCAAATCAGGGATGGAAGCACAGGAATGCAAGAGTGAAATGGATGAAGGTGGAGGGGACAAAGACGCCCAACACTACCAGTTTCAGACTTGTCCAAAACGGAACCCAAGATCAATCCAAATAGACCAAACAAAGCACAAATGGGATCTCTGGCTGAATGATGCAGCACAGAAGAGAGTTTATACACCAAACCAAGGCTCAAACTGTCAAACAAGGGAATGGATGCTTGTATGCCAAGCATTGACTGATCGGCATAGTCTATCTTTGCAGACAGTGCGACATCGCAGTTTACCTATACGGAAGGTGCGACAGCGTCGCAGTTCACTAATGCACGGGTCGCGACGAGAAAGCTACAGTCACAAGCAGAAGCTCAGGAAAACATAGTGTCACTCTATTTTCACTGCCCAGGTGCGACAAGCGAGTTCTAGATTAAAAAATGAATCATATCTCTCAAGGATGAACCACAAACAGGTTTGAAACTAGGTTATACAAACTCAAAGGAAGAAGATCAGGATCTTCAATGTGAAGATCTGACAATGGAATCACTCCAAAGAAGGAAAAATGACAAAAACGATAACAAGTCTTGTGTCAAGCAATCAACTGAAAATGACTCAGATTAACGACTACTAGACAAGGAAACTCCCCAGTATGGTCGCCAGATTTGTTGACGGACAATCCACTCGACCGGAGGTGATTCGGATCTCCCTAGCTCAATGCGAGTCTAGAACAGATAAAACCGACTACAAATGTGTTTCCTAGATCTACTGAAGGATCAAGTGCTAGATGTCTTACCTCTTTGATTCACTATCCTTTCTCCCGCTATGTTGCTCCACGTCCCACGGTCGTCAGATCCAAGCTGCAAGACCTGTCAAGACACAGAAAAGAGAAACGAGTAAAGAGCATCTATACAATAAGAGATCACTACAAATAGAGGAGTACATGATAGAGATATAGAACTACAACCAATGACTTAACGTAGCAGCCCTTCTCCACACAAGCCAATTGCCAAGCCCTTCCAAGGAAGCATGAGAGTCTCCAAGAGGTGAGTGAAAGTGTCCAAGAGAGATTTCACCGGCATGTAGATACCACAGTCTTCCTCCCTTTGGTATGGGAGTGAGCCTCATATATATAGGACTAAGTGGATGAGGTTATGGATATGATAGGATGAGAGATGGTAGGAGAGAGATAGGGGATCTTCCCAATAGGTTAGGGGTCGAGTACCAGTTCTCCAAGAGATCAGGGATAATCCCCCACATAGGTAAGTTTCGAGAAGGATCTCGAAATGGCTATTTTTGCCCATTAACAGACCTCGTCGCACCTTGACAAAGAGCAACCTGCGACGTCGCATGTAGCTAGTGTGCAACCTGCGACGACCTCTCAAAAGGTTGTGCAAACTGAGCACCAATCCTCCAAATGATCAATCAGTCCAAGTGACTTCAAGGATGTACACACTAAATCAGGATGATGAGTAGATTTTAGGTGTAACACCAGCTGCTTCTTCAGCTGCGTAGTGAACTCTGTTGGTGCCAATCCCGTAGTCAAAAAGTTGACAATGTCTTTATAGTAGTCATCTGCGATCTGTATAGCGAATAACTGTGCACCAGGAAAATTGTCTTCAAGATTGGTTCGTTCTTCGCCTGACTCAATCCTTGAGAGATGGTCAGGTCCTAAGTTCAATCTCCCTAGCTTAACCACAATTTCAAAATCATACTCCTGAAAGAGTAATAACCATATGCAGATTCTCCCCTCTAGCACTGGCTTATTGACCAAGTATTTCAGAGCTGAATGGTCAGTGTACATGGAGAAATGCGCACCCAGCAAATAGTGCCTGAATTTTTGTAGTGCATTTTGTAGTGCATACACCATAGCTAGACTCTCTCTTTCAGTGGTCGTATAGTTATTTTCAGTCGATGTGAGCTTCCTGCTATAAAATGCAATGGGGTGATCAATACCCCCTTCACCTGGTTGAGCAAGCACAATTCCCAACGCTACGGACGAAGCATCAACATGCACATGGAATGGCTTATCCCAATCTGGAAAAACTAGGATCGGCGCGGTTACCATTTTCTCCTTTAGCATGTCCAGTCCTTGCTCACATTCTGCTTTCCATATGAACTGCGCTTCTTTCTTCAGCAGTTTCTCCATTGTCGTGGTTATCTGCGCATAACCCTTGATGAATTTTCTGTAATAACCTGATGTCCCAGTGTTGTGTGAAGCTGCTTCACTGATTTTGGTGCAGGTAAATTCACAATCACTGCGATCTTCGCAGGATCAACCATCAAACCTTGTCTACACACAATGTGTCCTAGAAGATACCATAAGGCACACAGAAAATACATTTCTTTAAATTCAATGAAATTTGAAGTTGTCTGCAATTAGCTAACATCATTCTCAGGTTTTCAAAATGGTTCTTCAGCAAACCAAAGACAGTCCAATCATCAAAATAAACCTCTAAGAACTTATGGATAAAATCCTTGAATGCAGCCACAACAACTCTGGAAAATATGGCAGGTGCATTCTTCAAGCCAAAGGGCATAACTGTATACTGATATGATCCCCATTCAGTAGCAAATGTTGTCTTATGCATGTCTGTTGGATCAATCCTTATCTGATGATATCCAGAGAATCCATCAGTGAATGAGTAGGCCTCATTTCCTGCCACATTTTCTAATACTTCATTTGTAAAAGGAGTAGGAAATGGGTCATGCAACGAAGCATCATTCAGCTTCCTCAGATCTACGCAGATTATTATTTAACCTTTAGTCTTTTTATCTTGGATAACCATGGGGCTTATCCACTATGATTCTTCAACGAGCTCGATGATCCCTGCATCAAGCATCTTGTCAACCTCTGCCTTCACTTTTTCTTTATATATAGGATTCAATATATAGGGCCTCTGCTTTACGGGCTTCGCACCTAGCTTGAGAGGTATTTTCATAACCCCCAAGTCACCCAAAATGCCTTTCATTTCAGTAAACTTCGTTGGAAACAGATCTTGATATTCATGTAGAAGGTCGGCGATCTGCGCGACCGTCGCATCATCCCAATAGTCTCCAATGGACACGAACTTCGGGTCTTCACTTGTGCCAATGTTCACTTTTCTTGTCTTTACAGGTCCACTCATATATGGGATTTCCAGTGGAGGTCCCTCTACATCGCGCGCTCCTTCGGACTCAGGTATATTGATATTGCGTGGATCCTCCTCATCGCTCTCTTCTTGTTTTTCTTCATTTTCAGCGAGGTTATAGCATTCAGAGGCATGTTCTATTTCTCTTGCCCATTATGGTTGTAGGTTCACAGGTACCTTTACATCTTCGAATACCTTCTCTTTGATTTCCTCCAATGCCTCATTTATACTTGGGCATTCGACTCTAAATATCCTTTCTTTGATAATCCGCACAGCTTCATTTATGTTGGGACTTTCATCTTCAAAGTTGAAAGTTCTCTGGAAGTTCACAGTTAAGATAGAGCAATCTGTAGTTCCTCTGCGAAGCTCCGTGTCCGTATACCAATTCTTTGGAATTTGCTCCTCCAATGTGTGCACAAACATATGAACCCATTCTGTCTGTGGTCTCTTTATCCATGCTTGTGAACAAGTTTCAATGTGATCCCTCAGATCCATCTGTCCATTGTACTTTTCAAATGTTAGTGCAACTTTCTCTGCGAATATGATTTGCATCATTTGTCTGCATTGATCCCATGTGGTCAAAGTCTGCTTATGTGCAGCCCACCATCTAGCAGGTGTCTCGCGCAGTGCTATATCTAGTGTTGGTATGCGATGTTCAGCTGCAACTGATACAATATATTCTTGAATAAATGAATAAACATTAGTCGAACCATCATAAGTGGGGATTGGACTTACCTCGGTCCCAATCCAGCGCAGTGACTTTGTGATCTGCGCACATCTTCTGGCAGATACTTCATGCATACGGCTTTGCCAATTTTTCAGTCCTGCGTCGGAGTCTAATATGCAAGAACTGTCACATCGCCAACTAAGTGCTCCATACGCCATAGGATTAATGAAGTCATCTTGATTCGCAGTCATCTTGTAAATGCGATCAAGGTCCTATGCTCTGGATCCTTCTTGAATCGGCTCACTGTATATTTCTCCTTGTGAAGGGTCCAATGGTGCTATGACCCTGATATCCTGCCCTTCAAAGATCATCTTCTTGGTCTTCAGATTTATGATTGCGAGGTTATCCATTGCCTAGTCTATACCCAATAGTGCTGGACAAGGCTGACTATCATCCACAATCTCGATAACCTCAAAGTCTGCATGACTTCGCACTCCATCGATGTCAACAATAATATTGGCCAATCTCCCAAAAGGAATGACTTTTTGTTGGTTGGCCAATCTCCCAAAAGGAATGACTTTTTGTTGGTTGGCCAATCTCAACTATATGGGTGACCATGACAACTTTGGTATCCCCATCTGCTGCCATGTCTGCTTAGTCAAGACATTTACCTTTGACCCTAAGTCAAGGATGATCTCATCCATCTCATAGTCCCCTATTTGCGCACTGAGCCTCATTTATCTTCCTATTCTTTTATGGCTCTTGATGTGATGAACTGCGCTCTGGGCAGTATCCGTCTCACTGCGTGGTTCATATTGGTTTAACAATTTTTGTAATTCCAGTACAGCATCTACAATCTTCAATAATTTCATGCAGCTCCTTAGGAACTGCACAACAGAAGTGCTTGTCTCTGTTGCTGTGCACATTTTGTCATAAGATGCTGGCATATCTTCCATATGCATTGTTTCACTTCGCAACGGGATTCTTGGTGACATAGGTGTTGGCTCTTTGAAGATGTCCCGTGCTTCTTCAAAGACTTCTTTGTTCTTCTCCAGATTGAAAACATGTGTTTTCCCAGTAGCTTTTCTGATCCATACCTCTTCAGCAGGGGTCTGCTTAGTTTCAAAATCTCCAGAAGTCAAAGCTTCTACTTGCCTATCCCTTCCTGTTGCAGCGTCGCTTCGCATCACAACATTAATACTTAGATCTGTAGTCATTTTCTCTGTTGCGATCAGCTGAATATTTGGGTTAGGTACGTCTTGCTTTCTTTTCTGCATTTATGTTGCTAACATTGGGCATGCTTCAATAACATCATCAAAATATTTACAATAATTACAGGTAGTACATGGATTGGTACAATCTCTAGATAAGTGACCTGGCTGGCCACAGTTATAACAGATCATCTGGCCTCTTCCTCTTCCTTGTCCTGGGCCAGTATTTCTTCCTCTTCCGCGGAATCCTCCACGACCTCTGTATGCGCCTTGATCATACTGCGCGTTATCCTTGTTCTGCGGAGTTTCTTCTTGGGCTCTGTATACTACACCACCACGCATATGCTCCATATCTTGCTTTCTTTCCATCATGAGGTCATATGCTCTACAGTTGGAATCATCATGTTCAACGGATTTACAGAATGTACAATATAAATTCTTAGGAGTTTGCACATACTTCTGAATTAAGTAACAGTCTTCTGGCTAGTGTCCTCTAGTTCTGCAAATCTCACACCATGGCGCTTGGTTTTGATTCAGTGGATTTGGTGCTCCACTGTTGAGGTATTCTTGAAACAAATGATAGTTCTCCCTGGTGTGTCCTTATCCTCTGCATCCTGTACACCAGACTTATTGTCTTTGTCCTGCAACTGTAATGTCAAGGTAGCTAGCTGGGTCTGAATCTAAGACATTCCAGTGATACTATCTCCTATAGGTGAAGCTTCTAATTTCATCGCGATCTCCAAGGCTTCTGCCCGAAGCCACTTTCTGCTGCATCAACGACAGTCTGATATGGGGCAACAACGCCGCTATAAACCATTCCTGGTGTTGTTGCGGTGCTATGACAAAAATGACCTT
This sequence comes from Larix kaempferi, assembly GCA_027924585.1. Taxonomy (NCBI): domain Eukaryota; kingdom Viridiplantae; phylum Streptophyta; class Pinopsida; order Pinales; family Pinaceae; genus Larix; species Larix kaempferi. The sequence goes on along the minus strand of BSBM01000541.1, from coordinate 7,067,600 downwards.
GTCTAATAATGTCTTAAACTTCTGGTCAAATTCCCAGACTGTCTCCCTAGGTTTTTGCTTAATTTCCTTTAATTATGTTATACATTGGGATTCTGACTTTGGCTTCTTGAACTCGCTCAATAGTGCAACCTTAATCTCCACTAAGGTTCTATTATGTCCCTGAGAATACTTCATGAACTAGTTCAAGGCTCTATCTCTAAATGTAGTGACAAGCTGCGCTTGCTTCACAGCATCATCCTCAACTTGCTTGACACTCCATACGGATTCACATAGAAACCAATGTTGCTCGGGGTCTTCTAGACCCGTTCCTTTAAATATCGGCAGCTTGATATCGTCAGTCATTCTCCTTCCAGGTAGTACAATAGTATTTTGCGCAGTGGTCTGAGTGGTGTTAGGGATGTTATTGCGCGGAATGTTCTGAATTAGAATATTCTGAGTTGGAATGGCCTGAGTGCTCACTCCCGCGGCGTTACTAGTATTGATGCTATGAGGGTTAGGAATATTAACAACTAGAGGGTTATGAACTGGCGGAATCTATGAAATGGGAGGCGCGGTGTTCACAACCGGTGGAATCTGCGGAGTAATAGGATGATAGGTGGCTAATAGAGGTGCGATTTGGATATTAGGCTCGGCTTGTAAATCAATATTTACGCGGAGTCCATGTTCACTGGAAGTCTTCTTAGTAGTATACTTATGTCTTTTCCCATTTCTCAAATTGTGTGTGTCTTCGTCAGAATCACTATATATGCTATTGACCATTACAAATTCAAAATCTTCTAGGAACTTTACTGCATTCTTAAAACGCCTTTCTCAACTAAAAGAATTTTAATAAATATACTCTAATTGTTGAGGTACTTACCTCTGAAACCTTTGAAAAATTATGCTTCTACTGCGCTGTAGGACTTCAGCATGTCCACAACGAACTCTGTCACGAAGCCTTCTAGTATGTTGTCAACCCAAAAGTCAACTGCTCGTGAGAGTGGGCTATCTATTTCTTTAAGCCTCTGAATGAGCTTTGGAGTCCACTAGGTAGGTACTCCCTCTGGTTGAAAACAGTTCTTTCGCTCTGCAAGTCTTGATATCCACGCGTGTAACTCATTTCCAAAGGATACCCAGAAAATTTCGTGAATATCCTTCCACAGGTATTTATTTAACCAATCTATGTCAGAGAGGTGCGAATGTCTATTCTCCTTTCTGGCAAAATCTCTTTCTGTCTTATAGCACCAATCCCGGATTTCTTTCTTGTCTGGATGTCAATTTTTAGTGTCGGTACTCATCATCAGTTCAGTCCCAGCAACAGATCCATTTGTTGGCTTGTATAACTGTTCTTGAGGTTTTCTATAAAGACCCAGGTTCTGCGAGGTTCGAGGAACCAACAAAACCCCTTTTCACTGGCCCTTTTGGCAACAATCTGCGAACAGATTGAGGTCTCACCCGAAGCGAAGTAATGGGGGGTTGCGGAATCAGGTTTCCACAACCAGGTGATGAGTGTTTAAACAGATTGGAGAACAACGCATTATGGAACTCGCGCTGCGGACTTCGAACTACGCGAAGTTCCACTTCTTCACGACTAATACTTAGACTATCGTGCATCCAAGGACTGCACGATGCGGGAAGATTACTTGACGACAGGACAATGCCAAAAAGCCTGCGCTCCCTCTTACAAAATTATGCAGCTTAATAGATCTTACTTAATGCAAAAAAAGACGCAGTCAACAAGCATAATAGATGGAACCTTGCAACCTTATACACTATAACACACAATGATATCACTGCGCACTTCCGGTGCTGCGCTAAGTGTTTATCCAACTAGTTCATGCATTCGTCTAACTGCGAATTACTGGTGCATCCGACATTAATTCATACATGTGATTACTTAACATATTATTCCCATCGTCATCCTTATGGCGAATACATATAAAAGCAAAGCACATAAACTCATAAACTGCACTTAACCATTCATCATAAGTAAAGACACAAATGCAAACACATAAGCAATCGTATAACACGGAATTTAACGTGGTTCACCCCCATGATGGGAGCTACATCCACAGGAACTGTTGTTGTATTATCTTTGGGAAGGGTACAACAGTTCCAGTCTACGCACTCAGCTGCAGACTCTCTTCTCTCTCTGTATGTCTCTGCGCACGCAGCTTGCAGAGCCTTTACAATCTTCTCTCAACATAGATCAATGTTCAACAACAAAGATCAACAATTCATAAACAGAAGATTCAACCCAACAACTCTCTAATAGAGATTTTACAATGGAGAGTTGAGATTAGAGATTAACCCTTCCCCTTACAAAATGTGTCATTTTATAGATCGTGCCCTCAGGTAACGTCTTTACAATCAAGTGGGCCAAAACCCTAAGGTTACCCCAAAAACCGTCATGGTTATTTCGCTAACCAGGACTGCTGGGCTTCTAATAGCGACTTCTACGTCGTGGCCATCCTATGCGCGTGGTCACGTCGCTTTCAGCCTGCCCTGTCGACGTCGCTTTCACCCTATCGTTCCTTCTCTAACAGCGTTGTGCGGCCGGTTCATGTCGTGCTGCCTTTGCTCATGTGACCGGTCGCTTTCCTTTTACACCACTCCTTACCTGCCTGCTGGGAATCATGGAGTACTTCGAAAAAATAGGTCGCTTTTGCAGCTCGACCTTCCCTTCATTCTTTACCCAAAATAGGTGCCCTGTTGGCACTTCGTGGAACCGGATCTCAGCTGCGCGGTTCCTATCTTGCCGATACTGCGCTGTGCTCAACTTCGCAGCTCCTCAAAAAACTGTCTTTCTTAAAAAATGTCTTATTCTGAGTTGCGCTGTAACTTAGCAGCTCCAAAACTGTCTCGCACAAAAATGCCTTACTTGGGCTAGGCCCAACACAATGGGAGAGTTGAATTCAGATGCAGATATAACAAAGAGGGCAGTGACTTGTCAGTGTATCAGAAGCAAATCTAGTTTTTTTCTCATATTGTATCGTAGAGAATGAAGGAAATAGGAGGTCCCAGCTGGTAGAAAGACGTTTTTCATGTGTCAACCTTTCCTGAGAGTCCTCACTCTTGGTTTCAGGCTGTCACACCAAGTCGAAGTGGTAGAAGTTGATCCAATAAGTGCACAAGTGAAGCGTGTGTAGTGATGCCATGATGAGCGTGATATGTAGTTTGCCCTGAGATCCACCTTAGCAGTGAAAGATTGTTGACTACAAATGGTGTATACACTACTCGTAGAAGCCGTGAAAAATATGTGCAATGGAAGGGGCTTTTTGTGTGTTATCACAAATTAAGGGAAATGATAAATATGCCTGTTGGGGCTGCTTCTGGTTAATGTTAAGCTTATTTGTGTGTCATAGAAGAATAAATACTAGCAATGAAAAGAGTTGTGCATTGATGGGTGTGTGTTACCATCGAGAGTGATGCTGATTTGAATTAACCATCTGAGTCCGAAGTTGTTGGATGGAGACTACGTGTACCAATTGAGGGAACGAACTGTTCATCTTCTACTTATTTGAGCGTGGTACACGTTCTATTGTGCCATCTGTGTGTGTGGTGTTCTATCTCATGTTAACCCCTTCTACATATTAATTGAAGGTGGATGCACCCCTGGCTAGAGATAATGTTAGATGTGAATCTGTCTACTGAGTTGATGAATTTATGCTGCTTGTGCATGTTAATTGACTGACCATAAGGTGGTTGGTAAAAGCTGTAAGAGGTCAGTGAAATTTTATAATGAGGTTGGTAAAAGCTGTAAGAGGTCACTGAAATGTTGCAATGCCTGCTAATGCATTCAAAATGTTGTTCAAAAGGGTGTTTGCACTATTATTATGTATGTGTATGCCTCTCATCGGTTGGGAAATTGTATAACCCCTTTCTTGCTTTGTAATTTTATCGACTCACTGTCGATCGTGCCTATTGTTTGGACCTCCTATTTCCATGGCGAAATGTTACGATTGTGGAAACATCATAAGGAAACATTAAATCAAAGGCTATATTTTTTATTGAGTAAGTTGATAAGGGTGATAAATTATAGTTCGAGTTACACACAACTATGTTGTTCACATTCATGAGATTGAGTGGGAGACGACTCATGTTGAGTGACTGACTTACGATTGTTCCATGCTTTCCTTTGCTGCATTGAATTTGTGGTTACTTAGGCTCATGATCCACTGATCTTCGCCACCTTTGTTGCATGCACATGGAAACATGTAGCGTGCAATGCATTTCAACAATCGTATTAACAAATATAGGTGAGCAAAGAAAATGGATGCCGGTGGAGTTTCTTACCAGGTTGCAGCTTGCATGACGCTACGGGAAGATGACTCTCGATGTTGGCTCCATCCATTATCATCTTGTTGTCATTTAGTCTGTGCTCTGTCTTTCTTAATGCATTTATGGTGCTCTTATTGGAGATGATTTGTGGAGCCATTACGGCTCTATAAGAGTGCAGTGGTTCCAACTTTTAGATTTTGTAGAGAAAACCAATGCTTGTAGATTTTGACTTTTATCTTCTTGGAAAGAGAAAAAGTCGAGCCTGAATGTTACACAATTTCCATACCTTTTTTGCTCTTGACTTCCAATACATTCATACATTTTAATTTTACAAGACTTGTCAAGTTATGATTTCTTCTTGTGTCCAACATAAATCTAATTACACAAGTGTTATAGTGGTATGTATCTCATATTGAATAGAATCCTTGACAAAAGAGCCTCCAATTCAAAGACCATGAGAAACTTCGATGAGTATAATTTTATACTTTGTCAATTCTTGCAAACAAGCAAAAATTCTATTTCTTTTGATCGGTTTACAGTTCATTAGCAATTTTCCTTCCGTTATATCAAAGATTAGCTCATATGAATGCATTGATGCTTTTGCCAGCTATGTTGTAGAAGAGACCTTTTGGCACAATTTGATGATCGTGCCTATTGTTTGGACCTCCTATTTCCATGGTGAAATGTTACGATTGTGGCAACATCATAAGGCAACATTAAATCAAAGGCTATATCTGTTATTGAGTATGTTGATAAGGGTGATAAATTATAGTTCGAGTTACACACAACTGTGTTGTTCACATTCATGAGATTGAGTGGGAGACGACTCATTTATCGAACCAAAAGGCTCATGAATTAATGAAATTTAAACTTCTTTCATTAATTATGTGAGTAAATTAGTGAATTAAAAAATGCAAAAGTCATTCGAATTTTCCAATATTTAGGAAGCCACCTTAGTTTCATAGAATTAAATTAAGATAGCTTTGGGGAGACCATTGATATATCTTATCATGTCTTCTAATTATTTCATGTCATAATGTCTTCTAATTATTTCACGTGACTGTTAAATCTCAAGTATCCAATCCTGAGGCCCTAGGCAGCAATGTTGTTGTCAAAATTCAAGAAAAAATTGATCGCATGCGTGAAGGCAAAGTGTCCAGAGTTCTAGAATTTGTGCTCAAAACTAAAAGTCTCAAAATATTATGCGACTTCACTTTTTTAGCACAAGTTCACACATGTCAATTAAGTTACAAGAACGTCTGCAACTTGGACATGGTTTCATGTTTTACTTGGTCTTCTGTATTTTGAAACACGTCAGTGGATCAGAGTATTGCACTATGAGCAAGATGTGGATCTCCTTTTATGCACAATGCTTATAACCAATGTTAGTGTTTCCATGTGAGTTTAACATAGGTTATAAACAATTATTTACTGTCTGTCTGTACCTTTATCTGTTCCTATCCGTCTGTACTTGTATTTTTTCCCAGTGAAGCAAACCCCCACCAGCCGCAAGAAGGAGCTGATAAAGATAGAGCTCTGGATATAAGCGAACCGGGAACCAGGAGAATCCATGCACATGGAAACATGGATTGGGAGAAAGAGTAGTTACAAGCATACGCCAACCTGAAAACCCAAAGGCACACACACAGGTGTGAATAAAGCAGGCGCCGAACCGACGATCGGAAAGATCACTCAAAAGAGAACACCAGGATAGAAGGTACTTCCACCCAAAGAACGTCAGATATGCAGAGCTCAAACTGCGCGACACGAAGAGAGAGATATACAAGATACCAAACGAATGGAAAGACACTCTGACTAAGGGTAAAACAAATAAAATAATGCTAACGGCCATATACAAGCCTGCCTACAAGACCATGTAAGAGAGAATGCTTCGGCAATGGAAGCTTGCGACAAAGGGCAAGAGAAAAACCCAAAGAGAAAAGAAAAATCCCCACTAGGGTCACTCAATAGTCGACACAAAGTACCGCTTAGTTCTTTCTGCATGCGGCATGTAAGGTTCTTTGTGGAAAGTCTACGATTTCAATGTTCCGCCCAGTATCTGTGATGATGCATAATGTTTGCTGACTAAAAGCATGGTGGCCAGAGCTTTAAAATTATTGTTGAAAGAAAAGTAGGCAATTACATAAAGAACAAGATGGAGATTTCTGTTCATTGGGTAGGTTTGTTGATTTGTTTGCAGCAAGTGATATCCTCAGCCATTATAGAAGTCCCTCGAAAGCTTTACACTCGTCGAAACCCAGGTACAACTTCCGTATTCCAATTCCAAAATTTTGAAGATATCCTGCAACCATTGTAGAAGTCCCTCGACAACTTTAGAATCTTCTACACACAGGTACGACTTCAATCTTCCATTCCAAAATTTTGAAGAACTACTTCAAACCGGCCTTCCACACATACAGATGGATAATGTACTTAATGCTTTCCAGTCATGAAAGCAAAATAATGGCTTCTGAATGTTTCTTTAACTTGTCAACATGGATTTCATTACATACTTGTCTTTTTGGTTCTTCCATCTTTGATAATTTGCATGGAAGGTGTCACTATGATGCTGCATTTGTCAACGTCGGGCCTGGAACACCGCCAATTCTTGTTATCAGAGCGTCTACACCGTAAGTCGTCTGGCAAGTCCCATGTTTCCATAGTAGTGAGCACTACATCTGCATGTTTCCATGGTAGTAAGCATGGGATCTGTAGTGAAAAAAAACTAATTATTTTCATAGAGTAGATCCAGACCCCGCTCCAAAAGATCCTCTAGGGCAACTAGACCATCGATTGGATCAAATGGGCTTGGCTAGGCTGAGACTCAAACGGATTTGAAGTTCATGCAATTGTCATCCATGTGGCTGTTGTCATTCCAGACGGCTTGCCTTCTGAACATGGTCAGACCTCCAAACTGGTCGAACTATGTTGGTCCTTCACTGATAATGGTCCTATGTATTTCGACAATCTGATGGACAAATTGAAGCATTTAGAAACAGACGGTGATGTTCCTCCCCTCACATGTATTATTTCTAACGGGCTTGTTTCGTTTCCGCATAAGACCGCAAGGAAGCTCGGAATTCCCCGTGCCTCTCCCATAATTCACTCCTCGCTCTGTGCATTGAATCGACGAAGACTAAAGAAGGCAGTCGCCCCTTGAATCTGCAGATGACAACAGAGCTGTCACCACAAAAGAGATGTCACCATAACATAAATGAATAGAAATAGGTTGTGACAAGTGCAATGATGCATGCATTGCATGTGTAGTGCATGTCAGGATGCGAAACTCACGTTGTCGACGGATAACTTCATAGAACTTAGGATAACCTTGGGAATTGGGAAAAAGGAACAACAACGGGAGGGACTAATAATAAAAAATAGCCTGGCCTTGGTTTGAGGCCAAATAAGGCTCCAAATTATTTAATAGGCCAGAATCGAATCTCTTCAATTGTTTTTGGCTATAATGCTATGAAAAGCGTGCCCAAATATTAGTATTTAGAGAAAACGATTTCTATAGTTTTTGCCGCTGCTGGGCGCGTAGGGACTAATAATTACAAGTCAACATTATACCGCATGCTTTAAATATTAACCATATAAATGATTAGATTAATTATGCACACACCCCTTTTATCAATATTTTTAATAGATTTATGCATAGATTTTTTATGAATATTTTAATATAGTCCTATGCATATATTTAAAACATAAGAAAGGTGCATGTTTAAAATTCAAACTTTGTGAGAACAATAATTAGTTTAAAATGAGTATTATTGATTTGTTTGTAGAAGCTTATTCTTAAGCATCAATCTTTGAATCTCAACTATGATTCTAACAAGTGTATAATTGTGCATCCTGAGGTGTCGTTTGCGTAATATTACATTTAATACATCAAAAGTAATAGATCAGACTTATTTTACGCATAAAAGCTTTAATTAATAAAATAAAATAAAAGATAGCCCTTTTGAAGATAGATGTACTAAATTACAAGTAAATGGGCTGTGAAATTACTAAAAATAAAGTCATGCAAAAGGACAATTTTTGGAGCCCATCAATGGGAAAGAAAACTGAAGCCAAGTCGGTGCCGTGGGAAATGAAGATGATGAGGATGCTAAAACCACAAACATGCCACCGTGAATGATAAGAGACGTGATAGTTCACCATTCCGAAATAAATGAGCAAGACTCGTCGACAGAGGCAACGCGACGAAAACCACAAAGCCGAACCCTACGCAGAACCATGCTTGTCCAAAGCCCGCTGGTCACCTCTGAAAGACATGCACATTTAAGCAAGGGAGATGCAGATGCTTTCTGAACAACATGAACAAGAAGAACAACAAGCAAGCCACCTGAAGAGAGGCCCACTGCCATTTCCAGAAAATAGAGGAACTCGAAGGCCGGATTGAAAAGAAATCCACCGATAGTCCGAACAACAATTAATTCATCGACGACCCCTGTCATTTTCGGAAGACACGACAGTTGAACCTGCAACAGTGGAAACTTGCAACACTGGAGACCCACATCGCTCAAACGGGAAAACCCTCACCCTTGTTGGGAGCAAAGAGAACAGAGAAAGACCCACATCGCCTAGACCGCAAAACCTCACACACCTTGGAAGCAAAGACTGGACAACAAGGACGTAGAAAAAGAGGGACAAGGATTTAAAGCCCCCATGACACCATCACGCCGTTGGCTCCTGAGGCATAAGAACCCAGGTGAGCGTCACCACGCACAATGTCAATCAAAACCCTGAAAAAATCCAATTTAAAAAATTCACTCACGCCGTTGGCTCCTAAGGCATAGGAACCCAGGGGAGCATCACCGCGCACAACGTCAATCAAAACCCTGAAAAAAACCCAATTTAAAAAATTCACACGTTAATTCAATTGTGAAGAACTTTGGTTAAACGGACACGTTGATTTATCAACCTGCGCTCGGATCAATGTCCCGGACTGAAAACTTAACGTCGGGGACAGAATAATAAAAATAAGATACCTTCACCATGCAATTATGTGACAAACACAGGTAACGAATTAAAAAATATATGGCAAATTCTAGAAAACTGCCAGCGTGGCATAAACGTGGCAATTCGAGGTAACGAACACCCTCACCGGCGCTAGCGGGTTACCGCCATCCTCTGTGCGGTGCCGACATTCCCACTTTAGGTTTTGGAAGGTCTGGAAAATAAAAGGCCTAGATGCCATCTCTGCTCAGTGCTGACATTCCTGTACGATCATCCATAAACCTTAGTAATTATGTCTCCCGCCTAGATTTTCCTCCCACTGGTCGCTTATACTTCTGTTTGAATTCGTTTGGAGTGGATTGATGGCCTTAGCAGGCATCCTCAAGCGATCTCAGACCAAACAATATGCACTCGGCCTTGCACAGGTTTCAAACCGTCGCCGTATTTTAGCTTCAATTTTGTATTTGTGTTTCGTTAGCTCAATTACGGGAACACTAACAACTGCCAGGGGGATATACAATGTGTATGTGGTTTCTTGAAACGCAGGCTGCTGTACAGAGGTATGAAGTCTCGTGCGGAGCTTTGCCAATTGCTCGCAGATGGACTGCCGTAGCAAGGGCTTTCAGGTTTTTTTATTTTGCTTTTTATTTTATTATATTTTTTCCTTAACCGAGAAGTTAGACTTCCTAAACTTGGCTTTCTCCGTGGAAGGAAATCCAATTTCTTTCATTATTTTTTTTCCCTGAACAGAGAAGTTAGACTTCCTAAACTTGGCTACTGGCTGAAGTTCTCAAGAACTCATGGTTTAAAGTGACTTTTGGCAAAATGTTGGGGAGTATTGGCACCTTTGTTTTAAATTCTTTTGGTGCATTTAATTTACAAATGAGTCTGAAAAGAGACTGTTAATCTGATGATGAATTCAAGAGAGAATTATAGGGGTCTAACATGTGCCATTTTGGTTATTTTTCCTAAAATTTTCCCATATGCATATGTTTCCCAAATTTCTCCAAGAACGATTATATTTGAATAAACTTCTACACTGAAAGAAAGTAGAGGCGTGGAATATGCTTCCTATGCTAATCAATGAGAGAAGAATGCGCAGAAAAATAAATAATTATAATTGCAGTAATGAACAACACTAAAACATACAACCATTAGACAACAATTTCTCAGGGAAAACCCTTCCGGAAGAAAAGCCCTACACTGCAATGCATGCTCAATGTATTTTTCAGTAACTAACAAATGCTTTCAATACATAAAGATTCCAAAGAGATTTCGACAACTTAATAGTAAGTAAACTCACACTTTGTTTTCCTCCAGTCCTATAACTCAAATAGGCATACAAAACCACAAACTATTTATGGTTTTTCAATTCTACATGTTGGAAATCACCAACAATTAATTGGCCAATTGTTGCTGCTTAGTGTTCATTGCCTGCTATTGATCAAAATTTATTCCTTGGTACTACTAAACATTTATTCCCTGCTACTGCTCGACAATTATCTCCTCTGCTATAGGACACAAGGTGTATGATACACCTATCTCCCACGTGTCATATACCTTTTAAGTGTATAAGGGAGAAAGCATCAAATTGGGAGCTAATTGCTAGGGGCCATACTGTCCATAGACTCACAACACCACTTGAATTTACCTATGTTCACTAGTTTTTTCAATGCATCTGCAACATTCTGCAAAGTGTCAACTTTCTCCACTATCACCTTTCCTTCCTCTACCATGTCCCTAATGAAATAGCGCTGGATATCAATATGTTTTGTCTTTGCATGAAAAGTTGGGTTCTTGGCTAGAAAAATGGCATTGCCAACTGTCACACTGAACTATAATAGCTCTATGACTTAATACCTTGTGTAAGACCCCAAAATCCTAACTAATTTATGTTAAAATTGCAGGTTATGTACATTTTATCACATATAACAACCTTGATGCAAGAACATGTAAACAATTGTACTGCAAAATTTAAATTTAAACTGATTTAAAACATAATTTTCATCTCTTTCAACTTAATGCTCCATTTAGTCACTGCATTAATGTTGGTCCTCGAGAATCATCAAATGCTAAGTTCAGAAAAAATAAAATAAATGAACTATAGTAAAATAAACATGAACTGCATTAATGATCCGTGAAGGCAGATCCGTGAGGATAAAATCGTGAAGGCAGACCGAAATAACAAATGCTGAATGCTGAGATAATCCGTGAGACAACCTAAAACAACAAATGCTGAGATAAACCGTGAGACAGTCTGCCCAAAACAATTGATGCGAGTAGAGGAGAGACGTAAAGATTAAGCTCACGATTTTTTTTTTCTCATTTGTTGAATTAGAGTTAAGTTTTTATATAGTTTTAGATTTAGAAATCTTAGGATTAAAATAATAATAAAAACTTAGGATTAAAAAAAAAAGAATAATAAGAAATAAATAAATAATAAATAAAATAAAAGTAGGGTACCAATGGTCAAGGGTTTTTAAATAAATAAAAAAAAGATAAGACTTTAAAATAAAATAAAACTTTATTAATAAACTCATAAAGTCTTTATTAATAAAATCATAAAGATTTTATTAATAAGACTAAAATAAATATTTAATGAATTTATCATAAAGTGAAAAACCAAAGGTCCAACATAAAGTAAAAAGACCAAAAACATAAGTGGGACAAGGCCCTATAACAAAACATAATAATACATGGTCCAATGGTCTTTAATAAACTCTTAGGTAAAAATACTCCATAAAGTAGGAATCATCAGGGTCAAGTGTGCACATGAGTGAGAGTGCTAGGACCAAGTAAGAAAATGACCATGAGTCAACAACCACAAGACCAAGGTGGGCATGCAATCAAATAGGATCATCAAGACCAAAAACTTTTCTCTCTCTTAAGATACATAGTTTATATATTTTTGTCATCACTGTATAAGGGAGAAGATCCAAACGGATGGTGCAATCCTTTTTGTCCTTAACGCTGCTCCTAAGGGTTAGGTACTAGAGACATCGCCAAGGGGTGGCCAGTCCCTTGAGAAGCAACCTAGCAATAACCGATTAGGAGAGGGGACAACAATATCTTCCATTCTCAATGAATGGCTTTCAGCTCAAGGCTGAACCTCAGTCCTAGACTGGGACATGTTGATCAACCATCTGGTCCATGACCAGGATCTCCATTCTCCCAGAGAATGGTCCTCAGCCTCAAGCTGAGCATTCAGTCCTAGGCTAAATGTTGATCAACCATCTGCAGGACCTAGGAAGTCTCTGTCTCAACCTGCAGGATCTGCTTAGTCATCATGACCAAGAAACCGTCTGGTTCTAGACCAGAATACCCTAGAGACAAATAGGGGCCCTAACCACATGCTAGGGACTTTGCCATGGCATCAATCTGCTTGGTCCTAGACCAAGAACCCCAGGAGACAGCTGGGGGCCCTAGGGTACCTTCTAGGGTCTTACTCATACTCTGCCTGGTTAACTTGACCAGGAACCCTAGTCAAATGACTAGGGTACCATTCTCTCTGAGAATGGGTCTCGCAGCTGCACTAAAAATCAACACTCCCTCTCAGCAAGAGAGGCATTCTCAGCAACGCTAAGCTTGTCAAGGACAAAGGCTTAGTCCACATAACTGACAACTGCACCATGTCCTTGTCATGGTGAAACAACCTGTCATAGAATACAGGAATTTCTGAGAGCTTCAAAGAACTCTGAATGTCAGCAAACACTTTGATCTTAAAGATCCAAATGGAAGTTATACTTGACTTCCCTTGTTGTCTGAGAATCACTTTCCATATATCATTATCCAATTTCAACTGAAAAACATTGTTCCAAACTTGATGTTTGGCTAACTCCACATTTGTGGTTGAACTTGAATCAGTGACATGGCTCCCACTGGAGCAACCTTGAAACCCCACAAAAGGTTCCTTAGTGAGATCAACTGAAGGCTTCTTGGCCTTCTCCCTCTGTTTCTCTGAATGAGAAGTCTCATGGACTTCTATGTCTGAGTCAATGTAAGACTCCCTCTTGGTCTCTGAAACTTGACAAGGGTTATTCAATAGAGCTTTAACAACATGTCCTGAAACCTTGTAAAGGTCTCCTTCACGGACACCAATTTCAAAAGCTGAGCTCATATGTCCACCTTTAGTCCATACTAAAGCTTTCCTTTTGAGAAGGCTATAGAGAACCCCTTGTCTTCTAAAATTGCCACTGAAAGAACATTCCTCTTTAAACCAGGAACATATAAAATTTCTTCAACATGAATTAACGTACCTGAATCGAGTTTTAAGGCTGTTGAACCAACTCCTTTTATTTCAAGGGTACTTCTGTTTCCCATCTCCACTTTTGCATTAAACTTCTTGGCCTTGTAACCTACAAGTGCCTGTTTGTATCCAGTCATATGCTTGGTGGCCCCACTGTCAATCCACCATGAGTCTGAAGAATTGGAGATGGAACCTGAGAGCGCTGAAATAAGGTAGTACTCTTTTTGATCTTTTTCTTTGGTCTTGTTATCACATATATAGTAGCCGGGCTACCATACATTATTTTTCTCATTCCAGTACACTATTCAGCCAGTTCCCTTACATTTGAGATGCTGAGATGAGCATCTATATTGGATCACTACCAGATTGTGGACAGCAGTTGTATTCCCCATGCCATGATTGAGTTTCAGGACACTCAGAGAGATGACCGATGTAGCCATTATACCATTGGTACAGAGCAGACAGTAGTGCCCAGAGTTACAGCAGCAGTCTCAGAGGACAGGTGATGGTACAGGTTTATGAGCTTTCAGGTATATGACTCAGCAGGTATATCATGGTACTATGGTTAGATTGCTTTTATACTTATTCTTATAGCATGTCTTAGCACTTAGTGTCATGATCTGGCGATCATATAGATATTTGGACCTGGTTGACCTATTATATATATATTACTGTCCCTACTCAGACTTAGAAGTTCACTATTCATACTCATTGGTATTTACCCTCCTTAGGGAGAATAGAGGTGATCATTACACCATACTCTGGCTTGCTAGTGTTGGCTCCATTATTTCATTGTCTTCATCCATCCGTGGCCTACCTTTTAGATTATCACCCTGACTTACTACTTGACTAATGGCATGGAGGACTTTTCCCCACTGTAGCCTCTGTATTGGATGAGCCTCCCTGTTTATTGTGTCTCGGTTCTGAGTTGGTGACAAAACTTACCTATGGTGAGTTGGAGTTCCTTGTGAATTCCCCCTAGTCACTAAAGTTGTGTTGGCTAAACCTGAAACTTTTAGTGCTGCCATGAATACAAAATCTTGAAAAATGAAATGCTATATCTTGTATGAAAAGCCCATTCATGCAATGTGTTTCTAAACACACATGAATGAGAGGCGTGCCAAATGAAAATGGCAATGAAAATAAAATGTTGTATCTTTTGGAAAATAAATACCTAGGTAAACAAGCTGTCCATGACACACCTAGAGGTGCTCAGGTAAACAAGTGCCTTAAAAACACACCTGCAGCAGAAAGCCTAAAAGAAAAAATGTAAATCTATGCAATGTGTTTGTAAACACACATAGATCAAGGCTATGGAAAATTCAGGCCCAAAAAGCAATGGAACTTAAATGCTATATCTAAACAATTGCTGGCCTTATTTGTATTATGGATTGTGCGCATCTGTGAAGGTGAATAAACCCTCTTTAAACAACTCATCCATTTGTGAGACACCGCCATTCCCTGTGTTATTGCTCATTCAGTATATACTATGGTGTATTCCCTTTCCCTTGCCAAAGTGTCACAAAGTCAAGACAGCTAAGCCATCCCTTAGCCTAGCCAGTTAATTTAAGCCTTCACCCTTCACTAGCAAATTGATCACAACTATGAAGTGAGTATGATCCTGAAAGTCTAGTCTGAGTAATAATAATAATCAACGACACTATATATTTGGATTTAGATCGCCAGTCATGATCACTCTGTGTTATAATTGCTGTTTGAATAAATTGTAAAGCATGTATTAACCTTGATACTTTTCAGTAGCCTTGGATGATGGACTGAGTTATATTTGGTCTTGGTTGGACCTAGTTTGACCATGGATGACCATGGGACATGAGATGTTAGACCTTATGATGATATGGATAGATGATATATGGTCTATGTACACATACAGGATGATTCTATGCAGCAGCTACAGGGTTATGATGATGATTCTGGGGTTTCAGCAGTATTTGTATATGTACAGCACATTATTATTGGCCCTGTTCCGGTATATTGGATATTTATTTTGATCATGCAGAGACTCATATGGTGTATGAGTACACATCTTGGATAGATTTGGACCTTCTGAGTCCAATGGGACAGTTTGTTTTCAGTTCCGGGCACTTACAGTGATGATTGAGCCTCAGTAGGCTGTCCCAGTGCAGTTTTGGTCTGTTGGAGGCCCTGTCGGAGTAGAGATGACTTTTATCCGGTTGACCTAGGGCGCTGATGATGGAGGGGGTGGTCCAGCCACTTGTTTTTACCATATTACCCCCCTTCCGGACACATTGGTGCCCTCACCTTGACAGCGCCAGCACTCCAGGAGGCTGTTTGGGGCAGTTTCACGCTTCCCGAGGCATTTCAGGATTGGTAGAAATGGCTATTGAGGAAATCGATTTGGGCTACTGAGGCTAAGTTATGGCATGGGATGATCAGTGATGATAGATCGGGACCTTCCACACCTTCTCCAGCAGTTTCAGCTTCATCGGGGCCCGCATCCATCACTTATGGCACTTTCTGTGGATTTTCTGAGGTTTTTTGAGGACCACGACTTCACTATGGAGGCACGATTTGGTACTTTCATGATTATTTATTGGTTATTGTGCCATGGGGATTGACCAAGGAGGGATAAAATTACCCCTTGGACCCACCATGAGCCTCTTATGATATTTTGTCATCATGATTTGGTGGGATTCCCCTCTTATAGGGCGACTTTGTCCACTTATGTTATATTTTATTAGTGATCCATGCATTTCATTGTTGAGCTCATCTCAACCATTGATTAGACATTTGTATCTTTTAATCTTAGCCACTCATTCAAAAAGTGGTTAGGGTTTTGGTGCCTCTCCCTCCTATTTAAAGGAGAGAGCCTCTCATTGTAAAGGGACTTTTGGCTCTGGATTATTGGAATAGAAAATTATTATTGCATCTATCTCCAATGTTGTGGTGAATGTTTTTGGTGTTCGTTCGTTGGTTCTTCCTTTGCACTGAGTTATTGGAGATCTTGTTTGCCATATCTTTTGTACCACGATTTTGCATCTACAGGTGGAGGCCGATTTGCTTGGAGGAGGAGGTATTGGTAGGGGAAGACTCTCCCTACTTCTTCTTTGGAGCTCTTCGTTGGTAACAGGGAGTATTACTGTCCCAGGACCTTCTATTTCATGTTACTATTTGCATTTCTCTTGTATTTCTTCCATACTTGCTCTTACTGATTGAATCTTCATTCCTTGGTTTGACAGGTAGAGGAAGGCGCACTTGTGGACTAGGGCATCAAATTGGCAAGCAAATCAACAATCTCTCATTTGATCTCTGCGGGAATCTTCCTCAACATCAAGGCATCTCATCCACATCATTCAGGTATGATCTCAAGGTAAGTTCTATCTCCATGATCTATCCAATTGTCAAAAACATTTAAAACCCTAATTAATTAAAACCCCAATTTTGCATTTTCTCAGATCTACTTAGATCTATTGGGTTGTTGGGCGTAATATTAAGAACCCACCTCTATAGCATCCACAGCATCCCGGATCTATAGTTTGGTGAGGATTGGCTTCCATTTGACCCCCTTCCCAGGCCAACTTAGCTTCTCCCAAGCAAGGCGCACTTCCTAGTTTGAGCAGGTTGACCTAGATCTAAGCGATGGGTGTTTGAGATTCCACTTGATTTGACATCTACACATCAAATAACATACACCCAGGTTGTCACTTTTCTGAAATTTACCTTGTGGGCCCTATTCCACATTTTAAGGGATTTAATCCCCATTTTGGACCACTTGGAACACTTAAACTCAGATCTACTAAGATCTAACCGGTGGATTGCCACGAAATTATAGATCCATACTCCTACCTGACCGATCTATCCGGATCTAAAGTTTGGATGCCATCCGACTTGTTTTGACCCATCTAACCCCACTTTTTAGCCTCCTTGGGCAAAGTCGCACCACCTTGGAGAAGTGAGTTCACTCACTTCGAGGAACTGGGTACTTGAGATTTTTGGAGATCTGAAACCGAAATAATTCAAAACCTAGGTCTAGACTGTCACTTTGTCAAATCTTGCCTTGGGGATTGCATTCCTTGTTTTAAGGGATTGTGGTCCACTTGGGTCAAACCTAGATCTAGACCCATTCATCCATCAAGACCTCTATTGCCCACTTGTCCCAAGTACTAGGAGTCCTAAACCACAAGTCAACTTTACTTTGACTCCACTTCCCAATTCCCAAGGCACTGGTCTCTCTCCAAGGTAGTTCAACCTTCCTAGATTGTTGGATTGACTTGTGGATTGACCTATGCATGGTGAACTAAACCTTTGAAGCAATCATGTATCATGGTCAAGCTTGTCATCTGTACTAGTTAGCCCCAATACAACCCTTAACTACCCTGCATTGGACACGGTTCCCAAGGCAGTGGATCTTTTGACATTGAACTAGTACACTAGCCCTAGATCTCATTACAAACATCATAAGTCACTCTTACATTCAACTATGAACCAAAGCTATACCTATTGAACCCCTCACTTGGCTTGTGACTTCATCCTTAGGTCTAGGACAAACCATACACCTAACTTCACTTAGAAATACCCTGATTTGGTGTCTTGGTTTTGATCTCTCCTGTCGGGAGTAGATCGGGTCTCCCCCTTTGTTGTCTGGGCTAGATAACATAAAGCGAAGGTTGCCTCGACTGGCGTGACAACCATACATATTGGAGGTCGAGGTGATCGTGGTTGCACCTTTTGAGTTGCCCTTCCCTATTGCCATCCATGACTGGATCCATCCATAGGGGTAACTACATCTTAGGTGATAACATTTTGGCGCCGCTGCCGGGGAAGGCATAGGCTTACCCTGGTTCGATATATTATTTTAAAAGCTCTCCTCCCCTTCTCTTTGCCAAACATTTTGGCGCCGTTGCCGGGGAGGCAATAGCTTGCCCTAGTTCGACATACTTTTCTTCAAGCATTCCCGTTCTCTTTGCCATAACACTTGGCACCGGAGACGTAATAGGATTACCTTGGAAAAGCTACTAATTCTTCCCGCATATACAACGACACATATCTTGGTAGAAGAGTTAAATCTACCTGGCGACTCCCAATCGTGACTCCGCTGAGGAGCGAGCTCATTTGCATCCTTACAACACTAGAATTAAGACAAAACCGATGGGGTGCATTATTTTGTTTTCAGGTTCTTGATTTTAAAAATAAATATTAAAATATAAAAAAAAAAAAAAAAAAAAGATAAAAAATTATTATCCATGGCTGCTTCTGAGCGACCTAGAACTTTCGGCCGTTTAAAAGTTTTTGACTTTTCAAAGATTGTTGGGTATCCTCATCATATTCCTCATCAAGCATGTGCAAGGTTGCCTATTTTCGATGGAAGTTATGAAATCTCTGCTAAAAGACACCTTGAACTTTTTAGGGAAATTATTAAAGAGTTATCCATAACCCATGAGGATGTGTGTATGAGACTATTGGCTTCATCTTTCAAAGAAAGAGCTGGACTCTGACTTTCGAATTTGAAACCCAATAGCATTTCTGGTTATGACATGTTTGAAGATAAATTCCTAGAAGAATGGGGAAGTGAATTCGATGATATGTATCTTTCAAATCAAATCCGAGATCAAAACCCTCCCCTTTCCGATCCTATTGTTGAATCATTTAACAATCGAATATCAAGTAATTTGTCAACATCCGGAGATGACCTTTCCTGCCCAATTTCTTCTGATGATAAGTCTTCTACTTTTGAGTCAATCGAAAGTCTAATCTTTAATCATTGTACAAATCATAAGTTTTCAAATTGCCTCTTAGGTAGCCCTAGTCCTGATCCTGAGGGAATTTCTAAGGATGAGCTTTTAGTTAACAAGTCTACTGAAGTTCCTCCCTCAGAGAAACTCATGAGTCATTCTATTTTTAGTGATCATTCAATTCCTTATCAACTTACTGAAGAAGAAAAAAGTAGGGACATAGATCAAGATCCTCTAGTGGTGATTTCAGGTGATCGTTGTGCAAATAATCAGGATATGTTAAATGAAATTATTAATCTCACCCCTGATCAATTAAATGAAAATGATCACTTATCCTCTTATAATTTTAATGATGAATTAATGAAAGATCAATATCAAGATGAGGAAGAGTTTATAAATCATACTAGGTGTTCTAATCTTTGTTCCACTTCTTACAATGAATCTTTAAATTTTCCTTTTTTCATCTTTAATCAAGATAACTTAGAGTTAGATAGTTATGGCCGATCTTGTCCTCAAGTTGTAAAAATTAGATTTGATCATCAGCTTGAAATTATTCCTAAAATAAAGAATGTTTTCTATTATCAAGATCCAAGGTCAAACTTGTCTATCCATTTGGGAGAAATTTCATATTTGCAATCCACCCTCCTTTCCCAATTCTTTCAATCATCTTTGGGTTGGTGCTCTAGTCAATCTTTTGCCTTGGAAATTTTTAATAGGAAATATAAGCATGATTACATGTTTGGAGAAAAAACACTTCATTTCCCGTTTCAGTCACTTTGGAACGATAATGCTTGTTGTCAAGATATCAATCATTCTTGGTGGCTAGAAAAGGTGTTTAAAGATCAATTCCATCTTCTCTCCATTTTTGAGCATCAAGTGGGTCTGACTTTGATTTTCTGTCTTTTAAGCTTTAATTTATCCCCACTTGGTTTTTTGATCACCAGTCCCAAGGAGAATCAAATTGAATATGTAAGAGAGGTAAATGAACAAGTTAATCTGTGTGAAAATGAATCGAATCACATGTCTTATGTCCTTCCTCTATCCATCTTTGAGTTTAACTTGCATAAATTTTATGATCCTATCAGTTCTTTGATGGAGGATGTTTGCATCAGTCAGTCTTCTCCTTGGCATAATTTCATATTGCATCATTCAAACCATTCTTCAATTTATGAACAAATCAAGAAGACTGTGCCCTTAAATTTGTTGATCTTTAGCCCAATCTTGATTTGTTCTATTATCAAAAATCAAATAAGAAGCATTAACCTATTTGATGAATGGTTGCACTGGATTTATGATTTTACCTAACATTTGTGATCACTGGTTAGATTAGAGTAGGTAGGAACTGAATAAGCCTGCTTGGGCAGTAGTTAGTCTTTTCAGCCATTGAGTCTGGCACCTTTTTGTTTGTTTCTAAGCTCCGTTGTAAGCTCTTAGTTTAATTGAGTACCTGTCACTTTTCTTTTCCTGCACAATAAATTTCAAATTTTGCAAATTATGTTAGTAGTTTGATTTATTTTCTGCACTTATATATCTCATGCATTTATATTTCTGACATAGAATAGATTTTATTTCAGTTGGTTTTATATTTTTCCCACACATGCGGCATGAGGTATTTTTGATGTTTGTGAATGCAGAAAATAGGTTGCAAAAATAAAAGCTGGAAATAAAATGGTAGAGTGCTGGATCGTGGATTCTAGTAGCAGAGTTCGAGGACCAGAGATTCTGAGGTTCTCAAGCGCTCATTTCAGCAGAGCACTTGTCCCAGCCGGAGCCAGATGTTATCACATATATAGTAGCCGGGCTACCATACATTATTTTTCTCATTCCAGTACACTATTCAGCCAGTTCCCTTACATTTGAGATGCTGAGATGAGCATCTATATTGGATCACTACCAGATTGTGGACAGCAGTTGTATTCCCCATGCCATGATTGAGTTTCAGGACACTCAGAGAGATGACCGATGTAGCCATTATACCATTGGTACAGAGCAGACAGTAGTGCCCAGAGTTACAGCAGCAGTCTCAGAGGACAGGTGATGGTACAGGTTTATGAGCTTTCAGGTATATGACTCAGCAGGTATATCATGGTACTATGGTTAGATTGCTTTTATACTTATTCTTATAGCATGTCTTAGCACTTAGTGTCATGATCTGGCGATCATATAGATATTTGGACCTAGTTGACCTATTATATATATATTACTGTCCCTACTCAGACTTAGAAGTTCACTATTCATACTCATTGGTATTTACCCTCCTTAGGGAGAATAGAGGTGATCATTACACCATACTCTGGCTTGCTAGTGTTGGCTCCATTATTTCATTGTCTTCATCCATCCGTGGCCTACCTTTTAGATTATCACCCTGACTTACTACTTGACTAATGGCATGGAGGACTTTTCCCCACTGTAGCCTCTGTATTGGATGAGCCTCCCTGTTTATTGTGTCTCGGTTCTGAGTTGGTGACAAAACTTACCTATGGTGAGTTGGAGTTCCTTGTGAATTCCCCCTAGTCACTAAAGTTGTGTTGGCTAAACCTGAAACTTTTAGTGCTGCCATGAATACAAAATCTTGAAAAATGAAATGCTATATCTTGTATGAAAAGCCCATTCATGCAATGTGTTTCTAAACACACATGAATGAGAGGCGTGCCAAATGAAAATGGCAATGAAAATAAAATGTTGTATCTTTTGGAAAATAAATACCTAGGTAAACAAGCTGTCCATGACACACCTAGAGGTGCTCAGGTAAACAAGTGCCTTAAAAACACACCTGCAGCAGAAAGCCTAAAAGAAAAAATGTAAATCTATGCAATGTGTTTGTAAACACACATAGATCAAGGCTATGGAAAATTCAGGCCCAAAAAGCAATGGAACTTAAATGCTATATCTAAACAATTGCTGGCCTTATTTGTATTATGGATTGTGCGCATCTGTGAAGGTGAATAAACCCTCTTTAAACAACTCATCCATTTGTGAGACACCGCCATTCCCTGTGTTATTGCTCATTCAGTATATACTATGGTGTATTCCCTTTCCCTTGCCAAAGTGTCACAAAGTCAAGACAGCTAAGCCATCCCTTAGCCTAGCCAGTTAATTTAAGCCTTCACCCTTCACTAGCAAATTGATCACAACTATGAAGTGAGTATGATCCTGAAAGTCTAGTCTGAGTAATAATAATAATCAACGACACTATATATTTGGATTTAGATCGCCAGTCATGATCACTCTGTGTTATAATTGCTGTTTGAATAAATTGTAAAGCATGTATTAACCTTGATACTTTTCAGTAGCCTTGGATGATGGACTGAGTTATATTTGGTCTTGGTTGGACCTAGTTTGACCATGGATGACCATGGGACATGAGATGTTAGACCTTATGATGATATGGATAGATGATATATGGTCTATGTACACATACAGGATGATTCTATGCAGCAGCTACAGGGTTATGATGATGATTCTGGGGTTTCAGCAGTATTTGTATATGTACAGCACATTATTATTGGCCCTGTTCCGGTATATTGGATATTTATTTTGATCATGCAGAGACTCATATGGTGTATGAGTACACATCTTGGATAGATTTGGACCTTCTGAGTCCAATGGGACAGTTTGTTTTCAGTTCCGGGCACTTACAGTGATGATTGAGCCTCAGTAGGCTGTCCCAGTGCAGTTTTGGTCTGTTGGAGGCCCTGTCGGAGTAGAGATGACTTTTATCCGGTTGACCTAGGGCGCTGATGATGGAGGGGGTGGTCCAGCCACTTGTTTTTACCATATTACCCCCCTTCCGGACACATTGGTGCCCTCACCTTGACAGCGCCAGCACTCCAGGAGGCTGTTTGGGGCAGTTTCACGCTTCCCGAGGCATTTCAGGATTGGTAGAAATGGCTATTGAGGAAATCGATTTGGGCTACTGAGGCTAAGTTATGGCATGGGATGATCAGTGATGATAGATCGGGACCTTCCACACCTTCTCCAGCAGTTTCAGCTTCATCGGGGCTCGCATCCATCACTTATGGCACTTTCTGTGGATTTTCTGAGGTTTTTTGAGGACCACGACTTCACTATGGAGGCACGATTTGGTACTTTCATGATTATTTATTGGTTATTGTGCCATGGGGATTGACCAAGGAGGGATAAAATTACCCCTTGGACCCACCATGAGCCTCTTATGATATTTTGTCATCATGATTTGGTGGGATTCCCCTCTTATAGGGCGACTTTGTCCACTTATGTTATATTTTATTAGTGATCCATGCATTTCATTGTTGAGCTCATCTCAACCATTGATTAGACATTTGTATCTTTTAATCTTAGCCACTCATTCAAAAAGTGGTTAGGGTTTTGGTGCCTCTCCCTCCTATTTAAAGGAGAGAGCCTCTCATTGTAAAGGGACTTTTGGCTCTGGATTATTGGAATAGAAAATTATTATTGCATCTATCTCCAATGTTGTGGTGAATGTTTTTGGTGTTCGTTCATTGGTTCTTCCTTTGCACTGAGTTATTGGAGATCTTGTTTGCCATATCTTTTGTACCACGATTTTGCATCTACAGGTGGAGGCCGATTTGCTTGGAGGAGGAGGTATTGGTAGGGGAAGACTCTCCCTACTTCTTCTTTGGAGCTCTTCGTTGGTAACAGGGAGTATTACTGTCCCAGGACCTTCTATTTCATGTTACTATTTGCATTTCTCTTGTATTTCTTCCATACTTGCTTTTACTGATTGAATCTTCATTCCTTGGTTTGACAGGTAGAGGAAGGCGCACTTGTGGACTAGGGCATCAAATTGGCAAGCAAATCAACAATCTCTCATTTGATCTCTGCGGGAATCTTCCTCAACATCAAGGCATCTCATCCACATCATTCAGGTATGATCTCAAGGTAAGTTCTATCTCCATGATCTATCCAATTGTCAAAAACATTTAAAACCCTAATTAATTAAAACCCCAATTTTGCATTTTCTCAGATCTACTTAGATCTATTGGGTTGTTGGGCGTAATATTAAGAACCCACCTCTATAGCATCCACAGCATCCCGGATCTATAGTTTGGTGAGGATTGGCTTCCATTTGACCCCCTTCCCAGGCCAACTTAGCTTCTCCCAAGCAAGGCGCACTTCCTAGTTTGAGCAGGTTGACCTAGATCTAAGCGATGGGTGTTTGAGATTCCACTTGATTTGACATCTACACATCAAATAACATACACCCAGGTTGTCACTTTTCTGAAATTTACCTTGTGGGCCCTATTCCACATTTTAAGGGATTTAATCCCCATTTTGGACCACTTGGAACACTTAAACTCAGATCTACTAAGATCTAACCGGTGGATTGCCACGAAATTATAGATCCATACTCCTACCTAACCGATCTATCCGGATCTAAAGTTTGGATGCCATCCGACTTGTTTTGACCCATCTAACCCCACTTTTTAGCCTCCTTGGGCAAAGTCGCACCACCTTGGAGAAGTGAGTTCACTCACTTCGAGGAACTGGGTACTTGAGATTTTTGGAGATCTGAAACCGGAATAATTCAAAACCTAGGTCTAGACTGTCACTTTGTCAAATCTTGCCTTGGGGATTGCATTCCTTGTTTTAAGGGATTGTGGTCCACTTGGGTCAAACCTAGATCTAGACCCATTCATCCATCAAGACCTCTATTGCCCACTTGTCCCAAGTACTAGGAGTCCTAAACCACAAGTCAACTTTACTTTGACTCCACTTCCCAATTCCCAAGGCACTGGTCTCTCTCCAAGGTAGTTCAACCTTCCTAGATTGTTGGATTGACTTGTGGATTGACCTATGCATGGTGAACTAAACCTTTGAAGCAATCATGTATCATGGTCAAGCTTGTCATCTGTACTAGTTAGCCCCAATACAACCCTTAACTACCCTGCATTGGACACGGTTCCCAAGGCAGTGGATCTTTTGACATTGAACTAGTACACTAGCCCTAGATCTCATTACAAACATCATAAGTCACTCTTACATTCAACTATGAACCAAAGCTATACCTATTGAACCCCTCACTTGGCTTGTGACTTCATCCTTAGGTCTAGGACAAACCATACACCTAACTTCACTTAGAAATACCCTGATTTGGTGTCTTGGTTTTGATCTCTCCTGTCGGGAGTAGATCGGGTCTCCCCCTTTGTTGTCTGGGCTAGATAACATAAAGCGAAGGTTGCCTCGACTGGCGTGACAACCATACATATTGGAGGTCGAGGTGATCGTGGTTGCACCTTTTGAGTTGCCCTTCCCTATTGCCATCCATGACTGGATCCATCCATAGGGGTAACTACATCTTAGGTGATAACATTTTGGCGCCGCTGCCGGGGAAGGCATAGGCTTACCCTGGTTCGATATATTATTTTAAAAGCTCTCCTCCCCTTCTCTTTGCCAAACATTTTGGCGCCGTTGCCGGGGAGGCAATAGCTTGCCCTAGTTCGACATACTTTTCTTCAAGCATTCCCGTTCTCTTTGCCATAACACTTGGCACCGGAGACGTAATAGGATTACCTTGGAAAAGCTACTAATTCTTCCCGCATATACAACGACACATATCTTGGTAGAAGAGTTAAATCTACCTGGCGACTCCCAATCGTGACTCCGCTGAGGAGCGAGCTCATTTGCATCCTTACAACACTAGAATTAAGACAAAACCGATGGGGTGCATTATTTTGTTTTCAGGTTCTTGATTTTAAAAATAAATATTAAAATATAAAAAAAAAAAAAAAAAAAGATAAAAAATTATTATCCATGGCTGCTTCTGAGCGACCTAGAACTTTCGGCCGTTTAAAAGTTTTTGACTTTTCAAAGATTGTTGGGTATCCTCATCATATTCCTCATCAAGCATGTGCAAGGTTGCCTATTTTCGATGGAAGTTATGAAATCTCTGCTAAAAGACACCTTGAACTTTTTAGGGAAATTATTAAAGAGTTATCCATAACCCATGAGGATGTGTGTATGAGACTATTGGCTTCATCTTTCAAAGAAAGAGCTGGACTCTGACTTTCGAATTTGAAACCCAATAGCATTTCTGGTTATGACATGTTTGAAGATAAATTCCTAGAAGAATGGGGAAGTGAATTCGATGATATGTATCTTTCAAATCAAATCCGAGATCAAAACCCTCCCCTTTCCGATCCTATTGTTGAATCATTTAACAATCGAATATCAAGTAATTTGTCAACATCCGGAGATGACCTTTCCTGCCCAATTTCTCATGATGATAAGTCTTCTACTTTTGAGTCAATCGAAAGTCTAATCTTTAATCATTGTACAAATCATAAGTTTTCAAATTGCCTCTTAGGTAGCCCTAGTCCTGATCCTGAGGGAATTTCTAAGGATGAGCTTTTAGTTAACAAGTCTACTGAAGTTCCTCCCTCAGAGAAACTCATGAGTCATTCTATTTTTAGTGATCATTCAATTCCTTATCAACTTACTGAAGAAGAAAAAAGTAGGGACATAGATCAAGATCCTCTAGTGGTGATTTCAGGTGATCGTTGTGCAAATAATCAGGATATGTTAAATGAAATTATTAATCTCACCCCTGATCAATTAAATGAAAATGATCACTTATCCTCTTATAATTTTAATGATGAATTAATGAAAGATCAATATCAAGATGAGGAAGAGTTTATAAATCATACTAGGTGTTCTAATCTTTGTTCCACTTCTTACAATGAATCTTTAAATTTTCCTTTTTTCATCTTTAATCAAGATAACTTAGAGTTAGATAGTTATGGCCGATCTTGTCCTCAAGTTGTAAAAATTAGATTTGATCATCAGCTTGAAATTATTCCTAAAATAAAGAATGTTTTCTATTATCAAGATCCAAGGTCAAACTTGTCTATCCATTTGGGAGAAATTTCATATTTGCAATCCACCCTCCTTTCCCAATTCTTTCAATCATCTTTGGGTTGGTGCTCTAGTCAATCTTTTGCCTTGGAAATTTTTAATAGGAAATATAAGCATGATTACATGTTTGGAGAAAAAACACTTCATTTCCCGTTTCAGTCACTTTGGAACGATAATGCTTGTTGTCAAGATATCAATCATTCTTGGTGGCTAGAAAAGGTGTTTAAAGATCAATTCCATCTTCTCTCCATTTTTGAGCATCAAGTGGGTCTGACTTTGATTTTCTGTCTTTTAAGCTTTAATTTATCCCCACTTGGTTTTTTGATCACCAGTCCCAAGGAGAATCAAATTGAATATGTAAGAGAGGTAAATGAACAAGTTAATCTGTGTGAAAATGAATCGAATCACATGTCTTATGTCCTTCCTCTATCCATCTTTGAGTTTAACTTGCATAAATTTTATGATCCTATCAGTTCTTTGATGGAGGATGTTTGCATCAGTCAGTCTTCTCCTTGGCATAATTTCATATTGCATCATTCAAACCATTCTTCAATTTATGAACAAATCAAGAAGACTGTGCCCTTAAATTTGTTGATCTTTAGCCCAATCTTGATTTGTTCTATTATCAAAAATCAAATAAGAAGCATTAACCTATTTGATGAATGGTTGCACTGGATTTATGATTTTACCTAACATTTGTGATCACTGGTTAGATTAGAGTAGGTAGGAACTGAATAAGCCTGCTTGGGCAGTAGTTAGTCTTTTCAGCCATTGAGTCTGGCACCTTTTTGTTTGTTTCTAAGCTCCGTTGTAAGCTCTTAGTTTAATTGAGTACCTGTCACTTTTCTTTTCCTGCACAATAAATTTCAAATTTTGCAAATTATGTTAGTAGTTTGATTTATTTTCTGCACTTATATATCTCATGCATTTATATTTCTGACATAGAATAGATTTTATTTCAGTTGGTTTTATATTTTTCCCACACATGCGGCATGAGGTATTTTTGATGTTTGTGAATGCAGAAAATAGGTTGCAAAAATAAAAGCTGGAAATAAAATGGTAGAGTGCTGGATCGTGGATTCTAGTAGCAGAGTTCGAGGACCAGAGATTCTGAGGTTCTCAAGCGCTCATTTCAGCAGAGCACTTGTCCCAGCCGGAGCCAGATGTTATCACATATATAGTAGCCGGGCTACCATACATTATTTTTCTCATTCCAGTACACTATTCAGCCAGTTCCCTTACATTTGAGATGCTGAGATGAGCATCTATATTGGATCACTACCAGATTGTGGACAGCAGTTGTATTCCCCATGCCATGATTGAGTTTCAGGACACTCAGAGAGATGACCGATGTAGCCATTATACCATTGGTACAGAGCAGACAGTAGTGCCCAGAGTTACAGCAGCAGTCTCAGAGGACAGGTGATGGTACAGGTTTATGAGCTTTCAGGTATATGACTCAGCAGGTATATCATGGTACTATGGTTAGATTGCTTTTATACTTATTCTTATAGCATGTCTTAGCACTTAGTGTCATGATCTGGCGATCATATAGATATTTGGACCTAGTTGACCTATTATATATATATTACTGTCCCTACTCAGACTTAGAAGTTCACTATTCATACTCATTGGTATTTACCCTCCTTAGGGAGAATAGAGGTGATCATTACACCATACTCTGGCTTGCTAGTGTTGGCTCCATTATTTCATTGTCTTCATCCATCCGTGGCCTACCTTTTAGATTATCACCCTGACTTACTACTTGACTAATGGCATGGAGGACTTTTCCCCACTGTAGCCTCTGTATTGGATGAGCCTCCCTGTTTATTGTGTCTCGGTTCTGAGTTGGTGACAAAACTTACCTATGGTGAGTTGGAGTTCCTTGTGAATTCCCCCTAGTCACTAAAGTTGTGTTGGCTAAACCTGAAACTTTTAGTGCTGCCATGAATACAAAATCTTGAAAAATGAAATGCTATATCTTGTATGAAAAGCCCATTCATGCAATGTGTTTCTAAACACACATGAATGAGAGGCGTGCCAAATGAAAATGGCAATGAAAATAAAATGTTGTATCTTTTGGAAAATAAATACCTAGGTAAACAAGCTGTCCATGACACACCTAGAGGTGCTCAGGTAAACAAGTGCCTTAAAAACACACCTGCAGCAGAAAGCCTAAAAGAAAAAATGTAAATCTATGCAATGTGTTTGTAAACACACATAGATCAAGGCTATGGAAAATTCAGGCCCAAAAAGCAATGGAACTTAAATGCTATATCTAAACAATTGCTGGCCTTATTTGTATTATGGATTGTGCGCATCTGTGAAGGTGAATAAACCCTCTTTAAACAACTCATCCATTTGTGAGACACCGCCATTCCCTGTGTTATTGCTCATTCAGTATATACTATGGTGTATTCCCTTTCCCTTGCCAAAGTGTCACAAAGTCAAGACAGCTAAGCCATCCCTTAGCCTAGCCAGTTAATTTAAGCCTTCACCCTTCACTAGCAAATTGATCACAACTATGAAGTGAGTATGATCCTGAAAGTCTAGTCTGAGTAATAATAATAATCAACGACACTATATATTTGGATTTAGATCGCCAGTCATGATCACTCTGTGTTATAATTGCTGTTTGAATAAATTGTAAAGCATGTATTAACCTTGATACTTTTCAGTAGCCTTGGATGATGGACTGAGTTATATTTGGTCTTGGTTGGACCTAGTTTGACCATGGATGACCATGGGACATGAGATGTTAGACCTTATGATGATATGGATAGATGATATATGGTCTATGTACACATACAGGATGATTCTATGCAGCAGCTACAGGGTTATGATGATGATTCTGGGGTTTCAGCAGTATTTGTATATGTACAGCACATTATTATTGGCCCTGTTCCGGTATATTGGATATTTATTTTGATCATGCAGAGACTCATATGGTGTATGAGTACACATCTTGGATAGATTTGGACCTTCTGAGTCCAATGGGACAGTTTGTTTTCAGTTCCGGGCACTTACAGTGATGATTGAGCCTCAGTAGGCTGTCCCAGTGCAGTTTTGGTCTGTTGGAGGCCCTGTCGGAGTAGAGATGACTTTTATCCGGTTGACCTAGGGCGCTGATGATGGAGGGGGTGGTCCAGCCACTTGTTTTTACCATATTACCCCCCTTCCGGACACATTGGTGCCCTCACCTTGACAGCGCCAGCACTCCAGGAGGCTGTTTGGGGCAGTTTCACGCTTCCCGAGGCATTTCAGGATTGGTAGAAATGGCTATTGAGGAAATCGATTTGGGCTACTGAGGCTAAGTTATGGCATGGGATGATCAGTGATGATAGATCGGGACCTTCCACACCTTCTCCAGCAGTTTCAGCTTCATCGGGGCTCGCATCCATCACTTATGGCACTTTCTGTGGATTTTCTGAGGTTTTTTGAGGACCACGACTTCACTATGGAGGCACGATTTGGTACTTTCATGATTATTTATTGGTTATTGTGCCATGGGGATTGATCAAGGAGGGATAAAATTACCCCTTGGACCCACCATGAGCCTCTTATGATATTTTGTCATCATGATTTGGTGGGATTCCCCTCTTATAGGGCGACTTTGTCCACTTATGTTATATTTTATTAGTGATCCATGCATTTCATTGTTGAGCTCATCTCAACCATTGATTAGACATTTGTATCTTTTAATCTTAGCCACTCATTCAAAAAGTGGTTAGGGTTTTGGTGCCTCTCCCTCCTATTTAAAGGAGAGAGCCTCTCATTGTAAAGGGACTTTTGGCTCTGGATTATTGGAATAGAAAATTATTATTGCATCTATCTCCAATGTTGTGGTGAATGTTTTTGGTGTTCGTTCATTGGTTCTTCCTTTGCACTGAGTTATTGGAGATCTTGTTTGCCATATCTTTTGTACCACGATTTTGCATCTACAGGTGGAGGCCGATTTGCTTGGAGGAGGAGGTATTGGTAGGGGAAGACTCTCCCTACTTCTTCTTTGGAGCTCTTCGTTGGTAACAGGGAGTATTACTGTCCCAGGACCTTCTATTTCATGTTACTATTTGCATTTCTCTTGTATTTCTTCCATACTTGCTTTTACTGATTGAATCTTCATTCCTTGGTTTGACAGGTAGAGGAAGGCGCACTTGTGGACTAGGGCATCAAATTGGCAAGCAAATCAACAATCTCTCATTTGATCTCTGCGGGAATCTTCCTCAACATCAAGGCATCTCATCCACATCATTCAGGTATGATCTCAAGGTAAGTTCTATCTCCATGATCTATCCAATTGTCAAAAACATTTAAAACCCTAATTAATTAAAACCCCAATTTTGCATTTTCTCAGATCTACTTAGATCTATTGGGTTGTTGGGCGTAATATTAAGAACCCACCTCTATAGCATCCACAGCATCCCGGATCTATAGTTTGGTGAGGATTGGCTTCCATTTGACCCCCTTCCCAGGCCAACTTAGCTTCTCCCAAGCAAGGCGCACTTCCTAGTTTGAGCAGGTTGACCTAGATCTAAGCGATGGGTGTTTGAGATTCCACTTGATTTGACATCTACACATCAAATAACATACACCCAGGTTGTCACTTTTCTGAAATTTACCTTGTGGGCCCTATTCCACATTTTAAGGGATTTAATCCCCATTTTGGACCACTTGGAACACTTAAACTCAGATCTACTAAGATCTAACCGGTGGATTGCCACGAAATTATAGATCCATACTCCTACCTAACCGATCTATCCGGATCTAAAGTTTGGATGCCATCCGACTTGTTTTGACCCATCTAACCCCACTTTTTAGCCTCCTTGGGCAAAGTCGCACCACCTTGGAGAAGTGAGTTCACTCACTTCGAGGAACTGGGTACTTGAGATTTTTGGAGATCTGAAACCGGAATAATTCAAAACCTAGGTCTAGACTGTCACTTTGTCAAATCTTGCCTTGGGGATTGCATTCCTTGTTTTAAGGGATTGTGGTCCACTTGGGTCAAACCTAGATCTAGACCCATTCATCCATCAAGACCTCTATTGCCCACTTGTCCCAAGTACTAGGAGTCCTAAACCACAAGTCAACTTTACTTTGACTCCACTTCCCAATTCCCAAGGCACTGGTCTCTCTCCAAGGTAGTTCAACCTTCCTAGATTGTTGGATTGACTTGTGGATTGACCTATGCATGGTGAACTAAACCTTTGAAGCAATCATGTATCATGGTCAAGCTTGTCATCTGTACTAGTTAGCCCCAATACAACCCTTAACTACCCTGCATTGGACACGGTTCCCAAGGCAGTGGATCTTTTGACATTGAACTAGTACACTAGCCCTAGATCTCATTACAAACATCATAAGTCACTCTTACATTCAACTATGAACCAAAGCTATACCTATTGAACCCCTCACTTGGCTTGTGACTTCATCCTTAGGTCTAGGACAAACCATACACCTAACTTCACTTAGAAATACCCTGATTTGGTGTCTTGGTTTTGATCTCTCCTGTCGGGAGTAGATCGGGTCTCCCCCTTTGTTGTCTGGGCTAGATAACATAAAGCGAAGGTTGCCTCGACTGGCGTGACAACCATACATATTGGAGGTCGAGGTGATCGTGGTTGCACCTTTTGAGTTGCCCTTCCCTATTGCCATCCATGACTGGATCCATCCATAGGGGTAACTACATCTTAGGTGATAACAGGTCTCAACTTTAGATTTCTTTTGTTGAGGCTCTTCTTCTTCTATAGCAGTTGAAGCATGGTGCTTCCCTTTATGCCAATTCTTCTTAGGAGGATTTCTACAAACGTTGGCATAATGACCGAGCTTGTTACATTTAAAACATCTTACTTTTGACTTATGAGAGTGATTACCTTGAGGTCTCTTACCTTTGTTCTGGTGCTGAGGGAAACTTCTTTCTCTCCTTGTAAGAGCAAGGTTCTTTTCAGTTTGAGGTCCAGACCTACTCTGGATTCTGCCTTCTTCTTCTAGGCAATCATGCCATAATCTATCAAAGCTTGGTTGGGTTTCTCTTCCATTCACTGCTGAAAGGAATGTCTCCCAAGATGTAGGGAGGCCATCTACAACTGTTTGCACAAGATCATCATCATCTACTTGAACTCCAATTGCCATGAGTTGATCTATTAAATGAGCAATCTTTGAGAAGAAAGAGGCAACTGTTTTTTTATCCTCCATCTTTAATGAACGGAGCTGCTTTTTCAAGACCCTCTTTTGAGTAGGTGCCTTCTTTTCATAGAGATTAGCTAGGGCATCAAAACATTCCTTGGCTGTCCTTAGAGGAGCTATTATAGGCATCAAATTATCTTTGATTGAGTCAAAAATCACCCTCTTTGTTTTAGCTTGCTTCTTCCTAAATGCTGCTCTTCCTTGAGTTGTTGTGGGTTCTTCCACAACATTAGTGACCAATTCATCCAGATCATTTTCCTCCAAAATATTTAAGACCCTGGCCTTCCATGCATTAAAGTTTGAGGCTCCTTCAAGCCTATCTTCTTTCTTTACAGAGTTAGAAGCCATTTCAACCCCTTACAGTCAACTTGCCAAGTAAGCTTTTGTGAAGTAAAGATCTTGTCTTAGGATCGATGTAGTTTCTGTTGGCTGCAAAACAGAATTAGCTACACCCTAAAGCTCTGATACCATGTTAAAATTGCAGGTTATGTACATTTTATCACATATAACAACCTTGATGCAAGAACATGTAAACAATTGTACTGCAAAATTTAAATTTAAACGGATTTAAAACATAATTTTCATCTCTTTCAACTTAATGCTCCATTTAGTCACTGCATTAATGTTGGTCCTCGAGAATCATCAAATGCTAAGTTCAGAAAAAATAAAATTAATGAACTATAGTAAAATAAACATGAACTGCATTAAAGAATTGAAACAACCATTTGGATTCAACTTATACTCAGATAGTTTTGATCTTGTCACTGAAAGGACAAGTCAAACTAGATAAACCATATACGTACCTTAAGAGAGAGAAGGTTCAGGTAGAATAAAACAGACCTCAAGTTCTTCAATTAAAATGACAGTAGTAAGAAAGACACACAGGTGCTGCAGACTACAAAGGTCAAGCACGTAAGCAAACACTCACTCAGAGTTCAATTATAGTGATGACTGCTGAATGCTACAGGCAGAATAGAGAAATTGTGAGTCAACAAAAATAGAGACAATCACATGCCACAGCAAAAATAGAGAAGTTGTGAGACAGTCACATGCTACAATCAGAATAGAGACAATCAAATGCCACAGCAAAAATAGAGAAGCTGTGAGACAGTCACAAGCTACAGCTCAGAATAGAGACAATCAAATGCCACAGCAAAAATAGAGAAGCTGTGAGATAGTCACAAGCTACAGCTCAGAATAGAGACAATCAAATGCCACAGCAAAAATAGAGAAGCTGTGAGACAGTCACAAGCTACAGCTCATAATAGAGACAAACAAATGCCACAACAAAAATAGAGAAGCTGTGAGACAGTCACAAGCTACAGCTAGAATCAAATGCTACAGCAAAAAATAGAAAAACCGTGAGAGAAACCCGTGAAGGATAAAGCCGTGAAGACAGTCATGAAATCCAAATAGGAGCAGACTTCACATGCTACAGCCGGAATAGAAATGATGCTACAGCCGGAATAGAAATGCCGTGAAGGATGAGGATAAAATCATAAAGGCAGACCGAAATAACAAATGCTGAATGCTGAGATAATCCGTGAGACAACCTAAAACAACTAATGCTGAGATAAACCGTGAGACAGTCTGCCCAAAACAGTTGATGCGAGTAGAGGAGAGACGTAAAGATTAAGCTCACGATTTTTTTTTTTCTCATTTGTTGAATTAGAGTTAAGTTTTTATATAGTTTTAGATTTAGAAATCTTAGGATTAAAATAATAATAAAAACTTAGGATTAAAAAAAAAAGAATAATAAGAAATAAATAAATAATAAATAAAATAAAAGTAGGGTACCAATGGTCCAAGGGTTTTTAAATAAATAAAAAAAAAGATAAGACTTTAAAATAAAAAAACTTTATTAATAAACTCATAAAGTCTTTATTAATAAAATCATAAAGATTTTATTAATAAGACTAAAATAAATATTTAATGAATTTATCATAAAGTGAAAAACCAAAGGTCCAACATAAAGTAAAAAGACCAAAAACATAAGTGGGACAAGGCCCTATAACAAAACATAATAATACATGGTCCAATGGTCTTTAATAAACTCTTAGGTAAAAATACTCCATAAAGTAGGAATCATCAGGGTCAAGTGCGCACATGAGTGAGAGTGCTAGGACCAAGTAAGAAAATGACCATGAGTCAACAACCACAAGACCAAGGTGGGCATGCAATCAATTAAGATCATCAAGACCAAAAACTTTTCTCTCTTAAGATACATAGTTTATATATTTTTGTCATCACTGCATAAGGGAGAAGATCCAAACGGATGGTGCAATCCTTTTTGTCCTTAACGTTGCTCCTAAGGGTTAGGTACTAGAGACATCGCCAAGGGGTGGCCAGTCCCTTGAGAAGCAACCTAGCAATAACCGATTAGGAGAGGGGACAACAATATCTTCCATTCTCAATGAATGGCTTTCAGCTCAAGGCTGAACCTCAGTCCTAGATTGGGACATGTTGATCAACCATTTGGTCCATGACCAGGATCTCCATTCTCCCAGAGAATGGTCCTCAGCCTCAAGCTGAGCATTCAGTCCTAGGCTGAATGTTGATCAACCATCTGCAGGACCTAGAAAGTCTCTGTCTCAACCTGCAGGATCTGCTTGGTCATCATCACCAAGAAACCGTCTGGTTCTAGAGCAGAATACCCTAGAGACAAATAGGGGCCCTAGCCATATGCTAGGGACTTTGCCATGGCATCAATCTGCTTGGTCCTAGACCAAGAACCTCAGGAGATAGCTGGGGGCCCTAGGGTACCTTCTAGGGTCTTACTCATACTCTGCCTGGTTAACTTGACCAGGAACCCTAGTCAAATGACTAGGGTACCATTCTCTCTGAGAATAGGTCTCGCAGCTGCACTAAAAATCAACAATTTAAACATTGACTCAACTAATCAGCATGCACAATCCAACATGAAATTTTAACATAAGGTGAACTCATCATTAACATGAATATTTAAGTAAAATCTATAAATAATAACACAATCCAACTACTTGTCACATAAATAAACTATAAGGACAATGTGATGTAACATACCTGCTTGCAAGGAAATTGACTTACAATCGATGTGAAGATGGAACAATCGAGCTCTAGTCGCTCATATTTAAGAACTCAAAATCCTAACTGAAACTTACAAGGAAGCCAACTTACAATTGATGTGAAGATGGAATAGCTGAGCTCTAGCAGCTCACATGTCAGACATCAAAATACTAACTAGTGAAATGACTTACAATTGATGTGAAGATGGAACCGTCGAGCTCTAGCCCCTCGCTGCCGTTGATTACAACCAACTGGGCAACAACATGTGGGGGACAACCCTCCTCTCAACCAGCCCCCCTAGTCGATATAATTGAGAGTCCCTGAGCTCCCAATCAATATACAAATGCTAGCTTTGATTCTTTTTCCTTTAGTAGCCTAAGCTCCAAGAACTGCTCAAGAACCAGATTTTGCTTCAAGCTAAAGATGCCTTTGATCATCATCTCAAACTCCCTTATATAGCTTATTATGAAGTTCTATTCTTGTAAATTCGCATGCATTGCATGCATCTTTAGTTATTTTTTTTTAGTCTTTTCTTTAGATAATTTTTGTCCAATTTTAGAATTCTCTTATACTTTATTTATTTATTATTATTATATTTCTACTTATTATTTATTTCATATAATTAATAATTTTTTATATATCATATGGGGCATTACATACTCCTTCACTTCAAGGATATTTCTCTCGAAGTTTACTTTAATTATGTTATTTATAGATTTTTACTTACTTCTCTACTTTTTCTCCCAGTCACCCTCTGACGAACTAGTATAAGAGTTGCCCAAGTGACTACAACAAACATTGAAAATCTACATCACAACTCCGTGGAAGCATGAGTACAACTCTAGCTCTCTTCTCGACTTTCAGAATAGAGTTAAAGCCTTTTGACCTCACCAGGGCCCCAAGACCCAAGGCCTTATTTGCTTAAGTAGGCATTTTGTTTGGTACACTAACTTGCGTACATCGGGAATCTCAAAAGGTTGACCTATCTTCCTCCGCAACTGCAACTAGGCACTCGAACCTAGGCATCGAAGTTCATCTCCACAACACCACTATTGTCAAATATGACCAGTCTTCGAGACTTCAACATCACAACTCCAATATCAGGCACTCTACCCTTCTCACGATGGTCCCACGTCCCGTCAAGAATTATACAAGGAAAAATGAATCATTGGCAAGGGTTTATTGGTTGAGTTTGTCCCTAGCCCTTAAGGTGTTACTTGTAGATATTCTCATTCATAGGTATGGGCTCCCACAAGATCATTGAATGAACCGAGCCTATGTGCCAATTGGTGGATTACATGTCAATCACCACCTCATAATACGTAACCAATGCATTAGTTATAATCATAACATCATCATTTTATAGAAAAAGAATCCACATGCTATTTATTGCATGTCAACATGAGAACACAAAATCATTATCATCACAACATCATGAATAGTAAAGTACCACATGCCCACGTATGTCATCATAAAAACACTTTATGCCATTACATCATGCCATCATATCATTAAATATCATCATAAAGAAAATCACCTCATCATATTTTCATCAAAGATACAACAATGCTACCACGACTTGCCATCAAAAGCATTTCATCAACATAAATACATGTTAAATACCACAAGCACTTCTAAACAACATAACATCATGAATATGATAATCATCTAAACACATAGAATATACAGAACAATAAAACATTATGAACCTTCTTTTCATGATTCATCCACAAAATCAAGGTCATTAGCATCCATGAACATATAAGGGATGATTACCAATTATCACATCTAATGTAAGAAATATCATCAAAATATTCATCTAACACATGGATTTTATCAGTAAAAGGTTATCATGAAATGATTTACTATGAGTGACATGGTATCGTCAAGATAGTAGTAGTCTTTTAATTATCGTTTGTAATCTTGCCACAAGAAGATTGCCATTTTGTTGAGGAGGTACATTCAATACATCAATCGGATACTGGAGTTTTTCATATACTTCATCATCATAGTATACTATTAAATTTTCAAGTAACCCACATCATCTAGAGCCACAATCTCTAGGCACATATTTGTTTCCACATAGTGAAACTTGATGAAATTTGGCAATCTACTATAACTTTCCTTACTAGCATGCCTCAAACCGTTGATATCAAATTAAGTTTCTCGATCTATTATGACATTCATAAGTGAATTTATTCTCAACTCATCAGCTCTTTGCTCTGTCTTATACATCTTTTGATCATTACCCAATGTTTAATGCTACTTCATACCTTTGGATTAACTCATTCCAAAAACAACTATACCTGATAGCATGTAAAGAGTTGGACAGTAGGCCATTGTTATTTAAGTTTTCTATTGTGCTTATTCCACCTACATGGATAAATGGTTAAGCCCTAGACATTGTTTTAGAAGCCACATGGATTCCTTATAGACATGAATAACTACCATATACTCTACCTACCTTTGCAGTGGACAAAGTGACCACAACCTGCCGCATTCTCATCCAACTCACTACACCAATTAGTAGAAACACATATTCATTGGTAGATCTCCTTTTATCTACATCCCTTTCCCAATCATAATTCACATTAGCTTGTGTTACCCCTCCTATTGTATTAGGAGTAAAATTGTGTTTTTTATCACATTGATGGGGATTCACATCTAGTACATTTGGAGCATTGGATTGACTTGGGGCTATACTTCTTCATGGAGCCTTTCCCTTTTGATGGAGATCTTTGGTGGAGGAGACTCACTTCTCCTTGTTGATGATCATGTTGGTTGGTTTGATGGAGGTTGCTTTTGTTCTGTATCATGTTCTTTGTAGTTTGATTTTAGGAATTCTTCATATTGGATAATTTCACTTTGTTGTTGCATGGTTAGTTCATGTTTTCTTCTTAGTTGTTAGTGTCCTCTAGCATGGTAGTTCATTTGCCTAATGCTTTCCCAGTATTGTTTACATTTTGATCACCTTTTACATCATTTTACTTAGGTAATTTGATTATTTCGTCATATTTTCTCTTTTTACCTAGGTAAAATCCATATTGCACTTACACTTCATCACTTTCCCTTTCCTAGAGGGTGCATGACACATTTTGATTATATTTCCCTAAGTTTCATCGTCTATTAACCCTTCATTTCGTTATATTTCCACTTTTAATCTTTTCTAATGTGAACATATCAAATTGGTTTGGGATATTTTTATTTACATATTAATTAAACCCAAACCTTACACTCAACGCTACATGAATTGGCCTAAAGTTGTAATTAGGCATTGAAGCCACATTCCCTAAGTTTTGATTCAATTAATCACTAGGGAATGCAACTTTATGTCATGTGGTACATATCTTGAGGGAAACACTCCCTCTTTGGCACACATTTTGAGGCAATGCCTTAAAACAATAATTTTTAATTGTTGACCCCCTTACAAATTAATTAGGGCCAGATATTAGCCTTGTTCACTCATGTTAATCTATTTTTATGACTTGGTGGAACTTGCACTTTATTTAATGAGTTAGTTAAGAATGCCTACGAGGGTTTTGACCATTTCACTTCATGTATTGTAACAAAGAATGTTCAGGGAAAATCTAAAAAAATTAGTCTTCTAAGAGTTTTTTTTTTCATGCTCATGAGTTAATAGGGAAGGACCCCTCGCAAATGACCTGGATGCATTGAGCAACTTTTGGCATGCAATCCTAGCCATTCACACACATGGAACTTGATAGGGAAAGTATAAGAAGGGTACCCCCGCAAATGGCCAAGATTCATCAGAGCAGTTCCCAAATGCTTAATCTTAGCCATTTGTGCAAAATCACATGCACGTGAGGTAATCGGGGGTGGTCCCTAGCAAATGGTGTAGATTCGATCATGTAGCTTGTTGGATTTTAATGATATAGCAGTATAATTTTCACATAATCAAGCACAAGAACACAAGAGACACAATAGTTTACCCTGGGAAAACCCAAAATCGGGAAAAACCCAACAAACCTTTCTTACTCAGAGATTCAATACATAATATAAGTACATCAGACATGAAAGTGATCTATATCAAGAGAGATCACAAATAGAGAAGATACAAAAGAAAGAGCCCCAAAATCAATCTTCTACAACCCTGTAGTCTTCTTCTCTCCCTTTTGTGCACTTGAGTAGCAGTCTTGAGCGAATTGGTTGCTCCTCCAAATGAGGAGGGCATCACCTGTATTAATACTGGTTCTATGCTGACCTTTTTCCACTCTGGGTCGACTTGCCTTCTTAAACTGAGCCGAATTCGCTTTTTGTATATAATAAAATACATTTTATTTTATTTATTTCTTCTGTAGGTCTGCTTTAGCTAGTGATGATACCTCACGTAGCTACAACAACACTCCCTCTTAGCTAGAGAGGTATCTTCAAGCTGGAACACATCTGAGCATCATCTAATCATTACGGCTTGTCTTGTACATCTCGTCATCATAAGAAAGGTCTATTTATGTTCATGTCACTATGACCAACATGACGTCCTCTACACAACTCAGTCCATCGGGAAGTGTCATAAAGAACAACCAGCTTCCTCTCTCTCCCTCTGAAGGAGAGTCACACCATTCTCCCTATCTCAGGGAGAACACTCCCTCTCAATGAGGGAGGTATTCTTCTTGCTCGTTTTGCCTCAACACATCTTGGGTTTCTTCAAAAGCTTCACGTCATGACTTGTCTTCAACGAATCATCTCAAGGAAAGGTTGATCACGAGCTTGCTTCAGGTTGATTGTTACAAGGTCTCTAAGCTAAGTCTCATGGCTAAATCCATGAGTGAGCATCTAGGGACTAATCTCTCCACCCCACTTAGTGTCCAAGAGAAGGCATTGTCCTGCCCTGAGCATTTAGGGACTAATCTCGGTTCTCTCCACCCCACTTGGTGTCCGAGAGAAGGCACTGCCCCGTTCTGAGTTGTCTTAGGGACTAATCTCTCCACCTCACTTGGTGTTCGAGAGAAAGCACTGTGCCACGTGACCCACCCCTAGCCAAGTCTCATGGCCAATACTGAGGAAATGCTCGATGCTCAACCTCTAGGAGGATAGTGTGTGCAACTGAGGACTAATCTTCCCACCCTGTCACAGGATGTCTGGAATAAGGCACTGCCCTACTCTGAGCTGTTCACCTCTATCCAAGTCACATGGCTAATACTGAGGGAATACTCGATGCATCAACACTACTCATCATGCAAAGGCCAATCTCCCCACCTCGTCACTGGGTATCCGGGAGAAGATACTGCCCTGCCACCGGACCATTCACCCCTAGTCAATTCACATGGCTAATATTGGGGGAATGTCCGCCTGATGCTACAAACATCCATCTTCAAGCTCATCACATCTCCCTCTGTGGTAGAGCACCCTGCTCCCTCTGCATCTGAGCATCTTGCTCTCTTTGCATTCGAGCATCTTGCTCCTAGAAGCCTTTGTTATTCATGTAGTCCCCACATCTTAGGTAGCATACTGATGAACTTCATATAAATTATTTGTAGCTGCTAACTGCAACTCCTTATGTCCATTTAAAGGATGAACATTTGTAGTAGAGACACCAATTGTCAGTTTTCATATGAGATCTCCTAGACTTGTGGGTCATGGGTCCACATATGATTGAATGTACTAGATCCACATATGCCTGTTGTTACTGCTAAATAGTCATCGTATCCACTGTAGCTGCTCCCTCTATAACAGAAGCCATCCTGCTATCTGATCTTGAGAGCCATTTCTGAGCGTCCTGCGCCTCTCAAATACTGAATATCAATGGGATCTTAATCTGGCTGACTACACATCCATCACTTGCTCTTCAAAACAAATCCCATTGTCCTTCTCTTGTAGGCCATAGCATATGATCTTTCCCTACAAGTTAGATTTTGTCAAATAGTCAGCAACATTGCATAATCACGAAGTTCAAATTATATTTCAATGCAATGACAATAGTTAACACAATCATGTAAGAATCTTAGCCAGTGCTTCAGCACAACATCCATCCATATCCCAAACATAATTGGTGACTATTTGGATGCCTTCCATCTCCACCAGAACACACTGTCAGGAGCGTGCATTGCTCCAGTATGTTAGCAAAGAGGTTTCATCCTAGACTAGTTCCATTTAGGGTTCATGGAATGTTGTGCAGCACTACAGGCTGCTTACTCAACATATACATAACATGTACTATAAGAGCCTACTGCTTGTCAATCTTAGTCATATATAAATGTATAATATGCTACATTAAAACATGCATAGCACACTTCTTGATTCTAAGAATACAGATCTGCATACAACTGTTATGAACATTCAGATATGATCTACAAGAGCAATAATGACAAATGATAATCCAAATCCAAATATTTATCTTTTATTGTTTTTTTGTGGGCTCCCTCTTGATCTCTGCCTCCTTGCAGGGTGTTGATTAAGTTGTCATTGATGCTGACAGTTGAATCTTGGTGCCCCTTGGGGAGCCCCTGAGTGTTGTTAGTGTTTGGTTGTTGTGTCAAAAGTCAAAGGAGTCCTTTTTGTGGTTGTCCAAGCCCAAGATTGAAGCCCTTGGAGGCCTTGTAACAATGGAAAAAGCCCTGGTTACTCTTTGCCTTGGTATCCCTTGCTCCTAGTTGTAGTTTGCTTGTTTGGTCTTTAGGTAGTATGGCCTTTGAAACCCTCATCTTTTGACTTGTGCCCCTATGTGATGGTGAAGCCCTTGTGCTTGAGAAATGACCCATTCTAAATATCCTTTTTGTTGGTTTTTGAAGTTCTTGAAGCCCTTGAAGTTCTTGGACCCACACACTTGGTGGTTTTTATGCTATCACTTGATGACATTGAAAAGTTGTGCATGAAGCCCTTGGATGCCTTGATGAAGCATGCGACTCTTGGTTGTGGTAATGGTGCCCATGGTATTTAAAATTTGGACACTTATTAACCCTTAAGGCCATAAAAAGAAGACCATGAAAGTTGACCCATAGCAAAAAAAATGGAAGGTAAAATAAAATTTAAAGCCCTTTGTTAATCCTCCTAGAAGGTCGGCCCAGTAAAACAATTTCAAGTTTATTAATTTTTTTTTCCTAAAAGACAAGTCGACGTAGTTTTTTTTGGCTCATGGATTGTGTATAAATAAATGGTGTTTTTCCTCATTTGCAAAGATAAGAATTCGTGGATTAGCTCTGATTTCCGCAGACCTCTCTGAGGGCTGCTTTTGTGACATTTTCGGTCTGCCTCTGTGACATTTTTCAGTCTTCCTCTCTGATGAATTTCGAGCTGCCTGAGGAAAATTCGGGCTGTCTTCTTACACATAATTTATAGGACTGTCTCTCTTTTTCTTTTTTGGACTTTACAGGAGCATCACTCATCAAAATTTCGGGCTGTCTTTTTCTCTGAGTTTGTGCATGCTACTACAGTAACAAGGATAGGCTGATCTTCATAAAGGCAGAAAATTGATTGGCAAATTGAAATCTGATCCAACACACAAGACATCAAGTAAGAGGTCCTTGTTAATTTCATTTCACAACTGATTGTTGATATCCTTGAAACCCTAGATTGTTTGGTTGACCTAAACCTAATTGTAAACTGCCTTTTTGACTTGCTGATTGACCCTGATTAAGGCTTGTAAATTATGTATTAATAGGCTGAGAAGTACTACCAATTTGACAGCTTGGGAATTAGCCTAATGCTAACTGTAAGTATGTGAGGTTGACAAAATCCTTTTGACAGTAAAACATTATTTGACTTGACAGTATTGAAAATCAGTTTGATGTTCCTACTCTCTTGAGTTTAAGGCAATTTGATTTAACAGTATTGTGATTGTTCTTGACCTATTTGATGTGAAAAGTTGCCTAAAGTTTATCCTCACTTGATTAGTTTGGCAAGAGTGTCTTTGACTTAATTAGTTTGGCAAATTGGCATAACAAGTGTGGAGTGCAAGTAGTGTAAAAGGTGACCTTCACTTTATTTGTTGTGGCAAGGTGTCTGAAGTTGTATTGACTGCTGTAGCATTGACTGAGTTTGATCTTCTAACCTTACCTAATGGGACAAGATGTAAGTGTTCTTAGATTGCATGATAAGATGACCTTGACAATCTTGTAAGGGTTTGTTATTGATTATTGTCTGTAAGTGTGTTGGATTGACCTAAGATTGACTTGTTAGTGGTTGACTATGAGCCTTGACTGTTATCTGAGTAAGATTGGCAAGTTGATGATTTGACTTCGTGTCTTGACCAAGTAAAGGTTGTTTGATTGATTTGACAATATTGGCATGTGACTGAAATGGTTAGCAAGTTGTGACGAGGCTTCTTGATTGAAGTTAAAATTGATTTGTGATTGACTAAGTTTGACATTGTTGATTAAGTTTGTCTCAGGGGTTGAAGTTGGTTGGTTGATGATTGTCTGTCAAGCTCTACTTGACAGAGTTGTTTGTCAACTCATGAGTTTGGTGTCATTGGGTGAGCTAGTCCTAACCTTGTCTTGACCAAGTAAGTAAGTAGGTTTCCCATAGAGCAGTTG
The DNA here is from genome assembly GCA_027924585.1 of Larix kaempferi. Taxonomy (NCBI): domain Eukaryota; kingdom Viridiplantae; phylum Streptophyta; class Pinopsida; order Pinales; family Pinaceae; genus Larix; species Larix kaempferi. The sequence continues at coordinate 7,022,850 of BSBM01000541.1, read as the reverse complement.
TGGCACAGGTACATGATCAGATTAACATAGGTATAAGATTGATTGGAACAGGTACATAAAGAGGCTTGGTGCAGGTTTAGGATTGGCACAGGTTGCCTTATGTGTAGTTGGTCTGACTTAGACTGGCTGAGTTGTATGAGTAGTTGGTTTGACCCAGATGGATTGAGTTTGGTGTGTAGACTCAGATTGACTGAGTTGGATGATGTGAGCAATAGATTGATTGGTACAGCTTGATTAGTACAACATGATTGGACAGGTTGATTGCACAGGTTGACGAGCAGTGTTGCACAGTTGTGGTGCAGTGGTCAGTGGACAGTTGATGAGCAGTGTGGTGTAGTGTGGTACAGTGTTAGTTAGCAGGTCCGCAGGATCAGTGTGGTTACGATTCAACAGTTTCTATCTTCATATCAGGGTGGCAGGACAGGGCAAGGAAATCTAGGGAGCTAGGGCTTCCTTTAGGTTGTAGCCTGTAAACCAGGGGGTTGTAGCCTCCTTCCAGGGAGAACTGAAGTCATTGTAACACAGGGTGTTGTTGCCTCCTTCCAGTTGTTGCTGGAAAACTATTATTATAAAAGCTTCCGTGGTTTTTCCCCCAGGACTTGGGTTTCCACGTAAAAATCTTGTGTACTGTGTTTTGCTGTGCTTTCTATGTGATGACATGTGATGATGAGATATAATTGTTGATATAATGATAATAACGTACTTTGCATAATATTGGATAAGCTGCTGATGATTGTTAAAGTTGAAAAAGTAATAAAAGCTATACACACTGTTCACCACCCCCTCTTAGTGTTCTCGGTGTGTCCAACACAGGGATCACTGGAGTCCTAAGATTGTCATCTTCTTTCTTGTTGGAATCCCATTGAAGAAACTGCAACCTGGATCTTCATACATCACTAATGACAATCTCCTCATCTAGAGATAATGCAATCATTGGTGTACTAAAAGAAACACTCCTTTCGACGGTCATCATCTTCTGCATTCCTTGACTTCTTTGTGGAGAATCTTCATGAGCATCATTGTCTGAAATAGAGCTTGAGAGAGTAGTAAGAAGGTAATCTTTTTGGATTTGTTGTTGTTGTTTTAATTTGTCTCGGGCTCCCTCTGGCTCTGGAATATCTCTGAGTTCAACAACCATCTTAATAGATATGGTGTAGAAACCCTAGTAGAAGAGGGTCAAAAACTTGAAACTTGGACTTTGATCAAACTGAATCCACAGGCTAATGCGCCCTCCCAAGGCAAGTTGGATAGACCTCCTTTTCTTCTAGATCTGTGGAAAGAACAACTCGTAAATTGAAACTCTAATTTCTGCAGTTTATGTAGAAAATTCAAACTTAACCAAAAACTGAAATTTCAAATCTGCAATTTCTCGACCCTAAATTGTTGGACTCTAAATTTTTGGCACCTAGATTTTCGTCCTCTGATTTTGGCACCTAGATTTTCGTCCCCTGATTTTCGACCTCTAGATTTTCAGCCCCAGATTTTTGGTGCCTAGATTTTCGGCCCTTGATTTTCGGACCCTGATTTTCAGACAACCTAGATTTTCGGCCCTGATTTTCGGACCTTAGATTTTAGGCCCCCGATTTTTCGGACCTAGATTTCCGGCTGTTGCACATCAGGGGAGTGGTGTGGGCCCATAACCTGTTGGATTTTATTGATATAGCAGTATAATTTTCACATAATCAAGCACAGAACACGAGACACAATAGTTTATCCTGGGAAAACTCAAACTCGGGAAAAACCCAACAAACCTTTCTTACTCAGAGATTCAGTACATAATACAAGTACATCAGATATGAAAGTGATCTATATCAAGAGAGATCACAAATATAGAGAAGATACAAAAGAAAGAGCCCCAAAATCAATCTTCTACAACCCTGCAGTCTTTTTCTCTCTCTTTTGCACACTTGAGTAGCAGTCTTGAGCGAATTGCTTGCTCCTCCAAATGAGGAGGGCGTCACCTATAGTTATACTGGTTCTATGTTGACCTTTTTCCACTCCAGGCCGACTTGCCTTCTTAAATTGGGTCGACTTCACTTTTTGTATAATAAAATACATTTTATTTTATTTATTTCTTTTGTAGATTGGGGTGGGGGGGGGTGAATCAGTATTAGCGCAATGATGAACAATTTTTACTTCTTTAACAGATTAATCTGAACTTAATTTTGACCTTTAGTTCTGCATCCATCATAAATAAAACATTCATCCATATATGCACCAAAACACATAACATAGAACACACATAATTTTTACGCGGAAACCCAAATGGGAGAAAACCCCAGAATGCTCTTTTATAGTGAAAAGTTTACATTTGAGGAAGCATCGACTTCTTGTGTTTACTAAAACCAATTAGAATGAGGCATTGACCCCTTGGTTTTATAGGCACCGACCTAAAGGAAGCTACAACAGCCTGTGTTCTCTAGCACCAACTAGAAGGAGGCTACGACCTCCCACTCCTTGCCCTATCCTGCCACCCAGATATATAAAATAATATATTGCCTTGTTGTACTTCTAATACGTGCACACTTCATATCTTTTAATGTTTGTTCTGTTGTGTGCATCTTCTGTATGTTGTAGTAATTCTGTCACTTTGCTGCATACACCACTTGACTTCTCATTCCACTCAACACTTCACTTTAACTTCAACACTTCACTTCAAATGACATCACACTTTACATACTGTGTGCTGGTTCATCAAATTTTGCAGTTTGCGCCAAGGTTCAATATCCTGTTTTGCTACTGCGCTACTGTATTCTTCAACTGATACTGAGCATCAACTGATAACTTGTTGTTCTGATATTGCGCATTAGTATTAGATGGAACTGTGCACCCTCAAAGATATGTCCGTTTTGTTTAGGTGCCACAATATTTCAGACAATCTGCAACCTACTGTGCATTATATGATTCCTCCTTTCTGTTTAACGCACTTGTCTCAGATCATCCTTATCATGACGCGCATACTTGATTCTATTGCAACTTTGTCTTTGCGCATCCAACGGACTTCCTTACTTCGCACACATCAACTCAATCTTCATGCATTAGTTAAACTTCTGCGCATCTTCGGATATACTTCAGATATGTCTCTGTGCTTTTATCTTAGAACAAATATGATTGTCTGTGATTCTGTCATTTAGTCCTCTTGCACTTGTGCATCTTCTGTAATTCCGCCTTTCTGTCTTTGTGCAACTATCATAGATCTACAACATCATTTTGCGCACCATCAGCTATTCCATTCCTCTGCTTGTGCGCACTCGGCTCTTCTCTAGATCATGTTGTTCTAATTCTTCGAGCCCTTGATGCCTCGAAAACTATAAATCTGTATCTTCCAGCTTTTCACTTATCAGATTTTCATCCTTCAAGTTTACTTCAAATCTCCAATTTGCTTCTTATTTATACATGTCCTACACGGATTGTATGTCCACAAGTTGGTTGTGGCTTTCCTTCTTCTTTGCTTCATGGTTTATGCTTCTACCACTTGTCATCTTTTGCACAGCTAAGGTGTCATCTCTTGTGGATCTTGCGCATATATGGTCCTTGACACGGTGGGACTTTCACCCTTGTAGTGTGGTCTTGTGTCCTTGATGTACCATTGGCTGTGGAATTTGCATATTCAATTTTTAATCGCTATACGCTTCTTGGTGCTTGTGCGTGCTTCAACAACTGAAGGCTTCCTTCGATTGGTGAGACTTGTGCGCTTTCATCAACCATTTCTTGTTGCAAGCTGCTTGCGCACTTCAACCTTTGTCCAATCAACTCTTTGACTTGCTTGCGCACTCGAACCTTTGTCCAATGAACTCTTTGGCTTGCTTGTGCACTCTTCAAGCTTTTGTCCAACCACTCTTTGATTTGCTTGCGCACTCCTAAACATTTGTCCAACCAACACTTTAGCTTGTACCTGAGGGACTATGATTGGATGTATTCCTTATGTACTTCATTAAACTGGATATGCATGGTGTACTTTTGAACATACTTCTTCAGACTGGATGCACTTCAGGATATACTTCTTCATACTGGCATCCATACCTTTCTTCATCTTGCTTGCGCATATACTTCTTCAAAGTGGCCTTTCTATATACTTCTTCAAACTGGCATAGGAATACTGATTCCTCTTTGACATCAGTTGACTTCCTCTTTGACATTAGTTGACATCAATGACATTTAACTGAATTAGTTGACATCAATGACAACCAAAGTTCAACACAACAAACTTTTCTTACTCAGAGATTCAGTACATAATACAAGTACATTAGATATGAAAGTGATCTATATCAAGAGAGATCACAAATAGAGAAGATACAAAAGAAAGAGCCCCAAAATCAATCTTCTACAACCCTGCAGTCTTCTTCTCTCCCTTTTGCACACTTGAGTAGCAGTCTTGAGCGAATTGGTTGCTTGTCCAAATGAGGAGCGCGTCACCTGTGTTTATACTGGTTCTATGCTGACCTTTTTCCACTCTGGGCCAACTTGCCTTCTTAAACTGGGTCAACTTCACTTTTTGTATAATAAAATACACTTTATTTTATTTATTTCTTTTGTAGGTCAGCTTTAGCTAGTGAGGATACCTCATGTAGCTACAACAACAACACAACTTCCAACTTTTGATCATAGCCGTTCATGCAAAAAGACATGTGCGGGAGGTAATTAGGGGTGGTCCCTTGTAAATGGCCAAAATTAATTTGTGCAATTCTAATTTGTGATCCAAGTCATTCACACACGAGGATGTGATCAAACACTACCACGGAGGGGTCCCTTATGAATGGTCACGATGAGATCTTGATGCCTCAATCTTAGCTATTCGCACAAGGTGTTAGACTATTAGTTGATCAAGCTCGCCATAAGTAGATTCCCCCCATGAATGGTCGAGACTAGATCTAGAAAGATGGGCTTTTAATCTCAACCATTCGTGCATAGGTCCATGTCGTTGCCTATCACACGTGCGAGGGATATTCAAGATTCCTTGGGGATTCACCATGTCACCTCATTTGGGATCTCAATGACAGTTCACCCACCAACAATGTAGCAAGTGTGGGGTAGGCTTGGCCCAGTCAACCTTCTGGTAACCAATTAGAAGCTGCCACGTGTCCCTCTAGCTTAGACAAGAGTACATCTGTGCCATGTGTTGTAAAACTATTTGGGTTTTTGTTGAATCTAATCTCTAGTTTTTCCAAGTTAACTATACTCCCATGCACCTCCTAAGTCAAATGCCAAATCACAAACCAAGAGTCAAGCCACAAGCCAAGCAAGCCCACGATGTGAGCCCATGGGGGAGTATAATGTGCAAAATGCGCCAACTTGGAATTGAAACACCCATGCATATGAATCTCAAAATATTCATTTCCACAGTGCATGTGGGATATATCCCCATGCCAAGATTAAAGCAATATGGCGCAAAAGAAGGCTTGTATTGTTCCAAAACCAGTTGGCCTATTTGCTAGGCGGTGGAGGAAAAACGTTGTGGAGGAAGAAAGTTCTCTCACTTCTTAAAAGCAAAGGAGAAGAGAAGGGCGGGCTACCTCTTCCACTGGCCATGCGAGCTATGCCATAAATACAAGAGGGATATTGAGGCCTGAGGTTATCTGAAAGGGAAGAACATAGTAAATGTAATTGACTTCCTTTCCCAAAGCAGGGGGTGCACCTAGAAACAACTCAAAGAATCAATGAAGCATATTAAATGAAGTAATCTGATGCAATTAGAGGAAATATTTTATAATTTTAGAAGCAATCCGAAGCAATTAGGAGAGTCAAGAAGTTATGGAGGACAGGGAGAACCACTGACTTAAGAGTTTGGTTATCGTGCCCCTAACAACATAGGGTATCGAGCATGCTAGCCATTTCTCTCTTGGAAGGCTATAAAGGAGAGATGTTTCTCAAAGGAAGAGGGAAGGGGAACTCTTTTCACTTAGAGGAGGAGCTTCACCAAGAGCCCTATGGGCTGTTGTAATTTTTGAAAACCAAGGAACTAGTTATTGGATTCGTTGCTCATTTGCAAAGCCATGTTCCTATCTATTTTGTGTTTAGCTTTCTTGTTTTCCACACCATTTTTCTACGTATTATACTCTTGTAGACTAGATTGGCCATGCTGTTGAGGTTTGATGGAAGTGGAGGTGGTCCTTCATGTTCGAATTGATCTGCGGTCGGAAGTAGTATTTCCATCCATCCATCTCTTGGAGCTCCCAGAAGATGGGAATGGCGAGAAGAAGGAAGTAATTCGTTGAGTGGAGGCTGATCCAAGATGTGATTGTGGTTGGAGGAGGAGGGAACGGAGTTGGAGGGCCTGTTGCAAGTATAGGGCCAAACATCTCTGGCTAGGATGCCTAAAGAGTCTCCTCAAAGTCTAAAGCTCTCTGAGGAGAAGCTCCATAAAAGGAGAATGGAATCGCCGTTGGATCTTGTAGTAAATAGGACAATGAAATATGAAGTGCTCCTCGGTCTCAACCTCTCGAAGGTGGCATACATGGTAGATCTTGTCTAATTGGTCAGTGTGGTGATCTATCTCCACCCTAAGATGATGAGACCCCACTTTGAACTAGCCTAAAGGAATATGAAGAGCATATGCCCAATGGCGGAGTGTGTAATGGGGCCAAGCAATGATATCATCTCTTAGATCCATGATGTGGTTAGCATAAAATGCCATATTTGGACGTAACCCACCCTAAGGGTTGATCCAAGTGACCTGCACAAACTGCCTATAGATATCATCTTGAATGATCTTGTTCAACTCCTGGTTGGCAAGTAAGACGCTGCCATGTGCGTCCAAGGAATACCTAAATGAAGGAAGCTGGTCTATTGCAAGGCCAATAGACACCAAAAGATCCAGTAATTTTCTGCAGTAATTTCCACCAAAGTTAAGGCAGATTTGTGGTGTGTATGGAAACCCCTTTTTGCCTTACACATTCAAATAGCTTCCCTCTTAGTTCTATTTCTTTTTTGACACCATTCAGCCCATGATTTGGTAGGCATTGATCCTTGGGTTTCCCCTCATCTTTGCCTCTTAATCCATTCATCTTTCTTTTACTATACATCTACACCCATTTTGTTAAGGCCCATTCTCCTTGTATCACCTAGAGTTGGAGGAGAGAACCTAAAGTTAGAGAGGGTGTTACTGAGGTGATAGTGGGTAACCTCTCTTGGTTACCCAAAATATTTGTGAGAACTAGAATAAAATTGAACACGGCTCTATTTTCCATATATGCTACGCTCACAAAAATCAAATTCAAGCGCACAATCATTCAATCCATCAACAATATTTTTGCTTTTCAAAGCCCATAGGCCCTTCTCACTTATATGGCCCAATATCTGCTGCCATAGCATTATCTTCTTTGTAAGTAACTTCTTTTTGAAGCAAAAGCTTGTTTAGGAACCTGAAAAGCATGACCATCAGAACTAGAGATATGTTCGGATTGTGAGGGGTGTAGATTGTACTATAGATCTCTTTGTTAAAGAAATTGAAGAACTATACATTGACCAGTGCATGCATCAATCTTGAACAAAGTGCCCACATGAACACCTTTTAGCAAGCACCATAGCTCCTCGAACCATCTTACATCCTTTGTCAGAGAAAACAAGCTATACACCTGCATCATTAAGTTTGCTTATTGATAGTATGTTGAGAGGAAAGTCATCACCGAGGTCTACTATTCCATCATCATATTTCTCATACACTGAAAACCAGTCTTGATGGGAAGTCACATGGAAGAAAGCTCCATAGTCTATCAATCACATGGTTTGACCTGCATGGGTTGCCAAAGATGCAAGAAAGTCATCTCCACCATCCTCTTGAGAAGATTTTTTAGAGTCATCATCAAAGTCATTCTTTTCCTTCTTATTCTTCTTTTTCTCTTTCTTGCAGTCTCTTCTGATACAATTCCAAGATTTTTCCATGGACTTTTCAGGAGACTCAAGTCTCCCTCGACTTACGTAGCTGTTTTGAAATGCAAACAGGAGCATCTTAATATTCTCATCTTGGAAACTCTAGGAGCTGCATTTATTAACACTGTCCCTCCCTCGCCGTAGAGTGAATTAAGTTGAATCTAAAAGTCCATGGAGAAACAGAGAATATTTGTGTATGCAAGTTCAATGCTAATTCTAAGAGAACATGGATTCTGATGCCGTTGGATGGTTTAATTAGTGTACTTTTTTTCCACCTCCAAAAGATGTTGAAATGGTTGGGCTGCCTTATCCTGCAAACTCTAAAATTCAAGTGTCGGAGGGTACATGAATGAACCATGCAGCCATGTTAAAGTGACATTGTTATATGCTGTCATCATCTTTTCTCACGAGCACACAAGGGAAGAAACAAAGATTCCCTCTAGGTTCAGGGTAATGACAATGTTCAAGTTGGAATTCTGATTTGAAGAACATCAAGTTTAAACTTTAGACTAGTCTTGAGCAACATTGAAGCTAGTTTAGAGCCACTGGATTTTGGCTATCTGTGATTAAGTACAATTGCTTCAATTAAAAAAGGGAAAATTGAATTCTCACCAGCTAGCCATTAGACATACTCTTCTTCCATGTGATAGATGCATTCAGCAGAACAAACTTGGTCATCTGTACTAATTTGTCATATTTTGTTTCCTACAGTTCAAAGGGAGCCGGAAGTGATGTCATTGGAATTGATCTTGGCACCACAAACTCATGCGTGGCAGTCATGGAGGGGAAGGTCGGTCTTCAATTTGTATTGTACTTAAAATCTGTTAATATTTGAAAAACAAAAACTATAGTTATGCTATGGGGTATACATGCAAATGTGCAGTTTCATGGTATCGAATATCTTTAATGAAGTATAAATGAAGCTATCAAAGAATGCCTGTTTTTGTTTGATCATTTCACATCAGTGAGTCATCTTTTGCTCTTGTTTAGCATCCAAAAGTAATTGAAAATTCGGAAGGTTCTCGTACAACACCATCAGTGGTTTCCTTCAATCAAAAAGGAGAGCTACTGGTGGGCACCCCTGCAAAGCGTCAAGCAGTGACAAACCCAACTAACACATTGTTTGGAACCAAGCGTTTGATAGGAAGAAAGTTTGATGACCCACAAACACAGAAAGAGATGAAAATGGTCCCATATAAAATTGTTAGAGCTCCAAATGGTGATGCTTGGGTCGAAGCAAATGGACAGCAGTATTCGCCTAGTCAAATTGGTGCATTTGTTTTGGGAAAAATGAAAGAAACTGCAGAATCTTATCTTGGGAGGAGTGTTGCAAATGCTGTTATAACTGTTCCAGCGTATTTTAATGATGCACAAAGGCAGGCAACAAAAGATGCAGGAAGAATTGCTGGGATGGAAGTGAAAAGAATAATCAATGAACCTACTGCTGCTGCTCTGTCATACGGGATGAATAATAAGGAAGGTTTGGTGGCTGTTTTTGATCTCGGGGGAGGAACATTTGACATTTCTATCCTTGAAATATCAAATGGCGTGTTTGAGGTAATGAAATAAATGCTAAGAAAGAATTTGCAGTAGCTCAATTGTCACATGCTGCTTCTGGTCCCAAACCTGTTATCACTTCTCTCATTTGAAAGCTTTCTACTGTCTTGCAGGTAAAGGCTACAAATGGTGATACTTTCTTGGGTGGTGAGGATTTTGATAATGCATTATTGCAGTATTTAGTGGACGAGTTCAAAAAAACTGAAGGCATCGATTTATCAAAAGATAGGCTTGCTGTGCAGAGGTTGCGAGAAGCTGCTGAGAAAGCTAAGATGGAGCTGTCTTCAACCACCTCGACAGACATTAATCTGCCTTTCATCACAGCAGATGCCTCTGGTGCAAAACATTTAAATATTCAATTGACTCGGTCAAAATTTGAAATGCTTGTGAATAATTTGATCGAAAGAACAAGGCAACCTTGTAAGGATTGTATGAAGGATGCCGGTGTGACTTCTAGAGAGTTAGATGAAGTATTATTGGTGGGAGGAATGACTAGGGTGCCGAAGGTTCAACAATTAGTTGCTGAATTGTTTGGTAAGGAGCCAAGCAAAGGTGTTAATCCGGACGAGGCAGTAGCAATGGGTGCTGCCATACAGGGTGGCATCCTCAAGGGTGATGTAAAGGAGTTACTCCTGCTTGATGTCACTCCATTGTCTCTTGGAATAGAAACTCTTGGCGGAGTAGCTACCAAGCTTATCATTAGGAATACAACTATACCAACCAAGAAGAGTCAAGTGTTCTCAACTGCAGCTGACGGTCAGACACAGGTTGGAATTAAAGTACTTCAAGGAGAACGTGAAATGGCGGCTGACAACAAAATTCTCGGTCAGTTTGACCTTGTTGGCATTCCTCCATCTCCACGTGGTCTTCCCCAAATAGAAGTTACCTTTGATATTGATGCAAATGGCATAGTGAATGTATCTGCACGTGATAAGGCCACTGGTAAGGAACAAGCTATTACAATTCACCCATCCGGAGGACTTTCAGAGGCTGATATACAGAATATGGTTAGAGATGCTGAGATGTATGCCCAAAAAGATCAAGAAAGAAAGAAATTGATTGAGGCAAAGAACCAGGCAGACAACAGCATATATTCAGTGGAAAAAAGTTTGAATGAGTACAAGGATAAACTGCCGGCAAATGTAGTTAGTGAAATAGAATCTGCAGTAGCTGACCTGAAGAAAGCTATTGAGGGTGAGGACACAGATCAAATATTGGCCAAGATTGAAGCAGCGACTAAAGCATCCGTACAAATAGGCCAGCATCTGCAGCAACAATCTGGTGGGTCATCTGGCACCACTGGAACTAAAGGGGGGGACCAAGCACCTGAAGCAGAGTATGAGGAGGTCAAGAAGTGAAAAATAACACGCCAGTGAGAGGGATCTGAGCCGAGGACATTAGGATGAGGAACTCGTGTGTTAATTTCCTTTGCTAGAGCAGTTTGTGGCTTGGTGCTGTATTTTTTGTAGAAAGTTAGCAGCAGTGTACAATGAATTTTCAAAGGTGTTACATTATTTACAGTACTCGTGAAATGGTATGATTTGTGCAAATAATATACAGGTGAATCTTATAGTGCAAATTGACAGGTTAGGATGGCATATTTTCATGCCCCTTTTTGTTGAATTATTGTGGAAAAGCTTAGCATACTTCACATAGGATTTGGACTGTTATCTGATTTGTCTGATTGCTTGGAAACGCAAATAGTTTGTTTTGGGTGGTAACACATGGTAATTGTCTTTCCGTCTGTTTACCTCAATTAATTCAACGTTCAATGTGTAATTTTCAAAAACTAAATACAACATAGTAGATCTCAATATATATATATATATTATATTTTGTCAGTATATATATAGATCTCAATATATATATATATATATATTTTTAGATTTTTGTTAGTTTTTTTTCAAATATTTACAGAAATTGAAAAACGAAAAGTATCATTTTTAATATTTACATAAATTGAAAAACCACCAGCCTAGATCCAAATCCTAGGCTTTATCAAGCGTTGAGAGGGATCAAATCTCCCGAGGTGCAAAGCTCTTCTCAGGTATTGCACTCAAGGAGCTATTCAAGGAGAGGTTTGCACCTTGGGAGATTTGATCCCTCTCGATGCTTGATAAAGCCTAGGATTTGGATCTAGGCTGATTCCAGTAGTGGGCGGTGACACAAAACTGAGTTTGATCAACATTATGTAATTATATATATTTGATGATTATCATATTGTAAGGAACATGCTAAGTTGAAAACACAGATACAATTATGAGGATTATCATAATGTAAGTAATAATGATTAAGAATTGAGTAAATTGTTAAACTGGAAAATAGAGACAATAATTTTGTAAAGATTAAATAAATGAAAATATGGTTCATATCGTGATCATTCTCAATCTATCTTCTTCATTTTTTCTTATCTTCACACTTAATAGTTTTGATGTCTTCTCATATCGATCATATGAGAATGGAGGTTGAAATCGTAGACCTGACAAATATTTAACTCGAGATATTGTTGTAAATGTTATACCCTACCTCTTGCTTTCCAATATTAATAGTAGCTTTCTCCAATGTCAATCCTTGTGACTTATGGATTGTGAAACCCCATGCGAGTTTCGCGAGTTTCAATGGAAGTTGTTTTTTATTACCTCTTTAGGAAACGATTCATCCCATGGTACCCCCACATAATTATCAAATTTTATTAAAACATACGTGGGTGGTTCTGGAGGCGATCTTCTAGGGTTATATACAATTTGTTGTATAACTCCAAGAGCACCATTGACAAGTCCTGCATCAGTTTATAGGTTTGATGTGAACATTATCGTTGCTCCTATGGCTATAAGTAATTCAAGTTCCAACCCTTCATCTCCTTCCATACAATAGTTGCTTCTAACAGAAGTAGCATTATTGGTCGCAATGGGGCAATTTAGGCTTCTTATTAAACACTTGTTATGATAGTTTACACTGTCATTTGTCGTAAACAAATGTATCACTTTATCGAAGGACTTTTTCATTGAAGCATGTAAGAAAGTATCTGTATCACCTTATCGAAGGACTTTTTCTTTGTTCTTCTTGTTATTATGCTGTCAATTCATCTAACTTTCTTTTTTGATATTCTTTTTGTCGATTTACGTTTCGTTTTTGTCGCCCTTCTCTTTTTTCTGCTGTCATTTCGTCCAACTTTTTTTTTCAATATTCTTTTTGTTGATCTGCTTTTCGTTTCCTATCTTCTTCTCGTTCTTTTGCTGTCATTTATGCATCTATGAAATCTACACTAAAATTTATGCATCCATGAAATCTACACTAAAATCTATGCGTCCATGCATTAGCAACTACACTGAAATTTATGCAAGAATAAAACACCATATAGTGAAATCTATGCAAGGATAAAACTCACTGTACATGATAATGCTCTTTGTTGGTCAATGTTTTGTTTTCTTTGTTCTTCTCGTTATTCTGCTATCAATTCGTCTAACTTTCTTTTTCGATATTCTTTTTGTTGATTTGCGTTTCGTTTTCGTCGTTCTTCTGCTGTCATTTCGTCCAACTTTTTTTTTTCGATATTCTTTTTGTTGATCTGCTTTTCGTTTCCTGTCTTCTTCTCGTTCTTTTGCTGTCATTTATGTATCTATGAAATCTACACTAAAATTTATGCATTCATAAAATCTACACTGAAATCTATGCATCCATGTATTAACAGCTACACTGAAATCTATGCAAGAATAAAACACCATTCAGTGAAATCTATGCAAGGATAAAACTCATTGTACATGATAATGCTTTTTGTCGGTCAATGTTTTGTTTTTTTTGTTCTTCTCTTTTTTTTGCCATCAATTCATCTAACTTTCTTTTTTCGATATTCTTTTTGTCGATATGCGTTTCATTTTCGTCGTTCTTTTGTTGTCATTTCGTCCAAATTTCTTTTTCAATATTCTTTTTGTTGATCTGCTTTTTGTTTCCTGTATTTTTCTCGTTCTTTTGTTGTCATTTTGTTAGATTTTCTTTCTTGATATGCTTTCCGACTTTCGGCGTTTTGTATTTTTTGTTCTTCTCCTTGTTGTCTGATAGCATCTTTCGCATGCACATCTTCCTTTTTTTGTTCAGACTCTATAAAAAATGTTGCATTAACATATACAATGAAATTTATATATCTATGAAATCTACATTAAAATTTATGTATCCATGAAATCTACACTGAAATCTATGTGTCCATGCATTAACAACTACACTGAAATTTATGCAAGAATAAAACACCAAACACTGAAATCTATGCAAGGTTAAAACTCACCGTAAATGATAATGAAATTCAATATATTTCCAAATATGACACTTTTGAGTTTCACTATATTTATAATTATATTTAAAAATGCCTAATTTAAAATATATTTAAAAATACCCAATTTAAATTATTAAAAGATTATAACTATTAAAACATTCTAATTATTTTTGTAAGTTGAAGGCATAAATTTAATGAACGTAAGCAGAATATACATTGTGAGCGGTAGAGTTTGTTGCAGATTGGGGAGGCATTAGATAATGAAGCCACCATCCCAATTGCTCAAAAAGATTGAAGTGACTGACATAATACTTGAAATGAAGACCCTGTAAGTATGGTCTGCCCATGAAAAAATTGGGACTTTTTGCAAAAATAAATACTGATAATGTCTGATAGAACTATAAACTAAACCATACAAAATATAAAAGCAGAGAAGCTGATAGTCACAGAGATGACTAGGGGCTATGACTTCCCATTAGCATTTTGCAGGCGTGTTCTCTGGTTCTTCTTCAAGGATGGGGCAGGCTGCATAGAAATCCTCAAAGTTGCCTGGAGGGGGCAGAGTTGGAGAGGGTGACCCTGGAGAACGCGTGTCATCAGAAGCGGCGCCACGCACAACATCACAGGCAGCATCACGAACAACATCACGGGCAGCGTCACGAACATCGTCTCAGGTGGGGGTTGCAGAGGTTGAGGCTTTGTTCTTCTTGACCTTGGAGAGTTTCCGTGGTGGCTGTGGCTTCAACAGCTTCAGTCTCCTTGTTATTCTGCTTGACATGTTCAGAATTGTTGCCCAGGAAGAAGATGTCCCATGTCATATTGGCGTTCAGCGTGTTAGAGTGGTCCGTCGCCTCTTTTAGACTGACATTGATGTTCCTGACAATACTGTAGTTGGCTTGCCAACTAGCTTCGATTTCCTCTATCAAGTTGCTCATCATGTTCTTGAGTAACCAGTAATGATTAATGGCGCCTCCATTGCTACCAGAGGCAAGGAGAGCCGCCACCTTACGAGCCTCCCACCCATCGATAAGGCTACGAGTTCTTGCAGAGATCCTTGGAGCATAACCATCCATGACCGACTAGTCCATGGCGACCTTGGGCCTACGGCTGGAGCTTTTCTTGTCGCTGCCCCGATGAGAGACCCCCTATTGTGAATTGTCATGGCTTTGAGAATCGCAGAGTAAGCCACCCTTAAGATTTCAAGCTCTGCACAATAATTCTCAGAGAGAAGCCTGAACTCGACGGTAGAAGCAGAATGCATGTCGGCAGGGTGTTTAAAGAGCCGAGGCCATTAATGTTATAGTCTGTCAACCTCGTAGAAGGTGGCAGAATTGAGTGCAGGAGTGGATCGTCACCATTCCCTTCATCTTGTGATCTTAAATATGCGCCGGCGCTCAAGGTGGTGGAGTGATCATCGGTCCTGGTGGACAGATGTGCGGCTGCGATCGTCTCGTCCATCGGTTCATGCATGTGAAGGGTCGACCCAACGTTGCCATGTGCAGCAGTGCGAGGTGGCAGCTGTTCATGGTTGGCATTGTACACAGTGTCGGGAAGAAGAGCACCTGCATCCGGGTAAAACATTCTAATTATTAAAACATTAAACTTTTTAAAATATTATCATATTATAATATTCCATAAATTTAATATATTTTCAATTATATTTTAAAAATTTATTTAAAATATAATTGAAAAAATCTTAAATCCTAGATCCAACCTTTTTATTTAAATATTTTTTTATATTGATTTAAAATAGTTTATAATGATATTAAAATTAAAATAAATTGCTATTTAAAATTTCATTTAATTTTTTTATTAAAATAGTTTAGTAAGAATTTGAATTAAATTATTTAAATTAAGAATCTAAATTAAATAGTTTAAATTAAGAATTTGAATTTAATAATTTAAATTCTTATTAAAGTTTAATTTCAAAATTAATTTAAAATTCTTATTAAAATAGTTAAATTTCAAATTCTTATTTAAAATTTAATTTAGAATTTTTATTAAAATAGTTTATAATGATATTAAAATTAAAATAAATTCTTATTTAAAATTTAATTTTAAATTCTTATTTAAAATTTAATACTATTTCCCTATATTTAGTGTGATAATGTTTAAGCATTATGTAAATTTTTATTTAATATTAATTTATTTAACCGCTTACTAAAATATTGATTTTTATAATTTTTTTTGTAAACTTTCCTAGGATTTGTGGGTGGAGGGTTTTTGTTGTTATGTATATTAGCTTCGGTGAACTATATAGCCATTGATTTCATTCAAACGAAAATACACGTCTTTTTATTAATGACCGACATAATAATAATAATTTTTTATTATTCTTTTGTTAGGAACAAACGTTACAACATCTTCCTCATTCGGCAATATTATTTTGTTAAAGACAAACGTTACAACATCTCCCTTATACTCGGAAATATTATTTATGGTCGACATAATATCAACAAGCGTTACAAGATCTCCTTCATAATGGGTTGTAAAGTGCCTCTTGGCGCAAAAAGTATATTTTTGAAGAGAAAAGATTCACAATTATCCTACATTTTTTTTTTTATAATTTTATTGGCTTGTATTTTTTATGTTACTGAATTTTGCGTATTTAAAATGGAAAAAATTCAATATACGTATTAAAATAAAATAAATAAAAAATATAATATTAAATCGAAAGCGTGAAATTGATATGCTATTGGATAGATGATTGGTTGAGGACCATTGCCCTTAAATCTAGCACCTAACATGAATGACATAAAGGGGTTTCATTCTTTGGAAGTTGCAGTTGCAGAAATCCTCAAAGACTCATTTTTAATCTCATTCTTTGGAAGTTACAGTTGCAGAAATCTTTAAAGACTTGTTTTTAATCTCTTGATCGAAGTAAAGCTAGTTGAAAGCTTAACGAAGTTTTTCAAATACCTTGGTCCAAGGTTATTTAACTCTAATTGAGATCTTTTTTGGTTAAAAAGATAACTCGATGGAACTATTAAAGCTTGATTGAGCTACAACTAGTTGAAGGCTTAACAAAGTTTTTGAAATACCTCGGTCGAGGGTTATTTAACTCTAATTGAGATCTTTTTTCTTTAAAAAGATAACTTGATGGAACTATTAAGCTTGATTGAGCTACAACAAAACTGTCACAATCTTTCACATACTTAACAATTCCACTGTCATAATCCTTCACATATTTGACAATTCTGCTGTCACAGTCCTTCACATACTTAACAATTTAGATTGTGTGTTGATTACAAAAATAATAAAACACATATAAACCAACATAAATAAGCATTGAGAAAAATACATTTGAAAGAATAAATGAATCAATAATCAAGATGAGAAATATGAAAAAGTTGGTTGATCAAAATAAAGCTAATGATCAAATTCAAAATCGATATTATATAGTCAATGATCATCAACATTGAGATTATATAGTTAATGTTCAAATTTATGTTAGATTATATAGTTAATAATCAAATTCATGTTAAATTTGACTCATGTTATTTGATCACAATGGGGAATCCAAACCAGAGATCATGTTATTTAATCACAGTGGGGAATCCAAACCAAAAATAAGTTTGAATCATGTTATTCAATTACAATGTAGAATCAATTATGTTTACCAAGCAAGTATTATATTTTTATCCAAAAATAATGAAGATCAAGTATTATATTTTTATTTTTATTTTTATGAAGTGAAATTATAAGTTTAGAATTGATGCAATAATAATGAGCACAAAGTATAACCCATAAAATAAAAGAAATAAGATTGATCCAAAAAATAATGAAGTGAAAGTATAAGTTTAGAATTGATTTAATAATAACGAGTCCAAAGTAGAAATCATAAAATAAAAGAAATAAGATCAAGCAAGAGCTTGTCAAATCATTAATATTGTTATTATCTGTGAGGCACTTGCAACAATTAATTAATACGAATATGCGAAATAGCAGAAATGACAGAACTCAGAATCACTTTTATATTGATCACAGGCCACTTCGAGGGGGCAACCTCCTATGAGCAAGCTCAATACAAATAACTTCACGGTCCTTCATAGGTCTCAACACACACTTATATACTAATTCTAGGCGCCATTACTATGGGTCAAAACCATGGGCCGTTACAAACTATGGATCAACAATACTACGGACGACTTACAAAGCATATGCGCCAACAACAATAACACAAACTATTGATCAACAAATACTACAGGACGACTTACAAAGCATATGCATCCAACAACAACATACTAACAAAGTAAAGACATGGGTTCCTAACATCCCCTCCCCCTTAAAAAAAGCTTTGTCCTCAAAGCTTTAGATGTGGAAATTGTTGTTGAATATGAAGGAGTGGTTCCCATGTAGCATCCTTTGGTTGCATGCCGTGCCACTGAATTAAGACCTCTGTGATAGAGCGAGAGAGAAGCTGACGCGTGCGCCGATTGAGGATGGCCTCTGGCTCCAAAAGGATGGATCCTTCATTATCCAGTTCGGGTAAAATCGTTTGTCCGCTGATGTTGGTGCCAAGAACTTTCTTCAGACAAGAGACATGAAAGACTGGATGAATGCGGGAAGAAGGAGGAAGTTCCAATTTATAAGCAATGGAACCAATATTCTGAAGAATCCGATATGGCCCATAAAACTTTGGAGCTAGCTTATGACGCCCTTTGAGTTTCAAGGAGGATTGTTTGTACGGCTGGAGACGAAGAAAAACCATATCGCCGACTTAAAAAGTGCGCTCCGAACGGTGCTGATCAGCTTGTTGCTTCATGCGATTTCTTGCCATGTGAAGATTGTCCCGCAAAATGCGAAGAATCTGATCGCGGTTTCGAAGGACCATGTCAACTTCCTGAACTGGTGAACTGGTGGGGGTGTATGGAAGAAGAGCTGGAGGTGCCTGACCATAGACTGCTTCATATGGGGTCATTTTAGAGGCAGTGTGGTAAGAGGTATTGTACCACCATTCAGCGAGAGGGAGCCACTCTGCCCACTGATGTTGTTGTTCCGAGGTGAAGCAACGAAGATAAGTTTCCAAGCATTTATTGACAATTTCAGTCTGACCATCTGTTTGTGGGTGATACCCTGAAATCATCTTCAGTTTGGTGCTAGTGTGGCGAAATAGTTCTGTCCAAAAATGACTGGTAAAAGTCGCATCACAATCAGAGACAATGGAAGAAGGGATGCCATGAAGACGAAAGATCTGGTCCAGAAAAATTTGAGCGACGGAGGAGGTTGTATAGGGATGGATGAGAGCACAAAAATGACTATATTTGGAGAGGCGATCAACCACAACGAGAATCACTGTCTTCCCGTCATATTTAGGGAGCCCTTCAATGAAATCCATAGAAATATCTGTCCAAATCCGTGTAGGTATGGGCAAGGGTTCATCAATCCTGGAAGGAGTGTTGTTTCACCCTTATTGCGCTGGCAGGTATCACATTCGGCCACCATCTGTTGAATTGTCCTTTTCATGCCCTGCCAAAAGAAGTTACGCCGTGCTCGTTCATACGTTTTGAGGAACCCAGAGTGTCCTGCCGATGGAGAAGCATGGAGTTCATAGAAGACATCCTGTTGAAGATCTGTGCTCTGGGGAAGCACCAGACGACCCTTGTATCGCAGAGAAGCACCATCCCAAGAGTAATGTGGTACAGCAGAAGGGTTGTTGGTCAAGCGTTGGATGATTTGAGATAAGGAAGAGTCATTGATATAACCCTGTTGAACAGATTGCAACCAATTTGGAACAGGCATAGAAATAACTGAAAGAGAACCTTGGGCATCAAATGTGCGAGAAAGAGCATCTGCCACAATATTGTCTTTACCCTTCTTGTAAGTGATCTCATAGTCATAACCCATGAGTTTGCTAACCCATTTCTGTTGTGCCGGGGAGGAGACACGCTGGTGCAAGAAATATTTCAGACTCTGGTGATCAATCTTGATGCAGAAATGATTCCCTAATAGGTATGGGTGCCACTTCTATACTGCATGCAAAATAGCCATCATTTCCTTCTCATAGGTAGAGGCAGCTAAATTCTTACCTGAAAGGGATTTGCTGGTGAATGCAATGGGGTGTTCATCTTGAAGGAGAACAGCACCAAGTCCATTGCCGCAAGCATCACTCTCAATAGTGAAGGGCTTGGAAAAATCGGGCATAGCTAGCACAGGTGTAGTACACATAGCTTGTTTTAGTTTGTCAAATGCACACTAAGCAGCAGGTGTCCATGTAAAAGCATCCTTTTTCAATAGAGCAGTTAATGGAGCTGCAATCTTCCCATAATCCTTGACAAACTTGCGGTAGTAGCCAGTCAACCCCAAAAAACCACGAAGGCTCTTGAGTGTCTGAGGATGCGACCAATTGTTCATGGCATCGATTTTGGCAGGATCCACGCGAACCCCTTGTGCTGAGATAATGTGCCTGAGATACTCAACTTCCTTCTGTCCAAAAACACATTTAGACTGCTTGGCATGGAGATGATGGTCAGAGAAAAGTTGCATGACAAGATCCAGATGTTGGAGATGTTCATCCCATGTTTTACTGTAGATGAGGATATCATCAAAGAATACTAGAATGAATTTCCGCAAGTAGGGTCGAAATATTTTATTCATTAAAGCCTGGAATGTGGAAGGAGCATTAGTGAGGCCAAAGGGCATGACCAAAAACTCATAATGGCCATCATGTGTGCGGAAAGCTGTTTTAGGAATATCATCCTCATGAACCCGAATTTGATGATACCCAGAATGAAGATCCAACTTGGAGAAAAAGTGAGCCCCATGAAGCTCATCAACAACAGGAATTGGAAACTTATCCTTGATGGTGAGGTGATTAAGTGCTCGGAAGTCAATGCAGAGGCGCCATGACCCATCTTCTTTGCGGACAAGAATAACTGGAGAAGAAAAGGAACTAGTGCTTGGGCGAATAATACCTTGCTTCAATAAGTCCCGAACGAGCATTTCAATCTCCGTTTTTTGGTGAAATGGGTAGCGATAGGGCCTGATGTTGGGAGGAACGCTGCCAGGAAGGAGTTGAATACGATGGTTTTCTGGCCTGGAAGCTGGCAATCCCACTGGTTCAGCAAAGACACCTGTACATTGATCCATAATTTGTTGTAGATCCAAAGGAGTAGTGGAGACCGCTGATGGTTGCATCTAGATGGAATGGATCTGAGCGATGACACCATGTGAATTCTTCTTGAGGAGTTTTTCCATGCGATGTGAACTGATGATGCTGAGAGAACCTGGTTATAATCCTGTCAATGTGTGTTTTTGTCCATTGAGGGAAAACTGCATCCAAAGTTCAGCAAAATCTCATAAGATAGGGCCAAGTGTGCGTAGCCATTGAGCGCCCAAAACCACATCACATCCGCCTAAGGGCAAGGCAAACATGTCAGAGCGCAAGGTATAATCTCCCATAGAGATACGCACATTTCGACACTTCCCTTTACAAGGTAAGGTGCCCCCATTGGCAACCATGACTTCAAAGTTGGAGCAAGGATGGATAAAACAATCAGCTTGTTTGGCGATCCGAGGGTCAATGAAATTATGAGTGCTACCAGAATCAATGAGTATTGTAAGAGGAAGCTTCTTGAAGTAACCCCTGACCCGCATTGTTTGGGGGGTGGTGATTCCAGCTAAAGCATGGAGAGATATCTTTGGCTGGTCATCCTGAGACGGAGGGTCAATAGGCGGTTCCTGAATGTCGACCGGAGCATCTAGTGTTTCTGGATCTTCGTCACCAATTTCAGAGGCAGGCGGAGACTCCACATCCAAGAGATAGAGCTTTTGCTGAACACATCTATGTCCCCGAGTGAATCTCTCATCACAATTATAGCAAAGCCCCTTTTCTCTGCGTGCTTGCATCTCTGTTTCAGACAAACGCTTGATAGGAGTCGGTCGAGGAGCCTGCGGTATAGGCGGTCGCTGAGAACCCATATTTCGGAAGGGAACAAAAGTGGGCTTGGAGCGTTGTTGGGCTGCAATCTTGTCTTCTGCCAACTTAGCCAACCCTAGGGCTTCCATCATTGTGTTGGGACAGAACATTTTGACCTCAGAGCGGATGGCATCCTTTAGACCACTGATAAAACAACTCCGGTAAAAGTCATCAGACAATCCTTCGGTGTGGTTGGCTAGATTCTCAAATTCGGTTTGATACTCTCTCACCGTGCCAATTTGGCGAAGTTTAGTGAGGGCTCCTGTGAAGTGATCAAAAGCACTAGGACCAAATCGTTGCAAAAGGAGCTGGCAAAAATCTGGCCATTTGAGCTTTGGATGAGCCTTGATGTACCAACGGTACCATTGAAGAGCTTCCTGTTCCAAGTGAAAGGATGCCAGCGGAACTTTGTTGACATCAAAAGTATTATGCAGACTAAAATACTGTTCTGCACGATAGATCCATCCAGTTGGATCAGTACCATTGAAGCGAGGAAAATCAAGTTTCGGACCACAGAAATTGCTGGAAGAGGAGAACCCATTGTCTGATGAAGACTCGGACTGTCGTTTGTTGTTCATAGCTGAATGTTCAAGATGGAGGCCGAGAAATTTTTCATCCAGATCCTGGAGTTTGGCTTGGATGGCTGCAAGTGCTTCCTCCATGGTTTTTGCTCCTGCACGGGTGACAACCATAACCAGGATTTATTTTATTTTATTTTATTTTTTTATTTTTTATTTTTTATTTTTTTTTCTTCAGTTGACTGGGTAGGAAAACAAAAATAGAAACTATTTCAGTAAGGGAAAATCTGGGCTAGGGAAAAAATCTGAAGGGTAATTGGGGTTTGACTAGGTTTTGGACACTGTTGAGTAGACAGGGAAACAAAAATGAGGATTCCAGAAGTGGGGTGAAAGAATGAGAAAATTGGGCAGAGGGAAACAAAAAAGCAGAATTCAGAAATGAACTCTGTGGTAAAATTTGAGGGTGATTGGGTGAAATCTGAGGAAGTTATGGAAAACCCTAAAAATAGACAAATGTGAGATTTCTGGCATTAGGAAGGGGAATTGTGGATAGGGTCCTCAGGAATGAAATATGCAGAATGGGGTGACAGGGGTTCCCTGAAAATTTCAAGGGAAACAGAGCACAAACAGAGTGAAAACAAGGGAGATATGGAGGAAAAACTGAATTTTATACCCTTTTTTTTTTAGACTGGAGCGGCTACAGCTCAAAAGGGATCTGAAACGGTGCTGAATGAATTGAAAATGGCTGGATCTGGAACGACTTGCAAAATGGATCTGAACGACTGGATGTAAAATGGTGCAGCAACGATCGACGACAGTTCAACTGAAATTAGATATGGACCCCAGTTATGTGCGGCTTCCTACAGTTCAAGGGTTTCACTCGACCACCAATGCTGTCTGACGGCTTGCGTATTGGGGCAGTACCTCTCACTCCACGGCTCAGGTAAAACTGATAACCGCTTTGCCACAAACGACAGCTCTTGGTTTACCTCACGGGTGGGAACTAGTCAATCAGGTAGGGGTCGTTGCCCTTTTCGCTGGCAGGTCCTCTCAATGGGCCAGCTACTTCGAGGTTCCTGTGGTACTCCTCACAATGATTTTTAGGGCTTATGCCCAAGTACTTCTCACAGTTAAGCGGATAGGGATTATTCCCAAATCCGAACCTGCAACAGATGCGAAAAAATTTTGGCAGAAATTTCACCCAGCGAGCCCAAGAAAGTGCTCTGATACCAGATGTGAGGCACCTGCAACAATTAATTAATACGAATATGCGAAATAGCAGAAATGACAGAAATCAGAATCACTTTTATATTGATCACATGCCACTTTGAGGGGGCAACCTCCTATGAGCAAGCTCAATACAAATAACTTCACGGTCCTTCATAGGTCTCAACACACACTTATATACTAATTCTAGGCGCCAATACTATGGGTCAAAACCATGGACCGTTACAAACTATGGATCAACAATACTACGGACGACTTACAAAGCATATGCGCCAACAACAATAACACAAACTATTGATCAACAAATACTACGGGACGACTTACAAAGCATATGCGTCCAACAACAACATACTAACAAAGTAAAGACATGAGTTCCTAACATTATCAAAATAGTATTTGAAGAGCTTGTCAAATTATTAATATTGTTATTATCAAAATAATATTTGGTTCATGGTCAATTTTATGTTTTATTGAATCATTAATATTATTATTATCAAAATAGTATTTGGTTCATGGTCAATTTTGATTATCAAAATAGTATTTGGTTCAGGTCAATTTTGTGTTAAGTTTGGATAGTGTCATATCATGATAATGGCGACATAAGTTTATCAAATCAATGTCACAAGTTGTTTGGTTATAAGTTTATCAAATCAATGTCATAAGTTGTTTGGTTATAAGTTTATGTCAAAACAATAAGATGTATTAATATCAAGATTATTAATTTATATTTTGTTAATATTTAATTTTATTTCAATTCCCATTTCATTTTTGAAGTGGATTCACTTAGGTTTATTAAATCCATGTTATAAGTTGTTTTTTAGGAAGTTGATGTGACATCAATACATTAATAGAGGTCTTTATTTTTAACGTAGTTAATTACAATTGAATCATATTTAAGAAATAAATTATTTTACGAAAGATGGCGTAATAAAATATGTTATTCAAGTAAAGAAGGAAGAAGCCAAGCTCCTAATGATACATCAACAAATGAAGCAACAAGAATGAGAATTGTAACATATCGATTAGATGCATGATGAGTTTAAAGTTTGGATAGAGTTTGAGAAGTTTATTGCAATGGATACAAGGTAAGGATATGGTTTGAGAAGTTTATTGCAACGGATACAAGGTAAGGTAATGGCATTTATGTGAAATTATGGAAAATAATATTGTATAGAAATTGCCTTTATAAAGTTGTTTAGACGATTTTTTTTAATGATAATTGCAACATGTTTGTCCTTAAGTCAAGAATAAAGATGATGTAATTTTGGATGATATAATTGAAATATAGCTATTCTTATATTTTAGTTTTATTAATATTTTTATATAATTCTTACAATAAGCATGATTAACCTAGGTTAGGTAGTGATACATGTTATTTTTTTATAACAAAAGCGGTTATATTTTTTTTTATTGGGAAAAACACGGTTGGGCTAATGTCAATCAACCCATCTTACAAAATCCAAAATGTTTACCAATCAGAGATATCTTAATCTTGCTATTATAATAGTCATGGCGCTGCCATCTTACTGGATGGGAGACCATAGAGGAGGTTCATCATTCAGAATCAGATCAGCTTGGGCTAGAAGACACCCCACATTGGCCCTAGTATCAGCTTCCTGGTTTAGACTCTGGAGAATGTGGAAATAGGAGGTAGAGTTGAAATTTTGCAGCAATTTCCGAACCCTTTGCAAGGTCTTATTGAGCGCTGCGTTATCGAAATGATCTTCATTGTTTAAAAGTTTTATTAGGATTTCCGAATCTCCAAAAATTTGAATATCTTGATCTCCGTTCCCATGAGATATCTGACAAGCTTTGAGCAGTCCTAATATTTCAGCCTGGTTATTTGTACTTTGCCCTAAACCCTAGTTGAAGTTGCCCATAAAGTGCCTGTTAGGGGCATAGAATACCCCACTTGCTCCAACTATCCCCGGGATTCCTTTCGCTGCTCCATAAAAAAAAATAGATACTTTACCTTGATTCTTCGACCATTGATGAAATTCAAAATCCTTGTACCGAAGTCGCCATTCAGGATTGCTGGTTGGATGAGCAGAAATATCATTCCTAGTCCGTAGCAATGGAACACCAATCCAACTATTCTCTGCCGGAGGAAGCAAGTTATCTTTATTAAATGGACGATTTTCCATCGTTTCCAAAAGCAACACTTTGGTTTTCGCAACTACAATTGCGGGGTACACAAATAGTTTTGGAAGATGCCCTCGTTCTTGGCTAACCACACTTCCTAGCATAGGTATTTTGGGGTTGCCATCCAAATTTTGGCCCATAATGATTTTCTCTTGATCGCCAGAGGATAACGTTCTGTCCAGGTGGAAAATAATAAGACAATATTGGTTTGAGCTGGAATTGGAACATTGAGCCCCTGCAAAGCCTGCTGCCACACCTCCTGCGTGAATGGGAAATCAATAAAAACATGCTCAATGGTTTCCTGAGTTGATTGACAGAGAGGGCACCTGTGCGGTCCAAGTATACCATGTTTAACTAAGTTCTCACCAGTCAAGATTCGGCCATGCATGAGAACCCAACATAAAAAATTGATTTTTGGGATACCAAAAGAATCCCACACCTGCTTCCACAAAGGATTGACTGATTCTGAAATTGTTGCTTCTGAAGGGCATCAAATCCCTGAGC
Source organism: Larix kaempferi (assembly GCA_027924585.1). Classification (NCBI taxonomy): domain Eukaryota; kingdom Viridiplantae; phylum Streptophyta; class Pinopsida; order Pinales; family Pinaceae; genus Larix; species Larix kaempferi. The sequence goes on along the minus strand of BSBM01000541.1, from coordinate 6,996,848 downwards.
GGTTGAGTGAATTTCCGTCGGTCCCCATCCCCATTTATCCCTAACACGCAAATGAACCGGAGCTAAGCTGACAAGAGCGGAAAACAGAGTACTCAACTGAGATTGTATTCTGTCAGGCAGCCTGGGCAAATTCCATTCTTGCCAATTTCCATCCTGGTCCCAATGAGAGATGTCAACAAGTTTCATAATGCCACATTGAGTGAGCCAACAACGGAGTTCCTGGATTCTGCATTGTTCTTGAGAGGATGGCGGCCCATAATTTTATCTTCCCATAACCAAATCTATCTCCCATTGCCAAGTATACGGTAAAGATGTTTTTTGAAGAACTCCCAGCCATTGCTACAAAGTTTCCACAATGTGGTGCCTTTAGTGGCACTTCCTTCATCCATACTGTTCATTGAAACACCATTCAGATATTTTTTAATTAAAACTTGGCTAACCGGATGACTGGGATTGGAGAAAATATTCCACAACATCTTGCCACCAAGAGCCAAATTAGCAAGTCCAGGATCTCTGACCTGCAGACCTCCTTCAAAAAAATATTTTTTCACAATGTCCCAACTCACTAAATGAATTTTTTTATTATTCCCCTTACCACCTTGCCACAGGAAGGTTCGAATTAACTTTGCTACCTGCTTAGTGATCATCTTGGGAGCCAACAGAAATGATGCTTAATAGATAGGCAGAGAAGAGATGACTGCTTTGATAAGGGTTAATTTTCCAGCAGTGGTGAGTCACTGTCCTCCCCAGGCTGCCATTTTAGATTTGATTTTGTTTATGACCTCAAGCCAATGATTTTCCTTAGTGATGCCCATGGTTAAAGGCAGGCCAAGATACTTAAAAGTTTCCCAATTTGCAAAACCTGCATAGCCTAAGAAATGGGCAATCCTTTGAATGGTAGATTGAGTAACATTCCAACCATACACCGCACATTTTTTCTTATTGACCAAATCTCCCGAGACTCTGCAGAAAGTTTGAATAACATCATTGAAAACCCTTGCAATTTTTACAGAGGCACATCCCAGCAGGAGAGAATCATCTGCGAATAAGGCATGGTTAGTGGGTTCAAGGTTTTTCATCACACAAATACCCAGAGCTGTTCCTACAGCCTTCTCTGCGGTCAACTTACGACTAAGGGAGTCTACCATCAAAATATATAAGAAAGGGGACAAGGGGAAACCCTTCCTTATACCCCAAGCGCCTTGAAAATAATTGGCTGGCCTGCCATTCACTAAAGGAGCAATCCAAGGCTTGCCTATACAAGCTTTGATCAACCTTAAAAAATCATTGCTAAAGCCAAAAGAAAGAAGGACTTGAAACAAAAAGGAATGTCTTACCCGGTCGAAGGCATTAGCCATATCAAGCTTTATAATCATACCTTGTTCATTGCGTTGATGGCTTGAATGGATGGTTTCCTGCACAAGAGTCACATTATCCATGATATGCCTGCCTTTCACAAAACCACCTTGACTGGAAGAGATGAGATTACCCAGCAGTGGTTTGATTCTATTAGCCATGAGCTTTGACATAATTTTATAAGACACATTGCACAACGAGATTGGCCTAAACCTATCAAAGGTACCAGGGTTTGATTGCTTGGGGATTAAAGCCATAAATGTAGAATTGATGCTGCCACCAACCTTGGATTTTTGGAGGAAGCTCCTGATCATACGAACTAAGTCCACCTTGATAATATCCCAACAAATTCTGTAAAAGTGAATGGAAAAGCCATCGGGCCCCGGGGCTTTGTCTGGCTCCATTTCCCAAACAACATTGCTAATTTAAGTTTCAGTAAAGGGCTTCACAAGGCTTTCATTATCTTTCTCCCCTATCAATTTCAGAATGTGAGTGAGAAATTTGGAAAATTCCTCCTCAAAATTCATTCCTTCTTCAGTAAAGAGCTCCTGAAAATGAGATGTTGCAGCCTTTTTTAAGTGAGCAATATCTTTGTGGACAATCCCATCAGAAGCTGTGATTTCATCCATGTGATTACGAGAGAGGCGAGCTTTAAACTGTTTATGAAAGAATGGAGTATTTCTGTCTCCCGATTTTAGCCAGAGACTTCTTGACTTAAGCCTCCAGTGCTCTTCCTCGTGCATGTAGGATTGAAAAGTATTGAGTTGGGCAGCTTGTTCCTTCTGAATTTCAGCGTAAGTGATATCTTTAGATTCCATATCTAATTGCAGGTTGATCAGCTGGTTGGTAGACTGCTTTCTACTACTAGTGGGTGAGATAGAAGGCTTTTTAATCCAAGATTTCAAGGCCACCTTAGTAGCATTAACTTTCTGCTCCCAGACATAGCTTGGCGACCCATTGACAGAAGCTCTCCAGGCATTGATTACAGTATCCATAAATCCTTCTCTTTCAGCCCAGAGAGGATTAAATCAGAAGGGAATGGGCCCCAGTCTCTTTGCTTCCTCAAACTGCAGTAAAATAGGCTTATGATCCGATGTCAATTTCTGCAGAATTGTAGAGGATATGATCTTGTTTTCTAGCAGAGAGGAGCTCTGAAGTAAGAATCTGTCCAGCCGAGCAGATATATGATAGTCCCCGACTTGATTATTGGTCCAGGTGTATAATCCCTTTTTAGGTTTGAAATCAATTAAATCCCACTGTTGAATTAATTCTTCAACTACAGGAAGAAACTGGTCTCTATTGATGACTCCACCATGCTTCTCCTTAGGCTCAAACACAAGATTGAAATCTCCAACAAGAATTATATTCTTAGGAGAGCGAGCCTCAAGAAAGACGGACAGAGTTTGCCAACACTCTCTCTTTTCAGCATAATGTACAGGAACATATAAATTGACAAGAGCTAAGGACATCTTATTTACCTTGTGCCTGAGTTCGGTATAAATCCAGTGTTGAGTCTCAAAAGAACTTTCAAGATGAAATTTATCATCATCCCACAGAGTAGCAAGACCACCAGAGGAGCCCCTAGCACTAACAACCTTCCCTGCATTTTTTTTCCAATTCAATTTACTGAGCAGAAGGAGGGCTTCCCCTTCAATTTAAGTCTCTTGGAGCATGAGGATTTCACGAAACTATGATTTTACCAGGTTTTTGACAGCTTCAGCTTTTACGGGATTCCCTAAGCCTCTGCAATTCCAAGAGACTAGATGCATTATTTGTTGGCTGGTGAGGGGGCAACTCCTCCCTTGGGAGGTTTGTTTCTGGTATTTCTGCCTATGGATATCTCGATTGTTCACTGACTACCTTTCATTTTTTGTCTCTCAGCTTCTTCGGCCCTTGTCTCTCTATGAGATTTTCTCCCAACTCTTTTTGATGGCCTCTCAAAGGTCTGATCTTCCGAAGAGCTTGATATCTCTGGGGACTTCTTTCTTGTCATTTCAGCATAGGAGAGAGGGCTTGAAGCTTTGATAGGAGATCCATCCTGTAAAGAGACAGTTTCTTCCTGGATTTTGTCTTCCACCATTGAATTGGGCTGTTGTTCAACCTCTTCTTCAACTAATGCTGGACGTTCTTCTGGAATTCTGAGATTTTCAAACGGATTACTAGATGTCTCCATCCTTGGTGGACCTGAGCTCCCTTCACCTTGTAGCTGACTAGAGGATGGGACTTCATTCCCCATAATCTTTCCTTTGCCTTTTGACCTGTTATCTTGTTTTGCTGTGTTTGGTTTTTGAGCTGGGATCCATTAATTTCCCTTAGCGTTCTCGACCTCCTCCTCTCCCTTTTTTTGCAGTTCCTGGCAAAATGCCCATACCCATGGCAATATCAGCATTTAAAAGGTAATTGCTCGTAGTCTAACTCTTGTATGTACGTCCAATCTGCCACCGTGAGTTTGATTGCTTTAGGAAGACCTACCTCCAAATCCACCTCCACACAAATTCTAGCGCAGGTGTACTGATCCTTCCTGTCGATACGGTCAATGTATTTCCCGAGTTTATTGTCTATGGCTTCCAGTGATTTGGGATTCTAGCAATGCAGTGGTAGGTGGGGCAAGCGGACCTAGACTAGAACAGCCGAGGACACATCTTGCGTCGGATCAAAGTCTGGTGTCCATTTATTCAAATATAACCCCTGAGGGCCCATGAAATAAGGTCCGTTCCTAAAAATTAGATTCATGTCCTCTACATTGGTAAAAACAAACACGAAGAATCCCTTACCCACTAAATGGCTGCTGATCCCGTCCTGCACCAATGGTCACCAGTTTCGTTGCACCCAGCTGTCAACTGCTTTAGGCGAAGGCCAGAGGCCAGTAAATTGCCCTATGAGACCTCTTTCTGCAAGGTTCAACGTTGATCTGCATGGATCTTCAGATGGTAGGTCAACAATGGGGATGTTGGCCATGCGTTTTACAAACTTTTGCTGTTGCTCGCTCGGAGGGCGTTTCCCACATGCAGCCACCAGCTTCTTGAAAGCAGCTAACTCGGGCAAGGGAGGGAAGGCCTCGGGGCCCCCTCCAGCATCCATTGCAGATTGAATCAGCACAATTCTCTCACTGTTCAGCACGCAGGTTGAAATCAATCAAGGGTTTAGCGAGTTTCTTGGGGAGATCACACAGTTTCTTGGAACGTAGCTTGTTCATTTTGACCCACCAAAAAAAATTAAAAAAAAATGATACATGCTATTTAGGCATACATATTCTAGTGCAATAACACCATTGTTCAATTGACCACCAACCACAAGATAATTATCCCACAGAAGGGTTTGAGTATATTTTTATCTTTTAAAATATTTGGTTACATTGAAAGGTTTGTTTAAAGGGTGACACTTTTCAAAATGTTTTACAATGTGAAACTTGTTGATTGAAATCATTTGTTTTTGAAAACATATTAGTTAACCTCTTTTCTTTTACATGTCTTTTTTGGAGCATCACTCAACATAACCAAGATCTCTGTTGATATTTTAATTGGTTGATTTATAAAAGTTATAGCAATTACCAAATCACTAATGTCTCTTACTAATATAAATACACCAACATGAAATTCCAATCTCATGTTGTGTACATAAGTGAAGTGCATTTCAAATTATTAACATTGGTATTCAAGTTTTGTTAATATCATGTAGTTTTCTAATGCATTTAAGTATGATTTTAATTACATAAAATATGCTAATTCATAGTAATTCTTACTAAATAAGTATGAGATTGCATATCGTAATTGTCAGTTGAAATGCAGATTGATTTAAGCCTAATGATATTTGCACATGGTTATCTTAAAGTGCAAAAAAATCAAAAGTTCATATGAAGTTTAAAGTCCAAAAATTACTTATCATAAAGTCTAAATATTGATTACATGGTCTATATATAAATTATATAAAAATAAGTTGTTATATATATATATAAAACATTAAATTAGTACAAATCAAAACATAAGTTATAAATACTAGCCCTATTACTACGGTGACCACCGCCACTGCCACTGTTACATGCACCAGGACCCCATCACCCTTTTGACTATCGCCATTGTCACCATCACTTGCACCAGGGCCCCCATCACCCTTGTGACCATCACCATCGCCACTGTCACATGCACTAAGCCCCTATCACCTGCATGAACGTCGACACCCATATGACCCATAGAAAATAGAATTTAGCATTGCATACTGGAATTTAAATTTACAATCAAGCTAGATAGCTTTTTAGTAAAAAAATTATGGGCTAACAATATTTTTAAATTTTAACTACATTAGGATCAAGTTCCTCTGTTGAGTTGATGGTAAATTGTGTATGGGATTTGAGTTTGCATAGATGGGATTTGAGTCCAAGCACCCACCTTATCATGCCCCGGTGAGCATGAACATCCATGCTAACTCTCTAAAAACATGAAATCAAATGATTGTTAAAAACATGATTATCAAAGTTTTAATGAACATTTCAATACACCTATTTGTATCGATTCATACCTATGCAATCGATCGTGGGATTCTCGATAGGGATTCATCAGGATGTAGAAATCTTGCATCCCACATCAATGTGGCATCAACAACCCCATGCACCTAAACCTTTGTGTGATGACATTAAATGCAAATACTTAAATTAGTAAACACATACTATAATCATTGTTTCAAAAATTGACGCATTTAATTTGGATTTGATTGAATTGAGACACAAATTATACCTCATCAACTAGACCTTGGACTATAAGTGGAGATTTGGGCTCGAGTACATGCCCATACTTAGGGGTGTGCTGAGTGAAATCAACAACACCCTTTCCTCTATCCATTTAAACAAGAGATGTAAAGAAATGATGAAATAAACAATTGTAAATATGTACTTGCACATACATAATTTATATCAATCGAAACTTTAGAATTCAATCATACACTAACTAGGTCTCCTCCATTTGTCACATGGATGAGAAATCGATTGTTCACTACTATAAACATACATATTGCATGTTATAAAAACAAAAGAGTATTACTTAATGTGTTGATTCCACATGTATCGAGATGATCAATTGATGGATTAAAAACAATTTAAGCATACTAGTACAATGTACAAAACTATACCTTGACTCTAGGAGCTGGCATTATCTTTTGTACAACTAAAACTATGCATCACGTGCATGGATGGCATATTGAAATAACTGAATAGGTTGTAACAACGAAAGTGTCTCATGATTTTCCCAATACAAATCAAGCTCTATAAAAACAAGGGGTGGTCTAGATCTCTCACCAACTAAAGCAACCAAGTGTTTGCCATCGTACTTCTCACCTTAACTCCAAGTTGTGATGGATCTCTCAACTCATGGAGTAAAATGATAGTCCTCCATGGCAATGGTACCAATCTCAGAGGAGGATGTATGGATTCAAGGTCTCTACGGGCCCTGTGATGGTTATAACCGCATCCCATATTGGGACCATAAAACCATGATGGTGTGTTGGTATAGTTAAATTCTATGTGCAACATAAACTCTACATAGAGATGCATCGTAAAATATAATGGAACCTCATCATAGTGGGAGAACATGCCCCATGCTTCGATAGATATGTCATAAACAAATCATGCAATAGCCTCAAGCTTAAACTCTTTAAGTTTAAGTTGTTGCCCCCTCACATAGTTAAGAGGGATCTCAAATAGAGTATCCTTCACATTACACCCTCTCATATGAGCTTTCACCACATCCCATTTATCTTTGCCCAACACCTCTCTCCTCCTTATCATGGTAACATGATTCCAGGTCACTCTATGGCCTTGACATTTGATGTAAATGGATCAATTGATCGATACTCTCTAACATCATTGGAATAAATCATTGAGTGGGGGTTACATTAAATATAGCATGGATCTCCCTGCATAACCAATTGCATTGTCTAGTGATATTAGCAAGGGTGATCCATGTAATCTCATTCTCCCATGATGGGGAGATACAAAATAATCTTGTCCACTAAGGAACTCTCCAAGCTAGACAAAAAAATATATACATAAAATATGTGTTTACTTGTGAATTCAAATTTTCAAAATTAAAGACATCCCTGATTAAACAAGAATTTCCATACTTAATACCTAGGTCTTAGAACTCCTTGTGTCCTTTGATGATGGATGGATAATACGGGACATGATAAATGCACTTCCACTCTAACTCCCGCTACCGCTACCATGACTACCATTGGGAGCTATTGCCTCATGACTGGAATGTGGGTTCCATGTAAAAGTGAAACAAATATTATTCAACACGATCACAATTCACTTACACAGTTCATTAAAAACAAAATTATTACAGTAATACATACATGTCCTCTCATGAGTCGAAAGAGGCAAAAACTCTATCATGTTTAGGAGGAGCTTGAAACTATTTAGAGCTGTGTCTCTCACGAATAGAAAACCCTCGATATGGAGAGCAATATATAAGAGGTTAATTTGTTAAGTAAGTTGGTGAAATCTTTCCATCCTTTATGGGAAACCGAGCCTCCATTAATGTTCTGATTTTAATCTTGTCTAGTTTAGTATGTTAACATAAAAAGTGATATAAACTTATGCTAGAATTAGAATAAAACCTAAAGAAGACCATTTGCGTTACTAGAAATAAGTATTTTTTTCTTTAATGCTTTCTTCATAACAATGAAAAAAAATAAAAATAAAATAAAAGTATGAATTAAGAAAAAATAAATTTAAGTGATAGGATTGCATAAATCACAATTATCATTTTTATTAATTTTTATAAGTAAACAATAAAAATAAATAAAACATAAATAACACAAATTTGCAAAAAATAAAAATATATCCTCAAAACATAGATTTTATTTCAAAAGATAGGCTATTACAACTATATTACAAAGTACTATGACCAGTTAGCTATGAAACAATTATGATATATACAAATCATTATTTGTAATACTCTAAAACAGAACCAAGTGACTCTTTAAACAATGAAGAATATTGTCATATAAGGGTTATGGGTTATATTGGTAAAGTGCAATAAGGATTATAAGTTAATGGTTTTATAAATTAGGACGTTGGTTAGGTTATGGGTTATAATAGTTAGGGGTTAAGGGATTACAAGCATTAACATATAACCCTTATACATGTTATATGGGTTATGTGTCCGGACGGGTTAAGGAGTAGGTGTTAAATGTTATATGGGTTAAGAATGATAAGGGTAATACTATTTAAGGGTTATAAGAGATCGGGTGTTGTAATGGTGGAGTAGGATTGGGGGTCACATGTTATAGGTGTTACACAAATTAAGAGTTATAAGTTGCAATGAATATTGGCTTTCAGGGTTGTATGTTTTAGATCTTATAGGATTTAAGGGCTATAGTTAGTTGTTATATGGGTTACTTATAATAAGGGTTATGGGTTATATCGGTAAAGTGTAATAAGTGTTATAAGTTAATGGTTTTATAAATTAGGACTTTGGTTAGGTTACAAGTTATAATAGTTAAGGGTTAAGGGTTAACACATAACTCTTATAGAGGCTATATGGGTTATGTGCTAGGAGGGGTTATGGAGTAGGGGTTACAGGTTATAGGGGTTACAATTGATAGGGGTGATAATATTTAAGGGACCTTATAAGGGAAAAAGTGTTATAATGGTGAGGTTGTAAGAGTGTTATAGGGTGTAGTGGTTAGAAGTTAGTGATTAAGGTTTGTTTTTAGGGTCATTATATGTGCTAGGGGTATATGGGTTAAGTTTTATAGAGTTATGGGTTCATGGTGATAGGTTACATATGGGTTGTGTTAAGAGGGATCAGGGTGTAGGTGTTAAAAGTTAAAGGGGTTAAGATTGATAAGGATGATGATATTTAAGGGTTATGAAGGATAAGGTGTTATAATGGTGAGGCACTATAAGGGTGTAGTGGTTAGAAGTTAGGGGTTAAGGGTAGTTTTTAGGGTTATATGTGCTGAGGGTATATGGGTTAAGTTTTATAGGGTTATGGGTTCATGGTGATAAGATCTACAGGGTTACAATGGTTATACCATTGAGAGGTTACAATGGTTATACCATTAAGAGGTTACAAATGGTTATAACATTGAGAGATTTTGAGTTAGAGGTTATTAGGACTAAATATTTAGTGATTCTAAGCATAAAGGTTTAGGTATGATAATAGCTATGGTATTTCAAGGGTAGATATTTATAAGTATTAGGAGATATAAATAATAGAGGTTAAAGATTATATGCCATAGGGATTATATACATTATATCAATTAGGGAGGGATTGTAAGGATTAAGTGTAGTATAAGTTAGGGATTTGGTGTCATAGGGATATTTTTTAGAGTAGTTTATAACTTTAGATATTAGGTGTTATTATAATAGTGTTTTTAGAGTTAAGGTTTTATATCGATAAGATATGTAAGGATCATGATATAGGCATGATAGATGTTAAATGTTATGTGTCTTAGGGCATGTGGAAGCTATATGGATTCTGTATTAAGATAATATAAGTTAGGGATTAAGAGTTATGGGGTTACACTTCTAAGTAGTTTATAACTTCAATGGTTAGGGGATAGAATAATAGTGTTTATAGATGTCAGGTTTTAGTATTACAAATGTTAGGGGCCATGGGTTATTAGAATTTGTGTTTAAGTGATGAATGATTAAGAGTTAGGAGTTATTCGAGTTAGTGGTTATAGTTTTGAGATTTATATGGGTTCGAAATTAATATCTCCAGGGTTTATATTGAAGATAAAAGCTATACAAGCTATGTAGGTTAGGGTTTATGGGTTATATGGTTAAACGGTTATCATATATTTTGAGATGAATGTTGTATGGTTTAAGGGTCATAAGACATGGTTTATATGGGTTATTAATTAAGGGTAAAATATGGTTAGATCTAAAAGGTTTATAAGAGTTTCTTATTTGGTGTTGTATGTTATAGGATTAGGGTTTAAGGGTTATAAGATATTTATGTTTGTAAGTTTTAAACCTATGAAGTGAAACAATGCACACACATTCTTGAGTAAAACAAAAATTAAAACAATAGCACACACACAATACACAAAGATTTACCATAGAAACCCTTAACCAAGAAAACCAACAAAACTTAGAGCCGCACCTCTCTTTTTTTTCATTGGATATTCTTAACCATTTACAATACAATATTTAGGTATTTTACAAAATCCCAAACCCTAATCCCTTCACCCATATTAGATTACAACCCCAATCCCTTAGTTGAGATGAACCAAGATTTAAGTATTCTCCCACTTACTGTTTTCTTTGAAAATAGTGGGTCGTGCTTTGATTATATAACATGTTCAATGTATCAATGCCCATAGATTATCTACACCAAGAGAAATTTTCAGTACTAACATACTTCAAATGAGTCTGCAACATTATTCAAATTGTCAACCTTCTCCAACAACACCTTTTTATCTTCAACCATATCTATCACAAAGTGGTATTGCACATCAATACACTTTGTTTTAGCATGATAAGCAAAGTTCTTTTCCAGAAATATTGCACTCTGACTATCGCAGCCTAAAATTACAGCTTTATGTATAAACCCAATACTTGGACACTATCTCTATGGCCATATAAATATTTACTTGCATGGGTGGATGCCATATATTAAATCGTTGTAGTTGAGAGTGCAATTGTAGGTTGTCTCTTGCTCATCCAAATAATAGATCCTCCAAATAGGTTAAACACATAACCACTTGTAGATATTCTATGATCAAGATATTTTTTGAATCATTGAATCCTATCTCTTTCTCATCCATCTGATAAATCATCCAAAAAGGTTAAACACATAACCACTTGTAGATATTCTATGAGATATATGATCAACCATTTCTCTCAAAAAGTGGTACTGCACATCAATATGCTTCATTTTATCATGATAAGAAGAGTTATTTGCCAGAAGATTGCACTATGACTATCACAATCTAAACTTACAACTTTAAATACAAACCCAATACCTGAACATGTAAAATCTCTATCACAGTAGGATCTAGCTACTATAGATGCCTCACAATTGAAATATTTAACTTACCATGCAAGATATAAGTGCATAAACAATTCTGGAAAAACAAATGATAAAATCTAGTTACAAATGATCAAAAACCATGAAAACAAATGATCAAAAACCAGAATTACAAATAATCAAATCTCAAATTTTATTAACTGTCCATAATTAAAATGAGTTTGGATCATCCTTATATAGGAATATGGAGAAGTCGAATGCCTTAGGAGGCTTGACATGTGGCTAGCTTAGATTTGACCCCAATCCCCCCTAGGTTGACTAAGGAGCTCACAAATCACCTCAAACCCTTGCGAATTGATCATGTGAACATTGGGCATGCTTTGGAAGATTCACGTGAGGCTCACACATGTGAGGGAGGTGGTTGGTGGGTGGTTAGTTATCCAAGGAGAGGCCAAAGTTAGCTAATTTGGGCCTAGATGACTAGATACAATGTATGGGATCCTTTGGTCAACAACATTTCCTTAAAACAGGGAAACATGGTGCCTTAGGAAAAATAGGTGCAATAAATGCATGAGGTGGTCATCATGAGGGCGCCTTATAGGCATTTGACCACCTTTGGCCCATACTTTGTGGATAAGTCTCAATTGAGACTAACTAACTTATAACAACCTTGTCCACACCTTGGGATGCAATAATTAACCAGTTAACGACCGTTTAATCAATAATGTGATAATGAATAAGGTCCTAGGTGTAATATTTCTTTAACACCCCCCCATAAGCTAGAATTGTGTCAATAATAAAAAATAAGGCCTTGGAAACTAAGGCTCAAGTCACCTTTTACAACATAAAATTTTATTTTTCCATGTAACCAAGGAAAGAAGGAAAACCACATGGGAAATAAAACCTCCCCTCTAAAATGGACATGAAATACACCAAAATAAGCTTCTCCAAAACTCAATTAGGTGTGAACTTGATCAGATGTATGGAGGAAGCTTCTTCTTTGGAAGAAGTGGATGTTGCTCCCATGCTTGGATCATATGCTTGATTTCTGCAAATGTGGAAGAAAGTGCAAGTAGATACTCTTTAGACTTGATCATCATACCAAATGTGGCAAGAACAAATCCAAAAAATACTTGATGAACTTGAGAATCAATCCCAAGTGAATAATAATGTCCTCCATCTCCAATGTAATTCTGAAAACAAGTGCCAATAGGAAGCATGACAGTGAGATCGAATGCATCAACTCCATATTGAAAGTGAGCCGCAACAACTGAATGATAATCCTCATAATTCGAATGTGAAAACTCATGAGAGAACAAAGGGGTTTGGAGATCAACTCCAAATGCTTGTAGATGGCCCAAAAGTTTGAACTTCGAACCATATGAAGCTAGATGTGCTTGAGGCATAAGCCCAAGCGAATGCATGTTGTCTCCATCTTCAACAAAACCTTGAGGAAGTGTGCATGTAGGAAGTGAGAGGAGGCATAGGACCAAGGAGTGTGAATGCATGAAATCCATATTTTGATCTAGACTCCAAAATATCCAAGGAACCACAGCTTTGCACATCGGCAAACTCATATGAAGAATTCTTATCTTCTAAGAATCCTTAGTAGAAGAAGTATGATGGGAGAACAATGAATGTAGTGACATTTCTTCTTCAAAAATGGTTGCTCCATTTGTTGTATCTTCATCTTTGCAACAACATCTTGTGCAATAAATGATGTCTCTTCACATTCTACTTCATAACCTGTAGATGAAGCATTCGAATCAAAGAGATTTGTAACAATAGGAACTCGTGTTGAAGATTTTTCCAGTTTATCTTCTTGAACAACTTCATCAAAGAGAGTAGAGGCCGAAACAATAGGAGAGAGAGAACATGTATAGATGTCCATAGGCTCACTCAATGCACCATTCTTCTGCTTATCAAGAGCCTTGTCCAAGTTGGACCATATCTCAAATGGATAATATGCAGAACCAATCAAGTAGTGCATGCATGGAGACATGGCTAGACACATAGCTTCGAATGCTCTGTCACAATCATTTAGCCAATGATTTTTCTCTTCATAAGACTCTGGTTCATTCTCAACACCAATGGAAAAATCATAGAAACCTTGTCTCGTGAGATATGAACACATTATAGAATTCCATTTTGCATAACTGAATGGAGTAAGAAGAGGAACTTTCGAATCCATGTAGAAGCTATTGTACCTGCAATAAAAAAATCTCAATCACTCAGGAGGGGATCTACACTAACAGATTCGAACCCTGCTTGATAGTAGGTGCATTCGGGAGAGCATCACACCCTGGATAGACTCCAATGGATTTCTACAATGGCTTCAATGCAATGGTTCCAGGGACTTCTGTGGTTTCTCCACTACTTCTGGCACACCACTAAAACAATCTATTGGTTCGAATAATAGCTCCAAGAGATCTAGTACCATGTAAAATCTCTATCACAGTAGGATCTAGATACTATAGATGCCTCACAATTGAAAGATTTAAGTTACTATGCAAGATATTAGTGCAGAAACAATTCTGGAAAAACAAATGATCAAATCTAATTACAAATAATCAAAAACCAGGAAAACAAATGATCAAAAACCAGAATTACAAATGATCAAATATCAAAGTTTTTTAACTGTCCATAATTACAATGAGTTTGGATCATCCTTATATAGGAATAGGAAGAAATAAAATTCCTTAGGAGGCTTGACATGTGGCTAGCTTACATTTGACCCCAATCCCCCCTAGGTTGACTAAGGAGCTCCCAAATCATCTCAAACCCTTACGAATTTCTCATGTGAACATTGGGAATGCTTTGGAAGACTCACCTAAGGCTCACACATGTGAGGTAGGTGGGTGGTGGGTGGTTAGGTATCCAAGGAGAGGCCAAAATTAGCTAATTTGGGCTAGATGACTAGATACAATGTATGGGTGCCTTTGGTCAACAACATTTCCTTAAAACATGGAAACAAGGAGCCTTAGGAAAAATAGGTCCAATAAATGCATGAGGTGGTCATCATGAGGGTGCCTTACATGCATTTGGCCACCTTTGTACCATATCTTTGGACCATACTTTGTGGATAAGTCTCAATTGAGCCTAACTAACTTATAACAACCTTGTTCACACCTTGGGATGCAATAATTAACTAGTTAAGGACCATTTAATAAATAATGTGATAATGACTAAGGTCCTAGGTGTAATATTTCTCTAACGGAACACAATATCTGTATCCATACAACATCTTTACTTTCACGGGTGATTGTTACGTATTCAAATTTTGTAGTTGAGAGTGCAATTGTGGCCCGTCTCTTGCTCATCCAATTCATAGCTCCTCCAAATAGGTTAAACACATACCCACTTGTAGATATTCTATGATCAAGATCTCTGTCCCAATCTGCATCAACAATGCCTTGCACATCTATAAATCTGTCTAGCCTAGGTCTTACTTGATAGTATATTGCATAATACATGGTGCAACACAAATACATGGATACCCTCTTTACAACTGTCTAGTGCTTCTTCCCTAGTTTTGACATATATCTACTAAAAAATCCCACTACATGGACAATGTTTGGTCTAGTAAATACCATTACATACATCAAACTATCAATAACACTAGGAGATGGAACTCGTCACATGTCTCTGCAAGCTAAAGAAGTCTCTTTATGGTCTAAAGTGATTTCCTAGGATGTGGTGCCAAAAGTTCGACGCATACATCCTTGGAATAGGTTTTGTGAGAAGCAAGGTTGATCACTATGTATATTCCGAGCATGTGGTGAGCACTACATTAATATAGTGTTGTATGTCGATGCCATGTTGCTGATTAGAAACACCATGAATGTCATCAATGATGTGAAATTGAAACTATGCTCCAATTTTGACATGAAGGATCTCGATGCTACTAACTTCATTATGGGGATGGAGATTAAAAGAGATCTTGCAAACATGAAACTCTAGTTAAATAAGAGAAAATATATTGAGGCAATATTGTAAAGGTTTAGTATGCATGAATGTAAATCGATCAAGGTCCCTATTACTCTAGGTTTAAATTATCTGCATATCAGTGTCCCAATGCATATATATGTAGATTTGTTCTTCAAGGTATCCATGTAGAAATGTTGTCTTCACATCCATTTGATCTACTTCAAGATCAAAAGCAACAATAGTAGACAAAATAAATCTAATAGAAGTTAATCTAGCAATATAAGAATATTTTTCACTAAGATAATATCCCTCTACATGGGAATATCCCTTTGCTACTAAGTGGCCTTTGTACTTTTCCACTTTACCTTCATCATTCAACTTCTTCTTAAACAACCATTTGCTACTAGTGAATTTTCTTATAGTTGGAAAATCAACTAGATCCCAAGCTTTATTTTTATCCAAGGCATCCATTTCTTCAAGCATTGCCTTCTTCTAGATTTTACTATACCCTAACTCCACTGCTTCCTTAACAGTTCTAGGATCATCATTTGTAATTAATAAAGAAAAAAAGAGAACGAAAATCAAGTGGGGGATACCTTTATGGTTACCTTCTTTCCCGAGATGATCTCTTCAAATGTGGAGTATGAGGCTCTTTTTCTTCTATTGAGTCATATTCTTCAGCCTTCAACTCAAACTCTATATTCTCTAGTTCATTTTCTCTTGGCACGACTTCCTATTTGGGAAAAAGATTTAACCTCTCTAAAAAAAACATCCCGACTAAAAACAATCTTCTTAGTAACTAGGTTCCAAACTTTGAACCCTTTCACACAATCTTTATAACCAATACAGATACATTTTTAGTTTTATTATCCACCTTACTCCTTTTTTTCATTTGGAACATGTACATAATTATCACACCCAAAAACTTTCAGATGTTTGAGTGATGGTTTCTCACCAGTCCATACCTCATGCCGAGTTTTCTCAACCAATGCTGGTGTGGATGATTGATTTACCAAGTAACATGTAATATCCACCAACTCTACCCATATTTTTTGTCCTAACATGGCACCATTGAGCATGATCCTTACATTTTCCTTCAAATCCCTATTCATTGCTTTTGCAACTCCATTCTATTGAGGCATGTATAGAGTAGTCTTCTTCCTTTCTATTCCACACTTCTTACATAATTCCTCAAATTCATTTCGATAGAACTCTCCATCATTATCTGTCCTCAACACCTTTATTTTATTCTCTATTCAATTCTCTACAAGATCCTTAAAATTATTTAAATTTATCAAATACCTCATATTTCTTTCAGAGGAAATAAATCCACGAGTCCCTTGAGAATTTATCTATAAATGAAATTTAATACATATATTTACTTAATTATGGAATAGGAACGGGTCCTAACACATCACCGTGTATTAAATCTAAAATTCCCTTTGCTCTTGTAGCACAAGATGAAAATATTACTTGATTATGTTTTCCATATATTCGATGTTCACATAAATTAAATTTTAGTGTGCAATCAAACATGCCTTCAACCATATCTTTACCATGTAATGCTTGAAATCCCTTGTCTCCAATATGTCCTAGTCTTTGATGACATAACATTGTATTTTTTCCAAATACAGTAAGGGTTTTGTCTTCTTTATTTCCACCCTTAGGAACAACAAAACTGTTACACCCATCGATCATAGTGCTTCCCAATATCTTGTATAGAGTCCCATTCTAGAATCCCTTCATCAATACCATTGATTCTCGAACCATTTTGCATGTTTCTTTTGCAAACACAGTTTATATGCCTACATCAACCATCTTATTGAGGGATATCAAGTTTCTAGCTAGCTCTAGAATGTGAACCCCAAGGAGAGTTATAATCCTCCCATCCTTGAGAAAAAACTTAAATATTCCACTTCCTATGATTCTAGTCGTTGAGTCATCTCCTAAGAAAACATCACCTCCATTGTACTTATCATATTAACAAAACCACAACCTACTAGGAATCATATGAAAAGATGCGCCTGATTCAATCAACGATACTTCACGATATGAATGGGTACATGTAGATACCAGGTACACATCCCCTCCTTATTTTAAGGATGTATTCACCTCTATGGAAGGGGCATCATTAGATCTCTTTGTTTTATCAACATTTTTAGATTTACAATCTTTCTTATAATGATAAAATTTACCACATTTCCAACATTTCCCCAAATATTTTCTTGGAGATTTAGATATACCTTTAGATTTAGATCTCCCCTTGAATACTTATGTTTATTTCTATCTTGGGGATGACCTTTCACAAACAAGGCATCCGTGCCATCATTTTTCACCTTATTTTCTCTAATAAAAAAGAGGCCAGTATATCATCAAACTTCAATGTGGTATGAGTTACACTACCGATAGCTACAACCAAATTGTCCCAAGAATATGAAAAAGAACATAATAATGCAATACACTTATCTTCTTCCTCCATTTTAATATCAATAAAAACAATTTTACTTACCAGAGTATTAAATCCATTTAGATGATCCATCACTGAATCGCTATCATCCATCCTAAGATGATAGACTTTGATTGATACAAAATCTCTAACTTATCCCACAACTTCTTTGTGCTGTATTCCATAGCGACATTCAACAATACCAATCCTGAGTCAAATCATATTTATCACCTTTCTTTCTAGCTTCTCTCAATATTCTTTCACCATAACAAGTAGGTTGCGTACCTAGATCCACAACAACCCACTGTTCTCGATCTACAAGAATATCTTCCATTTTGAGATTCCATAGCTCAAAGTTATGACCATTAAATTTCTCAATCTTGATTCTAGAACTACTTGCCATTCTCTTTTAGCGGATGAATCACCATTGCAAAGCTCCCACTAGACCCATGCTTATCATAGACTCAAGATAAAATTGCTCTATTAAATGAGTCAAACCCTTAGCAATAAAGGCTTCCCCTTGAAACCAATAATCAAGATTTGATACCACATGTAAGTTTTAAACCTGTGAAATGAAAAAATGCATATAGATTCTTAATAAAAACAAATATTGAAATAATGACACACACAATACACATAGATTTACCTGGAAACCCTTAATCCGGAAAATAACAAAACTTAGAGTCACACCTCTCTCTTTTCTCATTGTATCTTCTTAACCATTTATAATACAATATTTAGGTATTTTGCAACATCCAAAACCCTAATCCATTGACCGAGATTAGATTACAACCTCGACCCCTTAACCATGATTAAATTACTCATTTCTGAAGAAAAAAATAGCTCATATTATTATTATTATTATTATTTTTTTTCCAGGGCATTGCCTCAAACTCCAACATTGTTGATTGGTGCTACCCTCATGCAAAGAAGATAACACATATCCAACATGGTTAAGGGTTATATGTATTGGCCTATCAATTGTCACCCAGGGTGATTGGAAGTGATCTATAATTTCACTTAGGTTGGTCATGTATTATGACAAAAAACTAACATAGAATTTAATGTAGATAATAGTATATACTTTCCATGGGAGTGTAACACCATTTTACTCAAGTGGTTGGACCATTGAGTGAATCATCATACCATTAGAATTTCCGTTAGGTTTGCATAGATTTAAGTATACATGGAATATCTAAGTTTAAAGCATAATTTTAGCATACATATTCTCTTCCCCATTCATGTATCATACAATTCGTTTTTATAGATTAACAAGAGACTAGAAAGTAGGTTCTCCTTAATTTCCTTTTAGTTATATTAGAGTATTATAATTAATATACATTGTTTAAGAATATCACAAAACAAAAAATATATTGGGTATGTATAGGTCTAAGGTCCATAGGTTTATGTTAGAGTATAGGTGATTTGATAATGATCCCACCAACTAAAGTACATGTAACATAACATGGACATGGAAACCATAAGTTATCTCACTCATATCTGTTGCAAGTTAAACAATTCATTATGTAGTTAATTATATGCATATTAGATTTAGGTAGCCTTTTTCTTTAGGAACTGTGTTAGGATATTTAGACACTTAGAAGTTAGTTAAGATAAACTTGGTATAATGTGTCTTACAATTTCTTTAGTATGCATTTGTACTTATGTAATCCGATGGTCACGATATGTTCTAAATATAGAGTGATCCGACGGTTCATCGTCACCTCAATCATAATGACGTTTGATCTATGGATTAGCACCCAATTGGTACATGATTTCTATTTAAAGAGCACGAAGGGTCATTTGCTTGATGGCTGATTGTGATAAACTTGTATGTAAAATATTTTTTCCTTTTCTTAATATATTGCCCCAAGTAGCTATTTGGATGGGGCCATGGATTGTTTCCCTCTATGAAGGTTTTAACCATGCAAAACATCGGTATGTTGATATGTGATATGTTTGTGTGAGTGGTTGCTCAAGGTGTTCGATATTCTAGAAATACCCTATGTTAGTTGAACATGGTATCAAAGTGCTTATGAAGTCCCACTTCCATTGTTGATTGAGATCTTGAACCAATGTAGCCATGTGCATCAAAGGTTTTATGGATTCTACTATTTCTATGTATTTTTTTGGCTAAGAGAAGTGTTCCATTGTGTTTGGAGTATTTCTTATAATTGGAAACATTTTTTCATTTCACTTGAAAATGTTTATGTTTGTCCAATATACAACCATTTTACAATATCTAGATGTATACTATTTACATTTATGGATTTTTAAAATCTTTCTAATATTCTTTCATACTCTATCTTGGTTTTCTATTTTATTCCTAGTTTGTTACCTTTTCATTTTGTGTATGCTCTTTTCATGCACTCTGTGAGAATTTGGAAAATTAGAAATGGAGTGGAAATGGTTTTCTTGATTGCATATCCTCTTTTCCGTGTGCATTGTTGTCATGTCCCCATCCATTAATTTAACCAACAAAGGGGGACATGAATGGATTATAGGCTTCTAAATTTCTCCCAACGGTCATATTATGAATTTATAAAAATTCAAAATGTGTGTGTAGATGTAAATAAAAACACAACGGAAATAACTCTATACACACACACACAACACATGCATTTACAAGCATAATTATCACAGGGATAATCATAAAATCATTGCACATCAGATACAAAGAGAACACTTATCTCAAACAAAGAATATCCAAGCAATTGGTTGTGTAAGAGCAATTTTCCATCCAACCTTAGGAAATCTATCTAGCATATACTCTTTCAACTGAGAGGCCATCCCCAAGCTGGGCTATGAGGCCACGAAGGATAAGGACACATCTATAAACTTCTCTCTCTCTCAAACAATAATCCATTCTTCTCTCTATACTTAGACAAATGCTCATACAGATCTCTACATGAATCTCACTCAGCCATCACAATCTTGGATCCAACAATACTTGACCCACACAACATCCTTCTAGGCTCAAGAACCCCCTTCACTGATCCATGACTCTCTCAGGTGATCCATCTTGTTAGGTGCTTACTAGTGTGTGCATAGAAGGAGTCAAACTTGCTATATGCTATTGGAGAACCATATGTAGCCTTAATTCATGGATTCTCAAGCATGCAAAAGTAGAATAAATCAAAGGCTGAAGGTTCCTATCCTTCCTAACTTCAATGCTCACCTACAACCATCTCTTTTCCCTTCAAATTTATAGCTCTATTTCCAAATTCGATTTTTCTAGGTAGTACACAGTCTAGTATTTGGTAATGGTAGGAACAACATGAAAGAGAACTCTACATAGTGTATACATTTGCATGATAATAGGAAAAATGAGTGAATGAATCCAAAAGATAGGATGGAATGGTGACAAGACAACTGGCATAACTGCTGACCATAGAATAAAAGGACCCTTACAAATGTCATAGAAAGATATCCATCCCATACTTCCATAACTACATGAGAGGAATTTCCTCACCAACCTCACACTTTCATTCAATGATTGGATTTGATAGTCAAAATGAAGTAATTAGCTCATTTGAAGAACATGGAAGCAATTAGATGAGTTCTAAGGTTTAAACTTGGCAACAGGGTAATTTTTAGGGGCGAAATTTAGCCAATTGGCTATTTTTTGGGCATTTTTTCAAAAAATAAATTCGCTATTTGGTCATTTTTAGACTCTAATATTGCCTATATTTACATAAAATATGTTTTTTTAGCATAATATTCGCCAAAAATTACATGTTTCAGTAGTAAATTGTAGGTTTTGTATTTAATATTCGCCTACCTATCTATATCTATTTTTTTCCAATCCAAAATAATCGCCCATAATACTTTACTTAAGTGTAATATTAGAATCCTTAAAAAATACCCTGCTTGGCAATAGAGGATTTAATCTCCCATATGCCTTATTTCCAATTCCCCTCTAGTGGAATCATAGCCCCTCCAGTGTTCTTTACATATCCATCTTAGACCATTTTTTTTCCAATAGAATATTTACATAGCTTTCGAGTTAGCATGACAAGCCAACCATACAGTCCAATGAGAATAGTTACATCATCCATGCCTAACCAATCACTAGTCAAGCCTTGGCCTTGAGCTCTGCACTAGGAATCCATACTAACATATTTACATCATTTACATAATTTTGATTCAATACATTCCAAGTAAAAATTGGGGGTATTACAATCCCCTCCCCCTTAGAATAACACCATCCTCGGTGTTTGCTCAAAATTATAACAAAATTGATATGCCTCTCTCATAGAATTATCCAACTCCCATGTAGCCTCATTGGTACCAAAGTGCTTCCATTGCACCTTTACTTGTCCAATGGCTCGGTTCTGGAGCAATGTTACCTTAATGTCAAGGATGCATAGTGGATTGGTTTGGAACTCTCCTTGAGTTCCACTTGGATCACATCCCAATCAATGACATGGTTAGGATCATGTACATATTTCTTAAGCAAAGAAACATGAAAAACATTATGAGCTTGTTGTTGCTGCAACATCCCTCCCCAAAATTTTGTAGATATTGGAGCGGCCAGGGTATTTTTTAAGGATTTTAATATTACAATTAAGTATAATATTATAGGCGATTATTTTGGATTGGAAAAAACATTGATATAGATAGGTAGGCGAATATTAAATACAAAACCTACAATTTACTAATGAAACGTGTAATTTTTGGCGAATATTATGCTAAAAAAACATATTTTATGTAAATATAGGCGATATTAGAGTCTAAAAATGACCAAATAGCAAATTTATTTTTTGAAAAAATGCCCCAAAAATAGCCAATTGGCTAAATTTCGCCCCTAAAAATTACCCTATTGGGGCCCGTCCTTTTACCTCTTTTATAAAGTTACTTAGGAGTTAAAATTTCCTTAGAAGTTCTTTCATACTTAGTTTTTATAAGAGAAACCTTTCTTTTTGAGTTTATTGATCTTTTTCTTCTAAGTCGAAACTCAAGTTTTTCACCGGCAACAGCGGAAGAACTCCAGTTTTTTACCCGCAACGGTGGAAGAACTCAAGCTTTTTACCCGCAATGGCAGAAGAACTCATAAAGTTCGGCCGCAACGGGCACCTCTTTTATCAAGACTTCTGACCTTGTACTTTTCGGGCAAAATCACCAAGTCCATCCGAAACTCCGGGCGAACTCAGCGAATCCTCCCGCAACGGCGGACCAACTCCGGAATTCTCGCCGCAACGGCGGCAGGTTCTCATCATTATTTTGCCAAGGCACAAAGCAAAACTTTGGACAAACTTGGCAAGTCTCCTTGCAATGGCGGAAAAATCACGAAGTTTCGTCGCAACGTCGGAACAAGTCCCAATCTTTGGCCGCAACGGGCGCGTTTTCTTTTTTGAAGTCTCGGAGCCAGTGATCGTCGGATCATCCCGGTAAGTTCCCCCCCCGCAATTTTGGGCGAACTTGTGGAACTCTCCCGCAACGGGCGGACGTTTTATTCAAGTCGCAAAACCTTCAACTTCGGGTGGAACTTACGAGTTCCCCACCGCAACAACAGACAAACTTAGCAACTTTAGTCGAAATAGCGGATGGAACTTATGAGTCTTCGCCGCAACGTCGGATGAGTTCATATTTTACTTCCTATTTTAGCGGTTACACTTAAATGCCAAACGTGCCGAGGTGACCCTGCCGTACGCGCTTTTAACGCCGTTTTAAAGCCTCCACCAACCTATTAATTAATTGCGCGTGTCAACTCTTATATAAGGTTTTGGGGAGTTTGTTTTGTTTCTATTGATAGAATTTGTTTTGGAGAACACCATTTCGAAGCTGTTAGACTGCTCCAGCTCAGCTCACCCGCAGCATAGTCAACCTCCGCGAGACCAACAATATTTTGCCAGGTAGGTGGCTCCGCCACTGTTTCGTTTTACTGCTAAATGTGTAAATCTTTTCTTGGTAACGATACCCCATGTGAGCTGCATGGCCGGTAGACGTTCTGCATGTGTTGTTATTTTGGCCATTCCCAAGCCTATAATTTCTAACCATAGACCCTTTCAGCTTTCCCCTAAGTCCCTTGAACCTACGAGATTCAACCTTCCTGGGCGGCTTTTACCCATCGCACCACTCGCGCTTTCGTCTGAGGAAATCCTGAACACATAAAAAACTCAGTTAGCGTCCCCCCGAAATTACTTATCATGGATGTGAGAAGTATAGTTCTGCTGAAACAATATTATTTTTAATTTGGCAGTATTACATATTATCATATTGATCCTATGTTTTAAAATTCTTGCGTCTTGCTCCATTTTCTGTACTCTTTTGCAATCTTATGTTTATTCATGCGTAGTTTCTTAACAGGATTAAGCTAGAATGCCGAAGGGTACCAGAAAGACAGCTAAGGTGGCTGAGCCGGAACCAACAGAGCCAAGAGTTGAAACTCTGTTTGAGGATACCAAGCCCACCACAGGTGTCCCTCCTGAAGTCAAATGGGGAGATGTTTATCGTATGCTCAGAGACCAAGACATCCTAGGAGCACTCTTGGAGGAGGAGCACATCTATCAGAATATCAGAAGCTTTGGTATATCCAAAGCTTCCACACGTCCTGAGCTCTTTCCTTGCTCAGAAGTGATTGGATGGATCCTGGAGCACGCAAACCCAGAAACAAGAGTGTTGTATGATAACAAAGGAGAGGCATTCACCTCGTTCCACCCAGCCTACATTGCAGCAGCCTACAAATTACCGCGTTCTCAACAGCCACTGAATGATGAGTGGCTGGGGCAGATGGACAACCTTGAAATGGATAATAAGCTGCTAATTAAAGGAAAGAACCTTAGGAAAAGAGACAATGATGAATATGAAGTTCAAAATCTGAGGGCCCCTTTTCGGATGATCGCCCTTATGTTCATTAGAGAGATTTTGAGGTCTAAAAATGGCCTCCTAAGAGATGTACTACAAAAATATGAGATATATTAAAATATTATGAATTGGGGGTTTTATGGGGTAGGTATATATGACAAGTCACCTCCCACACTATTTTCTATGCACAATATAAATAACCATGGTTGAGTTGCTTTTTAAAATTCATTAGAAATAAAATTAATAAAATAAGTCTACATTGATGTGACTAAGATTCATTGTAAATTCCCAAAAATTTATTGTCCTTTAGCATTTATTTGTCTTGAACTTGCAAATGAAATTAAATAATAAAAGATATTTTTAAGAACTATTTTTTTAATTTTATGTTGACTTTTTATATTTAGTACTTTTCTCATGAATTTAATATAATGTAATTTAATTGAGAATTTATTTACATGTAAAATGTTAATAATATTATTATAATCCACATTGCATTGTTATTATTATTTATTAAATCTATTATTATTCTTTATTAGTTTGACATTATGTTATTAAATAGAATGGAATGAATATATAATTTAAAATTAAAAGCATAAAAATGATAATATATTATTTTATAAAAAAATGTGAAAGGACTTTCTTTATGAATTAAGAGTACTTCACTTGAAAATGACAATAATATTATTTTATGAGAATGTGTGAAAAGACATTCATTATGAGTACTTTACTTGAAAATGACAATAATATTATTTTATGAAAAGACTATCATTATGAGTACTTTACTTTATGACTTAAAAGTACTTACACCACTACCTTGGTTAACTATGTGTTTTCATCCACCATAGAAAATTTGACAAATAAGCATTCTTAACTCATGCAATGCCACCTCACCAAGGGGGATGATGTCATCTACTAGAATGTGATTGGTTGTTTTTTATAGTACATTTTCTTTGTTTTGAGGCCATATTTTGACCTCAAAATTTCTCTAATAAGCAGAATTTTTGGCATGGCTGATGGAACCGTTTATAGGATCCAATGGGACCCCATAATCCATTACGTAACATTCAAGGGAACTGTCTTTGATTGGGAAACTATCCTTTGAGATAGTTTATCATCCGCCGTAGCCACAATCAAAGAAGGGATGGCTATGAAGAATTCAGAATTCTACATGTCTTCATATCTTGTTGATTGTATTTTGGAAAAAACTCCCTTTTCCAAAGCTAGGATGCATTTGGGACCAGTCCAACACCTCGGTCTATACTGCCTATAAGGTACTGTGGGCTCAGAATTACAGGATGCATTACAAACTCATCTGTGAGGAGTTCATCATACCTCTGTATGAGCAAATGTTTAGTGACGAAACTAATTGCTTATTAGAGAATGCCATGGCAATGCTGGAAAATTATGGTGATTTCTATTTTTCAGAAGACGGTACTTATATCAGAATGTATGGAGGCTCCTAGCCACCATATATCTTTCCCAGATATGCTACTGACTATATAGTCTTGAAATAAGCAGTTAGGAAAGTTTTTCTTGATGGAGTCGGAGGATTTTTGAATAAATTGAAGAAGGCTTCGTTCCCTTCTCTGCCATTCTATGTGGGAGCTTATAAGTTCTCAGGGGTTGCATTAGCTGAGGAATTCATTCAAGAGCTGAAGGGTTTTCATTTCGGAGAAGCAATATTTCATAGAAATGACAGATGAAACAAAGTTGCAGAACATTGTAAAGAATTGTACGCCCACTTTGATTATGCCCATTATTACGATCAGGATGAAGAGATATATAGGGGAATCAACAACATGATTGAGTTGCAAATTTGCCGCCACAAAGGTGGAGCTAGTTCTAGCTCTACCATTGTCCAAAGTTCCCAAGAAGCCAAGTTGCAGAAAGAAAAGGAAGTAGAGGAATCTCTAGCTAATGAAGAGAAAAGGCTAAAGGAGGAAGCAGATAGAATCCAGAAAGAAGTTGTCGACAAGTTGTGAAGGGAGCAAGAGCAAGCTCTTAAGATTCAGGAGGCAGAAAATCCTAGGCTGCAAAAAGAAGAAGCCCAAAGGCTTCGGGATCAAGAGTTAGAAGAGGCAAGATTGCAGCAAGCTGCCAAAGAGTAGGAAGAAAGGGAGGCAGTGGAAAATCAGCTAAAGGCTAAAGAAGAAGAAAGACGGTGCGAGGCCGAAGAAGAAAACAAGGCCAATGAAGATGCATGAGATGATGATCCTAAAACATAGGACATGGATGTAGGCTCATCCCAAATAGTACAGACCCCACCCGCTGAAGAGAATGTCCCCATAGAAAATCTCCCACTGATCCCTTTCACCCCATCAAAGGATCATACTGTGTCCCAGTGGAACAAATTTGTATATAAGAAAGACAGGAAGTCTATTGTGTTGAAGTCAGAGACAAGTTTAAAAAGACCTTTTGAGTCGGACATCGTCACCCATCATGAAACTACTGTTATGCAAAACACGAAGCAAGCTCCTATGGCTATGGCATCTGCTATTGTAGCAGCATCCAAATCAAGTGAGGACAATGTAATCAATATAGTCAATAAGTTCGAGTCAACTAAGAAAAGGGCTCATATGCCGCAGCACACCGTGGCCAATGAGCAGTCCTATAGGGAGCTCGTAATAAAGAAACATGATCACCTTCTGTCCGATCATAAGGAGTTGTTAGA
The DNA here is from genome assembly GCA_027924585.1 of Larix kaempferi. Taxonomy (NCBI): domain Eukaryota; kingdom Viridiplantae; phylum Streptophyta; class Pinopsida; order Pinales; family Pinaceae; genus Larix; species Larix kaempferi. The sequence goes on along the minus strand of BSBM01000541.1, from coordinate 6,969,667 downwards.
TAAATATCAACACCTGGAGGAGGAAAAAGAGCACCTGGCAGTCCAAATGATGGTACTTGAATCAGAGAAAAATGACTCCGAAGCTAAAGTTGTCCAATTAGAAGAAGATAAGCAGTTGTTGGTTGAGCAGCTAGAACAAGCAAACAATAGAGCAATGGATATGACTCTGTTTCACGAGAAAACCTGTGATGTGCTTAAGCAGATGCATGAGAAGCAAGAACTGCTTACTGAAGAAGTTTGCAGGCTAAAGGCCATGCTGGACAGAATGAAGGAAATCAATTCTGAAGCTGTCAGGCTAAGAAACAAGTACACACGAGTAAAAATAGATTTTTTAAGACAGATGGAGTGGAGAGAAGTGTTCGGGTACACAAGGCACTACCAAAGGACCGAACACCAAGAGAAACCACTTCACACAAATAGATCACAGATCAACACACCGATGTTTTGACGTGGTTTAAACCCTCTTGAGGGAAACACTCCACGGCCCCAGCCAAATAGCTTCTACGAGACAATTTATTATGCAAAGAAAGAAAGTTACAAATGAGCTTCTCATAATCGATCAACTAAACAATGACCCTCTATGCTCTTTAAATAGAGATCATGGACCAATTGGGTGTTAAGCCACAGATCAAGGTTAGGTTTGATCTGAGAGAAGTTGAGCCGTCGGATCACTCTATGTCGGGAACATATCATGACCGTCGGATTAAGTATTTACAAATGCATACTAATGCATACTAAAGAAACACACTATCCCTAACAGATATATTACACAAGTTGATCTTAACTAACTCCTAAGTGTCTAAATATCCTAACATCCCCCCTTAAGAACAACTTGGGATAGGATTGAAGGATTTACAAAAGTGACACTATTAGGAGAAGGAAGGAGGCATTAGAGCCTATCCCCCCTTAATGACAAGTTCCTGAACTCCTAACATAGATCGAAGTTTAGAAAACTTCGCTTCTGTAAGAGACTTGGTGAAGATGTATGCAACTTGATCATCTGTAGGGAAAAATAGCACTTCAAGAACACGATCATGAACAAGATTTCTGATGAAGTGCATATGTAGCTCAATGTGTTTGCTGGGTTGATGTAGAACTGGATCTTTGGCAAGCTTGATGGCACTTTGGTTGTCGCACCAAAGTGGAGTAGGCTGCTGCTTCTCGAATCCAAACTCTGAAAGGATCTGTCGAAGCCATAAAGCTTCCTGACTGGCATTAACTGCGGCTTGATATTCTACTTCTGCTGAAGAAAGAGAAAGAGCTTGTTGTTTCTTACAAGCCCAAGTGATAGGTCCAGATCCCAGACTGAAAACATAACCTGCAGTAGAATTTCGATCATCAGGGTCGCCGGCCCAATCTGAATCAGTGAAACCAACCAACAAAGGTTCCCCCCCCTGTACTGTAATGAATCCCAAACTGAACTGTACCTCGAATATATCGAAGTATTCTTTTAGCTGCTTTCCAGTGACTTTCATGAGGTGTTTGCATATAACGGGAAACACGACCAATGGAAAAGGAAAGGTTAGGATGGGAATGAGTCAAGTATAAGAGACTACCAACAAGCTAACGATACAAGGTGGCATCGACTTCAGGTGAAGTACAAGTGGCAGAAAGTTTGACTCCAGACTAGAAGGGAGAAGGGGCTGGTGTACAATCTTCCATGTGAAAGCGACGAAGAAGGTCACAAGCATACTTAGACTGAGAAAGAAAGATTCATTCTTTGGTTTGCAGGACTTGGAGACCAAGAAAATAATGCAAATGTCCTAAGTCTGACATTTCAAAATTTTGTTTAAGACTGGATTTCACATGGGTTATAAGCTTAGGGTCACTACCAGTAAGAATAAGGTCATCAACATATAGAACAAGTATAATGAGATGGTGTCCTACTTTCTTGGTATAGACATTGGGGTCAGAATGGCATCTAGAAAAACTAGTGTCAAGGAGAAAGTTATCCATTTTGGCATACCAAGCTCTAGGAGCTTTCTTAAGGCCATATAAGGATTTCTTAAGGCGGCAGACAAGGCTAGAGTTATTCTGAACATAGCCAGGAGGTTGTTCCATGTAAATTTACTCCTGTAAATCACCATGTAAGAAGGCAGACTTGACATCCATTTGATGGACTTTCCATTTGTGTAAGGCTGCAAGGGAAAGAACAAGGCGGATGGAGTTCATTTTTGCGACAGGAGCAAAGGTTTCATTGTAGTCAATCCATTCAACTTGGGAAAAACCTTTGGCAACTAACCTTGCCTTAAGTCTTTCAACACTTCCATCTGATGCATACTTAGTTCTGTAGACCCATTTATATCTGACAAGTTTCCTTCCTTTTGGAAGAGGTACAAGACCCCAGGTATCGTTCGCCATTAAGGAATAATATTCTTCATCCATGGCTGCATCCCAATCTGGATTCCCTGAAGCTTCTGTAAAAGTTTCTGGATCATGATTCTCGGAAACTTGAGCCAAAAGAGAAGAGGCTCGCTGAAACTGAGAACGTGTTCGACGTTGATCTCTAGGATCACCGACAAGATCACCAGCTGCTTCACATGTTGAACGGACCCATCGAGGAAGCACTTGTGCTGGTGCAACTGGAGGAACATGAGCAGGCGGAGGTGGATTTTCATCCTCACTGTCATCATCCTCAATGGAGTTGGAAACCTGTCAAGGAAGTTGGAAGAAGAAGAAGAAGGCACAAACTCCGAATTAGGCTCGCAGGCCAAAGATGGCACAATCGCCGAGTTAGGCTCGCAGGCCAAGAGATTTTCATCAAATTTAACATCTCTTCTAATGATTATATCATGAGAATGTGGTTGAACAAGTCTATAACCTTTTACATTTTTAGAATATCCAACAAATATGCACTTTTCACTTTTAGGCTGCAATGCTTTTTGTTTTTCATCCGGAATGTGAGCCCATGCTTCACTACCAAACACACGAAAGTGACTTACATCAGGTTTAGTTTTACTCCATGCTTCTTCTGGTGTTATACCTTGTAATGCTTTAGTGGGGGTGCGATTAATTATGTAATTTGCACAATTAATGGCTTCAGCCCAAAATTGAAGACTTAGTCCCTTAGATTGGATCATACAATTAACCATTTGTTTTAAAGTGCGGTTCTTCCACTCAGCTACACCATTTTGTTGTGGTGTATATGGAACAGTGTGTTGTTGTTGGATGGCTTGTTTAGTGCAGAAAGTAGTGAACTTATTGTTAACATATTCTCCTCCATTGTCAGATCTTAACTTAATAATTTGATGACCAGATTGTTTTTCCACAAGGGCCTTGTAGGCCCAGAACATGTTAAATACTTCTCTCTTAAGTTTGAGGAAATACTGAACCCAAGTGCATCTGATGTAATCATCAATGAAGGTTAAGAAATATTTGAAACCAGAAAAGGAAGTAGATGGAAGAGGACCACACAAGTTTGGAAAGAATATGATAAATGCATTGTTTGCCTTCCCTTTCAATCTTACATTCTGCACATAAGAGTTTAAGAGTTTTGTACTTAGATAAATAATCTTGAATGCATGAAAAGTCACTTGGATTTAAAGAAATCAACTCATTTTCGAGTTGGTGACCTTGAATTTCATTGTGTTTACCAAACACAGATTTCAACTTGTCCCAAGCAGCATCAGGTTTATCAATTCCAGATATGTGGAATCGCAAATTAGTAGAGATTGAGATCCCAATCAATCCACGAGCTTCATCACATTTATTTGCCCATTTTATTTTCTTATCATCATCAGTAGGTTCTGTTTCTTTCCCTGAGGTAATTCTAAAAAGTCCCCTACTTTGTAGAACATCCTCCATACGAGATTTCCATGAGAAATAGTTGGAATTGTTAAGTAGAATATCACAAGGGGCAGCCATATTTGTAAATTAATGGCTGTAAAATAAAAAACCAATAGTCTAGATGTGAAGAGCTAAAAGAAATAGGTGGTTTAAAAAAAACGACACTGAAAACTGACTATGTATGATGAAGTTATGCTCGAACAAAGAAATTGTTGAAGATGTCCCCAATAGTGATGTGGCAGCTAGAGAATGTCCAGCAAAAAAAAGAACCCCCCTATTCCCAAGATGAACCTTTTGACAATTACTTTACAAGAAAGTTGCTTTAAGTGAACCACTTTCGTAAAATAAGTGATTTCACTTTTACAATGATATTACTTTTAAATAGTGCAACAATAAAAAAAAATTAAGTGACTCACTTGTATTTTTATTTTTTATTATTCAAGTGAGATGCACTTTTACAATAAAATAACTTGAAAATAGAAATTGCATGTACTTTTTCTTTTAAAAGTAACTTCCTAAGACTTGAACTCAAGACCTATTAAGGAATAAAGCAACTTTGAACCAAGTGAGCTAGATTAAAAGGTATGTAAAATATGAGAATGATGAAGGGTTTTTTTTTTTTTTTACTCTTCTTGCTCGGTTTGCGTGCTTGCCCTTTTTCCTGCAAAACACACTACAAATCGAAACGAAAAAAACTTCAGATCTGATGAAATACGCGTTTCTGGAGCAACCGGGAACCGTTTTTGATCAAACGAAAACTATTTCCTAATGGAAACGATGCTCCAGACGCAATGGAACACCTCCCATAGCCCAGAAATGCATAGAAATACCACAACTAGAAACCCTTTCGAGTTTCGACAACAGCAGTTCAAGATCTAGATCATAACCGGAAGCGACACTTCATAAAAGCTCTGATACCATGTTCGGGTACACAGGGTACTACCAAAGGACCGAACACCAAGAGCAACCACTTCACACAAACAGATCATAGATCAACACATTGATGTTTTGACGTGGTTTAAACCCTCTTGAGGGAAACACTCCACGACCCCGACCAAATAGCTTTTACGGGACAATTTATTATGCAAAGAAAGAAAGTTACAAATGAGCTTCTCATAATCGATCAACTAAACAATGACCCTCCATGCTCTTTAAATAGAGATCATGGACCAATCGGGTGTTAAGCCACGGATCAAGGTTAGGTTTGATCTAAGAGAAGTTGAGCCGTTAGATCACTCTATGTCGGGAACATATCGTGACCGTCGGATTAAGTATTTACAAATACATACTAATGCATACTAAAGAAACACACTATCCCTAATGGATATATTACACAAGTTGATCTTAACTAACTCCTAAGTGTCTAAATATCCTAACAAGAAGGGAAGGTGGATTTCCCCATGCACCTCCCGTTCAAATCGATAGTTGATTTTAAGGAAGATGTAGCCTTCATGGAATTTTGTAGGAACTGCGGCGCTAAACTAATTACTGTGATCCAGGTTACAATGAGAAAATGCAATAGCCTTTATCAAAAGATTCAAGAAGTATATGTAAAGTGCAAGGTTGTATTTTCCCAGACCCTTGATGAATTTCCAAGTAAAGAGCAACGCCTCTCCGATTTAAAAGATGAGCTAAGCGTTCAATTGGAGCATGTGAGAAGAATTGATGTGTTAATCACAAAAGATATCCATCAATGCATCATGCTGCCTTCAGTACACGCTCAAATGCTCCATGAAATCTGCCAGATAGAAATAGTAGAAATGCAAGACATCGAAGTAGAGCTCGACAAGCATGTGACTTCTAAGAAGATCTTGCTCCCTTCACCTGCCAATGTTGTCATAAGAGACACTGGTGTTTGGTTCATCTATATTGCAGAAGAAGATAAGAAGGCAACAACAGTGGCATTAATCAATAAAGTCACATCATCAACAGCGGAGGCACCGGCTGAGACAAAATCACCCTTTGAGATGACTGCTCCAGCTGAAGCAGAGGCACCACCCCAAAGCTAGCTCAGCAGCCATAGTGCATCGAATTTTTCCTTTCCTGTTATCGAATCATAAAGTCAAAGGGACAGTTGTCCTTGTCATTTTTGTTATATAAAGAGTGCCATGAGTCACTTCATTTTTGTAAAACATGTAAAAGAAAATTAAAAGAATTAAAGGAGAGAAGATAGGTGGCAACCCTGGAGGCATTTTGTAAACTTATAAATAGATAGTTAGTGAATAGTACAGTGGACTTTTGGCAGGTGAAAGAATTTTTCTGTCTTGTACGTGAACTATTTCTCTGCATGTATAAGGAATTCGATTTTGCCTAATGAAAGCCTGGGATACTACATTTTTTCCTGAAAGATGTGTTGAATGTGTGCTAGATTAATCTTGTATCAGTCATACACTACTGTGAGATCTTTCCTTACTATTGTGAATTATTTCTCTGCAATGAATGATTCTTCTATTTTCTGTGCAAAGATGTCTGTCTCAAATGAGTAATGGAATGTATTAATTGAATTAAAGTTATCTTTAATATCTTTTATATTCTGCTCTGGATGCATCTTTATGATTAAATAGCTATCTGTCTGATCTTTAGATGTTTCTTTCAGTATATTACTCATATTTAAAGTTTGCTCCTTGCAAGGATAGATTATATTTGTTTATACAATCTTAGATTAGCTTAGATTAGTTACCTGCATTTAGCTTAGGGCACTTGCATATCATCCTTAGAATAAAATACATAAACGGTGGATCGGGCCGCAACCGGTGCTGAGAATAAGAATCTTTAAATCTTACGGTAGCCAGAACTTTTAATTGGACGGATTCCCCAAACCAAATGGTGGGCAATCTAATTGGGCTTGCTTACTGGGGAGAATACCTTGCTGATTGATGCTACGATCTTCGAGGCATCAACAGTTTTTGGAGCTAGAAGGAGGGACACCAATGCATGGATGATAAATGAGACTCTTCTTTAAGAGGAGATCTAACTGGAAACCCGCTTGAAACAGTAATTCCAGGCAATCTAGAGCTTGAAGTAACAAATCAAGAAAATATTAACTATGAATTTTAAAATCAAGAAATGCTATATGCTATACCTTTTGCTAAAGTAGAAAACTTAAGAAGACATACCTGTGCTTATGTTAAGCAGCTTGGCGGTTTAAACGCAATTCCTTTTCTTCCTAGAAGAAGAGCTCCTAGATGGGAAAGACAATATACACGTGATTCAGTTCTTGTTCAGAGCTTTGAAGAATTGGTGGACTTATCTTTAGAGGAAATCACAGAACCCCTTGGAGAAATCGAACTCAAAGATCCTCTAGATCTTGAAGAACCTTTCACTCCAAAGAATTCTACACCTAATACTCCACACGACTCTCCACCTAATTCTCCACAAGGAGCCATGGCTGTACTGGCTTGGAGAACAAGAGGAGCTCTGAATTTTGCTGGACCTTTTCACAACCCACCTAAGAACCTTGAGAAAGTCTTTCCTAAATACGATCCTGGTAAAGGCATCTCTGTTGAAGATCACCTAAAGAGATTTTATTTAGATCTGAGCCTTTTAAATGTGCAGTATGAAGATGTCGTCTGTAGGCTTTTTCCATATACTTTCGAACCGAAAGTTTCTTCCTGGTATTTCAGTTTACAAGCTAGTTCACTATCGAATTGGGAAGAATTTGACAAATGTTTTTTAAAAAAGTATGAAAATCAGAAAAATGTACCTACACTTATGAAATAATTGCTATCCATGAGAATGGAAAGGAAAGAAAAGGTCCAAGAATTCAACCAAAGATTCACCACACTATTAAATAACTTTAGTGCAGCAACTAGACCAGCTGAAGAATCCTTAGTTGAGTACTACACCACAACTCTTGATCCTCCAATAGCAATGTTTGTCAAAAGAACCAAGAAAACTACTTTAGTAGAAAATTTCGAAGAAGCTAGGAAGGTAGAGGAAGAAGCATACACCATTGCTAAACATTTTTGTAGACGTGGAAGCAAAACCAGCGACCACTAAGAAAACCCTGTTGCTTACTAGGAATAAAGATGAGTCATCAACAGATATGGAGAACGTAGTCAAAATGATGCAGAAGTTGTCTAATAAAATTGTAGATCTTGAAAAGGATAAGGTGGCTAGTACGGTTAGGAAACCTTTCAAACCTTTCTACAAGAAAAGGGAAGAAAACGATCAGCTTCATCCGCCTACAAACGACTCTCCTGTTTTGAATTTAAATGAACTAGGAATGGAACATTTCTGTACCTTTCATCAAGAACCACACTCTGAGAAGAGTTGTCTGTAATGGATAAATTCAATGAGCTTGGTAATGAACCAAATGCTGGATGCACAAATACCAGATCAAGACAATCCTCCAGAAGAGCCAAGTCTCGAACTAGAGGAGCCCGCTCCAGACACTACCATGGTGTTATGGGACTGGTTCCCTTTGATTGAGTTAATAGAAGATGACTCTGAGGAAATCCAGGTCTCAGCTGTAAACATTAGCACTCGCAGCAAAGGTTCAATTGCTGATCCGAGTTCAAGCTCGGCTATACCCAAGCCTAAAATATCCAAAGAAGTACCGAAAAGACACATCATGGTTATTCCACCACAACCTAAAGCTAACCACATGCCTACCAAACAACCAAACATTGTGACAACAACTCAACAACCAAAAATCACTTCGAGTAGAATAGATAATCAACCAAAGGTCGTAAAAGAATGTGACATGGGATATGACATAATTGAAGATATCAAGAAAGTGAAAGCAAATGTTACAATATTCGATATGTGTAGTTTTCCTCAGCAACGAAAGAAGTTGCTGCAAGTTCTTGAACTCCAATCTAGTGCGCTGTTAGAAGATACTCAGGAAGATCCTGAAATTAATGAAGCTAGTATTGGTGGGAAATCTAAATCCCAAACATTGCCTTTCCTTTTAACTTTTGAAATTTTCAATCACAATGTGCATAACTGTTTGGTAGATTCCGGAGCATCCTTGAATGTCATGCCATTGTCAATGTGCAAAAGGATTAATGGGAAACCAATTCCATCCCCAGCTTAGATTATCCAGCTAGATAGAACGGCTGTTAAAGTCATTGGGGAAATGAAAGACATCCTTATTAGATTATCAATGGATCCTAGGGTGTGTCAGTTCATCGATGTAATGGTAGTTGATATTCCTGAAGCCTATGGTTTGATCTTAAGCAGAGACTGGTCTACAAAACTCAATGGTTACTTTGTAACGGATTGGTCCCATTTATGGTTACCATATCAGAATAGGCAAAATCAGATTAAAGTTTTGAGAGAACCATACATGAACCAAAATGTAACTCAGCTAGAGGAAAATAATGAAGCAGTAGCATTTTCATCTTCAGTTTTGGGAAATTGTTTCTTAGAAATTGAGCCGGGTAACTATCAATCAGACAATGTTAGCCATGAATAAGATGAACAGTCCAATCTCCTTCAATTTTCTCGGACTAATGATATCGACTGTAACATAGTTAGCTTAGTTACTGACTTAGATGATAAAGATACTAACTTAGTTAGCTCAAAGAATGTTTTTTGGATTTTATACTTTGATGGTTCCAAAACTATGGAAGGATCCGGAGCTGGTTGTGTTTTACTTGATCCTGAAAATAAAAAATATTTCTTGTCCTGTCGATTAGAGTTCGATTGTACTAACAATACTGCTGAATATGAAGCTTTAATTCATGGATTAAAGAAAGCCATTGGTTTGGATGTTAAACACTTGAAAGTCTTTGGTGACTTGGAAATAGTCATCAGGCAGGTGAGAGATACCATTCATTGTCTTTCATCACATTTGAAAGGTTATCAGGCTGAGGTATGGGATTTAATTTCGCATTTTGATGCTTTTAATATAAAATCTGATCCTAGATTGCAAAATGTTGCGGCTGATTTATTAGCAACGTCCGCTTCCAGGTTGGTTCCTACCAATAATAAATGTTCAATTGAATTGGTTTTCAGACCTTCGGTTCCAGACAATATTACAAATCTCAGAGTGTTTGATGATGATGATCAGATCATTAATTTTCTAACAAATGAAAACATGTTCCAAGGAGCTGTCATAGAAGAGGAAAAACATGATTCTGATTTGCAAAACAAGGATGCAGTCAAAGGAAATTTTATGCCCAAAGGGGTGAGATCACTTGAAGGTTTGTTTGATCTGCAGAGCAAGTTCAAGAAGCCGGTGAACGTCAAGACTCACAGCTCTTCTATGCAGTACGAGTTAGTAAATCTGGGCATCGAGGATGAACCAAAATATGTTAATCTTGGTAAATGCTGTTCACTGGGTGAGAGAGATAAGTTCATTAAGATTTTACGACAATATAAAGATGTTTTTGCATGGAATTATGAAGATCTGAAAACATAAGACACTTTCATTATTTAGCATGTCATACCAATGAAAGTAGGCGTTAAACCGTTCCAACAGCAGTTGAGAAGAATGCATCCCACTCTCGAACCTTTAATTCAAAAGGAATTGAAGAAATTATTAGATGCTAAGATCATTTTCAAAGTCCGGCACTCTGAATGGGTTGCTAACCTAGTTCCCATAAGAAAGAAATCAGGAGAAATAAGATTATGTGTTGATTTCCGAAATTTGAACAGAGCCTCTGATAAAGATAACTACCCCGTCCCTTCGATGGAACAAATTCTACAGATGGTATCAGGATCGAAACTCTTCTCTCTCCTAGATGGTTTCTCTGGTTACAATCAAGTATTAGTGGCTGAAGAAGACCGTCTTAAGGCTACTTTCCGCACTAAATGGGGAACCTTCGCCTGCCGAAGAATTCCGTTCGGCCTGATAAACGTAGGAGCAAATTTCCAACGAGCAATGGACATTGCCTTCTGAGGATTGGGCGGTCATTGTGTCGTGGTCTATCTAGATGATGTGACCATTTTCTAAAAGAGGAGAGAAGACCATGTTGTTAATTTAAAACAGATTTTTGATCGTTGTCGAATGTATGGTATCTCTTTAAACCCCCATAAAAGTGTTTTTGCTATACTTGAGGGTAAGTTCCTGGGTCATATCATTTCAAAAAAGGGAATTTCAATAGGTCAAGAGAGAGTGCAGGTGATCAATAAAATTCCCATGCCCCACAACAAAAAATCTATGCAATCGTTCATGGGCACTATCAATTTTGTCCTAAGGTTTGTTCCCGATTTTGCGCAAACTGTCAAACCTTTGCAAGAAATGGTCAAGCAAAGTGTACAATTCAAATGGACAGACTTGGAAAAGAATGAATTCAAAGATATCAAAGTAGCCATAGCTAACGCTCCTTCTCTGAGAAGTCCAAATTTTGACAAAGATTTTATTTTTTATACTTTTGCTTCGGATGACTCTCTCACGGTTGTGCTGACACAAAAGGTAGAATTAGGAGATGAATACCCAATTTTCTTCATGAGCACTGGTATGCAGGGCACTGAACTGAATTATCCTGTTGTTGATAAACAAGCTTATGCTGTATTCAAAGCGGTAAAACAGTTCAGGCCATATATTCTTAAGAGTAGAACTAAGGTTGTAGTCCCTCATCCAGCTGTCAAGTCTCTTTTCGTTCAAAAGGAATTGGGAGAAAGAAGAGGAAATTGGGTCACAGCTCTTCAAGAATACGATTTATAATTTAAACCGGTTACTATCATCAAAGGTTAGGGCCTATGTAAGTTGCTCACTGAACATCTAGTTGATGAAGAACAAAGTTGGGAAAACGAAGCCGAACTAAACATGATCGAGGTATGCCCTATTTTCACCGCTCCCAAATCCTCGTACAGAGATCTAGTACATTATCTGCAACAAGGATACTTACCAGGGAATTGGAGCTCTAAGCAAAGAAGGGCACTTCTTTTGAAATCAACAGCTTATCAAATCATTAAGGGAGTACTCTTCAGAAAAAATTATGATGGCATTTTTCTTAGATGCTTAGAGAAAGATGATGCAAGTAAGGTAGTCAAAGAATTACACGATGGCCCTGCTGGGGGACATTACTCCGGAGATATGACAACTCACAAAATATTGAGGGCTGGATACTATTGGCCCACCTTTTTCAAAGAATCCCACGCCCATGCAAGAAATTGTGATGTGTGTCAAAGGAGTGTTGGGAAACTACCCAAAGCAGCGGGACCATTGCAGCCCGTGATTATCTCAGGCCTTTTGAACATTGGGGCATAGATGTCATCGGAGAGATCAAACCAAATTCTTCTCCGCAGCATCGGTATATCCTGACAGCCGCAGACTATTTTACAAGATGGACAGAGGCTATCCCATTGTGCAAAATCAACGAGGATGCAATTATCAATTTCTTAAAGGAAAATATCATAACCAGGTTTGGGGTTCCAATTTCCCTAGTCTTTGATAATGCAACTTACTTCTCGTCTTTTAAGATAAATGAATTTGTTTATGGGAGAGGAATTAAGTTACATTATTCAGCCAATTATTATCCCCAAGGAAACGGATTAGCTGAATCTTCGAACGAAAACCTCATACGGATTCTTAAGAAAACCGTGATTGAAAATCAGAGGAGCTGGCACATAGCTCTCCCAAATGCTTTATGGGCAGATAGGGTTACTCCAAAACATGCTTTAGGGGTCTCCCCGTATACCCTTGTCTATGTTAAAGAATCCATCCTCCCTCCCAACATCTTACTCCCATCTTTGCAATTGGCCCAAGCGTCCCAAGGTTCCAGTAGCCAGCTTTTACAATCTAGAATTGACACCTTGCTCAAACTTGAAGAATCCCGATAGAAAGCTAAAGACCAATTCCACCAACACCAAGATATAGTCAAGAGGTGGTTCGATAAGAGAAAATCTGGCAAAAGAATTTTTGAAGTAGGTGACTAGTTTTGAAATGGGACCATCCCCATGAAGGCAAAGGAATGCATACAAAATTTCAGCAATTATGGGTGGGCCCTTACCAAATTTCTGAAAAGCTTGGCCCAAATACCTACAAACTGAAGGATTTACAAGGAGAGGAGGTAACCCTGCCTCTAGATGGCCTCGCTTTAAAACAATATTTCTCATAGTTTGTTGAGGACTCCTTTGTACATAAACTCTTTGTTTTAGTTTTGTCTTTTATCTTTTCTTTGTAGTCAACCTTTGTTTTCTGCGCTCAGTTTTTTTTTTTTATCCTTCAATAAAACCCAGCTCAACTATTGGTAAGGAAGAAGATAGATCTTCGAGCCAAGCTCAATCCTAAAAGGGTGAAACCCCACTTACAAAGAATTGTTTTGGTGAATTTGTCTTCAGTGATTGAATTTTCAAGAATATTAAAGATCCTTTCTATGCTTGGTCAAAATAAGCATGTTTTAATAACTAAGATTCAACATTTCTTTCCTACTATCTTGAGGTTCCATTCACTTTAACATAATTATCTGTCTCAGGGATTTCACTATAATCAGACCCATGGAAAGGAATCATGTCTCACAGATATATGGCATTTAAAATGGTCCCATGCTACAAATGAAAGCCAAAAGAGCTTATACTAAAGAGTTGATTTCCAGAAATTCTCGCCTCAATCAAAGCATGGTAGAGAGATACTAATCCCATTCAATCAAGAAAGCTGTCCAAATAAATCAACTCAACAAGGTTCTTCTCCGTCCGTAAAGCATGATAATCAAACAAACGTATCACTCACACAAAAGGACATTATGGATTGAAGAACCAGAGAAATCAAATGTGCAAGTTAAGGAAACTCATTTTTGGAAGACTCAAATGACAAAAGTCATCAAGAAATATCCAAAAGGGTACAAATAGCATGGGAATGAGGAACAAACGAATATGACCGTGAGAAACTGTTGCGATCTTGTGGAGTCTTTTTAAGTTGATTTCTAAGAGGCAGAACTCTAAAATGAACTCCATATTCAGGCCCTGCGATAGTTGAAAAGAGACATGATTATAAGTTTCCCTCTCCCAAAATGACCATGATGATGAGAGTGATCACTGTGTTCATGAAAACGGAACTATGAAGACATTTTGTCGCTCATGTAAATCAGCAGTTTGTAAGTTTTCTACCCCTAAAGAGAGTGTTTTTTCAGAGATCTGTGTTCACCAGAGAATCGCCAATTGTTGTTGCTGCAACATCTCCCCCAAAATTTTGTAGATATTGGGGCCCCTCCTTTTACCTCTTTTATAAAGTTACTTAGGAGTTAAAATTTCCTTAGAAGTTCTTTCATACTTAGTTTTTATAGGATAAACCTTTCTTTTTGAGTTTATTGATATTTTTATTCTAAGTCGAAACTCAGGTTTTTCACCCGCAACAGCAGAAGAACTCGAGTTTTTTACCCACAATGGCGGAAGAACTAAAGATTTTACCCGCAACGGCGGAAGAACTAAAGATTTTTACCCGCAACGGCGGAAGAAATCATAAAGTTCGGCCGCAATGTGTGCCTCTTTCATCAAGACTTCTGACCTTGTACTTTTCGGGAAAAATTACCAAGTCCATCCGAAACTCCGGACGAACTCAGCGAATCCTCCCTCAACGGCAGACCAACTCCGGAATTCTCTCCGCAATGGCGGCAGGTTCTCATCATTCTTTTGCCAAGGCGCAAAGCCAAACTTTGGACAAACTTGGCAAGTCTCCTTGCAATGGCGGAAAACTCACGAAGTTCCGCCGCAACGTCGAAATGAGTCCCAATCTTTGGCCGCAATAGGTGCGTTTTCCTTTTTGAAGTCTCGGAGCCAGTGATCGTCGGATCAACCCGGTAAGTTCCCCAAAGCAATTTCAGGCGAACTTGTGGAACTCTCCCGCAACGGGCGAACGCTTTATTCAAGTCGCAAAACCTTCAACTCTGGGTGGAACTTACGAGTTCCCCACCGCAATAGTGGACAAACTCAGCAACTTTCCCCGAAATAGCGGATGGAACTTACGAGTCTTCGCCACAACATCGGATGAGTTCATCTTTTCCTTTCGATTTCGGCGGTTACACTTAAATTCCAAACGTGTCGAGGTGACCCCACTGTACACGCTTTTAACGCCGTTTTAAAGCCTCCACCAAGCTATTAATTGACTGCGCGTGTTAACTCTTATATAAGGTTTTGGGGAGTTTGTTTTGTTTCTATTGATAGAATTTGTATCGGAGAACGCCGTTTCAAAGCTGTTAGATTGCTCTAGCTCAGTTCACCCGCAGCATAGTCAACCTCCGTGAGACCAACAATCTTTTTCTAGGTAGGTGGCTCCGCCATTGTTTCGTTTTACTACTAAATGTGAAATATTTTCTCCGTAACGATACCCCATGTGAGCTGCATGGCCGATAGATGTTCTGCATGTGTTGTTATTTTGGCCATTCCCAAGCCTATAATTTCTAACTATAGACCCTTTCAGCTTTCCGCTAAGTCCCTTGAACCTACGAGATTCAACCTTCCTGGGCGGCTTTTACCCATCGTGCCACTCACGCTTTCGTCTGAGGAAATCCTGAACAAATAAAAAACTCAGTTAGCATCCCCCCGAAATTACTTATCATGGATGGGAGAAGTATAGTTCTGCTGAAACAAAATTATTTTTAATTTGGCAATATTACATATTATCATACTAATCCTATGTTTTAAAATTCTTGCGTCTTGCTCCATTTTCTGTACTCTTTTGCAATCTTATGTTTATTCATGCGTAGTTTCTTAACAGGATTAAGCTAGAATGCCAAAGGGTAGCAGAAAGAGAGCTAAGGTGGCTGAGCCGGAACCAGTAGAGCCAAGAGTTTAAACTTTGTTTGAGGATACCAATCCCACCACAGGTGTCCCTCCTGAAGTAAAATGGGGAGATGTTTATCGTATGCTCAGAGACCAAGACATCCCAGGAGCACTCTTGGAGGAGGAGCACATCTATCAAAATATCAGAAGCTCTGGTATATCCAAATCCTCCACACGTCCTGAGCTCTTTCCTTGATCAGAAGTGATTGGATGGATCTTGGAGCACGCTGTTGGCTCGGTTTTGCAACCAAGCTTAGTGCTATGGGCACCTACTAACTAGTAGTAGCAGTTTCAATAGAAATAAAAACAATAAACTAAATAAACAATACTTTTCATGGATCTAAACAAGAATCTAAGCAAATAATGTAAACATTTCAAAATCAAGAACAAGAAACATAATAAATAATTTTTTGTATTGAAAAGTGGGGGGCAAGCAAGTGCTTGCGATATTACCTTCAATGGTGAAGGTTGATGTTGAGCAACTCCCAAGATGAGTAGCTCCAAACTCCAATAGGTCTCTTTCTCCAAGGTTGCTTCAATGGCCAAAAGTGCTCAGGGGAGATTTCAGCAGCATAAGGATGAGATAATGGAAGGATCTGAAATGAGGAGCCCCTACCACCTTTTTATAGGTTTTGGTGGTGAGGAATACCATTTGTGGTTTTGTGGAAACCAATGGTATTGACCAACATGGTTTAGGTAATTTTCCCTCCTTTTTCCTTTTTTGAATAAAAATAATATTTTAATTCCCTTTTTAATTTTTTTGGGAATTTGGACCCTTTTTGAGGGTTTTTTATGATTTTCTTGGAAAAATAATCTTTTTTAATGGAAAAAGGGGTGTACTAAGGTCTTTTGGTGACCTTTTGTTGGTTTCAGAGGCTCAGATGGTGGAAAAGTGGACAAATGGGTCATGTGAGTAAGGGAATGAGCTAGTGAGCACTTTTTAGGTGTTAACAGATTGCCCCCTGATGTGTGAGGGCAGGAGCTCATCGTATGGCCGATAGACATCATAGTTCTTTTGTCCTTTTTCTGGGGTTTAGGGGAGAGAAGAGACCGTTTGGAGACTGGAGCCACGGCCCTTGGAAGCTGCAAAAACAAAAAATATTACATGGCCTCAATATGAATGAGGTATAATCTCTGATAAAGGACGAGGCGGGCATTCCCATGCTCGTATCAAGACATAGGCAAAACAATTAGTCCCAAGAAGGGGGATCTAATACGTGAAGAAATATACTGGTACATCATAATGGTCCAGAGGGGACATGATTGTGGGATATACTCATGATCATGAATGATCTCAATAACTGATACACTGGATCAACTGTGGAACTGCTGAAACTGAAGGTGTCCAACATCTGGAGGGACTCAACGACTATGAGTCATTTCTGTGTATAAATGTAACTGTATACTCAAGGGAGTATGAAACAGGTGTGAATCTGAATACTGTCGCCATGCGCAGCCCGGATATCTATAGAAAAAGTGTAACTGGTATTATCCATAGGAAGACTCTCAAATGTGGAGGAGTCAGGAGGTATCCGGGGTCTTCGACTAATAACTGAACGGACCAATACCCTGTGCGAGTCTCAACGATGCGATCGAGGTGTTGAAGTCGAGCATGTGAGAAACAACCATTGGGAGAGGCACTGAGGATTCCTCTCGAAATGATTCGTAGGCACTCATCATAAATGGTAATGAGTCCAAGACACAGGGGCCTCTAGGTCTATCCTCTGGAATAAATGTGGTTGTCGTCGACAGAGGGAGACCAGCAACTAATAAGGCAATGATGTTTCCTTGCTAGGAGCGCGAGGTGTAAACTGAAGTGATGTAGTACTGCTGGTAGGGCTGACATACTTGTGGGGATGGGAAATAACTGGGTCAAAAAATGGGTAGACTCAAACTTCCTTTGTTCAGAGCATGATGACATGGTTGACCTGGCAGCGTAGGGAACTGACTTGTAGGTGTGGGGATCATCTTTTAGGGACTGAAGGGTATGTACTGACTCTGGGGGGGTGAAGCTGTTTGTAGCTGTCGAGGGAGTTTCCGGGTGACATACTGCAGAATACTCTGAACAAAGGCGACCAGAATGGGGAATCTGCTATGTGAGTAGATATGATCTGTCGTGGCGCCAAGAGGCACCCTTCTTCCTTCTTCGTAGTTTTAATGAGCTCCAAGAAGGGATAAAAGTGTGCTCTGAAATGGTACGGCCCTGTGGATTTTGTGAGCCCAGGACGGCGCATGCTCATGGTTGCTATCATGTTTAGAGAGTCTGAAAGCGGTAAGTGGACTCTATTGGTGTTCTTTTTCGTAGTTTAGTCTCCAAGGCCCGAAAAAGGGATAAAATGATGCGGATGGAGAACTCTTCTAGCCGATGTGACTAGAGTATACCTTTTTCGTAATTAGTCTACGAGGTCCGGAAAAGGGGTAAACTTATACCAGGTAGACGCCCTTTCAGATACGTTTATCGAGCATGAAAGGAAGCAAGATTGCTCGGCGATCTTTTCATTGTTTTAGGAGTCAGAAAAGAGCTTAACAGAAACTCCTAAGTGCCTTTTTCGTAAAAGGGTTTGCTCGGCCCGAAAAACGGATAAAATTATACCGAAAAAAAATGGATTGATGAGGGCGAGAAAAGGTCTCAAGCATCGTCATCTGTGCGGAAAACTGGATCCGGTGACATAAGGATTGTCGAAAACGGAGAACGGCCGATGTGGCACGCAAACCGAGGTGACGAGGGGGCGTGGAAAAAATGCCCGGAAAATCTAAAGGTGAGAGCGAGAAATGGTCTCAAGCATCATCACGAGCGCGGAAAACTGAATCCGGCGATATAAGACACATCGAAAACGGAGAACGGCCGATGTGGCACGCAAACCGAGGCCACGAGAGGGGCTAAAAAATGGTCAAAAAATGGACCCCGTGAAAACGGGAAACGGAAGGAACCTCTATGAAGTTCTCGCTGTGCTGATCCCAACGGTACCAACGGTTCGAGAAATGGACTTCGTATGACACCGCAATGGTTGTTTGAAATTTTTTGGAATTTCTATAAATAGGACGTGGGGCCCAATATGACATGTCATTGTTACGTGCGAGTTTGATAGAGCTGTCAGAGCTTTTTCTTGATTTTCGGGAGATTTCACCGTTGGTTTTCGATCTAGCGAGTTGCAGGTAACTCTATTCGCCTTAAGCTAGTCAATTATGTCTTTTTTATTTGGCGGTGAGCCCCCGAAGGCCGCGAAACTCCACGTTGACTCTCCAACGTGGAACCGCGCGGGTTTCGGGGCGGAACCCGCGATGAACCGCGCGGGTTTTAGACTCACAGTCGCGATGTTCATCGCGACTGTGAGGTCGGAACCCGCGATGTTCATCACGTGTTCATGGGTGACAGTCGCGATGTTCATCGCGACTGTCTGGACGAAACTCGCGATGTTCATCGCGAGTTTTTTCATGGAACCCGCGATGGTCATCGCGGATTTTTGTGGAAAAGCCGCGATGGTCATCGCGGCTTTTTGTGTAAAAGCCGCGATGGGATTTTTTCTAAAATTTTTATGCTGGGGCTAAAATTTTCTGTGTTTTCTTGGCAGGATGTTGCGGAGGGCTCAGTCCGTATGGCGGGAGAGAGAGATTGATGCCGAGATTATGTTGAGGATCGAGAATGATGGAGGGGTGAGACAGACCCTAGCCATGAGTGGACTCTTGAAGTTCGCTCAGATACCTCCTATTCGTTCAGTGAGTAGACTCCTGAACAAGCTCGTGCAGTGGTGGGTGCCGGCAGAGGGTGCCTTCATTATTGGTGGTGAGAGGTTGGAGATTACTCTCACTGATGTATATTTTTTGACCGGTTTGCCTCGCTTGGGTGAGGTGGGTGATATTTCTCCGAGGTTGCCTCCAGGCGTGGATATGGAGGACCTCTTACAGACTTTCTGTGGTGATGACGCTGTTTTGGTAAACAGCTCTATTAGTCTGAAGTTCCTACGTGAGTGGGATATGCGGGCTGTTGGTGCCTGTGTTCTGAGGGTTTTGGGTGCTGCTGCACCACATCGTATGTCTGGGGGGCAGACGATGATGGTGGATTCCGTTCTACGGGGTACTTACTACGCTTGGGCGCAGATGTTCTTGGCCGGTGTCCGGAGAGATCTGGACAAGGCGGTGAGAGAGGGAGGCGAGTTCTGTTACGCCTCTTTTTTATGCTGTTTTTTCTTTGAGCGGGTGCCGACCTTACGGCCACATGTACCCGTTCGTGCTGGTCTTCCTAGTGAGCCTCGTATGATGAGGTGGGGGCAGATGATGCCCCGTGCTGGCGGTGGTATCCGTGGCTTCTTCACAGAGGACTTTTACCAGCAGTGGGAGCAGATGCCACTGGTGATCGAGGACTATCCTTACGCCGGCATGGACTACCGGGGAGACCCAGAGATGCCACGTGCCCCAGGACAGGCCTGGAGTTTAGACGGTATGTTTTTGTGTATTATGTGATCTTTTATCATATGTAGTATGATTTATCATGATGATATCTGTTGTATAGTATCTGATGGTTTTACTTGCTTTGTGCAGATATTGGTCCAGTACCCCCACCTGACTATGTGGCTCGGCAGGGGCGGGCGATGGTGGTTGCTCGTCCCCCAGTACCTGTACGTCCTCCTCGTGGTGGAGGATATGCAGCCCGTGGGCGAGGGGTTGGCCCTCAGGACGATGCTATAGATGGTGTTCGACGGACTTTAGCCCGGATCGTAGATAGGCTCCCCGAGGATGGCTGGAGGGACCTTGATCGGGACATTTTGCAGGGATGTCTAGGTGCGCTGCCTGAGTGGCAGTCACTTCTGTTGAGGGCAGCGGTGCTTGCTGCGAGACACGGGGGTGGTAGAGGAGATGCTCCGGCAGGGCCGGCTCAGGGGAGGATACGTCTGAGGGACGATCCAGCAGAGCCAGCAGAGCGGCGAGTTCGGGGTCGTCCTGACCCGGCTGGGCCGGCGGAGGTAGAGTCGGAGGAGGAGCCGGAGGAGGAGCCCGAGGATCCGCAGGATCCAGATGAGTAGACGTCATTGTTGCCCCCAAATGCTTATGAGCATATGGGGAAGCATTTTTTGTATGACAGATGTATTTTTTGTATATCGAGTGCTGAGGGCACGTATGACATGTAGACTATTTGATTTGTATATATATGTGGATATATATTTTAGATCTATTGTCGTGTATGCACGTGGATGCACATTGTCTTTCTTATATGCCCGTGGAGGCACATGTTATGCACGTGGATGCAGTGTATATATTGATTTATGTATGCCCGTGGAGGCACTTGTTATGCACATGGATGCATTATTTTGGTTGTTTTTATGCCCGTGGAGGCACATGTTATGCACGTGGATGCAATATTGGTTTTTGTATATGCCCATGGAGGCACATGTTTTGCACATGGATGCATTTTTGTTTATGGACATGACATGATGTGATTGGTGTGCCAGTCGAGGACACTGTTGGCCATATTATCTGCTACACCATTGAGGTGTCTTGGGATATGTGTGAATGTAATGGATTCAAACTGTCTAACCATTTGTTTAGTGCGCAGGAATTTTCTGAACAGACAGGGATCACGTACCTGGTAATCATTGTTGAGCTGGGAAACTAGGAGCTGCGAGTCCAAGAAAACGTTGAGGTGACGTATGCTCATCTGGAGAGCAGCGGCCAGGAGACCGGTCACGGCATCGTATTCAGCTTGATTATTGGTGGCGGCACCTAAACATACTCCATCAATGTGAATTAACTCATGTGAAGGGGAGTATATTACCCAAGCTGCGGAGGCGAGATTGGGAGACCAACGGCTTGCACCATCAGCGAAACCGACATGGCAGAGTGGAAGAGGCTCCATCTGTGGTCATGCAGAGAAAACAAATATTTAGGTTTTTGAAATTTTTTGTGAACGAAAAACGTATGCCTATACTAAAATGGACGATGGTGTCCATGAGATTTTCTATGGGTAAAATCTTTTAAGGTACAACCCGTTGCGTGGGTTGCGCAGGGTGTTGCCTTCTGAATCGGTCAGAATGTATGCCCCCTGCCCGAGGCAGGTGTGTATGATGTAGGGGCCTTGCCACATAGACACGAACTTTCCCTTTCCGGTTTTATCATGAGCTTGATCGTAAGCGAGGACAAGGTCTCCCTCCGAAAAGGTTCTTGGGTGGACGCGTTTGTCGTAACTTAGTTTCGATCGTTGTTTAGCAGCTTCCATGTTTTGAATGGCTGTGCGCCGATCTTCATCGGCCTGCTCTAGGAGCAGTAAACGTTGCTCGATCGGGGAAGTGTCTGGTAGGAGCTCAACGGCGATATGTAAGGCTGGGATCTGGCACTCAATAGGGAGGACAAATTCGACGCCGTGAACTAAATGGAAAGGGGTAAAACCGATGGTGGTTTTGGTCGAGGTGCGGTAGGCCCATAGTGCCGGGAAAAGCATGTGATGCCAATTGGACTTGTGCTTGTCTACAGTGCGTTGGAGAATGGTCTTCAAGATTTTATTGATCGCTTCGACTTGGCCGTTTCCTTGGGGGTAGTAAGCGGAAGAGAAATGGTGTTCAAATTTCAACATGGTTGATAATTCCTTCCAGACGGCATCTTCGAAGTGAGAGCCGTGGTCAGAGACTAGCTGTTGTGGTACTCCGAAACGAGCGATGACATGGTTGAAGAAAAACCGTGCCGCAGTGTCGGCTTTGCAATTATAGGTGGGCATGGCTTCTGCCCACTTGGTGAAATAATCTACGGCCACAATGATGTGTTTGTGACCGCCGGCTGACGGGGGGTTGCAGTCGAGGAAGTCTATGGCCCATTTGCAGAATGGTCCAACAGTGATGACTGGATGAAGGGGGGGCAGGGGGGGTTCTTGCCTTGGGGGCAAATAGCTGGCAGTTCTGGCAATGCTTGACTGCGGTGATGCAATCAGTAAACAATGATGGCCAAAAATAACCGGCCCGAATGATTTTCTGGGCGGTGGCCATGCCGGAGAAATGGCCTCCACAGGCACCGCTATGACAATCATTGAGGACTTGTTCTGCCTCACTATGGGATAGGCAGCGGCGTAAGATAGTATCAACGCCGCGTCGATAAAGTACATCCCCAATAAGTAGGTATAGGGGGGCGTGGTGTCGTATGCGACGGCGTCCATCACGATCGATGTGTGGTCGGAATTTTTGCGTACGAAGGTAAGTCAAAATGTCTCCGTACCAAGGGTCGTCAGACGAAATGACGAAGATCTGCTCGTCAATCAGGTCCGTTTGGATGACGGGTGATGTTGAAGAGGATGGGAGATCTGTAATGAGGTGAGCAAGCGCGAGGGCTTTGGTGCTTTTTGGAGTCTTGAAAGTAAGATCATATTCCTGGAGGATAATGACCCATTTAGCGACACGACCCTGAAGGAGCCGCCGGGTGAGGAGGTAGACCATGGGGTTGGAGTCGGCGACGACCGTGGTATGACTAAGCAAAATATAGTGTCGCAGTTTTTGTACGGAAAAGACTACAGCTAGTGCTAATCTTTCCTCATATGGGTAACGTAGAGGTGGGCCAGATAAGGTCTGGCTTACGTAATAAATCACATGCTCTTTGTGGGAAGCATCTTCTTGGACCAAAACTCCGGACACGGCATGTTCAGATGCCGAGACGTAAAGGGTGAAGTATTGGGAGAAATCCGGTGGGGATATCAAGGGGGCTTGTGTGAGAGCCTTCTTGAGGGCTTCGAATGCCGTGTCTGCTGGTTCGTCCCAAACAAAGGGTATGTGGGTACGAAGTAAGCGTAAGAACCCGTGGACTTTGGTGGCATAATCAGGGACAAAGCGCCTAAGAAAATTGGACCGCCCTTGCAAGCTCTGAAGCTGCCGAAGCGTGCGAGGAGGGGGAAGCTCTAAGATGGCTTTGACTTTGAGGGGATCGACAGTGATTCCGTCTTGGGAGACAATGAAACCCAACAACCGGCCCGTCGGGACGCAAAAGACACACTTGTGTGGGTTCAAGCGGATTTTATATTTGCGACAACACAGGAAAACCTGCCGGAGGTCGTTGAGGTGGTCTGATCGTTTTCGTGAACGGGCTGTGAGGTCGTCAAGATAGACTCGAAGGATATGGACCAAGTCGTGAAAGCAATAAGTCATGGCTCGCTGGAAAGTTGCACCAGCATTTTTAAGGCCAAAGGGCATGACGCGATAGGCAAAGGTGCCCCATGGGGTGGTAAAGGCAGTCTTATACTGATCCTCCTTGCGGATGTGAATTTGGTTATATCCGGAAAACCCGTCCATGAAGGATAGGACCTCATGGCCCGCACACTCATCAATGAGTTGGTCAATGAATGGCGTGGGGAAATTGTCTTTTGGACAAGCGTGGTTTAGATCGCGGAAGTCAGTGCATACTCTAAGGGTGCCTTGCTTTTTGTTGACAGGAACGGGGTTCGACACCCAGGTGGTGTACGGAATAGGGTAGATGAACCCTGCTTTTCGAAGTTTCTCGACTTCAGCCTTAACAGCGGGGAGCTTGGCAGGGTGAATAGGTCGCTGTTTCTGACGAACAGGGGGTACTTCCGGCCATGTATCGATGTGGTGTTCAATAATGGCGGGGTCGAGACCAGGCATCTCGGTATAGGACCAGGCAAAGACGTCTCGGAACTCTTGAAAGAGTTTTTTGTATGCCTGAGTTTCTGCTTGAGTGCAAGATGCGCCCAGCGAGATGAGTTCAGGTTTCCCTGGTGTTGTGGAAATGTCTATTTGTATAGTGGGGGAAATGTTTGACATATTCCCTTCTTCAAAGGCATCCGGTGCTGGGATGGGGTCCTTTAACCAATCGACCTTAGCGGGTATGAAGTCTTTCGACTCGACTGATAGCTGGTTGGATGCGGTGGAGGTAGATGCTTCCGGGAGGAAGTACGAGCGATGATGCATATCATCCCAAGGGTAGTCGGGTGCAGTGAGTGTCTCCAAAATCTGCTCATCAGTATTGAAGTAGTCAGACCATAAATCAAGGGGTTCTGGTTTGAAGGTTGTTGAAATCATATATATCGTATTGACTTATTCTGACGAGGATGATGGTGGGGGGTGTATCTCCTCGACGAGGGGAGGAGATATCTCTAAGTCGGCATTGTTTAACTCGTACAACGCTGCTCTATAGTCAGGTAGATCAGGGCAATGGTGAGAGTAGTGGCCGTAAACACTGCATATAGCACAAGGATGGTTAGTGCGCAGTGATTTGTCGCGAGGCTGTAGAGGTGGCTCTAATCTGACTACTGGGATGCCGATGTCATCGTCCAACATATTCATATGCTCTTGGAGTGCCGGTAAGTGTGGGCATTGATGAGTTGGATGGCCAATTTCATCGCATAATGAACATTTGGGGGGAGCTCGAAACACCGGTGGGGGTTTGGCTGCCTTAGGAGGTGGTATAGCAGTGTATGGTTGTGGACCTCTGCCCCCAGTGGGCTTAGCAAGAAGAGGGGGATCCTTCGACGTCGAAGCAATCGTGAGACCAGGAGGAGGTTTCATTGACGACGAAGGGATTGCGACACCAGGAGGAGGATGATTTGTGGTAACAATAGGTTGTACCGGTTGGAGGATGACGTCTGGTGTCGGTGGTCGAACGGGAGGCGGAATATACCACACGGGCAATCCCAATGTTAGCCCGGGTAGGCTAAGGGTAGCCATAACCGGGGCGCTTACTACACCCGAAGGAGGAAATAGGAAGGGGATGGTGTGGATGGGCGTAACACCAATGTGACTGGGGATCAATGGTGGTTGACCCCCGGACGTTTGCGTATTCTGCGAGAGAGTACAGAGGTTTGCGACTTGGGTCTCCGGTGACGGTGGTGGGATGGCCTGGAATGTAGAGGTCATTGGTGTATCCGAATAAAGTCCGGGTGCCACAGAAGACACAAAGGAGGTAACTGTACTAGAAGCGGGTTGTTCAATCATGGGGAGAACATTCTCCGGTGCTGCAGGGGCGTTGGGATCATAGTAGGTGAGTTGGTCAATTTTGACCACGCGGCCCTCGTGGGGGAACATCATGGTGCGGAAGACGGAGGAGGCGACTGCTTTCATGGCGTACATGTAACTGCGGCCAAGTAAAAGGTTATAGTCAAGCTGGGCGTTAATGACCTCTATGTCGATGAGCACAGTCTTCCCACCTAATTGGACGGGTACCTTGGGTAATAAACCTTGAGGTTGAGCTGACCGGCCGTCGTAGGCCCGCAATGCAGTGGTGGATTGCTGGAGAGCAGGGGAGCCCAACTTCTGCCAAACAAAAGTGGACATGACGCATGTGGAGGCACCCTCGTCGATGATACATCGATGGATGACAAGATTCCGAATAGAAACGGAAACTTGGACTGCTATGGTAGAAGGCAGCCGTGGTTCAGATTGGTCTAAATCAAAGGTCATCAATTGCGAATCATTTGGGTCAATCGCCCCAATGGCGGAAAGTAAAGTCTTGCGCTGAGTAGGACAGGTTTTTAAGACTTCTAACGCAGACATGGCTGCGGGAGATTGAGCTAGGTCATCTACGATGTTGTAATTGGACGTAGCCCGTGCATTGGGGTTGTTGTTGATTCGGCGAAGGGGGAAGCGAGGTGCTTTAGGAGCGCCATCGAGTGGAAGCTGAGGTATACGCAATGTCTGATCAGTGGGATTAGCAGTAGTATCCTTTTCGGCGGGGGGGGCTTCAGGAGTCGGTCCGTATTGATTCCGACGGGTTTGGATATTGACGTCAGCGGTGGACATCATCAATAAGTGGTGGGTGCCTGAATCAAACATGTGTTGGTCAGGAGCTGTGTAAGTAATTTGTTTTTGTTGTCCGTTGCCCTGTTGGGGGGCTAACGGTTGAGTGTTTACTACTCCTTGTGTTGGAAAGGGGTTTTGGAGGACCAAAGGTTGTTGTGGAGGTGGTGGGGGGTTGGGTGGTGGCTGAGGAGCCGCCTGCCCTTGACGATGGGCGTCATTTGTCCATAGTTGTTGAGCTCGCTCGAGATGTGGGCAAGCGTGGGTATAGTGGCCATAGACACCGCAAATGGAACAAGGATGGTTTGTTCGTAAATTAGCATTTTTAGGTTGCTTAGGTGGCCGATCAGGATTCTGATGAGCGGGCGCCGCGTTATTGTTTTGCGGAGGCTGGGTAGGTTGTGGAGCTTGGTTACGGTTTTGATTGTTTCCACAGTTGCGTCCTCTTCCGCGGTTGGGTTGCCCACCCTGGTTGCGTTGGTTATGTTGGTATTGGGGCTGCTGTTGTTGTGCGTAGACATGCCCTTGAGCATTGGGGGGATTCTGAGGAGCCGCAGGTGCGGGAGCAGGTTGCGGTGGATAGTATGCAGGTGGAGCTGGAGGTGGTCCAGTTGCCTGTTGGGGTTGTTGGTACCCCTGAGTTGGTGGAGGTGTGAGGTTAGCCGGTGCAACCGGTTGTGGGTAATGCATGGGCTGTTGTGGAAACTGCATGGGGTTTTGTACCGTAGGTTGAGCATAGTATGTAGGAGGTACATATGCTGATGGCGCTTGGCCATAACAATGTTGTGGACAAGAGGGTCCATGAACATGATGGGTCTGGTTTGTTGGAGCATAAGAAGTTGTCGCTCCGGAACTGGATGTAGCCCTAGAAAGGTCTGGGGCGGGCATGGTGCTCACCATACTGAAAGGTTTTGCTTGCGGTGTAATTTGGCCAATAATGCCATCAGCGGCATGTGATGCCCCCGGTGTGTCACCGCGTGCAGAGTCACCTCGTGGGGCGTCAGGTATGATGGTGTATAGGTAACCTGATTGGGCATAGATAAGATCAAACTGTTGGGCCTTAAGGATGGCCTCCTCCTCAGACTGGGGTCTTTCAGATGCTACATCCTTCGCAATGAGAGGAAGGAGGGATTTAAGGAACCAGTCTAAAAAGATTCGGTCGTCTAATTTGATCTTGCATAGGCTTCGGCGCCGCCGCCAATCATGAATATGGTCAGTGATATGCGTGGCCGTGTTCTGTCTGCAAGACAGTAGGATCTCGACGCCCGCATCGTAGCGGACAGGTAGCTGGAAGAATTGTAGAAAGGTCGAGGCAAGGGAGGTAAATGTGGAATGCGTCCCATGGGGTTGCTCGATGTACCATTTGGCCGCGGAGCCAGTGAAGGTGCGTTGTAAAAGCCGGAGGCGGATTGAGTCATCCACTATGGAGTTGGAGGAACACCATAAATGGAAGGACATGATGTGGTTCTGGGGGTCTTCTCCTGCCTTACCCTCAAACTTAGGGATGTCAGAGGGAAGTTTAGTGGGCATATGGGGCCACGCAGGATCATGTCTAATGGGGTCATTTGTGAGCCTAGCTAAATCTGGTAGGTTGAGACTTGCCATGTATGGTAGACTAGCGGATGTGGTGACCGGAACCGGGACTTGCCTAGTCATTGTGGTATGGTGTAGGGGTCCAGTAGCTCCTATAGGTATGGAGGGTATGTGCCCTCCGAAAGGTGTGGCCTGATATGGGTTAGCGCTCCCAAGTGCAACTTGGGTTACACTTGGGTTAGGAATCGCACTAGGGATTCCTGGTATAGCACTGCCAAGTGCAACATGAGTGACACTCGGGTTAGGAATCGCACTAGGGATTCCTGGGATAGCACTCCTAAGTGCAACAGGAGTTACACTTGGGTTAGGAATCGCACTAGGGATTCCTGGGATAGGGTTTGTGGAAACCGAAGGGGGTATGACCCCCATGTTGGGCATGCCCACGACAGGTGGTGGTCCTGTGCTAGGCATTCCTGAATGTGGAGTGTTACCCATATTGGGCATATTCAAGGGGGTGGCTATTGCCTTTGATGGTACTACCGCAGAAGGGTCTGCGGATGTCTGACCTATGGTTAATGTATATAGTGGATCAACTGGTGTTCCAGACATAATTGTGGTTGGTGGTAACTCTGTGGGGTTTTCGGATTCTACCTCCAAATCAAAGGTGAAGTGGGGTATGTCAGAATCGGATGACCGTCTAAATGATCGACGATGTGTCGAATCAAGGGATAATGCTCTGCGTCCGTGACGTGGAGAGCCAAGTGGACTAAACTCTGGGAGTTCGCCCCGTAGACGACGAGAACGTCTAGAATTCTCAATGGTGAGAATATGTTTTTTATTTAAAAAATTTGTTTTAAGTATCAGGTGGTGATATATGTGTAAAAGACTCAAAACCCTAATGCAACCAAGGGTGCAAGAAGGGGAGTGAAAAAATAAGGCTCACAGGCCAAAAAATCAATCCTAAAAAATGCACTTATCCTAGCAGCTGTGCTACAATAAGTGGAGGAATGCAACAACCGGTCAGAATACCAACATGCAAGCGGCTCCTAGAAAAAATAGGTGTAACTAGACTCAATAGGTGGTAAAGATCATGCAAACACCTAATCTAAAAGTATTGTGACTCAAACAGACGATATCCCCTGCAAGGTGATGAAATCCAAGTCAGACAATATGAATGTAGAGACAACGGCTAGATATCCCCCTACCAGGAGGGACACCGGGTAATCAATCCTAAAAGACAGGCTACTAGGATACTCCGTTCATGACGCGTCGAGAAAAGGTAAATCTGCCGTTTGGTCCTTTGATCGCAATATCCCAATACAGGGATATCCCGAGAACTGCGAATGGTAGCCCTTCGGTTACTGAATGGGTTTCGGTATCCCACTCAGGCTTCCGGAACCATCCTCGCGACTTCAACCCTCCTAGGGGAGAGGCCTTCCCACAAACCGGTTGTGACCGCGCCAAAAAGTACTAAGAGATTTTAGCTCCCTAATTGGACAACTTCTATGTCTCAGATGTATGAACTGAGGGGTGTTATTGGAACACCTATCCCCCCAATACTACCTAGCTACAAGAATTCTTTTTGTGTTCCCCAAGTGGGGTTAAGAGTGTGTTCAAATTAGGGTAAGTTTTAAGTCTTAGTTTAATTAAGTGATCGTGTGAGTGCACGTGAGGTGTGTAAACTGAACTTGGAAAAATTAAATGCTTTTAAGGGAAATTTTCAAAAAATAAAGGATTTTTCGAAAAATAACAAGCAAATATTTAAGACTTTTTCACTAAAAGGAATTAATATGCTTTTTCAAAAAATAACTCAAAAAATAAAGGATTTCTTGGATTTTATGAAAGCAAATAATAACTTCCTTTTTAAAAGAAATAAATGGATTTCTTCGTTTCAATAAAAATTGCTAAGGGCAAGATTCTAAAGAAGTAAATAAGAAAAAATTTGAATCTAGATAAAGAATGCAAAATGAGTCTTTCTTTCACTTTCTTGAAAATTTTTAAAAAGATTTCTAGGTATGCACTTTTAAATAGTAAATTTTTTTTTCAAATCTGTAAATTATGCAGAATTTAGTACTGTAAAAAATGTGCTATGGGCAGAAAGTACAGTAAAAAATATTTTTCAAAATCGGGATGGCCGAATGGAAAAATTCAGCCGCGCGGGTTTTGGACGAACAGCCGCGATGGGCCGCGCGGGTTTTGGCCGCACAGTCGCGATGGACCGCGCGGGTTTTGGCCGCACAGTCGCGATGGACCGCGCGGGTTTTGGCCGCACAGTCGCGATGAGCCGCGCAGGTTTTGGCCGCACAGCCGCGATGAGCAGCGCGGAAAAATGCAGAAAAGTCGCGATGGACCGCGCGACTGTCTGGAAAAAGGCCGCGATGGACCGCGCGGAAAAACGCAGAAAAGCCGCGATGGACCGCGCGACTGTCTGGCAAAAAGCCGCGAGGCAGAAGCCGTGCACGGAAACCGAGAAACGAACCCGAAAATTGAAAATTTAGGGCTGTTTATGGGGCCAAATCTCAGAACAGCAATGGATCTGCTGTCTAAGATGGTAGATCTATTGATCTAAAGGTTAAAAATTCATAAAAACTAAGATTTAATGGCAAAGCTAGAGATCTAAAGTTCAAACCAAAGCGGAGTCGCCAAAAACTGTTGGCTCGGTTTTGCAACCAAGCTTAGTGCTATGGGCACCTACTAACTAGTAGTAGCAGTTTCAATAGAAATAAAAGCAATAAACTAAATAAACAATACTTTTCATGGATCTAAACAAGAATCTAAGCAAATAATGTAAACATTTTAAAATCAAGAACAAGAAACATAATAAATAATTTTTTGTATTGAAAAGTGGGGGGGCAAGCAAGTGCTTGCGATATTACCTTCAATGGTGAAGGTTGATGTTGAGCAACTCCCAAGATGAGTAGCTCCAAACTCCAATAGGTCTCTTTCTCCAAGGTTGCTTCAATGGACAAAAGTGCTCAAGGGAGATTTCAGCAGCATAAGGATGAGATAATGGAAGGATCTGAAATGAGGAGCCCCTACCACCTTTTTATAGGTTTTGGTGGTGAGGAATACCATTTGTGGTTTTGTGGAAACCAATGGTATTGACCAACATGGTTTAGGTAATTTTCCCTCCTTTTTCCTTTTTTGAATAAAAATAATATTTTAATTCCCTTTTTAATATTTTTGGGAATTTGGACCCTTTTTGAGGGTTTTTTATGATTTTCTTGGAAAAATAATCTTTTTTAATGGAAAAAGGGGTGTACTAAGGTCTTTTGGTGACCTTTTGTTGGTTTCAGAGGCTCAGATGGTGGAAAAGTGGACAAATGGGTCATGTGAGTAAGGGAATGAGCTAGTGAGCACTTTTTAGGTGTTAACACACGCAAACCTGGAAACAAGAATGTTGTATGATAGCAAAGGAGAGGCATTTGCCTCATTCCACCCAGCCTACATTGCAGCAGCCTACAAATTACTGCGCTCTCAGCAGCCATTGAATGATGAATGGCTGGGGTAGATGGACAATCTTGAAATGGCTAAGAAGCTGCTAATTAAAGGAAAGTAGCTCAGGAAAAGAGAGAGTGATGAATATGAAGTTCAAAATCCGAGGGCCCCTTTTTGGATGATCGCCCTTATGTTAAGCAGAATTTTTGGCATGGTTGACGGAACCATTTATAGGATCCAATGGGCCCCCATAATCCATTATGTAGCATTTAAGGGAATTGTCTTTGATTGGGAAACTATCCTCTTGGATAGTTTATCATCCGCCGTAGCCGCAGCCAAAGAAGGGATGACTCTGAAGAAGTCATAATTCTACATGTCTTCATATCTTGTTGATTGCATTTTGGAAAAACTCCCTTTCCCAAAGCGAGGATGCGTTTGGGACCAGTCCAACACCCCAGTTTATACTGCCTATAAGATACCGTGGGCTCAGAATTACAGGATGCATTACAAACACATTTGTGAGGAGTTCATCATACTTCTGTATGAGCAAATGTTTAGTGACGAACCTAATTGCTTATCAGATAATTCCATGGCAATGATGGAAAATTATGGCGATTTCTATTTTTCAGAAGATGGTACTTATATTAGAATGTATGGAGGCTCCAAGCCACCATATATCTTGCCTAGATATGCTACTGACTATATAGTCTTGAAAGAAGCAGTTAGGCAAGTTTTTCTTGATGGAGTCGGAGGATTTTTGAATAAATTGAAGAAGGCTTCGTTCCCTTCTCTGCTATTCTATGTGGGAGCCTATAAGTTCTCAGGGGTTGCATTAGTTGAGGAATTCATTCAAGAGCTGAAGGGTTTTCATTTTAGAGAAGCAATATTTCATAGAAATGATAGACGAAACAAAGTTGCAGAACATTGTAAAGAATTGTACGCCCACTTTGATTATGCCCATTATTATGATCAGGATGAAGAGATATATAGGGGAATCAGCAACATGACTGAGTTGCAAATATTCCGCCACAAAGGTGGAGCTAGTTCTAGCTCTACCATTGTCCAAAGTTCCCAAGAAGCCAAGTTGCAGAAAGAAAAGGAAGTAGCGGAAGCTCTAGCTAATGAAGAGAAAAGGCTAAAGGAGGAAGCAGATAGAATCCATAAAGAAGTTGCCAACAAGTTGCGAAGGGATCAAGATAAAGCTCTTAAGCTTCAGCAAGAAGAAGCTCTTAAGCTTCAAGAGGCAGAAACTCTTAGGCTGCAAAAAGAAGAATCCCAAAGGCTTCGGGATCAAGAGTTAGAAGAGGCAAGATTGCAGCAAGCTGCCAAAGAGTAGGAAGAAAGGGAGGCAGTGGAAAATCATCTAAAGGTTGAAGAAGAAGAAAGACGACGTGAGGCCGAAGAAGAAAACAAGGCCAATGAAGATGCATGAGCTGATGATCCTAATACACATGACATGGATGTAGGTTCATCCCAAACAGTACAGACCCCTCCCGCTGAAGAGAATGTCCCCATAGAAAATCTCCAGCTAATCCCTTTCACCCCATCAAAGGATCATACTGTGTCCCAGTGGAACAAATTTGTATATAACAAAGACATGAAGTCTATTGTGTTGAAGTCAGATACAAGGTTAAAAAGACCTTTTGAGTCAGACATCGTCACCCATCGTGAAACTACTGTTAT
The DNA here is from genome assembly GCA_027924585.1 of Larix kaempferi. Classification (NCBI taxonomy): domain Eukaryota; kingdom Viridiplantae; phylum Streptophyta; class Pinopsida; order Pinales; family Pinaceae; genus Larix; species Larix kaempferi. Next base: position 6,936,836 of record BSBM01000541.1, on the reverse strand, counting down.
GCAAAACACGAAGCAAGATCCTATGGCTATGGCATATGCTGTTGTAGCAGCAGCCAAAGCAAATGAGGACAATGTAATCAGTATAGTCAATAAGTTCGAGTCAACTAAGAAAATGGCTTATATGCTGCAGCACACCGTGGCCAATGAGCAGTCCTATAGGGAGCTCATAGTAAAGAAACATGATCACCTTCTGTCCGATCATAAGGAGTTGTTAGATAAATATCAACACCTGGAGGGGGAAAAAGAGCACTTGACAGTACAAATGATGGTACTTGAAGCAGAGAAAAACGACTCCGAAGCTAAAGTTATCCAATTAGAAGAAGATAAGTAGTTTTTGGTTGAGCAGCTAGAACAAGCAAACAACAGAGCAATGGATATGACTCCGTTTCACGAGCAATCATGTGATGTGCTTAAGCAGATGCATGAGAAGCAAGAACTGCTTATCGAAGAAGTTTGCAGGCTAAAGGCCATGTTGGACAGAATGAAGGAAATCAGCTTTGAAGTTGTCAGGCTAAGAAACAAGTACACACGGGTAAAAGTAGATATTTTAAGACAGATGGAGTGGAGAGAAGGGAAGGTGGATTTCCCCATGCACCTCCTGTTCAAATCGGTAGTTGATTTTAAGGAAGATGTAGCCTTCATGGAATTTTGTAGGAACTACGGCGCTAAACTAATTACTGTGATCCAGGTTACAATGGGAAAATGCAATAGCCTTGATCAAAAGATTCAAGAAGTGCATGTAAAGTGCAAGGTTGTATTTCCCCAGACCCTTGAAGAATTTCCAAGTAAAGAGCAGTGCCTCTACGATTTAAAAGATGGGATGAGCATTCAATTGGAGTATGTGAGAAGAATTGATGTGTTAACCATAGAAGATCTCCATCAATGCATCGTGCTGCCTTCAGTACACGCTCAAATGATCCATGAAATCCGCTAGATAGAAATAACAGAAATGCAAGACATCGAAGCAAAGCTCGACAAGCATGTGACTTCTAAGAAGATCTTGCTCCCTTCACCTGCCAATGTTGTCATAAGAGACACTGGTGTTTGGTTCATCTATATTGGAGAAGAAGATAAGAAGGCAGCAACAGTGGCATTAATCGATAAATGCACATCATCAACAACAGAGGCACCAGCTGAGAAAGAAGCACCCCCTGAGATGACTACTCTAGCTGAAGCAGAGGCACCACCCCAAAGCTAGCTCAACAGCCATAGCGCATCGAATTTTTCCTTTCCTGTTATCGAATCATAAAGTCAAAGGGACAGCTGTCCTTGTCATTTCTGTTATATAAAGAGTGCCACGAGTCACTTCATTTTTGTAAAACATTTAAAAGAAAATTAAAAGAATTAAAGGAGAGAAGACATGTGGCAGCCCTAGAGGCATTTTGTAAACTTATAAATAGATAGTTAGTGAATAGTAAAGTGGACTTTTGGCAGGTGAAAGACTTTTCCTGTCTTGTACGTGAACTATTTCTCTACATGTATAAGGGATTCGATTTTTCTTAATGAAAGCTCGGGATACTACATTTTTTCCTGAAAGATGTGTTGAATGTGTGCCGGATTACTCTTGTATCAATCATACACCACTGTGAGATCTTTCCTTACTACTGTGAATTATTTCTCTGTAATGAATGATTCTTCTATTTTCTGTGCAAAGATGTCTGTCTCAAATGAGTAATGGAATGTATTAACTGAATTAAAGCTATCTTTTATATCTTTTATATTATGCTGTGGATGCATCTTTATGATTAAATAACAATATGTCTAATCTCTAGATGTTTCTTTCAGTCTATTACTCATCTTTAAAGTTTGCTCCTTGCAAGGATAGATTAGATTTGTTTATACAATATTAGATTAACTTAGATTAGTTACCTGCATTTAGCTTAGGGCACTTGCATATCATCCTTAGAATAAAATACATAAATGGTGGATCAATCCGCAACTTGTGCTGAGAATATGAATCTTTAAATCTTACGGTAGTCGGAACCATTAACCAGACGGATTCCCCACACCAAACGGTGAGTGATCTAATTGGGCTTGCTTACTATGGAGAATCCCTTGCTGATTGATGCTATGATCTCCGAGGCATCAAAAGAGCTCTAGTGTTAGAAGAAAATATAACTCTATATGCAATTGGCCATATGCTCTCAAGCACTTCAAATGGCCCACAATATCTCGGTGATATCTTGGCACAACTTCCAAGATTTAAGGAACTTTTCCTTGGCCTCACTCTAAGGTAAACATGATCCCCAACATTGAATTCCCTACTCACTCTGTTCTTATTTGCATAGATTTTCTTACTAATTTGGGTTGCCTTCAAATTTTTCCTAATATTTGAAACCTCTCGTTCCATTTCCTTAAGCAATTCTGGCCCAAGTACAATATTTTTGATTGGATTGTCCCAAGTCACTGGTGTCCTACATATTTAGCCATACAAAACTTCAAATGGACTCATCCCCAATGATGCTTGTTTCCTGTTGTTATATGCAAACTCTATAAAGTGTAGATAAACTTCCCACTTAGATGGTTTTCCCATCACATACATGCATATCATGTATTCAAGCACATGATTTACTCTTTCTGTTTGTCCATCACATACATGCATATCATGTATTCAAGCACCTGATTTACTCTTTTTGTTTGTCCATTTGTTTGTGGATGGTAGCAAATGCTAAAGTTAAGTTCTGTACCCAAATCTACAAAAATATTTTTCCAAAAAATGAAGTAAATTTTGTATCACGGTCATATACAATTGCTTTGGGTAACCCATGCAGTTTGAATTTTTTTTAATAAATATTTTAGCTATCTCATCATCCTTGTAAGTATATTTAAGTAGAACAGAGCGTTCTACCTTAGATAATTTATCCACCACAACCATGATGGAATCATGTTGCCCCACTGTCATTGGAAATCCTATAATAAAATCCATACTTACCACTTCCCATTTCCATTATGGAATTGGTAAAGGATGCGATAAACCTATTGGGTGTTTATTCTCAACCTCCACTTGTTGGAATTTCACACACTTCGAAATGTACTCAGCAACATCTTTCTTCATTCCCGACCAAAAATATTATTTCTTGGTTGTAGCAATTGTTTTCTGGTATCCTAGGTGACTAAAATATGGAATTTTATGGATTTCATCCATAATAATTTTCCTGAAGTCATCCATATTTGGAATATACATTCTGCTTTTACAGGTAATAAGTCCATCATCCTCCAAATGGAAACTTTCATACCTCTTTTCCAAATTCTGCTGCTGTAATTTATCTTTTATCTTCACATGTTGTTAATCTTCAACAAGAGAATTAACAATCGGCTACCTTAAATCTGATTGGCAAAAGCTAATGGTTGACACATGTGTTGCATATAATTTTCCGCTAAGTGCATCAACCAATTTATTTGCTTTCTCTTTTATGTTTTTGATCTCAAAATCAAATTCACATAAAAATTCTAGCCATCTAGCTTGCCTAGCATTTAGTGTTGGCTACTCAAATAAATATTTTAGATCACAGTTGTCTGTCCTAAGCTCAAATTTTCCACCCATCAAATAGTGCCTCCACATCTTCATAGCATGCACTATGGCAAAAATTTCTATATCATGGGTAGCATAATTATTTTCATGCTCTTTCAACTTTCTTGAATCATAACACACCACATGAATGTCTTGCATAATAACTCTAATAATTTCACTGTTTACATGCATCTATACATAACACAAAATCGTTTTTTGGATTTTCAATTTTCAAAATTCGAGCACTTGTAAGAAGTTTTTTCAACAATTGAAAAATTTCTTCACATTTTTGTGTCCATTCAAATTTTATCCCCTTCTTTTGCAAAGAAATGATGGGGTGTGCAACCTTGGATAATCCTTCAATGAACCTCCCATAATAACCAACAAGACCCATAAATGATCTCACATTTGTCACATTTCTTGGAGTTGGCCAATTCATAACGGTCTCAATCTTTTCTGGATCCACTGATATTTATTCCTCTGAAATAATGTGACCCAAATAATGAATTTTCTTTTTATAGAAATAACATTTGCTTAGCTTTTCATACAACCTATGCTCTCTTAGCAATTTCAAATCCATTCTCAAATGTTATTCATGTTCTTCTTCATTCTTAGAATAAATTAGAATGTCATCTAGAAAAATAAGAACAAATTTGTCCAAATACCTGCTGAAAACACTATTCATGGGACACATGAATGTAGTGTGTGAATTAGTAATACCAAATGGAACCATCAATATTGAATATGGATACCCTTTCCTTCATGTTCTTGGAGTAGTCTTGGACTTGGAAATAATTCCTCATCCCAAGAAGTCAAACCTCAGCTTCTTGACTAGATTTTACTTCACCATCAAAAGTAGGAGGCTTGGCCTTCTTAAATTCTCCATGTAAGTTCTTGAAAGGCCTATTACTCTTATTACTCTAATTACTCTTATTCCCAAATGTTTATATAATTTGATCAGAAAAGTACCTATAGGAATAATATATATGAACAGGATTACGTAGCAACTTTCATCTCTTTGCGCTAATGCTCCAATCACCTTTTATAAAATTTTGGAATTTACTACTTTTAACCTTTTTCGCTCTCTCTAGACTTAGAAAATTTTAGTAGTTCTATAACACCTCAAACTTATAACACAGTGCAATATTTCCAATCTGATTAATCATGGTATCACCACCAAGAAATTTGATTGAATTCTCAGATGTATCAGGCAAGGGTGACGGGGTTCAAGTCAAGCATGGAAACTATTACTGAATTTCCAATTTACCCTTACCATAAACAATTTACAGACAACAATAAGAAGTTTCTAGTTAATGCTAAATGATTCCCCGTTAACAATAAGAAGTTTTTGGTCCGCTCCCTTCTCTTTTTCAGGAACTTCACACAGGTGTAAAAGTGTTCCCCATGAACGGTCATGATTTTCTTTCCTTGCAGGCCTAGATTAGATCTCATTTGTTTGTGCTACAACCCTTGGGATAAGCCACCTCATCTCCCTTTGCATGAATGGCCAGTATTAAAAGATAGAACTTGCATGGTGTAATCAAATCCCTTTGCGCTCCCGTCTTTAGAATAAAGTGTGCTCAACTACTTCAGCACGAACGCTCACAATCTAATGATTAGAGATGCATGATCTAATCTTAGCCATCCACGCGACCACCCCTTGGATAGAGTGATTTCAACTCATAATGCATGAATGGTCGGGATCTGGAGATGGAACATGCATAGGTTAATATTAGCCATTTGTGATGGGGGTTTTTCTACTTCACAAAATTAGATTATTAGGATTCATTGAAGTATCTAGGATTCAGTGGGATACCCAATATCCCACCATAGATACTGTCAGAATTGACATATTCTCAAAATTTTATGGCTGAAATTGAATCCCAGTCCATCTCAATTGGCTTCCACCCATGCAGTTGATCCCTTCTGGTTTTGCCACTTGTACATAGGTTTCCATGTGGCTAGTCCATGTCACACTGCCTTGTCCACGTGGCACGGGTGGGACCCACTTCAAATTTTCCCAAATTTTGAATTTTTTGATAGTTATGTGAAATTTTAATTTTGGCCCAAATAGGGGCTTATTTTGAAATTACTGCTATCCCCTTCCTGATTCTAGGACTTCTCTGTCACATAATAGAATAAAAACCTTCCACTAATATCTCCGCAGTTTCGAAATTTCCCTCAACTAGTCTACCTCTCTTGCCGGTAAACTATATATCTAACCCACAACTTGGTTAGAATACCATCTAACAATTAAAACCATGGGTTTTCATAGAATCATTTCATCGAAAACTTCATCTGCAAACTCAAATTTTCACTTGTAAGTGTGGATTTTGACCTATACAGCCCCGATGCTACAACCTAGAGCTCTGATACCACTTTGTCATGTCCCCATCCATCAATTTAACCAACAGAGGGGAACATGCGCACATTATGGGCTTCTAAATTTCACCCAATGGCCATATTATGATTTTATCAACATTTAAAATGCGTGTGCATATGCATAATAAAAACACATCATAAATAACTCTATCCACACATACACAACACATGCATTTACAAGCATCATTATCACAGGCATAATAATAAAATCATTGAACATCAAATACAAAGATAATACTTATCTCAAACAAAGATCCAAGCAACTGGTTGTGTAAGAGTAATTTTCCACCCAACCTTAGGCACTCTATCCATCATATACTCTTTCAGCTAAGAGGCCACCCCCAAACTGGGATATGAAGCCACCAGGGCGAAGGACACACCTACATGATTCTCTCTTTCATCCCATGACCTAATTTTCTCTCTATGCTTAGCCAAATGTTCATACATAGCTCTATAGGAATATCACTTAGCCATCAAAGCCTTGGATCCAACAATACTTGCTCCACACAACACCCTTCTAGGCTCAAGAATCCCCTTCACTGATCCACAACTCTCTTAGGCGATCCATCTTTCCAGGTGCTTACTAGAGTGTGCATAGAAGGAGTCCAACCTGCTATATGCTATTGGAGAACCACCCGGAGCCTTAATTCATGGCTTCTCAAGCATGCAAAAGTCACATAACTCAAAGGGTGAAGGTTCTTAGCCTGCCCAACCTCAATGCTCACCTACATCCATATATTTTCCCTTCAAATTTACAACTCTATTTCCAAAGTCATTTTTTTTGGGAAATAGTTTGGTAATTGGTAATGATAGGAACAACATGAAAGATAACTCTACGTAGTGTAGAAATCTACATGATAATAGGAAAAATGAGTGAATGAATCCAAAAGATAGGAGGGAATGGTGACAAGGAAAATGACATAACTTTTGACCATAGAAGAAAAGGACCTTGACAAATATTGTAGAAGGATATCCATCCCATGCTTCCATAACTACATGAGAGGAATTTCCCCACCAACCTCACATATGCATTCAATGATTGGATTTAATAGTCAAAATGAAGTAATTGGGTCATTTAAAGCACATGGAAACAATTAGATGAGTTCACATGATCAATCTGAGATACAAGGCATGTACCTCTGCTTGGTTATTTGTTGTCACTCCTAATCTCCAAGCAAATGACATTTCTTGTTTTTTCTCCAGGGCCTAATATCACCACCCCGCACCTGCCATCCCTTTGGTTACAATTTTTTTTTCAAAACTTGTTACACCTTATTTAATCACACAACTGATTAAATTTATTATGGAGTGGGCATATAAATGATGCATGACCATATAGAGTTATATGTTGAAATATGGAGCATCTAGGTAATTTTCCTTGTCATATATCTAGAAGCGTGACAAAGGAAAATAAAGTATTATTATCCATGGATGACCAAAAGTTGGTCAATGGGAGTATAAAGTACAACTTGCCAAAATCAATGATTGGGAGTAGAAAAATCATTTCCCAAGAATAAAAAAGAAAACCTAGAGCTAAAATAACAAGAAGAAAACCCTTCAAATCATAGAGAGTGAACTAAAAGTAAAATTTCAATGTAGGAAAGGACTTAAGAAGAAAATTTGGCCCCTATCTTCCTTAGAGCTAGGGGAATACTTGACATAAGAGTTTGTTTGAAATTTTCCTTGGAGAGTGGCTTGGATTGATGGTCCATCAAGGAGTGATCCATGGTGACTTGTGGATGATATAGTTGGGGTAGGAGAATATGTTGGAGCTAAGGTGGGAGTTATGGTGGAATCTCTCCTAGCATCGAATTATGAAGAACTCCTAGTAGTAGAGAACTAGAAATTGATGACGCCAATATTGGGAAACTCTACTCCTCATGTTGACCCAAATTTGGCTTGCCTTGGATGTCAGGTGGAGTGGGTTGAGGGAAAATTCTTGATGGACATGTGAGCATCTCTCCAAGTAATAAATGCTATGCATTTAGCCTAGTGTTATCAAGACTCGACGACGTGGACCGGTCTAGACCCTTAATCCCTTTAGTTGATCACCAAACTAGATTGAAGACCAATGAAAGGATCGATTCACAACTCAATCAAACCATGTTAGACTAGTTCAAACTGTTAGGATATTCCTATACTCCATCCTAGTCCTAGCAGCATTTCCATTGTTTGCATTTTCAGTCATGCATGCAAATATTAGGGTTTGCATGCATTTTGCATGCATTCTAGTCATCAGCACCAGCACCTATCCCTCAGTGAGCTAGCCCCGAGAGCTTCTTTCCTTGCAGTTTCAACCCTCCCAGTGACTAATGCTCCCTCCTTTGCTCCACTGCATGACAAAGGCGCCTTCTTCTCCTACCAGTCTAGTTATATTCAGTTATATTCAGTTATCTTCAGTTACTTCCTTGATTTAAGGATTAATTGACTCTCTACTAACCTTATCACTCCGATGGACCTCCAGTGAGACTAAAATGCCTGTTCTGACTCTAGTAAGCTCCTACTACATCCTCCACCGAGCCTCCTTCATCTAGTTAGTGTATCCATGTGCTAGTTACATTCAGTTACACTTACTACACTCAGTTAGACTCAGTTTGACTGACAGTTGACAGTTACTTGTGCATTGGTGACTCCACTGATGATCATGAGGACACCTAGTTATGCTCCGATGACACTCCAGTGATCCTTTGATCACTCCATGAAGGCTAATTCGAATTGCCACCTTAGGCATTCGAATCCTCATGCTTGTACTACTTACTTGTCCATATTGTGATTAATTAGCTAGTGTGTGTGAAGTATTATTGCTTCTATCCGAGTTCTACTGTACCATATTATTATGTTGCTCATTATACTGTATTGATCACTCTTCTTCTATTTTCCTGCTTAATCATAATTACTCTTGTGAGGTATACATCATCTCTTATATCTGCTGTGAGGATTTTCACACAAACTAGTTTAAATTGATTTAGAATATTGGATTACATATGAAGGCGCTTCTACCTCGGTCATGTCGATATCGTGTTAGAGAGCCATCGGTTCTCCTGAGCTAAACCATTCTCCCACTACCCTGGAAGCATTAGACAGTCATGGATTTCAACCCCATGGGCTATTACAAGCCTTGGCAGTAGAGTTGGGGGGTAAGACCGCAATCATTAACGTGGAAGTAGTCACAGCCCTTTTGGATTATAATCTCTTACTTTGTCATAATTGGTTTTATGCCATGACTGTGGTTGCGTCATCCATCTTTCGCATTGTGCAATTTCCCCACCAAGGTTGAATTGTCACTATCGACCAACTGGATTTATGTACACCGGACATCGCTACCCATCCCGGCGATAACATCTCGTTACTCAGGTAGTCTTCGCAACCATATGAGAGCGTGGGGGTTGGCCTCATAAAAGATTCATCTCTTATGGGTGTCTTTCCAACCCCGTATCCCCCTAACCATTTTTCCACGGTGAACATGATATCATCTTTCCCCAACTCCACCGATCAATGGCTCGTACTCGACGAATCCACCATGCATTTGATTGGAGATAGCATGCCTCTTTCACCCAACGAAATCACTTATGAGGATATCCAGTAAACACTAGAGAACCACTTAGCTGTGGCCTCTACATCTTGTTATCTGCAACGGACGTCATCCTTACCAGATCCTCTACTCCGAACTTTTCATTCTGACGATTCCATTATGGATATTATGAGTGTGGATGACCCTCTGTGGGAAGACCTCCACCATCGATTGTCTTTCCTACCCCCATTGGATTTTGTGGAGAACAACATCACCACCATTTTCACACCGGATGTCTATCCCTGCCCCCAGTCACCGATACTTATGTGTCATATGGTCACTGAGGGAAACTTGGAAAACATCAAACCTACCATTCCGGTAGACATCTCAGTTACTCCTGGTGTTGTGGAACATATTTGTTTAGGCCAGAACTATTCCCCCGAAGAGATCACCACTTTTACAGCCTTATTCAAGCAATTCTACGACGTGTTTGCTTGGACCTATGAGGAAATGCCCAGGATAGATCCTTATATCATTTCACATGAGATTAAAACCTATCCCAATGTTAAACCAGTCCGTCAAAAGTTACGATTGGTACACCCTCGAAAAACTGCGGCGATTAAGGCAGAAATTGAAAATCTCTTGAAGGCCGATTTCATCTACCCTGTTCCATTAACATAATGGGTCTCAAATGTTGTCCCGGTGTCCAAGAAGTAGGGCACCATCCTCATCTCTGTCGATTATCGGGATATGAACAAGGCTTGTCCTAAGGACAACTACCCCACTCCCTTCATCGATCAGATCATAGACAATTGTGCCGAGAGTGTCATCTTCTCATTCATGGATGGATTTTTCGGTTACAACCAGATTGAGATCCACCTATCCGACCAAAATAAGACGACTTTCATCTGCCATTGCAACACGTTTTCTTATCGCAAGATCCCTTTTGGTCTTAAAAATGTTGGTGCCACATTCCAACGGGCCATGTCGTACGCTTTTCATGATGTGAAGGACATTGTGGAACCCTATCTTGACGATCTCTCTGCTCATTCAAAACAACATGAGTTCCACATCGATCATCTGATGACCGTATTCCTCAGATGCAGACGGTATAGCATTCATCTGAACCCTCACAAGTGTATTTTATGCGTCGAGTCTGGATGCCTCCTAGGTTTTATTGTTTCAAAAGACGGGATCCGCATTGATCTCTTGAAGGTGGAAGCCATTGTCGCTCTCCCACCTCCTACTGATGTTACAGAACTACAAAGTTTGCAAGGGAAGGCAACTTACCTACGACGTTTTGTCTGTAATTTCACTCAGAAGACATAGGGCTACATGAGATTACTGAAGAAGGACATCCCGTTCATTTGGGAAGATCAAGCACAACAATCCTTCGACAGTCTGAAGCATGCCATTACCCATGCCCCTGTGCTACAAGCTCCCAATTACTACAAGGATTACATCCTTTATCTTTCCGCTTCTGCTACCACGATCGCCATGGTTTTGGTCCAAGAGGAAAACAACACCCAAGAACATGTGATTTATTAACTCAGTAAGGGTCTTATTGACTCTGAAACCCGTTACTCACATGTCGAGGAACTCGCTCTCGCGGCAGTCATTTCCTTCCAAAAGTTCCGTCATTATATACTGCTCTGCACCACCACCATTATCGTCGACTCGAACCCCATGTACTACGTTTTGACACATCAAGTACTCGAGGGCAAGTATTCACGCTGGATTGTGATACTTTAGGAATTTGATCTCCTCTTCGAGAAGGCCAAGTCTAAGAAGTCTTTGGTGTTTACCGAGATCATTTGTGATCTTCCCTATGTTGATTTAGGATCTGATCCCAACGATTCTCTTCCAGACGAATCGTTGTTCCTCATCAACACGTCCGACCCATGGTATGGAGATATTACCTTATACCTTCAAACCCAACCGTTCAACCCCCAACTGTCTCGTGACGATCATCGTCCTATACGTCACCACGCCAAGTATTAATTTATCATTAGCGATACCCTGTATCGTCGTGGTGTTGATTCTGTTCTTCGACATTGTCTGACTCACGAAGAGGCTGAACATGTCTTGAATGACTGTCACTCTGGAGCTTATGGTAGTCACCTCTCTGGGATGGCTACAACCCAGAAGATACTATGCACAGAATATTATTGGCCATCCATCTTTAAATATTTCATTGAGGCCATTAAAAAATGTCCCCCATGCCAGCATTTTCAAATGAAAAAGCGCTCCCACCCTGCCCCGTTACACCCAATTATTTCTGTGGGCCCCTTTGCAAAATGGGGCATAGATTTCATGCACTGTAAGCCTACCTCGGCCGGGGGGCATGGCTACGTCATAGTAGCCATGGATTATTTTACTAAATGGGCCGAGGCTATGCCTACATACAACGAAGATGGAAAAACCGCCGCACTCTTCATGTTCAATCATGTCATTGCACGGTTCGGAGTTCCGCAAGCCATAGTCACCGACCACGGATCTCACTTTCAGAACCATATGGTAGACGAATTGAGTGCCAGACTGTGTTTTCCTCATGAAAACTCAACCCCTTACTACCCAAATTCCATAGGACAAGTAGAGGCCACCAACAAGGTCTTGAAAACCCTGATTCAATGCATGGTGGGTACACACAAGTCAAACTGGCATAACATGCTCTTTTCCGCACTATGGGCATACCAGACCTCTATCAAGACTGCCACCGGATTTACACCATTCCAAATAGTTTATGGATTGGAGGCAGTCCTACCTATAGAGTGCGAGATTCCATCTCTCAAACTCGTAGTTGAACTTCTTCCGAACACCACTGCCAAGGAAGAACGCTTCCTTTACCTAGCGAAACTTGACGAGACCCGCCATGATGCTGCTCTCGCCAACGAGGCACATAAGAAACACATCAAAGAACAGTATGATAGGTCCGTTAAACCTCGTGTCTTTAACAAGGGTGATTTGGTCCTCACATATGACCAAAAGCACGATAAGCTGGGGGTAGGTAAGTTCGAGTCCATGTGGCACGAACTGTACGTAGTGAAACTTGTTATGGAGAAGGGAGCCTACGAAATAGAGGACTAGGATGGGATATCTTTGGGTGATCCCCGCAATGGGCTCTACCTGAAGAGGTACTATGCCTGATTTTTTCACGGATAGGTATCTTGTATATACTGTACATGGTGTGTGTTTTGTGTGGTGTGATGCTTTGTTTTAGTGTGTCTAGATCTTGTTTCGCTACTTATACCATGTTCTGTCTGCATGTGCATATGGAAACTTGCTATGTATTTGCGGACGGCGCCAGCCGGCATACCCATAACCTTGATTCAGTAGCCTAGGTACTTTATTCTCCCACCGGTGAGCTTATCATCTTGGGAGGAATTTGTCTAGGATACACAACCAATAACGTCACAGAATACCAGGCGGTGATTGGAACCCTAACTGATGCTCTTTCCCTGGGTATGAGCCATGTTGTCATCCATCTGGATTCACAACTAATAGTTTCTCATATTAACTAGATCTATGCTATCTGTGACCCTACTCTACTTCGTCTCTTCCGATGAGTTCATCTTCTGGAAAGGTCCTTTGAATCTATTCAATACCTGTACATTCCATGAGACATGAATACAGTTGCTGACTCGATGGCCAACTTCATTTTAGATTGGTACATTGCACATACATAACATTTTCATAAAATATAAAGATAGACATAACATGTAAATCATCCATTGTATAAGCAAACATGTAAACAAGATCACATTAATCACCAATAGAACACAAGATGTATAAAACCGCCAATAGTGTCTGTATATATATAAATCGGTACAAGTTACAAAAATGGTGGTGCTGATACAAAAGTATGAAGCATGCTAGCTTTTAGTAAGAGTCATCTCTACAAAATATGAAGCTTATAAGATTTCAGTATATACATAAGTAAAACATGCTCATAATCCCTAGGCCGTGCAACCTTAGGCCGCGCAGCCCCAGCTTGCACATGGAAGCAGACTACGACCCTCGCCACCTTCCGGAGCAGCGTGCCGAAGCGAATTGATACTCCAACCGCTAGCCTCCAATAGCGACGAGGTAGGTCATGGACACCCATCTCTGGGATGTACGAGGTCATCCTCTGTAGGTTCTCCTCGACCTCCTCTAGCTCCTCTAGAGAATCACAGATCGCAGCGCCCACCTCCAGTGCTTCTCCTCTCCGCACAAGGCAAGAGACTCCAAGTGGTCACCCTGGACCCAGGTCTGCACGAAACATGTAAAAGTCATCAACGCTACTCTAAAAAATCATAAATGCATAAAAATAAAAACACAAGCAGTTGTTCTTACCGATATCATCCCACTGTGCTCCCTAGAGAAGCACCAAGTCTGGGTCTCCTCGGAAGTTTGTACCATGGTATGGATAGTCCTCCACCATGAGGATCTGTCCCTGCAACCACGTGAAGAACCCTATACCAAAACTGATGATGGGACCCCCACCACCATGGAGAGCCATAACCTCTACTCACCTGGTCATGTGAGGATCGTGTGCATCCCGACCCTCAAGGTCTGCTTGCGGGCGCAAGTGGGGCACCTGCTCCAGCATGAAGGACACTACTACTGAACCATACCCAAACTGCTTTAGCGCCCCATGTTGGAATTTGGTCAACTGATCTCGGAGACTAGCGAGAAGCCCCTCGCACCAGTTGAACATGGTAGGAGCCATGCACTCCTCGACATACATCATTTGTGATTTGCTTGCCAGATGAGCAGATCTACTGCCAGCTACTCACATAATAGTAAAGAGTACTGTCCGAAGGGCCCGGTCCTGGACATCCTTGATTGGAATCTTCCCATCGGTCATCGGCGTACCTGGAGTACACCACTGCTCAATCATGTCCTCTACCAAGTCATCACCACCTCGTGATTCGTTCAAGGACACAGGGTTTACTCGTAGGGACAACCCTGTCAAAAAGTAGATGTCCTTGACATCTATGGTCAGCGTGTGCTCACCAATCTGGAAATGTTGTTGTATAGGGTCCCAACATTGGACTAGGTATGTAAAAAAACCTACTTGGGACCTCATCCCCAGCACTCGAAAGTACTTGAGTAGCCCACAGTTTCTCAAAGCAGTGACACATTGCAGATCATTTTCCGCTTGCGCATCATCGAGCTCATGCTCGCGTTCTCTCCACTCAAGAACCATTGTGCTCACTCCAAACTTGTCAAGAAAGACATTTTAACACCTTTATAACTTTTCCCAATCCTCAAAAGAGTTTCCATTTGGGTAGGTTTTGGGGTTGAGTTGGTGGTTTGCACCGGTGCAGATCCCGAAAGGGTGACCCGCGCCGACCCGCAAATCCCCCAACCCAAAATGCCAAAAAAATACCTAAATGAAAGAAAATAAAAATTCTAATCCACTAGAAAGTTAAAGACACAAGTTTAGGGTTACTTGTCGCTGACGGCACCCGAAATGATGGATCGCAACTCCTGGGATCAACAAAAGAAGAACGGCTCCGAATGACACTTTTCACCTCTCCAACTTGGTAAAAAACAAATAGTAATTCTTTTTACTACTTACCCCTATTTATATTGAAAAAGAGCATATTTTCTTTTTAATTTATTCCAATGCGGGTTATTTTGTTATAGTTGGATTCATTTATACCAGGTTAATCATTTTTGACCTAGTTTTGAAGCTTGCAGGTGAATTTAAGTACCACTTCGATCCTGTTTTTCGTGGTTGTGGTCTTTTCGCGCATACTCTTAGGTATGAACAACTCATCGAGCGTCTTTTTTTCATTATTTTGCTCATTAAATTCAATTATTAATGAAGCTAAGCTAACTCTTTGTTCTTTCTTGTGCTCGTAAAACAATGAGAATAAGTCACCGAGTTATAGTTTATCACTTTTTCGGGCTAGTTAAACTCCCACAAAAAAGGAACCCCCCAGAGTCTTTTCCTTAAGCTCTTTTCAGGTTCTCTAAATACGAAAATATTGCCAAGCAAAATTGATGCGTTCATGTTTGTAAAAGCATTTGAATGATCGTCTTCTTGGCAATAGTTTACCCCTTTTTCGGACCAGGGGGCACTACTTACAAAAAATGAATACTCCATCCAATCATGATTGGAAGAGTCCTCTCTCGCGTTGTTTTACCCTTTTTCTGGGCGAAGAAGCTAACTTTACGAAAAAGGACCTTTGGAGTCTTCTTTAGTTCTTTTCAGACTCTCTAAATATGAAATGACATCGAGTTTTCCTTCTATGAACTCGTTAAAACTCAACATTGAAGGGCCCATCATGGTACAAACCTCTCCTTTCCCAGGTTCATAAAACATTTGGGATTGGACTCATCTATGAGATGAGCTATACCGAGCATCTATTTACCCTCCTCAAGCTTGTTAAAAAACAAGTGAGGTACTCATCAGTCATGATGGGGAAAAAGGAAAGATTTTGTGTTACACCTTATTTACGGGAACTGCATCTTCGCTCTTGAACATGGCACTCATTTTCATTCACATACATTACTTGGGTCATTCGTTTGTCTTCGAGTCATGTTGATTCCATGAGTCATGTCACTCCTTTGGGTCATCCGAAGAATGTCTCCACTATCAGTTACATTAGGGGTCAGTATTGTTCTCGTCATGTCAATACTGCCAAGTCATGCCATGCCCATGTTCAAGAGATGTCCATCCCTCATCATCTGCAGTTAGTACACATTCTACCATGTCGGTCTGTCTTGAGTCAGTCTCGCACATTACTCTACCGTTCGATCCACTCCAAACATCTATTGTTGAGTTTCGTGTCGTTGATGGGGGATTCATCATGGCCCTCCTTCGACGGATTCATCCTTGTCGACTTCAACACATCATACGAGGATTGAATCTAGAAAACAATCGAGTACCTTGGGTCTGCATGCCTCAATGGCAGGTTACCTCGCTTTCAACATGAGTTTACACTATTGACTCTTGATTGAAATATTTTATCCCAAGTTCAAATTTTGCTTTTCGCTATCAGCTAAGTAAAGATAGGTATTTTTGGCCATAGATTTTGCTTCCATATTTGTTTCCACATCGTTTTATCTTATATAATATTGATTCTGATTGCTTTAGAGTAAGATTCTTAGAGAGTAAAATTTCCACTTGAGTTGTTTCCCCATCAGAGTTTGTCTGTATCTTTGGATATTTTTATCTTCCTTTGTTGTAGAGTCTTCCAAAGAAGCTCCATTTCTATTTCAAGTATTGGGGGGGCATTTTTCCTTTGGCAACCATTTCCTCCATTGTCTTCTGGTTGATGGTTTTCTCAGTATTGAGCTACTTGGGTTTTATCCATACCTAGGATGGTTTCTCTGCAAGTTGTGAATTTTAAGTTATTTTTGAGTTTTGGCCATTGGTGATAGGGGTCATACCAAAAGAGGATTGTAGTTCCATCCCCAATTTCCGAAAATTTGTTATCCTGGACGATGGAGCAATTGTTCCATGCATTGTTCCATATAAGGGATCCATTACTTGTTCCCTCTAGTTTTATTAGCTACTGATTTGGAATGTGTGGTGTATATTTATGTCACCATGTATTCCCCCATTGTTCTTCCTTTGTATTAATCCATCTCCACCATAATTTTGCATCGAGAGATTGGAATTTAATATCTGGATCTCTCAAACCCAATCCACCATTTTCAGTTGGCAAAATTTGTCCTACGTCACCATAGTCCATTTTTGTTTTAATTTGGAGACTCCCCATAGGAAGGTTCATTGGATATTTTGAATGGATTTTAGAATATATTTTGGGGATGCAAAAATTGAGAAAAGATATAAAGGCATGGCTTAAAGGATAGACTTAAGGAGAGTTATCCTGCTAGGGAAGTTGAGTGAGTGAAAGGTCCATCTTGTGAGCTTGATTTCCAAGGCATATAGGATAGCTTACCAAGAAACATTTCAAAGAACATTTTCAATAAGGGGAATGGCCAGATATTTGGAAGGAAGAGTGCTTTGTTGGAAATCGAGGAGTCTAGAGATATGAAACTGGATAGAGGGGTTTGTGTTAAAAAACAAGATCTTGGATTTGTCAAGATTGATGTCAATGCCTTAGGAAAAGTTAAAGAGAAGGAGAATATTTTTGAAGGCTTTGGCTTCCTTGACGAATTAAATGCCCATTAACATTGTGTCCTCAACAAATTGTTGGTGGGAGGAAGGAGATGGTTCATTATTTATCTTGAGGTCAGATATTGCTCTAGAATGTGTAACTTTAGAGATGGATCTTCCCATTCCCTCTGCCATCATGATAAAGAGAAAGGGATGGATGGGGTGTCTTTAATGAATTTCTCTAGAGGGGGAGAAGGTATAGGTGGGGGAATCCATTAAGAAGGATAGAGGAAAAATAAGAGGAGGAAAGCGATAGGACCCAACTTGTCGAAGTAGTCGAGAAACCAAAAGCAAGGAGAACAAATTTAATTTAGTTCGAGTTTAGTTTGTCAAAATATTTAGAGATATCAAGTATAATCAACATATGTGATTTCTTTTTAGGCTTCAAGGACAGTGAATGGTTTCATGAGCAATGATGATGCTATCCATAATATTTTTGTCTTCAACATATCATGATTGCTCAACTAAAATGAGTTGAGGCAATAGTGGTTTTAACTTATTAGCATTTATAACTTTAGTAATTGTATTGTAGATGACATTGTAGAGGGCTATGGGAAAAAATTTGTCCGTTGAACAAGCTTGATGCTCCTTAGGTATTAGAGTAAGGAAGGTTGAGCAGGTAGAATTGCAAATTTTTTCCTTGGTTCCTCAAAAATCTTCCAAAGATCCCCTTTAATTACCGACCAACAACTATGAAATAAATCCATTGTGAAGCCATTTGGACTTGAAGATTTCCCTTTAGGCATACTCATGACTACTATATCAACTTCTTCGTGAGTTATAGGTCTCATCAAGATGCCATTTTTTTCATTTGTTATCAATTTAGGAATGTCTTGAGCTATTGATTGGATAACCTATTTTATACCAATCCGAGGTTCTAATAGTAGAGATTGGTAGTAGGTTGTGAGTTCATTTTCTAGAACCTTCTTGGAATTTAGAGAGTTTCCTTGCTCAACGATCAGTTTTCTTATTATGTTGTTGTGTCTGTGTTGTATAATTGATATATGGAATAATTTTGTATTACATTCACCCTCCTTTAACCACTGTGTTATCACACAACTTGTAGTTGTCCCTAAAGGTATCCCATCCAGGATGGTAGAGGAGACGGACAACTAAAGAGGTGACCCAAGTGATGCCATGGTTCCCAATGCAAGATGGGAGTCACGATAATCGAGGCACTCTTCACTTTAGATAAAGACTAATCAAGATCAAGGGGGAGACCCAAGCCAATCAATGAAGATTAGCTAACCCAAAGGTTCCTAGGGAAACATGTAAATTGAGTTACGAAAACCAATGAGTAAGATAGATTAAGTGGACCCAAGAGTTTTTGTGGTTGAAGAGGCTTAGGATGCGACAAGTGTTTCAACCAATTATTGATTTAGACCACTTATGAAGCTCAAATGAAAAGATCTAGTACCATGAAAACACAAAAGTGGGGCCCACTCCTTAAAAAGTGGAAAATGGTTCAAATGGGGCCCACTTGGTCAAATTACGGGTAAGATGGCACTAAGGGGGTGGAATGATGGAGATCTATGGAGCTAAGATGAATGATCCAATGCCCACATATGGGATCTAGAAAAATGCCACTAGCCCAAGGAGTGCGATTTACCCAAGGGAGACTAGTGCCTTAAGATGAGGGGGCAAATGGAGTCCAAATTCCACCAAAATGTAGATCGGGGTAGTTAAGGTGAAAAGCAAGGTGGGATTAATTTTTCAAGTCCAAATGCATGCTAGATCTCCATAGATATGAGATTGAAAATGCATCACCAAGTGACCCAAGTGGGGCTCAATCCCTCAAAATGAAGAATGGGGCCCATAAGGTGAAAATCAACAAGGTGAAGCAGTAGGGGTAGCTTATCAAGATGGATCTATCCAAGTCAAGTGGGATCTCACCTACCCATGTCACAGAACTAGCCAAACTAGCTCTCCTCAAGGAATGTGAATTGCCTCAAGGAGGGCTAGGTGCCTTGGGAAATGGGTCAAATGGAGGCCAATCACCACCAAACTATAGATCCGAATTTCCATGGATGCTATAGAGGTGGGTTCTTAATTTCATACCCAAATCCAAGCTAGATCCAAGTAGATCTAGGAAAGAGTAAAAATGAGGGTTTTGATTATGAGGGTTTTATGACCAATGAAGAAGAAGAATGGATCTACGTACATACCTTGTAGAACATATCTCAATTTCTTGTGGCCACTTTGTAAATTTATAGCATCCCCCCTATGTGTATATTCAAGAGTGAGATCTAGTTCTCCAAGCCAAAACGTCCTCCTACAAGGGTAGCCAAATCGTCCTCCTACAAGGGTAGCCAAATCGTCCTCCTCCTACAAGACAAGATCAAGTTAGAAACAAGCCAAGTATAAAAATTATGAAAATGATAAAGAGATGTAAGAGAAAGCATCAACTATGTCACAAAGATACAATAATGATACTCCTTTTCACAAAGATCAACCCAAGAGAATATATGTGGGTCTCCCCAACAATAGCCTCCTTCAAATCGTCCTCCTCCTCACCAATCCGGCCTCCCTGCATAAAAACAATTAGTAGCCCCAAGATCCACAATGATACATAGAGAAAATACTGTATAGTCAAAGTGCAAAAGAATCCATCAAGACAAGAGAAGTAGATCCACAAAGAATTATTCTATTCCAATCATCAAGAGCTCCAAAGGTACTTTTACAATAGTGGGTTTCCTCCTTATATAGGATAATAAGGACCAAAACCCTAAACCACAAAACCACTTTTTGAAATGAGTGGTTGAGATTAAAAGACCTCACAATCTAATCAATGCCTAAGATGAGACAATACATAATATCACATGGATCACTCAAAAGAGAGATGACATCATAGCTAAAAGTGACTAAGTGAGGGTGACGTCATCCTCCAAAAGGGGCTAAGATACAAGGGCCCACCAAATATGACATAGACATGACTCAAGACATACATGGTGGGGCTAGGAGGTATCAATCCTTCACTAGATCATCCCCATGGCACAATTATATAAAATAATGGGACTATGACATGTCCTCATAACACAAATGATCAAAATCTTGTCTCCAAAACTGAGAGAGACATGTAGTAAAAGGCCTCTTGTGGCCATTATGGACCCCACTGACTGAGGCAAACTGATTTGGAATATGGGGGGTTCACCCTAGAATACCTCCGAGAATACCAAGTGCCAAAACCTTGCCTCAATTTCCCAAATCGAATTCTTCAGTGACCATTTTATTCCATTTTTAATCCTCCTGAAAAACCTTGAAACTGCCCAAAATTCCACCCAGGGTGCCTGCGCTGTCAAATTGAGGGCACCAGGCTATCTGGAAGGGGGGAATAATGGTAAAAACAAGTGGTTGTACCACCTCCTCCATACATAACACCCTAGGCAACGACTGGCCTCCAAGCCTTTGTTGGAGAAGTTGGATCTGCATGCCCAAAACTGGTCTAGAGGTGGATAACTGCATCTATCATCGTCAGAAGTTCCCAAAACTGGAATATAAGTGTCTCAATGGATCCAAAAGACCCAAATATACTAGAAATGTGTACTCATACACCATGGGTTGACCTGAGGGGTCAACTATAGGGTCCACCATACCTGGATAGCGTAAAATTTGATGATTTGGAAATAAAAATAAAACCGCTCAACTGCATCAATCATCATCTGAATCATATGGAATCATCATCTGAATCATATGGAATCATCAATAAGGGTATGCAGGACCATCAATCATCATCCATAAGCATAAATGGTCTATCTCATCACGGATCCTAAGAATGACCATGGTCAAACTATGTTTGACTAGGTCAAAATATAACCAAGGACAAGATTACAACAATAGACTAAGACATGTTCCTTTAATCACACTCACAACTTAACTTAAAGCATAAACATCATTTCGTGGCATTTAATACATATATATATTTGATGTTATTTATATTTTACTTGCACAAAAGCTTCAATGACAGACTCACCCATTGGATGTGGCCTAACTACTAGCTAAGGGTGAAGGCTAAGAACAAGGTTGGGAAAAGGGGATGACTTGAAAAAAATCAACCAAGTGACACTTTGGACGGGGAAAGGGGGAGCTACACTTTGTGCTGGACAAAATAACAAAGGGAAGGGATGTCCCTCACAAATGGATAAGTTGTTTAGAGAGTATTTATTCAACTTAGGCATCATGTCTACATCAAGTTGATCCAGGTTCATTAGGATCATTCATTTAATTTCCATGGCCTTTTGGCCTATATGACCCCTCTGGGATTTCACATGTGCTAAGAAGCACAACTAATCACAACTTGCATCCAGGGCATATTCACATTTACAAGGTCAGCAATAATAGATATAACTTTGAGTAACCATTGCATTTTAGACCTTTTCTATACCCTTCGAGGGGTATTTTAGTAGTTCATCGCTATATCCTTCATTCACGTGTGTTAAAAAACACATTCTAGAATTTTAAGTTCACAGCCTTTCATAATACATTTCCAATATAAGTAGTACATGTGCTTTCAGTTTTAGCCAACAACAAGTCAAGTGACTAGGGGGACTTCTGCGCAATGCCAAACATCAGGACAACCGACCATAATGATTTAGGCATACAATCCAACTCACCAAAGGTAAGTTCTGTCACCAACTCAGAGCCGAGACACAAGACAAACATGGATGCAGTCCAACACACAGGTAGAAATGGGGAAGTCCTCAGTATCAACAAGTCAAGAAGGAAAGTCAAGGGTGAAAGGAAAATCAGGAAAGCCATGGATGGAAGTCTGTGATACCTTGGGGATCATCGACATTAATGGTGATTTCCCTCGCACTTTTTAACGATATACATCAATGACCGGTAATCAAGTGGTTTCTACCATGTACGACTCCAAAACATTGTAATCACATGGATAGTTTCGTATCATTGCGGGTTCAACTTGAAGACCCCGGGGAAGTCATATTCTACTCAGGTTGTAATGGATATTGTTTGAGTCATATTACACAGATCCACTTTGTATTGGTCTTGGTTGTGTTATCATCTCATCATGGATCTACGATTGTGTCTAGTAGCCATGATTGTGTTTAGTCGGTCATTACTACCATGGATCTGCAATGTGTTGGTCGGCATCCATGTTGTGAGTCATGTGAGACTTGTATCTCAGTGTCAGTTGTATTGCAACAACATCCTCCAAACAACAAGTCCTTGCCATTTCTCTTTCAAATCACTTCCCCTGTCTTGTTTTTCTAGCTTCATGCTTTGGGGGGCATTCTGTTACACCTAAATATTGTCATCATGAGTCCCTTGTCAACTCAATGCCTTAATCCCTGAAGTTCCTATGATCAAGCAAGTCATGTAGAGCAAGTTGATGCTCTTTGTCCACATTTCTAGTTGGGTCGACGCATGTTATCTTTGAGAAAATAGCGCCCAACTAGGGCCATCGCAGAGTATATTCTACCAGACAGCATCGACAGCGCATGTTGTCTTAGTTAGTCCTACGCTTCCCTTCCCTGACGTAGGTTTCCCTCATGCAACTTGTATCGAAGTTCGTTAATGGGATAAAGGGAGCTTTCAAGCATTTTGTAGAAGTTGGATGAGGTGGATCCCTATCCCTAAATCCTAGGTTTGTTGTCCTACGGTTCCCTAACCTCAAGGGAGGATCCCTTAGCCCTCTCCCCATGATCCTCAACCTACTCTATCCACTTGGTCCTATAAATACAAGGCCCCTCTCCATTCCAAAGGGAGGAAGTCTATAGCACTTACATGCTGGTGAAATTAGCTTAGGAGATCCCTATCTATCTATTGGGAGACTCTCACTTTCTTTGGAGGCATTGGCTTGGCTTGTTGGAGGAGGATTGCATCGTTAAGGCTTGGGTTGTGATCATCTCTCTACTTTGTATTTCCATTTTTTATACCATAATATAAACTCTTTCCACAAATGTTATTGTGTTGGTAATGTTTTTAGTTTGCTTCCTTAATTGTTTACTTAGATCAGTTATTGTTTAGACATATTTTACTGCTTGTATTGTTTCCATACATCTTGACAGGTCTTGTAGCTAAAGATCTGAAAAGATCTACAACAACGAGGAATAAGATCTACAATATGAAGGTAAGATGTCCAAGTACTCGATCTCTAACTAGATCTAGGAAAGTAGCTTTGTATTATGTCCTTATTTGTTCTAGATTCACATTGAACTAGGGAGATCTGGCTTGCGTCCGCTCAAGTAGATTGTCCAATAATAGTCATGGCATCAAACATATATTTTGGGGTCTTCTTGGAAGACACTTGGGGGATCAAGTGATATTTTATGGAATGAACAATGATCCTCTTTTCCTTGACCATATTATTCTTATGCCTTGCTTTGGCTTCATCTCCCTTTGGTTCTGTAAGTCCTTCCTTTATAAAGTCTTCTAGGTCATGTTCTTCAAGGATGAGCATGACTCTATACTTCCATGCCCTGAAGTTCTCATCTCCCTCAAGCTTCTCATCAAGCTTGGTATTGCTAGTCATATTGATATAATGGGTACTTCAAATGGAAATAGAATAGATTTGAGACTTACCAGAAAATTTGTCCTCCTGAAAAATGCTTCTACCTTGACCTAGGGTTTGTCAGAGAAACCCTAATTTTCCTACTTCGGTATTTTGGAAAACTGAATGGATGAGAAAATTCACCTCCTCAAGGAAATTTTAGCAAAGTACTCCTTCTCCCAATTATGTGAGCAAATAATCCAAAAAATTGATGCCCTAATTCTCCCAGGCTGCAGTGGGGGACCCAAAAATGAAAATCTCAGAATCGAAATCTGCTTCGACAGAAAGATGTGCCCTAGTGAGGTGAGTTAGATTCACTCTCCGTTTTTCATCTGATCTGTGGAGGGATCTCCCAGAACAAGAAGCCCTAGTTTTTGCAGTTACAGAGGCTGCACAATGTTTTCTTTCAGGCCTGCTCTGATACCATGTTAGTTTTTACTTGTTTAGCATATAACATTAAACAATCTATCACTGAAAGAAATACAAGCACATCAAGAACACAATATACTCGATATTTCTCTTGGGGAAACCACAAGGGAGAAAACCCCGACAAAATCTTCCTCAATATAGAATTCACAAAGTACAAAAATAAACCCCAAGACAAAAATCAGCTACTCCTCCACTTGTGCGAACTTCTCTCTCTCTCCGATGTGAACTTGTGTGAGTGAGATGAGTGAGTACAAATGAGAGACTCCTCCTCTATTTATATTCTTCCATTGAGGTGACTTTTCCCCGACTGGGCCGACCTCTCAATTACATAATATAATAATCTTTTATGGGTTCTTCTAGGATGACACAAGACCTAGGGTTTACATTGACTCTTTCAATGCCTCTTACATGATTAATTACATCAATGACATCTCCCGAAGGAGGAATACAATAATACAATAGACAAGTACAAGTAGAATATCTTCCGCAATTACATTTCTTTAACAAATAGTAAGTTAGGTTTTATGTTTAGAATGTTTTATGAGTTTTTTTTAATAAATTTCATGAAAAAAAATTAAAAATTTGGGTTGTGGGGGGCACTAACACAATTAAAAATTAAAAATTTGGGACATGGGGGGGGGGGCACTAACATGATATATAAATACAAATAGGATTTTTAAGACAAGAGACATTAACGATGAATTGCGTTCTTATACATATTTATTTTTTATGCACATTAAAATACGGTGAATGAGATGGGATGGTGGCTAGATAATGTGCCCATTGTAACAAACATGAACTACCCTTCCACTCACAACATCAAAAGAAAAGGATTTTTTTATCAAAGAGCATAGATCTATCTAGTCTCTTCATCACCCGCCCATGCCTTTTGTTGAAATTATTACATGTAAACCACAACTCCACAAAATTGTGGTTCCAAAATATGTTAGGGTTGTAGAGCCCTCGTTTAGGTTCCATATCAAACCACACTTCCTTCTCTCTACATAAAATTTTCACTAGTATATAATGTCCTTTGATCTTGTATGTTCTCAACCATATTATTGTCACCACAATATAGCTAAAAGGTTATAGCAAATCATCAACCATCCATCTCAAGCATATTGCTCTTTCTCTTAATCATGAGGCATCTGTGTTGTTTAGTCTTGATGTTTGACTACTTAAATTAAGAAAAGTCCAAATAAACCTTTGAGTGGTGTCTATCCCTCACCCTATGAATATAGAAGCAAACTAAGGATATATCGAAGTAGTAACATATCCCCCACCTTCATTATGACTATAATGATAACACACAACATTGAGCTTATCTTACAAGCATGGTTTTCCTTTAAAAAACCCGTAATTATAAATTATTGCAAAAACATAATATCAAGTTCATAAATAAATGTCTAAATACGTCATACTATGTTTTTTCAACTAGGTTCGATTATGTCCCAAACATTCCATGATGCAAATTTCATTAATAACTATTAGTGACGAGGGTTTGAATTTGTTGAAGTGGAATGAGATGTAAACTAGTGATCTAGGCAAGGCATAGACATTCCATTTGCACAGTTAACCCTGGATACCGCGGGTTCCATTTGAAAAGTTAACCCGAGAGATCGCGGGTTCCATTTGCACAGTCAAACGGACTCTGAGACCCTGTGTTCCATATGCATAGACCCCAACCATGTGCTAAACCTGTCACAACTCGTGGGTTCCATTTGCATGACTCTGAGACCTCGTGTTCCATATGCACAGAACCTGTGCCCTAGACCTATCGTAATGGAGCAAAGGAGACCACACTAACACTGTCACAAGAGAGAAGAGGAGTCTCATTTCATCAAGGATCGAGCAGAGGAGACTGATAGTGTGAGTAACCTACAATAATTAATTGATAAAATTCACAATATATGAGATCACAGAATATTTTTATTGATCGCAGGCCATTTTGAGGGGGCAACCTCCTTTAAGCAAGCTCAATACAGATAACTTCACGGTTCCTTCATTGGCCTCAACACACACTTATATACTAAGTCTATGCTCAATACTATGGGTCAATACCATGGAACATATAATACTACGGGACAACTTACAAATCATATGCGTCCAATACTATGGGTCAATACCATGGGATAATACAAACTATGGATCATTAAATACTACGGGACGAATTACAAAGCATATGCATCCAACAACAATATACTAACAAAGTAAAGAGAAGGGTTGAATTGGGTTCATAACATCCCCTCTCCCTTAGAAAAATCTTTGTCCTCAAAGCTTTAGATGTGGAAATTGATGCGGAATCTGAAGGAGTGGTTCCCCTGTAGCATCCTCGGTTGCATTCCGTGCCACTGAATTAATACTTCTGTGATAGATTGAGAGAGAAGCTGATGCCTTTTGATTTACAGGTAGGATTGCATGGAAAGCTGTAGACGAATAAGAACCATATCACCTGCTTGAAAAGTGTGCTCAGAACAGTGTTGATTGGCTTGTTGTTTCATTCGAATTCTTGCCATGTGAAGAGTGTCCTGCAAAATCAGAAGAATTTGATTGCGGTTTCAAAGAACCAAATCAATTTCCTGGACCAGGGAACTGTTGAGGGTGTATGGAAGAAGAACCGGTGGTTCATGTCCATAGATTGCTTCATATGGTGTAATTTTAGAGGGGGTATTGTACCACCGGAGCGCTTCAAGGAAATCCATAGAAATAGCTGTCCAAATCTGTGTAGAGATGGGAAAGGGTTCGAGCAGTCCTAGAAGGAGTGGCGTTTCATCCTTGCTGACCTGGAAAGTATCATAGTCAACCACCATTTGTTGAATTGTCATTTTTAGTCCCTACCAAAAGAAGTTACACTGTTTCTGGTCATACGTTTGGAGGAACCTAGAGTGCCCTGCCAATGGAGAAGCATGGAGTTCATAGAAGACATAGCCCTGTTGAACAGATTGAAACAAATTTGGAACAAGCAGAGAAATAGCTGAAAGAGAAACTGGGGCATCAAATGTGCGAGAAGGAGCAACCACCACCAGATTGTCCTTACCCTTCTTGTAAGTGATCACATAGGTATAACCCATTTTAGGGGTGCCGGGGAGGAGACCCGTTGTTCCAGGAAAAATTTTAGACTCTGGTGATTAGTCTTGATGCAGAAATAATTCCTTAATAGGTATGGCTGCCACTTTTGTACTGCATGCAAAATAGCCATCATTTCCTTCTCAGATGTAGATGCAGCTAAATTATCACCGGAAAGGTCTCGTGAAGGAGGCAAGTCCACTGGTTCAGCAAGGACACCTACATATCTATCCAAGGGATTTGTGGAGATCGTTGATGGGTGCATCTGAATGGAATGGAGCTGAGCGATGACACCATGTGAATTATACTAAAGGATCTTTTCCAAGCGATGGGAACTGATGATGCGGAGATACCCTGGTTGTAAGCCTGTAAATGTGTGTTGTTTCCCATTGACTGAAAACTGCATCCAAAGTTCAGCAAAATCCCATAAGATGGGGACAAGTGTGCGTAACCATTGAGCACCCAAAACCACATCACATCTGCCGAAGGACAAGGCAAACATCTCAGAGCGCAGGTTATAATCGTCCATAGAGATACACACATTGCGACACTTCCCCTTGCAAGGTAAGGTGCCCCCATTGGCAATCATGACTTCAAAGTTGGAGCAAGGATGGATAAAACAATTATCCTTTTTGCGATCCGAGGGTCAATGAAGTTATGAGAGATACCAGAATCAATGAGTATTGTAAGAGGTATCTTTTTGAAGTAACCCCTGATCCGCAATGTTTGTGGGGTGGTGACTCCAGATAAAGCATGGAGAGATATCTATGGGTGGTCGTTCGGAGACACAGAGTCAATAGGAGGCGGCTGAATGTCGACCTGATAATCTAGAGTGTTTGGAGCTTCTGCACCAAGTTCAGAGGTAGGAGGAGATTCCACATCTACGAGATAGAGCTGTTTCTCAACACATCTATGTCCCTATGTGAATTTCTCATCACAATTATAACAAAGCCCTTTTTCTCAAGGTGCTTGCATCTTGGCTTCAGACAAATGCTTGATAGGAGTTGTGCGAGGAGTTAGCGTGATGGGAGGTCGTTGGGGAATCATATTTTTGAATGGAACAAAAGTGGATTTGGAGTGTTGTTGGGATTTTATCTTGTCCTCTGCCAACTTAGCCAACCCTAGGACTTCCATCATTGTGTTGGGACAGAACATTTTAACCTCTGAGCAGATTTCATCCTTAAGACCACTGATAAAACAACTCCTGTAGAATTCATCAGATAATCCTTCCGTGTGATTGGCTAGTTTCTCAAATTATGTTTGATACTCTCTCATAGTACCAATTTGGCGAAGTTTAGTGAGTGCTCCTATGAAGCCATCAAAAGAACTAGGACCAAATCGTTGCAAAAGGAGTTGGAAAAAATCTGTCCATTTTGGCTCGCCATGAGCCTTGATGTACCAATGGTACCATTGAAGGACTTCTTGTTCCCAATGAAAGGATGCAAGTGGAACATTTTGGACATCAAAAGTATTATGCAGACTGAAATATTGTTCTGCTCGGTATATCCATCTAGTCGGATCATTACCATTGAAGCGAGGAAAATCAAGCTTCGGTCCACGAAAATTGCTGGAAGAAGAGAACCCAGTGTTCATCCTGGAATGTTGAAGATGGAGGCTGAGAAATTTTTCATCCAAATCTTGGAGTTTGGTTTTGAGGGCTGCATTTTCTTCCTCCATGATTTGTGCTCCTGCGTAGGTGACAACCATAACCAGACTTTTTTTTTTTGAATGGGTAGAAAAACACAAACAAAAGCTTATTTAGTAAAGGGAAATTTGGATTTGGGAAAAACTCTGATGGGCAATTGGGGTTTTAATAGGTTTTGGACACTTTTGAATGGACAGGGAAGTAGAAAATGAGGATTTCAGAGGCGGGGTGAAAGAATGGGAAAAATTGTCAGGGAGGGAGAAAGAAGCAGAAATAAGGAATGAACGTGGTGTCAAAGTTTGAAGGCGAGTGGGTGAAAATAGAGGAAGTTATGGCAAACCCTAAAAATAGACAAATGTGAGATTTCTAGCTTTGGGAAGTGGAATTTGGGATAGGGTTCTCAGGAATGAAATATGAAAAATGGGATTGCAGAGATGTCAGTGAAGTTTCAAGGGAAACATAGTGAAAACAAAGGATATATGGCCAAAAAACAAAGGAGAAATATATATATATATATATTCAGAATGGATCTGAAACGGATTTTGGAATGGATCTGAAATGGAGGGATATGAAACGGGTCAGAATGGATAGAAAATAGATGGATATGAAATGACTTTTAGAATGGATCTGAAAATGGATGGATCTGAAATAGATCAGAATGAATCGAAAATAGCTGGATCTGCAACAACGTGGTAGTGATCAGCAACAGATGGATCTGCAATGGCGTGGAAGTGATCAACAACAATTCAGCTGAAAATAGATATGGACCCCAAGTATGCTCGGCTTCCTAACGGTTCACGCATTTCACTCGGACACTAATGCTTGTTGATGGCTTGCGTATTGAGGCAATACCCCTCACTCCATGGCTTAGGTAAAACTGATAACCACTTTGCCACAAACGAAAGCTCTTGGTTTACCTAACAGGTGGGAACTAGTCAATCAGGTAGGGGTCGTTTCCCTTTTCACTGGCAGGTCCTTTCAATGGGCCAGCTACTTCAGGGTTCATATGGTACTCCTCACAATGATTTTTAGGGATTATGCCCAAGTACTTCCCACAGTTAAGAGGATAGGGATTATTCCTAGATCCGAATCTGTAATAGATGCAGATTTTTTTTTTGGCAGAAATTCCACCCAATGAGCCCATGAAAGTGCTCTGATACCAGATGTGAGGAACCTGCAACAATTAATTGATAAAATGCACAATATAGGAGATCACATAATATTTTTATTCATCGCAGGCCACTTCGAGGGGGAAACCTCCTTTGAGCAAGCTCAATACAAATAACTTCATGGTGCCTTCATTGGCCTCAAAACACACTTATATACTAAGTCTATGCCCAATACTATGGGTCAATACCATGGAACATATAATACTACGGGACGAATTACAAAGCATATGCATCCAATACTATGGGTCAATACCATGGGATAATACAAACTATGGATCATCAAATACTACGGGACAACTTACAAAGCATATGCGTCCAACAACAATATACTAACAAAGTAAAGATAAGGGTTGACTTGGGTTCCTAACAGATAGCCCTCATTTCGTCAAGCATCGAGCATAGGAGACTGAGGAGACTGGGGAGAACGTGCTAGTCGTCATTCTATTGAGCATCGAGTAGAGGATACCAAGGAGAAATGCTAGCCCTCATTTTGTCCAACATTGAGAAGAGGAGACTATGATAGCATAGGAGACTACACTAGCCTCACAATGTCAGGAAATTTGGTAAGTTCATCAACTACCCATATACATGCGTTCATTGTTTATCTCTGCAGACTCCATAACCCTAATTTGTCACATGTGTTGGCACATTAGTTCAATTCGATTGGGGATAGGGTTGCATGTGGGGTTGCACTACCTTGGGCATCCCTAGACTAGCGATTAGTATACAAAACCAACTCTGGGGATCAAATCCCCAATTAAATTCCAAGGAACAAGGCCATTACCATCCAAAATATTTATAGTCTAGTGCATAAGGTCAATACCAAAAAGGAAACCACCAACATTGAACACATTAATAAGGAATAATAGAGTATTGTGCTAATAACTAGCTTCCCATGAATATTTTGATGCTACAAACACAAACTTAGAGATTGGAGCAGAAACCAACAACCAATATCCATC
Organism: Larix kaempferi; assembly: GCA_027924585.1. Lineage (NCBI taxonomy): Eukaryota > Viridiplantae > Streptophyta > Pinopsida > Pinales > Pinaceae > Larix > Larix kaempferi. Next base: position 6,905,534 of record BSBM01000541.1, on the reverse strand, counting down.
TTCCTAGTAGAATCATATTCTTAGGTGAGAGTATTAGATATTTCAACCTTACGTTATTTAATTTGTACAATCGTATTCCTATGTTTATCCACCCAAATAACTTGGATTCCCTTTTGCATTATTATGACCTTCTACCCCCTTCTTCTCATTGGTAGTTGGAGGAGAAGAATGTTCAAATCCTTGAGATCACCTTAATCACCTGCCTAGACTTTAAAGGACAATCCTTTAGAACATGCTTCCCATTGGAAGGGTCCAACTCACATGAAAATTTGTCATATATAATTCACACCATTAAAAATTTACAAGAGCACATGCTCTCCCTTGAACAAATGTTGTCAAGTCAAACTCATCTTTAGAAGTCCTTGGAGCTCTCTTACCTAAAACCGGATTGTGATGTCTTCGTCACCTATGACCAATATTTTGGGTGTGAACTAGCCATGATCATATCATGATCCTCAATAGTTGCCTTGCATCTCATGCCTCAAACACTATCATCCATGAAACTAACCAACAATCTATTTCCAAGATTATTATTTGCCTCATGGCTCTCACCCTCGTGTATACAATATTGAACTACAAGATGTCCATGCGGGGATAGACAATGATACTCTACCCTTTACTTGACGATGAAAGATTTTATTATATTTCCACTGGCAATAAATTGAGCCTTAACATCAAAGATTAAATGTTCCCTTGGCAATTTTCCTAACCCAACCAAACTAATGACTTTGAGAGGCATTCTTTGATCCTATGTTTGATTTGGATGAAGTCAAGAGACTTGGAAACAACATGCATGACACACTTTACGTTTTCTCATTTATTTTGATGACAAGGATGAGTTCAAAGGCATTCCCATTTTCTCCAACAACTTGTTTCAATTTTAAATCCATCCTTTTAAGGATGATGACCTTAGGGTTGATGAGGTGGATCCAATCTTGGTTTGTGATGACTATCCTATGATTGACTTCATAAAAAAAGGTAACAAAACTTGATGCCACTGGCCATTCCCCTTTGCACAAGCAAGAAAAATCTAGGAAGACATGCATTAAAGCTCTGATTATGATTCTTGATGTACATGGGCACTCTGATTGTTCTTAACAAAAAATTTCTTGATGACTTGAACATTTGGCATATCTTGCAAGTGCATGACCAATACCTTGGGGACTTGGTAAGCTGGCCTCATTAACCACATGTCTCTATTGATTGGCATATTGGTTTACATTCCTCTCATGATCCTTTCCTTATCAGGAACCCATCATGTAGGGCCAAGTATACATTCATGTATGTAAATTTTCATTCCCATTGAATATTGAATGGCTTCCTCTTCCCCCTTCTACATAATAAATAAATAAATAAAAATTTAAAAGAAAAACATTATAAATTCAAGTCTATGTTCTCAATTTGATACATCATAAAGTCATATCTCAGATCTGATTTGTCTTGGACTGTTCTAAGGTGACGTCAAGGTTGTTCTACTACTGATAGGGTTGATTCTTGTGTTGTCCACCTATTGAAGCTAAGATTGTGATTGCTGCTAGAGTTTTGTTGCCCTCTTATGGGTTGTCTTGCTATCTGTGACCTCCATTGTGAGTGGGTTTGATGTCCTATAAATTATGGTGGATAGTCTGCATGCCCTAGTGATTGTTTTGCTTCTCCAAGGGCTTATCCAAGTTTTTTGTGGATTGTTAAGAGCTGGTCGTTGAATGTTTAAGGGCTGCACGTTGTCAATTGTGGAGGCCACAAATCCTGTGGACTATTTTGTTGTCCTATAATACTATTCTTGGTGGGCCGCAACCTTAGGGATTCATGTAAATTGGATTACGTCTACAACCTTAGGGATTCCATTGTCATATTTGCATTAAAATATACAATTTTTAATTTTCTACTCCAAACCCTAACCTAACCCTAAATCTAACACTTTTAACATGTACTCCTTGCTAGAAATGGAGCAAACAAACGAGGGGGAATACGAGAGGAAAGAACAAAAATTCCAAGCAAGGGTCTAGAAATGATAATAATAATAATAATGTTGTTGGGGTGAAAGGAGAAGAAAAAAATCAATTTTTCTTATATGTTATGTAAATATGACCATCTAATCAATCAATTCCTAAAAATGGAGGAATATTAATGTTTGTTATCATAATGGGAAGCTCTACAATAACCCATAGTTCTCACCAATCATTTACCTCCTTAGGGACAATAGTTGATTGTTGGTGTTTCAAATAAACATGTACCTCACAAGGGGATGATGAAGGGGCCCCTCCCCAAGTGGAAAATCCATCGAGCATGAATGTATACACGCATGAGTGAGAAATCAATGTTGAGACTAGGAATTGTAACTATGATTCTCCTCGCTTTAGATCAAAGTAAAAATAAGTGTACATAATAAAATGCTTCCCCTCTCTATATAGATAAACTAGTATTTGATATGATGCCTCTTCCTCCAAATGGTGTGTTAATAAGTTTTGTGCATAATACTAATTCCTAGGCTACCCAAAATTAGTAAAAAAATTTTGATTGCATACTTTTGCTTCTTGGTGGTCTTCTTCCTTACAAAGATCTAGAGTGGCATATTCCAATCTTAGGTTGGTAACTAGAGTTTTCACAAACTCAATATGCTCCTATGTTGTCAATCTGTTGGCACGGGGATAAGTCACAGAAGCTTTGGTACAACCAACGACAAAGGGGTCGGAGCCAAGGATAAAGGACCAGTCGCGGAGCGCAACAAGGCGGATAAAGCGGAAGTAAAGCGGACAAAGCAGAGTCATTAACGAATTAGTTAGTTAGTTAATGGGTCACTTTGTGAAGTGGACCAAGATTGTAATGGCCAGTAATCGTATAAATAGGAGTAGAATTGTAAGCCTTTGGGCATCTTATCTTATCCAATATTTTGCTCTGATCTGATCCCTTGGTCGATGAATGTATCTTCGCATCTGCAGAATTTTGATCTATCTCTCGTGTTGGATAACATTTTGTATTTGACCTAAGTTGTTGTGATGGGTTTTGCGGATTTGTATTCCTGATTTTTAAGACAAATTGATGTATAATAAGAAGGAACATTTTTCTATGACTTTGTCGCTTATGTGTTGTACCACAGTATGATGTATTTTGTCGTGGTATGGATAGATTTGATATGTGTCGATGAGTAGATCTGATTAATATGCATTGATATGAAATGATGATGTTATGATGCAAATGATAATTATGTTGATCTTGGGGTTATACCGTGATTAAATGTGAATGGCGCATGTCCTTTTATACCTGTGAAAGCTTGGTTCCTGCAGCCCCCATAGGTATCTCAGGTGAGACCTCACTCACTTTGCGAGTGTTGCTGGGAAGTATAAACCCTTTCCGGGATGATATCTATGGGATTTTGTGTCGAGCTTTGTTGACATAGTGTGAAGTGAACCCCTGTTGACAGATCTGTGTCAACAAATGGTTTTGCTTCCAGGACCCTAGTGCAAAAGAGAGAGGACATGCTGTGGCATTCGACAAAGCCAAAAATCGAGGAATGGTTCGACAAAAAGACGTGAGAGTTTCCCGAGGAAGAAAATCAGAAACCTGCGTGGTCGACATAACAATGGTTAAAGAAGTACATTTATACTGATATCCACGAGGTATTTTTCTGTGAGTTTCATAAACTGTTGTATGATTGGTTGGCTAACCTAACTTTTTAGAAGAAGAATTTCCAAGGAGGTGAGCCAGAGCATTGGACCTCGGAACTAATCCCGCAATTCAGTCATGTTAACAATAAAGATTCAAGGGTTGTCGACGTCTGGGTAGATAGCATTTTGGAAGGGTACATTACTGAGTGTGATGTCGACACAGTTAGGTCTTACATCGACACAGAAAGGAAATTATTTAAAGGACCCAGAAGAAGGTACCTATTGGCGTTACCATTGTGGATTGAAATGCTCATTTGTGAAAAGGGAATATTGAAGATGAACTTTGACGAGTAAAACTCTGGTGTGTAGAGGTTGTGGGTACTGCGCAGATGTGGGTTTGATATAATGATGTGGGGTAGATGAAATGAGCTACGACGAAATTGTGAGGGAAGCTGTGGAATATTGTGGCTGCCTAAGAAGTGGGGCAAGGTTCTGGCCAGAGAAGAAGAGGAGGAATGAGATTGAGAGAGAGAGTCCTAGTGCGACTGGAATGAAGGACTGCGAAGTGGGGCCACAAGGGACTAAGAAACCTTACAACAATGAAGAGGACGACTAGGATACCCCTGAACCTTAGGAAGAATAGACCCAAAGCTACAACGTACCCACAACCTCGTGCACTGTGCCAAAATTTGCAGGAAGAAACACAAGCTCTTCGCAGGTTTGTCATGCATGTCACAATAACAACAATAGTAGAGAATCTACAAATATCGGTAGAAAACCAAAGATGGCAGGAGACGACGTGAATCTGCCTCTCTTTCAAGGAAATGGGACAGAGGATCCTGAGCAGTATTGGTTCTTGTGCGAAGCAGCATGGACAGTAAAACAAGTACAGGAGGAAGCTATCAAGAAGGGACAACCTTTAGCGGTCGTGTGCTGGATTGGTACATGAAGTTTATACAAGTACCTGGAGGACTTCAGCAGAAGACTCTGGTAGAAATTAGAACTGGGATGATCGACGAGTTTAAGAAGCCTAAATCAGAATTGCAGTACATCACGAAATTGAAGGAGATAAAACAATTCCCTAATGAGTCGGTGTGGAAGTTTGATCAGAGGTTCAAAACTTTGATGGCTAAAGTCAGTTTTGGGATGAGCGATGTACAACATAAGGAATGTTTTATTCCAGGGTTGATACCGCACATCTGGATGGCATTGATGCAGCAAAATATCCTATCTCAAGCGGAGGGGTTGGAAATCGCGATGAAGCTCGAAGCTTCGTCGATTGGCGAAATAGGGATTGGTATGAGCCAGATCCAGTCGCAGCTAGAAAACTTGAATATTCACCTGTAGGAGATTAAAAATGGAAGGAATTTCGCTAAGAGGTATGGTGTAGTCGATGTAATTCTGAGGGGCATCATAAAGATTAGTGTCCTGAATTCCGGGAATATTTACAATCTAGCTAACCCAATCCGCTTAGTCGAGGAGGAATGCCTTAGTGCCGAGTTTTCCAGACAAAAGGACAGCGCTCGGAGGAATGTGTGGATTTGCAGAAGGTTGTATCGAAGCCGGCTAATCCATATTGTAACTTATGTCGATCTGTCGACCATGATGAGAAATATTGTCGAGTATATGAGTTGCTTCAAGAGAGGACTGCCGATGCATACTTCATGAAGGGAGATGAGCAAAATCCAGCACAACCGCAATATAATCAGCCGCAGTATAATCAATCGAAGTATAGTCATCTGCAGTATAATCAACTGCAGTATAGTCATCCGTAGTATAATCAACCGTAGTATAATCAACGATAGTACAATCTACCACAGTACAATCAGTCATAGTTCAACCCACAGCGAGGATGTTTGAGAGGAGGATATCGCGGTGGTCGTGGAAGAGGTTTTGGTCGCGAAGGAACCTTTGGTCGAGGTCGAGCACCAATCACATGCTATAGATGTGGGTAGATAGGACATTATCATAGGGATTGCCAAAATCCGACCCCACAGTGTACCTATTGCAATGCAGCTGATCACTCTGTTGAAGATTGTCCTCAGTTAATCGCAAAGTCATAGAATAAGAATGCACGAATGCACCACAACCATAGCCGAACCCAAACCCAAATCCAACTTGGAACGTGTAGAATATCTCAGTGAAGGTAAGAAGTGAACCAATAAATGTCGCAGTAGTAACCGGAGGAGGAGCTGCGACAGGAGAAGATAGGCTACAGCCAAATGTCTGGCCCGCGATCCAAAAACAAGTACGATTTGATGTCGAAGCAAAGAAGGAAAATTTTTGGGAAGCACGAGATGCGCTGATAAAGAATAATGTTCAATCGACACCTGGAGCCCATAAAGAACTTGTCTATGGGATGCCACAAAATTTTGACCCGAAAACGTTGCCGAAGCCACCAGGAAAGAGCAGTACTTTGAAATTTTTTCTAGAGAGTTGTATAAAATTAGCAAAGGATCAGGAAGAATTAGCGGAGATAGCTCGCTTCTTGCATCGACCGGAATAGGAGCAACAGGATCCTGCAGTCAACCATCTGTATAGGAAGAAGACAAGAAGGGAGATGAGGATGAATGTCCAGATCGGTGCATATGATATGGATTCCATCATTCTAGTTCTAGGATCTGATGTGAATATCCTAACCAAGCAAACATGGGAAGCGATGGGGAAGTCGTAGCTGGTATGGTCCCTTGTGCAGCTCTGTTTAGAAAATCAGATAAAGGTTACACCAATTGGTCGGTTGCCTCATCTACCAGTCGAGGTAGAAGGATTGAAGACATATGCAGATTTTGATGTCATAGAGATAATTGATAACACTAGTCCATATCCTGCGTTGTTGGGGATAGATTGGGCGATGGAAAATCAGGTAGTTATCAATTTCAAGAAAAGAACGATGTCTTTTGAGAACCGTGACATGAGGGTCATCGCTCCACTTGATCCACTTGAAGGACATAGGTATGTTGAACCAATAAGAGACAAGCTAACCGGAGGATGGGACAACATATATAATATCTCGAAAGATTATGTCAACCCCACCATCGATGGAGAATTGGGGTGGTGAAGTATCAGTTCAGCATCATCAGATTCCGACGAGGCTCTAGAGAATTGGAAAAATCGGTTGCATGAGGTATCATTCAGGAAGTGCGCGCGAATTACTCAATCACTGTGATGGGTTGCGACAAAAGTATGTGATCTACCAATGTACGAAGGACTACCTAAATTGTAAATATTAATCAGTGAGTTTGAAGACAAAGTGTCAGAGCCACAACTCTTGCTAGCATTAGATGAAGCATTGAAGTCCACTCCAGCGAGGTGGTGGGGTGCGCACAAGTTGACAATAACAAACTGGAAACAATATTGACGACTAATGGAAATAATATTTAGGGAAAATGAATGCTACCAAGGGAATAAGTACGACAGAAGGATGGATCCCAGGTATCATCTGGGAAAATATCAGGCTACATGGGGATCGAGGCCAGAGAAAGAATGGGTCCATGCATTCATCCACACATTATACAAAGTACTGTGAATTTGCTACATCTCAGGAGAGTTGAGACAAGGAACAACCACGTGGGAGGATCTAACCATTAGCTTCAGTCGCACATTCAGTTTCGTCGATGAGAATCCTCTAATTGATGGTGTGCTGCAGGTAATCAACGAAAAGATATTTGAGATAGTTCCAATCAAAAATCAATGGGACTGCAATGGACTGCAACACCAAAGATGATGATGGAATGTTCCAACGTTTCTAGAGGACCTGACGACCACGAAGATCCTAGAGCTGTCTATGTCCCACAATTAGAATGAAGTCGCAACGTTGAAGCACCATATATTCCATTTGATAGATTCAAGCAACCATTGAAAATTACGAAAGTAAATATTGGGTCATTGGAGAATCCAAAGTCCACTGGTATTGGAGACTATTAGGACGCCACAACAATCGGGAAGGTCATCGAATTATTGCATGAATTTCAAGATTTGTTCCTGATGAATTTTTTTGAGATGAAGGGCATTTCCGAGGACCTGGGAGAGATGAAGATCCCCTTTAAACTTGATGCTAAGCTAGTGAAGTAGCGACTGTATAGATAGAATCCCAGATACAAAGAACAAGTGAAGGTTGAGTTAGAGCGTTCATTAGATGTAGGGATCATTGAACCTGTCGAAGAGTCAGAATGGATCAGCCCGATGGTTGTCTAGGACAAAAAGACTGGCGAAATTTGGATCTGCGTCGAATTAAGGAAGCTGACCGATGCATGCCTTCATGATCCATTCCCCACGCCATTTACCGACAAAGTACTTGAAGGTATCGGAAGACAGGAAGTATATGCATTCACAGATGGGTTCTCGGGATATCACCAGATCAAGATTACGAAAGAAGATTGACACAAAACCACCTTTGTAACAGAGTGGGGATCCTTTCAGTACACAATAATTCCATTTGGTCTCAAGAATGCCCCTGCAATTTTCACAAGATTAGTTGTCGTTGTTTTCAAAGATTTTATTCACAAGTTCTTGGTGGTGTATATGGATGACTGGACTGTGTCTGGATTGGTTAAAGACCATGTCGAGAGCCTTAGAATGATGCTTGAAAGATGTCGACAACATCAGATCTCTTTGAATTTGAAGAAATGCATCTTTTGCACGCCATTTGGTATCTTGTTGGGACATATTGTTTGCAAGGAAGGTATGTTGGTCAACCCAACCAATATCGCGATCATTATCGACTTACCAGCGCCTACGACAGTAAAGTAGCTGAGGGCCACATTGGGCCATATAGGATATTATAGGAAGTTCATAAAATTGTTTGCACTAATTAATGCACCCATGGAAAAGCTATTGAAGAAATATGCGAAGTTTGAATGGAATGATGAATGTCAGAAGAGCCTCGACATATTGAAGGAAAAGATGCTTGCAGCACCAATTTTATCCTTCCCCGACTGGAAGAAATAATTCCATGTCCACGTAGATGCTTTGTCAGTCGCGCTGGGGGTAATATTGGCCCATCCTGGAGAAGGGTCGATCAACCATCTTATCGTGTTTTCTAGCATAAAGTTGTCGACCGCAGAGAAAAATTATACAACGACAGAAAGAAGGCATGGTGATGGTATATGCATTGAAAAAGTTCCGGCATTATTTGCTAGGGGAACACTTCAAGATGTTTACTAGCCATTCGACACTGAAGTACCTAGTTAACAAGCCTATGTTGGGGGGGAATATCTATCGGTGGTTTCTACTTTTTCAGGAATTTGAATTTAAAATAATCGTAAATCTTGGACGATTGAATGCAGTACCTAACCATCTGTCGAGGATTGAATCGGGCGAGGAACCAAGTAGCATTGACGAAGGTCTGCCCGCCGCGCAGTTATTTCGCATTGAAGTGGTTGATGACCATTACGAATAGATTGTTCAGTTTCTGGACACAAGAACAACACCCGAAGAGTTCACCACTAATAAGAAGAATAAATTAGTCGTTAGAGTTGCTAACTTCCAATTGATCGTGGGACAGCTATACAAGATGGGACCAGATGAAATTTTGCGTCGATATGTCCTTTCGCATGAGCGAGAAAGAGTGTTGGTTGAGGATCATGGTGGGATCGCAGGAGGGCGTTATGTAGGGAGTGCAACCGCCAAATAGATACTTACAGCTGGCTTATGGTGGTCAACATTGCATGGCAACACAACAGATTACTACTCCAAGAGTTGTGATGTATGTCAAAGGATGGGGAAACCTTCGCGACGGGATGAGATGCCATTAGTGCCCCAGTTGACATTACAACCTTTTGACAAATGGAAAGTAGAATTTGTGGGACCCATTAACCTACCAGGAAAGAGGACGGGTTCTAGGTACATCATTACTGCGATAGACTACCTAAAAATATGGGTCGAAGCAGCACCAGTGAAATATTGCACAACTGCGACAATAACAAGATTTCTTTTTGGCAATGTGGTCACCAGGTTTGGGTGTCCAAAAATATCGATGACTGACCAAGGTACGCATTTTGTAAACCAAACCATTAAAGCAATGACTGAGGAGTTTCAGATTCAGCATAGAAGAAGCACTCCATACCACCCATAGGCGAATGGAGCAGTTGAAGCGTTGAACAAAATTTTAGAGCATGCGCTCACTAAGGTGTGCAATACAAAGAGTGACGACTAGGACTTGAAGATTCCTGTGGTATTATGGGCTTATAGAATGACATGAAAAATATTGACAGGATAGAACCCCTTCAAGCTGGTATATGGATAGGAAGTTGTAATGCTTATGGAGTACATTGTCCCCAGTCTGCGCATAGAAGAAGCGACAAGCATGAGCGATGACGGGGCGATTGAAGAAAGTCTGATGCAGTTGCTACAATTGGAAGAAGATTGCTTCATTGTGGGATTTCAATAGCAAGTGGAAAAAGACCGACAGAAGACATGGCATGGCATGATCGACATGTAAAGCAGAAGCACTTTCAGCGTGGAGACATGGTACTCCTGTACGAAAGTAAGTTTGCAAAACATCTAGGTAAGCTCCAAATGCATTGGCTTGGTCCATATGTCATAAATTTTATTACTGATGGGGGCGTTGTTCAATAACAAAATTTGGATGGAACACTTTTGACGAGCTTAGTGAATGGGAACCGGATAAATCCTTATCGGGATAGACCTACGCACCTCGACTAAGGAAAGATAATAGGTCAAATTGAAAAAAAAATGATGAAACAGGTACACCGCACAGTTCGAGAGTCTGTCGATGAAATGACGACAAGGTTTGAGTTCATACGACTGTCGATGGAACTGCAACAAAGTTGGAATACATATTCCCGATGACAAAACATCGACACGGTTTGGGACAAATCAACACTAGCAAAGAGTGAACCATTCATATCGGGCAATAAATGAAGCAATTAAGACACAGTGAACGACGATGCAAGTGGACGGAGATGCATTAAATGATGAATGATTGTGCTAGATTTGGTAAATCGACGGAGGATTGGGTAATCATTGTCTGAAATAAATCAATGGGAAAAACCAGAGTTATAAAAGGGATGCGAGGGTAGACATTCAGATTCATTGTGCATTGTGAAGCTTGAAGAAACCATAGAACGAGAGCGAATTTCATTGGTGAGAGTGCTTTGTTTTTTGAAAAGAACACGACTAAGAGCGTTGCGATGGTGCATGTCATATCCAACAACAGTGAGTAGGACCCACCCAGGGCGATGACACCTATTGTGGAAGAACAACTAGAGATTGCATCAGCATCGACTCAGGTATTTCAGAAGAAAATAAGTGCCAATCGATCGGTAGATACTGAAAGAAGAGCAAAGACTACCCACAGCTCGACAAGAGTGGAAACCACAGGAGTAGAAGCGGGCACTTCGGGTGCCGCAGGATAAGAGAGAACAAAAACAAGAGGAAAGGCCATGCAGCAACACGATCTGACCACAATGGACATTCCAGGCTACGTACCATCAAGGAGAGAAGGGGCTCCGTTGGTAATATTAGGGAAAAACAACAAGTATACAATAATAGAACCAACGACACTAGAGGGTGTCCATATTACTGGTGGAGTGCTGTAGTGGTTGCACAAGTTGCAATACAACGACCACAACATTCTAGCATATCCGGAATGCACCCAATGTACATTTATCGACAAAGTCCACGAAGATGGACGCCTAATCACCAAGGAACCAATGTAATGGGCATTGGGATTACAACGCTCTGGATTGTTGTTCATCATCCACATGCCGCACTTTGGGTGCTCAGTGGAGGTTAATGCATGCATCAAGCAATTTCTTGTATGCTTCCACGGTGGTTATTTATGGCTTGACACAAAGATCCCCATCGACATGGATCTTATTGCAAAAATTATTGGATTGCCCAAGATAGGGGTAGATCCATCGTAGTACTTCAAGGGAAAATACAACAACAAAACGTTGGCTGCAAAAATGAAAGCTAAGTATGGGGTGGAGAAAAACACCCGGGGGTACCTAGTCGACACGATCATTGATCAAGCTGTCAGGCTCGCAGCGAAATTGTTGGCTATTAAAATGGTGTGGAAGAACCACCCCAACCAGTATATAATAGGGGTAGTCGCATCAGCGGAGCAATGTGCGGCCGAAGTTAAGATGAATTGGTCGCTCTTTTTGTTAAATGAATTGATGGTGGATGTGGTCGCAGCAGAAGAGAAGGGTAAGCCCTTCACTTACTCATGGCTCTTATTGTTAATCGCTATGGTCCCGTGGATGGAGCCACTGCAATATCAATGCTTGGAGATAGAGGAAACTAAAATGTGCCGAGGGGCACGGTATCAGAACTTATGGGCACATTTAAATGACAAGGAAAGGCAGCGCGACAACAATATCCAATTTTATGTCTACCTAGAAGAGCTGCATATGCAAGCAGTAAAAATCCTGTTATTGACAGAGGTCGGATTAGAGGAAATTTGAGGTCTAAAATGGGCTTCCTAAGGAAAATAATAGTTAAAATAATGAAATAATATTTATTAATTTTGGAGGAAGAAAGAAAAAAACTACTTTTTTGTTCGTATTTTCAACATATCTTCCTGTGTTGTTACTCAAATTTTGAGCGTGATCACTCGTTGGATGCATACCCCGTTGCCCCAAAAACAAGAAATACCTAAACACACGTGATGATAATGTTCCACATCCAGCGAGTGCTCCAGCTCGAAATTTGAGAAAAAACATAGGGAGATATGTTGAAAATACAAACAAAAAAAGTAGTTTTTTTATGACAAATATCTCAAGTCAACCATTATGGTTGACTCATTTGATTGAAATTCTATTGGTTCTTGAATTCCAACTCATAAGAAATTATGGTTGGATCGTTTTCTTATAAGGCCCATTTTAGACCCCAAGTTTCCTCTAATGCGGTAAGAAAGCATCGGCGAATTGCGCGGATCGTTGTGGGGACGGAAGCAATCTTCCTGAAAGCACGTGGAGATCCAGACAAGTAATGGTTGAATACATAGTATAAGCTGACTGAAGAAGTGTTGGATGCCATATTAGAAGAATGGCCCAATGAATGGAATACCCCTGTCGGCGACGACCAACTATCGGACTCGGAGGATGGGAAGCCAACAAATGCACCAAAGATGCAGACATAAACAAAAGCTTCAGACAATGAAGATGAAGGCAGGGATGATCCATCAGGCAATGTAAGTCATGATGCATCAATCTACACTCTGAAAGATTCGGAGGTGGAGGCACAACAACAAGAAATGTGCACAAAGAGGAGAATGGGGAAAGGTGAAGGGAGCACCACTGCTGGTCTCCTCAACGAGCAAATGAAAATGCTGCTCGACAGAATGGACAGTGTCGTAGCTATTGCAAACACTGAGCATTGCGATTATGGAGACAAGGGTGTATCCCGGGCTTGCAGATCCAAGTCCATCAGAAGTGCGACGGGTTGAAGTTTATATCAACGCTCAACGACGGATCGTACAGGTGCTACCTAGTGCGATAACTACAAGAGATGACATAGACATCGCACTGCGAGGACAAGATACGATAAGTATCAATCTCAACATGCTGCCGATGTTTATGCTTCATAGCACCCACATTGAGGTTAGCAAAGAAATTAATGAGCGAGAAGTGTCAACATATGATCAAATGATTAATTACAAAATGAAAGTAAGAAATGTCGAAGCGGAGATTGAAGGACTCCGTGAGGAAAAGGAGGTAGTAATGAATGAAAGGAGAAAAGCGATGGAGGATAGGAGGATACTAGAACATGCCATCTCCATGGCATCAGAGGATGCACCCGAAATATCCAAAGATATGATCACAGAGGCTAAGGCATTGAGGTTGGGCGCAGTTATCACGGATCTCCACAAAGCCAACGAGGAGTTACAAATAAAGGTGGCGCCAAGCACACCACCAGAGCAAGTGGATACAAGGAAGAGAAATATTGAGGATGTTGCGATGGAGATCGCAGAATTGGAGAAGGTGGTGCAGCACATCGTAGAGGAGCTCTCACAATTTTGGGGGAGTCTCGTGCAAGATGAGCAGTTGCACCAATTGAACATGCAACTCGGCGAGGTAGAGGCGCAATTAGAAACATTAAGGGGCTCACTAACGGCGATGCCCCTACTTGCGCAGATGACTAAGCCAACGGAATTGAAGGAATTGTGGCACCAAGTCAACAAGGAGTGGACCAGACAGGAGAGGATAACAACACATTTGGATGAGTTGCATTCGAAAGTGGAGTAGCTAGCAGTCAAATGTATGCCAGTATTTTTGTAGATAAAGGAAAACTTATAGAAAGTGAGCATCCGACGGAGCAGGAGGTTGAGGACTGCACAAATCTCAAATTTGCAGTAAGGGAAGGTGTTGACAAAATCAAAGCAGTATATGAAGAGTTCAAGAAACAGGTGAACACACCAGCAACGACCGTATGAAGTGGCTCGAGGGCGAGCCACAAGTTTGTGTTGGGGGCCTGTTGGCACGGGGCTAAGTCACAGAAGTTTTGGTACAACCAATGACAAAGGGGTCAACGACAAGGATAAAGGACCAGTGTCAGAGCGCAACAAGGCGGATAAAGCGGAAAAAGTAGAGTAATTAACGAATTAGTTAGTTATTTAATGGGTCACTTTGTGAAGTGGACCAATATTGTAATGGCCAGTGAGACTATAAATAGGAGTAGCATTGTAATCCTTTGGGAATCTTATCTTATCCAATATTTTTCTCTGATCTGATCTCTTGGTCGATGAATGTTTCTTCGCATTTGCGGAATTTTGATCTATCTCTCACACTGGATAACATTTTGTATTTGACCTGAGTTGTTGAGATGGGTTTTTTGGATTTGTATTCTTGATTTTTAAGCTAGATTGATGTATAATGAGAAGGAATGTTTGTCTATGACTTTGTCACTTATGTGTTGTACCGCAGTATGATGTATTTTGTCACAGTATGGATAGATTTGATATGTGTTGATGATATGTGATGTGTTAATGAGTAGATTTGATTAATAGGTATTGATATGCAATGATGATGTTATGATGCGAATGATAATTATGTCCATCTTCGGGTTATACTATGATTAAATGTGAATGACACATGTCCTCTTATACCTACGGAACCTTGGTTCCTGCAGCCCCCTTAAGTATCTCGGGTGAGACCTCACTCGCTCTGCGAGTGTTGCTGGGAAGGATAAACCCTTTCCAGTCCGATATCTATGGGAGTTTGTGTCGACCTTTGTTGACATAGTGCGAAGTGAACCCCTGTCGACAGATATGTGTGAACACAATCCAATAATTTAGTGGTACTTAACTTGTTGTTTATGGGCGTTCACCAACAACAAATTAGGTGGTTGTGCTATTGTTAACAAGAGAAACCATTTAGGAATACAATAAATCTACAACAGACTTCTTTCTTGGAATGCAAAGGGACACATCTTTCCCCAATAAGTTTAATGTGAATAATGTCATAGAAAAATAGAAGCTAGTTCTTATTTTTATACAAGAGGTTAAATTATATGACTTAGCACTACGTAACACGTTAAATTATATGTCATTAATATGCCCTTATTTGAATTTAAGCTAACTATATATATGACTCGATCAACTGAAGGTAGAACCAAATAGGTACCTGTCATATCTTTCTTCGTCGAGTGAGGGAAGCTTAGGACAAACAGAGGGAAATGCGAGTGCATCTAGTAGATATGATAGGCCAAGAACAACCAGAGGTGAAAAGGTCAAAAGAAAATTTCGTATACGTATGGAATTTTTTCTTGCCAGAGGAGGATCATGCTCCTATGATGATGAGAGCATAGGAGACATCGAGGTGCCACTCAGGTATCAAAATATGGTGAAAGAATGGGTACCTATGGAACTGCCTTCATTGGACACTGACTCAGTGTCAACAATAGGATGTATTGGATTGCACCATCCTCCTTGCATGATGGCCTTGGCCTATTTTCCATGGATGGAATAACTGTAAAATACAATACAAAGATTGAATTGATGGACTATGTCGGACTGTGTTACGATTACAACGATTGGATGATGTTGGTCCGGTACATACGAAGTATGTAGAGATATGCACTCGCCGCAAACTATATACATGTAAAATACAACGATAAAAATAAGGGGGCGACTATCTATATTGATGGAAGGCCTAAAGCTTTTGGCAATATCGCAGGTTTTATAAACAACACACGACCCGATACAACAAACAAGCAACCAAATTGCATATATGAGGTAGGTGAAGGAAATCGGGTAGTCGTGTGCGCAATAAAAAAGATAGCTCTCGGGGAAGAGTTATTAGTGGACTACCATTTGAATCAAGTAGATTCATTAAAAAATAGTGTGCGGGTACTTATGCAACACCTATTTAAGAAACCTATAATTATTGCATTATATTTTTTTTATATCTTTAATAATGTTTTAAATATTTCATGGTTCTAATTTCATTGTATTGTGGCTGGATGATCGTGGAAAAGGAATTGCCTAAGAACAAGTAAACAATTAACATATTTGTTTTTTTCATTTAACATGAACTTTATTATTTGTTTATATAATTTTATATTTGTGGCGATCAATTTTTTGTTATATTTAACAATGTTTTATACTTTTCGCGGTTGTAATTATGTCATAACGTGGCAGGATGATTGAGGAAAAGGAATAACGTTATAATCGGTAAAAAATTAACAATTTTGATTTCCATTTACTATGAATTTTATTATTTGTTTATATAATTTAATTTGTATGGTGGTAAGTTTTTTTTATCTTCAATTTTTTAAAAATATTTCATGGTTCTAATTATATTATAATGTGGTAGGATGATCGTGGAAAAGGGATAGCCATAGAACATGTAAACTAGTGACAATTTTGACTTACATTTAGCGTGAATTATATTATTTGTTTATATAATCGTATTTGTGTGCCAATCAGTTATTTAATTTTTTAAAAGACTGAAATAAAATTTATTTTGTTGAAATATGTAGTCTGCATGCCATGATGCCCATGATTCGCTTGGCCAAGTGATTTGTACTCATCCCCAAACCCAATTGTACTAATAAATAAAAATATCACTAAAGAGAACATTGAACAAGGAACTTGATAGCTTGTTGGACATTGTAGATCAAACTCCAGAAACCGAAGAAAGGATCTTTCAAGTTATGACATAGCTTAACACATATAAGGTAATAACCATAATTTAAAGTGATATTTTTATTTTTTTGAACAATTATGAAATCTTTTTTTAACTTTTACAATATCTAAAGGAAGAAACATTTTTCTTTCTTATACAAATATTTTTGCAACCTGTTAACCCCAACATGCATGGTCTCGGTCGTAGTGGGACTATGAAAATTCCACAGATTCTGGACACAAGCACTCGTATACCTACCATGCTATTTAGTTTTCCACCTTCCATACATGTAGTTGGGAGCCATGACACACACCCCCAGGAATCCACACAACCAAGCTCTGGATGTGTTGAAAGAGATGAGGCTGATGATTTGACCGATTATATGGTTTCATTTCCTGGAGCGAGACAGTTTACCTCTAGGGGGACCCTTTCGGGCACATTTATGGTCAATGATGAAGGACTTCCATTAAAGCAAGTAAAACTGCCAGGTAATTTTTAATATTTTAACTATTTCATGTTGTCCATCTCAAACATAAATCTAGATTGTTATTTTTAAATTAATGATTATGTATTTTTTTGTGTAGGAAACAACGTTTTTTATAGGCACTTGGAGACCAAGGCGTTGGTGATTTTTGGGCCCACCATATGAATGAGGTGGAATTCACAGAATTCCAAACTCAAAAAAGAACTTTTGGATTATTTTGAAGGACTCTTTGGGGTAGACACATTTAATAAAACTGTGGCCAGCTTTGCAGTTGGACAACATTTAAAATCATACACGTGATAGTTATAGGGTTCACTTGGAGAAGAACCCTAGGTACGAGCGTCCTCTCATGATTCTAGAGAGGGAGTGGATTGAGGATGCAAAAGAGAAGAAATTTAGAAAAGAAGGAAAAACACCACTTGGTCCTGCAAGGTAAATTAAATCTTGAATTCAATACCTTGAATTTTATTTATATCTAAATAAAAGTGTGGTGCACAACATACTTGAAAATTTTGATGATAGGTTTCCTGACACTTCAAAGGAAACAAAAGAAAGGATTTCCAAACATGGACAACACAAGCTAGGCCAAGGCAGTTACTTGAAGTTACAATCACGAATTGTAATTACCAAACTATCTTAACAATATTATTTGTATCGCCTTCCAACTTTCGGGTAATTGCAACCAATAACATAAAAAATACATACTCTTATGCAATGCAGGGAAACGACTTCGGAACTGCAGCCACAGAGGAAGACCTCAAGCTTGGTTACAATTCAGGCTATCAAGCTGTCGTTGAACAAAAAGGAAAATATTGGGGTAGATCCCAAGATCCAGTGTGCAAGATAAGGTAAAGAAAAATCAATCCACATTAAAATTTCATCACTTATAAAAAAAATTCATGTTTGATATTTTCCATATAAAATTTAATGTGTTACATATTTGTTTTAATCAGGGGATCAACACTATGAACGGGCCCATAAGTACTAGAGAGCAGTGCGCTGATAGTGGAGTGCCGCCATTAGATGGTGATCTCGTGCAGCCCCACGATGGTGCTACGACTGAGTTCCATGATGGTAATATGGTTGGATATTAATCATATACTTAATAATTTCATATTTATCAATTTTGTACTTTAAAAAAAAAAATTTACATCTAGGATTGTGTCCTTAAATAGTTTGTTCTTTCAATGGTAGAGAATGTTGTAATCGAGCATCCTGCAGCTAAACAGGAGCACAGGGCAGAGATTGTAACGATATCAACCAGTGCACAAGGTAAATAATTACAGTGTAGATGTTTTTTTAACATTACTGAACTACTTCATTGAAATTTAAAAACTGACCTTATAAATTTAACATTTTTAGTTTTTCTAGGTGATGCCCCATCACAACGGCCTCCATGTCACGAGTATCATACCAGACATGCATTGCATTAGACGCCACAAGCACAAACAACTTCTAAAGAGCACCCAAAAAATGAAGACGACATTGATGATGATGAATTATTTAATAAGTATAGGAAGAGGGCTAAAAATATTTGATGATGTATGATACTATTATAACATAGACAGATGACATATGATATGAATCCTTGCATGCTTTTTGTTGCATTTCCTTTGAATGAGTTATTGCATAATTTTTTGTATTGATTAAGGTAAAATATGAAATATAGATGGTTAGTACTTAATTATGTTCAAAGCAAAATGAAATACAACAACTTTTTACTTCATTTTATCTGAACGTTCTTGATTAGCTATACAAACACATTTTATCAATTTTGTATCTATTTAATGCATATTTTCTAGTAGAATATAGATTGGGTATTGGGGAATTGAGAGAGATGTGATGGGGGAGAGGGGCCATACGAGATTCCAACTTCACATGGATGGCCCTGTTCAGTACATAATAATTTATTGGAGCCGTTTAATCTTGGAGCAAACCTCTCTCGATCAAACAGAGCAGCAACACAATCAATGTTGACTTCGTTGCTGCTCCAGATCGAGGGAGGTTTGATCCAATATTAGATGGATCCAATAAATTATTCTCGAAACCCAGAGGAGATTATTCATGAGTGTTATTTACTTATTTATCTATAAGTTTTGTAGCTTGTTCTCATTGAGTAAATCCATGTTTGAATCTAGGATGATGAGGGGCTAGTCCAAAAACAAGGCTTAGAAGGTGTCTGGAAGCATTGTAAAGGTATGTTCTGACATTCTCATAAAAATGCATTTTAGACTAGTAAATAATGGTACAAATATGACTAGTATTAATTTTGTATATATTTATGGAGGTTGAATGATTTGGTACCGCAGGTACTAGACAAACATAACGATGGATGACCTGTGATGAGGGGAACGGGTATGTTGTTTCTAGATTCATTCCAGATTATGTCCATGTTATGTAATCATTCCAGATTATGTTCATGTTATGTATTTAATCCCATATTATATTCATGTAGACAATATTCTTGAGAAACCTTTGCAAACATATATGTAGATGCAATTTTGGTTGTACTTGTTAAAATGCAAGAAACAAAAAAGAGGTCCACTTAAGAATAAGAAAAACAACATTTTTCCATTTGGTTCAAACTTTTTTCCCATGTTTTTGAAATCTGACGATGCTTCTCTCTATCAATTCGAGCAAGTCTGATTTATAAGTCATTTAGGATCTCCTATATTTTCCCAATTTGTGAGGAAACCATGATGGATAAAATTTTACACTAATAAGCTGCAATATATAATTGTGAAGAAAATGTGAATCGTTTAATGATATTCCAACTTCTAAGATAAAGGGATTACCTGCAGATAGATTGATTGCTCATTTTCTATACTTTATATTTTATGTTCTTATTCCTCGTACAAGTTTGTTCCATATAACTTATAGTAGCATGCAACATGCCAATAAAGGATAAGAAAGTAATGCATTGAGCAAGGAAGAATGAGTACCTATTTAATGGTTACACCAATGACAAGTATGCAGTTTATTCTACATGTCCTCCTAAGATGGGCACATTGTTATAGGAATACCATGAATAAATTGTTGGAATATTGGTGAATATTGAGAGGGGGGGTGAATCAGTATTGTTAACTTTTTACCATTTTAACCACTTATTAAACTCAATTAAAACATGGAATCAACAAGATACACAGGACACAATTTTTATCATGGAAACCCAATTGGGAAAACCACAAACTCTTTCTATACTGCAAAATTATATTTACAGTATTTTTTGCAAGCTACCACTTGCTGGAGAACACAATCCCCAAGTTTCTCAGCTACAACTGAAGGATGCTACAACACCCTGGTTTTTTCCTGCTACAACAGAAAATGATGCTACAACACCCTATTTTCCAGCCACTACTCGAAGGAGGCTACGACCCCTTGGTTTTATCAACTGCTATTGAAAGGATGATTCGACACCCTATTTACCAGCTACCACTGGAAGGAGGCTACAAACCCCTTGTAGGCTTGTAGCCTGCCCTAGCACCACCCTGCCTCCCTAATCTTGTTAAATCAATCTTCCAGATATTTATTTAACTCTGTCACTGGTTTTTCTTCACTTTGTTGGTCTATGTCTTCTCATGCTGCTACATAGATATAGACTACATACAACTTCAGTTATTCTCCTTTATACTATGTCTTCTATTATGCACTTCTTCATCTTGAATGTGCACTCAGTCTAGTCTCTTCCTCTAGTCTCAATGCTGCTTCATATGTTCATCTTTAATACACTGAGGCACTTAGTTTTTTTTTCTTACTGAACCTTCAATATGAACTACAAAGACATATTCTTTCTACTTCAATTGCTTGTTTATATATTATCTATTTTATTTTTTGAAAACAATGTATCTCTTCAATCTGAAGATGTGTCTTTTCACACTTGTGTCTCTTCAAATCCCATCGTATCCTTCCATTAACTAAATCTGTTGATTATGCAGTTACTCCCTTTTAATCATTTTGTTTATCAATTATCAGCCACGCTCTTTTACAAACATTATTCTTTGTTTATTCCTGTAGCGTATTTGTTTTTACTTCTATAGCGTATTGTCTCTGTTTGTATTTCATTCCCAATATATACAGACTTTCTGCAAACATTTTGTTATAGTCATAATGCTTAACATTTGCAGGCTTCATTCTCCTCACATCATAGAAGGCATTCTTTACACCTTGTGCGGGCATACCCATTACTAACCCCTGCGGGCATCTTACCAGCCCTTGGGAGCATCTTCAAGCTCTTGTGAGATTTATCCATTAAGCCCCTGCGGGCATCTTACCAGCCCTTGGGAGCATCTTCAAGCTCTTCTGAGATTTATCCACTAAGTCCCCGTGGGCATCTTTCCATCCCTTGGGAGCATCTTCAAGCTCTTGTGAGATTTATCCATTAAGCCCCTGCGGGCATAACCAAGCACCTGCGGGCATATTGAGCCCTTTTTCGAGCATTTTCACTTGCCTGTGGGCATATGGGCCTACAAGCATACTTCTTAGCCCTTGTGGGAATCACATACCCCCCGTGGGGTTAACCTCAGCACTTGTGGACATATTTAAGCCTTTGGGAGCTTTTAACTTTTAAGCCTCCTTTATTAACAATCATATTTTTCTTTGCTTTTGGGAGATCAATATTCACATGTGGGAGCACAAAATGGGAATCTAACTTCATGGCTGGATAGCCAGTTCATCAAGGAATCAAACCATGTCATCTGATGAATTTATGGGAAGAGGAGAAATATGTGGCGGGCATTTCCAAATGACCTTTTGCTACTGGTTTTTAACACTTAGCCAAATTTTCATAGTTTTGAAAATGAAAAACACTTTTTTTTCTACTTTGGCAGATTGATTTTTTCCTTATCTGATCATTATAAGGAAAAATAAGAACATGGCTAGATAGCCACTTCAACAATGAACGAGACTATGTCAATTGATGAACCTATTGACACACCCACAACATCTGGCAGGCATTTGAAAGTAGTCTTTCAAAACATTGTTTTGACACTTAGACAAATCTCTTCAAAACCTAGGTCACCAAGGTGATTTTATTTTTCATCAAACTTGGAAAGTGAGGAATTCAAAATGTGAGGAACATCATACTGAATCCAACCATGCCAATATTCTCTGTTGCACCCTCATCATCTAACCTTGGCAGGCATTTTACTGGGACAGTGCAAACTATGCCAGATAACACTTTTGGAAGAATTATATCTTTGTTATCAAACACTCAATATGAGAACTGAGACCATGGTTAGATGAACCCATCAACAAGATATATCCTAACACTTTCAGATTATTTTTCTCATCATCCTATGAGGTACGGCAGGCATTTTCCCAAGGCCTCCTGGACTAGTTTTGCAACACTTAGTCATTTTCAGGAATTTCTCCAAAGTTTATCCTGAAACCCCATTTTGGTAGATCCATAACTTTTTCTTCAGACATGATTAAGAAAAACTGAGACCATGATCAGGTATACAAAGCAACAGACTATAGCCTAACCATATGCTAAGGGCATTTACTTTAACCTATGATTTATGGTGGGCATTTTCCTGAGACCACTTAGGTAGTTTTACTTTCTCTAGTGCAAAACCCTGTTTTGGCAGACCTATAATTTTCTCTTTAGAAGTGATTAAGGAGAACTGATACCATGAATGGATAGCCACTTCAACAAGCTATAGCTTGGTATGATGGTGTGTGCATTTTTCTCAAACCATAAATTATGGCGGGCATTTTCTTAGACCAGTTTTGACTAATTTTTCCATACTTGGTCAATTTCCTGATTTTCACCAAAATGCCATATTTCTCCAGAATGATGTTAGAATGCAACAATGAATTCCTGATAGCACCAGAACACCATCATATGTATTTTCAACTTCATTCCACATCATCATACATGCCATGCCATGTCATCATTCTCTTAGTTTTTCTTTTGTCTTTCACTGAGTTTTCCTTGCCATCATGTCCTTGGTTATTCCTTTGTCATTACTGAACTCCTTTGACATCAATGACAACCATATTCAACATTCTCCCCCTTTGGCATTGATGGAAAATTCTAAACATTCTCCCCCTTTGACAACAATGGCAAAGAATAACTTGTTATGCCCTTGCTGCAACTATCTTGACATAGAATTTCCAATCATTCTCCTTTTAGCCAACTGTCCTTATTTTGCCAATATACTTCTTCTTACCTCTTTTTCTTCTCTTCCTCTTTTTAACTTGGACTTGGTGTTGATCATCTAGTTAGCATCTTGTAGCTTCCCTTTGAATGATAACCATTCTGAATGAGAACCTGAATGATGAGTTCATAAACTCCCCCTATCACAGTGCTCCTCCTCTTGCCAACACATTTTCTTCTGTTTTTGACAAAGTTTATACTCATTGGTTTATCTTTGATTTATTTCTTTCAACCCTTGTTTTTCTTCCATAGATTTCTCTTTAAAGATATATCATAGAACTTGTTCTTCTTTAAGGAGTCTTCAATGCCATACAAGCAACTTCACAACTTTATGTTTTTGCTCCCCTTTTTGACCATAGATCAAAATGATATGCACTAGCTTCATTCACACTATACTCTTCTATCAATGTTATTGATATCACTCTCTTTTATATACTGCACCATGATACCAATTTTTCCTTCTCAATCTTCAATTGTTGAAGCTCTGGCTGAAGTTCCACATAATCTGCAAAATTTGGATCTGCAGCCTTCTTCTCTTGATTCATAGGATGCAATCTTACTGCTACTTTTACTCATCCTGCCACTTTCCAATAAAAAGAATGAATGTTTATAATTGCCCCATCAGATAGTCCTTAAGATTGTCTAAATCTGCTCTTGTATTAATCTTTACATGTGCTCATCAACCATGAAGACAGTATTATCAAATTCTCCAAGTGTAAATGTGGAAGGTCATCCCAAACCAATGTAATCAATGAATACTTTCAGGATGGACAAAGTTCTCAATTAATGTGTCATGAATTCATATTTTGTAGAATCATATAGCACCAACAAATTGCAACCATTCATCATTCTAGAAAACTGTAGATGAACTTTCATAAACCAGTTGTCCTGAATAATAAGGATAATCCTCATTTTGGATTAGAGACTTCATGGTCTTCATGTATCTCATGGATCACGCATTTTAATATTTTCATGTTACTTACACTTTGTTCTTTAATTTCCAACCATATACTAGTCTTATGATCATCTCTTGTCTTTTCTAATTCTGCTTCTGACTTTATTACACTTCAGCTATTTAGTATACTTCACTTTGTCACATAGATTGTCTTTAGCAAAGTCTTCTTTTTCAATTTGTCACTTCTACACTTCTTCTTGTCTTTGAGGAAGATAGATTTTACCAAGTACTCTTATGCCTCTTCTTCTTCTTGTTTTGATGGAAACCTCAAAACATTCTTTTCTTCTTACCAACAGATATTTTTCAAGTATTAATTGCAATTTTTTGATATTAACTCCCCCTAAGTACATGATCCTTTCTAATGTGAATTTCATAGTTCTTTTCTTGGTCATGAGAGATTTTTAGAAAAGACAATATTGAGTTCCGCCATCATCTTTGGAAACTTCTTTGATGTTTGAAATCTTTTTTTCTTCTAAATCTTTGGAGTCTTCCTTTCTTCTCCACATCTTTCCATGAGGTACTCTACTTACTAGTCTTTTATTTCTTTGTCTCTTGGTTTTTATCTTCCATACCTTTTCTTGGGTTTCCTTAGACTATCTGCGTGTACTATTTTTTCAATGTTTTGCAAAGTGTCCCACATTGTGGCATATGAAACATGTAATAAGTCTTTCCCCATTTGATATGTTAGTGTCTTCTTCCTTTTTCAAACCTTGATCTTCTTCTTTGATTTTACAATCAGCAGCCTTGTGACCAAACTTGTGACAGCAGTGACAATATCCATAGAATGTTCCTTTATATTTGGAAAATATTTGATCTTTCTGCTTGTAATGATTCTTCTTATTGGCATATCTTCTGAAATTTTTCATCTTAGGATAGTGAGCATAATTCTGATGACTAGAATTTATCTTCTTGTGATTCTTCTACTGCCTGGGTATATCTTTTGAAGCATCATCCCAACATTTAACCTTTTCAACATCTTCTTGAGTGATGGAGCTTGATCCTTTAATGAACCATTCTTGATCATATCCAAGACCAGTTTTATCCCTGGGGAATATTTGTAAGTTGAGGACCTTATTAAGTGCTTCAGTACTTTCCTTGAACTTCTCACTAACAATCAGATGATCTTTTAGCTTCTTTACTTCTTCCTTGAATTCAACAAATTCTTGTTTTAAGATCTCGGCCTCTTCCATGCTAGCCATCACTTGTTGTTTTGAATTGTGTAGCTCTTCTTGGAGGTTCTTGACTTCCTCTTCTTTTGACTTTAGCTCTTCTTGGTATTTTGACAATTTCCCTTTCAAGGATTTTTTCCTTCTTCTACATTTTTTGATTTCCTCAAGAGCATATAAGAGTTCATCCTCTAGGTCCACCTCTTCATCTGATTCACCTTTGAAATCTTCATCTTTACTTGTTTCTTCATCTTCATATTTTGGAATAGTAAGGCTTGCTTCTGCTATGTCCTCAATTGAATAAAGCTTCTCCAATTTGACCCAGAGTTCCTTGGCTAAGATACATGGTCCAACCTTCTTTTTTATAGATTGAGGTAATCCAACAATATGGCCTCTATTGCCCTTGAATTATTTTTCTGGGACTCTTTTTGAGATACAGTCCTTATTCTCTTTGGTGGGATGTAATCAAAGATCACTACATTCCATACACCACATCATAATGACTGTAAGTAAACCCTCATTCTTATGCTCCATTGTTCATATTTTTCTTCATTAAGTACTGGAGCTCTATTGGAAGCCATCCTTTCTTGTTGATCCATAGTGGTTTTAATTAGGATCTTCCTTCCAATGGCTTAGACTGTAGTGAAGGATCCTGCTCTGATACCAATTGTTGGAATATTGGTCAATACTGAGAGGGGGGGGTGAATCAGTATTGTTAAATTTTTACCATTTTAACCACTTATTAAACTTAATTAAAACATGGAATCAACAAGATACACAAGACACAATTTTTATCGTGGAAACCCAATTGGGAAAACCACAAACTCTTTCTATACTGAAAAATTATACTTACAATAGTTTTTGCAAGCTACCACTTGCTAGAGACAACAATCCCCAAGTTTCTAAGCTACAACTGAAGGATGCTACGACACCCTGGTTTCCGCCTGCTACAATAGACAAGGATGCTACAACACCCTGTTTTCCAACCACCATTGGAAGGAGGATACGATCCCCTGGTTTTATCAGCTGCTACTGAAAGGATGATTCGACACCCTATTTATCATCTACCACTGGAAGGAGGCTACAACCCCCTTGCAGGATTGTAGCCTTCCTTAGCACCACCCTGCCTCCCTAATCTTGTTAAATCAATCTTCTAGATATTTCTTTAAATCTGTCACTGGTTTTTCTTCACTTTGTTGGTATTTGTCTTCTCATGCTACTACATAGATCTGGACTGCATACAGCTTCAGTTCTTCTCCTTTATACTCTGTCTTCTATTATGCACTTCTTCATCTTGAATGTGCACTCATCCTAGTCTCTTCCTCTGGTCTCAATGCTGCTTCATATGTTCATATTTAATACACAAAGGCACTCAGTTGTTTTCTTACTGAACCTTCAATCTGAACTACAGAGACATCTTCTTTCTACTTCAATTGCTTTTTTATATATTATCTATTTTACTTTTTGAAACAGTGTATCTCTTCAATATGAAGATGTGTCTTTTCACACTCGTGTCTCTTCAAATCCCATTGTATCCTTGCATTAACTAAATCTGTTGATTATACAGTTACACCCTTTTAATCATTTTGTTTATCAATTATCAACCACGCTCTTTTACAAACATAATTCTTTGTTTATTCCTGTAGCGTATTGGTTTTTATTTCTGTAGCGTATTGTGTCTGTTTGTATTTCATTCCCAATATATACAGACTTTCTGCAAACATTTTCTTATAGTCATAATCCTTAATATCTGCAGGCTTCATTCTCCTCACATCACAATGGGCATTATTTACACCTTGTGCGGGCATACCCATTACTAACCCCTGCTGGCATCTTACCAGCCCTTGCGGGCATATTCAAGCTCTTGTGAGCTTTATCCATTAAGCCCCTGTGGGCATATTGAGCCCTTTTGCGGGAATTTTCACTTTTCCTGTGGGCATATGGGCATACAGGCTACTTCTTAGCCCTTGCGGGCATCACATAGCCCCCATGGGCTTAACCTCAGCACCTACGGGCATATTTAAGCCTTTGGGAGCTTTTAACTTTTAAGCCTCCTTTATTAACAATCATATTTTTCTTTTCTTTTGGGAGATCAATGTTTCGCACGTGTGAGCAAAAAATGGGAATCTAACTTCATGGTTGGATAGCCAGTTCATCAAGGAATCAGACCATGTCATCTGATGAATTTATGGGCAGAGGGGAAACATGTGGTGGGCATTTCCAAATGACCTTTTGCTACTGGTTTTTAACACAGCCAAATTTTCATAGTTTTGAATATGAAAAACACTTTTTCTTCTACTTTGGCAGATTGATTTTTTCCTTATCTGATCACTATAAGGAAAAATAAGAATATGGATAGATATCCACTTCAACAATGAACAAGACTATATCAATTGATGAACCTATTGACACACCCACAACATCTGACGGGTATTTGAAAGTAGTCTTTCAAAACGTTGTTTTGACAATTAGACAAATCTCTTCAAACCCTAAGTCACCAAGGTGATTTTATTTTTTCATCAAACTTGGAAAGTGAGGCATCCACAATGTGAGGAATATCATATTGAATCCAACCATGCAAATATTCTCTCTTGCACCCCCATCATCTAACCTTGGCGAGCATTTTATTGGGAGAGTGCAAACTCTGCCAGATAACACTTTTGGCAAACTTATATCTTTGTCATCAAACACTCAATAGGAGAACTGAGACCATGGTTAGATGCACTCATCAATAAGATATAGCCTAACACTTTCATATTATGTTTCTCATCATCTTATGAGGTACGACGGGCATTTTCCCAAGGCCTTTTGAACCAGTTTTCCAACACTTAGTCATGTTCAAGAATTTCTCCAAAGTTTATCCTGAAACCCCATTTCGGCAGATCCATAACTTTTTCTTCAGACATGCTTAAGAAAAAATGATACCATAGCCAGGTATACAAATAAATAGACTACATATTGACCATATGTTGCGAGCATTTACCTTAACCTATGATTTATGGCGGGAATTTTCCCGAGACCACTTAGGTAGTTTTACTTTCTCTGGTGAAAAACCCTGTTTTGGAAGACCTATAATTTTCTCTTTAGAAGTGATTAAGGATAACTGAGACCATGAATGGATAGTCACTCCAACAATATATATCCTGGTATGATGGTGCATGCATTTTTCTCAAACCATAAATTATGGTGGGCATTTTCTTAGACTAGTTTTGACTAATTTTTCCATACTTAGTGAATTTCCTGATTTTCACCAAAATGCCATATTTCTCCAGAATGATGTCAGAATGCAACAATGACTTCTTGATAGCACCATAACACCATCATATGTATTTTCAACTTAATGCCACATCATCATAGATGCCATGCCATGTCATCATTCTCTTAGTTTTTCTTTTGTCTTTCACTGAGTTTGCCTTGCCATCATGTCCTTGGTTATTCCTTTGTCATTACTGAACTCCTTTGACATCAATGAAAACCATATTCAACATAAATATATAAAGATATAGTATTCTTCGTATTCCTATAATGGTGCAATAAACAATACCAAATTGTGGCCACAATTGAAAAATCATAGCTTGCACAAATAAAATGCAAACCACAAGTTCAAAGCTCAGTCCACACGGAACAAATTCAATTATCTTCTTTTATCTTTTTGAGTTTTGCTTGTCTGTGGGTATGGTTGGTCATACCCATTTAGAAAAATCCCCACCAAATGGGACATTACTGGGAAGGTCCTATATTTCCTAGGGAACATACTATAGCAGCTTGCATAAAATGGGGGCCTTTAGGCATCCCTCTTCTAGAGAAACTACGCTATAGTTACTCAAACCCAACTAACTGTCATATTGAAGTAAGAACTGTAAACAAGATAAAATATAATTCATATTCCTATAATGGTACATTACACATTAGAAAACCATGGCCACAGTTGAACAATCATACCTTGCATAAGGAAAATGCAATCCACAAGTTAAAATCTCTGCCCACACACGGAAAAACTCAACTACCTTTTTTTTTCTCTTGTAAGTGATGCTTCTTTATGGGGGTATGGTTTACCATCTCCCCACTCAGAACATTCCCCCCAAAATGGGTTATGATTGGGAAATTCCTAGACGTCCCCAACAACATACAATAGCATTGTAGCAGTTTGTATAAAAATGGAAGCATATCCCTCTTCTAAAGAACCCACCCTATAGGTACTTAAGCCTAGGTCATGACTTTTGCACCCAAAACAAGAGTTTGTGTATATGGCAGAAATACCCTCCTTTTGGACTGTATTTTGTGCCCATCTCATTAAACTTCTAGGGTCTTACCTTTACACCAATCTAGAAACCAAGTTGAGGGACAATTGATAGTATTTTAGCATTTTAAGAGCCAATTTGTAGCCAATGTATCATTGATCAGTAAAATCCCTAGTGTGCATGGGGTTGTGCTATAGTGAAGTAGTAAATTGAAGAGCAATTTTTTTTATGTGTGCCTAGATTTGGTAGGCATAGGGTTTCGACATGGATTTTCTGGATTGATATTATCTTGGACATGTGACTGCTTCCCTTGTAGAGAATTTAGGTCATGAAAGTTATAGAGATAGTAAATTGAAAAGACTACTAAGAGATTCTTTTGATGAAAAGAAATAAAGACTTGCATAATTTCTACTGTATCCCCATCATTCCATTATTTGGATGAAGCTCCAAGTACACCAGATTATGCTCATCGTGCTAAAAAACATCAGAAACAAAGGAAAGTTGAATCGGAAAATGATGAAGTATGTCCTCATTAAGGATATTTATGTTGAACTTGAACAATTGAAACAAGACAAGTGAATGGTATTTATCTTCAACATGATCATTTATAGAGGAAGAATTTGGGTGCATGAGGTCTATTCATTTTATCCTTCATCAAACAACAATTTTATGGGTGGATCTTGTTCATATATACAAGTTGTGCTTCTAATGCAGTTTCAGATCCATGTTCATGTTCCTAAGGATATTTGATGGAAATCTGTGGCAGCAATGGTTGAAAACATTGGTCCAAGGGATTTCGCCTATGATACATTGAACCAAATTATTTCAAATGAACCAAAGTATTTCAACTGAACTCTTCACTCATAATCATGGTGCAAATTATACATATTTCATCAACGTGAACTCTGCACTAATCTCTCTCTCATTCATACTTTCACGATGAGTGAAGAATTCACTCAAGAGTCAAAACACATTGCTTTAAATATATTCTACATAGTTAAACCAAAATCATTGGCTCATTAATCCAAACTTTCCAAAGGTCTATCCAAGTGTGCATCAAACAATAGTTAGGGGAATCAAACAACATATGTGGACCTTTTATCAGAACTTTTAGTATAAATTTAGATAGCACATGCAAGTCAACATGCATGCACACTTCTCAAATGTTACTCTTCATGATGAAAGAAGAAAACAAATTGTTACCCATAGAACCAAAGGCTTGATCCAACAAAAATATGAAATTTTGTTCTATTTTGATGTGAATGACAATCAATTGGTGTGGGTGGTTTCCATGGACACTCTTTCTTGGGGTGCACAAAACATGTGGCTACCAAGAACTAATTGCATCATCATTGTATCCCATCTCTAGAGTCATGGTTGTCTGGCATGTATCCATGTTGTATGGAATCGAGACCCTTGATCACATGGATTCATAGGGTGGATGCTTGGTGGTAGATGTCGTTTTGTGCACATTGTCTTTTATCGGGGCTTATGGTTGTAAAATAGATAGAATTAGAAGGAAACATAATAAGTAGTTACTTTGATCCCCTTGTGATCAGTCCCAAAACTTTATCCAAGACAATCAATAGGATATGGACATCTCATGATAGTCCTCAGTAAACAATGACAACCTCAAAATAGTGACCAACAACAGTGGCAGCCCTAAAATTATTCCAAATAGTGACCAACAACCGTGGTAGCCTCAAAACACCGACCAACAACCGTGGCATCCCTATCTATGCTTTTCAGTACCAAAAATGGCAAACATATTTTTGTGGCTAGGATCCTTCACATGCAAAGATGACTAGATTTTCAACAACCTTAAAATACATATTACATATTTTCTGCAATCAATACACAGAATTGACATATTAAGAGAGGGATCCATAATCAATCCTCAAAATCTTGAGTTAACAATACTCCTTCCTACAAAGAGCTTCTTTATATATATTTTAGTTTTTCTTATTGAATTCACTATATATGTGAGTAAATGAAAATCTGAAAAATTATTTTTTACTTCCATTATCCTATCCATGATTGGACTCAAGGGCAAGTCTTATATCTGATTCTTCTCATTACTCCGCTTGTAATCATTTTAGATCCCTCGTGACCTTGAGGTTTATCAATACTTTATTTGAAATAATTTTCATGATGAACCATAAGGCATATATCTTTCCTCTCTTGTTAGATCTTGAATCTGCTACATACTTGAAAACAACAAAATGATTCTCACTTCTATAATACTACTAGCTCCACATATCACTAGTGCTCCTTGATTAGCTCTGTCAAAGATGCCACCAAGCCACTTCTTTAAAAGATTTCAAAGCCTTCAAGAGTATATGTCATTTGAATTTAATAGGCTTCCAAGAACCTTCATAATCATATCCAATTTGATGGATGGTTTGAATTGCAGGAATATCATTTCCTTGAAAGGTCATATCATTTCCTGCCAACCATAGCCCCCACACCACATTACACGGCATGATGTTATGATATGCCAGGATCTTATCTTGTCATATTTATATCATCATTCAAAGAAGGCTTCAAGGATTCCCTTCTCCAATTTGCATTAACTCATGTCATTTTTGTTGCTTTACTATAAACCTTTTTTGCATAAGGGGATTTTACAAATAGTAAATTTATTAGTGTAGATTAGTGCACTTAACTCAATGGGATTTGAACTAAGCACCAACTATAGAACTAGCCAAATGCTCTACAACATTGGTGGAAACCACTTGAGATAACCCCTTGGGTTAAAAAATAACATGATTTTTGGGCATCTAATAGCCATTTCAGGGTACCTTGTGTGCCACCCCGAAGGGGGGGGGGAGTTTGGTTTAACCAACCAGATGTGACAGATCTCAGATTGGGTGATAGGTACAAAATTAATGGGCCTCCAAAGTGGAAGAAAAAGGGTAAGTTTATGATTGTCCAAAGGACTTGGAAAGAAGCAATTGTGGAGGTTGAACCTCTCATCTAAAAGGAAAAAAATTGTGAACAAAAGAAATTTTTATGTATGTATAATGAGTTTATGCCAACAAATTATCTAAAAAATTTAAAACTTTTTGTTTAATGTCTATCTTAGGTAATTGGAATGACCTAGCTTTGATATTGATGTCATGCTTTGGTGTTTGGTATTTTATTTGCCATGTCATCCCTACACGATTAATTATCCAAGTAGCACATCAATGATATTCAAAGGGCTTGCTATGTCATAAGTGACTTTCTACTTGAATGGATATATTGTGTATTGGAAACTCAATGTAATATTACATGCAATTCTTTACTTGAGTTGTGCAACCGAGTGTGTACGGATATGAGTGTGTTGAGTAAAAATCTTGAATGATTTTATAGTAGCCATGGAATAATTTTTTTTTTGACTTCCTTATTAGTGATGAAATGAAGAGTTTGTCTAGACATCCAAACATGTAAATGGAACAAATACTCCTTTTATTTCTCCATATCAATGGTTTTGGGTTGCATTGAGTCATGTTGAAAACTATATCACCAAAGGATTTGGCTTCATAACATCCTATTTTGTTTTCTTGAGCTTGCGTCGAGGGAACTTAAAAAAACATGTAAAAAAAGACTTGTGTTCACAACATATTTGTGCGATGGGAGGTCATCTCATGGAATTCATACCAATTACCTATCTTCTTTGATTGCTATTGTTGGTATGAAACATGGTGTAACATTCTTTCTATTGGGATGGAATTTTATTCTCTGGTTCAATAGGTTGTTATGGTGATGTAAGGGGTTACAATATTTTTTAACACCAGGTTAGGGGTTACAATATTGTGTACGAAGTGAAGTGTAGAGTAATGAATAGATCCTTTTTATGAATTTTAGGAGGTCCACACATTGAATTTCCAACCTACCAAACTGTGAATGGATGGAGAAACATGCTTTAAGGAAATCACTAGTTGAATATGCCTTTTTCACAACATTCATTTTTAAATTCATTTGTAGGTGTTGTACATTGGTGATCTTAATGAAAAACTAAGCCTTCCGTATCGTTCCATTTCAATATACCCCATCCTTGGGTATTTATTAAATTATTCCCTGTCAAATGGAAATCCCATGTTCTATTATACATGATACCAAACTCCAAATTTCCCTGTATATATTTCATAATAATCTTAGATGCAATCATATGTTTAGTTCTTAGAGCTGTCATAAATCTAGAGATATAGTTGACTACAAAGAAGAAGTTTGTCCTTGTTGATGTAAGGTATAGTAGGCTTCCCATAATTTCCTATACTCTGTAAATGACTCATCAGCTAGTTTTGATTAAATGCTAGTTGATAATTTCAAAACTTAACCTCCATAGGTGAAGCTATTTACATTCAAGCAAGTTAAATTTTCCCAGTAGAATTTTCACATATTTAGTTTGAGAGATAATCACACCACTGTCAAAGTACCAAACTCCTAATAAAAAATGCAAGAGGCCAATATTACTTGTGTCAAAAGAAGCATGTGATCGAGATTTTAGATCTTGAATTACATTGGATTCACTCCTTTTGATGATATAATCTTCTACATATACTAGTAAAATAACTATGCCCTTACTTGAGCTTTTGACATAAATATTTAGATCATATGGACTTCTGAATCTAGATCTTGTGAGATATATATCAATTTTATTGTACTAGGCTCTTGGGGCTTTCTTTAACTTGTAAAGAGCCTTTGCCAACCAACCTGCACACTAGATGCTCTTTATGTGCAACTTGGAATACACACGGATTTGTATTTTGTCCTATACAATGTAAACCCATCTACACACAATGGGTTCCTTACTTGGAGGAAACTCCGTCAATGATATTTAGATCACTGTTAGCCATCATTGTTATCCATACTAGTGCTAACTTGAATATTACACATATTTTCTAAAAATGGCAATCTTGACAAAAAAATCGGATAGCCAAATCTAATCTAAATACAAACTTCCAAATTGTGATATATTCTCGTTTCTTGTGATCTTCTATATAGTCATATAATATTCTTTTGATAATTGCAAATTTGCAACATGGAAAAGTAGGTCATAGCCAAAGTTGGAAAATTGGGAAGTTGGATTTAAGGGTCATATATTTACATTTTTATATTCTTTTATTTATAGCAGGTTATGATCAAGTGGATTTTCTAATTGCAGTTCTCCAGGATGGAAGGAAAATGTTTCGCATTAATTGAGAACATGTTCTCATTTCCTATGATTTTTTGTACAGTATTGTAATCTTATTTTGAGAATTGCAAATATGAATTGTGTAATAATGAATAGTAGATGATGGCCAAAATTTCCAAATCGGGACATATTCTTATCTAGTACATCATTAGATTTTGTTGTCTATATGGATAAATGGATGGGGAGCTCAACCATAAAGATATTGGACATCCATTGTTCGATGGATCCCATTATTGTACTTACAGAAATTGAAGAAATTTCTTCCCTTGGTTTGAAAAAAGATATTCCATTTTTATCTATTCCATTGTTTTACTTAGGCTAGAGAAGGAGTATAGTTGGTAAAGGATGGCATAACTATCTTATGTTAATTGGGTAGTTCTACTCTAGATTTTTTGATTCAGTGTAAGATCATATATTATTTTTTTCATTTTGTATTCTCATTTTTACCTAGCTTTCCTATTACAAGTATGTCACTCTTATTTATGGTAAATAAATACAATATATATGGGCCTCCCTTGTTTCTCCCTTAGAACTTCTACAATGTGGAACTGCCATTCTTTGTTTCTATACTTTCTATACTCCTCTTGCATTCCCCTAGCAATGTCACCATAGGAGAGATATTAAAGCTAAATGTATTGTTCCATATGTATCAGGTACAAATTATCTTCATTCAAAGTAGTCTCAATCCATTAGTTCCTTTAAGGAATCATAACAATCCCAAACTTTGTATTAGATTTATCCCAAAGCACTCAATGACGTTAATCATTGTTGGAAAAGATAGACTGTTACACTAAAATCTCGTCATCGTGAGTTTTGTGTCCTCTATTTCCCTTGGTTCCTACAGCACTTAGGCCAAATGATTGAAAGAAGAATTGTTGATTGCTCCTTTTTCCTTTTGTTGTCGCCCCGATGCGCTCTGCCCATTGGCAAGGTGTGTTAGACCCTTGGTGACGCGCTCTGCACATTGACAGAGCACGTTAGTGACATTTTTTTACCTTTGTACAAGGTGCGTCACCCTTCAAAGACGCAAGTTGCATGTATGCAAAGTGTTAACACCCAAAAATTGTTCACTACCTCATCCACCACATTATATGGCTCATTTGTCCATTTTCCTACCATATTTCCCAAAAAATCCCAAAATATCCCAAGAAATCCCACTAAAAAGCCTCCAAAAGGCCTAAAATGCCTCCAAAAGGCCACAAAACCCTCAAAATAGCCTCAAAAAGGCTAAAAAACCCCCTTTTCCTCCAAAAATAGCAAAAAACCCCTAAAAAGGGAAGAAAAATATAAAATAATGAGGAAAAGGAGGAAAAAACCCTATACAGCTGCCCTAAACCATGTGTTTCTCAAAACCATGGGTCAGCACTCCACCACCAAAAAACTATAAATAGGTGATGGAGATCCCTTATTCCATATCCACAATCAAGTATACCCTTACTCTGCCAAAATCTCTCTCGAAACCCTAGTTCACCATTGAACTACTTTCACCTTGAGAGCCACTTTTGGCCCATTCCCACCATTGGAGAAAGAGAAGGAGCACATTGGAGCTTGGAGCAACCCTCTTGGACATTGCAAGGGCTTCATCAACCTTCACATTGAAGGTAACATTAATACAAAAAACCCTTGTTTACAAATTGTTGTTTATTTTTCATGCACATGTGTTAGAGTAGTTTCTATTTCTGTTTTAGCTTAATTATTTACATTTACTGAACTTCTACTAAGGAGTCCATTCTCCTTAGTAGGTGCTCATTTGCACAAGCTAGGGGTAAAACCCTAGCTACACAAAGTGCGACACTGTTGGTTTAAAAGGAGAAAAATAAGCTTCAAGCGACTTCTAGAACCCTTGGTTACATGGAAGTTTATCCCTATGAACTAGGGAAGGTGGCACTCGATCCCCTTACCTTTTGTGATGATCCCTTGATATTCTCCCACAAATACTCAGCCTCTCTTATCCCTTTAGGTCTATAAATACAAACCCCCTTTCCATGGTTAAAGGGGAGAAATATAGAGCACTTAAATGTTGGTGAAATTCTGCAAGAATCGTTCCTCTTTCATCCATTAGGATACAAAAGCTTGGATCTTTGAGGCTAAGATTATTTGGAAGGAGTTACGACGTCAAAGCTTGGTTGTAACCTCTCTCTATGTACTTATTATAATTACATTAATACAGATTCTTTCCATAAACATCTTATTATTGTAAGATATTTAGAATTGGCTTCTTTGACTGCTAGTTTAGATTGATCTATGTTTATATGCTATTAGTACTTGCTTGTTTCCACTGGTCGTATATTGTTTTGCAGCTGAAGATGTGGAGATAAAGAGCTACATCAAGCAAGGAGATAGTATTGCGCTTATAAGGTGAGTTATATTCCAATACCCTTTGTAATTTGATCAATCTAGGAAATTAATTTGTATTGTGTGTTACTTTTGTTCTAGATCCAAACCATTCGAACTAGGGAGATTGGTTAGTGTCCACATTAACGGATTGTATGAAAACATAGAATTGTGGTATATGAATTAGGATTACCTAACAGTGAAATCCATAAATGATATATGTTTTGTTGCACTTACAATGCAAGCCAATAGTATATGTATGTAGACTTAGAAAGTACCTCAGTGTTTCCTATTGTATAATTAGAATTCCTAGAAAGTCTAGCTTCTTCTACAACCTCTCTAGAAAGGCCTAAAATTTGATGCATGGATTCACCTTAAAGTTGCACCAAATAACAAAGATTTAGGTGTAAAGGATCAAGGACTAGTCAAACCAGTGTAAAATGCAAGTTCAAATAGTGCAGGGAGGTTAAATAGCCACATGGCACAAATGAAGTACAATTTACCCGAATGCATGTTGCTTGAGAAGATCATGGCACATGACGAGAAGATGTTGTTCATGAATCCGGACTTGAAAATAACTCTCTTGCACGATGCAGTGCTAAGTGGTAAGGATAAGGTATCCAAAGTGAAAAATACATTGGGTTTGCGGAAAATCTTTCATATCCATCTAATGGAGTTTTCCGAGTCTCATCCGAAGGTAAGTCTAATCGAGCTATCCTGTATTATTAGTTTTCTTAAAATTATTCAATCATGAGTTCTAACTAGGTATGCACATTGTGCACTTCATCAATTGTATTGCAGGGGGTGATGTTCCAGAGGAAATCCTACTAGAGCCTTTCAATAGAAACTGTTAGCTAACCCCCCTAGGATGCTCTCCACTACCTCCTATGATATGTAACAACCTTTCACCAGCAAGAGGTGTTGTTTCTAGTCTGCTTGACCATCATCAAGGAGAACCCAAACCCTCTATGATGTCTTCACTTCTACCCAAAAAATTTTAGAGGCATTTTTCTCAAAGAAACTCCATAGCTCAACCATATGTAAATTCACCATTCCCTGTGTTGGAGCAAGAACCACATTTGAATCCTCTTTCCGAGGTCCCTGGAACAATGATCCAATTGGGTTTCATGGGGTTCATCCCTCATCTCTCCATTCTCATATCTCTCCAGGGTTTAAGATCCACTTTGTTGTCAAGTTTTTCCCCTCTGCAAACACTCAAGATATTAAGGAATACAATGAAATAGAGTGTCAATTATCTACTTGTAATAAAACCCATTTAGAATCCCCGATCTCAAAGTCTTGCTGCATTTTCCAAATGTTGAATTTTCATCATACCCCTTCCAAGACCCCTAACCCAGATCCTGTGGCTAAAGGTACTATTGATGTAGACACACCTTGCAAAATAGCACTAGTGTTTGATAATGCAAGCTCTCCGATGACAAAGGGTTATTTCTCCCCTGTAACACCAAGGGTTACACATCATTTTGTTGTCAAAACATCGGTTGTTAAATCCATAATGAAATCTAATATAAAGAGCCCCATTAGTAACAAATCTCTGATATTTGGGAGTGTTTCAGTTGCACCCAATGTATCCCCCATGTTTTGTCTCCTAGAACACCGGGATCTTGTCTTTCTCAACCCACTGTGAATAAATCTAGCAATACCAATGCCAAAAGTGCAATAGCTTTTAACAGACCAGTGAAAGACTCCTCAGCCCCTGCTTGTGAGCTTTCTGGAATCTGTTCAACTCCTTTGAAAATAAAGGCAGATGAAGCGAATTTGGATGATAACCTTCTTGAAATTTTTCAATCTCCACAGTATCTTGTGGTCTCTACACCTACCAAATATAGTGAGCGGCATAATTGTATGGATTCACTTCAGTCATCACCTTTGAGGGAAGCTGAAAATCCATTTTCCATATCAAAGAAGAATGAGAAGGTAATACAAAACCCTACATGTTCTCCTCATCGTTATAGGAAAGCATTCGGCTTGGAGAACACTCTAGTGAAAGGGGTCCTTGGCACTCCACCGTTGAAAGCTCCCAAGAGACTCAGATTCAGTGTAGATGAATCCCAATCACCGCAAGTTGAGGCAACATGTATACCATTCTTTCGATCTCCTAAGAAAAGCAATGTCGAACCTTGCAAGCTAGATATTGGTAGAACATCAAATGTTTCAGAGCGAGATGAAAATACAAGTATCGATATTCAGGACTCTGGAAAGATAGATATTGATGGAATGTCTCAATCATACTGGAAACCCCTTCAGTCCCTTCCCATGCATGTCACATACCCCAATTTTGTAAAAATTATGTAATTATTTTATTATATTCCTGAGACATTATGTTAAATTTAATGCTAAGTAGGAATTGATGACTCAGCAGAGTCACTAGAAATGGAATGTAATTCAGAATATTTTATTATTAATAAATAAATTATGGAGACAACAGCATGGGAGAGCTGTTAAAAAGAGGTTACTGGTCAAACTGGTGGATGGAACTAGGTGGAAAGGCAAAATACAAGTGGCATCATCCTCAAACACTTCCTAAGTTGCAGGTGGCAACTTCCCTATATTTGGGGTCATGATTCCCCAAGGAAGTGGAATCAGAGCAGGTGGCTCATTAATGACAGTTAACCCAACAAAGACCTAGGCAATCTTTTAAATAGTACTCAATGAACAGAGCTGGGGGCTCGAATTGGTTCTGGAGGGAGAATTCATTCAGGTGAATGTTATTCAGGAATCCCATTGAGGAAGAGGGAAATCTACGGTAAGGAAGTTGTTTGAGAGGAATGCTGCAATAACTTGGTTCCATTGTAGCTGTTTGGGCTGAGAGAATTTACTTGCTGCTCCTAGTTCCAGCTAGGGAGACCAGAGCAAGCTCGAGGGTCCTGAGAAGTGTTGTCTGGGCACTCTCCAGGAGTTGGTAGGGAGGAACAGCCTCCCATTGTTGTTGTTGTCCACAGATCAAGACAGGTTCTTCCATTTATTCCTTATGTTTATTAAAGATGAATGAATGTATGTTATGTTTATCTTCTTTATGTCTGAATAGTAATTGGTTTAGTAAAAGTTAGCATCCCTGAATATCAGTAGTAGAATTATTGAGAGTTACTGTGTTTTCCGCATCCCTTAATATCAATATTACATTACTGATAAGGTATCTTTAATGCTTTCCATACAATAGTAATACTTTATTATTGTAATTATAAACCTAGTATAATTATAATGGTTGAATAGCTAGGTAAGGGTTACGTATAAACTATTTATACTCTGTGTGAACAAAATTTAATAAACAGTCATAGGAAACAATAGTAATTAAACAATAGAAACTACAGAATTTATATCCTGGTCAACCACCATTACAGGAGAATCGTACTCACAGATAGGATACCCTAATGAGGGT
This sequence comes from Larix kaempferi, assembly GCA_027924585.1. Taxonomy (NCBI): domain Eukaryota; kingdom Viridiplantae; phylum Streptophyta; class Pinopsida; order Pinales; family Pinaceae; genus Larix; species Larix kaempferi. The sequence continues at coordinate 6,864,922 of BSBM01000541.1, read as the reverse complement.
ACAAACCCTAGTTAAGGTTTAACAAGTCTTTACATGACAATCAAATCATTATGCAAAAACCCTAGTTAAGAATTTACCTAGTCATAACCGTTAATTAAATTAATACACAAACCCTAGTTAACAAGTTATTTAGTCATTACCTATCAAACAAAACATTGTGCAGAAACCCTAACAGAAAATCATCACAAAGAATTTATTCACAGTTAAATAAACTAGTTATTGTATTAAAAACAGAAGAGTAACAGAACAATATCTAGCTCGATATCAAGCTTAAACGTTACAGCAATATCCTTCCTTAAACTTTCATTTACCCACAGAATCATAATCGAAATGACAGAACAAGCAATCAATTTGAATCACAACTGTAAATTTTGGATCGAGCCCTATCATTTATTCAGCTCACAACATCAACATAATCATATTTTAATTGATAGCTTTAGCATTCGAATTTAGATCACAATTGTAAACTAGTTCAGGTCAAACCCTGCCAGCCTAGTTTAAACAAATGAGAGAAATTCTCAGTTTACAGGTTCACATCTCCATAACCTAAAGATTTTAACAGTTTTAAATAACCTAGTTATCGTTTTAGAAACAAAGGAACAACAGATTAATAGTTAGCTCAATATTGAGCTTAAACACAATAGTAATATTTTTGAATTGTCTCTCAACTACCAACAGAGGCATAATCATAACGACAGAATCAACATCTAAACAAAATCATCACTGTAAGTTTCGGATTGAATCCTATCATTTCTGACTTTACAAGTAAAAATATTAAGAATTAAGACAACGATTTCACCCACGGTCGTAGTTCATTTTCACAACATAAGAGATTGTAAAAACGTAGAAACTATCTATGCATGCATTAAAACAACCCAAAAGTACAAGAACACGATATCATAAGTTATATTACATAACCCTGGGTGAAAACCCTGAACACTTGTTTAGAATACAGTAAAGAACACAGGTTTAAAAGGCCGTAACCTCATCTACAGAACAGGCTCACAGCCGTTGTTCTCTTCTTATACAATAATTCTTCTGTAAGAAAACCCTAAATACCTCAAGAAAAACGAATAAATTACATTTGACTGCAGCCATAACATTCCATACACATCACAGGGTTAAACCTGTCAAGGAATTTGTGGTATCAAGCTGTTACAAGACCAAACAGAATGGAGATAGCCACAAAGATGGATCTTTCAAGTCCAAACCCTAATCACTCTAACCAACCAGCAAGGAGGAAAATGCCATGGTGAAAACCAGGCTTACCCGGTAAAGCCATTCGTCGAAGCCTTGTGCCATCCACGCCTTCGAGAGGACCAGAACCTGCAACGATAGAGTAATACCAGTTAAAAACTAAACTTTGGATAAACCATTTCTATTAACTGGAAAACAAAGGAGCAACCCGTAACTTACCAGCGATTTGAAAGAAGTTCCAAACACAGTAATTATCCTGTCAACCACGAGCAGAGGAGGTGCAAAACCCTGCCCTTGTCACTAAAAGAACGAGATGGTAGAAGCAACGGGTTCCTTCCACGATGGAAGTCGTGACAAACACCAACTCAACAGATGCAGTCACGCCATGACAAGGTTAAGATGGGTAGCAAAAGGATAAACCCTGGACTCATAACAAACTTATAGCTGCCAACAACAAAATAAAATGATCCCTAGCAATACAATGGACAAGCCCGAGGGCCTAAAGCAGCATAGAAGCTGCTAGCACACAATGCACAGCAGAGACTGGACCAGGAGAGTTTGCAGGGCAACCAAGCCCGAAGGCAAAGGAGAAATGACCAAGTAGGGTTCAGTCAACTGTTTTATATCATCAAACACTTGGCTCTGAAACAACCACGTAGCATTCTAATATTTCCCATGCAGTGGGTCGATTTTCCATAGTTCTACGACGAAGATTCCCATCATTGGTTGCCAAATAAAAATCATAACCTGAATATCCATTAGGGTCACGATACCATAGTGTCACCTACCATATTTACAAAATCGAAGGGTTAGAACAATAACTTTGCACCTTGCATAGTATTTAATGTAACCTTGTCTTACTTTCCAATTACACTATGCATTATGTTAACGTTCAAAGCCAAGTCTTGAAGTGTTTAAAATATGGAGGATTTGATTCCTAACTATAAAAATCCTAAGGATATAGGAATCAAGTAAGTGAGATGTTATTCATAAAATTTATCATGACATTTCTATTCACCCTATTTTCTCATGTGTCAAGATGTAGATCATCTCTTTAAGGCTATGCGATGAAGTAATGATATTGGGTTTAGCGGTTTACAATTATGCTACTAAAATGCTAATTGAGATAGATTTACACGGATGGTATAGGACTTGCGATTTCTTCTTTAAGTAACTATGCTTGTAGGATTTAAATTCCATAACTCGTAACTTAGGATTAGGGTTACTCTAGTCCATTTCCTTTGTGGCTATAATTTAATAACCATCTCTTAACAGTTTCAGATTCTTGTGATAACAAATAGACTCCTGATGTCTTTAAGGCTCATTGAGTTAAATCAAGATAGTTGTTAGTCTTGTTCTTATATCTATTAACATTCATAGAAATAGGAGTAGCGGTTCAATCAATACAAACCCTGAAAATGGTAAGAAGAAACACGTAACTGACAGAATATCTTGCAAATGCTAGAAATAAGCAAATTTTATATTGACCACTCCAGATCCTGTATAAAGGAAATTGTAATAAAAAATATATTCTAACTTAAAAATTTGACTCGATACAATAATCATGGACGAGTAAAAACTGATATGAGTATGGTCACACAATTGTATTCCACAGTGCTAATTATGAAGCATATTTGCAATACAGTAATATCATCAAAGAACAAATATTCCACAGAGTTGTTTAATTCATTGATTCTCCAAAAACATAGCTATCATATTAATTAGTCATTTCTAACTTTCTATCAGTACGATTATAAGAAGATCACAGGAAAGGTTCTACCTTTAAACACTTGATAACCTGGCTAGCATGCTTAGACTTTTTACTGAATGATTTGGTACATCTAACTGATTTATAATACTTCAAAGACTTTAAATGTAGCGACCCGCACATTACCTGTATATCTGTAAGAGGAAGACAATTTGATGCATTAGCTCAGAAGCTAAGTAAGCCCAGTCTGCTATGGCAACTCCCCCTTGTGGTTGAAAAACAGAAAACAATCAGCAACGGTAAAGAAACTCATATCAAAATCTAAGTATAACAACAGATCATTCAGACACATTTATGATCAATTAAGCTAATCAAACAGATAAATGAATGCATTTATTAACATTAATTGCTATTTTAAAAATTTTAAATTTTTCAGAAAATTCTGGGTTTTGACAATGCATGTGTTACAATGGATAAGTGCTTGTTCATAATTAGTTTATTCAAGTCATGATATTAAATTTCTTTCCGATTAGGCTTTTCCTTATGTTCTTGAGTGTCTTGGAAATTGTGTTGGCATGTCATTTCAAATTGCAATGTCTTTTCCTTGTGATATACTATGCAGTTGCTAAATATTTCATTGCTCTGCTCTGTGCTGCCTTATTCTAGGTTGAATACATGCTCTATTGCAAACTGAATGCATGTTGTATTTCAAATCATTAGTAGCACGAATCATACTACAGGTCACTTTAAAATTGTAAGGTGTGTTGAGCTTTTGAGTAAGATTATCTTCAACACAGGGTATAGAAGGTTCTCTAGACCATGACCAACCGCACTCGGAGGGTCATGGCTCTATTTTTTTTAAAACTATTTACATCGTCACACTTGCGACGAATACATGCGTCGAAGATATAGCCAAATCATCGGACTTGCAGTCCATAAGGGACGGTATGGGCAGCACGTTAAATGTTTACATCGTCGCACTTCTGATGCCAACAACCATAGTTGTTATAGCCAAAGCGTCGAAGTGTTACAAGTATCCGACGACAAGGATGTCACAATACCAACACCTTAACATTTGCAATAGGGAATCTGCGTCATCGGGATGGCAACTCCCATGCGTCGCCACTACGACTCAGCTCGTTGGACTTGCAACTCCGCTAACGTCGCACCTGCAACTGAAGCCTGTTGGAATTGGGTCGCCTTGTCATCACATTTGCGACAGTCTCCCGTCGACCTTGTGACTCTCGTCCGTCGCATTTGCGGCTCCCTTCTATCACAATTAGTACTTCTTGTCGTCGAAATGGCGACTTGAGGACATTGCAATACCGATGATAGTATGGAGAATTTTTGGCAAAAACACGACATATTTGTAGTTGCATGACCGACGTGCAAAACCTCGTAGGATATTTCATCACACTTACGATGACTAACAATGCACTTGAAGAGCTAGTTATTGGTGGAAATGTGTCTGCATTAAACGTCGGAGGGATGACGTTCTATATATTGTCGGAATTGCGATGGAATGTCAAACGACGTTTTGGACAACCATGTTTTGTCGTTATCGTGACAGTTGTAAGTCGAAAGTGAGATGAAAATGCCATCGGAATTTGGTCCAAATATACTAGTGTTCACCAAAGGACCATATACATGGCATTGCTCATATATAAAGGGTACTCCACTGTAATCAAGATTTTGGGAATATGAATGACATCCTCTTGTAATCTCAATTTCCGAAGCCAACCCCTCCCTTAAATCAATATTGACCAAAATGAGCACAAGAGATTTTTATCTAGAATCCACAAGACACATATCAACTTTGATGAATTCCTCAAGTGAGTCTCTGATAGCTTGGAATACCTCCATCAACCATAACTCAATGAACAACCCCACAACTAGGAGTTGTATATATTCTTTATGTTCTGCCATTGAAAAAAGGATACAATGTTTTCAAGACTAGCGTTTCAAACCCCACTTGCACAACCTTGCCAATATCCTCTTTTCATCCTCTTCTTTGTGTAAAATGAACCCCATCCATCCATGTGAAAGAATATAAAACTTTTTTGAATACCACAACTTTGGAGCCCACTATTCCTTTGAACATACTTTTAGGGCATCCTCACCTATTCTTTGGCCCATGAATTTCCCTACAAAGACTTTTGTCTCCATCGACTCCATTACCTCATGGAGCTTTATATTGTCTCCCAAAATCAAATTTATTGGTGACGATTAGAACTTGACACACTTCCTCGATCACTTCTTCACCACTTACACTTTGTTTTTCAACCCACCAGAAATCCATTGTTTCCTTCATATGAAACTATCACCACAACATGAATCTTTCTACCTAAGACTTCAATTTGGCATCTACCCAGTAATAGGTGAGAATCCAATGGTTTCCTTGGACACCCCATCTCCCAATTTTGACAGACAAGAGTCGCCACCAAGCATGAAACTTAGGCTATTGTCAACGAACACCAAACCTTTAATCCCACAAATCCACAAACCCCATTCTCCGATGAACTCATAAACTATATGTAATATCCATTTTGTAAAGGAAACCTCCCCACACTTGGAAAATGCAAGAAAAATAAGATTACACCTCTGAATGAGGAGGCCCTTTCATCGAAGCATGCATTAGTGAATGTTGTCATATATAGACCCGATGTTGCATTGACTTCTGCTAACCATGGATTGACAACTCCACCTAACCGCTAGAGGGCCCCTCCCAAACAAACGGTCCATGACCTACCAACTTGGATGAGATCTAACAACATTCAAACTATCAAGTATGAAGGACTCACCTCTTATGTGGGGCCTTGTTGTATCAATTTGTCCTGAGGTTGATGCCTCCCAAGTGTTGGACCTTGACATAATGGATACTTCAATCCCTGATAGTGAGGTGTGCAAATTGTAGAACTACTTGGCTATAACCAAATATTCATTCCTTCGAATGGATCTAGACTTTAGACCACTAGATTTGGCTCCATCCTCTTAAACCCAACCATCCTTATCTCGATTGTTGATTCTTCCCATCCAATGGGCATGCAACAAAGTCAACTGTTGACCTTGTTGCATGCTCGTTGGATGAGCATAATCAGCAATCAAGATAAGCTCGTCACTTAAACCGTAGCTACACCTATCTTCTATATATATATGTGTGTGTGGTCATTGGAATGAGCAGAATCAACAATCAAGATAACCTCATCTTTTAAACCCTAGCTGCATTTATCTTCTTATATGTATATATATATATATATTCCAAATGGAGTGTGTGTGACCTACAAATTAGAAAATTATATGGCAAACCCTATAAAAGTGTCCATGTGGCACAAACGTTACAATTTGAGTTATTGAACCTACATAATTTGTTCCCAATAAAGATAGGTGTAGTCTAAATATTCTATGTTTTCAACCTTTTTCGAGTATATTTTTTGTTTAATTTTGTTCGTATTTTGGTTGCAAATCTTTAAAAGATCTTAGAATCACATATATTGGCTATAGAAAGAGCATGATTTAGGTGGCATGGAGGTATTTGAGGATACTAAATCTATTTATGGATTTAAAAATACAATTTAAACACAAAAATTTGAATTTTACCAAAAAATAATTACTGAATTCACCAAAACCCACCATAAAATTGAAAACATAGAATGAATAGACTACTCTATAGGATATGCTTAAATCTCTTCATTCATATAAAACGCATTGCATAAGTAAAAATAACTATTCACCTCGACAATGTATTTATGTTTATTATTAGTATATTAACTCATGTGTAATCTCTAACCGCTTTGTAATTTCTAACCGCTGTTTGATATATTATGCTCCACTTCGAACTTGTCTCTGTTCTGTCGCCCTGTATTTTCCTTAACCGTTCCTTTGTTTGCTTATCGTTTATACTTCTGTTTGAATTCTTTGGGAAGGATTAATGGCGTTAGCAGGCATCTTCAGGCGATTTCAGACCAAAGGCCTGGCACAGGTTTCGAACCTTACCCGCATTTTAGCTTCAATTTTGTTCGTCTGTTTCCTTAGCTCAATTACGGGAACACTCTAAATGCTGCCAGGGGATATACAATGTGTATGTGGTTTCTTGAAAAGCAGGTTGCTATACAGAGGTATGGAGTCTCGCCACTGGCTCGCAAATGGACTGCCCAAGCAAGGGCTCTCAGGTTTCTTTGTACTTCTGCGAGGTTAGTCTTCCTAAACTTCGTTATATAGCCTTCTCCATGCAAGGAAGTTACTGGCTAGAGTTTCATCAGAACTAATAGTTTAAACTGTCATTTTGCTGGCAAAGTGAACTAATAGTATCAGCATCTTTGATTAAATTTTTCTTGGTTCAGTTAATGTACAAATGAGTCTGAAAAGAGACTGTTAATATGATGATGAATTCCAGAGAGAATTATAGGGTCTCACATGAACCATTTTGGTTAATTTTTCATAAAAATTCATGAGTTTTTTGCCAAATTTATCCCAGAACGATTGAACAGTTCAAACTGAATATTCCATTAAACTTTACATTATAGAATTAGCGTGGTATAAGATGTGTACTTTCTTTCAAAATTTTATTTTATTTTATGAACTGTGTTAAATTGGTGGTCAATAACGGTTTTAGAGTGAAAGATTTATCAGTTGGTTAACAGTTTTAAATAACAAATATTTATTTTGAATTTCTACAGTAGGTATTTTAGAATAGAAGATTTATCAAGATATCTACACTTCTTCAAAGTTTATGAAGATTTATAAATACATTCCTAACAAAAACTATACCAAAAAACACAAAAATTATACCAAAAAACATTTGAAATGGAGAAAAAATGCGCAATCCTTATCTCTATTGCACATTCCGAAAAGGATGGACCTGTCACGGCCGGTCCCACACACCTCCATCGTCCATCGGTTCAAATCGATGTTTGCAGCTCAGAAAACTCCAACCCGGAAAATTGTAACTCTGTCTTGTTATGTGAGTAGCCCACTTTCTTCTGGAGCTGGAGCAGCATAAGAGACAACCAAATTACCCTTAGACGACTTGAATCCGGCAGAGAAGGAGAGAAGGTTTTGTTGAAATTGCAGTTTGCATTGCTCAAATCGCGATTCGAAGATTTAGGTAGTTTTAAAATCCAGCATTTATTTTAGAAAATATTATATTAATGGCTGAAATTGTATAATTGTAGAAATTGCAATTTTGAGTGGTGATTTTGGCCAGATTTGATAAAAAACTGGGGCGTTTTGGTTGTTCTTTATCCTATGTGTTTTCTTTAAGGCAAGCACTTTCTACAGCAAAAGCTGTCCACTCGGTTGCAGTCTTTAAGACTCTGTCACTGGATGGATCCATGCATGCACTATGGGTGTGAGGATGGATCCCATGGGATGAGATAGATGGATGTGTACATGTAGTGATTGTGGGCGTTCAATAAGCACCCCACAAAGGGTGCATTTAATGTTGTTGTTGCAGGGATATAGGATCCCATGGGATGAGATAGATGGATGTGTACATGTAGTGATTGTGGGCATTCAATAAGCACCCCACAAGGGTGCATTTAATGTTGTTGTTGCAGGGATATAAACTGTTGGATTACATGGATCCATGCAAGCACTGTGGGTGTGAGGATGGATCCCATGGGATGAGATAGATGCAGGCCTTGGATACAAAAATGTAGTGTTTGTGGGCACGCAATAAGCACTATGTAGTGGTGCATTTAATGTTGTTGTTGTGGGGATATAAATGATTAGATAAGATAATTCAAATCAACTGTCCTGAAACAGCAGCATTAATTACATTGCTGCTAGGTGTGCACAAACACAGAGCTACTATTACCGAAACAGCTAGATGGGACGGCCATAAATCAACTTCAATGTAGCCGCCATCGATTTCTAATTTCCATTCAAACTGAAACGAGGGTTTTGGAGAGGTTCCAACGCGGAGACGGTTTCCCTTCGCAAATAGAAAGCGCTATTCGGACTGCCTCCTTCCATGTCGCAATTTTCTCTCCACGATACGCTGAGTCAAAGTGGTGTTTGGACGAGCTCTGACTCAAGTTAGAGTCGATTGCTCCCGTTGTCCCTGTGTTTTACTTTGTCGATCCTGTTGAACTTCGACGTATAACTCTCAAAGTTCGATGAAGGGGGACTACTATAGTGAAGCAGAAGAAGTTCATTGTCTAGGATAGTGAAGTAAATTTTCCACAAGGACATGGGCTTCCAAGGAATTTTTCTTTGCTTGGCCACTTAGAATGTACTACTTTGTTCTTGCACAATGAAATGCAGCATTTTGGGAGCAAATTAGCCATTACTGAAAGAAATATCAAGAGTGAGGCACAACCCAAAGTAATTACTTTTCTTTCTTTCACCGGTTTATTCTTACCTTCCTCAATATTTGACATTTGTCAAATAGTTTTATTCTTCAATCAAGTTATCATTTTTCTTTGTAAGGTACTTGACATTTCAAGAATAGTTCCAATCATAGATAAAAGGTTTGGAAGATGGATTAAGATCATCTTCAAATGGTATTGTTTGCTAGGATCCATGAAGTTGTACCAATGGTCATTTATGGTGTTAATCAATTGCAAATGGATTTTGCCACCCATATAGTAGTTGAGTTGGATAATGAGAGTTTGTGGTACTTAACTTGTGGCTTATCGTTGTTCATTGATCACAAGTCAACTAATTGTACTAGTTATTCATTTGTTTCAATTTACTCATTCTAAAGGTAGCTCAACCCTTATTATTATATCATACAAGAAAAATACAATAATTTAATGGATATCTATATACATGAATAATGTATAATGTGACGGTTTGTAATGACCTCCATAAGAGACTGCTTCCTTACTAATTTGTAAAAAATATTTATATTTTTTTCACAAATTATACATTAAAATTATTTATTATAGTTTTACAAATTATATATTAAAATTTACTGTGTTTGTATTTAATATAGCAAAAGCATAGATCCATCTTAACTTTGGATTTATCATGCACCAAGAGGGAACAAATTCTTTGAGGTGCAAATCATTTTTAGACTACAAAAACTTGAGAAAGGGTTTGCACCTCAAGAGATTTGATCACTCTCCACCCATGATAGATCCATAGTAAGATGGACCTACACTAGTATTTCCTCTTGTTGCATTTCCGAATGCTTAATTACTTGTTGACCATCTATTCTTTTCAAAGCTAAGATTTTGCTTTGTTGTCTTTTCTGTATCATGGATCGGTGGAAGAATTTCATATTTTTATCCCCCTCTCTTACTGCCAAGTTGCTCTTGATTTTTGTCTCCATAGTACTTCGTCGTGTCTATATCTCTGGTCTAGTTGAGCTTGAGTTTCTTTTTCTTTGGAGGCTAACTCCTTTGTTCGTCCCTCTAGAATGATTTGATGTTGGATTTACTTCATACTTATTTCTAGTTTTTGCTTGGCTGCAAATATGTCTATAAATATTTCCTTATTCCATATTTTCAACTTGGCCTTCAAATTTTTTAGTCTTTGTTGAAACATGTACATTGAATATCATGATCCAGGGTCTGCTTTGATCCACCATTGGCTGATATTTTGCTTGAAATCCTCATTGTCAAACCATAATTTTTCAAATTGAAAAGGTTTGGCTTTTGGTGTTCGAGCAAGTTCAAAGGAAATACATGAGCCAATGATCTAAACTCGCCATTGGTAAGATGGAATAGTCTATATTTACATCATTTTGGATGATGGATTCATAGAGTAAGAATATGTTTATACACGAGGCAATTTTCCTAGATCATTTTTGTCAGTTATTCTAGGTAAAGGAATCATTTATGGTCTCCAAGTTTATTAGATCAAGGTCTTGAATAGTTTGATTAAAGGCCTCACTATCCTTGTCAAATCATTTAAGCCCCCCTTTTTTCATAGAGAAATATGTCATCATGTTAAATTCACCTCCAATTATCCAGTGGCTTTGCTGTCAACTTTGTCCTATATTGACCCGATGGTTCAAAAATTCCAACCTTTGAAAGAGTAGTTGAGATGCATATACATTTGTGATAGTACCTTTTACATTAGATTTGGTGGTCCAAAGGTGGATGTGATGATATGGGTAGATAATGCAAAGTTATCCAAAATTATGCAGTCTGGGTTCCAAAGGATAGATAAACCCCCTGATGCCCCTTGAGCATCCATGGATTTCACCTTGCTAGTCTTCCCACTTTTGGAGACTATTTTCTCGATAATGTTTCTCACATTTTGTTTCTTGGATCAAAAGAACTTTTGGATTTTCTATTTTTATTTTGTTGCTGAGTAGACAGTGCTTGTTTTCTCCATTGATTACCCTAATATTCCAGGATATTAATTTCATGATTAACTGTTTTGGGAAAGGTAGGTCTCATTTAGATGGACATACTGCCCTGAGTTGATGAGCTTGTCACCAATTTCCAAGTTATTAACTGCTGATGGGTTTTGCGACCCCTTCACTTTTCTTCGTTTGGGTTTCTAGATTGCTCCTTTAAATTGACATATTTTAGTCCTAAAGGCTTGGGGGTGCCTCCTCCTTGAGTATTAATTTGAGATTTTTGGTGAATTTTTATAAGAGACTCCTACAATAATAACATTTGTCACTTCATAATAGACTTGGTATCATTTCTATTACAAGCTTCTACTATCCATGCAATATCAAGCTCCCTTGTGTCCTTGTCCTCTATTTCCTTCATTGCTTCTTCCATATCCTCTATATTACATTGCTCCAATGAGTTGATCACCTTCGGTGGGTTCTGTTTTTTGTTTTTTCATTTCCTCTTCCTTCTTTGATGTTGTAGCTTCTAGATCTTATGTTTGAGGGGTTCCTTATAGATCAGGTGGATTATTCTGATTGTTCAGAGGGGAAACATTATCGGTGCTAAGAGGATTGACACTATTTGTTGTTTCTATCGCTTTGTTGATCTCTTCTCCATTTGGTTTTCTCCCTTACCTTTTTTAACTGAACTTTAATAAAACCTTAAGTTCATCCTTGTTATTTGATTGTTTGGGTTTTTCTTGTTTAACATTCAGATGGAGGTCTCTAAAGAGTTGTATATGCTCATCACATTTACGACATTTAAATGGTGCATGCTCATAATTTATGGGATGAATCCATTAATTATCTTGATAGCTTAGAGATATGGCCTTTGGTAGAGCTTGAGAGGCATTCATGTAATTACAAATTCTAGAAAATGTTGTGCACCTTGCTTGCTTGGTCGCTTTAGATATGCAGAAAAAAAGACCTCTGAGTATTTCCTTCTAGGGTTTTTGGTCCTAATACTCAACAGGTTGATAGTACATTTTGATCCATACAGGGGTGTAAGTAAAATCTTCGTTTTTTTAACTAAATCTTCCCTTCCAAAAACTAAGATAGACACCAATAGAGTTGAAGAAGTATGTCCCAACACCTTGTCTCTATCTTCTAGTTGGTAAAATATAACCGTAAATAACCCTTTTGATTCTTGTTGAATATTATAGTGTCCTTTTGGTTTCCATCTAGTGTTGACCCACCAAATTAGGGCATTTTATCAGGTCAAAATGCCCATAAATTTACCTATGACAACATGTCTTTCATTAATAGAATGGTTTCATGTATTTTTGGGATGCATTGCCCCGATGTTTGAATTTTTAGATTGCTTTCACCTTGAGGGGGTTCCTCCTTTTCCTTACCCTTTTTCACACACCTCGCTCCGGAGTGGGTTTTGCTGCTGTGATCTATCTAGGGGTGGCTTGTTCCTTGTTTTTCGTCTTAATATTTCCTTGAAGGAGGTGACTCCTTTTGATCCCACCATTTACTGCAAGAATAGATCAAAGTGGCTCAATCGATAAAGATCTGAAGAAGAAAAAACCCTAGATACCAAAATGAGAACTAGTTTCATTAGCATCGAACCTTTGAGTCACCTCTATCACGAAAAAATGTCTCATCTTAGATTTCCCCTTTATCTCTATCTTTCCTATTTGAGTGGGTGCACATGGAGTTACTTCTTCTAATTAATTTAAGTTTGAATTCTCTTCCTTTTTTCCTTCCTTGATTTGTATTTTCACTAGTAATTTTAGCTCTTTCTCTTATTTAATTAACTAATTATTTTATTTTTATGCACATTCTTAGATACATTTTTATATTTTCTCATGCCTTTAATCTATTCTATAATAACTTTTCAACACAAATAATTGTTATAAAATATTTAATTTTCTTTTCAATTAAATACACATGCTAACTAATCAATTATTTTCTCTAATATATATAATGGCTAAGAGTGATACCAAGGGTGCCATGCTCCAAGCATGCCCTTTAAGTATCCCATTTTTTTTTAATCAATGGGAACTACAATTCCTTTCTTGGTAAAAAAAACCTAATAAGCACTGGGGAAAAAGGAAAACTCCTTAATATCGTGCAAGTTAGTTTTGGAGTTTTTTTAGTAGCCTAGTATAATTTACATAATTTTGCATTAAGTCTTGTTTCCCTGCTTTGGTAGCTAGACATGAAATCATATGACAAGGAAGATAATACTATGATATATCAAAGGCATGGTGGATCGTGGAATTCATTACATGAGTAATATTTAAATTATATTTATATCGCTACAATAAGTAGATATTTTATTTATTAGTGTAGTAACTATATCAATAGAAATAAATAACATTATTGTTTATAAGTCCCATCATTTTCATTATTACATTGATTTTCAAGGAGAGTAGAAATGGTTTCTCTTTATATAACAAAGGCAAAGTAAATAACAACAACATTAACATGTTGTTAAGCAATTTGGCTTATAGATTTGAAATAATTGTTCGATTCCATATTGTTATATATTTTGATAACAATAGTATTCGAAAAGGTTTATATTTTGATAATAACATACTCTTGCGTGTAGAGTAAAAATAATCTCAGATATAGATCACTTGGGACAAGAACTTGAGCATCTCGAAAAGGTCTTTATGAAGAATGGATACCATAAAGAATTGATTAAAAACACAATTGTAAAAAGATCTCGGGCTACGCAACAAAGAGATCTCAATATCCCAAAGGTTACTCTCCCATATATTAAAGGAACAATGGATCGCATTGCTAAGATCTTAAAAAGAAAAAACATTGCAGTCACGTTCGCTCCTTCGAACACTATCCGGAGGTTCTTGGACACAACAAAAGACAAAATAGATCCTAGGCAAATGAAAGGGGTGTATGAAATACCTTGTTCTTGCGGAATGGTCTATATCGGGGAAACCGGACGCTCATTACAGGTACGACTAAAAGAACATAGTGCAGACATATTCACAATCGAAGAGAAAAATTTGCTTTAGCAAAACACTCGCACACCACTGCTCATCAAATCTGCATGGACAAAGCTTCGTTAATTGTCAGAGAAGAACACTATAATAGAAGAAGAATGAGGGAGGCTTTGGAAATCGAGAAAAGAAACAACACGCTAAACAGAGATGAAGGAATGAAGCTTAGTGAGACGTGGAAGCCAATTATTAACCTAATTAAGAGGCATTGAAATCTCATGTGATACATTGACATATTTTGAATTAGAAAATTAAGCAGCCAACCTCACTAAGAATTCCAACAAATATCTCGTATTTATATGCTCTTTGAGGATTATTATCCCTCATCCCAATCACACGATTGAGTTCTCACCCTGATGATAGACTCATCTTTATGTAGTCCGAAACGTTGACTTAAAAACTTATATAGTCCGAAACGTTGACTTAAAAACTCTTATGCAAGTTTCCTTTCCGTTTAAACCATAGTACTATTTAGATGGTGAATAATCTTATTTATTGTAGAAAAAATTAACTATATATATTGTTTATCACTTGATTACATATTAGATACAACGATGAGTAGTGCGTTACAATACTACAAAAGAAAGAATTAGTTCGATGTGATCTTTACAAAGGAAAATATTTGATCTTTACGTAGGGGTATCTGTTTCTCTAAATATACATTACTACATTTAAGGTAAAAAATCAACATTGGATTGGAATATACTATATGTTAGTTATATTAACATTAGGTTGAGATTAGGTCTTTATTTATTTATGAAAGGTTTATTATAATTTAGATATAATTGTTTTATATATTATATAATTATATTATATTATAAGTTTATTAAAGTTTAGATATATTTATTTTATATATTGTTAAGGATATAGTGGTTTGTTGGTAGGGATATATGGATTTCATTCTATCTATCCGGATTCAATTTCGTTGAGACATCTTTTGGCTTGGATAACTAGCTGATGGTTTGCTCGACCTACCATCCACAATATGTAAGAAGTTTGTTAAAAATTTTTCCTTGATTCTTTCGAAATACTAAGAAAATACTTTTTTCACTAAAAAAAATTAAATTATTTAGATTAAAATTTTTTATAACAGCAAATTTTATATACAATAATGTAACTACGTTGAAATTAAAAACTAATAATTCAAAAACAATTCTTTTAAAAAACATGTTTTTATATAATTACATTAATATAAATATCTTAACAACAAATTTAGTTAAATCAAAACCATTTATGATAATTAAATGCATCTAAACTATTTGTTTTAACCAAATATTATATCTCTATAATTTATATCTTAAAAATAACCATCATGTAATTATAATGATATAAATATTATAACAATAGTTAGTTGGGTCTAATTGGGAGATTGTGAGTGGATAATCAATTGGGTTAATTAGGAAGTTGTGATGGGAAGTATTATTCTTTCCACTTATATTCAATTCCCCAATTACAAAATTGATTTATCAGAGATAGTACCAAACCATTTATTTTAATCATGTACCAACTAATTAATTAATTTAAAATTTAAATTTAAATTTAAATCTTTATTTGAAGTAAAATATTAAATAATTATTTATTTTAAATGTAGTTAATACTTTAAAATTTAAAAGATTAGAAGTTATATTTGTCATTGTTTAGTTGTTTACATTGATTGCAATGTTACATGCATACTTATAACACTTTTCAATGTATGCTAATTCGGTTTAACTTGGGTAGTTGAAAGGAAAAAATGTTATCCTTCCCGTTGGGGTTCTAAATTATGGCGATCTATGAATGCTTTTTTCTAAGATTTTTGAGCATCGAAATAAAATTTTACAACAATCCACGTAATCCTTTTAAGGTCTGATAGACTAGGTTGGTCTCAATGGACGTTAACTACCATCATCATCATCATCATCAAGACCTCCCCTGTGTGTGTGTGTGTAAGAGAGAGAGAGAGAGAGAGATTGCAATTTTGATATCTACACATTGCAATTGAAATTGCAATTTTTGCATTTCCACAGTCAACAATAAAAAATATTGAGTAGCAATTGCAATTTTAGCGACTACAAATTCATAATTACAATAAATCAGTATACTAAAGAATAAATTCACATTTTTCTTTGAAAATTGCAATTTCATCAACCAAGAATTTCAATTTCAAAAATTGAAGAATTATAAAATTTGCAATTTTAGCATCCAAAGATTACAATTTCAACAATTAATTGATTGCAATTCATAAGATTGAATATTTATGCAATGAATTTAAGAGTTTCAATTTCAACAATTGGATAATTATAAAAAATGACACACCGAGAAATTGGAGTTATAGCAATTTCAATTGTAATTTTGGTAATTTCAACAATTAATTGATTGCCATTTCAATAATTGCATCTTTGCAAATTTAGGAACTTTTAATTCAAATTACAATTTCAAGTTAAGGAAATTGCAATTTTGAAAATTAGTATTCATATATGAAACACCTAGATGGGGGCCCTCACCCCACGAAGATATCCCTTCTAGTGAGGAGGTGTAAGTACCATGCAGCATGGCATGTGGCATACGACCACCAGCGTCCACACAGATCCTTCATTTTCAGTTTGAGCGTGGTTCGCTGGCTCATCATCACCGTGCATGCATGGGTACCGTACGCGTACAAGTTCGCTCCCTCGTGCGATATTTCATGGGAATTCAATTTGAAGGTGATGGTAATGGGGTTTCGCATTGTTAACTTGCTTCAGGCCATAGGAAAAGGTGGTCTCAACTTAAATGCATGAATCGATTTAGTAAGTGGAGTAATTGGCATCCTTATATGTGTTATCTGGTAAGTGACTCTGGTGCTCTCCCTCCAGGGCCATTCGGTCTGGACTCTCCTTGCTGGTGAGGTTACCATGGCCAAGAAAAAGGTAAATCCAAGGAAAATGGAAAATGGACTGCATCGCACGCACATGCCCCGCACCCTGGAGGATATGGGGCGAGTTCAAGGTTTTTTCGAGAATGAAATCCTGAAATCTACGAGGGCCCATATTATTCGCCTGGAAAATAGGCTGAAGAAAAGCACGCTCGCCTCTCGGCTGAGAAGCTTGCTACAGACTTCAGTGGCTTGGTAGAGGACATTGGGTTTGCTCACACTAGGGAGACTAGGCACACAAAAACACTATGGATTTTCTGGACAGTCAAAGCCCTGATGTCCATGGCAATGGAAGACTGTCTCCAAGGGCATCTCATTCCAGAAAAGAATTATCTTCCTCTGACTGGTCGCATATTTAATTTGGAATCCAGTCTGCATGCTCTCATTCAATATCAACGCACTGAGAATGAACGAGCTAACACCAAACTTGACGCTCTGGATAGGGATCTCATGAGAAAAACATTCACCAAGCCTTTGCCAGACTTGACTGCAAGCACCCAGCTCGTGTACAGGAGGTTCCCTCTGATCGTGGACGGAGATGGGAAATGTAACAAGCCAAGTGTCGGTCCCTCAACATTCCCTATGTTTGATGATGAGTAGCTGGATTTTCCTTCGGGTTATTCCTAGTTGGCTTATTTCAGTTTCCATTTTGAATGCTCTGGCAATAACCCCCGATTTGTGTGGGACTCATTGTCAACTTTTTTCTGAACGACACTATAATTCTCATGTTTTAGGTAGCAAAATATTTTTGTTAACTCTAGATAATTTCCAGTCTGTTGTTGGGATTTATGCATGGTAATGTTGAAACTCGACCCATGGACAACTTGGTTATGGTTATGTACAGTCTACTTTTCGTAATCTAATAGAATATTCAAACTTTACAAAAAAAACAATAAATTTGTAGTTTCAGCGACTACAAATTCACAATTTCAACAATTAGATGATCGAGGAGAAATTCACATTCTTTTAACAAAAAATGAAATTTCAATAGTTAATTGATTGCAATTTCAGCAATTAAGAATTGCAATTTTAACAATTAAAAAATTGTTTAAAATGATTTTTTTAAATCATTGCAATTTCAACTTTAGGAAAATGCAATATTGGCATTCTGATAATTACAAATTTGAGAATTTCAACAAGTGTATGATTGAGAAGAGATTTACAATTTTTAAAACAAAAGAATAAACAAAACTATAGACACAAAGGATTCACATAAACAATGAGCTTCACTATTACGTTGTAGGAATTCAGCATATTTGTAATTCAAAATTATACATTTTAGAAAATCCAATTTTGCATATTTGTAATTCTCACTTTCACTTCTTTGGAGATTTACAAATTTTAAAACAAAATCATAGACAAAATTACAGACACAAAGGATTCACATAAACAATGAGCTTCTCTTTTACGTTGTAGGAATTTGACAGATTTTTAATTCAAACTTATACATTTGAGAAAAGCCAATTTTGCATATTTGTAATTCTCAGTTTCACTTCTTTGGATTTCTTTCACTATCTTGTCTATCAATTCTATTAAGCTCATCAACAAATGTTTTCCTCTTGCTAGGACCCTGTGTTGGAATAGGAAAGTGTGCATAACTAGATGATGTGTAAGAGCTCTTACAAGTGACCATCCTTTCCAAGAAATTTCTTTCACACTCCAAGGTATGCCCAAATCCATATTTCACTTGTTGGAAAGATGAAGCAATTGGATGGTCCAACCCTAAAGTGGTTGATTTCAATGTTTTTTTCTAGGAAGTGAAATGTGGTTCTTCACTAGGTGTGACTG
This sequence comes from Larix kaempferi, assembly GCA_027924585.1. NCBI lineage: Eukaryota > Viridiplantae > Streptophyta > Pinopsida > Pinales > Pinaceae > Larix > Larix kaempferi. Next base: position 6,846,071 of record BSBM01000541.1, on the reverse strand, counting down.
CATAAGTGACTAAAAAATGTCATGAATATTTTGTGAGACACTTTTTAGTCCATGAATTTGATTAATATTGGTGGAAGAAGCCATCGAACCATCAACATTATCATTTACCTACAAAGAGAGAAACAAAAAGTCAATAGTAAGAGTGATAATAAACACAAAATAAATCGAGTCATGAAATGAATACCATGATAGGAACATCCAAGTCATTTTCAATTCCAAAGCCATCATTTTCAGCTATCGGTTAACAAAACATTTCACCATATTAGACCATAGTGACTACTATTTACTATTAATTATCTAAATATTCAATATGAATACTATAATCACCTAGTACAAGGTTTGTTTCATCAATTTTTGTTTCTAGATATTCTTGTTCCAACCTTTTGTTGTCCCTCATCCTAATAACCTTGATGACATGCTTACACAAATATCCATTTTTTTCCTAAATACAATCACACATAGCAAAGTTTGGACCTGATTTCGATACCATTATGATTTCTCAATATCGTGTTGGCTTTGCACCCATGCTATCGAAGGATTTGAGTGGTGTAGCGCCACATTATGATGTAGAATATATTGTGCTCTTAGACATGAATGAGCTTCTATTTTTCCCATCTTGTAGTTTCTATGGAAAACATTTTCCTTTGCAGATTGACGCCACCAATAAAAAATGTGTACAACTGTTAATAATCAATGCACCAACTAGTCTACTCGACGATGTGAAGCTGCTCGTATGGACTTTAAAAAACTTGTTTTAGGTGTGAATGGTATGAGTCGATGGCCCCATTGGTTTCTTGTTTGGCATGCTTTAAATTATGAAAACATTTTTCCCACATTTCTAATGAACATCAAAGAACATAAGATAATAGTGATCATAAATTATAGCAGAACTATGAGATATGAATGAAATTATAGCGAAAATTATGAAATTTGGAACTATGTGAAATATGAAACTATAGCAAAAATTTGAAACTAAAATCTAAAATATGCAATAATAGTAGAAGTATGTGAAAATTGAAACTATAGAAAATTATACTATAGAGCCAACCATATGCTCGAAAGTACTCAACAATGCAATTTATTCTTGGAAGTCATTTATAAATTTGTTGGCATCAACTACATAATCTTCATTTTTTTCAGTGTGCATAATGTCACCTAAACACTTAAACACGACATGCCTTGTAGTATCATCTTTAACTTTCATTACAAGGTTTTTTAACCATGCCCTTCTAACATGCCAATTGCATAAATAGACTTCACATTGAGATATTGCACATACAGGTTATACAACATTAAAAATATTGGCCTACTTGTATAATGTGTCTTTAATGATAAATGTAACATTTCATTTGAGAAATCGAAAAAACACCCTCACAACGATTTGTACATGATTGCATCGATCTCTATTGCTACAACATCTACCATGAATGCATTCAATTTCCATTCCAACATACCCATGCGTACTTTAAGAAGTAGTGTTTCCATCCATTTGGCAATATTAGAGGTCATATATCTAGACATGAGAATCCATGCCATGGGAAAACCATTATGTTGGGATCAAATGCCAACAACATATAAAGTTTGAACTGCATAGAAATAAACATGACATTAGTTTCATGCTTAGATCATCTTATAAATAACAAATGATAGCGAAAAAATAGTATATGATATATATACTTTCCTTAAAGTCGTTTGTTCCAAATGTAGAGTCCATTTCTAATTACTATCGTGGCCATATTTTATCATCCATTCTAGTTATAGTGGTTTTTGGTTGCCTAAAATGAGGGGAGTGTGTCCCTCGTCATCTATGGCATTGTCATATATGCACTTGTCATATACACACACTTTGAGCATTATTCTTGTCAATCATATATTGGGCATGTTTCAATCTCCTCTCTATATTCCCAATGTCATTACAAGTAAAATAAAATCATTTCAATCAAACTCAACTTTAGACGATGTTACTTTTTCATGTGCCAGTTCACAATGCTTGTGATGTACACATTTTGAATCCCCAACAACAATAATATTTTGACCCATTGAAGTAGTTCCTTGCTAATATGTGGTGCATGAAATTCCTTTGTGCCTACAAAATCATCAACCTCTTGTCCATGTCAAAATTTACCTATAATATCTATATTAGTCATCTCACTATAAGTATTGATTAGGGCACATTTTGGTGTCTTCTTAGGTATGTGAACACTAAATGACATGTGAAACCGTGTCTTAAATGCGTATGACTTGGAAAAATACCTATACCTTTTTAAAGAAATTTTGATATATCATAAGTTAATGCATCAATCTCTTGATAGTCCTCTAGCCCATTTGAGCACCAAAACCTGCAAGAAAAAACAAAATATTAACACAATGAAATTTGAATTTAAACAAAATTAATATAAGAAAAATCAAGTAGCATCAAAGCGCTTACACTATATATTCCAAAGGGGTGTTGATTCTACACTTTTGATTTCTAGCATGTTCATTTTCTTGTTGAAGCTTTTTCGAAAGCTCATTGGAAACAATAACTTCTTGCTTTCCTCAATAATGAATTCATTATATCTATTTGATTTGATCCAGGCAACATTGTTACATCCAATCATACTCCAGTGAAGATGAAAAGAAGAAAAGTTTATTTTTTATGGATCTTGCAATGTAAGAGATAGAAGTTGTTGCCATTTCATACACATATACAAGGTGTAGAATGTGAGTTAGTTCTAGATTTGTAAAATGAAGTCTATAATAGTATTAAATATAATTTTCTTCTCCTCATGTAGTAATTAAATGATATTTGTGTTTAGATGGGTCAAATCATAATATTTTTCAATGAGGCTCCATTTTAATTGCATTTTAATATTCAATAATTGTAAAATTAGTCACAGCAGATCTAATGAACAAGTAAATCAATCACAACAGATGAACATAGAAAATATGGTGCAAAACTGTGCAAAACATGCAGCAGTGCTCAATATCCCAAATAAGGGTGAATGATTACAATATAAACTGTCTCAATGACTAAGCAATTCGAATTGCCTAAGAAGGTCATTCGAATGACTGAATGGAGTAGGTTGACTCCAACTAGGAGTCCTCATCATCAATCAGTAGTGGTCATCAATGCACAAGAACCAGTCATCCAGGTGTCAATCTGAGTCTAACTGAGTGTAACAAGTGTAATTGAAGTGTGTAGCACTGATTAAGGGAAGGAGGCTCAGTGGGGGCGCATGGGAGGCTAACTAAAGTCAGAACAAGTCATCTAGTCAATATGGAGGTCCAACGGAAGTGAAACAGTCATTCGGGAGTGAAACTAGCCTCAAATCAGGGAGAATCGGAGCTAACTGAGTGTAACTGAAGTGGAACTGCAGTGGTAGGTGAACAAGTGCGCCCTTCTCTGGCAGTGATCCGGATTTATGTGGGAACGAAACAAAAGATAGCATACACAGAATCATATACAGAGATATATTGCAGATAACACAGTGATACAGTAAACACATATTCTATTAAATAGCGGAAATAGAACAGACTGTAAAATACAATAGCTAGAATGGTGGTAGCTATCTCTGAGAAGAGATGTGGCCGCTATGCTCATTCGTGCCAAGATGAATACAAAGAGAGGCCGAAATGGCCTATTTATCATAAGCATGAGGGAAAGAATCCCAATCATCCAAAAACCTAACCCTAGAAGATGAACCGTCATAAAGTTTGCGGCCCCAAGGTGGTTAGTTGAACAGTCAACTTCCCGGGGTCATAACTTTTGCATACGATCTCCGTTTAGGGCGCTCGGTAGCCCGTTGGAAAGGTCTATCCGAGATTTACAACTTTCGACTGGGCCCAAATGCATGCTGGAGGCAACCATTTGGTCCCCCGAATCGCCAAAAAATTTCGTTTAGGGCCTCAAAATGGCTCCGGAAGTTCAGGACCCGAAAAACTGCTAAAAATAGTAAATTACCAAAGTTGCCAGAACACTGTTTTGAGCCAGTTGGAAGAGGTGGACTGCCACCGATATCCACCTGGATCAGGCAGTAGGTGAGAAGTGGGCGCCTTTCAGCCTAGGAGGGCTAAAACTCTGAAGGAAGTGGCTCCCGGGTGCTAGAATAAGGTGGCTAAGGTGCTGGAGGCATCAAACTGGTGACTGGGATGCATGCAAACCCTAGAATTTGCATGCAAACCCTAATTGCATGCAAGATCCTGAAAAAGATGATGTGGATATCCGAACACCCCCCCTCAAGCTAGACTATGATGTGCAAAAAATAATGTGGGGCCCTGGTAACTAAGACCAAAGGTCACCCCGATACAATAATCCAAAAAATGTTGAAAATAAACTAAGTGAGGAAAGAGGGAAAACCCAGTGGGAAGAAAGCCCCCCCTCAAGCTAAAGCATAATAATGAATCAATCTGTCTCCACCATGATGGAACTCACCCCCAACAGTGAACGGAGGTAAGAGAACTTCTTCTCAGTGAAGCTCTTGGTGAAGATGTCTGCAATTTGCTCATCAGTAGGGCAATATTGCAGAATGATGGTGCGGTCATGCACCAACTGTCGAATGTAATGCATATGAATCTCAATGTGTTTGGTCCTCTGCCGCTGAACTGGATCTGTGGAGATCTTGATAGCACTTTGATTGTCACAAAATAGGACAGTCGAAGTAGTGCCACCAAAACCAAACTCAGAAAGAATACCCTGCAACCAAACTGCCTGAATGCAGGCATTGACTGCCCCTCGATACTCTGCCTCTGCTGAAGAAAGTGCAATGGCTGCTTGCTTTTTGCTGGACCAACAAATAGCACCATGACCAATCATGAAAACATAACCGGAAGTGGACATCCGATCAATGCTATCACCTTCCCAATCTGAATCAGTAAAACCAATGAAATCAAGCTCAGAATCTGCAGCATAATGTATGCCAAAATGTCTCGTACCTTGCACATACTGCAAGATCCGCTTGGCTGCTCTCCAATGAATCTCATGTGGCTGCTGCATATATCTTGACATGGCACTCATGGCATATGAGATATCAGACCTTGAGTGTGTCAAATAAAGTAGTGAACCAATCAACTGTCGATACATACTGCAATCTGCAAGCGGTGTAGAATCTCCCTCCTCAAGACTGATTCCTGAGAGGAATGGGAATGGGGATGCCTTACATTCAGCCATATTAAACTTCAATAACAGGTCAGAAGCATATTTTTGCTGAGATATAGTGATCCCATCAAAATTTTGAGCTATCTCCAAGCCCAAAAAGTGACTCAGCAAGCCCAAATCGCTCATGTCAAAAGCTAGATTTAAGGCAGATTTTAGCTTGTTTATTGAAGTGTGCTACCAGTAATGAGAAGATCATCAACATAAAGTACAATAACCAACAAATTACCTTTAACTTGCTGAAGATACACATTCGGATCAGATTTGCATCTTTGGAAATTCTGAGAAAGAAGGAAGGAGTCCATGTTTGCGTACCAAGCTCTTGGGGCCTGTTTTAACCTGTACAAAGATTTCTTCAATCTGCAAACCAATGATGGATCTGATGTATAACCCTCTGTTTGCTGCATATATACCTCTTCAGCAAGGTCTCCATGTAAAAATGCACTCTTCACATCCATGTGGTGCACCTCCCAGTGCTTGGATGCGGAAATAGCTAAAACAAGGCGGATGGAATCCATCTTTGCAACCGGTGCAAAGGTCTCAGTGTAGTCCACTCCTTGGACTTGGGAGAAACCTTTCACCACCAACCTTGCTTTATATTTTTTGATAGTGCTATCAGCAGCAACTTTAGTACGGTAGACCCATTTACACTTCACTAATTTTCTTCCAGGTGCAAGGGAAACTAGCTCCCATGTGTTGTTCTTTTGAAGAGAACTGTACTCTTCATCCATGGCACTTTTCCATCTCGGATCTCGATGAGCAGAATAATATGATGTAGGATCTAAACCAACCATCAAATAAAAAATCTCAGGAAGAAATGGATCAGCAATAGAAAGAGCCATACCTGCTCTTTGAAAGTCTGCTCTTGTTCGTCTCGGATCAGCAGGATTTTCAAGGTTCGAACCAGCATATTGTAGAGTGTTTTGGGCCCACTTTGGTAACTGAGGGGGATCATAATGGTCGGATTCCGAACCTGATATGTCATGATCATCATATGCTACTACAATATCAGAAATATCAGAACTCATACCTTTACTATCGATGCACGGATCTTCTTCTGGTGAAGGCAGTGAATCGACAGTCTTCTCCTCGACTAGTTGCAATTCTTGAAGCGGTTCTTCAAATTGCACACTGCGCTCTATGAATATCTTTTTAGATCTGATATCCATGAGTTTATATGATTTTTATTCTTCCCCATATCCTATCAATATGCACTCGGTACTTTGTGGATCCAAAGCTCGTCTCTTCTCGGAAGGAATTCTAGCCCATGCAGTAGAGCCAAAAACTCTCAAATTTGACACATCCGGTTTGTGATCAAAGAATGCTTCGAAAGGAGTAATACCTTTCACGGATGAATGTGGAACACGGTTCTGTATATATGCAGCAACATTGATTGCTTCAGCCCAAAGATTTGCAGCCAAACCTTTTGATTCAATCATGCATGTAGCCATCTCTTTCAGTGATCGATTTTTCCTTTCTGCTACACCGTTCTGCTGGGGTGTGTAGGGAACTGTATGTTGGATCTTAATTCCGCTTTGGGAACAAAGTTGCAGCAACTCGGATTTAATATATTCCCCACCATTATCAGATCTAAGAGCTTTGATCTTGCTCTCAGTGGCGGTCTCAACAGAAGCCTTAAAATTCTTGAATTTTCCAAGCACTTCTGACTTGTTTTTGAGAAAGAATACCCATGTAAAGCGCGAAAAATCATCAATAAATGTCAAAACATACCTTGAAATATTTAATGACATATGGGGCAGCGGACCACTGATATCAGAATGGATCAATCCCAAAATAGTAGAAGCTCTGCTAGCTTTGCCGCGGTCGAATCTGTGCTCGAGGTGCTTCCCAATGATGCAACCAGTGCATATTCCCTTCGAGGAACGGAGTTGTGGAAGCCCATCTACCATGGATTTATTTGATAGCAGCAGCAAATATTTATAATTAAGATGTCCAAATATTTCATGCCAAATCCTACTAACCTCATTACCATGTGTGCGAAGAGCAGCGGGCTTTGCAAGCGGAATAAAGTGTGAAAACTCATAGCATTTTGTAGTGTGATTTGCCTTTTCGACTGCAACTAGTCTTCCACTTTTGATATCAGAAATTTCAACTGTATTAGGGGTGAATGTAACTTGCTTCGGTTCACCAGTGTGTGTCATTTGATACACAGAAAGAAGATTTGAAGCCAAGGAAGGCACATAGAGAACATTTTGAAAGCTTCCATGATCTACATGAATCGTACCTTTGCCCTTTGAAGAAATTTTTGAGTCATCTCCCAAATGGATGGGGATGGAGCTATTTGGATCGAATGAGGAAAAAGAATCAATATTTGCAGCCATATGATTTGATGCACCTGAATCTATCAAGAGTAGTGGGCTTCGAAACCATTGCCATGAGTGCTTGTCCTCTTTCATGATCGTCATTCCTATCCTTCTTCCTTGCACCGTCGGGAAGAGTTATGTTGTTCTTTTCCAAAAGGAGGGCCATTTGATCTATAGTCTTCTTCATACATGAACTTTCGGGATGAAAGCCACAATTGCAATAAGTACATTTAGATTTTTGGTTACCTTCTTTTCCCTTTTGCTTGAACTTCGAACTGGATGGTGCATCCGTTTGTTTGCCTTTGTCTTTTTGCTTGTGAGGCTCAAATTTGGGCTTCTCCTTCTTTTGCTTTCCTTTACCATTCGAGATCTTGGGTCCTTGAACACATAGGGCTGAATCTTTGGAACTTATGGACCCCATTTGAATCAACTTGTCATGCTCTTTTGTGATGGACTCAATGAAGGCATTCAAGGTAGGCATCTTCCAATTCGGGGTAGTTAGCCGACCGGAATTGAAAGTAGAGACAAATACCGAATAATCTTTCCCAAGCTTGCTTAGAATGGAGAGGATCAATTGTTTATCCTCTTTGATAACTCCACTGTTCTTCAATTTGAAGTTCAAGTTCTTGAATTTTGTGAAGAATTCATTGATGGTCTCGAAATTCTCAGGACTAAGGGCAATCAATTCATTCTCTAATTGAAAAGCCCTAAGCTCATCCTGCTTGCCAAATAGTGTTTCAAGTTGCTCCCATATGGCTTTTGGAGTCTTTAATCCGCTGAGATGGAAGTGAAGATATTTGGAGAGGGAGAGACAAAGAAGACCATAAGCTTCATCAAGCTTGTTGTAGTGTTTGGTTCTATCTGACAGATTGCTTGGCTCCAATTCAAGACCAATAGTGACTCGGTAGTAACCTTTTGAACGTAATATGATCTCCATATCATCTTTCCAATCAAAATAATTGAATGGGGTGAGGATAGGCTTTGAAGAAGAATATTCCATTGCTAGGAGCGAGTCAAACTGATGTAGAAGGAGCTTGCATGCACAGTGTAGCGAATGCAATTGCTGTAGAGGAGCTTGCATGCACAATGTAGCGAATGCAATTGATGGAGACAATAAACCTGCAAATCACAATAAAACAAGAACAATAAGGTCGAACAATCCACCCTTTTAGAGTTGCATCACACCTGGGATTGGAGATCAAACAATGTTGAATGGGTCCAATGTATCAGATCCAGGAATTATGTGGAAACTCAAGCTTCTGGAGTGGTATTGGAATTATTTTCAAGCTTTGCATGCATAGGAGCGAATGCCCTTGAGATATCTCACGCCAAAACTTTTTGCAATTTGAGCAATTCAATCAAATCTTCTTGTACAAACACCTGTAGAAAAGAGATCTTGTCCCTGCAATGGCTCTGATACCATGTAAAATTAGTCACAGCAGATCTAATGAACAAGTAAATCAATCACAACAGATGAACATAGAAAATATGGTGCAAAACTGTGCAAAACATGCAGCAGTGCTCAATATCCCAAATAAGGGTGAATGATTACAATATAAACTGTCTCAATGACTAAGCAATTCGAATTGCCTAAGTATCTCATTCGAATCACTGAATGGAGTAGCTTGAATCCAACTAGGAGTCCTCATCATCAATCAGTAGTGGTCATCAATGCACAAGAACCAGTCATCCAGGTGTCAATCTGAGTCTAACTGAGTGTAACAAGTGTAACTAAAGTGTGTAGCACTGATTACAAAGCCTTTTGACACTATCTGCAAGCACTGTCAGCATGGGCAACTTACGAAAGCCAATTTCAAGACAAAGGAATACTCGTCTACAAAACCCTTAGAGCTTGTCCACACTGATCTATGTGGGCCAACCAAGAGTAAAGGATTAGATGGTGAAGAATACTTCATGCTTCTCATTGATGACTACTCTAGGATGACATGGGTATGCCTTCTTAACAGGAAATCGGAAGCCTTTGAATGCTTCAAGATTTTTAAAGAACAGGTTGAAAATGAAACAGGTAAATGAATCAAGTGTCTCAGATCCGATAATGGCGGAGAATTCACATCAAATGAATTTTATCAGTACTGTGAAGAAAATGGTATAAAAAGACAATTTTCAGTTGCCAGAACACCTCAGCAGAATGGAGTAGCAGAAAGGAAGAACGAATCAGTGTTAGAAATGGCTAGAACTATGTTGAATGAAGTTAAACTAAGCGAAAAATTTTGGGCTCAAGCAGTACATACAGCAGTCCACATTATGAACAGAGGATTGCTTAGAAGCAACACTGATAAAACTCCTTATGAGCTATGGACAGGAAGAACAACTAATGTTCAACACTTCAGAGTGTTCGGAAGCAGGTGCTACATCAGAAGAGATGATAAGAAGATTAGAAAATTCGAATCTCGTGCAGACGAAGGAATATTTGTTGGGTACTCATCCACAAGAAAGGCCTACAAGTGTTACAACCTGATATTAGGTAAGATAGTGGAAAGCATCAATGTAAAGATTGATGAATCAAGCCTGCCAAAATGTCAAGAAGACTCAGAAGATCATGAAGAAGAAGATGATGATGATGAAGTAGAAGAAGAAGAAGAACAACAACAAAAAAAAATTCATCCAAAAGTTACACAGGATCAACAAGTACAGGATCAACAGCAAGAACAACAAAACTCTCCTAAGAATTGGTATCAAAAGAATCATCCACAGGAATTGATTATTGGTGACAAAAATGTCGGCATAGAAACCAGAAAAGATCGAAGACAAGTTCGAAGACCAGAACAAGTATATTTCTCACTACTATCTACAGTTGAGCCGAGTAACTTGCGGAAGCTAGTGCAGATGAACATTGGGTCAAAGCCATGGGAGAAGAACTTGATCAAATCGAGAAAAATGAAACATGGGAACTTGTTCCTAGACCCAAGGACAAAAATGTGATTGGCACAAAATGGATTTTCAGAAATAAGCTGAATGAAGATGGACAGGTAATCAGAAACAAGGTAAGATTGGTTTGCAAAGGATATGCTCAAATCAAAGGGATAGATTTTGAAGAAACATTTGCTCCAGTAGCTAGAATGGAATCTATAAGAATGATATTGGCCCATGCTTGTGCTAAAAACATCAAAGTGTATCAAATAGATGTCAAATCAGCCTTTTTGAATGGCAAACTAGAAGAAGAAGTCTACATTGAACAGCCAGAAGGATTCCAACTATCAGCTAACAAGGACTATGTGTGTAGATTAAAAAGGGCCCTATATGGGTTAAAGCAAGCTCCTAGAGCTTGGTACTCCAGATTGGACAGTTACTTGCAGAAACAAGGTTTCAAAAGGGGAACTGTAGACAACAATATGTATATCAAGATTGATCATGATAGCATAATTATTGTTGAAGTGTATGTTGATGATATTATCTTTGGTAGTGATGATGATACTCTGAGCCAACAATTTGCCAAGGTTATGCAAAACGAATTTGAGATGTCGCTACTTGGTGAACTGACCTTCTTCTTGGGACTTCAGATATCACAATGTGAATAAGGCATCTTCATCTCTCAAACCAAGTACATTAAAGAAATGTTGAAGAGGTTCAAGATGGAAGATTGTAAGCCTGTGACCACTCCTATGACTACTAGCTACAAGTTAAGCAAAGACGATGAATCAATTGCAGTGGATCAAAAACTGTACAGGTCTATGATTGGAAGCCTACTATATGTGACAGCTTCAAGGCCAGATGTGATGCAAGCTGTTGGACAGGTTGCAAGATTTCAAGCAGCTCCGAAGGAAACTCATGTTATTGCAGTCAAAATAATCTTCATATATCTTAAAGGAACTATGGACTTTGGATTATGGTATTCAAAAGGAAATGAGTTGGACTTATTAGCTTACTCAGACGCGGATTGGGCAGGATGTGTGGATGACAGAAGAAGCACAAGTGGTGCAGCATTTTTCTTAGGAAACTGTCTGGTATCATGGTCTAGCAAAAAGCAATCCTCAGTATCCTTGTCAACAGCAGAAGCAGAATATATAGCAGCAGCAACGTGTTGTACTCAAATCCTTTGGATGAAACAGAACCTGCAAGACCTACAAGTAACATATGATGAGCCGATTCCAATTCTATGTGACAACACAAGTGCCATCAGCATCTCCAAGACTCCGGTCATGCACTCCAAGACAAAGCACATCCCTATCAAATATCACTTTCTTCGTGAACAAGTCACAGAAAAGCACATCAAGTTGGAATATATTGGGACAAAGGAGCAGATAGCAGATATATTCACCAAGCCACTTTCTAAAGGGACTTTTGAGTACCTCCGAGAAAAATTGGGGGTCATTCCCTCTTCCCACTAAATTGATTCTTCTTCTTCACACAGAAGTGCTTTGCCATTGATTCCAAAGGGGGAGAGATGTTGTGAACAGGGGGAGCCTGTTCTCAAGGAGAGCCTGAGTGTTGTCATCAATGACAAAGGGGGAGATTGTTGATTAGGTTGTCATTTATGCCAACAATGTCTGGTCATTGATGCCAACAGTTAAGTCTTGGTGCCCCTTGTGGAGCCCCTGAGGGTTAGTATTTGATTTGTGGTTGTCTGTGTCAGAGGAGACCTTTTGACTTTGTCCAAGCCCAAGCTTGAAGCCCTTGGAGGCCTTGGAACAATGCCAAAAGCCCTGGCTACCCATTAACTTGGTTGAGTGACCCCTAAGGTGTTTCTATGGTTCTCCAGTTGTTTTCTAGTACCACAACCTATGCCCTAATACCCTAGAATGTGTCTTTGGTGTGTTGCAATAGGCCAAATGACCCTTTCAGTGGTCATTTGTGTTTTAATGAGATCATGGTACCCTAGGAGAAGTCTAGGCACCCCCACACTTAATGATTTATTGATCCTTGAAGGAATGACAAAAGTAATACCCTGAAGATGGTCAAAATGGTCAAGAAAATTATTGAACCCACACCTTGATGGTCATGGGGTTCTTGGTGGCTAATAGAACACACCCATACATATGTTAACATTAAAACCTTAATAATAAAATACTTTAATAATTAAACAATTAATAGAACAATTTAAAATAAAAAGGGGGAGGCTCAAATTAAAGATTTCATAAAAGTTTTTTTTAATAATAATATAAATTAAAAGTAAGTACTTTTTAAGAAACTTTAATAATTAATAAATTACATTAAATGAATTTAAAAGGTTTTAAAATTTTAAATTAAATTTTAAAGGGGGACAAAGAAAAAGTACTTTAAATATTTTGATAGTAAATCTCACTTTTAAAATTAAGCACATTTTAAAATACTAATAATTAAATAAATACATTAAATCAAAATTAAAGGAAACGTGTAAGGTTTAATATAAGGTCTACCATTTAAAATTCTAAATTAAATTTTGGAATCAAATTTCAAGTAAACATTTTTTTTAAATGGTAAGGTTGGCCCCTTTAAGTATTAAAGCTTTTAATTAATAAAATAATTACACCTACAAGTCGGCCCTTAATTCAAGGATATGTCAATGTTGAAAGAGTATATAACCTCTAACACTCTCACACTCCAAGATACATACATTGAAGATAAAGAAATTAGCTCGCTTGACTGAGGAAAACTCGGTGGTGGTATTATCCTGAGGCATCCGTAGTAAGGAAGACTGTTTTGTCTGTTTTTTTGAGGAAGTCTGAAATTCGGGTGACTGGCAGCTCGCAGAGATCAATACACATGCTTCTGTGGCAAGGTTAAGCAAGGAGTTGTTATACAGTGGAGGATAGGGGGCACCCGCAGACAACAGTAGAAGAAATTTTCAGGCAGCTACAGCACATTTGACAGCAGCAGTTTGGTTAATCTTTTTACATCCAAAACAGCAGCAAGTCAAGTTTACATCCTCTCTGATTTTTGGGTTATCCTCTGTGACAGCCACAGTGAAGAATGTCAGTTGCGATTTTCTGAGTAGGACAGTCATCTGACCTTGTTTGATTTGACAAGCTTCTTAAGATCTGAAATTCGGTTTGTCTCCAAAAGTGTAGCAGAAGTATACACAGTATTACAGAGAGTGATGATATACAGTGACTAATTATATACACAGTGAAGTCCTTCTCAGCTTTTACACAGTCCTAAATATGAGATGATCTGCACGCATAGTTCAAGTCTTGTATAGTGACAAGATGATGATGTGAAATGATGAAGACATGCTCCTTATTGATTACTATGATGCTTAGATGATGAGGAACTAATGTTGATGCCCTAGTTCCAATACATACAGGTCACAATATACAATGATGAATGATGTACAGTGGCATGCACAGTGATGTACAGTCAATGAAAGGTAAGATCACTCCAAACTCTATATGATGCACACTTGATGATTGATTCTTGAACAAATCCAAGATTGAAGGAAGTAAACAAAGTTGAGGTCTTCTATAGCTCACACAGAAGTCTGAGGTTGGCATAAATACACAGACATGCAATATAAGAGATGATTCCATGTCAATACATGATGTATCCTATGATGTAATGATGCATGCAAACATGATGATGTTGATAGTGTATGTACAATGATGCACTGTGGAGTAAAGAGTACAGTAGGGAGTAATCTGATGAATTACATACACGATGATTATGCTCAGTAGTCAGTGACATGCTTGAGTGATGATAGTGACATACATTGATAGTGGCATATCTTTGACTTGATATTGACATAGTGTGAATTGACAAGATAAGTGAAACAACAATGGTAGCTTGATTTGGCAGTGATCAGAGAGCAGAGGTTATCAACAGCAAAGAGTACAGGGTTTGTTGTTTGACAGGTCCAAAGGTTCAGCAATCCTTCTCTTCAGGGTGGTAGGGTGGTGCTAGGGCTCACAATTTTGTGAGCTGAGTTGTTGTAGCAGCTCGTCAGTTGTAGCTGACGAAGCCTAGGGGTTGTAGCCCCTTCCAGTTGTAGCTGGAAAAGTTGTATTAAATTTGTAGCCCCAGTTGTTGCTAGGTCAAATTTTATCATAAAAGGCTTTCGTGGTTTTACCCCCATGACTTGGGTTTCCACGTAAAAATATTGTGTACTGTGCATCTTGTTATTTCATGATTGTTGATGATATGCTGCTATGATTGGTGATTAGCAACCTGCTCTTGATTAAAATATTGATGATTGGCAAATACTGATTCACCCCCCTCTCAGTATTTCAACAATCAATTCATGAAAAAAATAACAAATGGAAGGGTCATGTCAAGCAATCAACTGAAAATGACTCTCAGGAAATTACAAAATCAGATACATTATATCCCCCCCAGTATGGTCGCCAGATTTGTTTATCGGACAATCCACTCGAGCGGCCGCGAGCCGGATCTCCCTAGCTCAATGTGAGTCTAGAACAAATAAGACAGGCTACAAATGCATTTCCTAGATCTACTTAAGGATCGAGTACTAGATGTCTTACCTTTTACTTCGCTATCTTTTCTCCTGTATGCTACTCCATGTCTCACGGTCGTCAGATCCAAGCTACAAGACCTGTCAAGGCAAGAAACAAGAGAAACAGGTAAAGGGAATCTATACAATAAGAGATCTAAGTGAACAGTTAAGCAGGTAAACTACTCAATATCATTACACACATGAACAATATTGGTGGAAAGCATTTGTATTACTGTAAAAATAGGGAAGTACATAGCAGAGATATAGAACTACAACAAAGGATTAATGTTGTAGCCCTTCTCCAACAAATCCATTTTCCATTTCCTCCTAAGGAAGCTTGAGTCTCTCAAGGATGAGTAGATATCTCTCAAGAGTGATTTCACCAACATGTAGACACCATAGACTTCCTCTCTTTGGAGAGGGGTAGAGCTTCACTTATATAGGACTAAGTGGATAGCGTATGGATAGGATAGGTTGAGATATGGTAGGAGAGAGATAGGGGATCCTCCCAAGGTATTAGGAATCAAGTACCAACTCCCCTAGAGGTCAGGGATAGGGCCCCAAGTCAACAAGTTTCGAGAAGAACCTCGAAGAAGCTATTTTTTCCCATTAACTGACTTCGTTGCACCCTGTAATGAAGCAAGATGTGACGTGGCATGTTGCATGAATGCAACCTGCGACGACCTCTCAAAACCTGGTACAACTGGATACAAATCCTCCCAGGTTAATTACTCAGTCAAGATATCTTCAATGGTGTATACACTGAATCTCATGATGGGTAGATTTTAAGTGTAACAGACGACCCATCCTCAAGTACGTTACCTAGGAATGTATCATCTAGATGAAGGATTTGACGACCCTTCCTCAAGTATGGTATCCAAGAAATATCTCATTTATAAGAAGGATTTGCCAACCCTCCCTCAAATACAGTGCCCAGTAAATGTATCATCTATTTGAAGGATCGGTTGACCCTTATACAAATACAATAGCCAATAAACCTTCCTTCTAGAAGAAGGATTGGTCGACCATTCCTCAAATATGGTACCCACTAAATCATCATCTAGAGGAAGGATTTTCGGACCCTTCTTCAAATACCATAGCTAAGAAACCTATCGATAAGATGATCCGGATTTATGTGGGAACGAAACAAAAGATAGCATATACAGAATCATATACAGAGATATATTGCAAATAACACAGTGATACAGTAAACACATATTCTATTAAATAGCGGAAATAGAACAGACTGTAAAATACAATAGCTGGAATGGTGGTAGCTATCTCTGAGAAGAGATGTGGCCGCTATGCTCATTCGTGCCAAGATGAATACAAAGAGAGGCCGAAAGGGCCTATTTATCATAAGCATGAGGGAAAGAATCCCAAACATCCAAAAAACCTAACCCTAGGAGATGAAGCGCCAAAAGTCATGTGGGCCCCGTTTGGGTAAGTTAGTACATCAACTTCCCGGGGTCGTAACTTTTGCATGCGATCTCCGTTTTGGGCGCTCGGTAGCCCGTTGGAAAGGTCTATCCGAGATTTACAACTTTCGATTGGGCCCAAATGTACGCCGGAGGCAACCATTTGGTCCCCCAAATCGCCAAAAAATGTCGTTTAGGGCCTCAAAATGGCTCCGGAAGTTCAGGACCCGAAAAACTGCTAAAAATAGTAATTTACCAAAATTGCCAGAAGACTGTTTTGAGCCAGTTGGAAGAGGTGGGCCGCCACCGATATCCACCCGGATCAATCCTCCATCCTTAGGAAGCAATGGTCTCCATTGCGTTAAATCCCTTATCATATGTCGAGCTGTGTGTCGAGTTGAGCTCTTGGTGCGACATTTGCTGAAGTGGAAAGATTGCCTTACTTTGACATCTTCAGAGGGTTGTAATTGTTGTTGATGGATGCGCTGGAGCTATTCAACAGTTTTGGTTGTTGTGGTATCCTTGGTATGCACCAGTGTGGATGGTTTCTTTTTGGAGGGGCCCTTTGAATGCGTGGCCTTGCACTGTAGAGGTACCCGAATAGGCGATGCTGCACTAACTTTGTGTTTTTCTTGTTTCTGCTGAGTAGAAGGATAATCTGCAGAGGTTGTGGATGTCTCCGCGATCTGATGTTCACCTTTAGTGGCAACTACGAATAGGGAAAATTTCCCAGTGTGGGAGATTATCTTTCTTCCCTGCTCGTTTGGGGTAGGTGCAACTATCTCTGGTATCCGATAGAGTTGTCCTCCCAAAGTGACAATGACACTGCGAGGTCGTGATTCATATACAGCATGACGCTTCCACATATATGGTTGTCCTAAAAGAACATCACATACTTCAAGTGGGGCCACATCACACAATACCTCATCTTTGAAGGGCTTGATGCCATATGGTAGGCGACATTGGTGACTGACACGGATCCTTCGTCCTTGGCTTAGCCATCCAATGGTGTATGGTTGTGGGTGCGGTGTTATTGGTAGCTCCAATCTCTTGATGACTTCTTCTGAGATCAGGTTCTTCTGGCTGCCGCTGTCCACAACAAAGTGTAGGGGAATTCCCTTCACCCACATCTGTGAGTGGAAAAGGCGCTCCTCTGCCTTCGACTCTGCAGGTTCCTCTGGTTGAATCTGTGTGGTGGCAACAACGGCACTGGGTTCTGCATCAATGATCTGCTTCCCTTTTTGCGCGGCTGTGAAATTAGGTTCCGAGTCAGAATCGGAACTGGGATCTGATTCTGAAGCTTTGATCTCAGCCACCAATGACTGTTTTGAGCGACAATCATCAGTGTTGTGCCAGGGGCTCTTGTGGAACTCGCACCACTTCCCGGTGTCCTTCTTTGTCTTTTCTTTACCCTTCTTCGCCTGTGGTTGGGACTGGTTGTCCTTTTCCTGCCCCGTGCTCTGCGAGCCAGAGTTTCCCTTGCCCTGCTTCTGCGCAGGTCCGAAGTCACGCTTGTTCTTTTGCTGAAATTTCTGCTCAATTTTGACAGCATATCGATAGGCGGATCCGAGTGAAGAGATTTCCAGGAAATCCATCTCTGTTCGGATGTACCGGTGTAGGCCACTGCGATATTTCAGTACCAGGTGCCGCTCGGAGTCCTTGATACCTAGCTTTGTGCGCAAGGTATGAAATTTGTTGGTGTACTCCGACACCGTTTGGTCCCTCTCTTGATGCAGAATGGTCCATTTTGTGTACTGGTCATCATAGTTTCCAACAGGGTAATATTGTTCCTTGACGGCATCTATAAAAGAGGCCCAAGTGGGATTGGAATATTCAAACAATCCAGACTCGTCTGACGAGTTTTGCTCACAATAAGTTTCCCACCAATTTTTGACATGGGGGACGGCCTTAAGGAGCGCAAAGATGATCTTTTCCCTGTCGGAAAATTTGTGGACAGAGAAATACCCTTCTAGTAGATTCAACCATTTATCTAGAGCATCGGCATCGATTTGGCCTTCAAATAAAGGGATATCAAAATTAACTTGTACCTTGAAGGGAGTCGTATCTCCGAAATGGCTGCTCGTTGGGGGTGCATTTGCCGCTGTTGGCATGCGTTGAAGGATTTGGGCGAAATTATCCATCATCTCGTTCCTCTGTCGCGCGAGGGCTTCCTCGAGCAACAACTTGATAGGATCTACTGCTCCGTCGTCTCTGTTTTCTTCCGCCATGGGAGGCCGTTTGGGGCGGCGAGAGTGGTCTTCCCCAAGTGAAACTAGTTCGAGACCCAACTCTCTATATCCTAACCTCGTCGGGGACATGCACCGAGAAACAATCAAAGAGCAGACCGCTCTGATACCACTGATCCGGATTTATGTGGGAACGAAACAAAAGATAGCATATACAGAATCATATACAGAGATATATTGCAAATAACACAGTGATACAGTAAACACATATTCTATTAAATAGCGGAAATAGAACAGACTGTAAAATACAATAGCTGGAATGGTGGTAGCTATCTCTGAGAAGAGATGTGGCCGCTATGCTCATTCGTGCCAAGATGAATACAAAGAGAGGCCGAAAGGGCCTATTTATCATAAGCATGAGGGAAAGAATCCCAAACATCCAAAAAACCTAACCCTAGGAGATGAAGCGCCAAAAGTCATGTGGGCCCCGTTTGGGTAAGTTAGTACATCAACTTCCCGGGGTCGTAACTTTTGCATGCGATCTCCGTTTTGGGCGCTCGGTAGCCCGTTGGAAAGGACTATCCGAGATTTACAACTTTCGACTGGGCCCAAATGTACGTCGGAGGCAACCATTTGGTCCCCCAAATCACCAAAAAATGTCGTTTAGGGCCTCAAAATGGCTCCGGAAGTTCAGGACCCGAAAAACTGCTAAAAATAGTAATTTACCAAAATTGCCAGAAGACTGTTTTGAGCCAGTTGGAAGAGGTGGGCCGCCACCGATATCCACCTGGATCAATCCTCCATCCTTAGGAAGCAATGGTCTCCATTGCGTTAAATCCCTTATCATATGTCGAGCTGTGTGTCGAGTTGAGCTCTTGGTGCGACATTTGCTGAAGTGGAAAGATTGCCTTACTTTGACATCTTCAGAGGGTTGTAATTGTTGTTGATGGATGCGCTGGAGCTGTTCAACAGTTTTGGTCGTTGTGGTATCCTTGGTATGCACCAGTGTGGATGGTTTCTTTTTGGAGGGGCCCTTTGAATGCGTGGCCTTGCACTGTAGAGGTACCCGAATAGGCGATGCTGCACTAACTTTGTGTTTTTCTTGTTTCTGCTGAGTAGAAGGATAATCTGCAGAGGTTGTGGATGTCTCCGCGATCTGATGTTCACCTTTAGTGGCAACTACGAATAGGGAAAATTTCCCAGTGTGGGAGATTATCTTTCTTCCCTGCTCGTTTGGGGTAGGTGCAACTATCTCTGGTATCCGATAGAGTTGTCCTCCCAAAGTGACAATGACACTGCGAGGTCGTGATTCATATACAGCATGACGCTTCCACATATATGGTTGTCCTAAAAGAACATCACATACTTCAAGTGGGGCCACATCACACAATACCTCATCTTTGAAGGGCTTGATGCCATATGGTAGGCGACATTGGTGACTGACACGGATCCTTCGTCCTTGGCTTAGCCATCCAATGGTGTATGGTTGTGGGTGCGGTGTTATTGGTAGCTCCAATCTCTTGATGACTTCTTCTGAGATCAGGTTCTTCTGGCTGCCGCTGTCCACAACAAAGTGTAGGGGAATTCCCTTCACCCACATCTGTGAGTGGAAAAGGCGCTCCTCTGCCTCCGACTCTGCAGGTTCCTCTGGTTGAATCTGTGTGGTGGCAACAACGGCACTGGGTTCTGCATCAATGATCTGCTTCCCTTTTTGCGCGGCTGTGAAATTAGGTTCCGAGTCAGAATCGGAACTGGGATCTGATTCTGAAGCTTTGATCTCAGCCACCAATGACTGTTTTGAGCGACAATCATCAGTGTTGTGCCAGGGGCTCTTGTGGAACTCGCACCACTTCCCGGTGTCCTTCTTTGTCTTTTCTTTACCCTTCTTCGCCTGTGGTTGGGACTGGTTGTCCTTTTCCTGCCCCGTGCTCTGCGAGCCAGAGTTTCCCTTGCCCTGCTTCTGCGCAGGTCCGAAGTCACGCTTGTTCTTTTGCTGAAATTTCTGCTCAATTTTGACAGCATATCGATAGGCGGATCCGAGTGAAGAGATTTCCAGGAAATCCATCTCTGTTCGGATGTACCGGTGTAGGCCACTGCGATATTTCAGTACCAGGTGCCGCTCGGAGTCCTTGATACCTAGCTTTGTGCGCAAGGTATGAAATTTGTTGGTGTACTCCGACACCGTTTGGTCCCTCTCTTGATGCAGAATGGTCCATTTTGTGTACTGGTCATCATAGTTTCCAACAGGGTAATATTGTGCCTTGACGGCATCTATAAAAGAGGCCCAAGTGGGATTGGAATATTCAAACAATCCAGACTCGTCTGACGAGTTTTGCTCACAATAAGTTTCCCACCAATTTTTGACATGGGGGACGGCCTTAAGGAGCGCAAAGATGATCTTTTCTCTGTCGGAAAATTTTTGGACAGAGAAATACCCTTCTAGTAGATTCAACCATTTATCTAGAGCATCGGCATCGATTTGGCCTTCAAATAAAGGGATATCAAAATTAACTTGTACCTTGAAGGGAGTCGTATCTCCGAAATGGCTGCTCGTTGAGGGTGCATTTGCCGCTGTTGGCATGCGTTGAAGGATTTGGGCGAAATTATCCATCATCTCGTTCCTCTGTCGCGCGAGGGCTTCCTCGAGCAACAACTTGATAGGATCTACTGCTCCGTCGTCTCTCTTTTCTTCCGCCATGGGAGGCCGTTTGGGGCGGCGAGAGTGGTCTTCCCCAAGTGAAACTAGTTCGAGACCCAACTCTCTATATCCTAACCTCGTCGGGGACATGCACCGAGAAACAATCAAAGAGAAGACCGCTCTGATACCACTGATCCGGATTTATGTGGGAACGAAACAAAAGATAGCATATACAGAATCATATACAGAGATATATTGCAAATAACACAGTGATACAGTAAACACATATTCTATTAAATAGCGGAAATAGAACAGACTGTAAAATACAATAGCTGGAATGGTGGTAGCTATCTCTGAGAAGAGATGTGGCCGCTATGCTCATTCGTGCCAAGATGAATACAAAGAGAGGCCGAAAGGGCCTATTTATCATAAGCATGAGGGAAAGAATCCCAAACATCCAAAAAACCTAACCCTAGGAGATGAAGCGCCAAAAGTCATGTGGGCCCCGTTTGGGTAAGTTAGTACATCAACTTCCCGGGGTCGTAACTTTTGCATGCGATCTCCGTTTTGGGCGCTCGGTAGCCCGTTGGAAAGGTCTATCCGAGATTTACAACTTTCGAATGGGCCCAAATGTACGATGGGGGCATCCATTTGGTCCCCCAAATCGCCAAAAAATGTCGTTTAGGGCCTCAAAATGGCTCCGGAAGTTCAGGACCCGAAAAACTGCTAAAAATAGTAATTTACCAAAATTGCCAGAAGACTGTTTTGAGCCAGTTGGAAGAGGTGGGCCGCCACCGATATCCACCTGGATCAATCCTCCATCCTTAGGAAGCAATGGTCTCCATTGCGTTAAATCCCTTATCATATGTCGAGCTGTGTGTCGAGTTGAGCTCTTGGTGCGACATTTGCTGAAGTGGAAAGATTGCCTTACTTTGACATCTTCAGAGGGTTGTAATTGTTGTTGATGGATGCGCTGGAGCTGTTCAACAGTTTTGGTTGTTGTGGTATCCTTGGTATGCACCAGTGTGGATGGTTTCTTTTTGGAGGGGCCCTTTGAATGCGTGGCCTTGCACTGTAGAGGTACCCGAATAGGCGATGCTGCACTAACTTTGTGTTTTTCTTGTTTCTGCTGAGTAGAAGGATAATCTGCAGAGGTTGTGGATGTCTCCGCGATCTGATGTTCACCTTTAGTGGCAACTACGAATAGGGAAAATATCCCAGTGTGGGAGATTATCTTTCTTCCCTGCTCGTTTGGAGTAGGTGCAACTATCTCTGGTATCCGATAGAGTTGTCCTCCCAAAGTGACAATGACAGTGCGAGGTCGTGATTCATATACAGCATGACGCTTCCACATATATGGTTGTCCTAAAAGAACATCACATACTTCAAGTGGGGCCACATCACACAATACCTCATCTTTGAAGGGCTTGATGCCATATGGTAGGCGACATTGGTGACTGACACGGATCCTTCGTCCTTGGCTTAGCCATCCAATGGTGTATGGTTGTGGGTGCGGTGTTATTGGTAGCTCCAATCTCTTGATGACTTCTTCTGAGATCAGGTTCTTCTGGCTGCCGCTGTCCACAACAAAGTGTAGGGGAATTCCCTTCACCCACATCTGTGAGTGGAAAAGGCGCTCCTCTGCCTCCGACTCTGCAGGTTCCTCTGGTTGAATCTGTGTGGTGGCAACAACGGCACTGGGTTCTGCATCAATGATCTGCTTCCCTTTTTGCGCGGCTGTGAAATTAGGTTCCGAGTCAGAATCGGAACTGGGATCTGATTCTGAAGCTTTGATCTCAGCCACCAATGACTGTTTTGAGCGACAATCATCAGTGTTGTGCCAGGGGCTCTTGTGGAACTCGCACCACTTCCCGGTGTCCTTCTTTGTCTTTTCTTTACCCTTCTTCGCCTGTGGTTGGGACTGGTTGTCCTTTTCCTGCCCCGTGCTCTGCGAGCTAGAGTTTCCCTTGCCCTGCTTCTGCGCAGGTCCGAACTCACGCTTGTTCTTTTGCTGAAATTTCTGCTCAATTTTGACAGCATATCGATAGGCGGATCCGAGTGAAGAGATTTCCAGGAAATCCATCTCTGTTCGGATGTACCGGTGTAGGCCACTGCGATATTTCAGTACCAGGTGCCGCTCGGAGTCCTTGATACCTAGCTTTGTGCGCAAGGTATGAAATTTGTTGGTGTACTCCGACACCGTTTGGTCCCTCTCTTGATGCAGAATGGTCCATTTTGTGTACTGGTCATCATAGTTTCCAACAGGGTAATATTGTTCCTTGACGGCATCTATAAAAGAGGCCCAAGTGGGATTGGAATATTCAAACAATCCAGACTCGTCTGACGAGTTTTGCTCACAATAAGTTTCCCACCAATTTTTGACATGGGGGACGGCCTTAAGGAGCGCAAAGATGATCTTTTCCCTGTCGGAAAATTTGTGGACAGAGAAATACCCTTCTAGTAGATTCAACCATTTATCTAGAGCATCGGCATCGATTTGGCCTTCAAATAAAGGGATATCAAAATTAACTTGTACCTTGAAGGGAGTCGTATCTCCGAAATGGCTGCTCGTTGAGGGTGCATTTGCCGCTGTTGGCATGCGTTGAAGGATTTGGGCGAAATTATCCATCATCTCGTTCCTTTGTCGCGCGAGGGCTTCCTCGAGCAACAACTTGATAGGATCTACTGCTCCGTCGTCTCTCTTTTCTTCCGCCATGGGAGGCCGTTTGGGGCGGCGAGAGTGGTCTTCCCCAAGTGAAACTAGTTCGAGACCCAACTCTCTATATCCTAACCTCGTCGGGGAGATGCACCGAGAAACAATCAAAGAGCAGACCGCTCTGATACCACTGATCCGGATTTATGTGGGAACGAAACAAAAGATAGCATATACAGAATCATATACAGAGATATATTGCAAATAGCACAGTGATACAGTAAACACATATTCTATTAAATAGCGGAAATAGAACAGACTGTAAAATACAATAGCTGGAATGGTGGTAGCTATCTCTGAGAAGAGATGTGGCCGCTATGCTCATTCGTGCCAAGATGAATACAAAGAGAGGCCGAAAGGGCCTATTTATCATAAGCATGGGGGAAAGAATCCCAAACATCCAAAAAACCTAACACTAGGAGATGAAGCGCCAAAAGTCATGTGGGCCCCGTTTGGGTAAGTTAGTACATCAACTTCCCGGGGTCGTAACTTTTGCATGCGATCTCCGTTTTGGGCGCTCGGTAGCCCGTTGGAAAGGTCTATCCGAGATTTACAACTTTCGAATGGGCCCAAATGTACGCCGGAGGCACCCATTTGGTCCCCCAAATCGCCAAAAAATGTCGTTTAGGGCCTCAAAATGGCTCCGGAAGTTCAAGACCCGAAAAACTGCTAAAAATAGTAATTTACCAAAATTGCCAGAAGACTGTTTTGAGCCAGTTGGAAAAGGTGGGCCGCCACCGATATCCACCTGGATCAATCCTCCATCCTTAGGAAGCAATGGTATCCATTGCGTTAAATCCCTTATCATATGTCGAGCTGTGTGTCGAGTTGAGCTCTTGGTGCGACATTTGCTGAAGTGGAAAGATTGCCTTACTTTGACATATTCAGAGGGTTGTAATTGTTGTTGATGGATGCGCTGGAGCTGTTCAACAGTTTTGGTTGTTGTGGTATCCTTGGTATGCACCAGTGTGGATGGTTTCTTTTTGGAGGGGCCCTTTGAATGCGTGGCCTTGCACTGTAGAGGTACCCGAATAGGCGATGTTGCACTAACTTTGTGTTTTTCTTGTTTCTGCTGAGTAGAAGGATAATCTGCAGAGGTTGTGGATGTCTCCGCGATCTGATGTTCACCTTTAGTGGCAACTACGAATAGGGAAAATTTCCCAGTGTGGGAGATTATCTTTCTTCCCTGCTCGTTTGGGGTAGGTGCAACTATCTCTGGTATCCGATAGAGTTGTCCTCCCAAAGTGACAATGACACTGCGAGGTCGTGATTCATATACAGCATGACGCTTCCACATATATGGTTGTCCTAAAAGAACATCACATACTTCAAGTGGGGCCACATCACACAATACCTCATCTTTGAAGGGCTTGATGCCATATGGTAGGCGACATTGGTGACTGACACGGATCCTTCGTCCTTGGCTTAGCCATCCAATGGTGTATGGTTGTGGGTGCGGTGTTATTGGTAGCTCCAATCTCTTGATGACTTCTTCTGAGATCAGGTTCTTCTGGCTGCCGCTGTCCACAACAAAGTGTAGGGGAATTCCCTCCACCCACATCTGTGAGTGGAAAAGGCGCTCATCTGCCTCCGACTCTGCAGGTTCCTC
Source organism: Larix kaempferi (assembly GCA_027924585.1). Taxonomy (NCBI): domain Eukaryota; kingdom Viridiplantae; phylum Streptophyta; class Pinopsida; order Pinales; family Pinaceae; genus Larix; species Larix kaempferi. The sequence goes on along the minus strand of BSBM01000541.1, from coordinate 6,820,662 downwards.
TGGTTGAATCTGTGTGGTGGCAACAACGGCACTGGGTTCTGCATCAATGATCTGCTTCCCTTTTTGCGCAGCTGTGAAATTAGGTTCCGATTCAGAATCGGAACTGGGATCTGATTCTGAAGCTTTGATCTCAGCCACCAATGACTGTTTTGAGCGACAATCATCAGTGTTGTGCCAGGGGCTCTTGTGGAACTCGCACCACTTCCCGGTGTCCTTCTTTGTCTTTTCTTTACCCTTCTTCGCCTGTGGTTGGGACTGGTTGTCCTTTTCCTGCCCCGTGCTCTGCGAGCCAGAGTTTCCCTTGCCCTGCTTCTGCGCAGGTCCGAAGTCACGCTTGTTCTTTTGCTGAAATTTCTGCTCAATTTTGACAGCATATCGATAGGCGGATCCGAGTGAAGAGATTTCCAGGAAATCCATCTCTGTTCGGATGTACCGGTGTAGGCCACTGCGATATTTCAGTACCAGGTGCCGCTCGGAGTCCTTGATACCTAGCTTTGTGCGCAAGGTATGAAATTTGTTGGTGTACTCCGACACCGTTTGGTCCCTCTCTTGATGCAGAATGGTCCATTTTGTGTACTGGTCATCATAGTTTCCAACAGGGTAATATTGTTCCTTGACGGCATCTATAAAAGAGGCCCAAGTGGGATTGGAATATTCAAACAATCCAGACTCGTCTGACGAGTTTTGCTCACAATAAGTTTCCCACCAATTTTGTACATGGGGGGACGGCCTTAAGGAGCGCAAAGATGATCTTTTCCCTGTCGGAAAATTTGTGGACAGAGAAATACCCTTCTAGTAGATTCAACCATTTATCTAGAGCATCGGCATCGATTTGGCCTTCAAATAAAGGGATATCAAAATTAACTTGTACCTTGAAGGGAGTCGTATCTCCGAAATGGCTGCTCGTTGAGGGTGCATTTGCCGCTGTTGGCATGCGTTGAAGGATTTGGGCGAAATTATCCATCATCTCGTTCCTCTGTCGCGCGAGGGCTTCCTCGAGCAACAACTTGATAGGATCTACTGCTCCGTCGTCTCTCTTTTCTTCCGCCATGGGAGGCCGTTTGGGGCGGCGAGAGTGGTCTTCCCCAAGTGAAACTAGTTCGAGACCCAACTCTCTATATCCTAACCTCGCCGGGGACATGCACCAAGAAACAATCAAAGAGCAGACCGCTCTGATACCACTGATCCGGATTTATGTGGGAACGAAACAAAAGATAGCATATACAGAATCATATACATAGATATATTGCAAATAACACAGTGATACAGTAAACACATATTCTATTAAATAGCGGAAATAGAACAGACTGTAAAATACAATAGCTGGAATGGTGGTAGCTATCTTTGAGAAGAGATGTGGCCGCTATGCTCATTCGTGCCAAGATGAATACAAAGAGAGGCCGAAAGGGCCTATTTATCATAAGCATGAGGGAAAGAATCCCAAACATCCAAAAAACCTAACCCTAGGAGATGAAGCGCCAAAAGTCATGTGGGCCCCGTTTGGGTAAGTTAGTACATCAACTTCCCGGGGTCGTAACTTTTGCATGCGATCTCCGTTTTGGGCGCTCGGTAGCCCGTTGGAAAGGTCTATCCGAGATTTACAACTTTCGAATGGGCCCAAATGTACGCCGGTGGCAACCATTTGGTCCCCCAAATCGCCCAAAAATGTCGTTTAGGGCCTCAAAATGGCTCCGGAAGTTCAGGACCCGAAAAACTGCTAAAAATAGTAATTTACCAAAATTGCCAGAAGACTGTTTTGAGCCAGTTGGAAGAGGTGGGCCGCCACCGATATCCACCTGGATCAATCCTCCATCCTTAGGAAGCAATGGTCTCCATTGCATTAAATCCCTTATCATATGTCGAGCTGTGTGTCGAGTTGAGCTCTTGGTGCGACATTTGCTGAAGTGGAAAGATTGCCTTACTTTGACATCTTCAGAGGGTTGTAATTGTTGTTGATGGATGCGCTGGAGCGGTTCAACAGTTTTGGTTGTTGTGGTATCCTTGGTATGCACCAGTGTGGATGGTTTCTTTTTGGAGGGGCCCTTTGAATGCGTGGCCTTGCACTGTAGAGGTACCCGAATAGGCGATGCTGCACTAACTTTGTGTTTTTCTTGTTTCTGCTGAGTAGAAGGATAATCTGCAGAGGTTGTGGATGTCTCCGCGATCTGATGTTCACCTTTAGTGGCAACTACGAATAGGGAAAATTTCCCAGTGTGGGAGATTATCTTTCTTCCCTGCTCGTTTGGGGTAGGTGCAACTATCTCTGGTATCCGATAGAGTTGTCCTCCCAAAGTGACAATGACACTGCGAGGTCGTGATTCATATACAGCATGACGCTTCCACATATATGGTTGTCCTAAAAGAACATCACATACTTCAAGTGGGGCCACATCACACAATACCTCATCTTTGAAGGGCTTGATGCCATATGGTAGGCGACATTGGTGACTGACACGGATCCTTCGTCCTTGGCTTAGCCATCCAATGGTGTATGGTTGTGGGTGCGGTGTTATTGGTAGCTCCAATCTCTTGATGACTTCTTCTGAGATCAGGTTCTTCTGGCTGCCGCTGTCCACAACAAAGTGTAGGGGAATTCCCTCCACCCACATCTGTGAGTGGAAAAGGCGCTCCTCTGCCTCCGACTCTGCAGGTTCCTCTGGTTGAATCTGTGTGGTGGCAACAACGGCACTGGGTTCTGCATCAATGATCTGCTTCCCTTTTTGCGCGGCTGTGAAATTAGGTTCCGAGTCAGAATCGGAACTGGGATCTGATTCTGAAGCTTTGATCTCAGCCACCAATGACTGTTTTGAGCGACAATCATCAGTGTTGTGCCAGGGGCTCTTGTGGAACTCGCACCACTTCCCGGTGTCCTTCTTTGTCTTTTCTTTACCCTTCTTCGCCTGTGGTTGGGATTGGTTGTCCTTTTCCTGCCCCGTGCTCTGCGAGCCAGAGTTTCCCTTGCCCTGCTTCTGCGCAGGTCCGAAGTCACGCTTGTTCTTTTGCTGAAATTTTTGCTCAATTTTGACAGCATATCGATAGGCGGATCCGAGTGAAGAGATTTCCAGGAAATCCATCTCTGTTCGGATGTACCGGTGTAGGCCACTGCGATATTTCAGTACCAGGTGCCGCTCGGAGTCCTTGATACCTAGCTTTGTGCGCAAGGTATGAAATTTGTTGGTGTACTCCGACACCGTTTGGTCCCTCTCTTGATGCAGAATGGTCCATTTTGTGTACTGGTCATCATAGTTTCCAACAGGGTAATATTGTTCCTTGACGGCATCTATAAAAGAGGCCCAAGTGGGATTGGAATATTCAAACAATCCAGACTCGTCTGACGAGTTTTGCTCACAATAAGTTTCCCACCAATTTTTGACATGGGGGACGGCCTTAAGGAGCGCAAAGATGATCTTTTCCCTGTCGGAAAATTTGTGGACAGAGAAATACCCTTCTAGTAGATTCAACCATTTATCTAGAGCATCGGCATCGATTTGGCCTTCAAATAAAGGGATATCAAAATTATCTTGTACCTTGAAGGGAGTCGTATCTCCGAAATGGCTGCTCGTTGAGGGTGCATTTGCCGCTGTTGGCATGCGTTGAAGGATTTGGGCGAAATTATCCATCATCTCGTTCCTCTGTCGCGCGAGGGCTTCCTCGAGCAACAACTTGATAGGATCTACTGCTCCGTCGTCTCTCTTTTCTTCCGCCATGGGAGGCCGTTAGGGGCGGCGAGAGTGGTCTTCCCCAAGTGAAACTAGTTCGAGACCCAACTCTCTATATCCTAACCTTGTCGGGGACATGCACCGAGAAACAATCAAAGAGCAGACCGCTCTGATACCACTGATCCGGATTTATGTGGGAACGAAACAAAAGATAGCATATACAGAATCATATACAGAGATATATTGCAAATAACACAGTGATACAGTAAACACATATTCTATTAAATAGCGGAAATAGAACAGACTGTAAAATACAATAGCTGGAATGGTGGTAGCTATCTCTGAGAAGAGATGTGGCCGCTATGCTCATTCGTGCCAAGATGAATACAAAGAGAGGCCGAAAGGGCCTATTTATCATAATCATGAGGGAAAGAATCCCAAACATCCAAAAAACCTAACCCTAGGAGATGAAGCGCCAAAAGTCATGTGGGCCCCGTTTGGGTAAGTTAGTACATCAACTTCCCGGGGTCGTAACTTTTGCATGCGATCTCCGTTTTGGGCGCTCGGTAGCCCGTTGGAAAGGTCTATCCGAGATTTACAACTTTCGAATGGGCCCAAATGTACGCCTTTGGCAACCATTTGGTACCCCAAATCGCCAAAAAATGTCGTTTAGGGCCTCAAAATGGCTCCGGAAGTTCAGGACCCGAAAAACTGCTAAAAATAGTAATTTACCAAAATTGCCAGAAGACTGTTTTGAGCCAGTTGGAAGAGGTGGGCCGCCACCGATATCCACCTGGATCAATCCTCCATCCTTAGGAAGCAATGGTCTCCATTGCGTTAAATCCCTTATCATATGTCGAGCTGTGTGTCGAGTTGAGCTCTTGGTGCGACATTTGCTGAAGTGGAAAGATTGCCTTACTTTGACATCTTCAGAGGGTTGTAATTGTTGTTGATGGATGCGCTGGAGCGGTTCAACAGTTTTGGTTGTTGTGGTATCCTTGGTATGCACCAGTGTGGATGGTTTCTTTTTGGAGGGGCCCTTTGAATGCGTGGCCTTGCACTGTAGAGGTACCCGAATAGGCGATGCTGCACTAACTTTGTGTTTTTCTTGTTTCTGCTGAGTAGAAGGATAATCTGCAGAGGTTGTGGATGTCTCCGCGATCTGATGTTCACCTTTAAAGGCAACTACGAATAGGGAAAATTTCCCAGTGTGGGAGATTATCTTTCTTCCCTGCTCGTTTGGGGTAGGTGCAACTATCTCTGGTATCCGATAGAGTTGTCCTCCCAAAGTGACAATGACACTGCGAGGTCGTGATTCATATACAGCATGACGCTTCCACATATATGGTTGTCCTAAAAGAACATCACATACTTCAAGTGGGGCCACATCACACAATACCTCATCTTTGAAGGGCTTGATGCCATATGGTAGGCGACATTGGTGACTGACACGGATCCTTCGTCCTTGGCTTAGCCATCCAATGGTGTATGGTTGTGGGTGCGGTGTTATTGGTAGCTCCAATCTCTTGATGACTTCTTCTGAGATCAGGTTCTTCTGGCTGCCGCTGTCCACAACAAAGTGTAGGGGAATTCCCTCCACCCACATCTGTGAGTGGAAAAGGCGCTCCTCTGCCTACGACTCTGCAGGTTCCTCTGGTTGAATCTGTGTGGTGGCAACAACGGCACTGGGTTCTGCATCAATGATCTGCTTCCCTTTTTGCGCAGCTGTGAAATTAGGTTCCGAGTCAGAATCGGAACTGGGATCTGATTTTGAAGCTTTGATCTCAGCCACCAATGACTGTTTTGAGCGACAATCATCAGTGTTGTGCCAGGGGCTCTTGTGGAACTCGCACCACTTCCCGGTGTCCTTCTTTGTCTTTTCTTTACCCTTCTTCGCCTGTGGTTGGGACTGGTTGTCCTTTTCCTGCCCCGTGCTCTGCGAGCCAGAGTTTCCCTTGCCCTGCTTCTGCGCAGGTCCGAACTCACGCTTGTTCTTTTGCTGAAATTTCTGCTCAATTTTGACAGCATATCGATAGGCGGATCCGAGTGAAGAGATTTCCAGGAAATCCATCTCTGTTCGGATGTACCGGTGTAGGCCACTGCGATATTTCAGTACCAGGTGCCGCTCGGAGTCCTTGATACCTAGCTTTGTGCGCAAGGTATGAAATTTGTTGGTGTACTCCGACACCGTTTGGTCCCTCTCTTGATGCAGAATGGTCCATTTTGTGTACTGGTCATCATAGTTTCCAACAGGGTAATATTGTTCCTTGACGGCATCTATAAAAGAGGCCCAAGTGGGATTGGAATATTCAAACAATCCAGACTCGTCTGACGAGTTTTGCTCACAATAAGTTTCCCACCAATTTTGTACATGGGGGACGGCCTTAAGGAGCGCAAAGATGATCTTTTCCCTGTCGGAAAATTTGTGGACAGAGAAATACCCTTCTAGTAGATTCAACCATTTATCTAGAGCATCGGCATCGATTTGGCCTTCAAATAAAGGGATATCAAAATTAACTTGTACCTTGAAGGGAGTCGTATCTCCGAAATGGCTGCTCGTTGAGGGTGCATTTGCCGCTGTTGGCATGCGTTGAAGGATTTGGGCGAAATTATCCATCATCTCGTTCCTCTGTCGCGCGAGGGCTTCCTCGAGCAACAACTTGATAGGATCTACTGCTCCGTCGTCTCTCTTTTCTTCCGCCATGGGAGGCCGTTTGGGGCGGCGAGAGTGGTCTTCCCCAAGTGAAACTAGTTCGAGACCCAACTCTCTATATCCTAACCTCGCCGGGGACATGCACCGAGAAACAATCAAAGAGCAGACCGCTCTGATACCACTGATCCGGATTTATGTGGGAACGAAACAAAAGATAGCTTATACAGAATCATATATAGAGATATATTGCAAATAACACAGTGATACAGTAAACACATATTCTATTAAATAGCGGAAATAGAACAGACTGTAAAATACAATAGCTGGAATGGTGGTAGCTATCTCTGAGAAGAGATGTGGCCGCTATGCTCATTCGTGCCAAGATGAATACAAAGAGAGGCCCAAAGGGCCTATTTATCATAAGCATGAGGGAAAGAATCCCAAACATCCAAAAAACCTAACCCTAGGAGATGAAGCGCCAAAAGTCATGTGGGCCCCGTTTGGGTAAGTTAGTACATCAACTTCCCGGGGTCGTAACTTTTGCATGCGATCTCCGTTTTGGGCGCTCGGTAGCCCGTTGGAAAGGTCTATCCGAGATTTACAACTTTCGACTAGGGCCAAATGTACGCCAGAGGCAACCATTTGGTCCCCCAAATCGCCAAAAAATGTCGTTTAGGGCCTCAAAATGGCTCCGGAAGTTCAGGACCCGAAAAACTGCTAAAAATAGTAATTTACCAAAATTGCCAGAAGACTGTTTTGAGCCAGTTGGAAGAGGTGGGCCGCCACCGATATCCACCTGGATCAATCCTCCATCCTTAGGAAGCAATGGTCTCCATTGCGTTAAATCCCTTATCATATGTCGAGCTGTGTGTCGAGTTGAGCTCTTGGTGCGACATTTGCTGAAGTGGAAAGATTGCCTTACTTTGACATCTTCAGAGGGTTGTAATTGTTGTTGATGGATGCGCTGGAGCTGTTCAACAGTTTTGGTTGTTGTGGTATCCTTGGTATGCACCAGTGTGGATGGTTTCTTTTTGGAGGGGCCCTTTGAATGCGTGGCCTTGCACTGTAGAGGTACCCGAATAGGCGATGCTGCACTAACTTTGTGTTTTTCTTGTTTCTGCTGAGTAGAAGGATAATCTGCAGAGGTTGTGGATGTCTCCGCGATCTGATGTTCACCTTTAGTGGCAACTACGAATAGGGAAAATTTCCCAGTGTGGGAGATTATCTTTCTTCCCTGCTCGTTTGGGGTAGGTGCAACTATCTCTGGTATCCGATAGAGTTGTCCTCCCAAAGTGACAATGACACTGCGAGGTCGTGATTCATATACAGCATGACGCTTCCACATATATGGTTGTCCTAAAAGAACATCACATACTTCAAGTTGGGCCACATCACACAATACCTCATCTTTGAAGGGCTTGATGCCATATGGTAGGCGACATTGGTGACTGACACGGATCCTTCGTCCTTGGCTTAGCCATCCAATGGTGTATGGTTGTGGGTGCGGTGTTAATGGTAGCTCCAATCTCTTGATGACTTCTTCTGAGATCAAGTTCTTCTGGCTGCCGCTGTCCACAACAAAGTGTAGGGGAATTCCCTTCACCCACATCTGTGAGTGGAAAAGGCGCTCCTCTGCCTCCGACTCTGCAGGTTCCTCTGGTTGAATCTGTGTGGTGGCAACAACGGCACTGGGTTCTGCATCAATGATCTGCTTCCCTTTTTGCGCGGCTGTGAAATTAGGTTCCGAGTCAGAATCGGAACTGGGATCTGATTCTGAAGCTTTGATCTCAGCCACCAATGACTGTTTGAGCGACAATCATCAGTGTTGTGCCAGGGGCTCTTGTGGAACTCGCACCACTTCCCGGTGTCCTTCATTGTCTTTTCTTTACCCTTCTTCGCCTGTGGTTGGGACTGGTTGTTCTTTTCCTGCCCCGTGCTCTGCGAGCCAGAGTTTCCCTTGCCCTGCTTCTGCGCAGGTCAGAAGTCACGCTTGTTCTTTTGCTGAAATTTCTGCTCAATTTTGACAGCATATCGATAGGCGGATCCGAGTGAAGAGATTTCCAGGAAATCCATCTCTGTTCAGATGTACCGGTGTAGGCCACTGCGATATTTCAGTACCAGGTGCCGCTCGGAGTCCTTGATACCTAGCTTTGTGCGCAAGGTATGAAATTTGTTGGTGTACTCCGACACCGTTTGGTCCCTCTCTTGATGCAGAATGGACCATTTTGTGTACTGGTCATCATAGTTTCCAACAGGGTAATATTGTTCCTTGACGGCATCTATAAAAGAGGCCCAAGTGGGATTGGAATATTCAAACAATCCAGACTCGTCTGACGAGTTTTGCTCACAATAAGTTTCCCACCAATTTTTGACATGGGGGACGGCCTTAAGGAGCACAAAGATGATCTTTTCCCTGTCGGAAAATTTGTGGACAGAGAAATACCCTTCTAGTAGATTCAACCATTTATCTAGAGCATCGGCATCGATTTGGCCTTCAAATAAAGGAATATCAAAATTAACTTGTACCTTGAAGGGAGTCGTATCTCCGAAATGGCTGCTCGTTGAGGGTGCATTTGCCGCTGTTGGCATGCGTTGAAGGATTTGGGCGAAATTATCCATCATCTCGTTCCTCTGTCGCGAGGGGCTTCCTCGAGCAACAACTTGATAGGATCTACTGCTCCGTCGTCTCTCTTTTCTTCCGCCATGGGAGGCCGTTTGGGGCGGCGAGAGTGGTCTTCCCCAAGTGAAACTAGTTCGAGACCCAACTCTCTATATCCTAACCTCGTCGGGGACATGCACGAGAAACAATCAAAGAGCAGACCGCTCTGATACCACTGATCCGGATTTATGTGGGAACGAAACAAAAGATAGCATATACAGAATCATATACAGAGATATATTGCAAATAACACAGTGATACAGTAAACACATATTCTATTAAATAGCGGAAATAGAACAGACTGTAAAATACAATAGCTGGAATGGTGGTAGCTATCTCTGAGAAGAGATGTGGTCGCTATGCTCATTCGTGCCAAGATGAATACAAAGAGAGGCCGAAAGGGCCTATTTATCATAAGCATGAGGGAAAGAATCCCAAAACATCCAAAAAACCTAACCCTAGGAGATGAAGCGCCAAAAGTCATGTGGGCCCCGTTTGGGTAAGTTAGTACATCAACTTCCCGGGGTCGTAACTTTTGCATGCGATCTCCGTTTTGGGCGCTCGGTAGCCCGTTGGAAAGGTCTATTCGAGATTTACAACTTTCGATTGGGCCCAAATGTACGCCGGACGCAACCGTTTGGTCCCCCAAATCGCCAAAAAATGTCGTTTAGGCCTCCAAAATGGCTCCGGAAGTTCAGGACCCGAAAAACTGCTAAAAATAGTAATTTACCAAAATTGCCAGAAGACTGTTTTGAGCCAGTTGGAAGAGGTGGGCCGCCACCGATATCCACCTGGATCAATCCTCCATCCTTAGGAAGCAATGGTCTCCCATTGTGTTAAATCCCTTATCATATGTCGAGCTGTGTGTCGAGTTGAGCTCTTGGTGCGACATTTGCTGAAGTGGAAAGATTGCCTTACTTTGACATTTTCAGAGGGTTGTAATTGTTGTTGATGGATGCGCTGAGCTGTTCAACAGTTTTGGTTGTTGTGGTATCCTTGGTATGCACCAGTGTGGATGGTTTCTTTTTGGAGGGGGCCCTTTGAATGCGTGGCCTTGCACTGTAGAGGTCTCCGGGATCTGATGTTCACCTTTAGTGGCAACTACGAATAGGGAAAATTTCCCAGTGTGGGAGATTATCTTTCTTCCCTGCTCGTTTGGGGTAGGTGCAACTATCTCTGGTATCCGATAGAGTTGTCCTCCCAAAAGTGACAATGACACTGCGAGGTCGTGATTCATATACAGCATGACGCTTCCACATATATGGTTGTCCTAAAAGAACATCACATACTTCAAGTGGGGCCACATCACACAATACCTCATCTTTGAAGGGCTTGATGCCATATGGTAGGCGACATTGGTGACTGACACGCCGATCCTTCGTCCTTGGCTTAGCCATCCAATGGTGTATGGTTGTGGGTGCGGTGTTATTGGTAGCTCCAATCTCTTGATGACTTCTTCTGAGATCAGGTTCTTCTGGCTGCCGCTGTCCACAACAAAGTGTAGGGGAATCCCTTCACCCACATCTGTGAGTGGAAAAGGCGCTCCTCTGCCTCTGACTCTGCAGGTTCCTCTGGTTGAATCTGTGTGGTGGCAACAACGGTACTGGGTTCTGCATCAATGATCTGCTTCCCTTTTTGCGCGGCTGTGAATTAGGTTCGAGTCAGAATCGGAACTGGGATCTGATTCTGAAGCTTTGATCTCAGCCACCAATGACTGTTTTGAGCGACAATCATCAGTGTTGTGCCAGGGGCTCTTGTGGAACTCGCACCACTTCCCGGTGTCCTTCTTTGTCTTTTCTTTACCCTTCTTCGCCTGTGGTTGGGACTGGTTGTCCTTTTCCTACCCCGTGCTCTGCGAGCCAGAGTTTCCCTTGCCCTGCTTCTGCGCAGGTCCGAAGTCACGCTTGTTCTTTTGCTGAAATTTCTGCTCAATTTTGACAGCATATCGATAGGCGGATCCGAGTGAAGAGATTTCCAGGAAATCCATCTCTGTTCGGATGTACCGGTGTAGGCCACTGCGATATTTCAGTACCAGGTGCCGCTCGGAGTCCTTGATACCTAGCTTTGTGCGCAAGGTATGAAATTTGTTGGTGTACTCCGACACCGTTTGGTCCCTCTCTTGATGCAGAATGGTCCATTTTGTGTACTGGTCATCATAGTTTCCAACAGGGTAATATTGTTCCTTGACGGCATCTATAAAAAGAGGCCCAAGTGGGATTGAATATTCAAACAATCCAGACTCGTCTGACGAGTTTTGCTCACAATAAGTTTCCCACCAATTTTTGACATGGGGGACGGCCTTAAGGAGCGCAAAGATGATCTTTTCCCTGTCGAAAAATTTGTGGACAGAGAAATACCCTTCTAGTAGATTCAACCATTTATCTAGAGCATCGGCATCGATTTGGCCTTCAAATAAAGGGATATCAAAATTATCTTGTACCTTGAAGGGAGTCGTATCTCCGAAATGGCTGCTCGTTGAGGGTGCATTTGCCGCTGTTGGCATGCGTTGAAGGATTTGGGCGAAATATCCATCATCTCGTTCCTCTGTCGCGCGAGGGCTTCCTCGAGCAACAACTTGATAGGATCTACTGCTCCGTCGTCTCTCTTTTCTTCCGCCATGGGAGGCCGTTTGGGGCGCGAGAGTGGTCTTCCCCAAGTGAAACTAGTTCGAGACCCAACTCTCTATATCCTAACCTCGTCGGGGAGATGCACCAAGAAACAATCAAAGAGCAGACCGCTCTGATACCACTGATCCGGATTTATGTGGGAACGAAACAAAAGATAGCATATACAGAATCATATACAGAGATATATTGCAAATAAACACAGTGATACAGTAAACACATATTCTATTAAATAGCGGAAATAGAACACACTGTAAAATACAATAGCTGGAATGGTGGTAGCTATCTCTGAGAAGAGATGTGGCCGCTATGCTCATTCGTGCCAAGATGAATACAAAGAGAGGCCGAAAGGGCCTATTTATCATAATCATGAGGGAAAGAATCCCAAACATCCAAAAAACCTAACCCTAGGAGATGAAGCGCCAAAAGTCATGTGGGCCCCGTTTGGGTAAGTTAGTACATCAACTTCCCGGGGTCGTAACTTTTGCATGCGATCTCCGTTTTGGGCGCTCGGTAGCCCGTTGGAAAGGTCTATCCGAGATTTACAACTTTCGACTGGGCCCAAATGTACGCCGGAGGCAGCCATTTGGTCCCCCAAATTGCCAAAAAATGTCGTTTAGGGCCTCAAAATGGCTCCGGAAGTTCAGGACCCGAAAAACTGCTAAAAATAGTAATTTACCAAAATTGCCAGAAGACTGTTTTTGAGCCAGTTGGAAGAGGTGGGCCGCCACCGATATCCACCTGGATCAATCCTCCATCTTAGGAAGCAATGGTCTCCATTGCGTTAAATCCCTTATCATATGTCGAGCTGTGTGTCGAGTTGAGCTCTTGGTGCGACATTTGCTGAAGTGGAAAGATTGCCTTACTTTGACATCTTCAGAGGGTTGTTAATTGTTGTTGATGGATGCGCTGGAGCTATTCAACAGTTTGGTTGTTGTGGTATCCTTGTATGCACCAGTGTGGATGGTTTCTTTTTGGAGGGGCCCTTTGAATGCGTGGCCTTGCACTGTAGAGGTACCCGAATAGGCGATGCTGCACTACTTTGTGTTTTTCTTGTTTCTGCTGAGTAGAAGGATAATCTGCAGAGGTTGTGGATGTCTCCGGGATCTGATGTTCACCTTTAGTGGCAACTACGAATAGGGAAAATTTCCCAGTGTGGGAGATTATCTTTCTTCCCTGCTCGTTTGGGGTAGGTGCAAACTATCTCTGGTATCCGATAGAGTTGTCCTCCCAAAGTGGACAATGACACTGCGAGGTCGTGATTCATATACAGCAATGACGCTTCCACATATATGGTTGTCCTAAAAGAACATCACATACTTCAAGTGGGGCCACATCACACAATACCTCATCTTTGAAGGGCTTGATGCCATATGAGCTAGGCGACCATCTTGGTGACTGACACGGATCCTTCGTCCTTGGCTTAGCCATCCAATGGTGTATGGTTGTGGGTGCGGTGTTATTGGTAGCTCCAATCTCTTGATGACTTCTTCTGAGATCAGGTTCTTCTGGCTGCCGCTGTCCACAACAAAGTGTAGGGGAATTCCCTTCACCCACATCTGTGAGTGGAAAAGGCGCTCCTCTGCCTCCGACTCTGCAGGTTCCTCTGGTTGAATCTGTGTGGTGGCAAACAACGGCACTGGGTTCTGCATCAATGATCTGCTTCCCTTTTTGCGCGGCTGTGAAATTAGGTTCCGAGTCAGAATCGGAACTGGGATCTGATTCTGAAGCTTTGATCTCAGCCACCAATGACTGTTTTGAGCGACAAATCATCAGTGTTGTGCCAGGGGCTCTTGTGGAACTCGCACCACTTCCCGGTGTCCTTCTTTGTCTTTTCTTTACCCTTCTTCGCCTGTGGTTGGGACTGGTTGTCCTTTTCCTGCCCCGTGCTCTGCGAGCCAGAGTTTCCCTTGCCCTGCTTCTGCGCAGGTCCGAACTCAACGCTTGTTCTTTTGCTGAAATTTCTGCTCAATTTTGACAGCATATCGATAGGCGGATCTGAGTGAAGAGATTTCCCAGGAAATCCATCTCTGTTCGGATGTACCGGTGTAGGCCACTGCGATATTTCAGTACCAGGTGCCGCTCGGAGTCCTTGATACCTAGCTTTGTGCGCAAGGTATGAAATTTGTTGGTGTACTCCGACACCGTTTGGTCCCTCTCTTGATGCAGAATGGTCCATTTTGTGTACTGGTCATCATAGTTTCCAACAGGGTAATATTGTTCCTTGACGGCATCTATAAAAGAGGCCCAAGTGGGATTGGAATATTCAAACAATCCAGACTCGTCTGACGAGTTTTGCTCACAATAAGTTTCCCACCAATTTTTGACATGGGGGACGGCCTTAAGGAGCGCAAAGATGATCTTTTCCCTGTCGGAAAATTTGTGGACAGAGAAATACCCTTCTAGTAGATTCAACCATTTATCTAGAGCATCGGCATCGATTTGGCTTTCAAATAAAGGGATATCAAAATTAACTTGTACCTTGAAGGGAGTCGTATCTCCGAAATGGCTGCTCGTTGAGGGTGCATTTGCCGCTGTTGGCATGCGTTGAAGGATTTGGGCGAAATTATCCATCATCTCGTTCCTCTGTCGCGCGAGGGCTTCCTCGAGCAACAACTTGATAGGATCTACTGCTCCGTCGTCTCTGTTTTCTTCCGCCATGGGAGGCCGTTTGGGGCGGCGAGAGTGGTCTTCCCCAAGTGAAACTAGTTCGAGACCCAACTCTCTATATCCTAACCTCGTCGGGGACATGCACCGAGAAACAATCAAATAGCAGACCGCTCTGATACCACTGATCCGGATTTATGTGGGAACGAAACAAAAGATAGCATATACAGAATCATATACAGAGATATATTGCAAATAACACAGTGATACAGTAAACACATATTCTATTAAATAGCGGAAATAGAACAGACTGTAAAATACAATAGCTGGAATGGTGGTAGCTATCTCTGAGAAGAGATGTGGCCGCTATGCTCATTCGTGCCAAGATGAATACAAAGAGAGGCCGAAAGGGCCTATTTATCATAAGCATGAGGGAAAGAATCCCAAACATCCAAAAAACCTAACCCTAGGAGATGAAGCGCCAAAAGTCATGTGGGCCCCGTTTGGGTAAGTTAGTACATCAACTTCCCGGGGTCGTAACTTTTGCATGCGATCTCCGTTTTGGGCGCTCGGTAGCCCGTTGGAAAGGTCTATCCGAGATTTACAACTTTCGAATGGGCCGAAATGTACGCCTTTGGCAACCATTTGGTCCCCCAAATCGCCAAAAAATGTCGTTTAGGGCCTCAAAATGGCTGCGGAAGTTCAGGACCCGAGAAACTGCTAAAAATAGTAATTTACCAAAATTGCCAGAAGACTGTTTTGAGCCAGTTGGAAGAGGTGGGCCGCCACCGATATCCACCTGGATCAATCCTCCATCCTTAGGAAGCAATGGTCTCCATTGCGTTAAATCCCTTATCATATGTCGAGCTGTGTGTCGAGTTGAGCTCTTGGTGCGACATTTGCTGAAGTGGAAAGATTGCCTTACTTTGACATCTTCAGAGGGTTGTAATTGTTGTTGATGGATGCGCTGGAGCGGTTCAACAGTTTTGGTTGTTGTGGTATCCTTGGTATGCACCAGTGTGGATGGTTTCTTTTTGGAGGGGCCCTTTGAATGCGTGGCCTTGCACTGTAGAGGTACCCGAATAGGCGATGCTGCACTAACTTTGTGTTTTTCTTGTTTCTGCTGAGTAGAAGGATAATCTGCAGAGGTTGTGGATGTCTCCGCGATCTGATGTTCACCTTTAGTGGCAACTACGAATAGGGAAAATTTCCCAGTGTGGGAGATTATCTTTCTTCCCTGCTCGTTTGGGGTAGGTGCAACTATCTCTGGTATCCGATAGAGTTGTCCTCCCAAAGTGACAATGACACTGCGAGGTCGTGATTCATATACAGCATGACGCTTCCACATATATGGTTGTCCTAAAAGAACATCACATACTTCAAGTGGGGCCACATCACACAATACCTCATCTTTGAAGGGCTTGATGCCATATGGTAGGCGACATTGGTGACTGACACGGATCCTTCGTCCTTGGCTTAGCCATCCAATGGTGTATGGTTGTGGGTGCGGTGTTATTGGTAGCTCCAATCTCTTGATGACTTCTTCTGAGATCAGGTTCTTCTGGCTGCCGCTGTCCACAACAAAGTGTAGGGGAATTCCCTTCACCCACATCTGTGAGTGGAAAAGGCGCTCCTCTGCCTCCGACTCTGCAGGTTCCTCTGGTTGAATCTGTGTGGTGGCAACAACGGCACTGGGTTCTGCATCAATGATCTGCTTCCCTTTTTGCGCGGCTGTGAAATTAGGTTCCGAGTCAGAATCGGAACTGGGATCTGATTCTGAAGCTTTGATCTCAGCCACCAATGACTGTTTTGAGCGACAATCATCAGTGTTGTGCCAGGGGCTCTTGTGGAACTCGCACCACTTCCCCGGTGTCCTTCTTTGTCTTTTCTTTACCCTTCTTCGCCTGTGGTTGGGACTGGTTGTCCTTTTCCTGCCCCGTGCTCTGCGAGCCAGAGTTTCCCTTGCCCTGCTTCTGCGCAGGTCCGAAGTCACGCTTGTTCTTTTGCTGAAATTTCTGCTCAATTTTGACAGCATATCGATAGGCGGATCCGAGTGAAGAGATTTCCAGGAAATCCATCTCTGTTCGGATGTACCGGTGTAGGCCACTGCGATATTTCAGTACCAGGTGCCGCTCGGAGTCCTTGATACCTAGCTTTATGCGCAAGGTATGAAATTTGTT
Source organism: Larix kaempferi (assembly GCA_027924585.1). Classification (NCBI taxonomy): domain Eukaryota; kingdom Viridiplantae; phylum Streptophyta; class Pinopsida; order Pinales; family Pinaceae; genus Larix; species Larix kaempferi. The sequence continues at coordinate 6,804,280 of BSBM01000541.1, read as the reverse complement.
GGTGTACTCCGACACCGTTTGGTCCCTCTCTTGATGCAGAATGGTCCATTTTGTGTACTGGTCATCATAGTTTCCAACAGGGTAATATTGTTCCTTGACGGCATCTATAAAAGAGGCCCAAGTGGGATTGGAATATTCAAACAATCCAGACTCGTCTGACGAGTTTTGCTCACAATAAGTTTCCCACCAATTTTTGACATGGGGGACGGCCTTAAGGAGCGCAAAGATGATCTTTTCCCTGTCGGAAAATTTGTGGACAGAGAAATACCCTTCTAGTAGATTCAACCATTTATCTAGAGCATCGGCATCGATTTGGCCTTCAAATAAAGGGATATCAAAATTAACTTGTACCTTGAAGGGAGTCGTATCTCCGAAATGGCTGCTCGTTGAGGGTGCATTTGCCGCTGTTGGCATGCGTTGAAGGATTTGGGCGAAATTATCCATCATCTCGTTCCTCTGTCGCGCGAGGGCTTCCTCGAGCAACAACTTGATAGGATCTACTGCTCCGTCGTCTCTCTTTTCTTCCGCCATGGGAGGCCGTTTGGGGCGGCGAGAGTGGTCTTCCCCAAGTGAAACTAGTTCGAGACCCAACTCTCTATATCCTAACCTCGTCGGGGACATGCACCGAGAAACAATCAAAGAGCAGACCGCTCTGATACCACTGATCCGGATTTATGTGGGAACGAAACAAAAGATAGCATATACAGAATCATATACAGAGATATATTGCAAATAACACAGTGATTTCTATTAAATAGCGGAAATAGAACACACTGTAAAATACAATAGCTGGAATGGTGGTAGCTATCTCTGAGAAGAGATGTGGCCGCTATGCTCATTCGTGCCAAGATGAATACAAAGAGAGGCCCAAAGAGCCTATTTATCATAAGCATGAGGGAAAGAATCCCAAACATCCAAAAAACCTAACCCTAGGAGATGAAGCGCCAAAAGTCATGTGGGCCCCGTTTGGGTAAGTTAGTACATCAACTTCCCGGGGTCGTAACATTTGCATGCGATCTCCGTTTTGGGCGCTCGGTAGCCCGTTGGAAAGGTCTATCCGAGATTTACAACTTTCGAATGGGCCCAAATGAATGCCGGAGGCAGCCATTTGGTCCCCCAAATCGCCAAAAAATGTCGTTTAGGGCCTCAAAATGGCTCCGGAAGTTCAGGACCCGAAAAACTGCTAAAAATAGTAATTTACCAAAATTGCCAGAAGACTGTTTTGAGCCAGTTGGAAGAGGTGGGCCGCCACCGATATCCACCTGGATCAATCCTCCATCCTTAGGAAGCAATGGTCTCCATTGCGTTAAATCCCTTATCATATGTCGAGCTGTGTGTCGAGTTGAGCTCTTGGTGCGACATTTGCTGAAGTGGAAAGATTGCCTTACTTTGACATCTTCAGAGGGTTGTAATTGTTGTTGATGGATGCGCTGGAGCTATTCAACAGTTTTGGTTGTTGTGGTATCCTTGGTATGCACCAGTGTGGATGGTTTCTTTTTGGAGGGGCCCTTTGAATGCGTGGCCTTGCACTGTAGAGGTACCCGAATAGGCGATGCTGCACTAACTTTGTGTTTTTCTTGTTTCTGCTGAGTAGAAGGATAATCTGCAGAGGTTGTGGATGTCTCCGGGATCTGATGTTCACCTTTAGTGGCAACTACGAATAGGGAAAATTTCCCAGTGTGGGAGATTATCTTTCTTCCCTGCTCGTTTGGGGTAGGTGCAACTATCTCTGGTATCCGATAGAGTTGTCCTCCCAAAGTGACAATGACACTGCGAGGTCGTGATTCATATACAGCATGACGCTTCCACATATATGGTTGTCCTAAAAGAACATCACATACTTCAAGTGGGGCCACATCACACAATACCTCATCTTTGAAGGGCTTGATGCCATATGGTAGGCGACATTGGTGACTGACACGGATCCTTCGTCCTTGGCTTAGCCATCCAATGGTGTATGGTTGTGGGTGCGGTGTTATTGGTAGCTCCAATCTCTTGATGACTTCTTCTGAGATCAGGTTCTTCTGGCTGCCGCTGTCCACAACAAAGTGTAGGGGAATTCCCTTCACCCACATCTGTGAGTGGAAAAGGCGCTCCTCTGCCTCCGACTCTGCAGGTTCCTCTGGTTGAATCTGTGTGGTGGCAACAACGGCACTGGGTTCTGCATCAATGATCTGCTTCCCTTTTTGCGCGGCTGTGAAATTAGGTTCCGAGTCAGAATCGGAACTGGGATCTGATTCTGAAGCTTTGATCTCAGCCACCAATGACTGTTTTGAGCGACAATCATCAGTGTTGTGCCAGGGGCTCTTGTGGAACTCGCACCACTTCCCGGTGTCCTTCTTTGTCTTTTCTTTACCCTTCTTCGCCTGTGGTTGGGACTGGTTGTCCTTTTCCTGCCCCGTGCTCTGCGAGCCAGAGTTTCCCTTGCCCTGCTTCTGCGCAGGTCCGAACTCACGCTTGTTCTTTTGCTGAAATTTCTGCTCAATTTTGACAGCATATCGATAGGCGGATCTGAGTGAAGAGATTTCCAGGAAATCCATCTCTGTTCGGATGTACCGGTGTAGGCCACTGCGATATTTCAGTACCAGGTGCCGCTCGGAGTCCTTGATACCTAGCTTTGTGCGCAAGGTATGAAATTTGTTGGTGTACTCCGACACCGTTTGGTCCCTCTCTTGATGCAGAATGGTCCATTTTGTGTACTGGTCATCATAGTTTCCAACAGGGTAATATTGTTCCTTGACGGCATCTATAAAAGAGGCCCAAGTGGGATTGGAATATTCAAACAATCCAGACTCGTCTGACGAGTTTTGCTCACAATAAGTTTCCCACCAATTTTTGACATGGGGGACGGCCTTAAGGAGCGCAAAGATGATCTTTTCCCTGTCGGAAAATTTGTGGACAGAGAAATACCCTTCTAGTAGATTCAACCATTTATCTAGAGCATCGGCATCGATTTGGCTTTCAAATAAAGGGATATCAAAATTAACTTGTACCTTGAAGGGAGTCGTATCTCCGAAATGGCTGCTCGTTGAGGGTGCATTTGCCGCTGTTGGCATGCGTTGAAGGATTTGGGCGAAATTATCCATCATCTCGTTCCTCTGTCGCGCGAGGGCTTCCTCGAGCAACAACTTGATAGGATCTACTGCTCCGTCGTCTCTGTTTTCTTCCGCCATGGGAGGCCGTTTGGGGCGGCGAGAGTGGTCTTCCCCAAGTGAAACTAGTTCGAGACCCAACTCTCTATATCCTAACCTCGTCGGGGACATGCACCGAGAAACAATCAAATAGCAGACCGCTCTGATACCACTGATCCGGATTTATGTGGGAACGAAACAAAAGATAGCATATACAGAATCATATACAGAGATATATTGCAAATAACACAGTGATACAGTAAACACATATTCTATTAAATAGCGGAAATAGAACAGACTGTAAAATACAATAGCTGGAATGGTGGTAGCTATCTCTGAGAAGAGATGTGGCCGCTATGCTCATTCGTGCCAAGATGAATACAAAGAGAGGCCGAAAGGGCCTATTTATCATAAGCATGAGGGAAAGAATCCCAAACATCCAAAAAACCTAACCCTAGGAGATGAAGCGCCAAAAGTCATGTGGGCCCCGTTTGGGTAAGTTAGTACATCAACTTCCCGGGGTCGTAACTTTTGCATGCGATCTCCGTTTTGGGCGCTCGGTAGCCCGTTGGAAAGGTCTATCCGAGATTTACAACTTTCGAATGGGCCGAAATGTACGCCTTTGGCAACCATTTGGTCCCCCAAATCGCCAAAAAATGTCGTTTAGGGCCTCAAAATGGCTGCGGAAGTTCAGGACCCGAGAAACTGCTAAAAATAGTAATTTACCAAAATTGCCAGAAGACTGTTTTGAGCCAGTTGGAAGAGGTGGGCCGCCACCGATATCCACCTGGATCAATCCTCCATCCTTAGGAAGCAATGGTCTCCATTGCGTTAAATCCCTTATCATATGTCGAGCTGTGTGTCGAGTTGAGCTCTTGGTGCGACATTTGCTGAAGTGGAAAGATTGCCTTACTTTGACATCTTCAGAGGGTTGTAATTGTTGTTGATGGATGCGCTGGAGCGGTTCAACAGTTTTGGTTGTTGTGGTATCCTTGGTATGCACCAGTGTGGATGGTTTCTTTTTGGAGGGGCCCTTTGAATGCGTGGCCTTGCACTGTAGAGGTACCCGAATAGGCGATGCTGCACTAACTTTGTGTTTTTCTTGTTTCTGCTGAGTAGAAGGATAATCTGCAGAGGTTGTGGATGTCTCCGCGATCTGATGTTCACCTTTAGTGGCAACTACGAATAGGGAAAATTTCCCAGTGTGGGAGATTATCTTTCTTCCCTGCTCGTTTGGGGTAGGTGCAACTATCTCTGGTATCCGATAGAGTTGTCCTCCCAAAGTGACAATGACACTGCGAGGTCGTGATTCATATACAGCATGACGCTTCCACATATATGGTTGTCCTAAAAGAACATCACATACTTCAAGTGGGGCCACATCACACAATACCTCATCTTTGAAGGGCTTGATGCCATATGGTAGGCGACATTGGTGACTGACACGGATCCTTCGTCCTTGGCTTAGCCATCCAATGGTGTATGGTTGTGGGTGCGGTGTTATTGGTAGCTCCAATCTCTTGATGACTTCTTCTGAGATCAGGTTCTTCTGGCTGCCGCTGTCCACAACAAAGTGTAGGGGAATTCCCTTCACCCACATCTGTGAGTGGAAAAGGCGCTCCTCTGCCTCCGACTCTGCAGGTTCCTCTGGTTGAATCTGTGTGGTGGCAACAACGGCACTGGGTTCTGCATCAATGATCTGCTTCCCTTTTTGCGCGGCTGTGAAATTAGGTTCCGAGTCAGAATCGGAACTGGGATCTGATTCTGAAGCTTTGATCTCAGCCACCAATGACTGTTTTGAGCGACAATCATCAGTGTTGTGCCAGGGGCTCTTGTGGAACTCGCACCACTTCCCGGTGTCCTTCTTTGTCTTTTCTTTACCCTTCTTCGCCTGTGGTTGGGACTGGTTGTCCTTTTCCTGCCCCGTGCTCTGCGAGCCAGAGTTTCCCTTGCCCTGCTTCTGCGCAGGTCCGAAGTCACGCTTGTTCTTTTGCTGAAATTTCTGCTCAATTTTGACAGCATATCGATAGGCGGATCCGAGTGAAGAGATTTCCAGGAAATCCATCTCTGTTCGGATGTACCGGTGTAGGCCACTGCGATATTTCAGTACCAGGTGCCGCTCGGAGTCCTTGATACCTAGCTTTATGCGCAAGGTATGAAATTTGTTGGTGTACTCCGACACCGTTTGGTCCCTCTCTTGATGCAGAATGGTCCATTTTGTGTACTGGTCATCATAGTTTCCAACAGGGTAATATTGTTCCTTGACGGCATCTATAAAAGAGGCCCAAGTGGGATTGGAATATTCAAACAATCCAGACTCGTCTGACGAGTTTTGCTCACAATAAGTTTCCCACCAATTTTTGACATGGGGGACGGCCTTAAGGAGCGCAAAGATGATCTTTTCCCTGTCGGAAAATTTGTGGACAGAGAAATACCCTTCTAGTAGATTCAACCATTTATCTAGAGCATCGGCATCGATTTGGCCTTCAAATAAAGGGATATCAAAATTAACTTGTACCTTGAAGGGAGTCGTATCTCCGAAATGGCTGCTCGTTGAGGGTGCATTTGCCGCTGTTGGCATGCGTTGAAGGATTTGGGCGAAATTATCCATCATCTCGTTCCTCTGTCGCGCGAGGGCTTCCTCGAGCAACAACTTGATAGGATCTACTGCTCCGTCGTCTCTCTTTTCTTCCGCCATGGGAGGCCGTTTGGGGCGGCGAGAGTGGTCTTCCCCAAGTGAAACTAGTTCGAGACCCAACTCTCTATATCCTAACCTCGTCGGGGACATGCACCGAGAAACAATCAAAGAGCAGACCGCTCTGATACCACTGATCCGGATTTATGTGGGAACGAAACAAAAGATAGCATATACAGAATCATATACAGAGATATATTGCAAATAACACAGTGATTTCTATTAAATAGCGGAAATAGAACAGACTGTAAAATACAATAGCTGGAATGGTGGTAGCTATCTCTGAGAAGAGATGTGGCCGCTATGCTCATTCGTGCCAAGATGAATACAAAGAGAGGCCCAAAGAGCCTATTTATCATAAGCATGAGGGAAAGAATCCCAAACATCCAAAAAACCTAACCCTAGGAGATGAAGCGCCAAAAGTCATGTGGGCCCCGTTTGGGTAAGTTAGTACATCAACTTCCCGGGGTCGTAACATTTGCATGCGATCTCCGTTTTGGGCGCTCGGTAGCCCGTTGGAAAGGTCTATCCGAGATTTACAACTTTCGAATGGGCCCAAATGAATGCCGGAGGCAGCCATTTGGTCCCCCAAATCGCCAAAAAATGTCGTTTAGGGCCTCAAAATGGCTCCGGAAGTTCAGGACCCGAAAAACTGCTAAAAATAGTAATTTACCAAAATTGCCAGAAGACTGTTTTGAGCCAGTTGGAAGAGGTGGGCCGCCACCGATATCCACCTGGATCAATCCTCCATCCTTAGGAAGCAATGGTCTCCATTGCGTTAAATCCCTTATCATATGTCGAGCTGTGTGTCGAGTTGAGCTCTTGGTGCGACATTTGCTGAAGTGGAAAGATTGCCTTACTTTGACATCTTCAGAGGGTTGTAATTGTTGTTGATGGATGCGCTGGAGCGGTTCAACAGTTTTGGTTGTTGTGGTATCCTTGGTATGCACCAGTGTGGATGGTTTCTTTTTGGAGGGGCCCTTTGAATGCGTGGCCTTGCACTGTAGAGGTACCCGAATAGGCGATGCTGCACTAACTTTGTGTTTTTCTTGTTTCTGCTGAGTAGAAGGATAATCTGCAGAGGTTGTGGATGTCTCCGCGATCTGATGTTCACCTTTAGTGGCAACTACGAATAGGGAAAATTTCCCAGTGTGGGAGATTATCTTTCTTCCCTGCTCGTTTGGGGTAGGTGCAACTATCTCTGGTATCCGATAGAGTTGTCCTCCCAAAGTGACAATGACACTGCGAGGTCGTGATTCATATACAGCATGACGCTTCCACATATATGGTTGTCCTAAAAGAACATCACATACTTCAAGTGGGGCCACATCACACAATACCTCATCTTTGATGGGCTTGATGCCATATGGTAGGCGACATTGGTGACTGACACGGATCCTTCGTCCTTGGCTTAGCCATCCAATGGTGTATGGTTGTGGGTGCGGTGTTATTGGTAGCTCCAATCTCTTGATGACTTCTTCTGAGATCAGGTTCTTCTGGCTGCCGCTGTCCACAACAAAGTGTAGGGGAATTCCCTTCACCCACATCTGTGAGTGGAAAAGGCGCTCCTCTGCCTCCGACTCTGCAGGTTCCTCTGGTTGAATCTGTGTGGTGGCAACAACGGCACTGGGTTCTGCATCAATGATCTGCTTCCCTTTTTGCGCGGCTGTGAAATTAGGTTCCGAGTCAGAATCGGAACTGGGATCTGATTCTGAAGCTTTGATCTCAGCCACCAATGACTGTTTTGAGCGACAATCATCAGTGTTGTGCCAGGGGCTCTTGTGGAACTCGCACCACTTCCCGGTGTCCTTCTTTGTCTTTTCTCTACCCTTCTTCGCCTGTGGTTGGGACTGGTTGTCCTTTTCCTGCCCCGTGCTCTGCGAGCCAGAGTTTCCCTTGCCCTGCTTCTGCGCAGGTCCGAAGTCACGCTTGTTCTTTTGCTGAAATTTCTGCTCAATTTTGACAGCATATCGATAGGCGGATCCGAGTGAAGAGATTTCCAGGAAATCCATCTCTGTTCGGATGTACCGGTGTAGGCCACTGCGATATTTCAGTACCAGGTGCCGCTCGGAGTCCTTGATACCTAGCTTTGTGCGCAAGGTATGAAATTTGTTGGTGTACTCCGACACCGTTTGGTCCCTCTCTTGATGCAGAATGGTCCATTTTGTGTACTGGTCATCATAGTTTCCAACAGGGTAATATTGTTCCTTGACGGCATCTATAAAAGAGGCCCAAGTGGGATTGGAATATTCAAACAATCCAGACTCGTCTGACGAGTTTTGCTCACAATAAGTTTCCCACCAATTTTTGACATGGGGGACGGCCTTAAGGAGCGCAAAGATGATCTTTTCCCTGTCGGAAAATTTGTGGACAGAGAAATACCCTTCTAGTAGATTCAACCATTTATCTAGAGCATCGGCATCGATTTGGCCTTCAAATAAAGGGATATCAAAATTAACTTGTACCTTGAAGGGAGTCGTATCTCCGAAATGGCTGCTCGTTGAGGGTGCATTTGCCGCTGTTGGCATGCGTTGAAGGATTTGGGCGAAATTATCCATCATCTCGTTCCTCTGTCGCGCGAGGGCTTCCTCGAGCAACAACTTGATAGGATCTACTGCTCCGTCGTCTCTCTTTTCTTCCGCCATGGGAGGCCGTTTGGGGCGGCGAGAGTGGTCTTCCCCAAGTGAAACTAGTTCGAGACCCAACTCTCTATATCCTAACCTCGTCGGGGACATGCACCGAGAAACAATCAAAGAGCAGACCGCTCTGATACCACTGATCCGGATTTATGTGGGAACGAAACAAAAGATAGCATATACAGAATCATATACAGAGATATATTGCAAATAACACAGTGATACAGTAAACACATATTCTATTAAATAGCGGAAATAGAACAGACTGTAAAATACAATAGCTGGAATGGTGGTAGCTATCTCTGAGAAGAGATGTGGCCGCTATGCTCATTCGTGCCAAGATGAATACAAAGAGAGGCCGAAAGGGCCTATTTATCATAAGCATGAGGGAAAGAATCCCAAACATCCAAAAAACCTAACCCTAGGAGATGAAGCGCCAAAAGTCATGTGGGCCCCGTTTGGGTAAGTTAGTACATCAACTTCCCGGGGTCGTAACTTTTGCATGCGATCTCCGTTTTGGGCGCTCGGTAGCCCGTTGGAAAGGTCTATCCGAGATTTACAACTTTCCACTGGGCCCAAATGAATGCCGGAGGCAACCATTTGGTCCCCCAAATCGCCAAAAAATGTCGTTTAGGGCCTCAAAATGGCTCCGGAAGTTCAGGACCCGAAAAACTGCTAAAAATAGTAATTTACCAAAATTGCCAGAAGACTGTTTTGAGCCAGTTGGAAGAGGTGGGCCGCCACCGATATCCACCTGGATCATAAGAGGAAGGATTGGTCAACCCTTTCTCAAATATGGTATTTAGTAAACCCACCTTCTAGATGAAAGATTGGTTGGCAGTTCCTCAAATACATTAGTCAAGAAACTTATCAACTATATGAAGTATCAATTGAACTTCCTCGAAAATAGTACCATGAAATGTATCATCTAAAGGAATGATTGACCAACCCTTTCTCAAATTTCATATCTAGTAAATACCTTATCTAGAGGAAGGATCAGTTGAGACTTCCTCAATTACGGTACCTATAAGCTAGACGAATGATCAAATGAATCTTACTCAAGTATAGTACCTTGGAAGGATTGGTTGACCATTAATTGTGTACCTCGATTCAAGCATCATTTGAAATAAGGATCAATTGATCCTTCCTAAAATGCGGACCTTGGGTCAAGCATAACTTGGAAGAAGGATCAATAGACCATTCCTCAAATATGACATCTAGGAAATCTATCAGCTAGAGGAAATATCAGTCGACCATTCCTAAAATATGGTAGACAAGAAACCTATCAACTAGAGGAAAGATCGTTCGACTCTTCCTTAAATATGATAGCCATGAATTTTATCATCTAGAAGAAGGATCGATTGACCCTTATTCAATTGTGGAATTCGGTTCAAGATTCGTCTAGAGGAAGGATCGATTGATCCTTCTTCAAATGTGGGCCTCATGAAAAGCATCATGTAGGTGAAATATTGATCAACCCTTCCTCAAATGTGGATGACTCAAGCATCATCTAAAGGAAGGATCAATCTATTATTTTTCAAATGTGAACCTCAAGTCAAGCATCATTTAGAGGAAGGATTAGTTGATCTGTACTCAAATATGTTACCCAATAAGGTATCATCTAGATGAAGGATTTGACAAACCTTCCTAAAGTATGGTACTTAGGAAACATATCATTTAGAGGAAGGATAATTTGACCATCCCTCAAATATTGTACCCAGTAAATCATCATCTAGAGGAAGGATCTATCAACTCTTCCTCAAATATCGTAGGAAAGAAACCTAATGGCAAGAGGAAGGATTAGTTGACCCTTTCTCAAATATAGTTTCCAATAAACCTACCTTCTAGACAAAGGATTGGTTGATCGTTCCTCAAATACAGTAGCCATGAAACTTATCAACTAGATGACCAATCAGTCTATCTCACTAGGAAATAATATCATAAAATGTATCATATTGAGGAATGATTGATAGACCTTCCTCAAATGCTGTATCCAATAAATTCCTTGGATAGAGGAAGGATCTATCGACACTTCCTCAAATACAGTACCTAATAATTTATCAGCTAGACAAATAATTGGACGAACCTTCCTCAAGTATGGTACCTAGGAATCCCTTCCTCAAATGTGGACCTTGAGTCAAGCATCATATAGAGGAAGGATTAGTTGACCCTTCCTCAAATGTGGAATTTAGGTCAAGCATTATCTCGAAGAAGGATCGATCGATCCTTACTCGGGTCAAGCATAATTTGGAAGAAGTATTAGCTAACCCTTCCTTAAATACAGTAGCCAAGAAACCTATCATATAGAGGAAATATCGATGGACCCTTCTTGAAATATGGTAGACAAGAAAATTATCAGCTAGAGGAAATATCGGTTGACTCTTCCTAAAATATGGAATTCAAGAATTGTTTCATATAGATCAAGGATCAACCGACCCTTCCTCAATCAAGAGCTTCGGGTCAAGATTCATCTAAAGGAAGGATTAGTAAACCCTTCCTCAAATTTGGGCCTTGAGACAAGCATAATGTAGATGAAGGATAAATCAACCCTTCCTCCAATGTGGATGAGTCAAGCATAATCTAGAGGGGGGATCAATCGATCCTTCCTCAAATGTGGACCTTAGATCAAGCATCATTTGGAGGAAGGATCTCCCAGACCATCCTCAAATATGGTATCCAGGAAACCTATATTCTAAATGAAGGATTAACCGAGCCTTCTTGAAATATGGTAGCACTAAAATGTATCACCTAGAGGAAGGATCGGTCGACTCTTTCGTGTAAATTTTAATTAATCCAGAGATCAGTACTCCCTCTTAATATTCCTAATATCTCAAGCGGTTTGAGTCTCGTATGTCAGTAAATACTCATAAAAACATAAACTCAACAACTAGATCTCTTTACAACTTTAACACACATGCAATCACACAAAGAACACTTCATATACCCTGGAAACCCCAATCGGGGAAAACCAACAATCCTGTGGGGCTATCTTCTCTCTTGATCCCAGATCATATATATAAATGAACAAATACAATACAGTGTTACCTCAAAAGTAACTCAATCCTTGAATGGGTCAAACCCTAGATCTGCATGCATTAGCTAATGCATGCACTGGGAGAATGTTCCCTAACTGTCAAAATGGATCCAAGAATCTCTGCAGGTGCCCCTGACTGTACTGCCTCTCTCTATCACATTGCTCTGATCTACTCTGCAAGAAAAGACAACCAACTTCTCAACTGAAGAAATGTTCCCTCCTATGCATGGATAAATGTGCCCCCCCTCCGGATTTCAGATGCTCGTACTATGCCGGATCTCAACAAATATGAGCTCTGATCGTCACTAACCTTCCTCGAATGTTGAGGCAAGGCTATCCTAAACGTCTCAGACTCTGAATCAGTCGATTAGAATCTGAATGAGTTCCTCTCTCCTCAGGTAATGTGCCCTCCTCCTCTGTGGAACACATCCTCCTCAAACTCAACAGAAACCACCACAGTGAACTATCTCAGTCCATAGAACTGAGTTCCAAATGCCTCTAGATATAATGGTCATTGATCCATCTCAGATCTAACCACCCTAGCTCCTGCAACAGCTCCTCTCTCTCTCATAAAGTCTCCCTAATGTGCCCTCCTCACTCCTGATTTATCACTCTCTGAGAAGTCAACTGAGCAACCTCATCCGTGGACCCCCTTCCTCTATAAATAATATCATTGATGAATTAGGTTTACCAAAAACCTAATATTGATGCATGCAAAAAGTCACTTTTGCATGCATCCTATGATCGCCGATAGGTCATGCAAAACTCATGCATGTAAAGGTCAAAACACCCCAGAAGTTCCGCATGCAGCCACCAATGGAATCATGCCACTAAGTAGAGTGCATCTCACCCTCTACTCCATACTGATTCCTATACAATTGATGTACCTCCATGTAAGGAATCTGAACCATGGAGGACATCCCGAGATACCATAGAATCTAACACTCCCTCTTAAAGTGGAATGTCCTACCATTGATGCCTGGATCCAACAAGTCCTCTGTTGCTGACAATGAACCAATTGTCCTGCATGTCGCTTCTACCCTCTGACCTGAAGTTCCCTCATCTAGCTCCATCAAAGAAGCCCCCTGATCTGCCACTGACTATGTCACTGTACTATGATTCAGAATCCCTCTGAATCTATGTTGTAACCAGTCCCGAAGACTGGTTTCAAGTGGATCCACTAGTATGTAAGTGGAATCCCTCTATCTCTGAGCTTACTTAGTTCTATCCTGATCTAAGTCTATCTCTACCATCTCATACCAACTCAGCCTCTGACCGGTGCTAGTATGAGCATCATACTCATCCATTTGTTATGACTCCAATGGCTCAATCCACTGAGTCTCATCATCGTCATCATGAGCATCTCGCTCATCCATCTCATAACTAGAGTCACTGCTCTGACCCTCATCATCATGGTGAGCATCGCGCTCACCCATATGTTGACTGGACTCACACCTCCTACCATCATATATGTTGCGAGCATCTCACTCATTCTCCTCATCTGACTCAGAAGAGGATGCACTCAGCCAAACTGGTGTGCCAGAAGTGGGTTGTCCCCAAACCAAGTATTTACTGTCGATCCTGTGACCCACCAAGACTAGGTCTAATCCTCTAGGATAGGTGAAAATCATGTCCCGTTGGAACACAACTAAGTAACCAGCAGCTCCCAAAACTGTCACTGAGAGAATCCTCCCTCTCAGTCTTGGAACGAACATAGTTCCTGATACCTTGAGGAGCTCTCCAAGTTCAAGTAGAAATATCACTCTACCCACTCTAGTGACCAATTAATTTGTCCCCTGCACATCCCGAAACATCTTCCTGGGTGTGTGCTCTAGGATGAGGAATGCATCTCTCATCCCTGTCATGTGACTGTTGTGCATGTAGTCAACCCTCCATATCTGATCAACCTGATCCTCTGGCTGACTACTGTCAGTCCCTGATTGATATGAGGTTAATGAGAACTCCCTCTCAAACCAAGAGGTAAACTCATCAACCTCCTCTGTTGTTGCTATCTTCCCATCCTCTGCCCGCTTCCCTTTATTCTTATGCGGACATTGTCTCGCATAGTGTCCATAATCGTTGCAGGCAAAGAACTTGATCTTTCTTAGATGCTTCTTTTGTTTGAACCTCTGTTTCCCCTTTGCAACAAGTGCTACATCCTCCTCTGAAATGGCTGAAGCTGATCCCTGAATATATCCTCTGTAGATCTCCTCTTGGGTCAATTCATCCCACATACGATCCCACTTGGGAAGGTTCTCTCTTGCAATAATGGACTGGACAAATACTGCCATGGCACGGTCACGTCATTTAGGATTGTATCACCAACTAGTTGTCCTCAACCTTCTCACCCACAGCTCCTAACTCATCCCTCACCTGAGTGATCTTGGTGAGGTATGTGGACATGCTCTCATCCTTTCCCATCTTGATGCTTCTCAGTCTCTCTCTAAGAACCATCTTCATGTTGGCATTGGAACTCTAGTGCAAACTAGTCAATGCATCCCACATCTCATAAACATTTTCTTTGGTCAAGACATGTGGAATGACATGATCCTTGATCGCATCAAGAAGGATCCTCTGAGATTTCACATTCCTTTTTTCATACGCTGCTTTAGCAGTAGCAGAACTGTGACTAGATTTGCAACTGTACTGTTCACAATATCCCACAGTTCACACTCTTTCAGCAAGAGTACATTTTGTTCCCTCCATGCACTGTAGTTGGAGGCACCATCCAACCAATCATCCACTCTCAAGCTAGTGGCCATACTCTCTGTACTGAAATACTGTAACCCAAAGTGAAACAAGACTCACTCATGATCACAGATCCGGTAGATCTATCTCATATCTAGTCATTGAACTCACATATCTGATAGATCTGACCTATCAACCTCAGATCTGAGCTCTTCTCCTCAGATTTGGTAGATATGGTCTCTATTGTCACTGATCTTTGTGTGATTTCCATTCCTGACCCTTACCAGGGCTTTGATACCATGTAAATTTTAATTAATCCAGATATCACTACACCCTCTGGATAGCTTTGAGATCTCAAGTGGATTGAGTCTCGTATGTCAGTAAATAATAATAATAACATAAACTCAACAACTAGATCTCTTTACAACTTTAACACACATGCAATCACACAAAGAACACTGCATATACCCTGGAAACCCCAACCGAGGAAAACCAACAATCTTGTGGGGCTATATTCTCTCTTGAGCCCAGAGCATATATATAAATGAACAAATACAATACAATGTTACTGTTATCACACCATAGTAGAAGGGCTACTATTCTTGTACAGCAGATATCTGCACATTCCAGAGCTTCCATTTTTCCAGAGCATGGCTATATATATTGGATCACTCATGATCAGAGCAGTACATTATTCAGATTTTATGACCTTGTGTCAAGGCTGAGCCTTGAGAGTTCAGATTTGATGACTGATGTGACCACTTATCCCATTACAGTTTCAGTTCAGTGCCTATAGATATATTTCAGCAGTGTTTCAGATAATGATGATGATGATTATTATGATGATGTTGTATGATCTATGGATATGTTCTCACTGACTGTGGATTATTATCTTGTTGATTTAGTCATGATCATGGCATGTGCTTGGTATATTATTCCTGATGTGGCAAACTATTTAAAATGAACTGTAAATCATAAAATGGACAATTGCTTGCACTTTTAGGTCATTTAACAAAACTTACTGGTATTTCACCTTACATAGACATGGTCTTTCCCCGACACCAGTTGTCTGCTAGTGTAGGCTCCATATTCACTTGTCTCCATCCATACATGACCTTCCTGTTTGACTTTAAACCCTGACATGTCTCATTTGACTTTCTGATACTGAGGACTTCCCCATTTTTCTACCTCTGTGTTTGGACCGCATCCCTGTTTATTCAGTGTCTCGGCTCTGAGTTGGTGACAGAACTTGCCTTTGGTGAGTTGGATTGTAGGCCTAAATCATTCTGGTCGGTTGTCCCGATGTTTGGCATTGGCTCGAACTCCCCCTAGTCACTTGAGATGTTGTTGGCTAAAACTGAAAGCTCATGTTCTACCTGTGGAAACTAAATAAATTCGCCCATGGAAACAAAAAAAGGGCAAGAGCAATGAAAAGCTAAAAATACTCCTCGAAGAGTATAAGAAAGGTCCAAAAAGAAATGGTTCTTAAAAGCTATATCTAAACAATTGCTGACCTTGAAAATATATGAAAAACATGCCCTGGATGCAAGCTGCAACTAGTTGTTCTTCTCAGCACATCTGAAATCCGAAGGGTTATGTAGGTCAAAAAGGCCATGGAAATAAAATTGAATGATCCTAATGAACCTGGATCAACTTGATGTAGACATGATGCCTAAGTTGAATAAGCACTCTCTAAACAACTTATCCATTTGTGAGGCACAGCCATTCCCCGTGTTCTTTTGTCCAGCACAGAGTTTGTAGCTTCCCCCTTCTCCCAGTCCAAAGTATTTTTGAGTTAAGTTAGACAAGTCTAACCCTTGGCCCAACCTTGCTCCTAGCCTTCATCCTTCACTAGCAGTTTGACCATGTCCAATGGGTGAGTTTGTCATTTGAACTATTGTGCAAGTAATTTTATATAACCACTGAATATGTTAACTTGATTAATGCCACTGAATGGAATTTATACTTTGAGCTTAGCTGTGGGAATGATTAGAGAAACATTGTCTTAGTCTACT
Organism: Larix kaempferi; assembly: GCA_027924585.1. Classification (NCBI taxonomy): domain Eukaryota; kingdom Viridiplantae; phylum Streptophyta; class Pinopsida; order Pinales; family Pinaceae; genus Larix; species Larix kaempferi. Next base: position 6,788,081 of record BSBM01000541.1, on the reverse strand, counting down.
GATGTGATTTATCCTTGATTATATATTCTTGGGATCCGTGATGATGTGGACCATGTATGGATGATTATTGATGATGATTTATGGTCCCACATGTTTGATGATGATATCATATGATGGACATATGATGCAGATGATGTTTGATTCAGTTCAGCAGGTTTATTATTATTTCAGATCAGCAGATTATACATTGTCCATATATGGTGGACCCTACAGCTGGCCCATTAGGGCAACCCATGATGTATGAGTACTCATTCCTAGTGGATTTAGGTCTTCTGGATCCATTGAGACACTTAGCTTTCAGTTCCGGGCACTTCTGACAGTGATTGATGCAGTTTTACACTTGTTGACCAGATTTGGGGCTGATTTCCCAGCCTGAGCAGCAGGGGCCCCGAGAGGCCAGTTCACCTAGGGCGCTGATGATGGAGGGGGTGGTCCAGCCACTTGTTATTACCATTTACCCCCCCTCCCGGAGAGCCTGGTGGGCTCAGATGGACAGCGCTAGCACCCTAGGAGGCAGTTTTGGCACTTTCACAGTTCCCGAGGCAGTTAAAAAATGGGATAAAGTGGTCACTGAGGAAATCGATTTGGGCAATTGAGGCAAGGTTTTGGCATTTGGTTTTCACAGAGGTCTTCCAGGGTGGCATCACTACCTTCCAGCCAGTTTTCACCATGTGGGTATGCCCGGATTGATCACAGGAGGACATTTACTGCTTGACTGTCATGGATTCTGAGGACAGTTTTGGTCATTTTTATTATATTGGACATATTTTATTATTTTTATTGTGCCTTGGGGATGAGCTAGTAAGGATTAAAACCTCCTAGCCCCACCATGAGCTTATATTGTTATGTCCTAGTCACCATGAGGTGGATTTTGATGCTTATATTTTCTCTTGTGGATGACGTCACCCCTCATTGTACCTTTTTAGTGGGGGTGCTATCATTATATGGGTGATCCATGTGATATATGGTTATGATTTATTGTTAGCCGTTGATTAGATCTTGAGATCTTTTAATCTTAGCCACTCATGTAAAAAGTGGTTATGATTGTACTCTCTCCCCATCCTATTTAAGGAGGGAGCTTCTCATTGTAAAATTCATCTAGAGATTTTTGGCTCTTGGCTCTTGGAATAAAATTTCTATCTTTTGGAGTACATGCTTGGATTGGAGTGGATGTTGGTTGTTTCGATTGTAAATGCTATTGTCCATTGCACTGGAGGATCTATTGTAGCTATCTTGCATATTTGCCATACTTTATTTGCAGGTTGAGAGGGCGACTTTGACAAGTGCGAATTGGTGGGGAGGCTTGCCCTTCAAGCTTGGAAGAAGTTGTTTTGGGTTTGACAGGGAGTAGTTTTGCCTTTGTGTCAACTATTCTATGTTTTTCTCTCTCTTGCTTGTATCTACCTTCAATTTGTTAAACTGATTGATGCTTTGCTCCTTGGCTTGACAGGTTAGAAGGAATTGCATGTGGCTTGGAAAAATCGATTTGGCAAGAGGGCTTCAACAATTCTCCATTTGATCTTTGGCAAAGTAATCCTCGTCTCAACTAGCATTCATCTCTTCATCCAGGTATGTTCCAAGAGGTATGATCTTCTCTTCCTTGAATCTTCCATAATTTCTAGATCATAAAAACCCTAATCAAATTAAAACCCTTGTTTTTGGTATTTTTCAGATCTACTTAGATCTAGCCTTGCAATTGAAAAGATATCAAAAACCCACCTCTATAGGATCCACCCCTAGTTGGATCTATAGTTTGGTGGTGATTGGCTAAAAATTGACACACTTTTCAATGTAAAAAGCCCTCTTGAACCTAAATCGATTTTCCTAAGAGAAGCTTGTTGGGTTAGATCTAGCACATGGGTAGGTGAGATCCCACTTGATTTGCATTCTAGACATTTGATAACCTAAACCCATATCTTTACTTTGGTGAAAACTACCTTGTGGACATCTCTCCATGTTTTAAGGGGTTGAAACCCCCTTTTGATCTTCTTGGTACCTTAAAACTTAGATCTACTAAGATCTAGCCATTGGATTCACTTGAAATTTTGAAGATACATAGATCGGGGTACTAGCCACTTGGATCTACAGTTTGGTGGCCATTGGACTTGATTTGGTCCACCAAACCCATCTTTTGCCCTTCCTTGAGCAAGTCGCACCCCCTTGAAGTTTTGAGTTGGTCCACTTCTAGGAAGTGGGTGTTTGAGATTTTCATGGATTTGGAATGCCCATGCCTTGAAACCTAGGTCTATACTGTCCTTTCGTCAAGATCCGCCTTGGGGATTGCATTCCTTGTTTTAAGGGATTGTGGTCCACTTTTGGTCATCTTTTAAAAACCTAGATCTAGTAAGATCCAACCATTGGATCTCATCCAATCCACTTGACTTGGCTTCTAGGTGTCCCGATCTACAATTTGACATACTTTTTGACCCCATTATCCCATCCAATAAAGCACTAGTCCTTCTCTAAGCAAGGCGCACTCCTTGGGATTAGTGTCAAACCCTAGATCTAGTACATGGGTAACCCTAGAACCAACTCCAACTTATAGATCTAGCCTAGATCTAACCTATAGTACCATCCTCACACCTAACTTCACCTTGTGGGTCCATCTAGAACCATTTCACACTTCCCAAGAAACTAGACCCACTTGTGCAAACACATGGTACTATACCTAGTAATCATACCCCATTATGTGGCCTAAACCATACATAGGTTGAAACACTAACTATCCATTACACCACCATCAACCATTCCTTAACTCTTAGGTCCACTTAGCCTTGCATTGGTTTCTGTAACTCATCATTTACCTGTCCTTAGAAACCTTTGTTTGGGTCCAATCAACTGTGATTGGGGTATAGGGTCTCCCCCTTGGTCTAGCTATACCTTGACCTAAAGCGAAGAGTGCCTCGGTTGACGTGACTCCCAACTGCATTGGGAACCGTGGCATCTCTTGGATCACCTCTTTAGTTGCCTAACTCCTCTACCATCCCGGATGGGATATCTCTAGGGGCAACTACAAGTTGTGTGATAACAGTTACCTTAGAAGTAACTCAATCCCTGAATAGGTCAAAGCCTAGATCCGCGTGCATCAGTTGATGCATGCACCAGGAGAATGTGCCCTAATTGTTAAACTGGATATGAGAATCTCTGCAGGTGCCCCTAACTGTACTGCCTCTTTCTATCACACTGCTCTGATCTTCTCTACAACAGAAGAAAACCATCTTCTCAACTGAATAAATGCACCATCCAATGCATGGAGAAATTATCCCTCCCCTCTATATGTTTGATGCTCGTACTGTGTCGGATCTCAAAAAATCTGAGCTCTGATCGTCACTAACCTTCCTCGAATGCTGAGACAAGGCTATCTTGAATGTCTCAGACTTTGAATCGGTCAATCGAACTCTGAATGAGCTCCTCTCTCCTTAGGTAATGTGCCCTCCTCCTCTATGGAACATGTCGTCCTCAAAATCATCAGAAACCACCTTAGTGAACTATCTCAATCCACAGAACTGAGTGCCAAGTGCCTCTAGAGCTAATGGTCACTGATCCAGCTCAGATTTGACCACCCTAGTTCCTGCAGCAACTCCTCTCTCTCTCAGAAAGTTTCCCTGCATGCACTAATGTTCCCTCCTCACTCTTGAGCTATCACTCTCTGATAAGTCAACTGAGCAACATCATTTGGGGACCCCCTGCCTCTATAAATAATCTCATTGATGAATTGGGTTTACCAAAAACCTAATCTTGGTGCATGCAAAAAGTCACTTTTGCATGCATCCTATGATCGCTGATAGGTCATGCAAAACTCATGCATGCAAAGGTCAAAACACCGTGTAAGGTTCGCATGCATCCACCAATGGACTCATGCCACTGAGTAGAGTGTATCTCTACTCATTATTGATGCCTATACAACTGATGTACCTCCATGTAAGGCATCTGAACCATGGAGGACATCCTGAGATACCATAGAATCTAACATTTCGTAGATATGGTATACATGAAACTTATCAGCTAGAGGAAGGATCAACCAAACCTTTTCCTAAAATACGATAACTAGGAAATGTATCACTTAGAAGAAGGATCGACCAACCCTCCCTTAAATATCGTTCCTGAAAAATGTATTGAGATAAAATACTAGATTATGTTAATACACAACAATAGAGAATATCAACTTGAATAAGAGAATAGCATAAATTGATCCAACTTTAAACCCTAAGCCTTTTTCTACACAACCATTAACTATTAAAGCACCAAAGAAACATTTAGAAGACACTCCTAGGAAAATTGACAAAAGATGAGAAAGGCTTAAGAATTGTTGCAAGGGATCAAAAAGACAATTGCAAGTAATATTGAATATAGAGTAAAGTGTTGCCTAAGTTATGGGAATTGGCAAATAAATATTCTTATCTTCAATCAAGGATTATGTCTAATTGAATATTTAGGATTTCTATAAGAACTAGGTCTAAGTGAATCTTTAGGATTTCTATAAGAATTCCAAAAGAAGAAAAGAAAACAAACTTATTTTCTAATAATTTACAAATTCCAAAAGAAGAAAAGAAAATAGATTCATTTTCCAAAAATATACGAGTGTTATTTAGTACAAATTTTTTGAAAGGAACATGATACAAATGTCAAGCTCAGAAAAAACATTGGAATCCTATTCCACAATATCACAATTTGAAATCATTGTGATCTCTTTTAGAATCACCTTTAGGTTATCATAATCACTAAAATATAAATATTTCAAACTTTTAAGATTTATTTTTTGTGAGGGAAATGATTTTAGCTTGACACAATGACTAATGTTCAAAAATTGAAGGAAAGAAGAATTACTTATAGAATGCGTTGTAGATCCGTACTAGCTATTTAGGATAGAATATACACTCCAGAATAGGTAAATACTAGCTTCTCAAAGTGACTCACAAACTAGCATCAAACTGAATTTAATTCTATTTATCATCTAGAAACCCTTTACTTCCTTAGAGAAACCACTTGCTTTATTATGGTTTGTCGTAAACCATTATTCACATTAGATCTGCAAATGGAAGGTTATGATCCCTCATAGTGGAATACAAAGAACTAGTTAGGCACCTTTTTATTCATGACAAAACACAGTGATATTTATGTTTGCAATTTTTTGAACTCAAAAATTTTGTAACAATCAGCACATATTCTCCATAGGTCAATTAGAGGGATTACTTTAGAGAATTATATGACATATTGAAAAATGTACTTAATACCTTATTACTCTAGCACAAGTAAACATTTGATCATTCATATATTGAAAAACCAAGGACTAATATCAAGAATAGAGTAAAATATCAAGCATGTTGTAATTTAAAGCAAGTAGTAGGTTGCATCGAGGGATAACAATACCAAGCATTTGTGGGAATTAACTGATTGATATTGATACCATCAATTGTTTACTGCAATGGAGCATAATCCAGGTGCCGAGGTGACAAGTACCACTGGTTCAGAGTGGAATTCAAGTTGAGAATGAAAAAATTGCAAGGAAAGCAAGATGGGTTGAAAGTAGGGGAAAACCATGTGCATCCATTGTCGGCCTCCATCGCATACCTATGCCATCTATTATCAGCCCCCATCGCATGCCTAATGCCATCTATATGTCGGTATGTGAAACAATGGGCATGCATCCGTTGAATGGAGAGGAATGACATCAGCGAGGAAAAAGGAGGGGTGACAGGACTGGATGTGGGGCCAAAGACAACAGGTAGACTGATCATTAAGGACTTTGCAATTGGGATAAGCTTAATGGAAAAAATCTATTAGATAGTCTTTTATTAAAACATAAGTAGACAAACAACTTCTTCAATTGGATATGCACTCACGCAGGTTCTTTGAACTATTTTGGCATTCATTCCGAGGATGGATTCAAAACTTTACTTTTTCTATTCAAAACGTGTATAGGCACCCTTACTTGTGGTTTTCTATGGGCAAGGGTTAAATTGGATGGGAATCCCTATCCATTAAGTAAATTATTTAGGAAAATTCATTTCATTGAATTTTGATATTTATTTTTTGTTGTTAATTGAGTAAATTTTGTTGTGAATACAACAATAGCAAACTTAAAACCATATCATTCAAGAAAATTGTTTAAAACCCAAAACCAATATCAAAATTAAGAATAAAAACAAACATACAACATCTCCATGCAATGGCATGCAAATAATCCAACAACATGTCAAAATGTGAGTCCGCATTTGTATTTATATCTTCACTTATTTCCCTCCCACTCCCACTTGTAGGACACATTGAATTTTGTTGATGCAACATAACTGGTACTGGAAAAACAATGGGAAATCATGTTGGGATATAGGTGGGAAGATGTTTTAACTAAATCCTACAATTGGGTTGGGAAAGTTCATAAGAAATTCTTTAGTAGAGAATGTATGTAAAATACCTTAAATATTGTTTATTGGAATGAGGTAGTTCAGAAGTAATTACGAAGTGGAGATAGACATTGTGAAGGGACATCTTTTTCTCGCTCTTTTGGTAAGCATGGTGGTCTATGATGCAAAATTAAGCACACCTCTTGTCCCTGACAAACATTGAAATGTTCAATTCGTTGGTCAAGCCTCAAGATGGGTTGATTCTGGTCACAACTTTCCTTGGCTCTCCAGATCTATGTGTGTGCTAGCTGCAGGAGGGACTTTGTAATTGATTTGAAATGAAAATATAGCACATGCTTGCCACATAGTGATGATGTGTTTTAATATTCTATTCTTCAATATATATATATATATATATATAAGTTTTCAAATTCCCTCTTAAATTAATAGTTTGAAAATTAAATAAATGTTTTTTTGTAAGCTAGTACCCATGGGGATTTGAACTTGGACCTTCCATTTACAACTTCTCATCTCATTTATTTATTACCAATTTCTCTACCCCCCATGGGTGAAAATTAAATAAATGTTAATAGTAATGTGTAGATTTTAAAATTAACAATATACGATAATTAAATGTAAAAACATGTAAATACCTATCAAATTTAACCTCTACTAGTGCGGTCACTTAATTTTAATTTACTTTTTGTGTCTGACCTTCATAGATAGATATGCAAAAACTACATAGGGATTATCCATGGGGATAGAAAAACCCCAACCCTAAAGTGATAAGAGAATGGTGATAGTGGATAAATTTTTGAGTAATCTCATTGATGTCAAAGACTTGATAGTTTGCAGGGAAATTTAGAGGAACTAACAGCCCTAGCTTATTATGTCCATAATGATGAAATTTTTTATTTCACAATTTTGATCTTAAATAGCAACTTATTTTCTTGAAAGCATCATTGATAGGTTTTGTGAGCACTTTATATCTTTGTGGCTTTCCTTCCCCATTAAGCTTCACCTTTGAATGAAGTCAAAGATGGTGGAGATACAAAAGAGGGTTCCTTGTTTATAAATTGTGATGGAAATGTTTGGCATATATCGAAGCAAAGTTAATTTAATCAATGATTCAATGCTTGTTAGGGTTCTTGCTGTTGTTGATCATGAACAAATATTTACATCAAAACCAAAACCAAAGTCTTTGATGAAAATCATTTTTTTATGTAATTTGTTTTCAAACATAACACAAAAATAGGTCTTAAGAAATATATCATTTCACCATTGTCTCATTTTTACTTCAAAATCAATGTCTTTGATGAAAGATCATTTTTGTATGTAGTTTGTTTTCAAACATAACAAAAAAATGGGCCTTGAGAAATATCATAATTCACCATTGTCTCATTTTTGTTCAATCTTTCATTTGACCAATTTTGAAGACTTTGTCCTAGCATAAATCAACATAAAATTAATTGGATAAGTAAATTCTTTTGAAGTCAAAATGTCCTCAGTTAAACATCGCGTGTATGTAGTAATATAAAACACAAATTATCTATCTAAACTTGTACTTGGTCCAACTATGTATTTACTAGAAAAACTCAACAAGGTTGAAACCATACTTATAGTACACAACCACAATTGTTGACACAGTTCTGTCAAGAAGGGTTCACTTCGCACTGTCGTCAACAAACACCAACCAAACACCCTTAAGCACCGGCCCATAAAGGTTTTACCCTTTCCAGCAACACCCTCGAAGCGAGTGAAGTATCAGCCGAGATGGTTAAGGGGGCTGCAGGAACCAGGTTTCCGCAGTGGGGAAAGGACATGCACCTATTCGAACTCTATTGCTACAGAAACCATAGATTTACCTTCGCAACATGCTTTATATATTCATCATCCACATATTCACTATGTAATCAACATTCATAGTAGCAGGTTAAAACTGGCGATCGCATCAATCAGAAATTACAAAATAACAACATTCAAGTATGACACAATATTCATCATTCAACATAAACAGAGATAAAAGAGACATATCCAAATATCTTCATGCATTAACTCATCAAAAACATGCGAGATAACCTTCGCAGGGACAGTTCAAAACACCTTATCGCAGATCCATACAAACTTGTCGGAAATAGGGCAAAACATCACACAAGTCATTCACTCGGTTATTGATCAACTTGTGCTATCATGCTAGGATTCCCTTAGGCTTACATTCATAGTCCTATTTATAGCCAACTATGGCGGTTACAAAATGGTACAAATGACCCTTTCTAACTAACTAAACTAATCTTGCGCTTCTATCGGCTCCTTGTTATCTGCGAATGGTCCTTTCTTTCGTGGATGGTCCTTCTTTGCTACTGTCGACTTCTGCACTTCATGTGGTATAACCTTGTGCCAACAACCCCCCAACAAAAACTTGTGGCTCTCCCTCGATCCACCTCAACTAGATTTGCTATAATTGTTCTCGTCCTTCGCTTTTCTATACTTCTGAGGATGTTCTTTTTGTCTATGGCTCATTGTCATGTACTTATTGAACTCATCCTCTAGTGTCTTGGAACCTACATCATCTATTCCTTCGTGGTCGTCTGTTACCTTTGACCCTGTCTTATGATTGGACATAAGTTTCTTGACAGCACCAACTTGTGGAATGGGAATAGCGGTCCGGCACATCTTTTTCACACATTTGATCATCCTTTGTTTGTGTCGGCATGCCTTTGTTATTGGTACTTCTGCAGTCGAAGGGACCGCTACTCTTCTAACACTTGAAACTTGCTTAGACATCTCGAGTAAGACCTCATATTTTTTTTCCTGATACCTGGTGCCTCTGCATCTGCTGGTTGCTTATGAATACTTTCCGTGCTTTCCCTTAGTGCACCTTGGGTGTTTTCGTTGGAAACGAAATGGACCATTGCAACTCTCTCACTTCCTTTTTCCACAACTTCCTTGGAATTTATTATTCGACTTACTAACTCTTTTCATCTGACTTACTAACTCTGAATCTCTTCATCCTTTTCCTGTATTTATGCTTGTTGCTTGTGTCCTTGATGCCTGATTATCGAGTCATTCCTGAAATATTTCCCATAACCATCAGATTTTGTCCTCAAGTGTGTCATCATACACCTCCGTCATCTTCTAGTGATGCGTAGCCATAGTAATCATGCTCTTATTTGAATCCCGCATGCTAAACGTGCTAAGCATCGACGAGCAACCTATATGGCCATGTCTCCCACTTTTGTCATAATTGCTTCTTGTTCTTTTTTTCGACCTGTTTCTCAACTTCTATGTGCCTGATCATGGTGTTAGGGTTTCAATCGATTCCCATTTACTATATTGGTCAATAATGACCCATCTAATCTTTGTAACTGCAGTGCTCCTCCATCAGTAACAAAATTTATGACATAAGGACCCAACAAATGCATTTGCATCTTACCTGGATTCTTTGCAAACTTACTGTCGTATAGTAGGACCATATTGCCCCACTTTAAATGCTTTGTTTTAACATGGCGGTCGTGCCAATCCTTCTGTCGATATTTTTCTACCTTCTGATGGAATCCTGCAACGAATCGCTCCTCATCAAGTTGTACCAACTGTGCCAATCGTTCTTCAATAGCTCCATCGTCGCTCATATCTGTATCTGCTGCGATGCATAGACTTGGGACGATATATTCCATTGGAATTACTGCTTCCTATCCGTAGACTAACTTGAACAGGGTCTGTCCTGTCGGTCGTTTTCAAGTTGTGCAATACACCCAGAGTATCGCTGGAATCTTCAAATCCTAATCGTCATGGTTTGTGTTGCACACCTTTGTGAGTGCATGCTCCAATATTTTGTTGAATGCCTCAATTGTCTCGTTAGCTTGTGGATGATATGGGGTGCTCTTCCTGTGTTGAATTTTAAAATTTCTTCGTCATCACTGTGATTGTCTGATTAACAAAATGAGTACCTTGGTCACTCATTAGTATCTTTGGGCACCCAAACCTGGTGACCACGTTATCGAAGAGGAATCTTGTTGCAGTCGCAGTTGTCCAATCCTTTACTGGTGCAGCTTACGCCCATCGTGTCAAATAATCTGTCGCAATAATTATGTAGCACGAACCTGATCTTTTTCCTGGTGGGTTGATGGGTCCCACAAAGTCAACTTCCCACTTGTCAAAATCCTACAGTGTTAATTGAGGTACAAATGGCATTTCATCCCTTCGTGACGGATTCTCGATCCTTTGACATACGTCGCAACTTTTTTCGTAGTCTGCAGCATATCCATGCATCGTTGGCCACCATAGTCCCGCTCGAAGGATCTTCCTAGCAGTGGCACGTCCTCCATAGTGTCCTCCTGCGATTACATCGTGAGCTTTCGCTAAAATCCTTTCATGTTCATATGGAAGGACATATCATCAAAGTATCTCATTTGGTCCCATCTTATATAGTTTCCTTGCAATCAGTTGGAAATTTGCAGCTCTGATGGCTAATTGCTTCTTTTGGTTGGTAGTGAATTCCTCGGGTGCCTTCCCTATTACCAAAAATTGAATAATTTTCTCATAATGGTCATCAACCATTTCAACCTTGAACAACTGAGCATCGGGCAATCCTTCGTCAATGTTCCTTGGCTCTTCTCTGGACTCTATCCATGACAGATGGTTTGGTCCTGCATTCACTCATACAGGCTTTACAATTATCTCAAAGTCAAATTCTTGGAAGAGTAATAGCCATCGATAGATTCTCCCCCCCCCCCAACACAGGCTTGTTCACCAGGTATTTGAGTGTTGAATGATCGGTGAACATTTTAAAATGGCCCCCTAAGAGATAGTGTCAAAAATTCTATAAGGCGTAGACCATCGCCAAACCTTCCCTTTCTATGGTTGTATATTTCTTCTCCGCAGTAGACATCTTTCTACTTGCGAACACAATCGGGTGGTCTATCGCTCCTTCTCCTGGCTGGGCCAATATGACTCCTAGTGCGACTGATGATGCATCGACATGAACGTGGAATTCCTTCGTCCAATATGGAAATGCTAGTATGGGTGCTGCAACCATCTTTTCTTTCAATATATCCAGACTCTTCTGCCACTCTTCATTCCATTCAAACTTGGCGTCTTTCTTCAACAATTTTTCCATTGGCGTCGTGATCGATGCATAACCTATGATAAACTTCCTGTAGTATCCCATGTGTCCCAACAATGCTCTTAATTTATTTACTGTTGTTGGCGGTGGTAGGTCGACAATAATCGCGATCTTCGCAGGGTCGACCAACATTTTGTCCCTGCAAACAATGTCTCCTAGCAAAATCCCAAACAGAGCGCAGAAAATGCACTTATTTAGGTTCAAGAAAATCTGGTGCTATCGACATCTTTCCAACATCAACCTTAGATTCGCGACGTGATCCTTGACCAAACTGTACACTGTCCAATCATCCATGTATACTGCGAGAAATTTATGGATGTAATCCTTGAAGGCAGTAACTACTAGTCTTGAAAAAATTGTTGGTACATTCTTCAGGCCAAATGGCATCACTGTATATTGAAAACATCCCCATTCGGTGACGAACATTGTTTTGTGTTGATCCTCTTTTGCAATATTTATCTGGTGGTAGCCCGAGAATCCATCTGTAAAGGAGTATATTTCCTAACCTCCCACTCCTTCTAATACTTCATCCATAAATGGTGTAGGGAATGGATCATGTAGGCATGCGTCATTCAACTTTCTTAAATTGACACAAATCTTGACTTCGTCGATTTTCTTATCTTGGACCACCATCGGGCTGATCCACTCCGATTCCTCTACCGGTTCTATAATTCCTACTTCTACCATTCTCTCAATTTCAGCCTTCACCCGCTCCTTATACCTCGGATTCAACCTATAAGGCTGCTGCTTTACTGGCTTCGCATAAAATTTCAGTGGGATTTTCATCTCGCCTAGGTCCCCCGAAATCCCTTTCATCTCCGAGAATTTTGTCCGAAACAAGTCCTGAAACTCATGCAATAGGTCAGTCATCTTCGCAATGGTCGAGTCATCATAGTAGTCTCCAATGCTTGCGAACTTGGGATTCTCTTTCGACCCAATGTTCACTTTCTTGATTTGCAATGGTTGTTGAAACATGCCGGAAGGCATATATGGTGCCTCAATGCTGTGACTTCCTTCTGACTTTGGTATATACGTAGCCCTCGTATCATCCTCATTGTTTGGTTCTTCTTTTATGTTGTATCATTCCATCAGCATTTGGGGTGTGTCAGTCCATTGAAGTCCCATAGGTTTCTCTGTCGGAACTGCGTCGAGTAATTTATCTCGGAGCTCATGTAATGCACTGTGGATGAAGGGGTTTTCGTCGGATAAACTGAACGTTTGGCTAAATCCAATTCTTAGATCTTCCCATGAGGTTGTTTCACATCACATTTCTACTGCGATATACCAACTTCACGGTTCTTCATCCAATGTGTGAATAAATGCATGGACCCATTGTTATCAGACAATCCACTCGAGCGGACGCGAGCCGGATCTCCCTAGCTCAATGTGAGTCTAGAACAAATAGAATAGACTACAAGTGCATTTCCTAGATCTACTTAAGGACCAAGTACTAGATGTCTTACCTTTTTACTACACAATCCTTTCTTCCGAATGTTGATCCACGTCCTACGGTCGTCAGATCCAAGCTGCAAGACCTGTCAAGACAAAGAAACAAGAGAAACCAGTAAAATACGTCTATACAATAAGCGATCTAATTAAACAGTTAAGCAGGTAAACTACACAATATCATTGCACATAAGAACAATATTGGTGGAAAGCATTTGTATTACTGCAAATAGAGGAGTACATTATAGAGATATAGAACTACAACCAAGACTTAACGCAATAGCCCTTCTCCGACCAAGCCAATTGCCATAACCTTCTAAGGAAGTATGAGTTCTCCAATAGGTGAATGGAGATGTTCTAAGAGAGATTTCACCAGCATGTAGATACCATAGTCTTCCTCCCTTTGGGATGGGAGTGAGCTTCACTTATATAGGACTAAGTGGATAGGGTATGGATAGGATAGATTGAGAGATGGTGGGAGAGAGATAGGGGATCCTCCCAAAGAGTTAGGAGTCGAGTACCAGCTCCCCTAGAGGTCAGGGATAAGCCCCGAAATGAGAAATTTTAGAGAAGGATCTTGAATAAGCTATTTTTTCCCAATAACAGACCTCGTCACACCCTGTAGTGGAGCAAGATGCGACGTCGCATGTTGCTAGTATTCAACCTACGACGACCTCTCAAAAGATTGCAGAAATGAGTGCAAATCCTCCCAGATGAAAATACTTAGTCTAGGTGACTTCAGGGATGTATACACTGAATCTGATGATGAGTATATTTTGGGTGTAACACCCATTCCTGTTTCACTCGTGGTCCCCATTTGCTTTCACATTCATTCAAATGATCCTTCGGATATCCTCTTCCATTGTACTTCCTTCCACAATATCCTGCAGTGTCTTCGAACCTAACCGTCATTAGGTGTCGACATAGTGGCCAGTTAGTTATAGTCTACTTGTGTTCCTCCCACCATCGCGCTGGTGTAGCCTTCAGGGATTCCTCCAAGGCCAATAGTTGTTGTGGCTCTGCCACTTTTTCTTCAAATTCAGTGATAAATGCAGCCAAGTTGGGAAATCCCTCATACGTTGGTAGCTCGCACTGTTCTGTAGCTACCCATCGCAGCGATTGAGTGATATGTGCACACCTCCTAAACGATACTTCATGCAGCTGATTCTGCCAATTTTTAAGTGCTTCGTCTGAATCTGACAATGCCGAACTGCTAATGTGCCACCCTAACTCTCCATCTGCAGTAGGGTTGATATAATCTTGTAATATGTTATAGAGACTGTCCCATCCCTCAGTGAATTCATCCCTTATCGGCTCAACATTTCTTTTCCCTTCTGCGGGGTCAAGAGGTGCGACTACCCTTACCTCACAGTTCTCAAATGACATAGTTATTTTCTTGAATTTGATAATAGCCTGATTCTCCATCGCCCATTCTATCCCTAGAAACACTGGATAGGGGCTTGTGTTGTCGACAATCTCGATCACATCAAAATTTGTGTATGTTTTGAGTCCCTCGATCTCAACGTGAACCTAGCATAGTCGACCGATCGGGGTGACCTTACCTTGGTTTACTAGTCGTAGTTGTACCAAGGACCAAGCCAATTATATTTTCCCCATCGTTTCCCAGGTCTATTTTGTCAGGATGTTTACGTCTGATCCCAAGTCTAAGATAATGGAATCAAAATCGAATGCTTCGACTTGCGCAGACTTCCGCATTTCTCTTCCTGTCTTTCTCTTATGTATTCGATTGACCATTCGCTCCTGTCCTGCACCCTCTCGTCGATGCAACAGGATGGATATTTCTGCCAATGCGTCCTAATCTTTTTCCAGCTCTAGGAAACTCTATAGGAAGGCTCTTAGGTGTTATCATTTTTCTGCGAATTCATCGTGTCAAATGTCGAAGGCATGTCATAAGTAACTTCTTTCTGGTGAAGAGGTGGATGCCTCAATTTCCCCATTGCCTCCTGTGCTTTCAAGAAAATATCCCTTTCTACTTATGCATCGAATGTGACTTGTTTTATTGTTGTCGGTCGGACGCTAGCCTGTGACCAATCGGCCCCTATCATAGCTCCTCCTCGGGTCACTATTCTGACAGTCACATTTTGACTTCTGACCTCTATTAATATCTTTTGTACCGTTGGTGGCGGATTCTGGTTCTGATTCTAATTTGATGGAGGTGGGGGTAGGTTCTTATTTTTCCACTTCGTAATGAGCTGAGGATAGTCTTCGACACCATGGTCCACAGTGCTGCAGCAAGTGCATTGTGGAGTTGGATTTGGGAAATCCCTCTTGTAATGCCCCTGCTGACCACAATTGTAACATATGATTGGTCCTCAACCTCGGCCAGCAGCTCCTCCTCGGTCGACACCGGTACCTCGGCCTTCGCGGAACCCCCCTCTAAACCCTCCTCGCAGTGACCTGTATGGAGGGTACTGCGGTTGTGGATATTGCAGTTGACCGTATTGCGGTGGTTGAAATTGTGGTTGTGGATATTGCAGTTAACCATACTGCGATTGATCATACTGTGGTTGCGGATTATATTAAGGATTTTGTTGATTGTACTATTGTTGCTACTATATCGGTGGTTGCTCCTCTCCTTTCATGAAGAATGTATCTGCAGTCCTTTCTTGGAGTAGGTCGTAAGCCTTGCAATTTTTTTCGTCATGTCCAACCGATAGACAGAATTTGCAATACAAATTTACTGGCTTCGACACCATCTTCTACAAGTACACACATTCTTTCGGTCGATGTCCTCTCGTCTGATAGATGCAACACCAAGGAATCCCTCCTTGACTGAGGGAATTCATTGCACCCAATTGTATAAATTATCGAAATTCTTATGATGTCCTTCTATATTGCATCTAGTGCACCATACGTCTTGGCAGACCTCTTTTCCCTTCTTCATATCCTGTAACTGGATCGTCAAATTTTCCAACTGTGCTTGTATCCAATCCATTCCTACACCTGTTTCGCTGATTGATGAAGCCTCCAGCTTCATTGCGATTTATAGCGCTTCTGCCTGATTCGCTACCTTCGGTTGCATCAACGGCCCACGAATGTGTGGTACCAACCTGGTGATAAACCACTCTTTGTGATGCATGCCGCTCATCTCGAAACTTACTTTTTCCATTAGCATTTTATACCGCTGGTTGAATTCCCATACTGATTCATTTGGAAACTGTTTGATTTCCTTGAGCTCAGTAATGTACTACGACTCGGATTTTGGTTTTCTAAATTCATCAATCATCCGTGCCTTGATCTGTGGCAATTTTTTTCCTGGAGTTCTCATTGGTAGCTTAGTAAACTTCATATACCACTCTAGCGCATGGCCCCTGAGGGTCGTTGCTAGCTGTCCCTTTTTGATGTTTTCGTCTTGAACCTGTTTCACGGTCCATACTGCCTCACACAAAAACCAGTATTGTTCGGGATCCTCGGTCCCGTTACCCTGGAAGGTTGGCATCTTTGCATCGTCACCTGCCA
The DNA here is from genome assembly GCA_027924585.1 of Larix kaempferi. Classification (NCBI taxonomy): domain Eukaryota; kingdom Viridiplantae; phylum Streptophyta; class Pinopsida; order Pinales; family Pinaceae; genus Larix; species Larix kaempferi. Next base: position 6,771,689 of record BSBM01000541.1, on the reverse strand, counting down.
TTCTTGCGCTTCTACTGTTATTATTTATTGATCCGCTACTGTTACTATTGTTCTATCATGTAGGACAACTCTACGAATAACTTGTATTTCTTCCTATCAAGTTTTGAGTAGTGCGCGGAGTTGAAGGTACGTTGTAGCTTAGGGTCCGTCCTTCTTCGGCTTCTGGGGTAGCATGTTCACTTTCTTCTTTGTCATAATAAGGTTGCTTCGTCCCTTGTGGTCCTTTTTCGTAGTCTTCCGTTTCGGTCCCCTCAGGAGACTCTCTCTCAGTCCTCCTCTTCTTCTCTAGTCGTTGGAATATCGTCCCACTCCTCAAGGTACCACAATCTTCTTTAGCCTCCCTTAGAAATTCATCATCGCTTATGTCCATCTACCCCGCATCTTTCTATCGGACCCGCATTCACACAGTACCCACAACTTCCGCAGACTGATATTCTACTTGTCGAAATTCATCCTCAGTGTACCCTTTTCGTAGACGAGCATCTTAATCCACAACTTCATCGATAGCAGGAATCTCCTTCTAGGTCCTTTGAAAAAATTCCTTTTTGCGTCACTGTATGATTTGACCATATCAACAGCAAACTCAGTGATGTATCCCTCTAGGATACTGTCTACCCAGAAGTCAACAGCCTTTGATACCCTATTGTCGACCCGTTTTAGCTGTTGGATCGGTTCTGGAGTCCAGTGGTTAGGTTCACCTTCTTGGCAATGGTTCTTCTAAAAGGTTAGTTGCTCCAACCACTCGTGCATAAATATCGGGAATTCGCAGAAGAATACCTCGTGGATATTAGAATAGATATGCTTTTCCAACCAACTGCTTGTCATCTGCTCAGGGTTTCGATTTTCTCCTTCCGTGAATTCTTTTATCTTATTGTCAAACCAATCCTGAATCTCTGGTTTCGTCGGGTGCCACAGCATGTCCTTTTATTTCTTCTTTAGGGTCTCGGCAATGGAACCATTTGTTGACATCGTTCTATCGACAAGGGTTCACTTTGCACTGTCATCAACAAACACCAACCAAACACCCTTAAGCACCAACCCAGAAAGGTTTTATCCTTTCCAGCAACACCCACGAAGCGAGTGAAGCCTCACTTGAGATGGTTAAGGGGGTTGCAGGAACTAGCTTTCCGAAATGGGGAAAGGACATGAACCTATTCGGACTCTATTACTATAGAAAGCAGATATTTACCTTCACAGCATGCTTTATATATTCATCATTCGCATATTCACTATGTAATCAACATTCGCAACAACAGGTTAAAACTGGCGAGCGCATCAATCATAAATTACAGAATAACAACATTCAAGTATAACACAGTATTCATTATTCGACGTAAACAGATATAAAAGAGACATATCCAAACATCTTCATGCATTAACTCATCAAAAACCTGCGGGATAACCTTCGCAGGGACAATTCAAAACACCTTATCACACATCCATACAAACTTGCCGGAAACAGAGCAAAACATCACACAAGTCATTCACTCGGTTATTGATCAACTTGTGCTATCATGCTAGGATGCCCTTAGGATTACATTCATAGTCCTATTTATAGCCAACTATGGCAGTTACAAAATGGTCCAAATGACCCTTTCTAACTAAACTAATCTTGTGCTTTCATCGGCTCCTTGTGCTTCGCGAATGGTCCTTTCTTTTGCGGATGGTCCTTCTTCGCTATTGTCGGCTTCCGCACTTCATGCAGTCTAACCCCGTTCCAACAAAAACCAAATTATGAACACAATTTTTAATTAAAATGGGCTCTATACACACATGCAAACATTAAAATTTACTAGGAGTTTTATATTACTTAAAGAAATTGAAAATTACAATATCAAGCTTTATAAGCTTATGTTGCATAAAATGATAGCTATGCCCTCTGGTCTAAGTCTAGTTGTAATTTACATTCACAAATTTACCCAAATCCCTTAATCTATAAATTATTGTCGTTATCTAAACTTTGACAACTAGGTTCTCAATTTTCCTATTGTGATCACATTCTTTCTTCTCTTTCCTTTCTCTTCATGTGCATCTCTCTATCTCCTTCTCATCGTGAAGTTGTCTTCTTCCCCCTTCCTCTTCCTCAAAATCTTGTCCTCTACTCTTACTTTTTTTTACAACAATAATAAAATCCAAAGTGTAATGTCACTTTCATATGCTTTATGGAGAATTTAATGGTTATTAAATGGGAAAATGTACGTGGCTCCAAACAAACTTGCCCACGTATCTTGGTTTATCTAACTTTGTACAATTAAATTAATTATATTTCATAATATTCAACTACCACCACAAAGGAACGAATATGGTCCACCAATGGCCACTATAAATGCACACAAATTGATGGTTAATCAAAATCATCTAATGGAGGAGATAAGATTCAATGATTGACAAAAATCATGGAGGTAAGGGGTGGTGTAGGTTCCAAGGCTATGTAAATATTTGTAATGGTAGGTGTTGATCTATTATGGATGCCAGGGGAGGTCAAGAATCTCATGTAGGTCCACCTTCCATAATACATCATGATCGTTCATCTCATAAGATAGATCCCAATACCAAGGTGCTTGTGTTCTCTTGCATCAAGTCTCCCTGGTAAGAAAAGAAGTTATCTCTTGCTCACAAACTTAGTGGTACTATCAAAAACAAACTAAGTTATTCAATTTATCTCCACCTATGGGATCCATGTCATCTTCCAAACCTCTATCCTTGTAGTGAAATAAATACAACTTGGTCTTATGGCTTCTGGTTCTTACTACAACTCATTCATCTAGAATCTGCAACTTCTGGTTCTTCCTACAACTTCTGCAATCTCTTCTTTTAATGTTCAAGAATCTGATCTTTCCAATCAGCTATATGATCATCATATTCTCTAGTGACACTCTCATGATATTCATGTAAATCAACAACATTAAAAGTAGGCAAAATATCCAATTCCATGAGAATCTCTAAAATATAAGCATTAATAGAAATTTTCTTCAAAACCATGCAAGGGCCATTCTTTTTCATCTTCAAATTATTATAAGTGCCCCTATGAAATGTTTCTTTCCTCAAATGTGTTAACATTAAATCACCCTTTCGAAATATTTGACTCTACTTTTTGCGTCAACTCTCTACTTACACTGTTGGTTTTTCTTTTGTAATGTTTTATGTGCATGTTCATGGAATTTTATCATATGCTCTACAAAAGATTATGCATTTGCACTATTTTGGATTCTTTCTTGCAAGTCTACCAAGTCAACCACTACTCATTGTGACCTTCCTTTGGCAATTTGAACTAGAAGTTTACCTATATACCTATTCATCGAATTATTATGAGCAATTTTAGCTTGTGTCGGCACTAAATCCCATTAGTTGTAATGTCCCTCCTATCCTACAAGGCTATGGAGAGGACACTAACAATAATACTAGACATCTAGTCCCATACTTAATCAAATAAGCATTCATATAAATTGTAGATGGAGATATGCAAATGCATAAAATCTTGAAAACACAGCAGAATTTAATTCCAATACACATCCATCATACATTCTAGATTTTCATGTCATTCATCAATTAAGCAATATCAAATTAGCAAATGAGAATACTTATCTTAAACCAAGTAGTCCCTGAGAAACCAGCTACGCTTTTGCAAAGTTCCACCCAACCATAGGCTAGTGTGCTTCTCAATCTCTCAGCACCACTGCCACCCCTGAGCTAGGCATGATCTCCACAAGGAAAAGGGGAAAGTAGGCTCTCACATAGCCAAAGATACACCAGAATCAGCCAAACCAATCAGCAGTGGGGTTTCTCAGGATGCTAAGAGATGGACATAGGTGAATTACTAGGCTAGTGGCTCAACCATTGAGCTATGGATACTTCATTGGGATCATCAATCCAAATCTGTCCTCTTCCACTCCTGAATCTCCTGCTCACAGGTTCAAACTAAACAGGCAGGGACATAACAGCCAGAAATGCAAGTGCTGGGCGTTTTTGCAGTAGGATGCCCAACGATGGGATTTCAACCAGTTCAGAAAAAACGTGTCAAAGCCCAAAACGAAAATTGGAAAATGGGATAACAACCCCAAGAGCATAATCGTTTTCAGAAAAACGTCCATGGGCATTTCATGGGAAGAAACGGCATTTCTCCCAGCCACTGTGCTAACCAAAAACGAGTTCCCAGGCATGGAAGAATGCAGGGAAATGGTGAAAACGTGAAGGAAAAACCCCAGTTCGCCCTAGGCTGCGTGAGAGAGGAAAGACCGTGGTTCAGAATGGCTTGGGAAGGCAAAACGTGGGTGATTTCTTGCCTTACAAGCAAAAAGAATCGAATTCCCCAATTGATGGCTTGCCCATACCCGAAATTGGCTGCCATACCTCATCATTCCCAAGGCATTAACTGCCTCAACCAACTCTTGGAAGAATTTAATGATTGGGGCATAATCCAAAATGGGTAGTTGGGATCTCATGGGTTTTCTCATTGACACATGGATTGACTCCATGGCTCAAGGGTTTGGTTATTTTTCCTCCTTATTCCTTGTAAGGTCATGCCCCATCTCTCTGTTGCATTGCATAGTTGGTTGTGGGTTTTTCATTAAAATTAAATATTTACATGATGTCCGAATTTACATTGTGCACGGCTAGCACAAGAACCATATGCATCTATTCTAATTGCCGATACATAGAACGATAAATCAAGGGCGGGGCCTTGGCCTTGAGCTCCTCACCATGACTAAATAACAATATTTACATCATTTACAATATTAATGTAATAGGGTCAAGATGGGGACATTACATTCCCCTCCCCTTGGAATAACACCGTCCTTGGTGTTCCAACACTTCGGAAATAAATACCCACTTTACATATGTCCAAAATTCACAAAATGTGGTAGGTTTGTCCTATATTTCACCATTTACTTGGGTTTTTCAGGACTAAGTCCTTTGGTCTTTACAAACTGCTCTTGCTGGCTAGGACCTTCTAGCTCTACATGAGGACATCGTTCCAAAACAATTACTTCCTTTTCTTTTCCTTCCAACTTGTCCACGAACCTGGGGAATTTATGGTTGCTACCCTCTTGATATTCTCTTGTTGGGCAGTCACGGAGGCAATGATTTCCTCCACATCCCCAACATTTCGTTGGTGGCTTTACCTTTTCCCGGTCCATTTCCTTTGAGTCTTCCCACCTGGAACGTTTCTTAATTGGATGATTGGATGAATGCTTTTTCATTGATCCACTTTCCTTTCCCTTGCTAATTGCTCCCAGAATGCTTTTTACCTCTTTTTGCAGACGAATAGAGTCCTGCAAAGCCTCATGGTTTATCTCATTCTGTTTCCTCTGTAGCTTGAGCATCTCCCCAAGATTTTCTTGGGTCCTGAAAATTGTTTGAAGAAGACTTTCAGCTAACTCTAATAGCCCTCGGTCTGTTGCCATGGTCAATGGGCACAACTGAACACACTTTGCGTACTAGCAACACTTTCTTGTGTCGGCTGCAACCAATTGTTTCACTTTCTTACCTGTGAAATTCATCATGGGAATTCTTTGTTAGGACAAGCATAACATAAACATTAAGATTAGTCAATTATTTTCCCAATTTACATGGAATGTCCATGATTTATTCATGGGACTTCCACACTTTTCATGCTTTCCCAACATACACATAAACTCATTCAGGTTCATCCTTCCACAGAAAATTTACTATTTCAGCATTCACAATTCATCTCAAGCAATTAAACACAATCTATTTTCAGCCATGATATGCACTCAACAATCTTTTGTTTTATAAATGCATCAATCAAAAGGAAAGAGAAGAGTAGGGGTTTCTCCCTCTTAGTCTTGTTCTATTATGGAGCTACACCATCGTTGTGGTTTCATGCTCCTTAGTCTCTTTCACTTCAATGTGAATGCTTTGAATTTCCTTTCTTGGCTATGACACTTAGTGTCTAAGGTCTGTATATGGATTTTCAGCTAGGGAACCCTTCCCATTATTGCCTATAAAACCTTTGGCTTCTAGGATCCACTCGTATCCACTAGCATCATCTTTCATTACTGCTCATACTGAGCTCTTTAGGATGGTCACATGTCCACATGCATCTCTAGGATGCCTTCATAATCCTTGCTTCCAGCAATACCTACACTCAAACATTGAATCAATTCACATGTTTAGTTCATTTTCATAGGGTTTATCTCTAAACAATAGTTTAGGAAATCATAACCAAATCATATACACACGTATATTCATAAGCAAGAAGCTGCAAGGTAACTGAATACTTATCTATATTGGATGTCTTCACTTTATTCCATGGGATCCTTCTTTGCTTTACGAGCCTTGGATTTCCCGTGAACACAATAACGAATGTTGGGCCAACACGTAGGCTACTCCACAATCATTCGAATAGGAAATTCCAGGCCAGTACGCCAACTGGGTTTATCAATCATTTCCTTTAGCAATATGCTAGGCTAGTGCTCCGACTGATTTTATCAATTGTTTAAGGGGTGTTGGGCCAGCGTACACGCTGCTTTACCATATCAAGTAGTTAATTCCCAACTAGTCACTCTCTGGACTTATCAAGAACTTTATAGCGTTCAACCAGCTACTCCCTGGATTTCTTAATAATTTATATCGCCCACTCATTTACTCTCTGAATTTACCAGCAATTTACATCGCCCACTCATTTACTCTCTGGATTTACCATCAATTTATAGTCTTTCAGGGTCTTGCCTTCCTGCAATGACCAAGGTTTCCAACAAAGAAACAATAGTGTATCAACTTAGCTGTTAGAAGACTTATACCTGAAATCTTCATTATTCCAAACAAGACATAAATGAAAACGAATACTTATCTATATTGTGTGTTTCCCCTCTGGTCCACAGGATCCTGCTTCGCTTTGCAAGCCTTGGGATCGCCTATGGACTTGGATATAGTTAATTCTTAACTAGTAGGCCTCCCCATCGACTGGATTTACCAAGCATTTGGTGGTGCCCAACCAATCCCATACCTGGTTGGCCCTCTCCAGTGTCCAGCCAGCACATTCGTCTGGGTCATCGACCAATGGAAGGAAACTGCGCCACCGACCATTATAGGTCAAGGCTCTACTATGGAGCCATAGGCATCTCTGGGTTTTCAGTCAGTCCTCGGCGCCCGCCCTCCCACTGTTGTCCCAGTAGAGATTTTATGCCTTTACCAATGTCACCACACCTTCTTGCACCGTAACCCTTCACATACATCAACTCTTCATTTATACAAGGATGCCACTCCTTCTCTTGTGCAAATCGGTGGTTCCTTTTAGGAACTTTATAGGTGACTTTCTTGACTGCAGGTTAACATGACCCCTACTCACACAAGGATGATACCTTCTCTTATTACACAGCTCTTCGGGCCTGTCCATCCCTTCTGGTAATATTTCACGTGAGCATAGAAAGGTTTCCAATTCCCATACAGTCCCTTTGCGTACCCTTCTTCACTTTTCCCTTTAATGTGCAATATCAATCTGCATCTGTGTAGGCTGACAATACAAGAAGGATAAGCAAGCTCATCAGTATTGATGTTCAATTCCTAACCACATTCCATATCATTCACTACCAAGTATTGAAACACCAGGAATTCGTCCATTCCCTTAGGGTGTAGTCAACATTGAAAACCCTATCATGACCCAGCACTAGAAAAGGTGTGCACCCCCTTTCTAATGTGCGCCATGTAGACCCTAATCATACTCAAGCAGTTTGCAATGATATAAATAAGATAGAGCATGCTCTGCATATTGACCCTAATAATTTAGACATGCATGTTCTTGTCTAGGGCCACAGAATACTCATTCATTTTGCAGATGTGTCTCACATGCCTTCTGGGCATAGCTTTACCATCTCACTTTCATGGTTTACTGACATGCAGTTTGGTTGAGACATTATCAATGGCGTTTCACCCGAAACCCATTTCCAAAGCATGGGGTCTTCAGAAATTGATTCGCTTAGCCATGAGCTTGTTCTTATATCGTTTGGCTCTTGTTCACTGTAGATTCCAATCTTCATCATGGACTTATCCATATTTGCCATGCCCAAAACAATCTACCTAAAATCTGAAACTTCAATCAGCCAAATGCTTTGTAAGTTTCTATGCATATAATATTTCATTGCTGCCACAGTCACTGAAGCATTTTAGTATCACCAAAATAATCTACTTCCGGTGAATTAGTACCATACTAGACTTGCATGGTTCGATTTCATCATTTTATGCAATTATTCTCTTGCTCTTAAGATTGATAATAGTTCACCATTCCATCTATTATCTAATTGCAATGAAACATACATCACAATCATGCATTCTCACAATGCATCTCATCATGTGCACCTATACCTATGCATGCACATTTACATCACTCACATAATCTTTTAATGTGCATTCACTCAATGCATAACCACAAGATTGTGCATAATATCTTAATGCACATTTCCTCAATGCTACCTTGCATTAAGTTATGAGTACTATGCATTCAACATAATTCAAACATAGTTGAAGGGATCTTACCAAATCTTCTTTCAACATTCATGCAATTTATGCACCAATAACCATTACTTGCATGGCTGTCATTTACATCACTTGATGTTACCTGATCAGTTGGCCTCTTACCAAGGCTACACAGTCCTTTTGCCAACCTCGTGATCATAGATTTGTTGCACCATCCCTTCCTCATACGGTTGTTGGTCGTATGCAATAATCATCATTCACATCTTCAGCCATGCTTCGGTTGTATTTGATCCTACAACCAATGCGAACATAACTACTTATTAGCAGCCACAATGACTATCTTAAGTGGCTCATTGCATATGTAAAACCTCACTATTTTACCAAGATGTAATATCATATACATGCACAAACATTTTCACATGCACCGTGCAATATTTATTTTTAATCTATTACTCTCTTGCATTTCCATCATCCTTATGCCATAATTTTCCAGTATATAAATACGATAGCGAGAGAGGAGTTAAGGAATTCTTCCCAATTCCTCATTCTATCATGGAGTTCCTCATCCACATCATAGTTAATCCTTTTCTTGGCTTCCTACCAAGCATACAAGCAATCATTAGCTATGATATTATCATGAATTAGCAATTCAACATATACATGTGCAATCATTCATTCTTGTTGTTTTCAAATATGCAATTCTTATGCTATAAACAGAATTAGTTTTAAGGTGAGGAATTTCCCCTTTCATCTTCCATAATAGATATCACAACCAATTTCTCTTGCTGAGAATTCCACCACCCTTTATGCAATCCGTGCTCCTCATCCCAAGAGTGCATTTCACGCTTTCAATCACTGTCTCCGGGGGATGACGGGGGTCAAGGGGGCTTTCCCCCTTGTGGCTCACCACTACAGGGCGGGTCGAGGGCAGCGCCCGCGTTTTTTTTGTAAAACCTTTAATTTCGCGCAATCTGATGCACAAGTTCCATGGCATTTTCCAACTTTTGGTGCATGAAAAATCTTTCTGAAAAATGGCTGAAATTCCTTGTTTCGGAGCAACTCAGCGAGTTCTTCCGACCTGTTTCGGGCCAACTCGTCGATTTCTTCCGGTCAAAGACTCAGTTTTTCCTTCCGATCCGTTGCGGACCAACTTGCCGAGTACTTCCGCCGTTGCGGGGCGACTTGCCGAGTTCTTCCGAAATTTTCTCTTGGATGCCGAAAAATACTTAGAAAAACCTTCCACTATTTCGGACCATCTTGTTGAGTTCTCCCGTTGTTTCGGAGCAACTCGTCGAGTTCTCTCACTGTTTCGGAGCAACTCGCCAAGTTCTTCCGAAATGTTTTTTTCCCATCTTTCCGCCGAACTTATTGATTTGTTTTGCCGCATTGCGGAACAACTTGCCAAGTCCTTCCACAGTTTCAGGCCAACTCGCCGAGTTTCGTCGCCGAAAACACATAGAAAAATGTTTGAAAATTTCCTTCCCTTCCCTGGGCACTTCCGTAACTTTGGGCCAACTTGCCGAGTTCTTCCGCCGTTGCAGAACAACTTGCTAAGTTCTTCCGTAGTTTCGGGCCAACTCGCCGAGTCCGGCCGCCAAAAACACTTAGAAATTTTTTTGAAATTTTTCTTCCCTTCCCTGGGTACTTCCGCAACTTCGGGCCAACTTGCCGAGTTCTTCCGCCATTGCGAAACAACTCGCTAAGTTCTTCCACAGTTTTGGGCCAACTTGCCGAGTCCGGCCACCGAAAACACTCATAAATTTTTTTGAAATTTTTCTTCCCTTCCTTGGGCACTTCCGCAACTTCGAGCCAACTTGCCGAGTTCTTCCGCCATTGTGGAACAACTCGCTAAGTTCTTCCGCAGTTTCGGCGAACTTATTGATTTCCTGCTGCGTTACGGAACAACTTGCCGAGTGGCTCAACCATTGAGCTATGGATACTTCATTGGGCTCATCAATCCAAATCTGTCCTCTTCCACTCCTGAATCTCCTGCTCACAGGTTCAAACTAAACAAGGAGGGACATAACAGCCAGAAATGCAAGTGCTGGGCGTTTTTGCAGTAGGATGCCCAACGATGGGATTTCAACCAGTTCAAAAAAACGTGGCAAAGCCCAAAACGAAAATTGGAAAATGGGAAAACAACCCCAGGAGCATAATCGTTTTCAAAAAAACGTCCATGGGCATTTCATGGGCAGAAACGACCTCTATAACCCCAAAAAATCGTGGTTCTCTTCTCCCAGCCACTGTGTAACCAAAAACGAGTTCCCAGGCATGGAAGAATGCAGGGAAATGGTGAAAACGTGAAGGAAAAACCCCAGTTCGCCCCAGGCTGCGTGAGAGAGGAAAGACCATGGTTTAGAATGGCTTGGGAAGGCAAAATGTGGGTGATTTCTTGCCTTGCAAGCAAAAAAAATCGAATTCCCCGATTGATGGCTTGCCCATACCCGAAATTGGATGCCATACCTCATCATTCCCAATGCATTAACTGCCTCAACCAACTCTTGGAAGAATTTAATGATTGGGGCATAATCCAAAATGGGTAGTTGGGATCTCATGGGTTTTCTCATTGACACATGGATTGACTCCATGGCTCAAGGGTTTGGTTATTTTTCCTCCCTATTCCTTGTAAGGTCATGCCCCATCTCTATGTTGCATTGCATAGCTGGTTGTGGGTTTTTCATTAAAATTGAATATTTACATGATGTCCGAATTTACATTGTGCACGACTAGCACAAGAACCATATGCATCTATTCTAATTGCCGATACATAGAACGATAAATCAATGGCGGGGCCTTGGCCTTGAGCTCCTCACCATGACTAAATAACAATATTTACATCATTTACAATATTAATGCAATAGGGTCAAGATGGGGACATTACACTCGCCTTTCACCAACTAATCATCTAGGAAAATTTCCAAGGCTCATGCTAACAACTTCACTTTTCCCATTATTTTTTGGATGATAGGCAAAGATGAAATACAAATTGGTATCTAATTTCTTCCACATCGTTCTCAAGAAATGTCCATTAAGATTCTTGTCATTGTTTAATGTTATGCTCCTAGGAAATCCACGCAATCTTACAATTTAGTTAAAGAACAAAACAACTATGCTTATAGCATTATTCTAGTCTTTTTACAATGAATGAAATGTGTCATTATATAAAAAAAATTCAAGAACAACAAAAATTGAATTGTTACCTCATCGGGTTCTTAGCAAGCTCAACACAAAATCCATGCTAATATGCTCCCATGACACTTCTAGCCATGACACTTCTAGTATAGGTAATGACATATACAACCCTACATTTTGACTTCCCCCCTTAGCATGTTTGCAAATTATAAAGTGTCCAACCCATTTCTCGAATGCTTAAACTATTGCATACAATTCTTGGTCATAAACTGAATATTTCTACTTGGATTAATTAACTTTTCATGAAGAAGACGATTGGTTGTTCTTCTTGATTCATTATATTTCCAATATGAAGAGTTTTGATATAATTGTGTAAGAAATTCAATACCAAACATAACCTAAAATCCAATAATTAACAATGGATCACACATGCATTACACATAAATTCACCCTGCAAACCCAAAATTGAGAAAACGGAGAAAATAACATTCTTGAGAGTTTCTCCACTCTATCTCACTATGTGTCATTTTTGTTTACAATACAACATTATATCATCCAAAATCCTAATCCATTAACCTGGATTAAATTATAACCCCAATTCCTAAACTAGATTTAGTTTCCAATTGGTCGAAAAACCATTGGTTGAAAATTGCTCAAAATAGACCAAAACTAGACCCAATTGTTTTTTTTGGGGGGTGATACCATCAAACCCTCAATGGGGAACTCATTAGCCTCTTGTGACCCCCTATTCTAGGGGGTTAATGAGACTCCCAATACCCCCTTTGCACTAGGAACATACAAAGAGTACACCACATGTCCAACATTCCCCCACTTGTTGTATTCTTTGAAACAAGGAGGCAAAGGGGAAGCATTCATGCAATCAGTTGTTAAGGGAAACAATTCCGATTGATTTTATACACTAAGAGAAATTTTCAGTACTAACAACCTGTCAATAAATATGCAACTTCAAGGCATCAACCTTGTCCAGTAATAATTTGTTCTATTCAACCATGTCTCTAACAAGATGGTACTATACATCAACATGTTTTATCTTGAAATGATAAGAAGGGTTCTTTGCCAGAAAAATTGCACTTGAGTTGTCACAACTTACTCGCACTGTTTTCTTAACAAAACCATGGTTTCCATGTATTCAACTTCTATAGTTGAAAATGCAACCACAACTTGCATTTTACTCATCCAACTAATTGCTTCACCAAATAAGATAAAAACATAACCACTTGTAGATCTTTTGTGGTCAATATATCAAGCCCATTTTGCATCAACAAAACCTTGTATATCTATCTCCTTACAAAGTCCAATTTTTCCTTGGTAGAAAATTGAATAATCTAAGATGTCATGCAAATATTTGAAGACCCTCTTTACTATTGTCTAATCTTTCTTCCCTAGTTTTGATATATACCTGCTAAAAAATCCCATTGCATGGGAAATGTTTGGTCTAATACAAACCATGGTATACATCATACTTCCAACAACATTAGCATAGGGAACACTTGACATGTCTTCTACCTCTTCTTGAGTCTTGGGACATTGATTTACATATAAATTTTCACCTATAATAATAGAGACCTTTATTGGTTTACATTCATGCATGTTCAACCTCTGCAATACTATCTCAATATATTTTCTCTGACTCAACCGAAGTCTTATGTTGGATCAATCTCTTTTAATTTCCATGCCCAAAATAAAATTGCAGCATCAAGATGTTTCATATCAAACTTAGAAGACAATTGAGCTTTGACATCCTTGGTCATTTCCTTGTTGTTTCTAATCAACAACATACAAGACCGCATAAATGTAATGATTACCAACCTATTTGGAATACACACAATGATGAACTTTCAATATACAAGTATCAAACTTTTGATACCACATTCTTGGTGACTATTTTAAACCATATAAGGACTTCTTCAGCTTGTAAACCAACTCCTTTCCCTTCACTGTAAAATATTTGGGCTATTTCATGTAGATTTCTTCATCAAGATCACCATGCAAAAATGTTGTCTTCACATCCATATGCTCTACTTCAAAACCAAAAGAAACAATACAAGATGAAAAAACATAATATAAGTTAATTTAGAAACAAGAGAAAAATATCACCAAAATCAATTCCCTCCACCCAGGAATATCCCTTAGCTACTAGGAAAGCTTTATATTTCTCCACCTTACCTTATGCATTGATTTTCTTCTTAAATAACCATTTTCTACCAGTTTCTAGCCAACAACTCAACTATATCCCAAGTCTCATTTTATCCAAGGAATCCATTTCTTCAACCTATGTTTTCATTTGAAGTATATTATCATTTGAATCCATTCTTCCTAACAATTCCAGGATCATCATTAGTAATAGATAAAGAAAAATTAGAGTGGAAATCATGTGGGATATACCTCTCTGTTTTTTTTAGGAACTGATCTCTTCAATGATGTTACTTGAGGTTCTTCCTCTTTTGGTTCGTATTCTTCTGTTGTAGAGTCATATTCTTCAACCTCCAACCCAAACTCTATTGTATTTGGTTCCTTTTTCTTTGGTTGGACTTCCTATTTGGGAAGAACTTTAACCTTTCTAAATACGACATCCTAACAATAAATAGTCTTCATAGTTATTGGGTTACAAATTTTATAACCTTTTATACCATATTTATAATCAATAAAGATACTTTTTCAGCTTTATTAGCCAACTTACTCCTATTTTCCTTTGGAACTTGCATATAAACATCATAACCAAAAATTATGAGATGTTTGAGCGGTATTTTTTACTAGACCATGCCTCATGTGGAGTTTTATCAACTAGTGCTAATGTAGGTGATCGATTTACCAAGTACAATGCAGTGTCTACTACCTCTACCCAAAATTCCTATGATAACCCTACACCACTAAGAATACTCCTTGTCTTCTTCATCATCATCATGTTCATCTTTTCTACAACTCCATACCATTGTTGTGCGTATGGAGTATTCTTTTTCCTTGCTATTCCACACTTCTTATAGAATTCCTTGAACTCATTTCCACATAACTCTCCATTGTTATTTGTCCTCGACACCTTTATTTTCTTCTGTGTCTAGTTTTCTATAAGAGCTTTAAACTCTTTAAATGTGTTAAAAACCTTAGATTGTTTATGGAGGAAATAGACCCATGTGTTTCTTGAGAAATCATCAATGAATGAAATATCATACACATTACCTAATGATAGAACATGAATATGTCCATACACATCATTGTGTATTAACTCCAAGATTCTTTTTCTTTTGTCGCACTAGATCGGAATCTTACCTAATTTTGTTTACCATAATATAATGTTCATGAAAATCAAAATCTAATAAGAAATTAAACATACCTTCAACCATACCTTTATCTTGTAAGTATCAAAGTCCCTTCTCTCCAATATGTCATAGTCTTTGATGCCATATCATTGTCTTCTCTACAGAGACAATTGGAGTCATGTCTTCTACATTGCAATCCTCGAGAACAAGAGAATTATTAAATCCATCATTAAAAATGATTCCTGACATCTTGTATAGAGTTCCAATGCAAATTCCTTGCATCAACACCATTACTTCTTGAACCATCTTGCATGTGTCAATTTCAAATACAATACGTACACCTTCCTCACTTGTCAAGTACTTATAGATATTATTTTGTTGGCCATATGTGGAATGTGCAAAACCCCAAGAAGAGTTCTAATACTTCCATTTTTTAGTAGCAACTTAATCCTTCCACATACTATGATTTTGGTTTTCGAGTCATCTCCGAGAAAAACATCACCTCCATTGTACTTTTCATATTCACAAAACCACTCACTATGAGGAAACATATGAAATGAAACACCCAAGTTGATCAACCATACATCATGATCTATATGTGAACATGTAGATGCCAATTAAACATCACCTCCTTCTACAAAAGTTTTTGTTTCTTTGGAAGAAGTATCATCAAATCCCTTACCTTTATAAGCACTCTTATATCTACATGTTTTCTTATAATGCTTGGGTTTGCAACATTTCTAGCATTTCTTTTCAAATTGTCCTAGAGATTTCGATCTTTTTTTACCTAGATTTGCCCCCATAAGACATATTTTTCCTCTTGGTGGAAACAAGCTCACATAGATAAAACATCCTTGGTCACACCTTCCATGGATTTTCTCCTCATTTCCTCTAATGACAAGGATGTAATTATATCCTCCATCTTTAGTGTGGATTAAGTGGCATTACCAATTGCCACAACTAGATTATCCCAAGAGTCTAGCAAAGAACATAGCAATGTAATACACTTATATTATACTTCCATATTATTACCAATGGAGACAAATTGACTTACTAGAGTATTAAATACATTTAGATAATCTGCCACAAATTCACCATCCTCCATCCTAAGATGATACAACTTCTTTCCAAGAAATAGCTTGTTTACCAGATACTTTGATTGATAAAATTTCCCATCTTATCCCACAACTTATTTGCACTCTCTTCTCTAGAGAGGTTCAACGACATTGAATCTAACAGGAAGAGTTGGATCATGCTTCTCATTTTTCTTTCCATCTTCCCAATCTTCTTTCAACATACTAATGGGATTTGTACTTGGATCCATAGCAGTACAATGTTCTCTTCCAATCTTCTTTCGACATACTAATGGGATTTGTACTTGGATCCATAGAAATCCATTGTTCTCTGTCTATAAGAAGATATTCCATATTTAACTTCCACACCTAGAATTTGTGGATGTTAAACTTATCTATTTCTATTCTTGGATTTCTCATTATTTTCATTACACCCAGAGATTCACTATGCAAAACTCCCTCTCCAACATAGGTTTATCGCAAACCCAAGATACCCTTTCTCTTCACAATATGAGATGAACCTTAGCAATAAAGCTATCCCCTCGAAATCAATAACCTTCCTCTAATACCATATGAAGAGTTTTGATGAACATGGGCAAGAAAAAGCAATACCAAACATAATTTAAAACACGAGAATTAACAATGGCTCACACATGCATTGCATAGATTTTCCCTAGAAACTCAAAATCGGGAAAACTAGCATTCCTCACAGTTTGTCCACTATTTATGTCATGGTATGTTCTTTTATGTTTACAATACAATATTATAGAATCCAAAACTATAATCCATTAACTCGGATTATATTACATCCACAATTCCTTAATTAGAATTAGTTTAAAATAGGTTGAAAAACCATTGCCTAAAAATAACTCAAAATGGACGAAAAACCAACCCAAAAATTTCTTTTGGAGGCCTTGCCCCTAAAGCATCGGCAAGGGGCTCGCTTCCCCACTTTTTCGAGGGGTTAGTCAACCCCCACAAACCCCCTTTGCTTTGGGAACCTACAAAGAGTACAACATGTCCAACACAATGGTTGTCCCACTAGCATCACAATCCACCTGGAAAACTTTACCAAAGTATAGCAACACCAACACCGACCTCTCAATGAATTTCTCTTTCAATAATTTAAATCCTCTTTGTGCAACAACATTCCATTTAAATTCTCCTATTCATCATGCGAGAAGTCAAAGGTGCACATATCCCATTGAATTTTTTTATAAACTTCCTATAAACATTGTCTAATCTATGAAAACTCTACACTTCAAATGTGTTTTTAGGAACTAGTGATTATATTATTGCCTTCACTTTTTCAGGATCCATATTTAAACCTTCTTGAGTAGTTAGAAACCCAACATATACTAATTCTTCCTTCATGAAGGTATGCTTCTGTAGATTTATTAAGAAGTTATCTTGCTTCAACTACACACTTGCCTCAAATGATTAAGATGCTCTTCCTTTGACTTGTTGAATATTAAAATATCATCCAAATAAACTACAACTTACCCAAATAAGGCTTCAACACTTCATTCATGAGTACCATAAATGTACTAGGCACATGTGCCAGTCCAAATTGTACGACCATCCATTCATAAAACCCTGCATTGCTTTCAAATGTAATTTTCCATTCATCTCCTTTATGAATTATAATATGATGATACCCACTCTATAAATCAATATTCATAAAATAACTTACAACACTGAAATAGTCCATTAAGTCATCCATCTTGGGTAATGGAAAATTGTATTTAATTGTATTTTTGTTAATTGCCCTAAAATTAGTACATATCCTCCATTCTCCACTCTTCTTTGATGTTAGTACAAGTCTAGGTATCGCACATGGGATTAAGCTTTCTTTGATGAAACCTCTCTCTAGAAACTCATGCACTTGTCTATTCAACTCATCATTTTTAGCAAGTGTCATTATTTGTGGGACTTTGTTAGGAAAATTGAAACCTAGTAAAAAAATTTGTTTAATGGGAAATTCTCCTCATAGGTGGCAATGCTTGGGTAACTCTTCTAAACTAACATCTTTAAACTCATCCAAAATCTCTTCTACTTTGATTGGAATCTCAATTTCTCTCACTTCTGGACTTTATCTCTTTGGATTAATAGAAAAATAGCACTTTGCCATTCTTTCTTCCTTCAAAAATGATTTAGTTGAACACAACATGACTCTTCTTCACTGCTACTGCTACTACTATTATTACTACTATTGTTGTTTCCTTAAATTTCCTCCTTTATAGGTAACATTCAAATCTTCCTTCCATCCTTCTTCGGTAGGAATTTATTCTTCGCACCATCATAAACTATTTTACTATCATATTGATATGCCCTACCCAATAGAAAATAGAAAGCCTCTATTTGCACAACATCACAAATCACTTTCAATCATGATAGGTTCCAATATGAAAACTTATTAAACATTGTTGGGAAACATTTACATGGTATTCCTTTTGCAACCATGAGACCCTATAAGCATTACGATGAGGTATACATTTCAAATACAATTTCTAAATAACCTCTATAGATACCAAATTATTTGTCCTCCCTCCATCAACAATTAGAGAGCAACACTTACCTCCAATTTTGCAAATATTCTTGAAAATTGATTTCCTTTGGATTGCCTCCTTCTCTTCTACTTGGCCTTTTGGCTTCAATATTGTCCCTCTAAACATCAAATTCTCTCATATCTCTCATTGAAATTCATCAACATTATCTACAACAACAGACTTAGATGTGCTCTCAACTCCTTGAGAAACATCATCCTTACCTTCTTGCCTTTTGTTAGCATGCAAATTTTCTAGACATTCAAAAGATTTAGGTCTCGGATGTGCTCTCAACTCCTTGAGAAACATCATCCTTACCTTCTTGCCTTTTGTTAGCATGCAAATTTTCTAGACATTCAAAATATTTAGGCCCCGGGATTTGGCATTTGTAACAAATCAATAGGGACCTTTCAATCCCTCTACCTCTAAAGCTTCATTTTCCTCCAAAGGTTCCTGTTATCACATATATAGTAGCCAGGCTACCATACATTATTTTTGTCATTCCAGTACACTATTCAGCCAGTTCCCTTGCATTTGAGATGCTGAGATGAGCATCTATATTGGATCACTATCAGATTGTGGACAGCAGTTGTATTCCCCATGCCATGACTGAGTTTCAGGACACTCAGAGAGATGACTGATGTAGCCATTATACCATTGGTACAGAGCAGACAGTAGTGCCCAGAGTTACAGCAGCAGTCTCAGAGGACAGATGATGGTACAGGTTGATGAGCTTTCAGGTATATGACTCAGCAGGTATATCATGGTGTTATGGTTAGATTGCTTTTATACTTATTCTTATAGCATGTCTTAGCACTTAGTGTCATGATCTGGCGATCATATAGATATTTGGACCTGGTTGATCTATTATTTATACTATATTGTCCCTACTCAGACTTAGAAGTTCACTATTCATACTCATTGGTTTTACCCTCCCTAGGGAGAATAGAGGTGATCATTCAACCATACCTTGGCTTGCTAGTGTCGGTTCCACCATTCATTGTCTCCATCCATCCATGGCCTACCTTTTAGTTTATCACCCTGACTTACTACTTGACTAGTGACATGGAGGATCTTTTCCCCACTGTAGCCTCTGTATTGGATGAGCTTCCCTGTTTTTCGTGTCTCGGCTCTGAGTTGGTGACAAAACTTACCTATGGTGAGTTGGAGTTCCTTGGAATTCCCCCTAGTCACTAAAGTTGTGTTGGCTAAACCTGAAACTTTTAGTGCTGCCATCAATACAAAACCTGGAAAATGAAATGCTATATCTTGTATGAAAAGCCCATTCATGCAATGTGTTTTTGAACACACATGAATGAAAGGCGTGCCAAATGAAAATGGCCATAAAAATAAAATGTTATATCTTGTGGAAAATAAATACCTAGGTAAACAAGCTGTCCATGACACACCTAGAAGTGCTCAGGTAAACAAGTGCCTTAAAAACACACCTGCAGCAGAAAGCCTAAAAGAAAAAATGTAAATCTATGCAATGTGTTTGTAAACACACATAGATCAAGGCTATGGAAACTTCAGGCCCAAAAAGCAATGGAACTTAAATGCTATATCTAAACAATTGCTGGCCTTATTTGTATTATGGATTGTGCGCATCTGTGAAGGTGAATAAACCCTCTTTAAACAACTCATCCATTTGTGAGACACCGCCATTCCCTGTGTTGTTGCTCATTCAGTATATACTATGGTGTATTCCGTTTCCCTTGCCAAAGTGTCACAAATTCAAGACAGTTAAGTCATCCCTTAGCCTAGCCAGTTAATTTAAGCCTTCACCCTTCACTAGCAAATTGATCACAACTATGAAGTGAGTATGATCCTGAAAGTCTAGTCTGAGTAATAATAATAATTAACAACACTATATATTTGGATCGCCGGTCATGATTACTCTGTGTTATAATTGTTATTTGAATAAGTTGTAGAGCATATATTAACCTTGACACTTTACAGCAGCTATTGATGATGATCTGAGTTATATTTGGTCTTGGTTAGACCTAGTTTGACCATGGAGGACCATGGGACATGAGATGTTGGACCTTATGATGATATGGATAGATGATATATGGTCTATGTATACATACATGATGACTCTATGCAGCAGCTACAGGGTTATGATGATGATTCTGGGGTTACAGCAGTGTTTGTATATGTACAACGCATTATTATTGGCCTTGATCCGGTATATTGGATATTTATTTTGATCATGCAGAGATTCATATGGTGTATGAGTACACATCTTGGATGGATTTGGACCTTCTGAGTCCAATGGGACAGTTTGTTTTCAGTTCCGGGCACTTGCACTGATGATTTAGCCTCAGTAGGCTGTCCTAGTGCAGTTTTGGTCTGTCGGAGGCCCTGTCGGAGCAGATGTGATTTCTATCCGGTTGACCTAGGGCGCTGATGATGGAGGGGGTGGTCCAGCCACTTGTTTTTACCATATTACCCCCCTCCCGGACACATTGGTGCCCTCACCTTGACAGCGCCA
The DNA here is from genome assembly GCA_027924585.1 of Larix kaempferi. NCBI lineage: Eukaryota > Viridiplantae > Streptophyta > Pinopsida > Pinales > Pinaceae > Larix > Larix kaempferi. The sequence goes on along the minus strand of BSBM01000541.1, from coordinate 6,750,730 downwards.
GCACTCCAGGAGGTTGTTTGGGGCAGTTTCACGCTTCCCGAGGCATTTCAGGATTGGTAGAAATGGCTATTGAGGAAATCGATTTGGGCTACTGAGGCAAAGTTATGGCATGGGATGATCAGTGATGATAGATCGGGACCTTCCACACCTTCTCCAGCAGTTTCAACTTCATCGGGGCCCGCATCCATCACTTATGGCACTTTCTGTGGATTTTTGAGGTCTTTTGAGGACCACGACTTCACTATGGAGGCACGATTTGGTACATTCATGATTTTTTTTTTTTATTGTGCTATGGGGATTGACCAAGGAGGGATAAAATTACCCCTTGGACCCACCATAAGCCTCTTATGATATTTTATCATCATGATTTGGTGGGATTCCCCTCTTATAGGGCGATTTTGTCCACTTATATTATATTTTATTAGTGATCCATGTATTTCATTGTTGAGCTCATCTCAACCATTGATTAGACATTTGTATCTTTTAATCTTAGCCACTCATTCAAAAAGTGGTTAGGGTTTTGGTGCCTCTCCTTCCTATTTAAAGGAGAGAGCCTCTCATTGTAAAGGGACTTTTTGGCTCTGGATTATTGGAATAGAAAATTATTATTGCATCTATCTCCAGTGTTGTGGTGAATGTTTTTGGTGTTCGTTCGTTGGTTCTTCCTTTGCACTGAGTTATTGGAGATCTTGTTTGCCATATATTTTGTACCACGATTTTGCATCTACAGGTGGAGACCGATTTGCTTGGAGGAGGAGGTATTGGTAGGGGAAGACTCTCCCTACTTCTTCTTTGGAGCTCTTCGTTGGTAACAGGGAGTATTACTGTCCCAGGACCTTCTATTTCATGTTACTATTTGCATTTCTCTTGTATTTCTTCCATACTTGATCTTACTGATTGAATCTTCATTCCTTGGTTTGACAGGTAGAGGAAGGCGCACTTGTGGGCTAGGGCATCATTTTGGCAAGCATAATCAACAATCTCTCATTTGATCTCTGCGGGAATCTTCCTCAACATCAAGGCATCTCATCCACATCACTCAGGTATGATCTCAAGGTAAGTTCTATCTCCATGATCTATCCAATTGTCTAAAATATTTAAAAAACCCTAAATACTTCAAAAACCCCATTTTACATTTTCTCAGATCTACTTAGATCTAGTGGGTTGTTGGGCATAATATTGAAAACCCACCTCTATAGCATCCACGGCATCCCGGATCTATAGTTTGGTGAGGATTGGCTTCCGTTTGATCCCTCTCCCATGCCAACTTAGCTTCTCCCAGGCAAGGCGCACTTCACTGATTGAGCAAGTTGACCTAGATCTAGGTGGTGGGTGTTTGAGATTCCACTTGATTCGTCATCTACACATCCAATAACATACACCCAGGTTGTCACTTTCCTGAAATTCACCTTGTGGGCCCCATTCCACATTTTAAGGAATTTAATCCCCATTTTGGACCACTTGGAACACTTAAACTCAGATCTACTAAGATCTAACCGTTGGATTGCCACGAAATTACAGATCCATACTCCTACCTGACCGATATACCCGGATCTAAAGTTTGGATGCCATCCGACTTGTTTTGACCCACCTAACCCCACTTTTTAGCCTCCTTGGGCAAAGTCGCACCACCTTGGAGAAGTGAGTTGACTCATTTCCAGGAACTGGGTACTTGAGATTTTTGGAGATTTGAAACCGGAATAATTCAAAACCTAGGTCTAGACTATCACTTTGTCAAATCTTGCCTTGGGGATTGCATTCCTTGTTTTAAGGGATTGTGGTCCACTTGGGTCAAACCTAGATCTAGATACATTTATCCATCAAAACCTCTATTGCCCACTTGTCCCAAGTACTAGGAGTCCTAAACCACAAGTCAACCCTACTTTGACTCCACTTCCCAATTCCCAAGGCACTGGTTTCTCTCCAAGTTAATTCAGCTTTCCTAGATTGTTGGATTGACTTGTGGTTTGACCTATGCATGGTGAACTAAACCCTTGAAGCTATCATGTATCATGGTCAAGCTTGTCATCTGTACTAGTTAGCCCCAATACAACCCTTAAACTACCCTGCATTGGACACGATTCCCAAGGCAGTGGACTTTCCAACATTGAACTAGTACACTCATCCTAGATCTCACTATAAACATTATAAGTCACTCTTACATCAACTATGAACCAAAGCTATACCTATTGAACCCCTCACTTGGCTTGTGACTTCACCCTTAGGTCTAGGATAAACCATACACCTAACTTCACTTAGAAATACCCTGATTTGGTGTCTTGGTTTTGATCTCTCCTGTCGGGAGTAGATCGGGTCTCCCCCTTTGTTGTCTGGGCTAGATAACATAAAGCGAAGGTTTCCTCGACTGGCGTGACAACCATATATTGGAGGTCGAGGTGATCGTGGTTGCACCTTTTGAGTTGCCCTTCCCTATTGCCATCCATGACTGGATCCATCCATAGGGGTAACTACAGTTCAGGTGATAACATTTTGGCGCCGCTGTCGGGGAGACAATAGCTTGCCCTAGTTCGACATACTTTTCTTCAAGCATTCTCGTTCTCTTTGCCATAACATTTTGGCGCCATGGACGCAACAGGCTTACCTTGGAAAAGCTACTAGTCCTTCCCGCATATACAACGACACATATCTTGGTAGAAGAGTTAAATCTACCTGGCGACTCCCAATCGTGACTCCGCTGAGGAGCGAGCTCATTTACATCCTTAAAACACTTGAAACTATGCCTTGTGTCACTAATTCAGAGAACAATATGATTTTGAAAATGATGATCGAAATGAGTGGTTTAATCCGAAACCTGAATGGGGTAGTTCTCAGAAAACAAAGAGAAAATATTGAAAACTATAAACCTTTTTCTAGAACCTTTGAGGGTGTGTATACCAATGAATATCTTCAAACTAAGCCCACTTCTGATGGCAGAGTAGTAACTAGGTCTCAGGCAAAGAATAACACAAAAGATATAGATAAGAACAAAACTAGTCTGAAAGAAAATTCCCTGGACCAAAGAAATACCACTCGTAGATTCCCTACTCAAACTCCAAACACTCCTCCTAAAGGAATCTTAAAGAAAATGGATCAACCTAGAAGATTGTCTTCTCAAGTCACCAAGAAGGTAACAAGCCCAAGCCCGGCTAAACCCCAGGCTAGGGATCTAGTACAAAGAAAACAAATGAATACTCCAACTCCAAGTAAAGAAATATCTCCCATAACGCAGGAAAAGCTAAATTCAAATATATTGGGAAAACTCTCAGGATCTTCTGTCATGGTGTCTTTGAAAGATTTGGTAGTCATCCCTTCTGTTAAAGTACAGGTAATGCGTTTGTTGGGTCTAGAAATGAATACCAAGGAGAAAGAAAAGGCTTGCAATTTAAAGATTGATTTGAGTAATTTCTTATCTAAACCCAATATCCCGGTGCCCTTGGAAGAACTCCTGAAAATCCCTTCATACTTTAATCAGGCAACTAAATTCCTAGGAATCAAACCTAATGTCAAGAATCCTGTGAGATCAACAACTAAGGATGAACCCCCCATTATGATCCAAAGTGTAATTGATAAAGGTAGGGGTCACCCCCCTTTTTATATTGCTTTGGAGATCAATAAATTGATATTGCACAATTGTATGTTAGATTCAGGAGCAGAAGTAAATATCATGCCTCTCAAGGTCATGGAACAATTGGAATTAAAACCATCCAGACAGTATAGGAATGTGTGTGGGATGGATTCTAGGCCTGTTAAGTCAGAGGGTATGATTGAGAATCTCAAAATGAAACTGGCCGCTTATCCTGCAATTGAAATTAGTATGGATGTCCTGGTTTTAGATATTCCTGACGCATGGGGGATGTTGTTATCAAGGGAATGGGCTGCCAAACTAGGAGGGAGTATCCAAATGGATTTATCTTATGCAACTATTCCTATCGGAGGAAAGGCTTCTTATAAATTGATGAACGAAAAACCTATGACTGAGCATGTAGAAACCCCCGACTATTTGTTTGAAGAGGCTATGCGTCCCACTGAAGAGGTTGGAAATTATATGGTGATGGCTAACTTTTGGGAAGAGCCCGGACAACATCCTTTTCCTCCTAGTCAAGTTTGGAAAATGCATTTTGATGGGGCTAAATCTAGACATGGTGCTGGAGCTGGAATTGTCCTTACATCGCCTTCTGGGGAAGAAAAATTATTTTCATATCGTCTTGAATTTGAGTGCACAAACAATGTAGCCGAGTATGAAGCATTGTTGCTGGGGTTAGAGATTTGCCGCGAACAAAAGATTAAATGTTTAAATGTAACAGGAGACTCTGATTTGATTGTGTCCCAAGTGAAGAACCAGTTTGCAGCCAAAAATAATAAGCTTAGGGATTACCGAAATGCTGTTTGGGATACCATAGAAATGTTTGATGCCTTTGCAATACGAGCAGTCCCAAGAGAAGAAAATACCCTGGCCGATGCATTATCAGTAATAGCATGCACCTTTGAAACTCCAGATCATCTCAGGGATAAAGAGTATAAGGTTGAAGTAATATTTAGACCATCGGTTCCTGATAATCAAGATCATTGGCAAATCTTTGATAATGATGCACAGATCATTGCATTCTTGCAAAACCACGAAAAATTCCAGAATTGCAATGTGAATTTGGAAGATAAATTAAACAATTCCTCTATTCAAAATTTTGATGTCATGAAATTAGCAATACCTTTGGAAAAAAAATTCAACAGGCATGATGAATACAAAGGTAAGAGAGCTGAACCGGTAGATGAGGTTATAGAGATAAATATTGGAACTTCAGTTTCTCCCAGAATGATTAGGATAGGAAAGAATGCCTCCCCAGAAGAAAGAAAGGCGATTATAAATCTAATTAGGAAGTATCGAGACATTTTCGCCTGGGCATATGACGAGCTCAAAACTTTTGACCCTGAAATAATTGAGCATACTATCCCTTTGCATGAAGGAGCTAAACCTTATAGGCAAAAGTTAAGAAATGTCAATCCAAAACTTGCTCCCTTAATTAAGAAAGAGCTTGAGAAAATGCTAGCAGCCGGAATTATCCAACCTGTTCGACACACTACTTGGGTTTCTAACCCGGTGATTGTGAGAAAGAAAAGTGGTGAAATCAGAGTATGTATTGATTTCAGAAACCTAAACCAAGCATCCCTTAAGGACAATTACCCTTTGCCAAATATGGAAAATTTGTTGCAAAGTGTTACTGGGGCAGGTATGCTGTCAATGTTGGACGGTTTTTCGGGGTATAATCAGGTACGTATTAGAAAGGAAGACAGAAATAAAACAACCTTTACTACTCCATGGGGAACTTTCCAATATATAAGAATGCCATTCGGGTTATTAAACGCCGGTTCAACTTTTCAAAGGGATATGGATCAAGCATTTAGTGATTTGATTGGGAAGATCATTGCCATTTATCAGGATGACCTAACAGTGTTTTCAAAGGAACGAGGAGACCATATAGAACATTTGAGAAGAGTTTTTGAACGTTGCAGAAAGTTTGGTATATCATTAAATCCCAAAAAGTCAACTTTCGGAGTAGATGAAGGTAAGCTATTGGGACACATTGTGTCAAAAGAAGGTATCAGAATCGACCCAGAACGTGTCCAAGCCATCAGTGCCATTGCAGCACCCCATAATGTGGCCACCTTGCAATCCTTCTTTGGCAAAATAAACTTCGTTCGAAGATTCATTCCAAACCTAGCAGAATTGGCCAAACCATTGAATGCCCTTCTTAAAAAGGATGTGAAGTTTGTTTGGGATAAAGAATGTGAATCATATTTCACCAAGCTTAAGAAGGCCATTTCAACCTCCCCGGTACTAGCTTGTCCTGATTACAATAAAGAATTCATGATTTACTCATATGCTTCGGAAGATACTATTGCTGGTGTGTTATTACAAAAGAACAACGAAAACCATGAACAACCTATAGCCTTTATGAGTAAAAACTTGAGAGATGCCGAACTTAAATATACCACAACTGAAAAGCAAGCTTATGCCTTAGTTAAAGCCTTGAAACATTTCAGAACCTATGTGGGGTATTCCAAAATTAAAGCATATGTGCCTTATCAAGCAGTAAAGGATGTTCTATCACAAGCAGATGGCATAGGTGTAAGAGGAAATTGGATTTCACGTATACAAGAATATGATCTAGAGATTAAGCCAATTAAGATTGTGAAAGGTCAAGGGTTAGCTCAACTTCTAACTGAAAAGGGAGGCAATATGGTAAACATGATAAGTGAAAGGGATCCTTCTATTTTAAACATTGATGAAGAGCATGAATGGTACAAAGATATCGTATATTTCTTGAGAAACTTGTCATGCCCTGATCACTTGGTGGATCATCAAAGAAGGGCATTAAGGCTAAAAGCTGAAAAGTATGTTTTAACCCAGGATAGATTAGGATGGAGGAACCCCGATGGGATAATCTTGAAATGTGTCAACCTGGAAGAGTCAAAAACCATTATAAAGGAGATGCACTCAGGATTATGTGGTGGTCATTATGCTCCAAGAACAACTGCTGCAAAAATCATGAGAGCAGGGTATTATTGGCCAACACTCTTTAAGGATGTACATGCTTATATTAGGATATGCCAAGAATGTCAGTTTTTCTCAGGAAAACCAAGATTGCCTGCCTTACCTTTAAATCCCGTAGTGGTTGAAGCTCCTTTTCAACAATGGGGTATGGATTTTGTAGGTCCTTTTAATGAAAACTCGAGCAATGGATATAAATACATGTTGACCTGCACGGATTATTTCACTCGTTGGGTAGAAGCTATTCCAACCAAGAAGGCCACAGCTGAAGTGGTTGTGAAGTTTTTGGAAGAAAATATTGTGTCAAGATACGGTTGCCCTATGAAACTAACAACAGATAATGCCCCAGCCTTCAGTAAAATAGAAATGTCCACCTTTTGCATGAATCATGGAATCACCCTCTCTCATTCTTCGAACTATTACCCCAGGGAAATGGTCTCGCCGAATCAAGTAACAAAAATCTAATTAGGCTGTTGAAAAGAATGGTAGGTGAAAATAAGAAAAGTTGGGATGTAAAATTAAAATATGCTTTGTGGGCAGATCGAACAACAGTGAAAAGGATTACAGGAAAATCTCCTTTTGAGTTGGTATATGGACAAGGATGTAGACTACCAATAAATCTGCAAATACCTGTTTATGAACTATTTCAGCAATGCACTTCAGATACAGAAGCAATGCAAGGAAGAATTGATAAATTAGTTGAATTGGATGAAAAGAGGAGAAGTGCTCTCGATAAGATGCTTATAGAACAAGAAAGGGTAAAAGGCACATTTGATCAAAATACTAGAGGTACTACCTTTGGTATAGGAGATATAGTTTTATTGTGGGATAAGCATAAAGAGAAACCAGGAAATCACACGAAGTTGGAAAGTTTATGGAAAGTTCCGTATAAGATAAGTAGCCTGGCTGGAAAGGGATCTTTTGTCCTTGAAACCTTGGATGGAGATGAAGTTGAGTTACCTGTAAATGGGAGGATGTTGAAACATTACTTTCCTCCTATCAACCTTGAATGACCTAGTCTTGCATTGCCTGGTAGATTAGGGTAGGTAGGAAACCAAATAAGCCTACTTAGGCAGTAGTTAGTCTTTTCAGCCATTGAGTCTGGCACCTTCTTAGTCTCTAAGCTCGTTTGTAAGCTTCTAGTTTAACTGAGTACCTGTCACCTGTTCTTTTCCTGCACAATAAATTTCAAATTTTGCAAATTATGTTAGAAGTTCAATTTACTTTCTGCACTTATATATTTCATGCATTTATATTTCTGACATAGAGTAGATTTTATTTCAGTTGGTTTTATATTTTTCCCACACATGCGGCATGAGGTATTTTTGATGTTTGTGAATGCAGAAAATAGGTTGCCAAAATAAAAGCCGGAAGCAAAATGGTAGAGTGTTGGATCGTGGATTCGAGTAGCAGAGTTCGAGGACCATAGATTCTGAGGTTCTCAAGTGCTCATTTCAGCAGAGCACTTGTCCCAGCCGGAGCCAGATGTTATCACATATATAGTAGCCGGGCTACCATACATTATTTTTGTCATTCCAGTACACTATTCAGCCAGTTCCCTTGCATTTGAGATGCTGAGATGAGCATCTATATTGGATCACTATCAGATTGTGGACAGCAGTTGTATTCCCCATGCCATGACTGAGTTTCAGGACACTCAGAGAGATGACTGATGTAGCCATTATACCATTGGTACAGAGCAGACAGTAGTGCCCAGAGTTACAGCAGCAGTCTCAGAGGACAGATGATGGTACAGGTTGATGAGCTTTCAGGTATATGACTCAGCAGGTATATCATGGTGTTATGGTTAGATTGCTTTTATACTTATTCTTATAGCATGTCTTAGCACTTAGTGTCATGATCTGGCGATCATATAGATATTTGGACCTGGTTGATCTATTATTTATACTATATTGTCCCTACTCAGACTTAGAAGTTCACTATTCATACTCATTGGTTTTACCCTCCCTAGGGAGAATAGAGGTGATCATTCAACCATACCTTGGCTTGCTAGTGTCGGTTCCACCATTCATTGTCTCCATCCATCCATGGCCTACCTTTTAGTTTATCACCTTGACTTACTACTTGACTAGTGACATGGAGGATCTTTTCCCCACTGTAGCCTCTGTATTGGATGAGATTCCCTGTTTTTCGTGTCTCGGCTCTGAGTTGCTGACAAAACTTACCTATGGTGAGTTGGAGTTCCTTGGAATTCCCCCTAGTCACTAAAGTTGTGTTGGCTAAACCTGAAACTTTTAGTGCTGCCATCAATACAAAACCTGGAAAATGAAATGCTATATCTTGTATGAAAAGCCCATTCATGCAATGTGTTTTTGAACACACATGAATGAAAGGCGTGCCAAATGAAAATGGCCATAAAAATAAAATGTTATATCTTGTGGAAAATAAATACCTAGGTAAACAAGCTGTCCATGACACACCTAGAAGTGCTCAGGTAAACAAGTGCCTTAAAAACACACCTGCAGCAGAAAGCCTAAAAGAAAAAATGTAAATCTATGCAATGTGTTTGTAAACACACATAGATCAAGGCTATGGAAACTTCAGGCCCAAAAAGCAATGGAACTTAAATGCTATATCTAAACAATTGCTGGCCTTATTTGTATTATGGATTGTGCGCATCTGTGAAGGTGAATAAACCCTCTTTAAACAACTCATCCATTTGTGAGACACCGCCATTCCCTGTGTTGTTGCTCATTCGTATATACTATGGTGTATTCCCTTTCCCTTGCCAAAGTGTCACAAGACAGTTAAGTCATCCCTTAGCCTAGCCAGTTAATTTAAGCCTTCTCCCTTCACTAGCAAATTGATCACAACTATGAAGTGAGTATGATCCTGAAAGTCTAGTCTGAGTAATAATAATAATTAACGACACTATATATTTGGATCGCCAGTCATGATTACTCTGTGTTATAATTGTTATTTGAATAAGTTGTAGAGCATATATTAACCTTGACACTTTACAGCAGCTATTGATGATGATCTGAGTTATATTTGGTCTTGGTTAGACCTAGTTTGACCATGGAGGACCATGGGACATGAGATGTTGGACCTTATGATGATATGGATAGATGATATATGGTCTATGTATACATACATGATGACTCTATGCAGCAGCTACAGGGTTATGATGATGATTCTGGGGTTACAGCAGTGTTTGTATATGTACAGCGCATTATTATTGGCCTTGATCCGGTATATTGGATATTTATTTTGATCATGCAGAGATTCATATGGTGTATGAGTACACATCTTGGATGGATTTGGACCTTCTGAGTCCAATGGGACAGTTTGTTTTCAGTTCCGGGCACTTGCAGTGATGATTTAGCCTCAGTAGGCTGTCCTAGTGCAGTTTTGGTCTGTCGGAGGCCCTGTCGGAGAAGATGTGATTTCTATCCGGTTGACCTAGGGCGATGATGATGGAGGGGGTGGTCCAGCCACTTGTTTTTACCATATTACCCCCCTCCCAGACACATTGGTGCCCTCACCTTGACAGCGCCAGCACTCCAGGAGGCTGTTTGGGGTAGTTTCACGCTTCCCGAGGCATTTCAGGATTGGTAGAAATGGCTATTGAGGAAATCGATTTGGGCTACTGAGGCAAAGTTATGGCATGGGATGATCAGTGATGATAGATCAGGACCTTCCACACCACTTATCGGGGCCCGCATCCATCACTTATGGCACTTTCTGTGGATTTTTAAGGTCTTTTGAGGACCACGACTTCACTATGGAGGCACGATTTGGTACATTCATGATTATTTTTTGGTTATTGTGCTATGGGGATTGACCAAGGAGGGATAAAATTACCCCTTGGACCCACCATAAGCCTCTTATGATATTTTATCATCATGATTTGGTGGGATTCCCCTTTTATAGGGCGATTTTGTCCACTTATATTATATTTTATTAGTGATCCATGTATTTCATTGTTGAGCTCATCTCAACCATTGATTAGACATTTGTATCTTTTAATCTTAGCCACTCATTCAAAAAGTGGTTAGGGTTTTGGTGCCTCTCCTTCGTATTTAAAGGAGAGAGCCTCTCATTGTAAAGGGACTTTTTGGCTCTGGATTATTGGAATAGAAAATTATTATTGCATCTATCTCCAGTGTTGTGGTGAATGTTTTTGGTGTTCGTTCGTTGGTTCTTCCTTTGCACTGAGTTATTGGAGATCTTGTTTGCCATATATTTTGTACCACGATTTTGCATCTACAGGTGGAGGCCGATTTGCTTGGAGGAGGAGGTATTGGTAGGGGAAGACTCTCCCTACTTCTTCTTTGGAGCTCTTCGTTGGTAACAGGGAGTATTACTGTCCCAGGACCTTCTATTTCATGTTACTATTTGCATTTCTCTTGTATTTCTTCCATACTTGATCTTACTGATTGAATCTTCATTCCTTGGTTTGACAGGTAGAGGAAGGCGCACTTGTGGGCTAGGGCATCATTTTGGCAAGCAAAATCAACAATCTCTCATTTGATCTCTGCGGGAATCTTCCTCAACATCAAGGCATCTCATCCACATCACTCAGGTATGATCTCAAGGTAAGTTCTATCTCCATGATCTATCCAATTGTCTAAAATATTTAAAAAACCCTAAATACTTCAAAAACCCCATTTTACATTTTCTCAGATCTACTTAGATCTAGTGGGTTGTTGGGCATAATATTGAAAACCCACCTCTATAGCATCCACGGCATCCCGGATCTATAGTTTGGTGAGGATTGGCTTCCGTTTGACCCCTCTCCCATGCCAACTTAGCTTCTCCCAGGCAAGGCGCACTTCACTGATTGAGCAAGTTGACCTAGATCTAGGTGGTGGGTGTTTGAGATTCCACTTGAATCGTCATCTACACATCCAATAACATACACCCAGGTTGTCACTTTCCTGAAATTCACCTTGTGGGCCCCATTCCACATTTTAAGGGATTTAATCCCCATTTTGGACCACTTGGAACACTTAAACTCAGATCTACTAAGATCTAACCGTTGGATTGCCACGAAATTACAGATCCATACTCCTACCTGACCGATCTACCCGGATCTAAAGTTTGGATGCCATCCGACTTGTTTTGACCCACCTAACCCCACTTTTTAGCCTCCTTGGGCAAAGTCGCACCACCTTGGAGAAGTGAGTTGACTCATTTCCAGGAACTGGGTACTTGAGATTTTTGGAGATTTGAAACCGGAATAATTCAAAACCTAGGTCTAGACTATCACTTTGTCAAATCTTGCCTTGGGGATTGCATTCCTTGTTTTAAGGGATTGTGGTCCACTTGGGTCAAACCTAGATCTAGATACATTTATCCATCAAAACCTCTATTGCCCACTTGTCCCAAGTACTAGGAGTCCTAAACCACAAGTCAACCCTACTTTGACTCCACTTCCCAATTCCCAAGGCACTGGTTTCTCTCCAAGTTAATTCAGCTTTCCTAGATTGTTGGATTGACTTGTGGTTTGACCTATGCATGGTGAACTAAACCCTTGAAGCTATCATGTATCATGGTCAAGCTTGTCATCTGTACTAGTTAGCCCCAATACAACCCTTAAACTACCCTGCATTGGACACGGTTCCCAAGGCAGTGGACTTTCCAACATTGAACTAGTACACTCATCCTAGATCTCACTATAAACATTATAAGTCACTCTTACATCAACTATGAACCAAAGCTATACCTATTGAACCCCTCACTTGGCTTGTGACTTCACCCTTAGGTCTAGGATAAACCATACACCTAACTTCACTTAGAAATACCCTGATTTGGTGTCTTGGTTTTGATCTCTCCTGTCGGGAGTAGATCGGGTCTCCCCCTTTGTTGTCTGGGCTAGATAACATAAAGTGAAGGTTTCCTCGACTGGCGTGACAACCATATATTGGAGGTCGAGGTGATCGTGGTTGCACCTTTTGAGTTTCCCTTCCCTATTGCCATCCATGACTGGATCCATCCATAGGGGTAACTACAGTTCAGGTCATAACAGTTCCCTTGTCTCTAAAGGCTTCATTTTTTTCTTCCATACTATTGTTTTTCAACATTCTCATTATTGCTTCCTATTTCATAACTCCACTACTTTGTCATCTTCTAGACATGCTTCTACCTCTACCTCTTGCAGTTTTCCCATGAAATGAGGAGGTTTCTTTCATAATTTTTCCTCGCCCTTCAAAGCACCAACAATTCTAATCATCATTATACTATGCCTATCTTGAATAGCATACCTTGGGCCATTGATATGGCTAGCTACAACTCCTCTCCTTCATAGCTATGACCATACCTATTAGACAATTTATAAAATTTCTTTGTATGCTCCCTTATAATCATCTCCTTTTGTCTAAGCTTCTATAGCTTCCTAAAAAAATTCAAAGTACAGTAAATAAGCATATATTTACCTTCGACTTTAGCTACCATCATGTCCCAAGTCTGTATTATGTCTTTATCTTTCCTTTTCCTTTCTAGCTACACACTATCCCACCATAAGGATGCATGTCCTTTTAGATTTACATAGATTATCTTCACTCTCATAGGGTCCTCAATCTGTTACATCTCCAAGAATTTTTCCATGTCCCTAATCTACTTCATTAACTCCTCAGGGTTCAAGTTTTATGATTAAATAGGTGTCTCCATTATTGGCTTTCTTCTCAACCTGTCAAGGCTTTAATGATTCCCTCTTTCGAGGCTTCAACTGCCTCAACTTCTTCTTGTGGGTCTTCTTCATCACTCACATCATGAGCTTCTATTGCAACTCCTATTCTCTAGGTTGTTTCTATGGATTATAATCTAACTTGAATGTCTCAAGATCTCGATTATATCATCTACAACACCTCCACATTGCATTTTTCCTCTCCACTGCAAATTCATTCTTCTTCAATTAACTATACTGCTCCTTTTCCAATTTCCCTTTCTTATAGTTCTACCCAACAAAATTTACTTATTAACATTGCAATTTTCCTTCAAGAACAATTATATCCGACACTCCTCTCAAGTTGAAATTGTTCTCTATAGCAAGACACTCCTACTCTAATACCTAACTTGGTGCAACCCCATATGTATTTACTTCAAAAATACAACAAAGTTACAACTATACTTAAAGTACACAACCACAACCAAATTCATACATACATAATTTTTAATTAAAACAGATTCAATGCACATACAACATTAAAATTCACCCAAGCTTTTATATTACATCTTAAAGAAATTTAAGATATAATATCAAACCTTATAAACATTCACTCTAAAATGATAGATATGCCTCATATGAGCTTTACAGTCACAAATTTACTAGAACTTTTCAACCCATAAATTATTCTCCATTCTATAAACTAATGTTCTCAGTTTTCCTACTTTATTCACCTCTTTCTTCTCTTCTCTATCCTTTCTTTTTATGTGCGCCTCTGTATCTCGTCCTCATCATAAACCCATCTTCTTCCACATCCAAGGCAAAATCTCTTATGAAATACGGGGTGCCTCTTCCTTAAATTTAAATGAACTTTGCTGTAGCAATGTCGAGTGACTTTCTTTTTAACAACTTTGGAAACTAGTGATTTTTTTTTTAACAACTTTGGAAACTTGACCATCGTACAGTTTTCACTGATGAAACGGCTTTATGTGACTGCGAGAGTGAAAACCGGATGCCAGACCAGCCTTAGTGTGGGATGAGAAGATGTTTAATGACATTGTTATATGCTCTCATCTTTTCTCACGAGAACACACGACAAGAAACAAAGCTTCTCTCTACGTTCAGGGTATTAACAATGTTCAAGTTGGAATTCTGATTTGAAAAATATCAAATTAAACCTTAGATTAGACTTGAGCAACATTGAACACTAGTTTAGAGCCAGTGGACTTTGGCTATCTGTGATTTAGTATAATTGGTTCCATTGAAAAGGGAAAATTGAATTCTCACCAACTAGCCATTAAACATAATCTACTTCTATGTGATAGACGCATTCAGCAGAACAAACTTGGTCATGTCTGTACTGTTTGTCATATTTTGTCTTCTGCAGTTCGGAGGAACTCGTAGGTGATGTCATTGGAATTGATCTTGGCACCACAAACTCGTCTGTAGCAATCATGAAGGGGGAGGTCAGTTTTCAATCTGTATTCTACTTAAAATCTGTTAATACTTTAAACGTAGTTAGGCATAGGGCATACTTGCAAATCTGCAGTTACATGGTGTATCAAAGATTGCTTGTGGCTTTGTTTGGTCATTTCTCACCAGTGAGTCTTCTTTTGTTGTTGTTTAGAAACCAAAAATACTTAAAAATTCAGAAGGTTCTCGTACAATACCATCAGTGGTGGCTTTCAATCAGAAAGGAGAGCTACTCGTGGGCACCCCCGCAAAGCGTGAGGCAGTGACAAACCCAACTAACACATTGTTTGGAACCAAGCGTTTGATAGGAAGAAAGTTTGATGACCCAGAAACACAGGAAGAGATGAAAATGGTCCCATATAAAATTGTTAGAGCTCCAAATGGTGATGCTTGGGTTGAAGCAAATGGACAGCAGTATTCGCCTAGTCAAATTGCTGCTTTTGTTTTAAGAAAATTGAAGGAAACTGCAGAATCTTATCTTAGGACGAGGGTTGAAATTGCTGTTATAATTGTTCCAGCGTATTTTAATGATGCACAAAGACAGGCGACAAGAGATGCAGGAAGAATGGCTGGACTGGAAGTGCGAAGAATTATCAATGAACCTTCTGCTGCTGCTCTGTCACACGAGAACGGTTTGGTGGCTGTTTTTCATCTTGGAGGAGGAACATTTGACATTTCTATCGTTGAAATACAACATGATGTTTTGTATGAGGTAATCAAATAGATGTTATGAAAATTTTGGTTTAAATTAAATGATCGATGATTTGCATTTGTATTTTTGGTGAGTTTTTTTAGTTCAAATCAGGTTGAAATTGTTGAAATTGTAGTTTTAAGTTGTTTGAATTATCTACTCAAAATGCCACATTGGTAATAGAGAGTGGTGAATCTATTTCTACAATCAAAATTACAATTTGAACAATGAAAATCACATCAAAAAAATCACTCAATTTTGAAAAAATCTCAAAATACTAATATTCTATTGTTTAGCTTACTCCAAATTGCTATAGCTTAACTGTCAATCGTTTAGCTTGCTCCATTTTGCTGTAGCTTAACTGTCAATCGTTTAGCTTACTCCATTTTGCTGTCGCTTAACTGTCAGAAGCTGCTTTTCTTTCATTTGAAAGCTTTCTACTGTCTTGCAGATACAGGCTACAAATGGTGATACTTTCTTGGGAGGTGACGATTTTGACAATGCATTATTACAATACTTAGTGGACGAGGTAAAAAAAACAGAAGGCATCGATTTATCAAAAGACAGGTTTGTTATACAGAGGTTGCGAGAAGCCGCTGAGAAAGCTAAGATAGAGCTTTCTTCAAACACTTCGACAGAGATTATTCTGCCTTCCATCACAGCAGAGGGCTCTTGTGCAAAACATTTAAAGATTCCATTGACTCGATCAAAATTTGAAATGCTCGTGAATCCTTTGATAGAAAGAATAAGGCGACTTTGTGAGGATTGTATGAAGACTGCTAATCTGACTCCTTTGGACATACATGAAGTCTTATTGGTGGGAGGAATGACCAAGGTGCCGAGGGTTCGACAATTAGTTCGTGAATTGTTTGATAAGGAACCAAGCAAAGGTTTTAATCCGGACAAGGCAGTAGCAAATGGAGCTGCCAGAATGGCTGGCTACACTAAGGGCGATATAGAGAACTTGTACTTGTCTGAACGCACTGCATTTTCTCTTGGAATAGAGACTTTGGGCGGTGCAGCCAGCAAGCTTATTGTAAAAAATGCACAAATACCAAAACAGAAAATTCAAGTGTTCTCTACTAAAGCTGACGATCAGAGACAAATTATAATTAAATTACTTCAAGGAGAAGGTGAAATGGCCGCTGACAACAAGGTTCTTGGCGAATGGGAAATTGTTGACATTCCTCGAGCTTTACGTGGTGTTCCCCAAATAGAAGTCTCCTTCTTTATTGATGCTGATTGCGGATTGCATTTAGATGCCCATGATAAGGTCACAGGTCAGGAAAAAGCTATTATCATTCACCCATCCGGAGGACTTTCGGAAGCTGAAATCCAGAAAATGAGTCTGGAGGTGGAGATGTATTTCCAACAACGTCAGAAAAGAAAGAAATTGATTGAGGGAAAGAACCAGGCAGACAACACCATGTATTCAGAGAGAAAAGGTTTGAATGAGTCCAAGGATAAACTGTCAGCAGAAATGGAAAGTGAAATAGAATCTGACAACACCGTTTATTCAGAGGAAACAAGTTTGAATGAACACAAGGATAAACTGCACGCGGAAATACTAAGTGATATGAAATCTGCAGCTGCTCACCTGAAGGCGGCCATTGAAGCAGCGACTAAAGCATCCAAAAAGTAGGGCAGACTCTGCAACAACAACCTGGCGGATCATCTGGATCCACTGGAACTTCTAAAGGGTACCAAGCACCTGAAGCTGAAGCAGCAAGCAGAGTATGAGGAGATCAAGAACTGAAAAATAGACGTTTCTTTTGTACCCAAAAGATAGGGATGGAGCAAAGCTTCATTTGTTGGTAGTTTTAATTAGCAGGGTTACGTAATTTGTGTTTGATAAATATTGATAGGTTACAAGTTAAGTGTTTGAGTGTTGATTTTATATATTTTTTATAATTGCTTATTTCGAATTTAGAGATACAGATATGATGGCTAATACGTGCAAATACTATCTAAAGAAGAGAGAATATGCTTTACTTAAATTAATGAATTAAATTCTTATAACTGCGAAGAGAATTAAGAATGACAACCTTTGGTATTGAAATAATGTATTAATGTGTAACTGACTCTCATTGTTCATTGCCAAAAAGTACGAGGATCCAATGGCAATTCAATTTAGAGAAAAAAGAAAAAATTATCGATTCAAAAAGTACGAGGATCCAATGGCAATTCAATTTAGAGAAAAAAGAAAAAATTATCGATTTAAATGATTTATTCTAGTTTCTTTTAAGAATAATTGATACGAAGAAGGAAAAGTTACTAATTTAAGAAATATTTATATTTATAAAGGAATAAATATTGTGAGCTATAGGAACCATATGTATTATAGTGTTTTGCACGAGTATAATATCGGTACATGGTATAATGTTATATAAAGTATATTTTACTAATACTATATTGTAATAATGTTTTAGATGTTTTTTTATGTGTCAAAAATATATATTATGGATACAGAATCAATATAACATAAATGTTATCTCCCTTCTGTATTGGTGTGCTAGACTAAGGACCCTCATCAAGCTTTTCTACAGGATTGATTTCACACATTTAGCAACTGACCTCCTGTCCAAGCAAACATTTACTGGCATTTCGAGGCTTTTCTAGTGGGAAGAATTTCTTGATTCCCATCTTCAGCGAGCTGGAACTTTTGAAATACTTGAAGACGTTATCTAAGTTGTTGTTTTGGATGATTGTATTTTGGATGGTTTCTACATTTAGCTTTCTTTTTTTGTTGTATAATGCTTAAATTATAAGCTACTCTAGACTTATCTGTCAAAGACTTTGGTATATTTTTCTGAATGTGGCATGCCAGGAAGCATCGATATGTACTTTTTGATTCACTTTGAATATCAAAAGTATGATAATTAAAATGTCCCATGACATGCATTTTTCTCGCATTAGGATGATGAACATGTGCATTAATTTCCTTTACTAGAGAAGTTTGTGACTTGGTACTATATCCTTTGTAGAAAGTTAGGAGATGTAAAATGAATTTTGATATAATATTTACCTTACTTTTGAAATGGTATGACTTGTAAAAATAATGTACATGTGAATTTTGGATTAGGATGGCATATCTTATATTTTCTTGCCCTTTTTTTGTGAATTCTTGTAGAAATCCAACCATTGAAAAATTAGTCCACAAGCTTTGCATACTTGACATAGTATTTGGACTCTTATCAAGCCATTGAATACCATTGAATATTGGGTATTAGATCAATTTATTGATTGTCAACATTCGTGTCTCCTCATGTAGCAAATGACGGACAACATTGTAGTGAGTATCTACTTTGTATGATTTCATGGGAACATAAATTGTTTGTTTTTGGTTGGGAATACATAGTAATTGTCTTTCATATGAGATATCATTTTGGGGTTATTGGTATAGACTAAACCTATTAATCTAACACCCATATTCCACCAGTATTAGTCAATTTGACTAATACTCAAAAACTACATGGTATCCATGGGTGACCTCCTAGGAAGTCCTAATTATCGAATGTAACATGATTATTGATTCTATTTGATTCATTTCACTTGTCTCAGTCCCTTGTGAACATTACTTAATTGTGACTAATACTCATGGGATATGAGCCATATATTAATGACTACTCTAAGTAGATAATCCAAAAAAATATTTCTTGTGTGTTGGACTATGAAAGTCCCTCAATACATAAATAAAAAGATTAAATGGAGCTCTAATTGCTACCCTATTTGCAAAACCCCAAAGACAATGATTGATATTGTGTGATTTATCATTGTTAGATCTAGTTGAATAGTACATAAGGTGCAATATTTGCGAAGGTTTTGAAAATGGGGTAGGAAGCTAAGTGGGCATGACTATGAAGAAAATTCCACATTTAAAAGCATGCTTAAGCCAAAGTATTCTTGGAATCGGTGACTTCTAAGAAGTTTTGGTTACCAGGTGAAAGTCTCGGAGGTGATGATTAATGCTATGCAATTCATTTTGTTGGTCTTGGTCTCACTTCTTCATTCCTATGAGCATCACCTAATGCAATGAGTGGTAGGTGGATTATTCAAAACAATGTGAAACTAGTCAGTTGTGACTAATATTCATGGGATATGGGTTATAGATTAATTAATTACTCTATGCAAAAAATCCCCAAAATAATATCTCATATGTTGGATTGCAAAAGCATCTCAATACTTAAATAACAAGAGTCAAAGGATCTCTAACTTATTAATTCATAAGGAATAATACTTGTTAAGGTTTTGCAAATGGTTTAGCAAGCTAAGTGGGCTTGATTGTGGGGAAAACTCCACATTTGATCAAAGTCTTGGGATGGATGACCTCTCAACTGGAAATCTTATAGTTATTGGGTGAAATCCCGATAGGTGATTATTGATTCTATGTAATTCATTTTTTAGTCTCAATATCACTTCTTCACCCATTTGAACATTACTTGATGTAGTGAGTGCTAAGTGGACTATTCAAAACCATGAGGAATTAGTTGGTTTCAACTAATACTCATGGGATATGGGTCATAGATTATTGAGTTACTCTATTTAGGTAATCTCAAAAATGATATCTCATATGTTTGACGGTGAATCCCGTCACTACTTAAATAAATATAGTAAGGGATCTCTAACTAATTAGTTCATAAGGCGCAATACTTTCGAAGGTTTTACAAATGGATTAGTATCTACGTGGGCTTGATTGTGGGGAAAATTCCATAGTAAGAGTGCTTGATCCAAAGGAAACTTGGTATGGGTTTCCTCCTTGGAAGTCTTATTTATTGGATGCAAGCTCTCGGAGGTGATGATTGACACTCTGTGATTCATTTTGCTAGTCTCAATCCCACTTTACCCTTATGAACATTACTCGATGCAATCAGTGCTAAGTAGACTAATCCAAGTAATGGTATCTTGTATGTTGGACTACTAAAGGCCCTCGACGCCTAAATATGAATAGTCAACAGAGCTCTAATTGAATAGTCCATAAGTAAAAATAGTTTCTAAGGATTTGTAAATGGGGTAGCAATCTAAGTGGGCTTGATTTTGGGGGGGAATCCACATCTAAGCATGATCAAGCTAAAGGAGTCTTAGGGTGTGGTTGATCTCTTGAGAAGTCCAAGTTACCATGTGTAAGACATGGAGGTGATAATTGATGATATGTGGTTCATTTCACTAGTTTCAATCCCACTTCTTCACCCTTGTGGTCATCACTCAATGCATTGAGTAATAAGTGTGATGTTCAAAACCATGAGAAATTGGTCAATTGCAATTAATACTTATGGGATATGGATCATATTAATGAATTACTCTATAGAGATAATCATAAAAACAAAATCCCCTCATTACTTAAATAAAAAGAGTCAAAGTAGCTCTAACTAAATTGTTCATAAGGTACAAACTTTTTAAGGTTCTGCAAATAGGGTAGCAAGCTAAGTTGTCTTGATTGTGGGGAAAACTCCATAGTTAAGTGTGCTTGAGATAAATGAGTCTTTGAATGGGGACCTCCCAAGAAGTAGTAGTTACCATATGCAAGCCCCATAGTTGATTATTCATGACATGCAAATCTATTATGTGCCTAGGGAGGATAATATGGGGTACCAAGGGAGGTACCTAGGGGGATAATGTATGTAATGTGGTTGTAATCATGGAATATTCCCACTTGGTTGTTGGAGGGTAATAAATAGGTCCAGTAGGTAGTTAGAGGAAATAATAAAATAATAAGGGGTAGTTGGCATAGGCCCTTTAGGAAGACTCGTGAGAAAGTATAAATATATATGAGTATTATTGTATGAGATATGTTGGAGGATTGGATTGTAGAAAGGATGGATTGTGGAGTGATTTCTTCTTTAAATAGTAATTGTTCGTGTCCTACCTTAATGGTTCTTCTCTATATTCTCATGTTCTTAATGGTTTGAACGTCTCTTGTTACTTTTGAAGTATAAAAATTATATATAATTTTTGTGATTCAATTTTTGGCTAAGGATCACTGGAAAATCCCACTTCTTCAATCGATGCAATGAGGGGTAAGTGGACTATTCAAAACCATGAAAAATTGGTCAATTGCAAATAATACTCATTGGATATGGGTCATAGATTAACTAACTTACTCTATGCAAATAATTCCAAAAACGAATCTCATATATTGTTGGATTGTGAAAGCCCCTCAATACTTAAATTGTCTTTTAGTTTGTTTAAGAACATGTGTTTTCTCTTAGGAGGTCACAAGTTCCAGTAATAAATAGGTCCACTAGGTAGTTAGAGGAAATAATAAAATAATAAGGGGTAGTTGGCTTAGGCCCTTTAGGAAGATTGATGAGTGTTAGTTTTTCATACAATTATAGCATAATAACTCTATTGCATAAGATCAATAGGATCATTAGAAGAAAGACAAAGCACAAAAACAAAGAACACGAGAATTTATCTTGGGAAACGCAATAAGGAGAAAACCCAGCAACCTTCGTATAGGGAGGAATAATTCCGAGAACAGAGTACAATGATGAGAGAGATAAAGAAGAAAGTCTATCTAAGTAAAACCCCAAAAACAACTTCTCTTCTCTGCAAATGCGAGCTCTTCTCCAAGTGATGTGAACTTGTGTGAATGAGTGAGGGAATAATTAGGTGAACTTTCCCTGTATTTATACAAGTGCCAAAATGGATTTTTCCACAACAAGGCCAACTTGTCTAACTTGACTCGGCCGACCTGACTTGGGGTACAATAAATAAATTTATTTTAATATTTTTCTTTGGGTAATTTATCCCCAAGTTTTACATTGATTCTCTCAAGGGTTTACATGATTAATTACATCAATTTCAACTCCCTTAGGAGGTACAATCAATTACAATAAAATACAATAAGAATAAATTTTGAAGTTGCACAAATTCCAACACTCCCTCTCAACAGGGAAGGTATTCTTCGGTCATAATCAACATCACAATCATCTGGGTTTCATTTGTACATCTATATTGTCTCAATCATCTCTATACATACTGAAGGTTGTCAACACAATATCAATCCTTCAATAAGTGTCATCATGCATCAAATCCACCAGTCCTTCGGTGATTCCAAGAGTATCCTCTCCATCCTACCTAGATGTATGCGAGATAGGATTTATCGTCTGCTTTACCATCTGCTACCTGTTTGTCTCATATTCCGATGGGATCCTCCCATTCCTAGTTGAGAACCTGGACGAGCAGAGGTGCACAACTACTACATGTTCGTCGCATATGTCGATGGGATACTCCCATACCATATGAGAACCTGAGCGAGTAGAGGTACATTTGCAAGCATCACATGACCATCAACTACCTGTCTGTCTCATCTGTCGATGGGATTTCTCCCATACCTGGCTGAGAACATGGACCAGTAGAGGCACCTATGTGTAACCCTACCATCTAATACATGTCTGTATCATCTGCCGATGGGTTTTCTCCCATACCTAGATGAGAACCTGGATGATTAGAGTTACTTGGGTGGAACCCGACCATCTACTACATATCCATCTCATATGCCGATGGGATTTCTCCCATACCTGGCTGAGAACCTGGACGAGTAGAGGTACCTGGGTGGAAGCAGGGTAAACATCTCTGTATCATCTTTCCCTCTCAAGGAGGGACACGTTCTTTTCTAATCCAAGTCTTCCACAAAAGTATTAAAAATTTATCCTGGGAAGAGGCTTGGTGAGAACATATGTAGTCTAGTCATATGTCAGAACATACTGTAACTCGACCGCACCTTTCTGCACTATATCATGAATGGAGTGATACCAAATCTCTATATGATTCAACTTGTTATGGAATACAGGATTCAATGACATCTGCACACAGCTCTGTTTATCACAGTGAATCACGGTTGGATCTGGAATCTGGCCAAGAAATCCTGCAAGGATTTTTCGAATCCATACTGCTTCTCGGGATGATGTACTAGCAGCCATATACTTGGCCTCTGCAGTACTGAGTGCTAATGAATTATGCTTCCTGCTGCACCAGGAAATTACTGTAGAACCCAAATTGAAGCAACGTCTAGAAGTACTCTTCCTATCTGCAGCACATCCGACCCAATCTGAGTCTGTAAACCCCTGCAATCTCAAGTCACACTCTGAATCATATCTCGGTCCATATCCCACAGTGCCACATAAGTATCTGAGCACATGTTTTGCAGTAATCTAGTGAATTTGCCTCGGCTTGCACATAGACTGGCTGAGAGCATTAAAAAAAAAACATATATATGGTCTAGTGTTCGTCAGATACGCCAAGGATCCAATCAACTGGAGATACATAGTGGTATCAATCAAATTTGAATCTGAAGCGGAATCCCTTAGCTTCTTCAAATTTGCATCCATCGGAGTGGCCATGGAATTGCGGTCCAACATCCCGAATCTCTTCAGAATATCTATGGTGTGTTTTCCTTGACCTAGGAAAATATCCTTCTGCCTCTGCCATACTTATAATACCAAGAAGTAATGCATCAATCCAAGATCCTTCCTTTCGAACTCAGAGGAAAGTTTCGTCTTACACCATACGATAATTTTCTCATTTCCAATGAGAAACAAGTCATCAACATAAAGGACCAAAATCAGTGGCTCATCATCCCCAACCTTGTAGTAAAGGTTGGGGTCTGCATCACTCTTGGTGAATTCCAAACTCACCAAGAATTCGTCTATTCATCCATACCAAGCACGTGGTGCTTGCTTGAGTCCATACAGGTCCTTTTTTAATCCACATATGTGAGACTCCTTTCCATGGAAAATAAACCCTTATGGTTGTTCAATATATACTTCTTCCTCAATAACACCATTGAGAAAGATTGTATTGAAATCCATTTGATGAAACTTCCATCCCATAGCTGAAGCAATAACAATGATCGATCTGATGGAATTATATCGAGCCACGGGATCAAATGTCTCATCATAATCCACTCCCTCTTTGTGAGAGAATCCTCCGAAAACAAATCTCGCGTTGTGTTTTTCAACACTACCATCTGCTCCATGATTGATTTTGTATAACCACTTGGAAGTCACTACTGAATTCCCCTCGGGTTTTGGCACTACCTCCCACACATCATTCTTCATGATGGATTGGTATTCTTCCACCATGGCATCCTTCCAAACTTGGTGTTTGGATTCTTATTCATAAGTGGTAGGTTTTGATTCAATGATGTGACTCATCAATGCTACTTAGATGGAGAACCTATGAGGTCTTTTAATTTCTCGAAAAGTACAATGTGGAGCTTCATGCCCCTCTGCATCCTGCAAAGTCTATTATTCCCATCTCGGCCTCTTCTGGCCTACTGCAATATCTCTAGGAACATCAACTGACTCAACTAGAACAATGGGATCGATGGGTTCATCATATTCTACTAACTCCCTCTAAACTGGAGGGGAATATGATCTCATAGTATTTGGTTCTAGCATCTCCTCATCATCGATCTCCATGTTTGATCTTCTGGCTTTCCTGACAACCATTTATTCTTCAAAGGACACATCCCTGCTAACTTCGATCTATCTGGATCCTGGGATGTAAATTTTGTATTCCTTTGAAGATTCACTGTATCCCAAGAAAGTTCCCTTCTTTCCTTAAGGTTCTTACTTCGTTCTCTTCTCCTTGGGAACATGTATATAGACTGGACAGCTAAAGATCCAGAGGTGGCCCACTTCTGATTTCACTCTTGTGAAAGCTTCTTTCGAGGTCATCCTTCTAGGTTGAGAGTCATACTCCTAGAACCTTCCTGCTGAACATCAACGGGATTCATGTGTCCACCACTTGTTCAGCAGAACAAGTCTCATCATCCTTCTCTTGTAGGCCATATCACATGATATTTTCCCTACAAGTTAAATCACGTCTGATGGTTAGTGACATTGGATAATCAAATTTAACCAATTTCTATTTCTATGCAATGAAAATAGTTTACACTAGGCATCTTGGCTAATGCTTCATCACAACAATCATAAACATGTCTCCCAAACACATATGGTAACTATCTAGATGTATGTTATCTCCACTAGAACATGCCATCAAGAGTGTGCACTACTCTAAGCATGCATGAAGGAAATGTCACCTAGACTAGCTCCATCACATGTTTATGGAGTTTTTGCAGCTCATATGCATAACAAATCACAACAAGAGCCTATTGTACATCAAAAAGTAAACTATATCAAATTCTCAACACACTTACTGATAGATCTACATATAATGGTTATGAAGCCATATAAGACAAAACATATCTATGTAAGAAAGAAAACCAAATACTTATCTCTTATTGTTTTTGTGTGTGGGATCCCACTGCCTTCTTGTGGGAACCATGAGATACCTTTGTTCTTGCAGTTTGAATCTTCATATCAGCTCAACATAGGGAGAACTAGAAGAAGAACTTTAAATGATCATCATTCCTTGACTTCTTGTGAGGAGTATCTTCATAAACATCAGCATTTGAGGCTTCATGCTTCTTTTTGTCTGAACTTCAACAATTACTGGCATAATGACTGTATGTCGTGCACCTGTAGCATTGTATCTGAGATAAATCCTTCTTCTTCTTCTTATGATTTGGAGAAGGACTTGATCTCCTACCTTGGTGCTTGTGATTGTAAAAATTTCTTGCCTTTCTTGGCATGGGACAAGAATGCTTGATTCTCCTCATGTTGAGTGCCATGAAGTCTCTGCCTTGCTGCTATTCTTGTCTCTTCCTGAGTGAAATCTACCCATAGCTTGTCAAATTTGGGTAGCTTGGATCGAACCTTATACTTTGAATGAATGACTCCCAATATGGTGGGATACCATTTAGAGTAATAATGACAAGTTCCTTATTATCAATGGGATCTCCACTGGTACTAAGCTTGTCCCTTAGTTCTGTGATCCTCATGAAATATGAGGCAATGGATTCTGACTTGGACATCCTCATATTCAATAGAAGGTTCCTCAATGTAAGGGTTACATTGATACTATTATGTTCAGACATCTTCTTTAGGGTTTTGAACATCTTTCTAGAAGTATTCTTTCCTGAGATTTGAGGTACCAGATCTCTAACTAAGTCCACCAAAATCCTTCTTGCACTGGCATCATTCTTCCTCAAGCAAGATTTGTCTTCTTCAGCTTGTGGTTCTAGGACCTTCTCATTGACAAACTGCAAGATATCTATTTCTTTTGGTAAGAGAAGAACCCTAGAATTCCAAAAGATGAAGTTGGAAGCCCCTTCTAGACGATCTTCAACCTTCATTCCAATCATCCTAACTGTAGATATGAAGCAGAAACCCTAGTAGGAGCTAGGTCAAAAATGAAAGTTGGATTCTTGGAAAACTGACTCCACGGAGAGATGCGCCCTAGAAATGCAAGTTGAGAAAAGGTAGGGCCGAGCCAAAACTGTTGAGGGAGCAGGTCAAAAACTGAAACCCTTATTTCTGCTGCAGCTATAGAATTAGGTCAAAAATGAAAAATCTCATAATTGGATTCTGCTTTCACCAAAAGATGCGCCCTTCCTAGATCAAAATTCCCAAGGCACTTTTTCTACCAAAATGTTGAGTGAAGGCCTTGAAATATGAAACCCTAGTTCTAGAAATGGCTTCTTCTAGCACCACTATGAAACCATGTTAGTTTTTCATACAATTATAACATAATAATTCAATTGCATAAGATCAATAGGATCACTAGAAGAAAATCAAAGCATAGAAACAAAGAACATGAGAATTTATCCTGGGAAACCCAATTGGGAGAAAACCCAGCAACCTTCGTATAGAGATGAATAATTCTGAGAAAAGAGTACAATGATGAGAGAGATAAAGATGAAAGTCTCTCTAAGTAAAACCCTAAAAACAACTTATCTTCTCTGCAGATGTGAGCTCTTCTCCAAGTGATGCGAACTTGTGTTAATGAGTGAGTGGTGAGGTGAACTTTCCCTCTATTTATACAAGTGCCAAACTGGCTTTTTCCTCATCAGGGCCGACTTGTCTAACTTGATTGGGCCGACCTGACCTGGGGTACAATAAATAAATTTATTTTAACATTTTTCTTTGGGTAATTTATCCCCAAGGTTTACATTGATTCTTTCAAGGGTTTACATGATTAATTACATCAAGTTCAACTCCCTTAGGAGGTACAATCAATTACAATAAAATACAATAGGAATAACTTATGAAATTGCACAAATTCCAACAATGAGAAAGTATAAATATGCATGAGTATCATTGTATGAGATATGTTGCAGGATTGTATTATAGCAAGAATGGATTGTGGAGTGATTCCTTCCTTAAATAATAATTGATGGTGTCCTACTTTAGGGTCTTCTCTACATTTTTATGTTCTTAATGGTTTGAACATCTCTTGTTTCTTTTGAAATTTAAAGGTTATGTGTCATTGTTGTGATTTAATTTCTAGCTTAAGGATCACTAAAAAATCCCACTTATTCAATCGATGAAATGAGTGCTAAGTGGACTATTCAAAACCATGAAAAAATGGTCTATTGCGGCTAATACTCGTTGGATATTGGTAATAGATTAATCACTTTATGAAAAAAATCCAAAAAAGGAATCTCATATGTTGGATTGTGAAAGCCCCTCAATACTTAAATTGACTTTTAATTTGTTTAAGAATGTGTGTTTCCTCTTAGTAGGTCACCAGTTCAAATCTAGAGGGGGTTGGGGTATGTACGCATTTGTAGACTTTAGAAATGAAATCCATGCATGGAGGGGGTCCCTTGTCCCAAAAACAAGGGGGTCTTACACACCAATTTAGTGTCTGGCTAGGCCATGACCTTAAAATTATATTATTATTATGATTATTAATATAATATTTTTAACAAAGTATTCATTTTAAATATTAATACATTTAGGGTGTTAAGTGGTTGTCATGATTATAGTTTTCAAAATCCCTTAGTGGTCTAGAAAACTAATGTAAACTAGTGGTGCCACCATATAGGATGGCAAAAATGGCTAGAAGGAATGTAGGAAGTAACATAAGGGCTAGTGAGACCACACAAATAAGATTGTCATCATGTAGAAGTAGGGATCATTGTTATGTTTGGTGAAGGGATTCATTTATCCTTGGGGGTGACCCCCAATATTCCACAACTTTTCACAACTACTTTGTATTAGTGAGTATGGGATCCCACCCCTTATTTCCTTCATTTCGCTTCAAAGGATTCTCGGTGTTAGATATAGTTAGAGAAATAATTGAGAAATTTCCATTAAAAGGAATGGGAGTAGGCGACCTACTATGGTGCCTCTCTTGGCACTCCCTTAAGAGAAAGGATTTTGGCATGGTTTCATGGATGGCCATATTTGTGCCATCCATCGTATTAAAGGTATTAACATGAGGCTTCATGCACATTATCCATGGTGCACTCCCAAATTATCAAGCAATGGACATACAGGTGCATTTTCCATGTCAAATTTCTTGAATTGCATTCAAATTTGCAAGTATAGATTGGCACAAATTAGTGCTCCATCATATTAGGAGCAGTATAATCCACGTCACATAAAAGTAATATCATTTAAAAAAAAATCATGCACATGTTAGGAACCTCTGCATGCTCTTAAAAGCACACTTGCATTTGGACAAATACACTAGGAATGTGTGTGCTTTCCTCTATGTATAAGGAAACAAAAAAATGGTTGATTGGAATTTTTAATTTGGCCCTCCCCACAACCCACAATATTTCTTTAATCCATCCAGTGAAGATAAGCCCATTTTAGGCCACTAACAAGAGCATTGCCATCCATTTATAGGGAGCATTTGTAGGTAAGTTTTATTTTTCTTATCATTTTTATATTTTTTACATTTTATAAATTTTCAGATTTTTAAAAATGATGTTGTTATTGTTTAATTGTAGTTCTTATTCCACAAGATGATGGTGTTATAATATTGAGAATATAAATAAACATACAACAATATATTTTCTAATATGCAGATCAATAGCAAGAATCTACTAGTCTAGCCTTCTATCCATGCAAGCAACAAATAACTAAAGTAAATAAGAGACAAGAGAAAGAAATGATACACTAGATATACGTGGTAAAACCCCAAATAAAGAAACATTCACGAGAATGTATGATATTCTTTATTCTTCAGAAATCTCCAATCTTACACTTGAGCTCCTCTCCACATATGCTTTATCACAGTTTTACAATATGCACAACAACATTCATCACAACATACCCAAAGGGTCTCCTTCACCTCTATTATATAGCTAGATGCATGGAAGAATAACATCACCATAATACAAGTAGGATAAATGATTTTCCACCTACTTATATAATGAATGGTAATAGGAGAATATTACTCCATGA
This sequence comes from Larix kaempferi, assembly GCA_027924585.1. Lineage (NCBI taxonomy): Eukaryota > Viridiplantae > Streptophyta > Pinopsida > Pinales > Pinaceae > Larix > Larix kaempferi. The sequence continues at coordinate 6,721,127 of BSBM01000541.1, read as the reverse complement.
TGCATGTGGGATAACTCCTTTTACATAAGATAGAGACAAGTATGTCTTCCTTTGCTAGATAATACATCATAACATCTTACAACATCACACTAGACATCATTACACATGTAATGTTAATATTACACATTCCAACACTCCCCCTTAATGATGACTAGGGAGAAGAAACACATATATGGAGGAAGATGGAATTACATTAACATTCCCCGTTGATGACAACCTCCTCCATCCCCAACAAACTTAGAAGATGCACAAACTTCACTTCTATCATGGATTTGGTGAAGATATCTAATGCGTGTTGTTCTATGAGACAATGCTCCAAACAAATAACACCATTAACAACAAGATCTTGAATATAATGAGTATCAAGGTCAATGTGTTTGGTCTTTGAGTGATACACTGGATTGTATGTAAGCTTAATCGCACTCTATTTGTCACAACTTAACTCGGAAGGAGACTTCTATACTAGTCCAAGCTCTGTAAGAACATGTAGAATCCACATTGCTTCTTTATATGCTTCCTTAGTTTCCCTATATTTTGTTCCACAAGGAAAAAAAAAGAGTTCTCAACTTTTGGACCATGAAATCGGACCTAAACCAAGATGAAAGATGCACACTACAACATACCTTGTATTTTAATTATCTCCTTCCCAATTAGAATATGTTTAACTAAGAAGTGAAATTGTATCCCCAATAGAATAGAAAACACCATAATGCAACATCCTCTGTAAATATCTAAGAATTCTCTTGGTTGCTTTCCAATGATTTTCATGGGGATTTTGCATAAACCTCAAGACCATGTTGCTACAAAAGAGAGATTAGGCCTGTTGTGTGTCAAATATATCAAACTACCCACAAGTTGACAATACAAAGTGGCATTAACAAGAGGAGTATCATAATCAACAATTAAATTTACATCGGATTAAAATGGCGTTGGATAAGGATTACAATCACTCATATTTAAAACCAAGCAAGTAAATCTATAGCATACTTAGGCTAAGAATGGAATAAACCATCAGCCATATGCCAAATTTGAAGACCCGAAAAATAATGCAATAGGCCTAAATCTATCAAATTCATGCTTAAGATTATTCTTCAATTCCTATATAAATGAAATATGGCTTCTAGTAAGGATAAGATCATCCACATAAAGTAACACAATGAGGTGTAGGCCCATATCGATTAAATCCACAATGAAAATCTAAATCGTATTGAGAGAAATATAATGCATATAAATACAAATGAGGAAACGACTGGGACAGTTAAATTTTCGGACAATCGTCAACAATTTATTAGTCTACATTACATTTTCTAAGTTTATAATATGATCATTACCCCAAAGGATAATATGGCTATCATTCCCCCCTTAAGTTGAAGGGGTGTTTGTACTGAGTCTAAGCATCATTCTGAATTTTTCAAAATTTCCTCTTCCAAGCGCTTTGGTGAAGATGTATGCAATTTGCTCACTTGTGGAACAATGTATTAAATGAATAGTTTTATCGTCTGCATGATGTCGAATCAAATGGTACTTCGTGTTTATGTGCTTGGTTTGATGATAGAATATGGAATCCTTCACCAACTTGATTGTAGAAGTATTGTCAACCAAAAGAGGAGTAGAATTCACCTATTTCTCTTGCAAATATTCAAGTATTTTCCAGAACCACACAATCTCCTTTGTTGCTTCTATAGCTTCCACATATTTTGCCTCTATTGTAGAATATGTTGGAACTGACTGTTTGTGTGATCTCCAGGATATATCTAGTGATCCAAGATTCATAAGATAACCTGGAGTGTGTACTGCATTTTTTTTTATCTCCATAAAAGTTTGAATCGAAATATCCAATCAAGTTAAAATCATCCACCTTAGAATATTTGAGTCCATAATCTTGAGTTCCCTTCAATTACTTTAGAACTTTTTTTGTATCAGAGCAATGCCATTCACAAGGTTTTTGCATGAACTTGGAAAGGATTCCAACAACACATGAAATATCTAGTTTGGTGGTGGTAAGGTAGATAATACTTCCCACAATTTGCATGTATTTGGTTGCATCCTCAAATTATTGCCTTCTTTTTATGTGAGCTTCAAATTATGTTCCATTGTCCAATAGAGAGAGAGTTACATTCAACCATGTTGAATTTGTTCAACAATTCTCCAATGTACTTCTTTTGGGAGATGAATATGTTGTTTGGATCCCAAGTCACTTCAATGCCCAAGTATTAGTGAATATGTCTTAAATTTATTATATCAAAGCCTCACTTCAATTCTTTCTTTATGGATGCAATATAATCTTCATTGTTCCATGTCATCAATAGATCATCTACATACACCCCGAGATATGCAATAGTTTTTCCAATATTCTTGCATCATCAAGATTAAAGTTCTTAAAATTTAATTTCAGAAGATACTTAGTTAGATTTTCATACCAAGCTTGCGGTGCTTGTTTCAAGCCATATAAATATTTGATGAGTTTACACACCTTTTGTTCTTGTCCCTTCACAACAAAACCTTATGGTTGAGACATGAAAACATTCTCTTTCAAGTCTCTTTAAAGACAATAGTATTCACATCCATTTGATGAACTTTCCATCTATTGTGTGTTGCCAAATCCAATAGAGTATGAATGGTAGCTCATTTTATTGTAAGGGAAAAAGTCTCTTCATAATCAATGCCTTCTTTCTGTGCGTATCCTTTTTCCACGAGCCTCTCCTTATGCTTTTCAAGTGAGACATATGATTTGTACTTGTTCTTGTAGACCCACTTGCATCCAATTGGTTTGGTTCCAAATGGAGGATTCACCAACTTCCATGTCCCATTCTTGATAAGAGCATCAAATTCTTTCTACATAGCTTCTTTCTACTTATCATGAGAAACAGCTTCTTCAAAGGAATTATGTTTATAGTCGATAGATAAATTCAATTCATAATTAACTGAAGCTTCCTATCATATCATTTGCATCATTTGTATCTGAATTACCCACATTACCTCCATCTTCTTGTCTTCTTGAACTTCTAGTTCCTACCTTTCCAATCTCATTAGGATGAACACTTTCAAGTGTTTTCATGGTCTATTTTGGAATCTTGTGTGATGATCCAGGTTGATCAACTAGTTGAGATGGTGTAGTCTCTCCAAGACTTAGTTGTCCAATCCCTTCAATCACATCATCAAATCTAACCTCTTCTTCTAATGAGGATGAAGATGGTATTTGAAAAGAAGATTCCAAAGGTTGATCCAAGATAGGAATACCCCCTTCAAAATTTAGAATCTCATTGTTAAATTCATGATACGTCTTTATACGGGTAAATTTGTCAAGATGATTAAGCCAGGTCACTCAACAATTTTGTCGTTTTTAGAGAATTAAAAAAAGTTCACATCTCTAGAAAGCAATCTTTTTATTTACCTCATCATAAAGAGGTTATTCCTTAGAGGAATTTGAGTATCTCAAGAAAATACACTTTCTACTCCTTGCATCCAATTTTTTTTGTTGTTCCTTCAGAATTAAGGCATAACAAGTGGAACCAAAAATTATGTGATGTTTTATCGAAGGAACGACCATGTGTTGTATTTAAGTGGATTGCATAGTTACCAGCGATACATGTTATATAATAAGCAAGACATTATAGATATATGAACACAATATAAGTAATGGTGGTTGAGACAACAAGTCTTTCTATTACTAAGAATAAGTACATAAGTGCAATACAATGTCTCTATGTTGTTCATATTATCCGGCTCTCCAACCTATATATATATATGGTTTACATACAATTATATAACGACATGTCAGTTCACTAACCGATGCGACTAACTGACTTGACATGTAGATACCAACACAACGGTTCGACATGTTCTACGGAGTGGTCGAACAAAGGACCTAGTCAGTCGTCCAACCTAGGCTCCTCCAACATCTCCCCCACAACAAAACCTTTCTTTGCCTCGAAGAAATAGGAAGATGGAGATGAACTGGAGTTTTAAATGACAAAATTGTAACTAACTGAGTACTAAGAAAAAAATTTGTCGTTGCTTCTGGGACTAACTGGTGCTGGTAGATAGTTGATGTTGGACACATACTTCGATAATGGCTTCAGCGGACACTGAAAGCTGGTGTTGGAAGTATTCCCAGATATGAAGTGCATTATGTATGTCGATAGTAAGGGTAGTAAGGCTAGATAGATTCTCCATTTTTTCATGGACTGGTCGGTCTCAAATATTGATCATGTCTTTCCCAAGGATGAGTGTTATGTTTTCAGCAGTGGAGAGCAATCGATGGAGCTATAGCCTGATCTTGTCCACTTTTGACATGCTTAATTGAGCTTGTGTGATCCAATAATCCTCTTTATTCTCCAGTTTTACTAGCTTCATGTGTTCCATATTGATTTAATCATGGATTTGTGCAAGAGCTTCATCGACATTCTGTCGTTCTTGTTGAAGAGTGTTAATGAGATCTTGGGTTTTTTGTATTTCAACAAACACATTATTGTAATGTGTATACCAATTGCACAATACTTCCGTAGTCGTAGAAGCTTCTTGGGTATGTTGTGCTAACAGACTATGTGCTTCTGTGAAATCTGTATACTAGTTTGTCATGATGATAGATGGTTCTTCCGCTTGATCCTATCGTTCTTTAGCCAATTGTTCTTGGAGAGTGGACACAACACTTTCAAATAGTGCATAGGCTTTGTCGAGTGGGTTTTCAGTTTTGATCCTCGACGGAAGAGGAATTACTTGTTGGACTAATTTTTCACACTTAGCCAAAAATGAAGATCGCTCTACCCGAAGTGTTTCAATTGTCTCTTTGGTTTCATTTCTTCTCTTCTTGTGCTCTCAGTCAATAGCATCGTTGAGTAGATCTAATTATTCTTCTTTTTCTTGTCGAGGTTCAAAAGTAGCAATCAGACTGAATTGATTTAAATGTACAGTGAGCAAAGGTTGTTGTTGGAGGTGTTGCCGATGATGATGTTGTTTCTGCTTTTCCTTCTCTTTCTTCTTCTTTTCTTTCCTTTTTTTATTCTTTTTCCTTTCTGCCTCTTTTTATTTTTGCTTTTCAAGTTTTGTATCTTTCTCTGCTGCTTTTTCCTTGTTAGCAACTTCTTTATCTCATGCAGCTTGTATTTCTTCATTGTTTTGCTCTTCTGGTGCTGCAAGGCTGGGGTTGATGGTATGAGGAGGTGGTATCTCTTTAGCAACTAGACTTGGGGAGGAAACTTCGAGCTATTCAGTTGGTGGTGGGGAAGTGGTCGGTGGTGAAGATGGTCAGTCGGTCATGCCGAGTTCTGTCGAAGGACTTATGGTCTAAGTCATATTTTCCTATGACAAAGGAATTTCCAGATTATTGGTCGATGTGGTTTCGATAGTTGGTTCAGATACGTCAAAGAGAAATTATAGTGGCGTGTCGCTGGTATGAGACTGGTCGGGATATTTCATAACTTAAGGGGTCGGGGATGGATGTGAGGTGGATTGGTCGACTGGTAAGGGTTTAATGGTGGATGTTTGTTGGGACGCAACCTTGCTTGTCGGATCAGTGTTTTTCACTACGATGGTTTTCGTGTATCCGACAATGGTTGGGTTAGACGTTGACGATGGTGGCATTTGTTCAGATATATGCTCATCTGGTGGAGGTAAGTTAGGCTATGGAACAAGGTCAATTACGACTGGTTTCTTTATAATGACTCATTTCCAGTCGGGGAGGATTGATGGTAGTTGGTTGATAAATTATTGGAGGTCGAATTCAGTATGGATTGTCTCTCTTAGAGGAGCGAGAAGCTGCTGTAAAAATATGGGGCTAAAGGTTGAGGTTGTAGCAAAAGTGAGTGAGGGTGTAACAATGGTCGAGGGAGATGTCCTGATGTCTTCTTCCATGAGGTTGTGGATTTTGTGTGAGTTCGACATGCGAATTTTCCGCAAAATTAACTTTCTTACTTGGCGGTGCCGCTGCCTGTTGTTGATATTCCTCTATAATGAATTTTTCTATCTGCTCTAGAACATATATCTTTTGTATGGCGGCATCTTCCAATACCTGAGTTTCACAGTCGAACAGTTCAACGTTGTCTTCTTACGTTGGTTCCTGGAGGATAAACTTTTTCTTTCTTTTCCCTTGTGTTTTGGTCTTTCTATTATGTTGTGCTCCAAATATATTGTTAGCCACTCGACAGATGTTCTCTTTTGTTAAGGCATACTCTAGAAGTGGGGTGTCTGAATTAGTACTATCATCAAACTGGTATGTTGTATGCAAGGGATCCTGATGAGGGATCATCGTAATCCCTAAAGGATTGATGTCCACCACCTGCTCAAGCTTCAGCGTAAATGTGTTGAGATGAAGTTAGACTTCATAGTCTTCCTCTTTATCAACATCTGTCATGGGTTCGACCATTGGTTGGTCAACCGGTTTTTCTTGTGGTGGTATTTGAATGATAGTATTGTATTTTCAGCTTAGTTCCTCGAATATCCTGTCGATTGTAGGGTAGAAGTCGAGCTCCTTTGTTGTTATGGTTGATCCTTCTAGATACCAGACCGATATGTGGTCGAGCGCTAGCTGGATGTGCGAAATCGGTGGAAGACTTCGTCAAATATTTTGTGGAACTCTCCATCTAGTTGTTAGTCACTTTTAATGCTTAGAACCAGTTTTCAAACTAGATTTTTGTTCTTGTCGCACCGATTCGACATCCGCCTTGTGAAAATGAACGGAAGTTCCACATCAGTTGTCCCTTGAGTGCGATGAAATCTTTGTCGCTTGTTGGTCGAAGATGAGCCATGGCGATCCAAATGATAAGTGAAGGGTATCATATCTTAGCTCCCTCCTCCTGGCATTTCTGGAAGACGTGTCGGACAATTTCTGCCATGTGTTTGGCCCATCGGTAGAGTTTTCCCTTCGATACCACATTCTACATGGCTTAGATCATGTTGAGTTTGAGGTCATATCCTTGACCATTACTCGTTAATGTGTCCGACATGACCCGCACTGCTATTTTATGTGTGTCATAGAGGATTTGGTTTACAACTAACCCTCTTGAGTTTTTTCCTGCATGGGTACCTGTGAAGTCCTTGACCAGAGCAGGGTTTGATCGAATAGGTACTACATCCCCTTTATTGGTTAGTCTAGTGATCTTATTGATCATTTTTCCATTGATTTCAACCGGTTGGTCGAAATAAAATTTGCCACTATGATACTGGCTCACAATGAACTGGGAAACTACTTCTTTGAGGTTGGAAAAATTGTCAACCAAAGGCGCACTGATATAGTTTAATATGGTACTTTTTCATATTTTATGTGCTTCCTCCCGCCATCAACCATCAGAATCCTTCCCCCATTCAAGGATTTCCTTCCATATCCTTTTCCATTGTTGTTCTACGACTTTCGCATTGTGGATTTCCTTTCAACGGTGTATCTGCTTCTTCCAGTTGTCGAACTTTCGAAGTCGTGCATCTGGTGATTCGTTGAATTATCTTGGGAGCCATATTACTTTCAGTTTTTTCTGGTTCAAATGTTTGGTTTGTGTTTTCGGAAGTTTCGACACTCTGATGTTCAAACTCTTGGTAGAATAACATCCAAGTCTCTTCCAATTCAGTATTTATAACGGAATTGTGCGACATAAGTGAATTAGTATAAGGTGGCTGTATTAATTGCGAAATTGATGCGGGCAATAAATTCAAATGACAGTTGGTCGGGGCCTCGTCTACCGCATACCGAATTTTTTGCTCCTTATATCGAGTTTGATGACTTGAATTTAGATTTTCTTGTTCGTTGGTGTTGTTTTGGTCGGATGTGTATTGGTTTGGTCGAGCATCTTGTTCGATATTTTCTTATCGACTTGTTCCACTTTGACTATAGTTTTCGTATCGAGGGTCATGCTTCAGATGTTGTCGTCTGGTTTCTGATGATATTCTATTTGTGTGGTTTTTTTACTTCCCTTGTCAGGGTTGTCTCTCCTCTTTATTTGTGTATCCCACCATCTTGCATCTTGACCTGTGAATTTTTCGACCAAACTCTAAAGTCGACCTTGTTCTCCTATATTCTTTGAAATTTCCTCGACATGGTATAAGGGGGACTGTCTCTCTTTGTATCTCAGCGGTGGAGCACCCGACGACTTGTTTCTCACTAGTGCGAGTGTTGGATACTCTCTGATTTTTTTTCGAAAATCTTCAAAAAGATGGAGATAGAAAAAAAGTGTTGGGTTTTTTTCTTGGGGATAACTTCAATCATCCAACATTCTCATGCTCGTAATTCATAATAATTCTCTATTTTTGAGTCGTAGAGTTCAGCATCAGAATTATATCCAACTGATGAGGGGTTCACTAGGTGAATCTCCCCTAGTGCGTTAGGCTCAGTATAGTCTTCATTGTGTATTACTTGATATAATTGTTGAATGTCCATGTCTTCATCGATAGGTTCTATCCATGGATGTCCTTTTGATGGGTGAATTGGCACAATTACTTTCTTCCCATTTCCTTTGATTTTTATCCTATCTTTGTCAAGTGATATTAAAGATTTCATTTTTCTTCCCCATGGTCGGCCAATGAGGGCAGGAAAGGAACTGGAACCTTCTTTTGGGTCGATAATTTCAAAGTCATCTTGTGTTGTTATGTCTTTGATGGATGTGTCAACATTTTTCCATACCCCAATTGGTTCGATCAATCCTTGGTCATCCAATTTGAGATAGATGCCGGACTCGTGTAGTTGTGGTCGACCAAGATGTTCCCAAGTGTATTTAGTCATGATATTTTCTTGTTATTCGAAGTCGAGCATGACTTATCAAATAGAGTATCCTTTAATTTCTATGTCGACAAGTGAGTATTCATCAGTTTTATCTCTCTGACTTAGTCGACAGATATTTTTATTTTGTTTGCCATCGACGGATTTACTTTTAATGTTGTGTAATAGATCTATAAAATTTGCGACAACTTCATCCTTGGTTATTAAATTGACGAGTTCGTTAATATTTCTTTGTTGATATTCGTCATTGTCTTCTTGGGATGCTAATTCTTGAAATATTTTTGCAGCATTATTATGTAAGTGCTTATGTGCAATTGAATTAGGATAGTCACCTTTACTTTTTATTTTGGTAATTTGCGGATTATCAACACCAATTTTAGTTCCTTGACGAGTTACAATATGAATATTCTTAGTTTTAACAATATCATACTTTGGAACACTAGAAAAGATGGTAACATTCTTTTTATTAGTAATCTTTTCAAGTATGGTGGGGCAATCCTCCAAGAAGTGATCACCCACCCCACACTTGGTACGGAATTTGAGATATGTCTAATCTTTGAAGGGACAGTCTGCAAAAATATGTTATTCACTCAGACATGTAAAGCATTGAAGTCGTCGAAGTGGTCGAGGATCTCAATTTCCATTGTTCATCCACAACCTTGAAATCATCCCTGTCAATTGAAGTTGTCATTTCTTCGATCATATCGTCGGTCGTCGTCCCTGTCGTTTCTATCATTTCTCTAGTCGACAGCATTGGTCTGATAGACTGCGTGATAATTATGTTTATTCTTTAAATTTAAGTTACATTCTTCCATGGAATGAGACTTTACGTCGCATATGGCACACCATCAAGCTTGATCATTTTTCATGTTGTAGGGACAATCTTTCGTTGCATGCGAGTCATGTTCTTTGCATATGTCACAGAAACGTTTTGTTTGTACAAAACAAGCATCCTATTAGCGGTCATCTTGTCGACAATAAGATTTTGTATGACCGATTGTTGAACGTTTTGTACACCAAATATCAGCTCCTTGTAGACTGATTTCGCTAATGGATTTTTGCGTATTTTCCAACTGTTCTTCGATGCGGTGGTCAACAAGATCTATGGGGTAGTCATCACCCATTTATATTTTCAATGCTTTTTTCATAGCATCTTCATATGTATTAAAATCAGTGAAATGGATGTGCACTCTGATTTTCTGTATTAGTCTAGCCACGAGCCATTGGACTAATAAGGATTCTTCAATGTCATGCTTGATCTGGATCAACAAATCTTTAAATCTTTTATCATAGTCCCTAACAGGATTTTTTTGGTTTTTGAGTTGTGGTCTTCAACTTCTTATCAGCTAGGTATTTTGCGTCTGGGGTCTTGAAGAAAGATAGAAATTTCTATTTGATCTGAGCCTTTGATTCAGTGGGCGTCCTTTCTTTATAAGTGATGCACCATGTGAGTGCTCATTTCCGAAGGGCACCTGAGAATTGTTCCATTTGTCTATCTTCATTAGAACTAGCATTGGATTCCCATATTGATTCACAAACAAACAAATGCCTTCTTGGGTCTTCATCACTTCATAGAAGGGAAGGTGTGTCGTTAAGTGTGCAATCTGTATTGCGACTTCGAATTCTAAGCTCAAAGGTAGCGACGGTGGATTATTTCCAATGGCATAAATGCTCTTACACTTGCTTTCGACAAGTACTATCTCTCGATGTGTATTGACAGGAGTTACTGCACGTCCTTCACTTTCAACAACAATATTACTAGCTCCAGTTGGTTCTTCATCAGCTGTCGGGTGTCGAATTTCTTCGACAGCTTCTGTCGAAACACAGGTAAAGTTTTGTTCTATCTGGGTTGTACTTCTTTCGGATATCCCGACTTACTTGATGAATCACTTAGTGTTGGAAGTGGTTGGGGGGGCGCTTTCTCATGTTCTGAATAGAGTAGATGAAAACTCCGGTTGAAAAACTCTGGTTGTAAAGTAACCCAATTCCCTTCTTACGGTTGATGGATCAACAATCTATCAACCTCATTACCGTCATCATTCTATCGGCTTCGTATTAGCCAGTGCGAATTCCTAGATCTTCTTCGACAATTTCTTGTACTTCGAAACTCTTAGTCAGATGTAATGGGGAATGAAGAGTTATAAACTCGGGTATATTCACATGGAGAGTGCTTCCATGCTCCATCCACAGGTCTCCATCCATTGGTGACAGTGATTCATCATCGCCCTCTTTCTGTCGAGCTCGACTCGACTCTAGTGGATTTCTTGCTACATATGTCACTATAACCAACCTTCTTTTTTTTTGGAACGCACTAGTGTGCTCCATTATTTCTTCATGCCTCTTCCTCCTCTTTTCTCATTCAATATTTTGGATATCTGGTGTGCTTTTATGTATCATCATTCTTTCTTTGTCGAATTTTTGAGATTTCTCACTGTTGGCCATATCGTGTTTTCATATGTCGATCGTTATTCATCTACTCCATCCTGAACATGGTCGGATACCCCCCCATTTCTGACCCAAAATATATTTAGAGAACTAGGGTGGTGCAGCAATTCATTTTCTCATAAATTATTCCCACTCTCGTTCTTTCATGAATTTTTCCCACTTTCTTTGTTTTTCCTCCCAGTTCATGTTCGGAAGCGGTGGTAACAATAGTGGTCGAGGATCAAAAATAAGAGTTTCTCCCTTGTCGATCAAGAATTTAAACAAAAGATTCGGTAGAGAACAAATAAATTGTTCGGTAAGGTCATTATAGAACCTATGCTTCACGTTATCGACATATACTCGCTCCTTAATCATGCACTCTTCACAGAACTCGTCAGCAATTCTTTCGAACCAGTCAGATAAATTTGTGCGGCATCCTCTGTTCTTTTTCATATGCTGGTATTTTCATCCAAAAGATTCTTCAATGCGACTGACACTAACTCAATGAGCTTTTCATGTGTTTCAGAAAAGAACTTCTCCCTTGCTTGAGTGATAGTCAACTTGTTTCTTCTAACATAATTTTGTAGGTAGTTTGTTATCTTTCTCTCCCACCATTCATTTATCTCATGTTTTGATATCATTAGATCATGCTCATTATCGTGCTATGCATGTATCACCGTAAATAGAACCAATGTTGTAGTTAAGTGGATTGCATAGTTACCAGCGATACATGTTATAGAATAAGCAAGCAATTATATAGATATGAATACACGATAAGTAATGGTGGCAAAGACAACAAGTCTTTCTATTACTCAAAATAAGTACATAAGTGCAATACAATGTCTCAATGATGTCCATGTTATCCGGTTCTCCAACCTATATATATGGTTTACAGACAGTTTATATATAACGACTTGTCAGTTCACTAACTAACACGACTAATTGACTCGACATGTAGAGACCGATACAATGGTTCGGCATGTTCTACGAAGTGATCGAACAGAGGGCCTAGTCGAGCGGCTGACCTAGGCTCCTCCAACACCATGCCACATTTCATAAGGGGTCTTATTATCAAGAGCATGTGATGGAATTCTATTTTGAAAATATACTGCAAAGAGAACTGCATCACCCCAAAACATCAATTTCACATTTTTGAAAAACATAATAGAATGAACCATATTTAAGAGTGTCTTGTTCATTCTTTCATCTACACCATTCTATTCAGGATTGTATGGAATTGTGGTTTGATGCTTAATTCCATGTTGGCGAAGATAGTTTTGAAAATCATTAGATTTATGTTCACCTCCATTGTTAGTACATAAAGTGCTTATATGTGATTGTGCTTCATTTTGCATCCATACATGAAAACTTTAAAAAAAATTAAAAGCTTGTGATTTATCTTTCAACAAATACACCCAACACATCCTCATGTAATCATCAATAAAAGACATGATATATTTATTTCCATTAGCGGATGGAATGGGAATTGGGACACACAAATCAGAATGTATCACCCCAAGTTTTCTAGATGCTCTAGAAGTGGAATCACAGAAAGGTTGCTTGCTATGTTTTCCAAGGGTACATACATCACATTGATTCAATTTCCTTGGAATAGTGGGAAAACCAAAAACACCCTTCGTTTTGAACAAATGAAGGTTATCATAGTTAATGTTCCTGAACCTAACATGCCATAAGAAACTAGATGATAATGTACCTTCATTGTTGTAAGATAAGTAGAAAAAATCTATGCACAAGTAGATGTCCCTTTCAATAACAATCATTCATCCTCTATTCTAGTCATAACAACCATGTTGTCAAAATCCCTCCTTGTTTCAACTTTTCCATTGAAGATATGAATAGAGTGGCCTTGATGTCAAATGTGCACAAGAGACAACAAGTTCCTCTGTAACTTGGGAAGATAGAAAACATCATGGAGAAAAAAATTCGAGAATCTAGGCAACTTAATCTTAATGGTGCCAATTTTCGAAGGCTTGAGACTCGATTTATCTGCAAAATATACTATACCATCTACATTGTCATTGAAATTTTCCAAGAAGTCTCTTCGAAATTTCATGTGGCATGTTGCACCTGTTTCAAGTAACCAATCATCTCTCCAAGGAGAAAATGAAGTGTTAAATAAATATTCAATTAACCCAATATTTCAATGAGCAACAATATAATGAGTGGATTTAGGTGCTTTACCTTTTGTTAATTCTAATGCTTTACCTTTGTCTTCCCTCTGATCATGTTTGTCTTTGATTTGCTCCCATGGATCCCAACAATGTTGTGTGTGATGTTCATTCTTGCTGCAACGAACGCATTGATGATCAAATATCTCACCTTGATTATGTCTCCCCCCCTACCTCTAAAATTCCTCTTTCCACAACCTCTTATATTGATTTCTCCTTTAGACGATTCTTGTGATTGTTTCTTTTGAGCAAGGAACATAGCCTCTCCAGTAGCCTGTGTTGTTTTCTTTATGAAGGTTGTGTTGTTTTCTTTATGGATTTGATCTAATAAGCTAAAGCCATGGGATTATTATCCTTCAACTCTGGGTTGAAGAGGTTCACCAACAATTGTATGAGTTCCAATTCTAAGTGTGAATCATACTAATCCTATAATTTCCTCAAAGCACCATAAGTATTTAATAAGAAATATATGAAGACTCACCTATTCACTTACTATAGCAGTGATCAATGCATATATTTTCTTATATTTTTTCTTTCATATTACGAGCTCTTTGTCTGTTGTACACACGGTAGATGCAACATTATTCTCTCTTTCATAGATGTCATCCCAGAGGTCATTAAAAATTAGAGTATGTTTAATCTTCCTTGACCACTTTGGATACTTTATTTTCGGCTCAACATCACACCAACAATCAATACAAGTAAATGCATTTGAAATATATAATCAATGTCAAATACAATGATGACCTTATGTCAATAAAACTTCCTTTTCTTCACTAAAAATTCTACAAAGAAGGCGATCTTCTCCAATTATGCTTCCAACTAAAATAACAAACATGAAAGCATGTGTGGATACAAATGGAGACAAACAAAATCTTTGAAAACTGCAATCTACATGGTCTAACTTTGTATTCTTTCCACCAAGATTTGCTTAACTAGAAATTTCACAAGTGGTATCTGTTAATGTATTGTAAAAAATGGATTGAATTCTTCACAATCAGAATTCAAAAACCACTAGCGACCATTCTTCTTTGTGATCAGTCTACAATCAATTCTCCCAATAAAGATTGAGAGTGTTGAAGTCGCTTTTGTACATATAATTGCCACCAAATTCTTTCTTCAAAAGTTTAGAAGGACGAAAAATTTAAACAGAGAAAAACAAGGGTTTAGATTACCGCTCTAAAATATTACAGCGAGCAGGATATTACTATGAACTTCTCAATCTGTGGCCTATGTCTCAGCACTAAAACTCAAAAAAAAAAAAAAATTGTCACATTCTTTCCTTGGTGCTCACCATGGCTTCTGTAATATATAAGACCCTAATGCAAAAATGCTACCTCGCTCGCGATACAGACACGAGAAAGAACAGAGATCGCTGCAGGACAGTGCGTCTGTCTTCGTTGTGTGGGCGTGCTTCTTTTCGTGCCACCTCCAACCAATGCACCTTCCTTTGGTCATGCATGCCACGGTTGGGATCGCATCTCTTTGCCACATGAAATTTAGTCTGAAATCACCTCTACCAGGCTTCCTTGTCCATGCACGCAGGTTCAACATGGAGTTAGATAACCTCGTAGCTCTAATACCACTGTAGGCCCATATCGATTAACTCCAAAATAAAAATCTGCATTACATTTTCTAAGTTTAGTAATATGATAATAACCCCAAAGGATTATATGATTATCATGAGGAAATCATCATCAAAGTTATTAACATACAGATTTGGAACAAATATACATCGTTTAAAACCATTATTCAAGAAATAAGTATCAATTTTCTCAGACCAAGCTCTACGTGTCTGTTTAAGACCGCATAACTTGACTTATTCAATTGCATACCAATCTTAAAGTTTCAGTAATAACAAAACTAGGTGGTTTTTCCATATAAATGTCCTCACAAATTTCATCAGCGAAAAAATCAATCTTGACATCCATTAGGTGTATTTCCCATTGATAAGATGTAGCCAGAAAAAGTATGGTTCTTATTGTGTTCATTTTAGCAATTAGAGAAAATGTTTCAGTATAATCTATGCCTTCTATGCCTTCTTGTTGAGAAAAACATTTTTCTACTAACTAGGCTTTATGTTTTTCAATCTATCCATCTGTAGTGAAATTACAACCAACTAAATTATTTCCAGGAGGAAGGGGAACAAGAGCCCATGTCTTGTTCTTCATTAATGAGTCATACTCAACAGTCATTTATTTTCCCCATTTAGGTTTGTCTTTAGCTTGTGCATATGTAGAGGGGTCATCTATGGCCAATACTTTAGTCACAAGAACAAAGTCAAATCTAGTGCATCGAGTATTAGAAGGAATATCAATCTCAGAACCTGCAGAAGCGTTTTCTAGGCCCAATCAGGAAGAGTAGTAGTGGAAACCACACTAGTATCTTCAAAACATTCTGGTGGATCACTTGAAGAAGAATGCGAACTAGGATCAAGATCGGGCACAGAAGTAGAGCAAGGGGTTACATATATAGGAGCAACATAATATGAAGGAAAATTCAAGGTAACATGAGGTTCAACAGGCTTGGGAGGAGGAGAAAATTCATTGAATTAAACATCTCACCTAATGATAACATCTTGGGTATATGGATCAAACAACCTTATGCTTTGGAATCCTCACAATAACCATTGAAAATACATTTGTGAGACTTGGATTCTGACTTTTTCCATTTTTCATCCAAGATAGGTGCCCAACATTCATTGCCAAATATCTTAAAGTTACTAAATCGGGTTTCCTTCCATTCCATTTTTTTCAAGATTAACTTGCAAAACTGCTTTGGTAGGGACTCTATTCAAGATATGGTTAGCACAACAAATATCTTCAACCCAAAAATGTTTATGTAATCTTTTAGAATAAAGCATACATCTAGCCATTTAAACCAAAGTTCTATTTTTCCTTTCATCTACCCCATTTTGTTAAGGTGTATAAGGAACAATATTTTGATGTTGAATTCCATACTTAGATAAATATGAACTAAATTCATTTTTAGTGAATCCCCCCCATTATAAATTCTCAAAGTCTTAATACTTTTAACATAATCATTTTCAACCATGGATTTAAATTCTTGAAATATAACAAAGGTTTCACTTTTATGTTCGAGAAAATAAACCCAAGATTTTCGACTGTAATCATCAATAAAAGTAAGAAAATAAACATCATGAAACAAAGAAGGAACTTCAAGAGGACCACATATATCACCACTGTGAATTAATTGTAATTGTTCTTTAGCACGCCAAGCTTAACCTTTATCAAACGTTTCCTTATGATGTTTACCGAGCACACAACCCTCACAAACAACTTTAGTCGAAGAAATTGAAGGCAATCCATATACCATTTTAGACAACATTTGCATTTTACCATAATTCAAGTGACCTAATATTTCAGGCCATAATTTACTTAGTTCATCAGTGTGAGAAACATAGGAATAAAATGGTTGATTTCTACTTGAATTAAAACCAATAAACTTATGTCAATTCTCGCTAGCTCATTCGATTAAGGTGTGGGTCTCGTCAGCAGGGTGATCCAATTCAATTTCCCTTAGGGGTGATCTAGTTGGGAGGAGACACACAAAATCCAACCAGTTAAGGGTTGGTGTGGCCCATACCGGGTGCGATCCCTGGGTGATTTTGATGGCTTAGATGCCCCTAGGTCATGGTTTCTTAGACCAAAGGCCACTCCCGCAAATCAAGGAGATTCTAGCAAACAAAAAAAACCAATAAACTTATATAATCCAACATTATGATCAACAAGATCAGAAGAAACAATTTTTAAGTTATGTTTGATATCTTTTAAAACATATTTATCTAGTCAAGCTTCAAATTTATAACCTTTCTAACATGCATGGTAGATAGAAATCAAGTTGGTGGGCATGCCTTGAACATGAAAAAAATATTCTAATGTACCATTAGGAACTTTAACATTACCATATCCTACTACTGAAAGTTGTTTACCGTCACTAATAGATACAATTTGTGTTGTGGTTGTTTAGTGTCATAAGATGTAAATAAAGAAGTTGTACCGGTTATATGATTAGAAGCACAAGAATCCATTATCCATTCCACAATAGAAGAATATTTACTTGGGTGAACATAATATGCGCATAGGGCTACCTGTTGTTCTTCATAGGATTTCTTCTTGGCTTTAGCAAGTTCATGTCTCCATTTAAAGCAAATATTTTCAGGGTGATTTTTTTTCCCACAATACTTACAGGGATTAAACACTTTCTTTTTATTAGAAGCATCATCAAAGGCATCATTAGAAGAGTGATGGGTTGAACCCTTAATATGTGGTTTAGAGTTTTTAAAACTTTTAATAGGGTTGTTTTTATTATGTTCCATTAGAGCTTTACCATTAGATAATTGACCATAAGCAATTAATCTATCTTGCTCGCATATCAAGCCTTTACAAAAATATTCAAAAGAAGGTGTTATAGGATTTTTAGACATTTCAATGGCTTTATTTCTAGTTTGGATGAAGATATCAAATGCAGAAGGTAACTTTTTCTCTACAAGAATAATAAAGGTATTATCATTTGTATTGTAATATTTACCACAATTATTTAATTTTTCATTATAGATTTTAATTTCAGCAAGAAATAACTCCATTCTATCAAAATATATAGGGTCTAACTCATGGATTTTCTTTTCAATATAGTACGCAAAAAAAACATCACTTTTATCTAATAAAGAAGCCAAATTTTTTCATGCCTCAATATGGTTATTTTTAGCATCAATGTGTACATGTGAACTATCGTAAACAGTTTGTCCAATGAGTCCTCTTGCTTGATCAAATGGAATATTCCCATATAGATAATCCTTTAACATTGGTGTGTTTCTTTGTTCACCTTTAACTAATATCCAGATATCTTTACTCCTGAGAACATCAGTCATATTTCTCTTCCAAGCGAGATAGTTAGTACCGAATAATTCAGGAATGGAAACTATATACTTATGAAGTCATAGTGTGAAACAAGAAACTAAACCCTAAGGCAACAAGACAAAAAGGTAAGAATTAGAAGAAAGGTTAATAAAAACCAGAAATTTCTCAACAACGATGAAACCTTGTTGTACCTAACTGGAAGATCTACAAATCCTCTGTATGGAACAACAACAAAAAGGTTGCATTACAACCATTTTTTTGCTCAAAACTGGGTGTACATGCCTTTTGTGAAGGTTGGTCACAGGGGTACGCACCTTCATGAAGGCATGTCACGTACTTATGTGCCTTCTCTATTTTCTACCCACATACATATCTGTTAAGGCCCTATAATGGCATATCCATGAAGTTAGAAGCTGTCTGGATGAAAATTTGCAAAACCATGAATTAGAAATATGAAAAAAAACTAGATCTACAACTAGAGATATAGATCCTTGAAGATAGGTTAGTCTAAAATAGATTTCAACTCAAATCTACAGAAAAAATACAAGGTAAACTTGAAATTATTTTTAAAAATAAATGATGAGGGCTAGGGTTTTGAAAACAAATTCTGAAACATGTAGCAAATTCCCAAATCTAAATAAAAAACCACAAGGGTTTGATAAATTGGATGGAAAATCTACCAGATATGGAGGGCCCACAAAAAAATGAAGAA
Organism: Larix kaempferi; assembly: GCA_027924585.1. Classification (NCBI taxonomy): domain Eukaryota; kingdom Viridiplantae; phylum Streptophyta; class Pinopsida; order Pinales; family Pinaceae; genus Larix; species Larix kaempferi. The sequence goes on along the minus strand of BSBM01000541.1, from coordinate 6,702,218 downwards.
CTTGTTGCTTGTAATCAAAATTTACTGAAGAAGGTAAAGCATAATAACTATCTCTAATACCATGTTAGTGTTAAAGTTACAGCATCATGAGTCATTCTCCAGGTCAATCTTGTGTGTCAATATTGAGCCTCGTGTGTCGAGTTAGTGCCTTATAGGAGCCTGAATTGGACTCAGGAAACTTGGAGAAGAATCTTGATTGGAATCAAGAATGGTTAAGCTTCATGTGTTGAGGTGGTGCCTCATGTGTTGAGGTGATTCTTTGCATGTTGAAGCATGTATGGTGCGTGATGTACTACTAACCATGGTTGAGCTATTAAGTCTCCCCTAGGGACTTGCCACCCCTAGAGTGAATTACTTTAGCATATAACCACTTGGAACAATAGTAGGACAATATGATCACATCATTGGGAAAATCTCTTTAGTATATTTGAAATGATAATTAAGTTGGCACATGTGGACCATGCAGATAAGAAAAGAGATGAAGATAAGATGTGATAAGATATGAGAGAATTCGAATTGCACATAAAAGAATTAACTAAGAGAGAATTCAAATTGTTAAACCTCAGTGAAGACTTCAGTAAATCAAAGGAGAACTCGAATTGATCACAACAGTGATGTTAATAAGAAAGAATCAGTTAAGAGAGTTAACTATGTGATAAAAAAGAATATCTAGTTAACTAAGTGTTATTGAATGACGGCACGTATGTTAAACTAAAATATTACACTTATGTTAAACTAAAAGACAATACTTGAGTTGCGACACTTGCATGACGACACTTAAGTTATCCACCTAACTAAGTGGGAAAGCTTTCAGTTAAGGGGTGAGTTCATCCTAAGACTTAGTTCAATGAGTTAATGCACTGCATGAGAAGTGGGGCACTCTTCGTCATGCAATATTTATACATCCAGATAGAGGGTGAGTTCATCATGAAGTCGGAAGATAAAAATAGAAGTCGATGCATGTGAAGAATATATAAATATGTTATATAGGATTGATGAATTCAATGTGAAGTGAATTCTCTTCTCCCTTGAAGGCAAGGTGCTTCTCTTTGTGCGGTATATTATTCTGATTCTCTCTTCTTTATATTTCTCTTACTCTGTAATTGCACCAGGGTTGCTTAATGTAAAAGAAATTCTTTGTTATATATCAATATGCTAAGGAAGGTTTTGTTGGGTTTTTCTCCCTAAATCATAGAGGATTTTCCCGGGGTAAATTCAAGTGTTGAATGTGATTGGTTATGTGTATGATTGTTATTTGATTTCAAGTACTGTTTCATTTATGAATTAAAGATAATAAAAAATTAACATGGTATCATAGCTCAGGGCATGAAAGAGCTAAGTTCAATAATAAATCTTGAGCCTATGTAGATCCTGAGTGTGCACGGTACTTGAAGAATTATGGTGTCAATCTGAGTAAGAGCAAAATACCGTCTTGAGGAACTTCGAACTTCAATACTTGGAAGGCCAGGATCCTGAATATTTTAGAAGAGCATGATTTGGATCGCTATATATCCAGTGTTTTTGAAGATCCTACTTCTAATGTAGGGCACATTACATTCAAGAAGAATCAAGCCAAGGAAAAGAGGATTATTTATGATTTTGTGAAAGACAACTTGATTCCCATGATTACTCCTTTGAAAACCGCAAAGGAATGCTTCGACACTATGACAAATATTTATGAGAAGAAGGAACCCAGTCAAAAGATATCATTGAAGAACAAGATTTGAAATATGAATATGGAAAAGGATGAAGTTGTAGCTTCATTCTTCACAAAGATATCTCAAGTAAGATATCAACTCATGAGCATTGGTGTGATAGTCGATGATGATAATCTCATTCATAACGCGGTTGATGATATTCCATCTCCATGGGAGACATTCTTGGCTGCAATAAATCGTTGAGAAGTGCAACCTAACTTTGAGAGACTGTGGCATGATTTCCTACAAGAAGAAGGGCGAATCCAAAGCAAGTATACTGCCTCCAAAGAAGAGAACCTCGCTCTTGTGGCAAAGATTAAAAGAGGTAACAAATCTCTCATGAAATTCTCTCATCAAAAGGAGAATGATTTCAAGAAATTTGATAAGTCTAAAGTTAGATGTTTCAATTGCAATAAGAAGGCCCTTTATGCAAGAGAATGTCTTGCAAAGAAAAGAGGAAAGTTCAAGGGTATGTTTCATGCTTCTACTGCTACAAAAGATGAACCTACAAGAAAGAATTCATCCGATGATCAAGAGATGAAGAAGGAGTACTATCTTGTCTCGGCCCTTTCTGGATCCATTACCACTAGTGCTGAGACATGGTTGGTAGACAGTGGTGCATCCAAGCACATGACTGGATATAGGAGTGCTATCACATATCTAAACAAAAATAAGTTTTCATGTAAAGCGGATCTTGGAGATAATACCACCTATTTGATCCAAGGCATTGGATCCACTTCTTTTTAGTCGAAATCAAGATATGTATTGCATGTGGATGAAATTATGTTTGTCCTCATATTGAAGAAGAATCTCTTGTATGTTTTGGTTCTAGAAGATAAATAATTCAGAGTTATCTTTATGGACAACAAAGCGCTCATGTGGCCTAAGCATGAAGACTTGAACTCTGCATCAATGATTGGAGTTAGAGAAGGAGGTTTGTACAAAGTTCATGGAAAATTCATTTAAGCCATGATCCATGACACAATTAATCCTTGTGAGTTGTGGCACAGAAGGCTTGGTCATCTCCATTTCAAAGTGCTACCCGGATTGCAAAATATGGTGAAATTTATGCCAATGTTTAAATCTTATTTTTATAGTGTTTGTAGAGGTTGCACTCTTGGAAACAACATTAAGTAGAGTTTTCCAAGTAGTACCAAAATATCCAAGGGGATCCTTGACTTGATTCATTCTGATCTATGTGGTCCTATGTCTACACCCTCATTGAGTGGTTATTTATATTATGTGCTTTTCATAGATGACTTCTCTCGCAAGTCATGGGTTTATTTTATGAAAGCAAAGAGTGAAAATTTCAAAAAAATTCAAGAAGTTTAAAGCATTGGTTTAGAATCAGACTGGGAAGCACATTCATGATTTGAGATCTGATAATGGAGGAGATTTTGAGTCTTGTGACTTCAATGACTTCTGTCGAGATGTAGGAATAAAAATACAAATGACTATACCCTACAACCCCCAGCAAAATGGGGTTGTTGAAAGAAAGAACATAACAATATGTGAGGTTGTAAAAGCCATGATGTGTGATCGGGATATTCCCACATCCTTATGGGAAGAAGCCTCCAGCACTGCTATTTATATGCATAACAAAATCCCTCATGCTATCTTGGGAGAAAAGACTCCTAAAGAGGTTTTCACTAGTGAAAAACCAGATATTGGACACTGGAAGATTTTCGGTTGTCTTGTTTACATTCACATACCAAAAGAGAAGAGGAAAAAGATGGAGCCATCTGTAAAGAAAGGAACATTTGTTGGATATAGTGAATCCTCCAAAGCCTATAAAATCTATGTTCCAGGACAAAGAAACATTGAAGTCAACATAGATGTAACATTTCATGAAGATGCTACCTCCAAGCGCTCCAAATAATTTCAATGTGATTCAGATATGGAGGAGCATGATACTCCTATGATGGAGGATCCAGTTTCTAATTCTCCCCTTTCATATGCTGAGAGGGAAAATCCAGATGAGTCCATAGATCCGCTTGATCCTAAAGAGTCATAAGATCTGATAGAAATATCTCTTGATGAAATTCCTGCTAAGAGGATATCTGCATGGTGTCGACACATTCTGCAAGATGTAGAAAAGCATGGAGTACCTAAAGGCTCATCCAGAGAGAAAAAGACACTTGAAATATTTTCAGGATATGTAGCATATATGAGTCACATCGGTGATTTAGAACCATCTACCTATGAGGAATCCTCTAAGCAGCAAGTATGGAAAGATGCCATGGTAGAAGAATACAAATATATCATAAAGAATGATGTGTGGGAAGTGGTTCCTAAAACTGACGAGAAGTCAATAGTAACTTCCAAGTGGCTTTATAAAATCAAGCATGCAGGTGATGGAAGTAATGAAAAGTATAAAGAAATATTTTTGGCCCGTGGTTTCTCACATAAAGAAGGGATAGACTATGATGAGACATTTGGTCCCGTGGCTAGGTACACTACTATACAAACCATAATTTCCCTTGATTCAGTTTTGGGTTGGAAACTTCACCAGATGGATGTGAAGACTACCTTCCTCAATGGTGAGGTTGAGGAAGATGTTTACATACAACAACCTAGGGGGTTTGTAATGCATGGGAAGAAGTCCCATGTATGAAAACATAAGAAATAATTGTATGGGATTAAGCATGCCTCAAGGACTTGGTACTCAAGGATGGACAGCTATCTTCTGAGCTTGGGATTCTCCAAAAGTGAATCTGACCCCAACATGTACTTCAAGGTTGTGAAGAACCAACCATTGATCTTGGTTCTCTATGTTGATGACTTGTTCCTTACTGGAGAGGAGCAACATATAGCTTTGTGCAAGGGGGAGGTCACTTCTGAGTTCGAAATGAAAGACTTAGGTCTTATGTACTGTTTTCTTGGTCTATAAGTTTGGTAAAGGAAATATGAGATATTTATTTCTTGGGGAAAGTACATAGTTGATGTATTGAGTAGATTTGGTATGATGGACTGTAAGTCCATGTCTACTCCAATGGTGTCTAATCTAAATAATATACATGAGTTATATTCTAGATCAAATCTAGTGGATCCTACCATGTATATATAGCTCATTGGTTCCTTGATGTATTTGATACATAGTAGACCATACATATGTTATGCAGTGAGTATCTTGAGTCAGTTCATGTCTAAGCCAAGACATAGACATTGGGTTTCTACTGAGACTGTGCTTAGATACCTTCAAGGTACTATTGCTAATGGACTTAGATATGCTTCCAGTGGTGGAGCGATGTTACTTGGATATTCCGACTCTGACTAGGGTGGTAGTATTGTGGACCAAAAGAGTACATCTAGATTTTTTTTAAGCTTGGGATCAGCTATGATCTCTTGGTACAGCAAGAAGCAGGGCTTTGTATCCCATAGTACTATAGAAGCAGGGTATATTGTAGCTATTACCTCCTACAGAGAAGCTATGTGGCTTGGGAAGCTACTTGCTAGGTTGTTCGGTGAGAAGCTTGAGACTACAGTCATTCACTCTGACAATCAGAGTTGCATTAAGCTCTCAGAAAACCATATGTTTCATGATAGGTCGAAATACATTGAGATGAATGATCACTACATCATAGACATGGTCTAGAGAGGTGTCGTAAGACTTCAGTATATTTCTACTAGTGAGAAGATTGTATATGTTGACTAAGCCTTTGTCTATGACGAAGTATATGTACTTCCGAGACAAGCTTGGCATGGTAGAGAGTGCCTCCCTCACTAAGAGAGACTATTAAATTTATAGCATCATGATTCATTCTCCAAGTCAATCTTGTGTGTCAAGATTGAGCCTTGTGTGTTGAGGTAGTGCCTTATAGGAGCTTGAGGTTGACTCAGGAAACTTGGAGAATAATCTTGAGTTGGAATCAAGAATGTTTAAGATTCATGTGTTGAGGAAAGTGCTTTGTATGTCAAAGTGATGATGTTGTACAGTATTTCTAGTCAAGGCTAAGGTCTTGTGTGTCAAGACATATCCTCATGTGTTGAGGTGATGCTTTGCATGTCAAAGCATCAATGGCATGAAGACACTTATGTTAAACTAAAATATGACACTTGATTTTCGACACTTGCTTGACGACACTTAAGTTAGCCACCTAACTAAGTGGACAAGCTTTCATTTAAGGGGTGAGTTCATCCTAAGACTCAGTTCAGTGAATTAATGCACTGCATGAGAAGTGGGGTGCTCTGATTCATGCAATATTGATACATCCATATGGAGGGAGAGTTCATCCTGAAGTTAGAATATAAAAATATATCCGATGCATGTGGAGAATATATAAATATGTTATACATGATTGATGAATTCAATGTGAAGCAAATTATCTTCTCCCTTGAAGGAAAGGTGCTTCTCTTTGTGCAGGATATTGTTTTGAGTCTCTCTTATTTATCTTTCTCTTGTTCTGTAATTGCACCAGGGGTGCTTGATGTAAAATACATTCTCTACTATCTATCAATATACTAAGGAAGGTCTTGTTGGGGTTTTCTCCCTCAAGTCATAGAGGGTTTCCCCAGGGTAAATTCATGTGTCGAATGTGATTGCTTATGTGTATGTTTGTTAATTGATTTCAAGTACTATTGCATTTCTGAATTAAAGATAAAAAAAATTAATAGTTAGAATATTGAGAATATGCATAAACATACAACAATATATTCGCTAACATGCAAAGTAATAGCAAGAATCTACTAGTCTATATTTCTTATATACATAAAAGCAACAAATAATAAAATTAAGTAAGAGAAAAAAGAAAATAAGTTATACATCGGATATACATGGTAAAACCCCAAAAGAGGAAACATCCACAGGAAGGTGTGATCTTCTTTATTCTTCAGAAATCTCCAATCTTACACTTTAGCTCATCTCCCACATATGCTTTTTCATATCCTTACAATACGCACAATAACACTCATCACAACATTCTCAAAGGTTCTCCTTCACCTCTATTATATAGCTAGAGGTATGGAAGAATAACATCCCATAATAAATGTGTGATAAATGATTTTCCACCTCCTTATATAATGAATGGTAATAGGAGAATATCACTTCATGATGCATGTGGGATAACTCATTTTACATAGGATAGAGACAAGTATGCCTTCCTTTTCTATATAATACATTGTAACATCTTAATACATCACAATAGACATCATTACACATGTAATACTAATATTACACATTCCAACAGGTGGAAAACCCAAGCCCAAACCCTAGCCCCTTATAATACCCATACATTGAAATACCCACTTATTATGTAAGCATGCCAAAAAAAATGGGAAGCATACAACGAGTACTTTTAGACCCAAAAAAATCAAAGTACCTACTAAGAAATATGGTTTGGTAAAGCCAGGTCTGCACACAAACAATGCAATCAAGGTCTGAAACCACAGAAAAGACACTTGAGCTTTCACTACAAAAGAAAGACCAAAAGCACAAGAAATGACAAGAAACCAATCCAAAGAGAAATTTCACTCAAATAGATATAAATAGGGTCAAATAGACTCAAAAGGTTCCAAATCCAGTAAAAAATGGAGCAAGTAGATTTAGTTAGACTCAAATTAGGGTAAAAAACACCAAACTAGTTCACCATCCCCAAACTTGGGTCAACAAGCCCCAAATATTCCAAACAAACCCAAAATTATTAAATAATATCCCATGCATCAAACTAAGATCAATCAAAATACAAGACACCTCTTCCAAAGGGTCCTACATAGACCTAGGATCAACATGAACTCTAACAAATGCAATCAAGAACCCCCCAAAAAGTTCCAAAATTGAAAAACTTAAGTTCAGGGAGTACCCGCAACTGTACACAAGGGACAAGTGTGAGTGACCCACGGTTATACAAGGCTCAAACCCGTGCATATGTCTTAGATCTGTGACTGTACATACTACAGACTCACGCATATGCAAAAAAGTCCAAAAAAATGCAAAATCCAACTCAAAACTAAGCAAGAAAGGGTCTAACAAAGCTTAATGACTGGTCCTAACATGAAATTAAACACATACCTTTCAAATATACTAGAAAAAATGGCCTTGGATACCTCAAAGCAGATAGGCTTCTCCTTAGTGGAGTCGCCAATTCTGTTGTTAGAGAAAATGTCCTATAGCAGGGGAGAGACTACCAACGTACATGGGTAAAAGATAGACATACAATGTTCTGCAAATATAGTTATTAAACAAAGAGATTAGGGTTAGAACAATGTGCACCTTATTCAAAAGATTGATCCAAGCATTTCTCTTCCTTTCTCTTTAATGCAACAACCTGCAAAACAACTTCAAACCTTTCTCAAACCAACTTGACTACAAATACAAGATTGATATTTATAAAAGAAGAAAACGTCAAATTATAATCAGATCTGAAACATAAATGAACAAATAATATTTGGAAAGGAAGAATGTTTGATCTTTATTAATGAATGAAGCAAGTACATAAACGTATACCTTTCTTCAAGCATGGCACTTCACGAAACCAAGATTCAAGGTCTCCTGCTACTCTTCTCCAAGGATCCCAACTTCTTATCAGATGTGCTAGGGTTTACTAGAAACTAGGGCACAATTGAGAGGGATGTGAGTCTCAATTCCTTCAACATAACAATATAATGGGCTTGTTCCCCTTTCATGGTCCCTCTCCCTCTCTTATATAGCAAGTGAAGAAGATGTGGTTGAATAGGAAGTAGTTACAACTGAAGAGGAGGTTCCAAAACTACCCAAAACTAACCATTTTTTCGCAATTTTATGCATTTTTAGTGTTTTTGAGATGTGCACGGCTTTGAAAAGGGACAACCATTGGGTACCCGTGACTCTTACCATATAAACCTACGGATTTTTAGGAAAACATGTGGGTTTATAAGCATTAAACCTACGTTTTTTGTGAAAAAATGGCCAAAAACAGCCTTTTCTAGGGGTTTTCTGGAGAAGTTTTGGTCTAGAAAAATGTTCCTAAGGTTATTACCTATCAAATGGACCATTAATTAGGTAATTACATCCATATAAAGTCCCAAATATGGCTCTTCCATCCACAAATGTCCTTTTGTATGACTCACAATAATCTCATGAAGTGTCATCATGCGACCGAAATATGTAATTATCGTCACGGACGGAGAAGTGCCAATTTTGGCCATAACAGGCACCCCAGACGCAATGAAACACCTCTCATAGCCCAAAAATGCACAGAAATTTTAGAACCAAAAACCCTTTCACAACTTCGGCAACACTGGTTCAAGATCTAGATCACCAACAGAAGCGTCTCTTCAGAAAGGCTCTGATACCATGTTCGACTACACAGGATAATTCCAAAAGACATAACACCTAGAGTAGCCGCTCATAAAAACAGATCACAAATCAGCACACCTATGTTTTCATGTGATTTAAACCCTTGAAAGGGAAACACTCCACGACCCCAGCCAAATAGCTGCTTGAGGAAGTTTATTATGCAAAAGAAAGAAAGTTACATGAGCTTCTCATAATAGATCAACTAGCAAGTGACCCTCCATGCTCTTTAAATAGATATCATGGACCAATCGGTTGTTAAGCCACGAATCAAAGGTAGTTATGATATAAGATAATTTGAACTGTCGGATCACTCTATGGCTAGAAAATATTGTGATCGTCGGATTAGATATTTACAAATGCATACTAAAGAAACACACTTTCCCTAACGAATATAAGTGTCTAAATATCCTAACAACAAATCTTGAGTCGATACTTGCCCCCAAGATTGCACCCAATGGCTTGAATATTTCTGTAATGTCCCATTTTTTATAGCATCATGGTCCACGACTACCCATTCAACCTCCATGGGTCCTAGTGAAAAATAATTAAATAAATTGCTACGGGGGTTTATTTTGACTAAAAATTTACCTTATGTAAATAAATAAATTGTTGTGGGTTTAAATTTTGTTTATTTAATATTGCTAATCATTATTTATGAGTTCTCCATGGCTTAGGTGGCCCAAGAAGGGCACATAGGATGAGGATAAGGGAGATGAGTTGTCTCCTCAAAAAACGTTGAACATAAAGCATCCAAAAGAAGGAAAAGCAGCAGCAAAGCTAAAAAGACAGAAGTTTCCTGATTTTGGGAAGATAAGGTTCATGAAAGTTTAGTAAAAGAAGAAAGCTAGAAAAAAGGCTCCAAGAGAGCTACAAAGGCTAATTTTATCCAGTGAGGGCGAATTCATGAAGGTAAGCAGGTCCAAGGAAAAATCAACTTGCCTAAACAAACATCCTTGCACCTATGATTCGAAATTCCTAGATGGAAAGTACAAAAAGGGAGGCAGAAAAGATAATTAAGGTTAATAAAAGAAGTTTGAACACACCCATTGGCATCTTTTGTCATTTTGAGAATTCATCTTGAGAGATTTGTGCATCTGAAAGGCTTGGGTGGTGTGTCCCTTTCCAACATTGGGTGGTGTGCCCCTTTGCAAACCTTGACCCATCTAAGTGATTGGGAGATCCTTTTGTTGGATGCGTGAGGAGGAAGATGTCCAATATTCTTCATGGAGTGTAATGTAGCCATTAGAGATTTGATTTCAGTTTTGATCAGATCCATAGTATGATATGTTTGAATCTCAAGTGTATGTGAAGAGTTAGTAGTAGAAGTGTTTTAAGTGTAGTATGTTTTAGCCATTGAAGAAGGTGAACCAAGCAATTGCACCCCCTGTAAGCTATTACAGTTGTCCATGTGCCTATACTGATTTATAATCTGATGTATTCTTGCTCATAGCTATGATCCAGTGATGAAATTTCCTTCTTCCATCCTCAGATGTTCAATTTCTACTTCTATGTTGTCAAATCCCAAAGATAATTGGGCTTTCTGTAAGTTTGGCTTCAATACACGGTTATTGGCATCTCTTAAAGTTTGATAAATCTTGCTTCTATTCAATGTATTTTTGTTGGATTCATTTATGATTAATATTGTAGAATTCATGACCCTTGGATGTTGTTTGTAAATCATTGTTTTTAATGCTTGCGCCCTAGTGAGGAAATATTGACTAGTTTCTTGTTTTGATGATTTTAATTGACAAGTGTAATTCTAATCTCTCATCTGAAGTTTCAAATAGTTAATTAAGAGGTATTAGATTCCATATACACTCCTAGAATATAAATTAGGAAGCCTTAGAAGCCATTCGAAATCATCTGGAAATCATCACCTTCACTAGTCCAAGGCTCGCCCTTCACTCCTAATTGATATTTTTACTGTTTGATCTTTGTTTCCAAGTCCAACTAAGTCCATTATCAAGTTGGGAACAATTTATTTAGCTTACCTAAGGTTTGATTACTTCAAGTACACACTAGAAGCAGTGGAGGTTCCACAAAAGTCCTGGGGCAATTTCCTTAAGTCCTTTGTGTTGATTTTTTAATTATTTTCAAATATTGATGATTACTACCTTATGATATAACATATATCATATAAAAATCATACACTGAAAATATCAACCACATATGCAATAGGATCACATAAATATAACCAAGCACAATAGACATGAGATTTATCCTAAGATTAGAGCTGCATCCTTATCACTTCGTTGTGGTAGAGAGATAGATGAATTTATCATTTGGTAAATTGCAAGTTCATGAATTTTACTTTATAGTGAATGAAGTGAAAGGACACATCCCTTTGTTGCTGGATGAAATGTCATTTCATAATAAATATTATTATTAGATATTAATAATATTATTATTAATGTCTTTAAATAATTTTTCTTTTGTTGGGCCGACTTGTGAGGATACCTCACGAATCTATAAACACCAACACTCCCTCTTATCTAGGGAGGTATCATCATGTTGGAGCACATCTGGATATCGTCTAATCGTCATGGTTTGTCTCGTACATCTCGTCATCATAAGAAAGGTCTCTTCTGATCAAGTCCTTATGACCAGAACAATTGTTCCCACTGGAACCTTGTTCCCTACTGGAACCATATCATCTTCCCAATGATAATATCTTATCTGCCTAATCAACTTGGTCATCCTAGACCAAAGAGGATTACTTCCTCATGCACTTTATCGGTCTAAAACCGAAAGGAGGATGCACTTCTCAGGAAGACTCTTCTTCCAATTTACCAGTCATTACAATTGGAAGGCGGTGATGACTGCAGCTAGTCCACCCATCTGGGCCCATGATCCACACAGGAGTAATCTCCACACACGGATACACTTCACAAATGAGTCTTCTCCTTAGTCAAAAGAGAAACTGGAGAATAAGCTCTATGCTGACATACAAAATGTTAGCACTTCAAGTGTCTTCTCGAGACTCTACTTGAGCTTCTTCTTAAAAGACCAACCGGAGAATATGCTCCTATGCTGACATACACAATGTCGGCACTTCAAGTCTCTTCTCAAGACTCTACCTGGAGCTTCTCCTTAAAATACCAACCAGAGAATATGCTCCTATGATGACATTCACAATGTTAGCACTTACATTCTCCTCTCGAGACTCTACTTGGAGCTTCTCCTTACCTAGTTGATGTTATTCGTCTCCTCACATGGACATCTATTCATGTATAGGGCTCTAATGTGTGTGCACCCACATTATACTAAACATTGTTTATTCCACAAGGGGTAGCTAGTCCCTATCAAATAAACAAGTCAAACCTGCTCTATAATGAGATAGATCACTCCATCATGGAAGAATCCCTCACAGAGTATGCAATGTGACCTCAAGCCTTATTCACACTCAGCCAAATCACATGACTAAGAAATGATGTGCAAGCACCTCAAGCCCTAATCACACCTAGACAAATCACATGGTTAAGAAAGGCTATGCCATGTCCATTCACCACTAGCCAAGTCACATGGCCATTAACTGTGAGTGAATGTATCATTATCCTTAGTCAAATCACATGACCAATCTGGTAGAATGTCTGCTCGATGTTGCACCCTGGAGAAACATCAACATCTCATCCATGGAATCCTTCCTCTTGATAATCAATCCTGGAGAATGTACAAGATTTGAAAATATGAGACACCTTCCCATTTATCACAAGATTATGATATTTGCTCCCTTTTTCACGAAAGAAATATTTGCATTGACTCCTCCTGAGTCATCTTAGGGACTAGTCTCTCCATCCCATCACAGGATGTCTGAGAGATATCCCCACTCCATCATAGAGTGTCCGGGAGAAAGAACTAATCTCCCCACCCTGTCACGGTGTGTCCAAGAGAAGGAATTGTTCCATATTGAGTCATGAGTTGATGAGTGAGCAGCTAGAGACTAATATCTCCACCCCACTTTGTGTCTGAGATAAGGCATTTCCCCGCTTTGAGAATTTAGGGACTAATCTCTCCACCCCACTTAGTGTCCAAGAGAAGGAACTGTCCCATTCTGAGTCATCTTAGGGACTAATCTCTCCACCCCACTTGGTGTTCGAGAGAAGGAACCATCCCACTTGACCCACCCCTATCCAAGTCACATGGCTAATACCGGGGGAATTCTTGATGCTCAACCTCTAGGAGGATAGTGTTTGCAACAGAGGGATAATATCCCCACCTATCATAGGATGTATGGAAGAAGTCACTGCCCCACTCTGAGCTATTCACCCCTAGTCAATTCACATGGCTAATACTAGAGGAACACCTACTCGATGCATCAACACTACTCATCAAGGGCCAGTCTCCCCACCCCATCATAGTTTGGTTGGGAGTTGATATTTCCCTTCCTCTATGCCATCTGAGCATCCTTCTTTCTCTATATCTAAGCATCCTGCTCGTTCTGCATATGAGCATCATGATTTCTCTGCATCCGAGAATCTTTCTCCCTCTGCATATGAGAATCCTGCTTGATCTACATCCGAGCATCTTTCTCCCTCTACATTTGAGCATCATGCTTGCTCTACATCTGAGCATCTTGCTCCATCTGCATCTGAGCATCCTGCTTGCTCTGCATCCGATCATATTGCTCCTTCTTCATATAAGCCATCTTGTTGTCCTAGGATCTAAATCCAACTCCCTCTGACAAATGATTTCCTCTTGCTCCTTCAATTAAGCCTATATTCATCATCAATCTTGGAGTAACAAACTTCCTCTTGATGTTGATCCTCACTGCTACATCCTGGGTAGCTGCTCCCTTTGAATATAGAAGTCTATTTCCATGCTATATTCCTCATCGAGCAACTCTTCTGGTTTGAGTTATTCCTGTCATCACTTTGAGTTGGAATCAAGATCATCCTTCATTACATGCTTGAGATTCCACACTAGATCTCCATGATAGGAGCAAACCAAAATTAATTAACCATTTATGCTAATCATCAACAAAACACCATCTTTAAGTAAATAAGGCTTTTTACTGAAGACATTAAATACTTATCTTTATTGTTGACTTCAGTCTTTAATTGTAATCATTGTTTTAACTTTGGTAAAAACATTTTTAACGTGTGCATATAAATCACCCAACTAATTGGTAGAAACATGTGTTGGAAAAAAAACTATGTTCATATGTGAAATCCCACATACAAAACCATGTTTATACATGAAAGTCCACATACAAAACCTATCCATAGTAAATAGAAATTAGTAAATACCATATACTAATTATGAAATACCATGGGTTTGAATGGAATACCATGGGCCAATACCCTCACAACTCCAAACCACTAACCAAACCATTGGCTCTGATACCATGTTGATTTTTTAATTATTTTAATATATTGATGATTACTACCTTATGATATAACATATATCATAGAATAACCATACACTGAAAATATCAACCACATATGCAATAGGATCACATAAAATTAACCAAGCACAATAGACATAAGATTCATCTTGAGATTAGAGCTGCATCCTTATCACTTCGTTGTGGTAGAGAGATAGATGAATGTATCGCTTGGTAAATTGCAAGTTCATGACTTTTATTTTATAGTGAATGAAGTGAAATGACACATCCCTTTGTTGCTGGCCAAAATGTCATTTCATAATAAATATTATTATTAAATATTATTAATAATATTATTAATGTCTTTAAATAATATTTATTTTGCTGGGACGACTTGTGAGGATACCTCATGAAGCTATAAACACCAACACTTTGTCTTGTCCATTAGGGTCTACCCAAGCGTGATGTACTCTCAAATGTGCTACTGTTGAAGTATCGACCTTGATTCCACCTTATTTGCAGCCTTGTAAGTGTGTCAATCCTATTCTCTGTTTTTAAAGTTGTCATTTTTGAGTTAGGGTTCCTAATAGGGGGTTTGGGTACATTAGAGTGGTATAAGAGCATGGTCCTCTGCACCTATGAGCAGCAAGACCAAGATCCATTACTCAGTTGAAAGAAGAATTGCAGCCATGTCCTTGTTCAGTGAAGGAGATTTTGATTGGTATGAGGAAGAAGAGGTCATTTATATTGATGGAGGCCTGCATATTTTGAGAGATGAAGATGGTTTCTTTTGTGACCAAAAATCCAGAGAAGATAGAAGGCCTGATCCACGCATGCTGAGTATTGTTGATGGCAGAGTGGTCTTCTGAGGAAAGCCACTAGGATTTGATCCTTTTGAGTATCTGTAACATACCCCTTTACCGAAAAAACATTTTATGTTTGAAGAAGACATTATCTTAACTTTTATTGTAAATTTTTATATTTGGACAAGTGTCCAAGGATGACTATAATTTCACAATATTATTATTTAAATAAATAAAATAGGAGACACTCACCCAAGGAGAACAGTTAAAAGAGTGTTTACTGACCCACTAGGTGGAATGGAATCTAGGGTATAAGGCAATGGACAAGTGGCATCATCATGAGGCAAGTAACTAGCTGTTGGTATGGGACAACTCCCTTGAATTGTGGTCATAGTGCCATGAAAGATGGGACTGGAGCTGGAGGCTCATTTATTTGAAAACTGACCACTAAAGACCTAGGCAATATTTTTAAGAGCCATCGAATTTTGGACTGAAGTTCATCACTTTTCCTGACGAGGAAACTTACCTTGTGGTTCTGCTGTATGCACAAAAGAGATTCGATGAGGGGAAGTCTAGGTTTTTTATCATGGTGTAAGTCTACCTTGTTTACTGTTGAGTGCAGAGTTTCTATTGCTTAGTGCAGAGATTGAAGTTTTTGGCAAGTCCCTATTGATTGTTGGTTATACAAAATTGAGTGCCTTGCTTCTACACAGATTTTTTCTACCTAGTGGTTCAGTAAACAGGCTCGGGGGTCCAAAGGAGGCAAGTAGATTGGCTGCTTCTTCTGGAGAAGGTTGGGAGGAACAGGATTCCTTGGGTCTTTGTCCACCCTATATACAGTTACAGGTTCTACTGGATATTTCCTCTCTAAGTATTTAATTTTACTTTCTGTAATTGTTGATTTAATACTCTTTAGCTAACTAATGATAAGACATAAGTATAAGTGTGATTTTCTAATCTGTTAGGATTTTGTAGATTGCTGAATATATTTATGAATTGATATAATAAATGCCCTCTCTGTATTTTTCCCCATACTGTTTTCTGTATCATACTCTAGTACAAAGAAGGAAGATTAAAAATAGATGAATGATGAAGTAGTGAGCAAGATGAATAAATAGGCTAACTCTATTAAGTTTTCCCTTCTTTGTTATTATTTAGAATAACTCTGTCATGTTTCATTTCTCTGATTGTACTCTGTAAATTTTAACAATATCTTATAATCACAGTCATAGAAGATTTTAGTTTCATAGTTACTGTGCAGGTTGTAGAATAGTTTTCTTTTACCATAGAAGAAATAACAGAAATTCAAACAATTCTAGGTTTTGTTGCAGGTTAACTATCTCTTTACTGTAGGTGTTTAATACACAATACTTTATCAATTCTTTAACACATTATAGTTTCCAAAATATACTGTCTTATTTCATTACATGTATTAATTATAACAACTACAAAATAAACATTACTAATTACACAGAACTGCTACAAAGTACTTATACCTTTAAACATATTTCTATCAATTGCAAACAACAACATTGTTGAATAGTACTATCTCATCCTCATTATTCATATCATTTATTTTTGTTAATTTTTTAGCATTAATTCAACATACTCTAGGATCTTTACTGAGAGAATAACATGTACATCATATCAAGCATATCAATCACAACAAGCAATCACAAGAGACAATAGACACACAGAGTTTCCTTGGGAAAAACCATAAAGGTGAAAAACCCCAATAACTTCCTCAGAGATAGATAGAGCAATGATACAAAACCCAAGCATAAGAGACAGTCTCCTAGCAGTAGCTTCTCCTCCTCCACTAGTGTACCACTCTCCAATGAGTGTAGAAGTGAATAAGTGAATGATCAAATAGAGTGCGGGAGGCACTCTATTTATACTTGACTTGACTTGCCTAATAACCTTACTAGGTCGGCCTCAACTTAACCACTTAACATAATGCTGACAGGGAAGACCCCCAATAGGGTGGTCTAATAACCCTTTGACCCACATGACTTATACAAGGACGACCCCATCAAGGTGGTCTAATAACCCATCAAGTATAAGTTACGACACTTACAATATAAATGACGACACTTCCATATAGAGGAATAATAACATCTCTATAGGATTACAATATACATAAGTGAAATACATTCTGAAGTTATAATTACATGAACACTCCCTCTTAACTAGGAAGGTATTTCTCGACACAGATATGCTAGCACAAGTCTTCTTCTCTGGATCATCGTCATTGGATCATCGTCATCGTCACGGCTGTTGCTATCTCAATCAATCTCTGATCTACTCGTCATAGGAAGTTCTACAGATCCAGTCCTTTTTCATACTGGATGTAGGCCTACCACCTGTAGGTCTTCATCATCACTATTCATACTGTGGATCCTCAGGATTTATTACATGCATCAACAAAACCTCACAAGAGCATCCCAGGACTGATTACGAGCACACACAGTTCAACCTATCAGATCTCCCAGGACCTTTTACATGCCACTGCACAACCTATCCATGGCCACAGAGTATCATCCTGATACTCATGATCATACTGATCATAACATCATTCATGAAGCACAACCCAGATACACACCACACATCACTTACATTCATCAACATGGGAAGACACACTTCAACCATCCGTGAAAGTCTCAGCACTTATATCTACGCCATGGGAAGACACACTTCCACCATGAGAGAATGGCATCGCCATTACATCCATAGCCATGGGAAGACACACTTCAACCATGCTAGGAATGACACAACACTTATATCGCATCTATGGGAAGACACACTTCAACCATGCTCGAATGGCACAACACTTATTTCACAGCCATGGGAAGACACACTTCAACCATGCTCGAATGGCACAGCTCTTACATCAACGACCATGGGAAGACACACTTCAACCATGTCGGAATGGCCCCAGCCCTTATATCTACACCATGGGAGGACACACCTACCACCATGTGAGAATGCCTCATGTGCATCTGTGTCTTCGAACTCATCACACATAATCCAACTGATTATGTAATGTATCCACCTGATACATATCATCACATATGATCATCCTGATCATCATCATAGCATCATCCTGATGCATATCATCCAGAGTATCATCCTGATACTCATCTCACATGATCATCCTAATCATCATCACAGCATCGTCTCGATGCATACAATGTATCCACCTGATACATATCATCATACATGATCCACCTGATCATATAATGCATCCAACATGATGCATATACAAAGCAGTAACTGGAGCATCGTCCTGATGCTCATCATCCAGCATTTAAATCCACAGCCATGGGAAGGATCCTCCTCTCACAATGCTTGGAATGGCCCCTGCAAATGTGTCCATCACTTCTTCCTTGAAGTGTCGTCAATCTGAAGAACACCAAGCCTCTTTATGAAGTACTCAAACTTCACTCTGGCTAGTGGTTTCGTCAACACATCCGCAATAGTGGTTTCGTCAACACATCTGCAATAGTGGTTTCGTCAACAAATCCACAACCTACTCATCCGTTGCAACATACAGAAGCTTTACTGCTCCTCTCTGCACCATATCCCTGATATAGTGATATTTGATATCAATGTGCTTCGACCTATCGTGGAACACTAGATTCTCAGACAGCTTCACACAACTCTGGTTATCACAAAAGATACCAGTAGCCTCCAGTGGGAGATCAAATAACTCAAACAGTAGATTTCGGAGCCATAATGCCTCACAACTAACCGAACAAGCTGCAACATACTCTACTTCGGCTGTACTTAATGCTACATAGGACTGCTTCCTGCTAAACCAAGAGATCACACTTGATCCCATACTGAAGCAGCACCGAGAAGTGCTCTTCCTATCTACAGAACTGCCTACCTAGTCCGAATCAACATAACCCTGTAGGTTAAACTTTTGATTCATATCATACTTGAGCCCATAATCAATTGTACCCTTCAGGTACCTCAGAATATGCTTTACAGCAACTAGGTGAACACCTCTGGGATCCGTCAGGAACTGGCTCAATGTGTTCACCGTAAAGCAAATATCTGGTCTCGTGTTCGTCAGGTACATCAAGGACCCAATCATTTGACGATACACAATGACATCAACCGGATCAGATGAAGCATCACACAGGAGCTTCAGGTTCGATGCCATAGGTGTGGCCATGACCTTGCCTTCCATCATCCCGAACCTCTTCAGGATCTCTCGTGCATACTACCCTTGTCCAAGGAAGATTCCATCTGTGCTCTGCCACACCTCCATACCTAGAAAGTAGTGCATCATACCGAAGTCCTTTCATCTCGAACTCGGCAGCAAGCTTCCTCTTTGTGTCGGCAATCAATCTATCATCACCTGTAACAAACAGGTCATCCACATACAAAAGTAGTATCACTGGATTTCCTTCCTCAACCTTGTAGTAAAGGTTGGAATCCGCTTTACTCTTGGTAAAGCCCAAACTGGATAGAAATCTATCTATCCTACCATACCAAGTCCTAGAAGCTTGCTTCAAGCCATACAAGGCTTTCTTCAACCTGCACACATATGACTTCCTGTCATGTGTCTTAAAACCAAGTGGCTGCTCCACATACACTTCCTCCTCGACTACACCATTCAAGAAAGTTGTCTTGACATTCATCTGGTGTATCTTCCATTTCATCACTGCATCTAGAGCAAGTACTGATCTGATGGAAGTGTATCTGGCTACAGGAGCAAAAGTCTCTTCATAGTCTATTCCCTCTTTCTTGGAGAAGCCACAAGCTACAAACCTCACCTTGTATTTTTCTATGCTGCCATTTGCAGCATGCTTGATCTTATAGATCCATTTGGAAGTCACAACAAACTTCCCTTTTGGTCTTGGGACCACATCCCAAACATCATTTTTCATGATTGACGGATCATGGCATCATTACTTCATCCCGGATCCTGGGAACTCCAGATTCTTCAATAGATAGATTTGGTGTTGAACAAATGTTGTATTCCTTCTTATGTAGGTACTCCTATACGATCTTTCCTACAAAAACAAGTTAAATTGCATGATTAGAAACATCTCATAGTTTTCAGAACAAATTCTTACACATAAAGAAATATGTCATACAATCATGCAATTATTTTAGCCAATGCTTCAATACAACAGTTATCCATATCCCGTAACTTTCTAGATGCCTTCCAATCTCTAGCATAACATTGTTAAGAGTGTGCACAACTCCCAACATGTCAGCAAAGAGGTTTCATTCTAGATAAGTAGCAATGGAATGTTGTACAGTGCCATAGGCCACTTACTCATTACATGCATATTAGTGGTATACTGTTCATTAATGCAATTATTCTAATATGCATGATACACAACCTAAGTCTAGGAACATAAGTATATACATCATTGAACAATATTATTTAAACAATCAGATATACAAGAAATGACAATTCAAATACTGATCTTTGTTTGTTTGTTGTGTGGACTCCCTCTCAATCTTTGCTTCCTTGCAGGAACTATTGGAGTGTGCTCCCTCTTTATCTTTGCTTCCTGGATTACCTGTCCTTGAACTTATATCCATCCTTGATCACTATGCATGCTTACTAGTATCATCATTGTGTTATCCTCGAGATCTCATACATAAGCATTCATTAGTATAATCTTAAAACACAATAATCTTAATCATGTATAGTCATGATTATTTCAAACACAGATAATAAGAATTAGCATTCAAAGTTTCAGGGAAGACTTATCTTACTCATGCATATTCATATTTGACCATAGAATTCTTCTGGTTAGTCATATAATCAATCAAGGTAAGAGACATAAAATGCATAAACCCTAGATTACTCAAACTTGTAACTTCATGAGTAATCATTATCAATTATACAAAAGTATAAGATCCTTACATAGGGAAGGATTCTAACTTGATATAGGAAAATAATACCTGGTCATCATATTTGCTAGTTATGTCTAGCAATGTTTTTCTTGTTCTCTTCAATGACCTGCATAACTCATGAGTTAACCATTGTAGAACCAAATTATACATACCTCATGACTATGGATGAGTCTCTGTCTTCATGTCACCATGGTCTTGATCTAGAACTTGATTTGTACCTTCATGTTAGCGGATAACATTCTCCTCATACAACACCACAGTGCATTAGTACAATCATAAGTGTCATAACCCTAATCAATAAATGTCTTATATCATGCATTCATACTTTTACTAGGGTGATAAGACAAGTCTAAAATTAAACAAGATTGTTACTAAACTCAATAACATGAAGACAATCATATTATAAACTTAATCATGAACATATTTCAAAACATACCTGTCAGATTGCTTGTAGTAGTTGTTGTTGTTGTTCCTTTTGTTCTTAGGACAATCTGAGGAAAAGTGTCCTCTCCTTGGTATGTGCTGTGAGAGCTTGATATTCATTCCCCATCTTTTCTTCTCGAGCTATAATCCGAGCTTCTTCCCGTGAGCATTCTTCTCACAGCCTGCTGAAAGAGATAAGTTTCTTCCTAGCACAAATTCCTTGGATGAAGGAATCCCATGATCTAGGAAGGCCATTAAGAGTGTTCATTACCACTTATCCATTCTCTATATTATCTTTCATAGCTTCAGGTTGTTCTTTTATCTGGGAGACCCTTGATAAATAAGACTGCATAGTATCTGCATTCTGGATATTGATATTGATTCCTCAAGGTCATCTTCTGATTTATGTTCTTCCCTTCAAATAGCTTGGTCAAGGAATCAAACATCTCCTTGGGTGTCTTCAGAGATGACACATGTGGTATGAGATGGTCTTTAATGATCCTCTTAGCCTTGACCAAGTTCTTCTTGTGTAAGGACTTGGCCTCTTCTCCCTCTGGAACTCATTCTCTTCTAGGATTAACCCAATCCTATACTTCCATGCTCAGAAGTTATCAGCCCCTTCAAGCTTATCCTCAAGCTTGGTGTGGTGCGACATCTTAAAGAGTATTTCAAATGAAATAGAAAAGATTTAGGTCTTACCACTTGATTTGCAGAAATCTGGATCTGGAGCTGGATTAGGGTTTGTCAGAGAAACCCTAAAAATTCAAACTTTGAATTTCAAACTTCTGAAAGGATAGAAAGATGCGCCTCGATGAGCTGATCAAGCTAGTATACTCAGAATTTGAAAACTACAAAGTTTCACCCCTCAAATTTGCTTTTCAAACTTCTGGATTCATAGGGAGGACCCTGAATTAGGGTTTGATTTTCCCAAAGCTTCATCCATCCAAAAAGTTCGATCTAGGTCTCTAAACTTCGATTTTTCAAAGGAGCTTCCAGCCATGGTCTCAAATTTCAGAAATTCCAACTTTTGCAGAAGCCCTAATTTTCAACTTCACTAAAGAGGACCCAAAACTAGGGTTTGGTTTTCTCGAAGCTTCACCCAACCAAAAAGTTCTATCCAAAGCTCTAAACTTCGATTTGTCTAAGTAGCATCCAGCCATGGTCTCAGATTTCAGAAATTCCACTTTTTCTGGAAACCCTAGTTTTTAGGGCCAAAACTGAAAGTGCTCATAATTGAATTCTGATTGGACAGAAAGATGCGTCTTGCTGAGGAGAGTCAATCTAGCCTCCTTTCTTTCAAGATATGTGGAGAGAAACCCAAAAAACAAGAAGCCCTAGCTTCTGCAACTGCAAAGTGTCTTCTTCTCAAGTTAGGTCTGATACCATGTTAATTTTTGAGCATTAATTCAACATACTCTAGGATCTTTGCCAAGAGAATAACATGTACAGCATATCAAGCATATCAATCACAACAAGCAATCACAAGAGACAATAGACACACAGAGTTTCCTTGGGGAAAACCATAAAGGTGAAAAACCCCAATAACTTCCTCATAGATAGATAGAGCAATGATACAAAACCCAAGCATAAGAGATAGTCTCCTAGTAGTAGCTTCTCCTCCTCCACTAGTGTGCCACTCTCCAATGAGTGTAGAAGTGAATAAGTTAATGATCAAATAGAGTGTGGGAGGCACTCTATTTATACTTGACTTGACTTGCCTAATAACCTTACTAGGTCATCCTCAACTTAACCACTTAACATAATGCTGACAGGGCCGACCCCCAATAGGGTGGTCTAATAACCATTTGACCCACATGACTTATACAGGACCGACCCCATCAACGTTGTCTAATAACCCATCAAGTATAAGTTACGACACTTACAATATAAATGACGACACTTCCATATAGAGGAATAATAACATCTCTATAGGAGTACAATATACATAAGTGAAATACATTCTGAAGTTACAATTACGTCAACAATTTTGACTTAAATATCAAACTGCAGTTATAAATTCAAAACAATTCTATTGCAGATTAAAAACCCTAAGGTTCCAACCCTAGCTAGTCAAACGCAAAACCCTAATGTTAACACATTTCCTTTTTGCTGTAAAACGAAGGAAGTATCCAAGACAGAGATCGACCCTTAGAATGCATTTGCATACATAACAAGTTATGGGTTCAAACCCTCATCACTACTTAACACTACAACATATTAACACTATTTAACAAAACAAACAAGGATGTGAAACACTTAACCTTTTAGAAAAGCAAAAACAAGTATTTTAGTATGGATAGGGTTTGAAGCTAGCTCACGGTCAAAAGAAATTAACCTTATCTTTTCGATAGAGTCTTCAAATGAATTTTATAGCCTTATACAAACAGGTACAGAGTCGAGTACACAAGACAAGGCGTTTAGCCTGTGGCTCACGGCCATAATCAAAGTACAACATTGATAAACAAATCAACACAGGCTTTTAGAGCACTGTTAACATAGTCGACACATTTAAACTTTATTGCAAAACAACCATATATTTACCAAAATAGCCGAAGGTCAAAGTTCTTATAACAAGTTACCATATCTTCTACATTACTGATTTAAACCATAACTGACCTTCACATTAAACACAGTCAACATTTAAGAGTTTACATTATCGATACGAGGTCAAACCCCATTAGAAAATCGACAAACAATACTGAGTTGAAAGGCCGCAACCTTATTGTTTTCTTTTATTTCCATCAAAACAACCGAGCGATGAAACCTCGTGACATTTGCAACAAATAAAAACATATAGAAGTGTTGTAGCTAACATCAAAGTAGGTCGAGGATCCCATCCTCCATAAACATCCTTTTAGCTCATAAAAAAATTACAATGACATCCAAATACTCAGCCCAACATCAAACCCTGTTACAGCTAACACCAAACCACGACCAACACTGCCAAGAGTAACCTATAGGAAACCTATGAGGCTTACCAGTTGTGTAAGCAGTATCCTTCTCTAAGATTCGGATGAAACAACCTGTATACAAGTTACCTGCCAACGAAAGTATGGAGTGGTTAAATGATGCATTATGAAGTTTTGAAAACCACATTACAGACAGCAATAATATTTTAAACTACCACGATAAGCAAGTTTAGAATGAGAAATTACCTTTCAGTTAGACCTGGGACTCCAATGCAAATACCCAGCAAGCCGGTGAGACCAGAATCACATAACATATCAAACCAGTGCCGATTAAACCCCATTTCATAACTCGGCTCTGAGAAATCACTATGGATGTATGCTAGCAGTAGGTCACGGGTTCAAAACTTGAGAGGTGCCTCCATAAACCAGTTACTAACCCTACGATTGCACAGGCCTGTCGACCTCTACAAAAACCCACCAGCTATGAAATGGAACCCTAAGTGTACCCTCGTAAGAATAAACCCTGAGCAGTTATTGCAACACTACAACCAAGAAATAATCACGTGAAGGATTGCCATCGTGGAATGCCAACGAGCAATCCACCCACATCGCCTTTATTACACTTTAGTATCATAGCTACCTTGGTACTGCAATCTGCCAGCGAACCACACGTATGTCACTCGAGCTACCCTTGGTCTTACATTATAGTTTGGGGGTACCACATATCATTACCATATTACCATTATCCAAATACTATATCAAACAATGTTGACCAAGTATAAGGTTCGACCATTGTCAAAAGAACCTACAACAATAAAACATTATGGTTACATATCATTATTAATACCTTTTTCATAATCACATTTCCAACCATGCATTTGACCATTACGTAGGTTATTACATCAAACCCTCGCATTTGTCATAAAGACCCTGTCAATAATATAGTTTAAGTTATGATGTTATTTATGCTCCAAGCACTATAGTGCTAAGGGGTACTACTATAGAGAAATCCAACATAGTAATTATTATAATTACTATGACCATACCCTAGAACTTAGGAAAACCATTATAGTTCGGGTATTAAAAGATTGCATAAGATCAAAAGAGTTACAAAGAACTATAATGAGGTTGTTCTAAACTTAGGATATAAATTCTATGAATACTTTATACTCGGTATAAATACTTAGGTATGATTTGAAATACTTCACTTTGACTTTCTAGGCCCTAAGCAATATTTCAACATTGGTACAACTACATAAGAAGTGTTTATAATAACTAATTATAACCATATGGTACTATCACCATACCCTAAGCAGTTAAAGAAGAGCCATTATTTGATTTAGAGAAAAGTTCATAAAGAACCAAGTTGTATCTATAGCCTTTCAATCTAAACACTATAATAATATTACACGTTGAGATGTAAATAGATAGCATAAGATCCTAGCACTAAAACATTTAATACTTAGTGTAATCTCCTCAAGTAGATTGTGATTACTTAAACGCTGTTTTTATGCTCATTTATTGTACAAACACTTACGTAGTTAAATAACATAAAAGAAGAGAGTAGAGATTGATACGATTTAGTTGTATAGTTGAAGCATTGATCAAAGCAGATCTCACCCTGAAAAGCCTCTCAAAGTTACTCTAATTCTCTTTTAAAAACTGGAAAGTTATTGACAATATTGAGGATCTTCGTAGTTTCACTTTCAATTTATTATTACTCTCTTACTTGTAATCTGCATCAAGAGGTTCAAATGCTTTAGCAATATAGCTAAGTAATCCTCGGGGTGTCCATAGGACCCCTTCATCATCAACAAACAAAATAACACAATTAGCACATATAAACAATAACTATAGCAAAGGGAACTTTTAAAGCATTGACATCATTGCAAAAAATTACATAGGTATGATCGTTACAAACATTTAATTCAGCATGTTGACATAGAAACATTTAATATTATTCTGCACAACAAAGTACAACATTTAATGCTACGTTGAAAACTTTTAAAATTTTATGAATTTTCGGGATGTTACATGTGGTATCAGAGCGCGAGTTAAAACTCTAGGCCTGAAATAGGCTCACGTGCACAAAACATAAAATTAGAACAGAAAACTTAGTTACTAACTTTTATTTAATTTTGTTTATGTACAGAACAACTTGATATTTAATTTGCAGGTATGGAAATACCGGAAGAATTAGCAGAGGACAGATCTCCTCATCATAATGAACATAATAACAACGAACATAATAATGGTAATGAAGGAATTTACGTAGAGTTAAATAATCAATCTTATGAACTACTACGTACTGTGAAAGATTTAAAATCTGAAATAAGAACTGTTAAGGAAGAGAATGAACGAATTTTGAAGGCGCAAGAAGAGTTAAATTAGATTTTAATGGAAAATTACCAAAATGAGGAAAGAGGAAGGAAATCAGAAGTAAATTCTGATTTTGGTACAATGTCCCACAAACATAAGAACAAGACAGCAAATAATGGTAAAAGTAATAGTTACTCTTCATCTGAATCTGATCGAAGTAACTATAATTCTGATCAGGACAGCAGTGACAGTGATTATTGTTCTAAGAAGAGGAAGCATAAGCATCATGAACAAGTTACTGGAGAATTTAAAAAGATAAAGCCACCAACTTTTAATGGCGAAAATGAAAAAGGAGAGGCAGCTGAAGCATGGCTTTCCGGAATGAAATGTTAATTTTCAAACATTAATTCAATATACTCTAGGATCTTTACTGAGAGAATAACATGTACATTATATCAATGCATATCAATCATAGAAAGCATATCAATCATCACAAGATGCAAACATAAGAGACAATAGACACACAGAGTTTCTGTGGGGAAAACCCTAAGGTGAAAAACCCCACAACTTCCTCAGAGATAGATAGAGCAATAATACAACCAAAGTGCAACCCAAGTACACAGAGATAGTCTCCTCCTAGCAGCTGATCCTCCTCCTCACATGTGCGCCACTTTCCGAGTGATGTAGAGTGAGATAATGAGATGATCAAAATAGAGATCTCCTGATCTCTATTTATACTTGTCCTGACTGCCCATTAAACTTATGGGGCCGACTTGTCTAACTTAGCATAATGACCCATGGTTAACTTAATCAAGGCCGACCCCACACATGGTGGTCTAATAACCCATCGTTAAGTTACGACACTTGCGACACTTGTCAATACAAATGACGATACTTCCTTATAGAGGAATAACACATCTCTATAGGAGTACAATATACATAAATGAAATACATAGGTGAAATACATTCCAAAGTTACATATACATCAACACTCCCTCTTAACTAGGAAGGTATTTCTCAACACAGATCTACTAGCACAAGTCTTCTTCTCTAGATCATCATCAGCGAATCATTGTCCTCGAATCATCGTCATCATCACTACTGCTGCTATCTCAATCAATATTTGAATCTACTCGTCATAGGAAGTTCTACAGAGCCAGTCCTTTTTCATACTGGATGTAGGCCCACCACCTGCAGGTCTTCATCATCACTGGCCATACTATGGAATCCTCAGGACTTATTACGTGCATCACAAAACCTCGCAAGAGCATCCCAGGACTTATTAAGTGCTTCACAAAACCTTGCAAGAGCATCCCAGGACTTATTACGGGCACATAGCCCAACCTATCGAATCTCTCAGGGAGCTATTACATGTGACCCCACCACAAAACCTCGAAAGAGAATCCCAGGACTGATTACGAGCACACAACTCAACCTATCGGATTTCCCAGGGCGCTATTATATGTGGTCATGGAAAAACCTCGAAAGAGCATCCTAGGACTTATTACGGGAACACATCCCAACCTATCAGATCTCCTAGGGCGTTATTATATGCCATAGGATAAAACCTCAAAAGAGCGTTTTCCAGATCTCCCAGGGAGCTATTATATGCCAGCAGCAAAACCTAGTAAGAGAATCTGCAAACCTCCCAGAGCACTATTATATGTACTCCCAAAGCAAAACCTTGAAAGAGCATTTTCCAGATCTCCCAGGGAGCTATTATATGCCAGCGGCAAAACCTAACAAGAGAATCTGCAAACCTCCTAGGGCGCTATTATATGTTTTTCTACACAACCTGTCCACGGCCACAGAGTATCAAACTAATACTCACCATACATCATCCTGATGTACACATGATCATCCTGATCATCATCACTGCATCGTCCTGACGCATGTCATCTGGAGAAACATCCTGAAGCTCATCATCCATGATCATCCTGATCATACAATGCATCCACCTGATGCATACACAATATCTGCCTGATACATATCATCATACATGATCTACCTGATCATACAATGTATCCACCTGATACATATACAAATACATGATCCATCTGATCATACCTGATACATATCAACATACATGATCTACCTGATCACACAATGTATCCACCTGATACATATACAAATACATACACATGATCCAACTGATCATATCCAACATCCAACATGATGCATACATACATATAAATGATCCAACTGATCATATCTAGCATCCAACATGATGTGCACATACATATAAATGATCCTACTGATCATATCCAGCATCCAACATGGTGCATACATACATATAAATGATCCAACTGATCATATCCAGCATCCAACATGATGCATATACCGAGCAGTAATTGGAGCATCGTCTTGATGCTCATCATCCAATGCTTACATCCATAGCCATGGAAGGATCCTCCTCTCACCATGCTTGGAATGGCTTCAACAAATGTGTCCATCACTTCTTCCTCGAAGTGTCTTCAATCTGAAGAACACCAAGCCTTTCTCTGAAGTACTTGAACTTCACTTTGGCTAGTGGTTTTGTCTGTATATCTGCAATCTTATCATCCATCGCAACATACAGGAGATTCACTGCTCCTCTCTGCACCATATCCCTGATATAGTGATATTTGATCTCAATGTGTTTCGACCTATCATGGAACACTGGGTTCTCAGACAGCTTCACACAAATCTGGTTGTCACAAAAGATACCAGTAGCCTCCAGTGGGAGATCAAATAACTCAGAAAATAGCTTCCGGAGCCATACTTCCTCACAACTAGCCGAACAAGCTGCAACATAATCTGCTTCGGCTGTACTCAGTGCTACACAGGACTGCTTCCTGCTAAACCAAGAGATCATACCTAATCCCATACTGAAGCAGCACCCAGAAGTGCTCTTCCTATCTGCAACACTACCTACCCAATCTGAATCAACATAAACCTGCAGGTTAAACTTTTGATTCGCGTCATACTTGAGCCCATAGTCAACCGTACCCTTTAGGTACCTCAGAATATGTTTTACAGCAACCAGGTGAACACCTCTGGGATCTATCAGGAACTGGCTCAATGTGTTCACCGCAAAGCAGATATCTGGTCTCATGTTCGTCAGGTACATCAAGGACCCAATCATTTGACGATACACAGTGACATCAACCAGATCAAATGAAGCATCACACAAAAGCTTCAGGTTCGATGCCATAGGTGTGGCCATGGCCTTGCAGTCCATCATCCCGAACCTCTTTAGGATCTCTACTGCATACTTCCCTTGTCCAAGGAAGATCCCATCTGCACTCTGCCACACCTCCATGCCTAGAAAATAGTGCATCATCCCCAAGTCCTTCATCTCGAACTCGGCAGCAAGCTTCCTCTTGGTATCGGCAATCAAACTATCATTACCTATCACAAATAGGTCATCCACATATAGGAGTAGTATCACAGGATTTCCTTCCTCAACCTTGTAGTAAAGGTTGGAATCTGCTTTACTCTTGGTAAAGCCCAAACTAGATAGGAAACTGTCCATCCTACCATACCAAGTCATAGGAGCTTGCTTCAATCCATACAAGGCTTTCTTCAACCTGCACACATATGACTTCCTGTCATGTGTCTCAAAACCAAGTGGCTGCTCCACATACACTTCCTCCTCGACTACACCATTCAAGAAAGCAGTCTTGACATCCATCTGGTGTATCTTCCGTTTCATCACGGCAGCTAGAGCAAGTACTGATCTAATGGAAGTGTATCTAGCTACAGGAGCAAAATTTTCTTCATAGTCGATTCCTTCTTTCTGTGAGAAGCCTAGAGCTACAAGTCTCGCTTTGTATTTCTCTATGCTATCATCTGCAACATGCTTGATCTTGTAGATCCATTTGGAAGTCACAACAGACTTCCCTTCAGGTCTTGGGACTACATCCCAAACATCATTTTTCATTATTGATTGGTATTCCTCGACCATGGCATCCTTCCATTCTCTCTTTTCCGTTGCCTCTTCATAACTAGAAGGTTCTTTGTTCATAATATCACAGAGTAAAGCAACATAGCTGGTATGTGATCTAGTTCTCTTCTTTGCTCTGTGTTCTTCTTCTGGAATGCCATACCTTTCTCCATCTTGAATGAGCTCTCTAGCCCATGCAGGTTTCCTCTTGTGAGAGTCCTTCTCACGAGGTGGATCTATGTCATGTACCCACCTATCTATCCAATTCGTGGAAGGGGACACGATGGCAAATCCTGGGGCTTTCACATAAACTCAGCCCATACATTAGATTTTAAAGCAAAGAAATACATGTGTGCATATGTAAATCAATTAAACATGCACAGTGGAATGAAAACCTCATCCACACACATCACATGATGCCATTCAATTTAACACAGCCAACAAATTAATACATTTGCAGAAGTAACTACATAAGAAAATACTCATCTTGATGTAATGATGTCCCAACAACTAGCTATGTCGCTGCAACGTTCCTCCCAACCATAGGTCTCTGCCCAGCCTATATTATTTCAGCACTCAGAGACCACCCCCGAGTTGGGCATGATATCTACAAGGAACTTGGGACTCTCAAACCCTGCACGGCCAAAGCAATGGATACCTGTCTCAACCCCAACATTCTATTACACACAGTAGCTCAAAACTGGCATGGATACACAATTCAACCATGGATTCACATAATAGGGTCTATGGATTTTTCCCAAAATGTGGGCACACAAAAACAGATTGTGGGAAGAGGGAAGAAAACCGATTGCTCCCACATATGTATGAGCATTCAGTGGGTCAAAATGACCTCAATTAAACCCCAAATCGTTTCCCCTCTCTTCCCCACTGTTAGCCACAACAAAACGCCCTTCCCAGCTAGGAAAATGAAGGTGAACACAGAAAATTCGTGGAGGGAAATGCCCAGGAAAAACTCTAAACTCGTGGGAGAGAAAAGCTGGTTGATGGGTAATGGCTTGGGGAGCAATTCCTGGCTCTTTTCTTGCCCAAGAATCCAAACACGTTTTTCCATGCAGGGTGGCTTTCCCATACTCGAATTTGGACAGCCATACCTCCCATTCCCCAAGGCATTAACTACCTCAACAAACTCTTGGGAGAAATCAATGATTGGGTACAAAAGTCAACATGGGTAGTTGAGGGTTCATGGGTTCTCTCATTGACACTTGGCTTGACTCAATTGGCTCAAGGGTTTGAATATCCTCCTCCCAATTCCTTGTAATATCATGCCCCCATCTCTTGTTGCATTGCATAGCTAGTTGTGGGCATTTATATTAAAATGCATATTTACAATTCCCATGGTTCTCTAGCACATGGGTAGCATAATTTCAAATACTTGCCTGTTAAAGGTCGAGCGTTCACTAGCGGGGCCTTGGCCTTGAGCTCCACGCTAGGAATCATACATAATATGCATACATTATTTACATTATAGCCCAAAATATTACAAGGGTCAAAATGGGGGACATGACATTCCCCTCCCCTTGGAATAACACTGTCCTCGGTGTTCCAATACCTAGGAATACATACATGCTGTATACATGTCCAAAATTCTCAAAATATGGCAGGTATGTCTTGCATTTCACCCTTTACTTGGGTTTTCGGGACCAAGTCCTTTGGTTTTCACAAATTGCTCCTGCTAGATGGGACCTTCTACCTCTGCATGAGGGCATTGTTCCAAAACAATCCCTTCCCTTTCTTTACCTTCTCGCTGATCTACAAGTCTGGAAAATTTATGGCGACTCCCCTCTTGATGTTCCATTGTTGGGAAGTCGCGGAGGCAATGATTTCCTCCACATCCCCAACATTTCATTGGTTGCTTTACCTTTTCCTGCTCAAATTCCTTTGAGTCTTCCCACCTAGAACGTTTCTTAATCAGCCAATTGGATGAATGCTTCTTCATGGATCCACTTTCCTTTAGCAATATGATAGGCCAGTGTTGGGCCAGCATACACGCTGCTTTACCATATCAAGTAGTTAATGCCCAACTAATCACTCTCTGGACTTATCAAGAACTTTATAGTGTTCAACCAGCTACTCCCTGGATTTCTGAATAATTTATATCGCCCAGTCATTTACTCTCTAGATTTACCAACAATTTATATCACCCACTCATTTACTCTCTAGATTCACCAACAATTTATATCGCCCACTCATTTACTCTCTAGATTCACCAGAAATTTATATCACCCACTCATTTACTCTCTGGATTTACCAGCAATTTATAGTCTTTCAGGGTCTTTCCTTCCTGCAATGACCAAGGTTTCCAACAAAGAAACAATAGTGTATCAGCCTAGCTGTTAGAATACTTATACCTAAAATCTTCGTTATTCCAAACAATACATAAATGAAAATGAATACTTATCTGTATTGCGCGTTTCCCCTCTGGTCCACAGGGTCCTGCTTTGCTTTGCAAGCCTTGGAATCGCATATGGACTTGGATATAGTTAATGCTCAACTAGTACACCTCCCCATCGGCTGGATTTACCAAGCATTTGGTGGTTCCCAACCAGTCCCATACCTGGTTGGCCCTCTCCAGTGCCGAGCCAGCACATTCGTCTGGGTCATCAACCAATGGAAGGAAACTGCGCCACCTGACCATTATAGGTCAAGGCTCTACTATGGAGCCATAGGCATCTCAGGGTTTTCAGTCAGTCTTGGCACCTGCCCTCCTACTGCTGACCCAATAGGCATCTCAGGGTTTTCAGTCAGTCTTGGCACCCGCCCTCCTACTGCTGACCCAATAGAGATTTTATGCCTTCAGAAATGTCACCACACCTTCTTGCACCATAACCCTTCACACACACATCAGCTCTTCATTCATACAAGGATGCCACTCCTTCTCTTGTGCAAATCGGTGGTTCCTTTTAGGAACTTTATAGGTGACTTTCTTGACTGCAGGTTAACATGGCCCCACTCACATAAGGATGATACCCCTTTTCACTACATAGCTCCTTGGGTTTGTCCATCCCTTCCAATATTATTTAGTGTGAGCATAGAAAGGTTTCCAATTCCTATACAGTCCTTCTGCGTACCCTTCTTCACTTTGCCTCTTAATGTGTAGTACCAATTGGCATATGTGTAGGCTGACAACACAAGAAGGATAAGCAGGCTTATCAGTATTGCTTCTCAAAATCGCAACCACATTTCATAACATTCACTATCAAGTATTGAAACACCAGGAATGCATCCATTCCCTTAGGGTGTAGTCAATATTGACAACCCTATCATGACCCGGCACCAGAAAAGGTGTGCACCCCCTTTTCTAATGTGAGCCATGTAGGCCCTAATCATACTCAAGCAGTCTGAAATGATATAAATAAAATAGAGCATGATTTGCATATTATTCCTAATAATTTAGACATGCATGTTCTTATCTAGGGTCATAAAATACTCATTCATTTTTGCAGGTGTATCTTTTCTTCATTTGCTAAGAATTGGGCTCCCTTCTTTGAGTCAACAGTTCTTTGGTTTGCCACCCCAATCTTTCCACGTTCCATAATCCACACATGCCTTCTTGGCATAGCTTTACCATTTCACTCTCATGGTTTTCCAACATTCATCTCAGCGAAGATGTCATCCTTAAAATATGCAATGGTGTTTCACCCGAAACCCATTTCCAAAGCATGGGGTCCTTTCCATGGATTTTGGATTCTGCAGGTCATCACACATGGTCTCCCTGCAATGTGTCTTCCTGGCACATTTATCAAATAGCCAAACAATCAACAACATTTAACAATAATCATTCAATGGCATTAATAATTAAATTCAAGTATGAATTTGCAATTTTGTTCTCTATAGAAATTGATTTGCTTAGCCATGAGTCTGTTCTCATATCGTTTGGCTCTTTCTCATGGTAGATTCCAATCTTCATCATGGACTTACCCACATTTTCCATGCCCAAAACATTCTACCTGAAATCCGAAACTTCAATTAGCCAAACATGTTGTGAGTATCTATGCATATAATCCTTTCATTGTTACAAGTCACTGAAGTGATCTCAGAATTATAACACTCAATAATTCAAACACCTTCAGCTGTTAACATTTGAGGTGCAATGAAATATATGTATATATCTATATATGCATCGTTATCATCAATAAAATTGCAAGACATGGGTACACTATCCGTGCAATTTAAATAAATTGTGAGTACTTATTACTTCACATTCCATGCAATCTGTGTCCTTCCATAGAGCATTCTGGTAGCCCATCATCATGTCTACCTTCTTCATGCAATCTTTCTCCTGCATTCATAGCAGCTCATGAAATTATCTCAGTATTAACAATGGTTCACCATTTCGTCTATTATCTAAATGCATTGAAACCTATACATATCACAACCATGCATTCTCGCAATGCATCTCAACATGTGCTTACACATATGCATGCACATTCACAACATTTACATAATATTTTAATGTGCATTCACTCAATGCATAATCCCTCAATACAACTTTGCATCAATTCGCGGATACTATGCATTCCAACATATTATGGCCTAACCATTCATATGGCATGTACTACCACAACATGACTATAGGTCTTTACTTGCTTTGGTGATTAAACTCACAACCAACATACACAAATGGCATGATATAATTTCATACAAATGCATTGAGGTTTTTAAGAAACTATAGTGTGTAAAGCTCCTTGCCTTTATTTACCTACACCTGACCATACTTGGTAGATTAACATTCACATTCAGGCACTCAATACCATATGCAAACCAAATCAACATAGTTGAACATAGTTGAAGGGATCTTACCAAATCCTCTTTCAACATTCATGCAATTAAGCACAAATAACCATTACTTGCATGGTTGTCATTAATATCATTTGATGTTGCCTGATCAGTTGGACTCTTACCAAGGCTTCACAGTTCTTTTTCCAACCTCATGCTCGTAGATTTGTTGCACCATCTTTTCCTCATAAGGTTGTTGGTCATATGCAACAACCATCATCCACGCCCTTAGTCATACTTCGGTTATCTTTGGTCCTATAACCATTGCAAACATGACTAGTTATTTAACAACCACCATAATCATCGTTAAGTGGCTCATTGCATATGCAAAACCTCACTATTCTACCAATATGAAATATCACATATATATACAAGTATTTTTACATGCATTGTGCAATGTTTATCAATACGCCATCTAGTGCATATTCATTTCAGCTATCTAATCTCTTACATTTTCAATCATGCTTCTATGGTCTGATTCATACAACCATTATCAACATTACTGGTGATCAACCATGAGCAATACCATTAATGGGCTATTGCATGTGTAACTTTCACTACCTTTACCCATATGCAACATCATGCTTTATGCATAAGCGATTCATATGCACTATGCAATGACTCCTTAATCATGCCCATTAATTTATATACATTACTCTCTTGCATTTCCAACATCCCTATGCCATAATTTTCAACTTATGAAACTTAGGAAATATAAATACAATAGCAAGAGAGGAGTTAAGGAATTGTCCCTTTCCAGGCATGACATGGAGTCCCTTCTCCACGTCATAGCTGATCCTTTTCTTGGTTTCCCTACCAAGCACGCAAGGAATCATTAGCTATCATTTCTCACCAAGTAGGAATTTAATACAATGTAAAACATTCTTAGTTGCTACTTTTCAAGCATGCAATTCCTATGCTATAACAGAAATAATTAAGGTGAAAAGTTTCCCTCTTATCAATGTTGCCTTGCTGCTCCCATTGCTCTTATGGAATTCATATTACAGCCAATTACTCTCCACAACCTTCTATGCAATTCCTTCTTCTCATCCCAAGCATAGAGAATTCACTTCACACTTTCAATGACTGTCTCTGGGGGACGATGGGGGTCGAGGGCAGCGCCCTCGGGTTTTTTTTTTTGTAAATTCTTCAATTTCGCGCAATCTGGCGCATGAGTTCAAAGCGATTTTTCAACTTTCGGCACCTGAAAAAATTTCCCTAGAAAATGACCTAAATTCCCTATTTCGGCAGACTTGGAAATTCTCTTCCGACCCGTTGCGGACAAACTTGTTGATCTCTTCCGTCATTGCAGAGCAACTCTCCCATCTCTTCCGCCGTTGTGGACCAACTCGTTGAGTTCTTCCGCCATTGCGGACCAACTTGTCGAGTTCTTCCGCCGAAAGACACTTAGAAAAATTTTCGGACCAACTCGCCGAGTTCTTCCGCCATTGCGGACAAACTTGCTGAGTTCTTCCAGTCGAAAACTCATCTTTTCCTTCCATCACTGCAGCGGAAACTCACCAATTCCTTCCGACGCTGCGACGGAAACTCACCAACTTTTTTCGCCGTTGTGGACGAACTCGCTGAGTTTCACTGCCGTTGCGGACGAACTCGTCGAGTTCTTCTGGTTTGGCGAACTTAAAAAAATTTCGGTTGACCATTTCGACAAAAACTTGTCAGTTCCTTCTGCCATTTCGGCGAAAACTCGTAAGTTCTTTCCGATATAGACTTAGAAATTTTTTCAAAAACACTTAGAAAAATTTTCGAAAATTTGAAAGTTTAAAATTTTTCTTAATGGTCTATAATGAGCAGGAAGCATACTTACCCCTGCAAGCTGTGATAGGTAGCCCATGAAGGCCCAAATGTTGCAACCTTCGCTCTGATATCATTCTGTCACGTACCAACCTATCTATCCAATTCGTGGAAGGGGACATGATGGAAAATCCTGGGGCTTTCACATAAACTCAGCCCATACATTAGATTTTAAAGCAAAGAAATACATGTGTGCAGATGTAAATCAATTAAACATGCACAGCGGAATGAAAACCTCATCCACACACATTACATGATGCCATTCAATTTAACAAAGTCAACAAATTAATACATTTGCAGAAGTAATTACATAAGAAAATACTCATCTTGATGTAATGTTGTCCCAACACCTAGCTATGTCGCTGCAACATTCCTCCCAACCATAGGTCTCTGCCCAGCTTGTATTATTTCAGCACTCAGAGACCACCCCCGAGCTGGGCATGATATCTACAAGGAACTTGGGACTCTCAAACCCTGCACGGCCAAAGCAATGGATACCTGTCTCAACCCCAACATTCTTTTACACACAGTAGCTCAAAACTAGCATGGATACACAATTCAACCATGGATTCATAGAATAGGGTCTATGGGTTTTTCCCAAAACGTGGGCACACCAAAATGGATTGTGGGAAGAGGGAATCAACCCCAGGGAAGAAAACCGATTTCTCCCACATATGTATGAGCATTCAGTGGGCCAAAACGGCCTCAATTAAACCCCAAATCGTTTCCTCTCTCTTCCCCACTGTTAGCCACAACAAAACGCCCTTCCCAGCTAGGAAAATGAAGGTAAACATAGGAAATTCATGGAGGGAAATGCCCAGGAAAAACTCTAAACTCGTGGGAGAGAAAAGCTGGTTGATGGGTAATGGCTTGGGGAGCAATTCCTGGCTCTTTTCTTTCCCAAGAAGCCAAACACATTTTTCCATGCAAGGTGGCTTGCCCATACTCGAATTTGGACAGCCATACCTCCCATTCCCCAAGGCATTAACTACCTCAACCAACTCTTGGGAGAAATCAATGATCGGGTACAAAAGTCAACATGGGTAGTTGAGGGTTCATGGGTTCTCTCATCGACACTTGGCTTGACTCAAGGGTTTGAATATCCTCCTCCCAATTCCTTGTAATATCATGCCCCCATCTCTTGTTGCATTGCATAGCTAGTTGTGGGAATTTATATTAAAATGCATATTTACAATTCCCATGGTTCTCTAGCACATGGGTAGCATAATTTCAAATATTTTCCTCTTAAAGGTCGAGCGTTCACTAGCGGGGCCTTGGCCTTGAGCTCCGCGTTATGAATCATACAAAATATGGATACATTATTTACATTATAGCCCAAAATATTACAAGGGTCAAAATGGGGAACGTGACAATCTACAGGTTCTTGCGGATCTTCAATTTCACGATCAACATTTGGAATTGCTTCAGTCATAGTAGTGTCTTGAAATCTAGGTTCCTTTGGTTCTTCATGATCTTCAACAGGTGTCTTCCTTGATTTGACGAATGCTGAATTTTCATCAAATGTTACATCCCTGCTGACATCAATCTTCTTGAACCCTGCAAAGTATATTCTGTAAGCCTCCGAGCTTTCACTGTAACGCACAAAGATACCCTTCTTTCCTGAAGGATCTAGCTTAGTCCTCTTTTCCTTTGGGACATGAGTGTATACTGGAAAACCAAATATTCTGAGATGGCTGACTTCAGGTTTCTTACCAGAGAAGACCTCTTCTGGTGTCTTATTATCCAATATCTTGTGGGGTGTTCTGTTCTGTACATATACAGTTGTCCTGGCTTCTTCTGCCCATAGATGCATAGGCAGATCATGGTCATGCATCATTGCCCATGCTGCTTCCATGATTGTTCTATTCTTTCTTTTTGCAACTCCATTCTGTTGTGGATTGTAGGGAGCATTCAACTTCCTCTTAATACTTGAATCACTACATAGTTTCTTGAAATCAGCTGAAGTGAATTCTCCACCATTTTCATATCTGAATGTCTTGATCTTTTTATCAGTTTGATTTTCCATCAATGCTTTGAATTCCTTGAAATTATCAAATAATTCATATTTGTTCTTCAAGAAGTAAATCCAAGTTTTTCTAGAGAAATCATCAATGAAAGAGACATAGTAAACATACCCACTCAGAGAACTGGATGACATCGGACCACATACATCAGAGTGGATGATTTCCAAGATTCCTTTTGCCTTGCTTTCACTGCTTGGAAATGCCTTCTTTATGTTCTTTCCTTTTGCACATCCTTTGCAAACACCTTCATGCTTTGTCTTGATTTCAGGAAGACCTTCTACAGCTTTACTTGCAATTGGTAGTGCTCTGTAGTGCACATGTGCAAGTCTTCTATGCCAAAGGTCACTTGGCTCAATGGATTCATGTACCATGGCATGTTCAGGTTGTCCCTTCAATTTGTACAATCCTCCCTCTTGCTCTCCAATCAAAACTGCATCATCTATGGTCTTACCTTTTGACCACATGAGTACTTGGCCATCTACAAATGCAACCCATGCCTTTTGCATCCAATGCATATATGGAGAGTAGGTTCTTCTTGAGCCCAGGTACAAATAATACATCTTTCATCTTCAAGGACTTTCCAGAGTCTATGTTGAAGGAGGCTTCACCACTTCCTTTGATAGGATATTGGTAGTCATCCCCAAGTTTCACCTTATGTGGTGACTCATGTTCAGATAGATTAGCAAAGGATTCTTTGAACCCAGTCATGTGCTTTGAATCCCCACTATCAATAAGCCAATCATTACAACCATGAGAGATAGTACCTGTGAGAGCAGAGATTAGAACATATTCATCTTCACTTGATGAGTCATCCTCATCACTTTCTGCTCTAGCCTTCTTCTTGGGAGGTTCATCATCCTCAGCAGCATGAGCATGATATCTTCTTTTGTTGTTGTTCTTCTTCTTGTTGAAGTTGTAGTTGTTGTCTTTCTTCTTCTTGGGACAATATGCAGCAAAGTGTCCCTTCTCATTGCATGTGAAGCACTTGAGATCTTTCTTATCTTTATGGTAATGGTGGTGTGAAGATATTTTGTTATGAGATGGCTCTCTCTTAGGCTTGCTTCTTTTGGTGTGAGTTGCGAGAGCTTGGTCTTCATTTCCCATCTTTTCTTCTCGGGATACAAGCCTAGCCTCTTCTTGTGAACACTCCTCCCACAGTCTACTGAAGGAGATCAATTTCTTTCTTGCACAAATTCCTTGAATAAAGGAATCCCATGACCTAGGTAGGCCATTCAGAGTGGTCATAACAACTTCACCATTTTCCACTACTTCATCCACAGCTTTGAGTTGTTCCTTGATCTGAGAGACCTTGGAGAAATAATATTGAATGGTCTCTCCATTCAACAGCTTGACCCCTTTCAATTGATTCCGCAGAGTCATCTTCCGATTTATGTTCTTCCCTTCAAATAGCTTGGTCAGGGAGTCAAACATCTCCTTGGGTGTCTTTAGAGATGACACGTGTGGTATGACATGGTCTTTAATAGAATCAGCAATGATCCTCTTTTCCTTGACCAAGTTCTTCTTATGCAATGCCTTAGCCTCTTCATCCTCTAGGATAGGGACCTCAAAGCTGATGTAGGTGTCCAATTCATTTTCTTCCAGGATTAACCCAATCCTATACTTCCAAGCTCGGAAGTTATTAGCCCCTTCAAGTTTATCCTCAAGCTTGGTGTGGTGAGACATCTTAAAGAGTACTTCTAATGGAAATAGAAAAGATTTAAGTCTTACCACTTGATTTGCTGAAAACGGGATCTGGTCCCAGATTAGGGTTTGTTAGAGAAACCTTTAAAAATTCAAAATGTGAATTTAAACTTTCTGGAAGGATAGAAAGATGCGCCTTGATGAGATGATCAGCTTGGTATACTCAGAATTTGAAAACTGCAAAGTTTCACCCTTCAGAAATGCTTTTCAATCTCCCGGATTCTCTAGGGAGGACCCTGAATTAGGGTTTGAGTTTCCCGGAGATTTACCCAGCCAAAAATCTCAATCCAAAGCTCTAAACTTTGATTTTTCCAAGGAACTTCCAGCTATGTCTTCAGATTTCAGAAATTCCTATTTTTATGGAAACCCTAATTTTTAGGGCCAAAACTGAAAGTGCTCAGAATTGAATTCTGATTGGACAGAAAGATTCACCTTGCTGAGAAGAGTCAATCTATCATATTTCTTTTCCAAAATCTGTGGAGAGAAACCCAAAAACAAGAAGCCCTAGCTTCTGCAGCTACACAGTGTCTTCTTCTCAAGTTAGCTCTGATTCCATGTTAATTTTTGAGCATTAATTCAATATACTCTAGGATCTTTACTGAGAGAATAACATGTACAGTATATCAATGCATATCAATCATAACAAGCATATCAATCATCACAAGATGCAAACATAAGAGACAATGGACACACAGAGTTTCCGTGGGGAAAACCCTAAGGTGAAAAACCCCACAACTTCCTCAGAGATAGATAGAGCAATAATACAACCAAAGTACAACGCAAGTACACAGAGATAGTCTCCTCCTAGCAGCTGATCCTCCTCCTCACATGTGCGCCACTTTTCGAGTGATGTAGAGTGAGATAATGAGATGATCAAAATAGAGATCTCCCGATCTCTATTTATACTTGTCCTGACTGCCCTATAAACTTATGGGGCCGACTTGTCTAGATTAGCATAATGACCCATGGTTAACTTAATCAAGGCCGACCCCACACATGGTGGTCTAATAGCCCATCGGCAAGTTATGTCACTTGCAACACTTGTCAATACAAATGACGACACTTCCTTATAGAGGAATAACACATCTCTATAGGAGTACAATATATATAAATGAAATACATAGGTGAAATACATTCTGAAGTTACATATACATCAACATGAAGAAGTACTTTCAGATTTATAACTACTCATCTCAATTAAAATTTAAGATGGCCATATACAATCTAACTGAAAGGGCAGATATTTGGTGGCAAGATGTCAAAAGAGTTAAAAATCTTAAGGATAAAGACGTAAAATGGAGATAATTTAAGAACATGTTTAAGAAAAAGGTTTTATCCGAACAGTACTACGAAGATAAGTCAAAAGAATTTTATGATTTAAAGATGGGTTCAATGACCATGAAGGAATTATGTAGCAAGTTTCTCAACTTGTTAAGATATGTACCTTACCTAGCTGAAGAAAAACCTAAGATACAAAGGTTTCTAAGTTGTTTACCCTTCCAAATAAAGGACAAAATTGAGTACGATAACCCTTCAACTCTTGAAGAAGCCATGAGGAAGGCTAATTTATGTTTTGAACAGAACAAGAGAAGAGTAGGTGTATCGAGTTGGAGAAGTAATAAGTCTAATAATTTTGAGCATAAAAAGAAAAGTTTTAATCAGAATTCTGGAAGTTTTAAGAGAAATTTTAATAACAGAAATTTTCCAAGTAATAATAATTACAAGGGTAATGCACCACAGAATTTTACTGCTACAAGGAATGTGCCTAATAATAATAATAACAACACCAAAAATGTTGAACAGAAGGCACCTTTGAAGTGTTATGACTGCGGTGGACCCCATACTAGAGCTCAATGCCCATGCAACAGAAAGACAGACAACAACATTCACACCATACAAGCGGAGCCTACAGTTGGTGATGTGGCAAGGGAAATGCCCAGGATAAATGCAGTGCTGGAAAATTGTCAAGCAGACCATCAAACGTCTATGGTCGAAATCGAAGGTATGATACAAAACAAATCTATTTCAATTTTAATAGATCCAAGTGCAAGTTTGAGTTACATTTCACTTGATTTAGTGAAAAGTTGCAAGTTAAAGGTAGAAAATTTTGATAATTCATGGTTAGTTCAGCTAGCAACAGGCACTAAAAGAAAGGTTATAGAATTTGTCAAAGGTTGTGATGTACTTATGAATCAGCTGAAAACACAAGTTAATTTGAACATTTTGCCATTAGGGTCATATGATTTGTTAATTGGCATGGATCGACTTGAACAGCATAGAGTAGTACTTAACTGTTATGAAAAGTCTTTTACTTGTTTGAATAATGAAGGTATTACTGAAACGGTAAAAGGAATTCATAGGAAAACTTCTGTAAGACAAATTTTTGCTTTACAAGTAAAGAGAGCTGCAAGAAAGGGATGTAAAATGTTTGCTGTTAATGTTATTAATGATGAATGTTCATCTAAAGAAGATAAGATAAAGTTGGAAGATATACCCATCCTTAGGGACTTTTCTGACGTATTCCCGGAAGAAATTCCAGGACTACCTCCGAAAAGGGAACTTGATTTCATCATTGAGTTAGTACCCGGGTGCGGTACCAAACTCAAAGGTTCCCTACAGAATGAATATTTTAGAGTTAAATGAACTAAAATCTCAACTGAAAGAATTAATAGATAAAAAGTACATAAGGCCTAGTGCGTCTCCTTGGGGAGCACCAGTCATCTTTGTTAAAAAGAAGGACGGTACCATGCAACTATGCATATATTACCGTCAACTTAATAAAATGACAATTAAAAATCGATATCCCTTGCCCCGCATAGACGATCTATTCGATCAGGTACGCGGAGCAGAGATATTCTGTAAAATTGATTTAAGTTCTGGATATCATCAAGTTAGAATAAAGGATGAAGACATTTTCAAAACTGCTTTCAGAACTCGTTATGGACACTACGAGTTCGTAGTTATGCCTTTTGTGCTAACTAATGCACCGACAATGTTCATGTGCTTAATGAATAACGTTCTGCATAAGTACTTAGATAAGTTTGTAATCGTGTTCATTGATGATATTCTAATCTATTCAAAAACTAAAGAAGAGCACGAGAACATTTAAGAATAATTCTGCAAGTGTTAAGAGAACATCAGCTTTATGCTAAGTTCAGTAAATGTGACTTTTATAAAGATAAAATACAGTACTTAGGTCACATAATCTC
Organism: Larix kaempferi; assembly: GCA_027924585.1. Taxonomy (NCBI): domain Eukaryota; kingdom Viridiplantae; phylum Streptophyta; class Pinopsida; order Pinales; family Pinaceae; genus Larix; species Larix kaempferi. The sequence goes on along the minus strand of BSBM01000541.1, from coordinate 6,658,120 downwards.
TAAAGATAGAATTTCTGTCGACCCAGATAAAATAAGAGCAATTAATGAGTGGCCTGTCCCTAAAGACGTAACTGATGTACGGTCATTTATGGTAACAACGGGTTACTATAGAAATTTTATTGAAGGATTCTCTAGAATTGTGAATCCCATAACTTCTTTGTAGAAGAAAGGGAAGAAATTCGTTTGGGATCATAAATGCGAAGAAAGTTTTAAGAAGTTAAAAGAGTTACTAACAACAACACCTGTATTAAAAATTGTTGATCCTAACAAAGACTTCGTTGTATGCATTGATGCGTGCAATGATGGACTTGGTGGGGTCTTAACTCAAGAAGGTCATGCTATTGCTTTTGAGTCTAGAAAAAAGAATTACGCAACTTATGATCTAGAACTGGCAGCCGTGATACATGCACTGAAAATGTGGCGCCATCACTTGATTGGAAGAAAGTTCACATTAATGACAGATAATAAAGGCTTAAAATACTTGTTGGATCAAACAAATCTTAACGCAAGGAAAGCTAGATGGCTAGATTTCCTTAGCGAGTACGATTTTGAGATCCAACACATTAAAGGTAAAGAAAACAAAGTTGTCGATGTCTTGAGCAGAAATTCAAAATTAAGTTATGTGGCAGTGATCAGCACGTTTAAGACAGATCTGGAAAATCAGTTCGAAGAAGGAATTAATCAAGATGAAAATTATCAAAAATTGCATGATAAGGTTGCTGAAAATTTATCTGGAAATTTAATAACATAATACAACATTAATGAAAAGGGGTTAAAATTGTTGATTTTGGATGAAGTGCATAAAAGTCCTTATTCGGGACACCCTGGTTATCCGAAAATGATAACTATGTTAAGGAATGATTATTTTGGCCCAACATGAAAGATGAAGTGGCTGAGTACATAGCTAGATGTTTTGAATGTCAGACCATTAAGGCTGAACATCAACATCTAGCTGGCCTATTGCATCCATTGCCAATTCCAGAATGGAAATGGGAAATTTTAAGTATTGATGTTATTACAGGTTTACCTAAGAATCAGAAACAGAATGACTCAATAATGGTGGTTATGGATAAACTTAGTAAATTTGCTCATTTTATTCCTATTAAGACTACGTTCAAATATGCTAACATTGCAGATGTGTTTATGAAGCAAATCTTTCACTTACATGGGATTCCAAAGGTAATTATTTCTGACCGAGACTCTTAGTTTACTGTAAATTTATGGACAGCATTGTTTAAGGGTTTAAATACTAAATTAAATTTCAGTACTGCTTTCCATCCATAAACTGACGGATAGACTGAAAGGGTTAATCAGATTTTAGAAAACATGTTACAAATGTATGTTAAAGATCAACCAACTAAGTGGGAAGACTATTTGCATTTAGCTGAATTTGCATACAATAATCATTATCAAGCATCTGCTAAACTTGGCCCATTTGAGATTTTATATGCAAGAAAATGTTGTACTCCTATTTCTTGGGATAACCTTGTTGACATATTAATGTTATGACCAGATTTGTTAAAAGAGATGGAGCTAACCGTGAAACAGGTACAAGGCAACTTAAAACTTGCACAAGATAGACAAAAAGTTATGTAGATCTGAAACACACTGAAAAAGAATTTCAGGTTGGAGATCATGTCTTTGTAAAGGTAAAACCCAAGAAAATTTCTTTTAAGCTTGGGAGTTGTGCTAAACTAGCACCGAGGTACTATGGACCATTTGAAGTCCTATCAAGGATTGGACCTGCTGCATATCAGTTGGCTTTGCCATCTAATTTAAGAATCCATAATGTTTTTCACATTTATATTTTAAAGAAGTATGTGCACGATGCTACTCATGTGCTGAATTGGAATGACATACAGGTGGAACCCGAAGGAGATTTTCAGGTGGAACCAGACTGTATTCTCGACATGAGGGAAATTATGCTCTGGAATCATACCATAGGGCAGGTAAAGGTGAAATGGAAGCACCTTAGCTCTGATGAAGCTACCTGGGAACTAGAAGGTAACATGCGGGAAGCATATCCAGTTATGTTTCAGGGAGGATCTGACGAAGAATAAGCAACATCGAGGATGATGTTGAGCTTAAGTGGGGGTGTTTGTAACATACCACTTTATTGAAAAAACATTTTATGTTTGAAGAAGACATTATCTTAATTTTTATTGTAAAGTTTTATATTTGGACAAGTGTCCAAGGATGACTGTAATTGCACAATATTATTATTTAAATAAATAAAATAGGAGACACTCACCCAATGAGAACTGTTAAAAGAGTGTTTACTGACCCACTAAGTGGAATGGAATCTGGGGTAGAAGGAAATGGACAAGTGGCAGCATCATGAGGCAAGTAACTAGTTGTTGGTATGGGACAACTCCCTTGAATTGTGGTCATAGCACCCTGAAAGATTGGACTGGAGTTGGAGGCTCATTTATTTGAAAACTGACCACTAAAGACCTAGGCAATCTTTTTAAGAGCCATCGAATTTTGGACTGAGGTTCATCACTTTTCCTGACAAGGAAGCTTACCTTCTGGTTCTGCTGTATGCACACAAGAGATTCGATGAGGGGAAGTCTAGGTTTTTTATCATGGTGTAAGTCTGCCTTGTTTACTGCTTAGTGCGGAGTTTCTACTGCTAAGTGCAAAGATTGAAGTTTTTGGCAAGTACCTATTGATTGTTGGTTTACAAAATTGAGTGCCTTTCTTCTACATAGAGTTCTTCTACCTAGTGGTTCAGTAAATAGGTTCGGGGGTCCAAAGGAGGCAAGTAGATTGGTTGCTTCTTCTGGAGAAGGTTGGGAGGAACAAACCTCCTTGGGTGGTTGTCCACCCTATCTACAGTTACAGGTTCTACTAGATATTTCCTCTCTAAGTAGTTAATTTTACTTTCTGTAATTGTTGATTTAATACTCTTTAGCTAACTAGTGATAAGACAGAAGTATAAGTGTGATTTTCTAATCTGTTAGGATTTTGTAGATTACTGAATATATTTATGAATTGATAGAATAAATGCCCTCTCTGTATTTTTCCCCATACTGTTTTCTGTATCGTACTCTAGTACATAGAAGGAAGATTAAAAATAGATGAATGATGAAGTAGTGAGCAAGATGATAAATAGGCTAACTCTATTAAGTTTTCCCTTCTTTGTTATTATTTAGAATAACTCTGTCATGTTTCATTTCTTTGATTGTATTCCGTAAATTTTAACAGTATCTTATAATCACAGTCATAGAATATTTTAGTTTCATATTTACTGTGCAGGCTGTAGAACAGTTTTCTTTTACCATAGAAGAAATAATAGAAATTCAAACAATTCTAGGTTTTGTTGCAAGTTAACTATCTCTTTACTGTAGGTGTTTAATACACAATACTTTATCAATTCTTTAACACATTATAGTTTCCAAACTATACTGTCTTATTTCATCAACATGTATGAATTATAACAGCTGCAAAATAAACATTACTAATTACACAGAACTGCTACAAAGTCCTTATACCTTTAAACATATTTTTATCAATTGCAAACAACAGCATTGTTGAATAGTACTATCTCATCCTCATTATTCATATCATTTATTTTGACTTAAATATCAAACTACAGTTATAAATTCAAAACACTTCTATTGCAGATTAAAAACCCTAAGGTTCCAACCCTAGCTAGTCAAACGCAAGACCCTAATGTTAACACATTTCATTTTCGTTGTAAAATGGAGGAAGTATCCAAGACAGAGATCGACCCTTAGAATGCATTTGCATACATAACAAGTTATGGGTTCAAACCCTCATCACTACTTAACACTAGAACATATTAACATTATTTAACAAAACAAACAAGGATGCGAAACACTTAACCTTTTAGAAAAGCAAAAACAAGTATTTTAGTATGGATAGGGTTTGAAGCTAGCTCACGGTCAAAATAACTTAACCCTATCTTTTTTATAGGGTCTTCAAACGAAGCTTACATCCTTATACAAATAGGTATAGAGTCAAGTACACAAGACAAGGCGTTTAGCCTGTGGCTCATGACCATAATCAAAGTACAACACTGATAAACAAATCAACACAGGCTTTTAGAGCACTGTTAACATAGTCGACGCATTTAAACTTTATTGCAAAACAACCATATATTTACCAAAATAGCCGAAGGTCAAATTTCTTATAACAAGTTACCATATCTTCTACATTGCTGATTTAAACCATAATTGACCTTCACATTAAACACAGTCAACATTTAAGAGTTTACAATATCGATACGAGGTCAAACCCCATCAGAAAACCGACAAACAATATTGAGTTGGAAGGCCACAACCTTATTGTTTTCTTTTATTTCCATCAAAACAACCGAGGGATGAACCCTCGTGACATTTGCAACAAATAAAAGCACATAGAAGTGTTGTAGCTAACATCAAAGTAGGTCGAGGTTCCCATCCTCCCTACACATCCTTTTAGCTCATAAAAAATTTACAACGACGTCCAAATCCTCAGCCCAACATCAAACCCTGTTACGGCTAACACCAAACCATGACCAACAATGCCAAGAGTGACCTATAGGAAACCTCCGAGGCTTACCAATTGTGTAAGCAGTATCCTCTTCTAAGCTTCGGACGAAACAACCTGTATACAAGTTACCTGTCAACGAAATTATGGAGTGGTTAAATAATGCATTATGAAGTTTTGAAAACCACATTACAGACAGCAGTCATATTTTAAACTACCACGATAAGCAAGTTTAGAATGAGAAATTACCTTTTAGTTAGACCTGGGACTCCAATGCAAATACCCAGCAAGCCAGCGAGACCAGAATCACATAACCTATCAAACCAGTGCCGATTAAACCCCACTTCATAACTCGGCTCTGAGAAATCACTGTGGACATATGCTAGCAACAGGTCATGGGTTCAAAACTGGAGAGGTGCCTCCATAAACCAGTTACTAACCCTACGATTGCGCAGGCCTGTTGGTCTCTACACAAACCCACCAGCTGCAAAAATGGAACCCTAAGTGTGCCCTCGTAACAATAAAACCTGAGCAGTTATTGCAACACTACAACCAAGAAATAATCACGCGAAGGATCGCCACCGTGGAATGCCAACGAGCAATCCACCCACATCGCCTTTATTACACTTTAGTATCATAGCGACCTTGGTATTTCAATCTACCAGCGAACCACACGTATGTCACTCAAGATACCCTTGGTCTTACATTATAGTTTGGGGGTACCACATATCATTACCATATTACCATTATCCAAATACTATATCAAACAATGTTGACCAAGTATAAGGTTCGACCATTGTCAAAAGAACCTACAGCAATAAAACATTATGGTTACATATCATTCTTAATACCTTTTTCATAATCACATTGCCAACCATGCATTTGGCCGTTACGTAGGTTATTACATCAAACCCTTGCATTTGGCATAAAGACCCTGCCAATAATATAGTTTAAGTTATGATGTTATTTATGCTCCAAGCACTATAGTGCTAAGGGGTACTACTATAGAGAAATCCAACATAGTAATTATTATAATTACTATGACCAGACCCTAGAACTTAGGAAAACCATTATAGTTCGGGTATTAAAAGATTGCATAAGATCAAAAGAGTTACAAAGAACTATAATGGGGTTGTTCTAAACTTAGGATATAAATTCTATGAATACTTTATACTCGGTATAAATACTTAGGTATGATTTGAAATACTTCACTTTGATTTTCTAGGCCCTAAGCAATATTTCAACATTGGTACAACTACATAAGAAGTGTTTATAATAACTAGTTATAACCATAAGGTACTATCACCATACCCTGAGCAGTTAAAGAAGAGCCATTATTTGATTTTGAGAAAAGTTCATAAAGAACCAAGTTGTATCTATAGCCTTCCAATCTAAACACTATAATAATATTACATGTTGAGATGTAAATAGATAGCATAAGATCCTAGCACTAAAACATTTAATACTTAGTGTAATCTCTTCAAGTAGATTGTGATTACTTAAACGTTGTTTTTATGCTCATTTATTGTACAAACACTTACGTAGTTAAATAACATAAAAGAAGAGAGTAGAGATTGATACGATTTAGTTGTATAGTTGAAGCATTGATCAAAGTAGATCTCACCCTGAAAAGCCTCTCAAAGTTACTCTAATTCTCTTTTAAAAATTGGAAAGCTATTTGACAAGATTGAGGATCTTCGTAGTTTCACTTTCAATTTATTATTACTCTCTTACTTGTAATCTGCATCAAGAGGTTCAAATGCTTTAGTAATATAGCTAAGTAATCCTCGGGATGTCCATAGGACCCCTTCATCATCAACAAACAAAAGAACACAGTTAGCACATATAAACAATAACTATAGCAAAGGGAAGTTTTAAATCATTGACATCATCGCAAAACATTACATAGGTATGATAGTTACAAACATTTAATTCAGCATGTCGACATAGAAACATTTAATATGATTCTGCAGAGCAAAGTATAACATTTAATACTATGTTGAAAAATTTTAAAATTTTGTGAATTTTTTGGATGTTACAGTATCTCTGAAGATACCAAGCTTTAAGTAAAGATATCCATGAATTCTTGTATTTTCGATAGTTCTATGAATATGAGGTCAAAATACTATTCAAGACAAGGGATCCCTTTGCAAACTCACATCATAATAGAATATAGCAATTGTCAACAATGTGTGCAGAGAATTGGAGCAAATTTTGCAGTAGAATGAAATTTTATCATCAAGGTGCTCTACATCAAATATCTATGAAGAAAGTGAAACCAATATCATGATGGATCCTACTAATGATGCAAATCCTCATGCCACTCAAGATGTAGAACCCTCAAGCTACATGGAGGAGGATAGAAAAGAAACAAAAGCAGATATCCATGAGGTGGAGCACAAGTCACTGCAAAGTGATTGCAGGAGGGAAGAAAGTTGTGTATAAGAAGACGAAGGAATGGATGTTTGTCCTCCAGAGCCACACTTTCTTGCAGGGCCATTGAATATGAGTGAAAGGGATATTAGGAAGTCCATGAGCACCTTGCATGGCACCAATGCATTGGTGTCACACTGTTGTTGGAAAATGGAGGAATCTTCTATTGAATACTTGGGGAAGATTCTAAAAGCAATGATAGACAAAAGAAGTGCATTTTTGCAGCTTCTTTCTGATAGAGATCATCATCTTGAGATTGAAAAGATGTATCATAGTGCCTCACTAGAAGATGAAAATGTGACACAAGGGTATGGAACATGTGTTGTGGATCTATGCCACAAATAAGGGTATCTTGTATGTCAGTCATTAGATGAATAAAAATTGGTGGAGGATCTTCCTTGTTAACCACATCAAATTGGATGGGACACTGAAGGAGAACAAATAGAATATCATGTCATCCTTGAAGAACTTTGTTGATACCCCTGCCTTGATAACAAGCTGCTATTGGAGAGCTTCAGGAGAAGACTTGGAAGAAGAATCCTTCTTGGAAGATTTCGAATCACTTAGAGAAGCAGTGGCCAAGGTGAAAGATAGTTACTTTGTAATACCCCTATTTTAACCCGTTCGGGTTTATTGGCTTCAATGTAAATATTGTGTACATGCAATGTCTGTTTTACCTAGTTTGGAGCTCAAGGCCAAGGCCCCACTAGAGGATGTTCAGGTTTTATTTAAGAGGCAAGTATTTGACAATTCTTATAATCCATGTACTGTTAATCCATGAGATATTGTAAATGATGTAATTATTAAATATTGCAATAAAAATACGAAGAAAACTGGCTAAGGAGGAAACCAATCAAAGGGGGGCCATGTGTATCCATTAGAGAGAGGTGAGGGGGTTGTGGGATTGGAACCCATGCTGCCACATGTCAATTTGTGGATCCATTTGACTCCCTTGATGACATTTAATTCAGTTGTAAGGAGGTGGTTGAGAAAACATGTTCATGAGGTCGATGGAGTATGGAGCAACCCTGAGATCTGTATGGAAGGGTATGGCTCTGTTTTACTTGTCCCATAAGCCACTCTACCCCTTTGGAATTCACTCACCCTAATCCCTAAACCATTGTTGACCAACAACCTCAATTATCACGCATCACAAAGAGCCAACAAAAGGAAGAAAAGAGAAGATCGCGACTCTGTGTAAGCCATGAATTGTAGAGACGAGAATGCCACAAGAAACCCTGCATAGGAAGTAAAAACCGGTTGGTACATCCATGGATTAAACCCTGAGATAAATTACAGAGAGGGAGAAGCTTAGAGAACCCATGAGAACACCCTGATCTGATAGCACAGAACCGAGTTGCGGGACCAAGCTTCGACCGCAACCCTGAGAAGATCCTAGCTAGTATAACAGAGAAGAAGATCATACAGAGGGTTGGATATTCTTGATAAACCCAGTGAAGGATAAAGTCTCATGGAAATAGCAGCTTAGACCTTTCTATGCCCACCCTGAAGAGCATTGGAGGGAAGGGGACCCGAGGGACTGTGCAACAGAGAAGGGGGGCTTCCTTGTGTTGGGTGTGGTAGGTATTGTGGGTTCCATGACTACTGAATGGTTTGAGATTTCTGTAGCTCGGTGGTTGAGCTCACTGGCTTATCATCATCTTCCATGTTCCCTTGCATGCTTGATAAATCCAACTGTAGGTTCGCTTAGAATCGGGATGGAACCTTGACTATGAGAGAGCCTATTTAACCCTCCTTAGTCGATACACAACCCATATCGGGGGTGGTCTCTCAGATGAAAGAGTATAGGATGGACAGAGACCTATGGTTGGGTGGAACATTTCTCTCACTTAGCCAGTTTCTTGGACAACTTTAGTTCAAAGATAAGTGCTTTATGTGGTGTAAAATGATGTTATTTTTCCCTATGTTATGTTATGCTTGTTATGTTCAACTTATTGAATGAATGATTACATGAAATTGATCAATAGGGAACTATGTATAAGACTAATTATGAGGCTTAATTCATGTTTGAATGCTTCATCATTTGCATGAGTTTAATGTACTACTAACCTTGCAGGTTGTAGATGAATTGACTAGTTTTAGTTTCATAATATGTGTTTAGTTATGCATTGCATTCACATTTAAGATGGATTGCTTGGCTTCATCTGGACATGGGGAAGGAAGTAGATAACCCCCTGTTGTGTTTCATGACCCCTCTATGGGTCAGGTGAAGGGAGAAGTCACGACAGAAGGTAGGAAAAGTTCCTTGCATAAGGGTAATGATGCATTGAGGGAGTTTAGACAAGACTTCAGTTGGAAAAATGACAAGGTTAGAGTCCTCGGATTTGGTAGGGAATCACATCAGGGCATAGATCTCTCTAAGAGATTTCCAACAGTACCATACTTTTCCAATTTGGTCCTGGGATGAGGAAGTTATCAGCCTAGGAAGTTTGCAGGTGCAGGGGGATATGGTCCCGAATTTTTGAATCCGCAATGCGGATTGCGGATTGCAGAGGTCGGGAACCAAACTTTGGATTTTCATGGTTAGACTTCCAACTTTCCGAATCCGCAACGTGGATTGGCGATTGCGGAAGTCGGAAGGGAGATTTCCACGAGGTTGGCATGTTGGAATTCTGACTTTCCGCACCCACAAAGCGGATTGCGGATTGCGGAAGTCGGAAGATGAATTTTCCATGGGCTGTGAAATGAGGTTTCCGACTTTTGAGTTCCGCATGTGGGTGGTGGATTGCGGAATGCGGAAGGGGTAAATTTTCTGGGATGATGACTTGAGGTTCCAAGTTCTGAGTTCCACATGAGGATTGCGGATTGCATATTGCGGGAGTCGAGCGGACATTTTTCTTGGGATTGCAATTTGGAAGTTCTGACTTCCAAATTCCACAACGCAGGTTACCGATTTTGGAAGTCAGATAAATGATTTTACCAGGAAGGATATTTTTGTGTTCTGATTTTCGACTTCTGCAACGCGGATTGCAGATTTTGGAAGTCGGATGAGGAATTCTTTGAGACTGTGAAGTTGGTTTCCGACTTCCGACTTCCGCATCACGGATTGCGGAAGTCGGGAGCGTGGTTTCGTCGGAGAGGTAAATTTGGTAATCCAACTTCTGAATTCCGACTTCGGATTGCGGCAAGGTAGATCGCGAATTGCGGATCGAAGGCCATTACGATTGTGTGTAAAAACGGAGAGAATGGTTGAAAAAAAAAGTGTATCAAGTTGTCTCCCATTGCCTCTAAAGGGAATTGAGGGGATCGAGGACATGACATACTTGAACCTACTCTTATATAGAAACCAACTTCTTTGGGTTTCAAACATGTACCACCAGTCACACAAAAAGGAAGAAGAAGGAACATAAACGCTCACCAATGAATTGGAAGCCACCAATGATTCTTTGAAGAGTCCACAAGAGGCCCTTCAAGAATTAGGAAAGAAAATTGATCAGCTTTGCAAGGAGTTTATTACACCACATCCTCCATCCTACATGAAAAATGATCACGTGCACATGGTAGGAAACATAGTGGGTTTGATGGAGGAACCTCATGTGGAGATTGAACCTGAGGAAAATTTTGATTTGCAGGTGCTTATGAAGAGAAAAGAAGTAGAATATTTTGGCCAAATACTTGTTTATATGCAGAAGGACATAGAGGTGGACTTATGTATGAGCAATATAGTTGGGGACAAACCATTTGAATATGCAAGCAGTGGTATTTTTTTATCCAAGGATTGGGTAGAAAGTACATCACCAATATGAAGGTTCAAGGATGCATCGGTCTTGCTTGCATCATGAGCTTCCTTTATGGGACTCATATTTTTCTCTAGAGGTGGTGGCTGATCACATCCCATATGGATCAAGAAACAAATGTGTTCATTCATTCATTCATTGGGTGGATAGATGCACCGTTGAGATGAATACTTTGGGAGGCATATGTTTGTCTTGTTTCTGCAATGAAATATTTGTTGTGCCTGACATAGTTTTGACAAGTGAGAAACAACAAAGACATATTTTGCAGCCATTGGATATCTCCATTCTTCATGAATCAATGGATTGGCTGAGAAACTACATGGCATATTTTGAATCACCATGTAAGAGAAGTTCGATAGTGGGGGATATCCAACTTGGTTGGATCTAAAAGAAAAGGTTTTCAGAGGCATTGGAAGTGGTGAACTTCCAATGTGGTTATGGGATCCTGGAATTCCTTAGAATGACAGATTGTTCCATATTTTAGTGATAGATGAGGGAGTACAACACAGACTGTGGGATCCTGGAGGGCGAGTCAGCCTAAAATTCCAAAAATCTATCCATGGAGAGCAGTGGATTAGTTTCCTACATGGAAACTCTTATGAGAGAACCTTGGTGTTGACACTGAGCGAGGTGGAATAAGGTGGCATGAGAATTTTTTTGGGAACCTTTCTCCCGGTAGACCACTTGAAAAAACAACTGAGCATCTTTTCGAATGACATCCTGAATTACAATAGCTCGAGGACAAGCAATTTTGATCTGGGAGGACTGTAATGTCTCCATTTTTTATAGCACCATGGTCCACCACTACCCATTCAACCTCCATGGGTCCTAGTGGAAAATAATTAAATAAATTTCTAAGGGGGTTAATTTTGACTAAAAATTTACCTTATGTAAATAAATAAATTATTGTGGTTTTAAATTTTGTTTATTTAATATTTATAATAATTATTTATGAGATCTCCATGGCTTAGGTGGCCCAAGATGGGTGCATAGGATTAGGATAAGGGAGATGAGTTGTCTCCTCAAAAAAAGCTAGACAGAAAGCATCCAAAAACCAGGAAAAGCAACAGAACAGATAAAAAGACAGAAGTTTCTCGATTTTGGGAAGATAAGGTTCATGAAAGTTTAGTAAAAGCAGAAATCTAGAAAAAGGCTCCAAGAAAGCTACAGAGGCTAATCTTATCCAGTGAGGGAAAATTCATGAAGGCAAGTAGGTCCAAGGCAAAATCAAGTTTCCTAAACAAACATCCATGCACCTATAATTCAAAATTCCTAGATGGCAAGTCCAAAAAGGGAGTCAGAAAAGATAACGGAGTTTAATAAAAGAAGGTTGAACACAACCATTGACATATTTTTTCATTTTGATAATTCATCTTGAGAGCTCTGTGCATCTCAAAGGCTTGGTTGGTGTGCCCCTTTCCAACATTGGGTGATGTGCCCCTTTGTAAACCTTGATCCAGCTAAGTGATTGAGAGATACTTCTGTTGGATGCTTGAGGAGTAAGATGTCCAGTCTTCTTCACATAGTGTAATGAATCCATTAGAGAGTTGATTGTAGGTATGATCTAATCCATAGTATGATATGTTCGAATCTCAAGTGTATGTGAAGAGTTAGTAGTAGAAGTGTTTTAAGTGTAGAATGTTTTGGCCATTAAAGAAGGTGAATTGAGAAATTACGTCCCCTATGAGCTATTGTAGGTGTCCATGCACTTATAATGAGATATAATCTAATGTATTCTTTCTCATAGCTCTGATCCAGTGATGAAATTTCCTTCTCCCATCCTCAGATGTTCAATTTCTACTTCTATGTTGTCAAATCCCAAAGATAATTGGGATTTCTGTAAGTTTGGGCTTCAATACACTATTATTGGAATCTATTAAAGTCTGAAAAAACTTGATAATATTCAATGGATGTTTTTTGGATTCATTTATGAATAATATTGTAGAATTCGTGACCCTTGGATGTTGTTTGTAAATCATTGTTTCAATGCTTGCGCCCTAGTGAGGATATATTAACTAGTTTCTTGTTTTGATGATTTTAATTGACAAGTGTACTTCTAATCTCTGATATGAAGGGTCAGCTAGTTAACTAATATGTATTAGAGTCCATATACACTCCCATAATAGAAATTAGGAATCCTCAGAGGCCATTCGAAATCTTCTGGAAATCATCACCTTCACTAGTCCAAGGCTTGCCCTTTGCTCCTAGTTGGTATTTTTATTGTTTAATCTTTGTTTCCAAGTCCAACTGAGTCCATTATTAGGTTGGGGATAGTCTATTTAGCTTACCTAAGGTTTGATTACTTCCAGTACGCACCATCAGTAGTGGAGGTTCCATAGAAGTCCTAGGGAAATTACCTTGAGTCCTTTGGCTTGTCCATTGGGGTCTACCCAGGAGTGATACAACTAAATGTGCCACTATTGAAGTATTGACCTTTATTCCACCTTATTTGCATCCTTATAAGTGTTTCAATCATATTCTTTGTGTTTCAAACTGTCAGTTTTTAGTTAGTGTTCCTAATAGGGGGTTTGGGTACATTACAATTTCTGCACGCTAATCCCAAGGTGTGTATATGGCAGCAACATTTTTTGATAACTATTAAAATATACACTTGTGATTATTGGAGAGCCTAACCCACTCTCCAAGAGAATAAACCTAGGAACATTAAGGGGATTCCCTGACAACAAGGAGGAGATGATGGTCAGTTGGCTTAGTGAGGATGGAGAGTGGTCAATCAATATATGTAGGAGGAGAGAGTGGTTGGTCAAATTATGGAGGAGAATGACGAGGTGGAGAATCACCATCCTTGGTAGATGAAGCAGAATTTGAAATATGATGTCACCACTGATCCCTCCTCTTCTCCAGTAGTTTGACCACACTTAAAATAATATGCATCAATAACATCATGTCATGTGATAGGGTCTCCAATATACCAACAAGATTTGGGTCCTATACAATCTGGGAAACTTGTACAAGGCGCACTATGTGCCAATCCATCACTACATGTAGTTGATATGTTAGCTCCTGGAAAAATATACGATATTGTCGTCATTACAAACCATGTCTCTCTATCTAAGGTAGCTCATATACCTATCCCATATCCTCATCTTGCTAATGAAACACCTCCCCAACATATGATCCAATATCTATAGGCAACTTGAATAAAATGTTACAATTAAAATTACATGTGGATTAAATAAGAAAACAAATGCAACTAGATTCAATAAAAAAATAATGTTAATATTATCTCTAGCATTCAGTGGTTCATGTTGGGTAAATAAAATGCTTATACATCCTCGTTATTCTATCCCTAAATATAGCTTCTACACAAGATCTAGGGTATGATCATCCTCACTGGCAAGCATTTGTAGTACCTATAGAGTGATCCTACATGGGAAATCTAACTAGCCCCTCTTGGGAAACATCTAGCCCCACATGTGCACATGCACATTGGTCATTAGTCTAGGAGGGAAGTGGTTGAATGTCATCTAGTGGTCAAAAACCTTTCAAAAAATAAACAAAACAACTTTGAACCAAATGAGAAGTCCATCCTCCCCTCAAACAAAAAATGATGACAATGCAAAGCTAAATGAAATTGTCACAACCAATTGCCAGACCACCTAATACATTTGGGCCTCCACACTAAAGAACCGCACATTACAATAGAGGTAAAATAATGCACTACCCATTAGTGGTGTAGTGTGCCACTATCAAGACCAAAAGCGAAAGGTGCCTCACTATTATGCACTGAACGGATGTAAATCCAACTGGCCACCAACAATCTAGAACTAACCAAGGTCAATGATGTCCTCACCGACATATTTTTAAATGCATAGAAGTTGACCCTCTCCTACAATGCCAGGAGTGAGATTAGAGACTAAGGGAAAATCATCCCCTCTCCTAGACAACCCAGTAATGAAGTATATGTCCTCCTCTATGAACTAGTACCACAGATTAGGGACGAATCTAAATGCATGTCTAGATTGGTCCCAATGATAGATGAACTATCTCAGTAGAATCGTGTTTCCAATCATGTTTCCATTAAAGGTTGTATTTTCCTCATAAAACTTGAGGAGGCCAACATTCATGAAGAGGAGATGAGACCATGTTGTAATAGGGTGAGGGCACAAATTCATCTCCCTCTCTTTGGCCTCCCACTCCTATAGAAAGTTGTATGGTTTGACTCATTATTGTTGTTTCTCCTAGTCCTATCATCATTGTTGTCCCTTATTGACATACAATTTTCATTATGCACATGACATATATATATATATAAAATTTTCATATGGTTCATGGCCTCAGATATCAGTTGCTCTGTACATCCACAACCCCCCCCCAAATCTGGAGAACATGGGGAAACCAAGTATTTCTATGGGGTAAACCACCAACGTTGATTACAGAGCCTAACCCGGTGGGGACATTGAGTGAGGTCCTATTACAATTTATGCATAGCCACCTGGGGATTTGACCCCAAGACCTCCTGATTGAAGGAAACAACTCTCAACCACTCGAGCTAACCCATCAGGCTATATATATATATATATATATATATATATATATATATATATATATATAATTTGATTAAATGATTGTTATCTCTTATTCACACACAATTTTCATTAGGGATTATACACTCCAAACCACACCGATTAGCTTAAAAATTGAGTTGATTTCTAAATATTAGTAGTTTACTTAATATATACAAATGCACTGTGACCGATGTTTCTCTACATCTCAACATGCCTCAATGTATCTAGATCCACATGAAAAACCATGAATGGTGCAAACATGTTATACAAATTGATGAGAACTTTATACTCAAAATGAGAACTCTAGCCATAAAAACCTATATTTTTGCATAAAAAACACCAAAAAACAACCCCGAATCAAAAAGTGGTGCGACCGGTAGCACCACTTTTTGATTTGTGGCCAAAAATATAGAAATGAACCAAAAAAATTGTTATTGTTGTTTGCAAAAACCTTAAAATCAAGCTCTAAATTGAAAACTAATGCTACTGGTAGCACACTTTTTCAAAAAATGACATTTTTATATGATTTTATCAAAATTGAAAATTGTGCTTATTTAATCTATTAGTAACACTATATAAAAATTGCATTGAGTTAAACACAAATTATTCAATAAATAATTTGACCACTCTTTTCATATAAAATACAAAAAATTATGATATTCATCAGAAAATCATATAATAAACCATAAGACATAGAAGTAATTCATATCAAAATTCAATCATTCCTTTAGAGTTTCCATACAAACAATGGCATATTAATAAAAAAGACAAAATGTTTCATGTGTGAATATTCAAATCAACACATGTATTATGACACGCCATCAAAAGCTACATTTTCTTCAGATGAATGACTGGATGAAGATGTAGATGACCTGTATTCTCTAGTATCAAGAGTGCACCATCTGAATCTTCATGTACACCCAACATTTCATATGCAATATTCCTTCTAGATCTATGCCTTGGTTTATCAAACTCCCATGTCGCAACTATTTCTGGTGCCAAAAATATTTTGATAATCTCTATACTCTTGGAGCAAAGAGTACCTTTCCTTGTCAACTGGAAGTCATAAACTAGTATGTCAATATCCTCCAATTTCAAAATGTCTATGCGACGATTATTTACATTTTGACCCTTTCTTTTTCTCTTTTTGCAAACCCTTTTCTCGATCATCATCTCCGGCTTGTACACACCATCAAATAGGTGTGTGTCTATTCCATACCAATGTACTTCAATAGATATAACTTCTTCAATTTATTTATTGACCTTCATAACTTTTTCAATCTAGAATGGATAACCACATGGATTTTCTGTGTCCAAAACTGCAATCATGCAACCCTCCTTAATATCTTGTACTGAACCTCTATAAAGGTCTTCCATCGCCTCACGCCGTGCAGATGATCTTCTAGACCCAATGTACATTTCCCTTTTTTCTGGTTGAGAAGGCTCAACACCTTCAGGTTCAACATTCTTCTCCTCATTTTCATTTGACATACTTTGTGGCCAACCAAATGGAGTCTTCAAAAAATATCTCTATTTGTAGAGTTTGTAATTATGTCATTTTGCTCCATGAAAAATGACTCCCACCAAATAGAATCAACAACCTCAAAATAGCATATGTATCTTTGATAGACTTTTTTTATTTCTTCCAAGCATTTAGAAGAATCAAAATCTCTATTGTGCCGACGTGAATTTTGAATCTCAACAGCTAATTCCAACAATGATAACTTTGAAGCATACATTTGACGACTTGGGATGAATTTCATAAATGCTAAACCTGATGTAGGCCCCCATTCTTCACTTGTTGAGTACTTCTTACCCCATAGTAGTGTTTTCCCATCAATTTTTTTTTATACGAAATTGATGCTAAAAGCTAATGTCATTAAGTTTCTCGATGCACCTTTCTTCACCATGCGATCCCAAAATAAATCTTTGCATGTCAATAGTTTCCTCCAATGTTAGCACAACAGGCTCTGGACTATATGTTTTTCTAATCATTTCAGTTAATGATGGCAGGCTCCCAACATTCTTCCTCCCCAATATCACTACAAAACAGCTAAACATTTGATCAATATGGTCATGTGTATGCCCAACAAGAAGGAAACCAACTTTAACCTTCTGAAAAATTCCCATTTTAACAAGCATGTTCAAATAACCAAACAGGATCTGATTTTTGTTTTCCCAGCTAGTGTTTTCCAATTGCAGATATAGAAATCGAGGAAGATTATTAGACCAATGAGTTAGCACATGGTGAATTATGGTAATGGTCAAATTTGAATCATTATGAATATTGGGAGCTGTAAAGTAAACCTTTGGAGACATTTGACCATTAAAAACCATACAACCAACCAAGTGAAACTGAATAAAATTTTCCTCCTTTAAATTCTTTGGTACACGAACAAAATGTGGCAAAAGTTTTTTTTTCTTATCCATGCCATCAATTATCAAACCCATATACTTATGTGGTTCATCATAACACTTATTGCGATGTTTGTATAACTTTTTCTGTTCAACTAATTGTTGATTGCGATGTACTTGAAGTTCTTTAACAACGGAATCTACAAATAAAATAAAAACAAAACATTGATGATCTTTCGTAATAGATATTTATTCCAAAAAAATAAATTTGTTAGAGACATACCTATTTCTATCCCTTATGATTTATCCCTTCTTTGTTTAACAGAAGCACATATACTGCAAACCCCCATCCTTGAACTCTTAGGAATACATACATTGTTGAACTTTGTTTTCCATAGTCTTGTAAAATATGCATATCTAATAAAATTGTTATTTCCTTATGCATCTTGAACAACTGCCTTGTACAAGTTGTAGATTTCCAGCCTTGAGAAATTATTTCGAATGTGTATGGTTTCTCTATCTGGCATACTCTCTCCATGCTTAGAAAAGAAGTCACGCATCCATGACATTGCAATGTTTGTTAACGACCCACTAGCTCATGCATGATATTCTTTAGAATAAAATGTAGGATCCTTTTCTAGCCTTGTCTAGATTCTTGATAGTCTAAGATTACCAATTGAGTGGATTCTTTTGAATGCCCTTCTGCAAAGAAAAATAATTCCAATCCGATAATCATAACCTTCCTTTGTAGAAATAATGCACCCTACTAAATATGAATTTTGCATATTTTTTTTCATTGATAGATATGCTCATCTTTTCTCAAAAGCATAATTGTAGTGTATTTTTTCAGACATTTTTTTTGGCAACAATCACTTGAAATCAAATCAGTAATAGAACTGGGACTTGTGAGCAAATATTTGCTAGACCTTGTGTAACTAGAATGCTTTGGATTGATATAAAATGGCCTAGTCCTACACTTAACCTTTCTCATTGGTACAATTTTCCTTTGTGTTTCATGAACCATTAAATCATCCTCATTAAAATGAATATCCTCATCAATGTGAGGAATATCATCCCTCCCATTGAGATCATCATCACCAAAATTAGTAGGAGAATGAGTATTTGCATCAGTATCAAGTTTATCACTTGAGGTTAAATCAACATCATTGGCGGGTTCATCCTCCCCAAAATCATCATCTGTCCCATTAAAATCCTCTCTTGGAGGGAAATTATTATCAATGCCATCAAAATCCTTGCTTGGAGGAAAATAACCTTCATAATTATTGTTCCTACATCCTCACCAGAATCATCACCTGTCCCTTTAAAATCCTCGCTTGGAGGAAAATCATCATCAGTGCCATCATAATCGGTGCCATCAGAATCCTCGCTTGGAGGAAATTCATCTTCACCATTATTGGTGCACTCATCCTCAACAACTTCATCATATGTCCCATTAAAATCCTCGCTTGGAGGAATATCATCATTGCTGCCATTAAAATCCTCGCTTGCAGGAAAATCATCTTCACTACCATCATAATCCTCGCTTGGATGAAAATCATATTCACCATTATTGGTGCCTTCATCCTCACCAAAATCATCATTTGTCCCATTAAAATCCTCACTTGGAGGAAAATCATCATTAGAGCCATCAAAATCTTGGTTGGGAGGAAAACCATCTTCAACATTGTTGTTGCCTTTATCCTCACCAAAATCATCATTTGTCCCATTAAAATCCTTGCTTGGAGTTAAATCATCATCTGTGCCATCAAAATCCTCGCTTGGAGGAAAATCATCGTCAGTGCCATAAAAATCCTTGCTTTGGGGAGGAACATTATCAATCCCATTAAAATCCTCGCTTGTAGAAAAATCATCATCGGTGCCATTGAAATCCTCGCTTGAAGGAAAATCATCTATGCCATCGTTAGTGCCTTCATCCTCACCAAAATTATTATCTATCCCATCAAAATCCTCGCTAGGAGGAAAATCAAGTTTTGTGTCTTGTAAATCCTCACTTGGAGGAAAATCTTGGCTTGCAGGAAATCATCGTTTGTGCCTTGAAAATCCTCGCTTGGAGGAAAATCTTGGCTAGAAGGAAAATCAATGTTAGTGCCTTGAAGATCGTCGCTTGGGGGAAAATCATTGTTGATGCTTTGAGAATCATTTCCTTGAGCAAAATCATCATTGGTGCCTTGAAAATCGTCACTTGGAGGAAAAATTTCATCATCTTCCTTAGTGTCTTTAAAATATCCACATGGAGGAAGCTCTTCATCTCATCATTAATGCCTTTAAAATCCTCACTTGACGGTAAATCATCATCGGTGCATTTGAAATCCCCACTTAAATCAAAATTTCCACAATCATCAGACATTGAGATTGATTCAGACGAGTCCATGAATTTTCACTAAAATTTTTAAGAGAATGAAATTTTCTCACACTCCTCACCAAAAAATACAATGGTGCAACTATCAACACCAAACAATCTTATAGCTAAAAGAACGAAATTTTCCCTCCAAAATTTCCCTGCAAAATAAATCACACATTTCAAACACAATTATAACACTATTAAAAGTAATTTTATTTATCGTACAACAATTGTAATAATGCTAATAAAATGGCATTTAAACAATGCTATCCAAACTTCTTAATACAATATTAGTTGTTTACATTAATTTTTTAAACTAGAAGTCACAACACTAGTCAAATTTCATTTAATGCCTTCTTCTCTAAATTTAGAAATAATGCATTATCTAATTACACAGTTTTTAATCCCACATTCATAAAACAGTAAAAAAAAAATATTTTATGCTATATTAATGCAGTTTGGTTTTCTATAGTCACCATTTGCAAACAACGATCCACAAGGCTTTGGAGGCCATCGAACAACTTCAAACATTGTCAAGGTTAGTTAAATTAAATTTTTTATGTTTTAATGATTTTTTTTTCCTTTGGGCTTTGGCATGCCCTTTGTAAAACCTGGGTAATTTTTTTATTTTTTTTGGCCCAAGGGCATAGGCGCCCATTACTTATCCCCCATTGCATATCCCAAACGGGTTCCCATTGCATAGCCCAGGAGGAGGAGCGAAGCTCCTCCTCGCTACCAAAGGGGCGACCCTCCCCTTTGGCAGTGGGGAGGAGCTCCGTTCCTCCCCCTGGGTTCCCAGAGGGGGCCCGGGGGCGGAGATCCGCTCCCCCTTGGGTGCCCAGAGGGGGCTCGGGGGCGGAGCTCCACTCCCCCCTGGGTTCCCAGAGGGGGCTCGGGGGCGGAGCTCTACTCCCCCCCGGCCCCCTCTGGGCGCCCACAGCGCCTGCCCTAGCGGGCAGCGTGATTCACGGGCTATGCAAAGGGCGCCCAATGCATAGCCCGCGAGTTATGCATTGGGAACCCTAGGGTTGTGCATTGGGTGCCCTTTTCATATCCCTTGGGCTATGCTATGGGCACCCTGTAGCATAGCCCAAGGGATATGCACTGGTCGCGGGAAAGGCATAGCCCAAGGGCTATGCATTGGCCGTGGGGGAACCAATGCATAGCCCTTGGGCTATGTTAATCCAGCAAATACTGAGCCCTTGGGCTACTATATGTTAACAATTGTTTTTTAGTGCAACTATTTTTTTTTAAACATATACTAAATTTTTTTCGTTTTGTTTTTTACTATAGGGAAAATGACATCAAGAAAACTATCTGTAAACATCTCTAGAGCGAGATCGTCAATGAAGTCATCGAAAAACATAGTTGAGCCATCTGACAATGTTGTGCGTGATGAAGTTGTACCCAGTGATGATTTAAAATCCAAGAATGTTAGAGAATGGAAACACACACCAATTGAAGAGAAACTTGGCTATTCTTGGTATCTGAAAGAGAAATATCAAGGCAACTCAGAAAGTACTCACTTATATTGTGTTGGATTTGCATATCTTAAAAATTATTATCACTCATTGGGATTTTGTTGCGAGATATTTGTTCGGTGTCGGGTAAAGACATTGTTTATGCACTAGTGAAACAAGCTAAAACCTTTTTCAAAATCCGATATTCTTTGAAGGTTACAAACCATAAGATGGAAGAAAATTTCACAGAATTTTGTGCAGGAGTCGTGCATGAAATTGAGCACAATAGTGTAAGTTTCTATATTTTTATATCTTTTTGAGTTTCTTATACTTTGAATTATATGACCATGTAATAGATTTATTACAATAATGTTTTTATTTCACAAGATTTTGCTATGCCACTTTCCAACATTCTGAATGGAATTTATTGTAGAGAAGAAAATCCGATGGATGTCATTAATTCCCCTCTTCATAATGGAGAAGCACCAAAGAAGGGAGAAACACCAAAGCAAAAACAAGTGCAAAATGTTCCTGAATAAGTACAAGCACGGAAAGGAAAGACATCCAACAATCAAATGAAGTACCTAGGAAGGTTACATTCAAAAGCATATCTTGCCCAACTGAAAATGATCGACGAATTGTTGGTGATGACAATGTTACTTCTGCTGGTAAGAGAAATAGACACTCTTCTAAAAGCCTATAGATGAGGATGTTTCCATTCCTGATCAACAAGTTGTTCTTTTAGATACAAGTGCTTCAAGACAGAAAAGGAGAAGAGAAAATGTTCAATCCAATGTTGAAAATCATAGTGAGAACTCGGGGGACAGTTTGGAAATCATTACTCCAAGTAGTTATCTAGATGATGGTGTTGTTAAGACAACACAAAATGCTCTTCGAGATTGTTTGTGGAGGGATAAGTTGGTTCACAGTGGACATACATTTGATTTAAATGTAAAACAACTTTATAGACACACAAAAGGCCAAGGGAAGTATCAAATTAGGAAACCACGTCGATTGCATGTTCATAACTTGAAAGCATTAATGAGGCATAATCCCTATGCACATGTGGTTGACTACCTAGTTCTTGTTGACCCAAAAGATGTTCATGTTAGAGATGAATTTGAAGAATCAAAATGTTTTGATTACAACTACTATGTTTTGGGGGGAAATCATTCCGCGGAGGCTAGAAGAGAATTGATGCAAGAGTTTCCAAAAAACCCTATTTTTCAAACAATGAAATGCATCATTTACGCTAGTTTAACAGATGTGGACGCAAAACTATTGGCATGGGATCACAACAGAGATAGTGACTATAGGATGTACATGACATTCATTCAAAGGGTTAGATTTATCCACAATGAATTTGAACAAATATGTGGCGGGGATAGATCGAAAGTTGATGCAAATTTCCAGAAACAATGTTGTATGGAAATAGGTATCCCTATTAAAGAGGACAATGTGAAACAGAAAGGTTTGAAAGGAAGTGATGCATTCAGAGTTGTAGATAACTATTTTCAGTATGCATTTAGAACGGGCCCCATATGGGATTTGATTGTTGACATATTTAGCGTGTGGGAGAATATTGGTGTAAAAAATCAGAAGGTAAAAAAAAATAAAGCAGTTGCATGGAGCAGTAGACAAGGAGGCCCTGATGTCAAGAACTTGCCAGAAGATGTGACTATAACACCTTGGATATCATTGCAAGGTGTGAAGGATGAAACACTTATATCTACAATACTGTCACGTGTAAAGTCAGGTGAATTATCCATGGAAGAAATGTGCAATGATTTTGAAAAGTAGTGGAAAAACCATAACAATCGACTCCGGAAGATATGCTTGCTAATTTGGTGAGCTTACTTGTTATGACACATGCTTCTCCCTGTCATTGATCCAGATATTCTTGAATTAAATTTGACAAAATTGTGGCTCGTCCATTTTCATGAGACATAGACAAAAGGAGAAATAAGAAAATTAAATAAAAACAATAAATAAAATGAAGTGGTTGCAGAATCAATTATTCTGCAACTACTTCTTATTAAAGAAAATAACTTAGAAGGATACAAATGTTATTAAATGAAATAATAAAAAGAAAACTCACCCGTCAATTCAAAATCCGATCATGACAACAAAATTCAACTGCGAACCAACATAAGGATATAAACTATTTTTGGTTCACACTTTCATTAGTGCCTGGATTAACAAAATATTCACACCTGAGGTATTGCTCAAAATTCCAGTAGTATAGTTCTTCAATCTCTTTTTTATCTCACTATCCTCATTTTGGTGTTGTTCATTTAACATCCTAGCTTTGAAACTTTATCTTGGTGATAGTTTACCTGTTCATCCATGGAATAAACTTTGGCTTGATAATAGCTTACTAAGTTTTGGCAATTTTGATCACAAGATGGTTTTGCATCTAAATTTCCCTAATTATAAAACAAGGTTGCTTCTCTCCAAAAGTTTCAAAGAGTACTATCAATATGACGAAATGAAGAAGCGTCAATGTTTGAATCGATTCAAGGGCTCTGTTTCTACCCTTGTTCCATCTTCATCTCCGTTAAATCATTTCGGCTTCCACCGTTTCATCTTTACCCTGCTCTACCTTTCCTATTAATGAAGGATTTTGCTGAGCAGTTTCTTGTACACTTGGCTGAGGTTGAAGCTCATCGTGGTCTATGATCTGAATAACCGGAATAGGATCTCATTTAGAATATTGTCGATTTTGAGAAGACTTCATTTACCTATTATATCTTGACAACAATCGGGATTTTCCTTTGGCAGCAACATTGTGGACAATATGATTGGATGATTTACGAGCTCGAGTCTTCTTGCTATATGACCTTCCAGTGTTATTTAATGTATGAGAATGAGGAGTATGATTGGTTTGATTCGCCTTACCAAAACATTCAACCTTAGCAATGACCACTTGATCATGACCTTGTTTTAATTTCTCTAGTTTTTCTATCGGACTGATCCCCAATTGTGGCTAGACAACATAATGGATATAATTATTAACTAAGTCCTTGATTTCATTGACATCCTGAAGCAAACGAGTAACCCCCATTTTCTCTAGCATGGAGTTGAAAATATCATCAAGATACTCTTCATGCACATAGGCTCAATTAAGGGAGGCCGACATAGGTTGTGGTAACAATTGAACATTAGAAATCGTAACAGTACCCCTGGATATATGATCAACTGTCGTGTTTCCCCCGGCTTGATTAAAAAAATATTTCAATTGAGCGTTAGTTTGAAGAACAGAGGTTGTGATTGGCTGAGTTTCATGATATGGATGACTAGCGATATTGTGCATTGAGGGTTTTGTTTCAACTGTATTGCTCTCAACTGGACGCTCTTCACGAAGCAAATATTCTATCATATGGTTGGATTTTTCCCTTCCCTGTGACTGCAATTTCCCTTGAGCATGGATTTGACAGCTCTGATTAAAAGAGATCAATTTATTAAGACAAGGCTAGCTTAACTCTGGAAGGTCGTAATTTGTGTTATGGGAGTGGGAATGAGGGGTTACAGATCCCAAAACTTCATGGGAATGGGAGAAAATATCACATTCCATTTGTACAACATCCATATATTGTTTCGGCTCCAAACCATCAAGCTGATTCCTTTCCAAAAAAGATTACCATGTTTGACCTTGCTGAGCCAAATGGAACTCGACTATAATTTGGATAAGACAAAAGTGGCACAGAACCTGGTTAGAATCCTTAAAGGTCTAATGATATTGTGACGGCATGGCTTTAAGATTCGTCAGTAAACAATTAGGCAAATTAATATTAAATCCTAAATTAGCCATGAAAAGTATGACATGATACCTCAAGATTGTGCTATAACAGCCTTCACCAGTAATGAAGAAACAAATTGCCCTAAACATGTTCCTCCATTTTGGCTTAAAGAACTTTATAGGAATACTTTTCATGTATTATTCGAGGTCCACTGGCTCGAGTAGAAATTGCCTCCATGGAACGTCCTTAAAGGGTGAATGTTTGACCCATTTTTCGTCGATTGTGGATAGACTAGTAGCGGCCGAAATCAATTCATCGTCTACCTGTAATTCGAGGTCTCCAAGTACAAACCTCCTACCATCAAACGATTTTACAAAAGAAATCGTGTCCTTCCCACTATGTCCATGGAATTTCCTGACAAAGGTTATCCAACCCGCCTTCTCAAAACCCTTACAAATTTGGGGGTCCGACTCAACAGTAGTGAGGTTGTCCGGTTCTACCCTGCAAATGAGACTCATGACACAATAAATGGTAATGGATGAAATGATCAAAATGAAAGGCATGGATTCGATACTATCACTCACTCTATGTTGTATCAAAACCCTCCTAAGAAGCACACAGATCACAAGTTAAGGATGAGCATCACCAGCCTTGGTTCCTACTATTCTCGTGGTAATTGATGACTGGAAATGTCAGACATAATGGCGCAGTAGCTCGTACCCTGTGTGCTTTAACTAAGTTGTACTTAGAGAGATATGTGTTAAATAGAAACAAAAGTTGATAAATGCGCCATGTCTTCATACGGACCAGACGTTAATAAGTTAACCACGTCGAATCATTGAAATGAGTGTATGGTTGATGTGGCGAGGAGACCAAATCCTAGTCAACCTCATGGGATACCATTTGTCCATCAAAGTAAGGGCCCAACCAAAAACATGATTCACGTTCAGTTCAACCAGGTAATACATGGCTTTAACTTGGGTTTCGAATTGAATTGTCCAGGTCTCAATGACCAGATCATATCAGGTCATAATATCAAATGACGGTTTATTCAATTAAAGGCTACATCAAAAGTCTTATCAACAACCCAAACTAAATCATCATAGTACACTGATTGTAAATATCAAGGCTCTAAATAAAACTATGTCTATGATAGTAGTAATATAATGTCAATTATTGAATTGATGAGATATTATTCAACCCTTGGCACATAAAAAAAAAAGGATATAAATTATTTCTCTTCAAAAACGATTGAATAATATTAATAAAAAATATGCCAATGTATTATTGAATACAAGTCGGTCTTTGGCTCTAGTCATAGGTTTTCCTCATAGCCTTGATGCTTTAAAGGGATCCGATGCATGTGTTGTTATCCCATGACTTCACTAATATTGACCTTCATCAATAAAATAGTTTAAATGTTCATAAGACATGTAAAATTCTAGAGGTGAAAGACATAATAATTTCATCATAAGATAGCATATGTTAAAATAAATCTTATGCACAAGAATCCCGTCGTGATACAATAATATACTTTGATCATTGAATGAATAGATATCCCTGGAACGAGCTGCATAATTCCATAATAAAGATGCAGAATGGGTAATGATCAAGATACCGAGATACTATTCACTTTCTAAATTCCATGCTTTCAGTCATGGAATTAGGATATGAATAATAGTCGTAGATAAAAATGTTGTTGTTGGAAACTTAATTGCTTGTGCCATTTTTTCGAAGAAAAGAAAGTAAATGATTAATGTGGATCGGCATGCAGATATAAACAGGATAAGATATGGAAAATTCAAACATCCAAAACAACTTGAAAGTATGATACATTACCACGGTGTCCTTCTCATGATGTATAAAAGCATTAACCAAAACACTAGGGCCCCATTCTTTTCGAATGAATATGGAATCGTTGTTGGATACAGGTGCCAACAAATGGCGATTTCCGTGGAGAACCAATTATCTCTTAATATACTTACCTTTTATTAAAACAAAAGTAAGTTAAATATTATTACCACACTGCTATCATCGGAGCTAATGTGTTCCACGTTAGATATCTAATATTCCAAACTCAATCAGTAAAACATAATTTTCATGTTATCGAGTTTATAACGACAAAACAATTGATGAGCAAAAATGGAAGAAAAACATATTCTTGATCAACCACCAATCAAAACATCAAACTTATTCATTTCTTCTATGTAGATTTACTTTCAATACCATCAGCCTTGCCTCTATTTCCAGCGGGCATCCATAGCCCCACCAAGGTTGCTTTTAATCGAAATTGGTTGCTAGTGTCCAATTGACTGATTAAATATGTTAATTTATGTTTTATTCATTCATATAATGGATATTCAATAGAAAACTACAATCCATTGTCCCAATGTGGTGGTTGGATAGTGACAGTGTCAGTCACAAAAATCCTACAGAAACTGATCGAGTCAACTCGTAATGAGACCTCTCGTCTTCAAGAAAATAAATTATCTTGGCTTGATAACCAGATATTGATAACATCATTCCATAAGAACTTCATGATCCTGAACAAACTGGCTCATTACAAGACCTTCCGTCCTTTAGTCAACTGTTCGAGATTTTAATTCAAATTTGTAATTTCCTCGCAAAATAAACTACAAGCCACTACCTTAGCTTGATGACCAAATAATGGCAATGTCACTCATGAATAGGTCAGCTTATCAAAGACCTATTGTCTCTCAACTAAAGTTGAAATCCATTCCCTTAGCTTGGTAACTAAAGGTGGGAATGGCATTCCATAGGTATTTATGAACATGAATAGGTTGTCTCAATTTGAGACCCCCTATCCTACAATTTATCTGTGAGGATTAGACTTTATTATATGATAGTAAATGGGGAAGAAAGCCAAAAATGCTTCTTAAAAGCGCAGAATGGCGTAAGGAAGTTTAATATTGACAATATCAGTCTGAATCTAATGTCTTAACTAGGAACCAATCAGGATATGTGAAATATTCAACAGCTCATCATAACATACCAAATCCGGGTAGCAGGAAAAGAATACTACTGATAAATATTGAAATAATTAGACACACTAATTTGTGTTCCTCCACTTCTGCGGTTGGTTCCAACTTAGATGATAACCTCATACTGTTATAATTCTATATCCGATTTAAGAAATATGCTACAATCAAAGAATTAATGATCTCCATTCAATCACCAGCCATGTGGATCATGACTCAATCCGCACTAAATGATTGATTATTTGGAAAAATGACACACAACTACAAGAAAAATAGATATGGAGGAAGGGGAAATGAACCGAAAAATAACTTTGTTCATGAAATGTGAATACGAACTAATGGGAAAGGAAAATTAAGATTACAAAAAACAAATTCTTCTCCTTTCATATAAAGATCACATTTAATCGAATTGATCGTAATTCAGAATTATTGAGGTCTACTTTCTTTATTCAAAACAACAAACAAGAAATACCAATAAACTTAAAACAAATCATTAAAATAAATAAAATTCAGCAAACATATCTACAGGTTATATAAAAATTTGATGGGCCCCCTGAGAGGTCAGTAAAAATAGTGTTTGAGAATCTTCCCATTGACAGGACAGGCCTCAGCCGCCTATCCTTCAAGTGTCTCCAGGTGGAAGGTTTTAGGTCCCAGTTTCTCCTTAATGACATAAGTTCCTAGCCATAGCTGTTGGAACTTAGTATGTTCTCCCTTATCTTCATGGGCCTTGTCCCATTTCAGTACCAAGATACCTACCTGCAAGTCCCTATTAGAGGAAGAACAATCATCAAACCATTTTTTAACAGTCGTCCGATGTTGTTGAAATTTTTTCTCGGTGTTCTTATGCTCCTACTCTAGTTTGAGCAAGGTGTTAATTATGTGGTGGATATTGGGGCATTCTACATCTTCCATTGAATGAGCTAATTGGAGAGAAGGAAGGACAATATTTGGAGGTAGAGTCGCTTCCTTTCCATACACCAAATCAAAGGGAGAATTTCCTACGGCTCCCTTTGGTGTCACTCGATCTGCCCACAATGCATTTGGCAGCTCATTATGCCAATTTTTATGATGATCAGCTACTGTTCTCTTAAGGATTTTTAACATATTTTTATTCTATGATTTAGCTAGACCATTTCCCCACAAATAGTAGTTGGCAGAGTATCTAATTTTGATACCTTTCTCTAAAGTGTATGTTGTTAAATCATCAGATGAAAAATGATAAGCATTATAAAAAACTAGTGACTCGGGAACTCGAAATCTAGTAATAATATTATTTTTTTTAAATGAAATTACATGATTTGAGTTGACTACTCGTAAGGGAATAGCTTCATTCCACTTGGTAAAATAGTCATTGGTTGTCAAAATGTACTTATGCTGCAAGCTAGAAGGTGGATTTACAGGCCCCGCGATATCTAACCCCCATTGTTGAAAGGGGAAGTCAACAATAACAGGTTGTAAAGGGAAAGCATATTTTTTAACTGTACCAGCCACGTTTTGGAAAACCTGACATTTTCGTGCTAATGCATGCGCATCCTTAAATAGAGCAGGGCAATAATAACCCGCACGAAGGACCTTGTGAGCAGTGGTCTCACCACTGAAGTGTCCCCCTGCTGGTCCAGAATGTAATTCAACCAAAGCCTTGTCCACATCCTCCCTTTCCAAACAATGAAGGACTACCTCGTCATAATGCTTTCTAAACATGATATCATTAATAAGCTATTAAGGGGCATATTTGAGCCTCAAAGCTCTTCTCACTTTTGGTTTCAAGCGATTTGGAGCATTACCATGGATTAACAAGTACCTTGGATCAGAATACCAAGATTTGTCGGTGGTAGAGATAGGGAAAACCTCTCTCTCAAACATTATTTTCTCCTATTCAGAATCAGATAGTGATTGTGGGTGAGAAACAGATTCAACCGCTAATTTGCAAAGGCCTTGGCCTTTAACCACACTTGATGGTTTAATCTCCAAGTCCTATTCTTGGAGGTCAGTTATCCAATGAGCCCATTTCTCCCCAAGCTCTTTATGTACTAGCAGGTTCCTTACTGCTGGATAGGGGACTAATACAGTCATTCTATATTTCAACAGGTAAGGCCTGAAATCTCTAACAGCCTTAAAGACAACAAAGGCCTGCTTATCAACCTCTAGGTAGTTCAATTATTCTCCCTTGAGAGTTGAACTCATGAAAAATATGGGACGCTCGACTCCATTCTGGTATTTCTGCAACAGGACGACTGCATAGGACAAGTCATACGCAAAAGCATATAAAATAAAAACTCTAGAAAAATCGGTCGTCGCTAAAGACGGAGCTTCTGCAATGGATTCCTTAATTCTACAAAAAGCATGTTTTTCTAAATTTCCCCATTTAAATTCAACCTACTTTTTAATCATATGCTGCAAAGTTTTCACGATCTTAGAGAATTCGGGAATAAAGCCGCGTACTATTGGAATATTCACACCATCATTTTTGTATTTTGCATGCATCCAGTCATCATCATGGTGGTCTCCCAAGCACCTAGAGCTTGCTTATAGATCTTCTTTGCCTGCATGCAAAACTGCATTTGCATGCCACTGCATACATCCATTCATCATCATGGTTATCTCCCCAGCACATAGAGCTTGCTTCTAGCTCTCGAGAGCCTGTCTTTAGCCCTCATTTGGCCTCCTACCTACCTAATTCACCCTCCTTGACTTATTTGCTTAGCTAATGTGCCTTTCTCACCTACCACTGTCAGTTAGAGTGCACTTACTCACCTACCACCAATTATCACTCAGTTGGGGCACCTTATGTCACCTTCCGGGAGTTATCATTCAGTTAGTGCATCAATTGAGTAGTTCTTCCACTGATTGCTCATGCTGACTGCTTGTAGCTTCTAGTTAGCTAGTTCTGTGGTTCCACTTGACTATTTGACAGCCTCATGCGCCTCCCTTGGAGTCTCCATTCCCTGATTTATGCCTAGATGGTTCTGTTAGACTCAATTGGACACACTTGACTGGCTCTTACCATTTATGACTGATACTACTGACTGGATGATGTCTCCATTGTTATCCAAGCTAGACTCTGAGTTCATGGATTCAAATGACCTACTTGGCTAATTCGAATCCTATATATTGTTGCTTTGCAGCCCATTGTATTCATTCACTTACATTCTTATTCATTGTATGATACTGAGATATTGTCTATTATTCTGTGTTTATGAGTGATCATTGAGTGTCTCTTCTCTTCTTCTTTGCAACATACTTGATAGTTTGATTGTGAGTTGCTACAGCTGCTAGATCTCTTGCAAATTCTTACATGGTATCAGAGTAGGAAACAGCTATTCGAATTGCAGCAATTGCAACATTTCTTTGAGCAACTATCTTTCACTTGTGCACCAGAAGCCTCTGAGTTTCCACAGCAAATCCTGGTGCTATTACTTGAATTCATTGGAGAAATCCAGTGAGGTCTATCTAGGTGTGAAGGACTTAGTCTATGTGCCAAGTGTCCTTAAGGTAGTGTTCAGTCGAAGTGTAGCATTCTCCATGATCTGGAAATCTCGAGATCTTTTAAACCAATAAACTTGCATGTGAAATTTTCATGAAAAACATTCATAAAATTGCCTTAAAAGATGATTTAAAAATGCTTCAAATCAACACATAAGCACATAAAGAACAGATGCAAACCAGAAAAATAACACAACAGCTGATAACGGAGTTCACCCCTCCTGGGCTACGTCTCCTGGCCACTTCCAATGGGAAGGCCGATCTTATTCAGTCTTCAAAATTTACAAATTGGGCATTCTGGAAAACGCCTCTGTTTTCTGTCTGTCAAACGCAGAAACAGACTGCACCAGTGCGTCCGTCTTGAAATTCTGAGCAAAATGAGTATAAACTTGACCCTGTTTGCCTGAGGCCTCCTCTGGCACGGAATTCGAGACAACCAATCTGCACAAAAGACAAAAGTACTAAATACTCCTGTACATCGCCTCGGGAACTGTGCCCGTACTCCACCTCGGAAACTGTGCAGGCGCTCTGTACTCTGAATCCCGACTTCTGAACCTGTCCGTGGCTTGGTTTTTCGTGGTCTTTTATAACCTGGGCGCTTGTAACTTCTTAAGAGATTGACGCCGGTTCCGTCTCAATAGATGGCCCGTGGCCCAATGGTAAGGACTCTGCGTTATTTGGAAGAGATCCCGGGATCAAGCACGCTCTTTTTGTAACATGGTGCATATTATAATATAACACATTTCATTGGTGGCAAACTATACCATAGCATATAGTTATAACATATTCTGTGGTATGACACGTTGATATTTGTTATCCTTCGGATAAGGTTGTAACATATTTTCGATGGTATATGGTTAACACATGTATCAAAGTTTTAACATATTAAAGTTTGGTTCCACGTGATGTGGTATGATTTATGGTATGGGTGTAATATATTATGGTTTTATAATATATAAAGTTTGAACCATATTTTATTATAATCCATTTTTTTTTAATATTTAAACTTTAATAAAGTTTAAACCACGTCTTAATATCACCTTTTGAACCATGTTAATGGGGTCATGGTGGCCTTACCATGAGGTCTTGGGTTCGATTCTCATAGCCCCAATTACATTTTTTTAACCATTTTCATCAACATTGACAAAACTTCAACCATTGATAACTTTTTCATCCTGACGTCGTTTTACACGAAACGAACGTTGACAGAAAGTTGTCGACGAGCCCTTTGACATGGTAACCTTTGTACTGATGTTCGAAGACTTTAAACCTGATCGACTTTAGAAAGATCCTCCTGGATCACTCCATTAGCACAACTTTATTGTTTTTGCAGGTTTATTCACCCGTTCAGAATCTTCTTCAACTATTCGACTTTCTCTGTTTCAGATGGATCTAAAGCTTACATCTTCCAACTATGTTGAGTGGAAAGCCAAAATGACTCTCTTCATGACATCAAAGAGCTTCACCCGAATACTCAACGGAACAATGGTAGAACCTCTCAATGCAGTTGAAAAGTCCAAGTACTTGGATCGACTTGATGAAGCAATTGGTATCCTCCTTCTCTCAATTTCTGAAGATCTACACTTTCATGTCATCAATCTTACATCTCCTAAAGAGGTTTGGGACAAGCTCGAATCACTTTTTGGACAGAAAGATTATATGCAAGGACACAAATTGGAGAATGAGCTCATATGTTTGAGTCCTAATAGCTTCAAATCTATTAATGCCTTTCTCACCAAGTTCAAAAGCTTGATATCACAATTGAAAAGATATGAGACAGTGAAAGAAGACAAGCAGCTTATACTTGCCATTCTCTGAAAGTTGGGGGCAAACTTCTCAGTTTTTGTCTCTACTTTCCAGTCAGCTAGGTTGTCCATTCCAAGATGGAAGTTTCCCTCATTTGATGATTTCATCCAATCTCTTACTCAAGAGGAAGAGAAGTTGATCTCTATGGGAATAATCAAACCCAAATTGGATTCAGATCTTACAGTTGCAGAGAGAGCGAATGGTAAAGGCAAGCAAAATATTTCTGACAAGAGATCGAATGATACAAGGCCTACAGATAGTTCATACCAATCATATGGGATTTCGAACTCAAGGAAGACCAAGCATTCTCAGAAGAAAAGATCCAAGTGCACATATTGTCTTAGAGGTTATCATCCTAAGAGTACTTGCATGAAGAAGACTATAGATTTGATGGCTCAGTTACTTGAGAAGAACAATCTTCCTGTACCTGCATGTACAAGGAAGAAAGATCCTGATACTGAACCTTCTGGATCCGAAGACAAAGAAAGATGTCATGCTTTCATGGCAAGTGCATCAACAGATTCTTCTTTCATCATAGATTCAGGAGCATCAAGACACATGTCTTCCTCCAAAGATCTCTTCTCCAGTTTCGAAAGCTCAGTTGGCCATTCCATTAGATTGGGCAATGATTCGGAAGTCTCCTCTCAGGGGAGTGGAAGAATCAATCTTGACCATGGTTACTTTTCTAATGTGCTTTATGTTCCTTCTCTTCCAGCAAATTTACTTTCAGTGTATCAAATGACTCATATTGGAGAGCCCAAAAGAGTGATCTTTTCTCCAAATGAAGTCGAGATACAATACATGGTTTCAGGGGAAATCGTTGCAAAAGGATTTGCAAATCATGAGACAAAAATCTATGAGTTTTCACACTTCTTACCTCTCTCAAAGGAGTCTGCTCTTCACTCTCATACTCATGAAGAGAGTAGACTATCTCTTCTCAACTACAAGCTAGCTCAAAATGTGGTTGTTGGTCTTCCAAATAGCAAAATTGCTCGTGGCACCTACAAAATTTGCTTGAAGGGCAAGGATCGATCTAAGAAGATTGAGAAAAAGAGGACTCTTGAAGAAGTGCGAATGCTAGATCCAGATCCACAAGAACCTGAAGATCTAGCACCTATTGGTTCAACTCCTATGGCCAAATGGGCCATTACTACTACATCCACTAGTGATCTTGTTGAAGATCCATCATCATCAGATTCAGATTTTGTATGTGATGATGAGCTTGTCTTACTTGTTTCTCCTCATAAGATTTCAGATTCAGAGTTTGCACTTGATGAGCATGAGCCAGTTTTACTTGCTTCTCCTCATGAGATTTCAGATTCAGAGTTTGTATGTGATGATGAGCCAGTTTTACTTGCTTCTTCACATGATATTTCAGATAGAGATGATGATGATGGAATGCTAGATCCAGATCCACAAGAACCTGAAGGTCTAGCAACTGATGATGAATATGAGCGAATGGGATATCCAGATCCACAAGAACCTGAAGATCTCTCACCTGATATTCCTCCTCTTCCTCGACGGGCAGGCACTACACTCCGATCTGCCGGTGATTTGGTTAGTGATCCACATGATCATAGAAGAACCAGATCAGATTTTAGAATGGAAGGTCTCATCCTTCTCACATTGCTGATCCTTTTTTACATCGATAAAGCCTTCTTCGGAAAAGAAGGACACTTACCTCCTTCAGGGGTGAGTAATTAGCAGCCTTTCGTTTATTTTGAGGGAGGGATTTCTTCCCACTGGGTTTTCCCTCTTTCCTTACTTAGTTTATTTAGATTGATTGTACGGGGTGACCTTTGGTCTTAGTCACCAGGGCCCTATTTTTCAGATTTTAGTTTTACATCATAGTATAGCTTGTGGGGGGTGTTGGAATATTCACACCATCATTTTTGTATTTTGCATGCTTGCATGCAAATCTGCATGTTGAATGCATTTGCATGCATCCAGTCATCATCATGGTGGTCTCCCTAGCACCTAGAGCTTGCTTCTAGATCTTCTTTTCCTACATGCAAAACTGCATGCTTCATGCATTTGCATGCCACTGCGTGAATCCAGTCATCATCATGGTTATCTACCCAGCACATAGAGCTTGCTTCTAGCTCTCCAGAGCCTGTCTTTAGCCCTCATTTGGCCTCCTACCTACCTAATTCGCCCTCCTTGACTTATCTCCTTAGATAGTGCACCTTTCTCACCTACCACTATCAGTTAGAGTGCACTTACTCACCTACCACCAATTATTACTCAGTTGGGGCGCCTTATCTCACCTACCGGGAGTTATCATTCAGTTAGTGCATCGATTGAGTAGTTCTTCCACTGATTGCTCATGCTGACTGCTTGTAGCTTCTAGTTAGCTAGTTCTGGAGTTCCACTTGACTATTTGATAGCCTCATGCGCCCCCCTTTGAGTCTTCATTCCCTGATTTATGCCTAGATGGTTCTGTTAGACTCAGTTGGACACACTTGACTGGCTCTTACCATTTATGACTGATACTACTAACTGGATGATGTCTCCATTGTTATACAAGCTAGACACTGAGTTCATGGATTCGAATGACCTACTTGGCTAATTCGAATCCTATATATTGCTGCTTTACAACCCATTGTATTCATTCACTTACATTCTTATTCATTGTATGATACTGAGATATTGTCTATTATTCTGTGTTTGTGAGTGATCATTGAGTGTCTCCTTCTCTTCTTCTTTGAAACATACTTGATAGTTTGATTGTGAGTTGCTACAGTTGCTATATCTCTTGCAGATTCTTACATGGTATCAGAGCAGGAAGCAGTTATTTGAATTGCAGCAATTGCAACATTTCTTTGAGAAACTATCTATCACTTGTACACCAGAAGCCTCTGAGTTTCCACAGTAAATCCTGGTGCTATTACTTGAATTCATTGGAGAAATCCAGTGAAGTCTAGCCAAGTGTGAAGGACTTAATCTATGTGCCAAGTGTCCTTAAGGTAGTGTTCATTCGAAGTGTAGCATTCTCCATCAGCACAACTTTCTTGTTTTGCAGGTTTATTCACCCATTCGGAATCTTCTTCAACTATTCGAATTTATCTGTTTCAGATGGATCTAAAGCTTACATCTACCAACTATGTTGAGTGGAAAGCCAAAATGACTCTCTTCATGACATCAAAGAGCTTCACCCGAATACTCAACAGAATGATGGTAGAACCTCTCAATGCAGTTGAAAAGTCCAAGTACTTGGATCGGCTTGATGAAGCAATTGGTCTCCTCCTTCTCATAATTTATGAAGATCTACACTTTAATGTCATCGATATTTCATCTCCTAAAGAGGTTTGTGACAAGCTCGAATCCCTGTTTGGATAGAAAGATGATATGCAAGGACAAAAATTGGATAATGAGCTCATATGTTTGAGTCGTAATAGCTTCGAATATATTAATGCCTTTCTCACCAAGTTCAAAAGCTTGATATCACAGTTGAAAAGATATGAGATAGTGAAAGAAGACAAGCAGCTTATACTTGACATTCTCTCAAAGTTGGGGGCAAACTTCTCAATTTTTGTCTCTAATTTCTAGTCAGCTAGGTTGTCCATTCCAAGATGGAAGTTTCCCTCATTTGATGATTTCATCCAATCTCTTACTCAAGAGGAAGAGAAGTTGATCTCTATGGGAATAATCAAAACCAAATTGTATTCAGCTCTTACACTTGTGGAGAGAGCGAATGGTAAAGGCAAGCAAAATATTTCTGACAAGAGATTGAATGATACAAGGCCTACAGATAGTTCATACCATTCATATGGGGTTTCGAACTCAAGGAAGACCAAGAATTCTCAGAAGAAAAGATCCAAGTGCACATATTGTCTTAGAGGTTATCATCCTGAGAGTACTTGCATGAAGAAGACTATAGATTTGATGGCTCGGTTACTTGAGAAGAACAATCTTCCTGTACCTGCATGTACAAGGAAGAAAGATCCTGATACTGAACCTTCTGGATCCGAAGACAAAGAAAGATGTCATGCTTTCATGGCAAGTGCATCAATAGATTCTTCTTTCATCATAGATTCAGGAGCATCAAGACACATGTTTTCCTCCAAAGATCTCTTCTCCAGTTTCGAAAGCTCAGTTGGCCATTCCATCAGATTGGGAAATGATTCGGAAGTCTCCTCTCAAGGGAGTGGAAGAATCAATCTTGACCATGGTTACTTTTCTAATGTGCTTTATGTTCCTTCTCTTCCAGCAAATTTACATTCAGTGTATCAAATGACTCATATTGGAGAACCCAAAAGAGTGATCTTTTCTCCAAATGAAGTCAAGATACAATACATGGTTTCAGGGGAAATCATTGCAAAAGGAGTTGCAAATCATGAGACAAAACTCTATGAGTTTTCACACTTCTTACCTCTATCAAAGGAGTCTGCTCTTCACTCTCATACTCATGAAGAGAGTAGACTATCTCATCTCAACTACAAGTTAGCTCGAAATGTGGTTGATGGTCTTCCAAATAGAAAAATTGCTCGTGGGACCTACAAAAGTTGCTTGAA
This sequence comes from Larix kaempferi, assembly GCA_027924585.1. NCBI lineage: Eukaryota > Viridiplantae > Streptophyta > Pinopsida > Pinales > Pinaceae > Larix > Larix kaempferi. The sequence continues at coordinate 6,620,184 of BSBM01000541.1, read as the reverse complement.
GGGCAAGGATTGATCTAAGAAGATTGCGAAAAAGAGGACTCTTGAAGAAGTGCGAATGCTAGATCCATATCCACAAGAACTTGAAGATCTAGCACATATTGGTTCAACTCCTATGTCCAAATGGGCCATCACTACTACATCCAATAGTGATCTTGTTGAAGATCCATCATCATCAGATTCAGAGTTTGTATGTGATGATGAGCCTGTCTTACTTGCTTCTCCTCATAAGATTTCAGATTCAGAGTTTGCACTTGATGAGCATGATCCATTTTTACTTGCTTCTCCTCGTGAGATTTCAGATTCAGAGTTTGTATGTGATGATGAGCCAGTTTTACTTGCTTCTTCACATGATATTTCAGATAGAGATGATGATGGTGGATGCTAGATCCAGATCCACAAGAACCTGAAGGTCTAGCAACTGATGATGAATATGAGCGAATGGGATATCCAGATCCACAAGAACCTGAAGATCTCTCACCTGATATTCCTCCTCTTCCTCGATGGGCAGGCACTACACTCCGATCTGCCGGTGCTTTGGTTGGTGATCCACATGATCATAGAAGAACCAGATCGGATTTTAGAATGGAAGGTCTCATCCTTCTCACATTGTCGATCCTTTTTCATATCGATCGAGCCTTCTTCGGAAAAGAAGGACACTTACCTCCTTCAAGGGTGAGTAAATAGCATCCTTCAGTATATTTTGAGGGAGGGATTTCTTCCCACTGGGTTTTCCCTCTTTCCTCACTTAGTTTATTTAGATTGATTATACGGGGTGACCTTTGGTCTTAGGCACCAGGGCCCTATTTTTCATATTTCACTTTTACCTCATAGTATAGCTTCCAGGGGGGTGTTGGAATATTCACACCATCATTTTTTTATTTTGCATGCTGCATGCATTTTCATGCAATTGCATGCATCCAGTCATCATCATGGTGGTCTCCCCAGCACCTAGAGATTGCTTCTAGTTCTTCTTTTCCTGTATGCAAAACTGCATGTTGCATGCATTTGCATGCCACTACATGCATCCAACTATCATCATGGTTGTCTCCCCAGCACATAGAGATTGCTTCGAGCTCTCCAGAGCCTATCTTTAGCCCTCATTTAGCCTCCTACCTACCTAATTCTCCCTCCTTGACTTATTTACTTAGCTAGTGCACCTTTCTCACCTACCACTATCAGTTAGAGTGCACTTACTCACCTACCGGGAGTTATTATTCAGTTAGTGCATCGATTGAGTAGTTCTTCCATTGATTGCTCATGCTGACTACTTGTAGCTTCTAGTTAGCTAGTTCTGGAGTTCTACTTAACTATTTGACAACCTCATGTGCCCCCCTTGGAGTCTCCATTCCCTTATTTATGCCTAGATGGTTCTGTTAGACTCAATTGGACAGACTTGACTGGCTCTTACCATTTATGACTAATACTACTGACTGGATGACGTCTCCATTTTTATCCAAGCTAGACTCTGAGTTCATGGATTCGAATGACCTACTTGGCTAATTCGAATCCTATATATTGTTGCTTTGCAGCCCATTGTATTCATTCACTTACATTCTTATTCATTGTATGATACTGAGATATTGTTTATTATTCTTTGTTTATGAGTGATCATTGAGTGTCTCCTTCTCTTCTTCTTTGCAACATACTTGATAGTTTGATTGTGAGTTGCTACAGCTACTAGATCTCTTGCAGATTCTTACATGCACAAAATTTATCTTCCATAGAAAAGATTCCATTGTTTTTTTAGATAAGGGATAAGTAATTTTTAGAGTTGTCTCGATTCTTTCTGGGTCTATTTTCATACCTTCTTTGGACACGAAAAACCAAGTAATTTACCCTCCGTGACTGAAAAATATTGATTTTTTAGGGTTCAGGGAAACACCATATTTCCTACATCTGTCAAATACCTTCTTTAGGTGAAGAATATGATTCACCCTATCCTTAGAAAAAACTGTAATATCGTCGAGGTAAACTACAATGGAATGGTTAACCATACCCCTAAAAGCAACGTCCATTTCCCTTTGAAAGGTTTATCTAGCATTAATCAACCCGAAGGGAATTTTACAATACACATAGGTTCCCCATGGTGTTCTAAACGTGGTTTTGATTTGATCAGGTTGTGTGACAAGGACCTAGTTATAACCACAAAAACCATCTAATAAAGAAAGCATTTTTGAACCAGACACATGTTGCAATACTTGTACCATGGGAGGGATAGGGTAATTATCTTTGTCAGATGCCCTATGTAAGTCTTGAAAATCGACACACAATCGCATGTCCCCATTTTTCTTCCTAACCAGGACTAAATTTGCAACCCAATGACTATCCCTTACAGGGAAAATAATCCTAGCAGCCAATAATTTATTGAGCTCTGCTTTACTAATGGTTGTAAATTGGGATGCATCTTTCGTAATTTCTGCTGAAAAGGCTTGGATTGTGGTTTTAATGGAATGGCATGTTGAATCACATTTGGATCAAAAGTTTTCAACTCGTCATAAGTCCAAGCGAACACATCTCTATATTCCTGGAACAGTTTACTAAATGCTGATTTTTCTTGGGGAGTGCAATTTAAGCCAAGATTGACGTTTTTAGGGTCCTTTTATGTACCTAAATTGATTATCTCAAACTACATGCTTGAGCTATTAGTTTTGCAATTAGTTTGCTTCTTAAATCTGTCTTGTATGTAAAAAAAAAATTCCAATTTAAGAACAGTCATAAGTATAGAGTTTACCTTTTGAAATGCATCATTTATCTAAACATGAGGATTTATTACCGAATAATCATGCAGATTTTCATCATGCATTACTTCATCGATTGCAGAATCCTGGAATGTATCCTTTAGCGTAAGAAAATCGATCACCTATTCGTCAGAATCGAAAACTCGCCAGTTAGTAATGTTGTCAAGTATTGATGGGCGAAAAATCAACTCTATTGAAAAAACTGTGAAAATCCTCACAGCAGATCTAAGAGATGATGTATACCTCACAAGAAAGTAATTGATTAAGCAAGAAAATAGAAGAAGAGTGGTCAATATAGTATAATGAGCAACAGAATAATAATACAGTAGAACTCGGATAGAAGCAAAAATACTTCACACACACTAATCAATTAATCACAATATGGACAAATAAATAGTACAATGCATGAGGATTCGAATGCCTAAGGTGGAAATTCGAATTAGCCTTCATGGAGTGATCAAAAGATCACTGGAGTGTCATCAGAGCACAACTAGTAGTCTATCTCGTCATCAGTGGAGTCATCAATGCTCAAGTAACTGTCAACCATCAGTCAAACTGAGTCTAACTGAGTGTGGTAGGTGTAACTGAGTGAAGGAGGCTTAGTGGAGGGCGCATGAGGAGCGAATTGGAGTCAGAATGGGAAGCCTAGTTTCATTGGAGATCCATCGAAGTGATACAGTCAATTGAGAGTCAGTCTAGCCTTAAATCAAGGAAAGAATTGATGATAACTCAATTAAATGAAGTGCAACTGAGTGGTAGGTGAGAGAGGGCGCATGAGATGCATGTAATTGCATGAAGGGGCGCACTAAGCACTAGGAGGGCTAAAAATGATCTGAGAGAAGCTCCCGGGGGATGGCTAACTGAGGGCTAGGTGCTGGACTGATGACTGGGATGCATGCAAACCCTAAATAATGCATGCAAACCCTAAAAGTGCATGCATGACTGAAAATGCAAATAATGAAAATGCTGCTAGGACTAGGATGGAGTATAGGAATATCCTAACACCCCCCCCTTAATCCATCATGGGCCCTGGTAACTAAGACCAAAGGTCACCCAATACAATGAATAATAACAGTCAATAAATCATGGAAATGGGGAAAACCTCATGGGAAAAATACCCCCCCTCAAAATAGATTGTAAGGCACACACAAAAATAAATGCTCCAAACTCAAGCAGGTGTGATGCTTGGTCATATGTATGGAGGTATCTTCTTCTTGGGAAGAAGTGGATCATGCTCAGAAAGCATGTGCTTGTACTTGCTCTTCAGATCGAATGTGATGAGAACAAACCCAAAAGTATGAGGATGATCCTTGAACCTGTGATTCGAATCTGCTGAGGTAGGATCAAATCTATGATGTGCAGATAGTCTTTTGTCTTCTCCTTCGAACCATCATGGGTGATATTATGCCAAAAAGAACCATCAAATAGTAATGATTGCTTGGAATCCAAATCAGCTCCAAGACTTTATAAATGGTTTCTTGAGATCTCCTTTGAACCAGTAGGGGTGAAATCAAAACCATCATATGCATGAGAAATTATCCCAAGTAGTAATTGCTTAGAATCCAAATTAGATCCAAGACTTGAATCATGGTTTCTTGAGATCTCCTTTGAACCATAAGAGGCGAGATCAAAACCAGTAAGTGCATGAGAAATTATCCCAAGTGAATGGCCATGGTTTCTTGAGATCTCCTTTGAACCAGCAGGGGTGAGATCAAAACCATGATGTGCATGAGAAATTTTCCCAAGCGAATCGCAATGGCCATATTCTTCAATAACCTTCTAAAAGCATGGAATAATGATCATATAATAGTAAATCAGAGGTGATTCCTTGAGGAGAGCGAATACATTACCTCCAATAGCTGATTTTACCTCTGAAATATTCATGTGATCATGATGCAAACCAAGAAACTCTAGTGCAAGAGAGGATTTAGGACCTTCTGCAATATCTAGAGTGTGAATTGGAATAGAAAGAGAAGAAATTTGGAGCATGAGTGTAGAATCTGCAAGTTATTCTTCTTTGTGGACAACTTCAATATGAGATGTGTTTGATACTAGTTCATGATCAATGAGATCATCAAGGAGGGCGAATGCAACACTTTGCTTGTTCTCGAAAGGGTTTGGACCAATTCCTTCATTTTTTCTGCCAAATATTACATCCAGGTGAGCCCATAGCTCTTTTGATGATGAAAAATAAGGGAGGTCATATAACATCCATTCAGGCATAGCAAACATCATGGCTTCAATAGCTCTTCCACCTTCATCTAACCAATCATTCTCTTCTTCAAAGGATTCGAACTCTCTTTCAAAACAATGATCAAAGAGACCATTTTTCTTGAAATGTGTTATCATCAGTGGTTTCCATTCACCATAGTTGAATGGAGAAAGAGGAGGGATTTCTTTTGAATACATTGAAGCTATAGAAGACGTGCAAAAACAATAGAGAATATCTGCAACTGCTACTGCTGCAAAAATGCAGAAACTGTTGCACTCGAAATCTTGATAATAACCTACAAATAACACTCAGGAATGGAGACAAAGAATACTCTCAACATGCTCTGATACCATGTGAAAATACTCACAGCAGATCTAAGAGATGATGCATACCTCACAAGAAAGTAATTGATTAGGCAAGAAAATGGAAGAAGAGTGGTCAATGCAATATAATGAGCAACAGAATAATAATATAGTAGAACTCAAATAGAAGCAAAAATACTTCACACACACTAATCAATTAATCACAATATGGACAAATAAATAGTACAATGCATGAGGATTCGAATGCCTAAGGTGGAAATTCGAATTAGCCTTCATGGAGTGATCAAAAGATCACTGGAGTGTCATCAGAGCACAACTAGTAGTCGATCTCGTCATCAGTGGAGTCATCAATGCTCAAGTAACTGTCAACCATCAGTCAAACTGAGTATAACTAAGTGTGGTAGGTGTAACTGAGTGTAACTGAATGAAGGAGGCTCAGTGGAGGGCGCATGAGGAGCTAACTGGAGTCAGAATGGGCAATCTAGTCTCACTGGAGATCCATCAGAGTGATACAGTCAGTTGAGAGTCAGTCTAGCCTTAAATCAAGGAAAGAACTGATGATAACTCAATTAACTGAAGTGCAACTGAGTGGTAGGTGAGAGAGGGCGCATGAGATGCATGTAATTGCATGAAGGGGTGCACTAAGAACTAGGAGGGCTAAAACTGATCTGAGAGAAGCTCCCGAGGGTTGGCTAACTAAGGGCTAGGTGCTGGACTAATGACTGGAATGCATGCAAACCCTAAATAATGCATGCAAACCCTAAAAGTGCATGCATGACTGAAAATGCAAGTAATGAAAATGCTTCTAGGACTAGGATGGAGTATAGGAATATCCTAACAAAAGCATTAGAGAAAAATCCTTCAGCTGGTATGAGTCTAGATGCTAAATTTTCTAATAAATCAACTTCTTGATTAAGATACCTAGGGATAGAATTGATGTTGAAGGTGTCAAATTGGGAGATAAGATTCCATACCTCGGACTGATAATTTTTCAAATGAGAAGAATTGTAATGAATAGCATTCTTTACTTGCTTGATAATAATTTCAGAATCGCCAAAAACCATTAGAACCTTAATATTGATATCCAATGCCTTTTCAAGTACTTGAATCAGAGCCTCATATTCCATAGTATTGTTGGTGCATTGAAATTCAATCCTACGTGCTAGAAAGACTTTGTTGTCTTTTGAGTCTATAAGCAAACAACCGGCACCTGCACCTTCGTTATATCGAGAGACATCAAAATACAAAGACCATATCTGACTATCTACATCATTTACAGTATTTACATGACGAAATAAAGAATAAGATGGATCATCTTGTGAAAAATGGCATAATTCCGATTGCTTAGGTGGATCAGAACGAGGTGATTGTTCAACAACAAAGCTCCCAAAAAATGTTTCGAAACCATTTTTCCCAAGAAGGTTTTCAGTAAACAGAACAGGTTCATTAGAATCATTCAAATCAGTGACTATATGTTTCATATATATTTCCCCGTCGACCTTAATCTTGTTTGTCTTACTGTTAAATGGCAGCCACATATGCGACCAATCAGTTGAAAAATATCCTTGAAGCTGCTTAGACCAATCTTTGCTAAGAAAAAGTCCATAAGCCTCCGGAATATCAGCCACTACAATGTCAATCATTTGATGTACTTGAGGGTTGGAGGAAATTCTACTTAACACTTGTTCCAATTCCCCAATACCTTCACCTTGGATCGATCTAACTGTATGGTATGGGTTTCGGACGATGTAAATTTAGCATTCAACTTCTTACAAATCGAGAGGGGCATCAAGTTTGAAGAAGCACCTGAATCCACCATACAATTATGAACGTTTTTATTAAATATTTCAAAGGTGAGAAGGAAAGGCGGGGTTGTTGATCTTGACTTCTTACCAATGAAAGCATTGATTGATGACTGATTTTTTCTTCTTTCAGTGTTAGTAGCTGTATTCGGATTTCTTGTAGCAAGGGTACTCTTGTCCTTTCTACCTAAGTTATAAGATTGTTTATGAGAGATTAATTCCTTGATTGGAATTAGCTTCAAAAGATCATAGAGGGATATATTAGGTTTTAGCCTCTTTAAATCCTCTAGTGGATCATAATCAATCTCATGTAATGTTGATTTGTTAACAATTGTCTGATTTTTGTGAATGAGAGAAGAGTCCTGATTAGGTTGAGACGTAACAAGGGTATTGAATGAACTAGGGACTTTACTCCTAGTATTATAAGGATGTTGGTTCACATTCACAGTTGCTACTTCACAATCAGATTCATAACCATTTACATCCCATAAATGACCAATGGTTGGAGGTGAATTGTCCTCAGAATGATCCAAATTTTCGTCATAGATTGGTTCTGTTTGTTCTTTTGACTGGTCTTGGGAGTATGAATATTGTTCCATACCAAGAACTAAGGATATAAGAGTATCAACAAATTCATCAGAAGTCATACCTTATGCTGGAGGGATCTGTTTATTTGACTGAGGAGGAAAATTCCTTCTAAAATATGTGCGATTAATTAATTCCCAACATTACGTTTAAGGTCAATTAATTCATTGGAGGTATTTTGAACAACCCTATTGATATTTCCCAAGTCAATATCAAAGTGTTATTTTCTGACTACAAGCGGTTTCTGAAGGATTTCAACCTTTTTCTTAGAAGTTGAAGGTTTATCGATATCAATATCAGGAAAATATTTTAAGTTTAACTTATCCTTCTTGACAAGGATGGATTCATCAAATGTATAATTTAAAGTGGCCTTGTGTGTTCTCTTGACCCACATAGCAGTGTCATTAGTTAAAGATTTGACATAATATGCCACATTTAATTTCTCTGCAGGCATAAATTCTGTAGGGAACTTATTTTTTTAAGTTACCAATCTTTGATTAAAATCCCTAATTTTTTCTTTTGAACTCATGCGAATTTTGGATAGTTCCATGACTAATACTTTCGGAGTCTTGTCATCCCCAAACTTCTCTAGGAAATTTGTTTCAAATTGATCCCAAGATGTGATACTTCTTGCTAGTTGATCAAAGTACCAAGTGGATGCTTTTCCCTCGAGGGTAAAAGGGAATAATCAGCATACTACATCCTCGTGGGTAGCATTCTTCAGTCTAAGCTTGAGAATAAACCGCTTAACATGGTCATCTGATGGTTGATTATTTTCAGGATCATATTTAGGAAACCACTTTTCTGGGTTTTTGGGGAGCTGATGTTGCACAACCGGGACTACCGCAGCGTCTTGGTGGAGCCATGGTCTATTTTGGTTATCATTTTGATCATCCTCCATTTCTTTTGAACCCTGTGAATGATCAGAGGATTCTTGCTCAGAAGAACTTTCTCGAGAGGAACTGGGAGGGGAGTCAGGTGGCGAAGGTGGTAGAATTTTACCTCCTTATCCAAAAGATAATCGAGTCTGGATAGGATAAAGGGATTGCTTGATATTTTTCTCAGGACGGTCGATATTGGTGTGGTCTCTTAGTAAGGAGAACTCAGAGGGATTGTACTCGGGGAGTCTAAAACAGTTGACCAAATTCTCATGTAATTATTGACTTTCCAAGGAAAAAAATTCTTGAGAATTTTTGTTGGATTGTGATGTACCTCCTACATAATAATTAAGTCTGTTAGCCAACTGTTCTTTAACTTCTCGGCTTCTTACTAACCTCTATTAGGTTCTAGCTATTAGTTCGCGAGATTCATTGATGTGTTCTTGAACTTCAAGATCCAATGATAATGGAGTGGATACCAAGATGCTATCCTAGAGAATTTGAAATGGTTTCAAGAGGCATTTCAATAACCTCTAGTTGAGAGACACTAGGCACATCGACTGAAGCCGAGGTACTTGAGCGATTTATGGTAATGATAGGAGAGCGAGCGGGAGGAGGCCTACTTTGATTCTTTTTAGCCATTAGACCACGAATGGCCCTCCTTCTAGCACAATTTGTAGACGTGGAAGTTATGCACTTGCGTCAACACGAAGGAATTAATCCGATCCGAAGGTTTCTAATTACCCCAATTCGTTGAAATGATCAATCCTCATGGATTTATATGGCTCTATTAGCCGAGATTATTATTAACTTAATAACCTAACTAAAGAAACAAAAACTTCAAATTCTACCTATATATATATATATATACAAATAATAAGAAAATCTTGATGTTATACAAATATACACTATGATGTAGGGAATCCCAAGTATTTATGTACGCTTTGCAAAATGATTTTGAGACAAAACTATACTATATCAATTGCAACAAACAAGCCAAAATATTAAATAATATTTACTATTCTAAAAATCAAAACCATTTACCATAAATACACACATACTTATATTTCAGGACTACTAATAATATCTAATACACATCTATTGTCTTAGATCTTTCAGTGTATTAATCCAGTCCAAATTGATCTGAACTAAAACCACTTATTAGATTTGCACCTGAAAGAAAATCATATTCTAAATTCTCACACTCACCTAATCTTGATCAAGATATATATAATATTAAGAAAATGGAATCGATCGATGTTGATATAAAATGAATAAAATTATGTCATCATTCCCATGCAGATAATTCAAACATTTAAACAAATAACAAAAACAAGATAATTATTGACCAATTTCAATGTCTAATCGTTCTTTAATCTTATAACAAGATCGACTGACCTGTCATGTTAACTGAACAATGCATCACCAATAAATACATAATTATGATGAATCAACCAAAAACTGGTCATTAACATATCACAACCATGCATTCAAGGATTTAATATATCATAAAGCAGGATACTGAGCCTGAATCATGCCAATATGAAAGGTGTGGATGTCGTAAGAAAACAATTTCAGGAAAGGTGTTATGAAAGAAAATTAACTGTCGATCAACGACAATAATCATAAAATGCGACAGTTGTGTAATTCGAGAAAAAACAATCTACACAAGGGCAAGTTGATTTGCCACAAATACTGAAGAAATGACATATATAATAAAATAACCATGAATAATAACACAAGAAGACTTCCAAGTATATTTTACTCACAAAAAATATGATAAATTCATTAAGTCTGAATCATCACACACACCATTTTCCATAGAAAAGAACCCCTTAGTCCATGTTGTTTCAGGATATATATACAGATCAATGATGATCGAGTCCCAATGCATAACATCTGAATTTACCAAAAATAAAGATCTAACATTCTTAATTTAGGAAAATGCATTGTGACATCATCTAAAATTATCCATTTGTTAAAATACAATAGTTTATCAATGTGAAAAACCATAACAATCGAATCCGAAAGATCTACTTGCTAATCTCGTGAGCTTACTTGTTATGACACATGCTTCTCCCTATCATTGATCCGGATATTCTTGACTTAAATTTGACAAAATTGTGGCTCAACCATTTTCCTGAGACATAAACAAAAGGAGAAATAAGAAAATTAAATAAAAACAATAAGTAAAATGAAGTGGCTACATAATCTATGATTCTGCAGCTACGTCTTATTAAAGAAAATAACTTAGAAGACTACAGATGTTATTAAATGAAATAATAAAAAGAAAACTCACCTATTAATTCAAAATTCATTAATGACAACCAAATTCAACTGCAAACCAAAACAAGGATATAAACTATTTTTGGTTCACACTTTCATTAGTGCCTGGATTAACAAAAATATTCACGCCCGAGGAATTGATCACAGTTCAAGCAATGCAGTTTTTCAATCTCTTTTTTATCTCACTAACCTCGTTTTGTTGTTGTTCATTTAAACTCCTTTTCTGTGTTTTCATCTCTGAATCTTTATCTTGGAGATAGTTTACATGTTCGTCAATGGAATAAACTGTGGCTTGATAATAGATGACTAAGTTTTGATCATTTTGATCACAAGATGGTTTTTCATCTAAATTTCCTTGACTATAAAAAGGGTTTGCTTCTCTCCAAAAGTTTCGAAGAGCGCTGTCAATATGAGGAAAAGAAAAAAGCGTAAATGTTTGAATCGATTTGGGGGCTCTGTTTCTTCCCCTATTCCATATTTATCTTTGTTAAATCAATTTCGGCTTCCATTGTTTCATCTTTACCCTGCTCTACCTTTCCTATTAATGAAGGATTTTGTTGACCAGTTTCTTGTACACTTGGCTTAGGTTGAATCTGATCGTGGTCTATGATATGAATAACCAGATTAGGATCTTGTTGAGCAGATTGTCGGTTTTGAGAAGTCTTCATGTACCTATTATATCTTGACAACAATCGGGCTTGCCTTTTGGCAGCAGCATTGTAGACAAGATGATTGGATGATTTACAACTTGAGTCTTCTTGCTATATGACCCTCGAGTGTTATTTAATGGCTTAGAATGGGGAGTATGATTGGTCTGAGTCGCCTTACCAGAACATTCAACCTTAGCAATGACCACTTGATCGTGACCCTATTTTAATTTCTTCGGTTTTTCTATCTAATTGATCCCCAATTGTGGCTGGACAACAGAATGGATCTCAGTATTAACTAAGTCTTTTAGCTTATTGACATCCTGAAGCAAACAAGTAACCCCCATTTTTTCTAGCATAGAGTTGAAAATATCATCAAGATACTCTTCATGAACATAGGCTCAATTGCACATTAGAAATAGGAACAATAACCCTGGATATTTGATCAACTGTCGTGTTTCCCCCGACTTGATTAACAAAAGATTTCAATTGAGCATTAGTTTTAAGAACAGAGGTAGTCATTGGATGAGTTTCATGAGATGGATGACTAGGGATATTGTGCGTTGAGTGTTTCATTTCAACCGTATTTATATCAACTGACCTCTCTTCACAAACCAACTCTTCTATCATATGGTCGTATTTTTCCCTTCCCTATGAATTCAATTTATCTTGAGCATGGCTTTGACAACTCTAATTAAAAGAGTTCAATTGATTAAGACAAAGTGAACCTAACTCTGGGAGGTCGGAATTTGTGTTATGGGAGTGGGAATGAGGGGTTATAGAGCCCAAAACATCATGGGAATGGGAGAAAATATCACGTTCCATTTGTACAACATCCCTATCCTATTTTGGATCCAAACCATCAAACTGATTCCTTTCCAAAAATGACATGTCTGACCCTGTTGAGCCAGATGGAACTCGAATATAATTTGGATAAGACCAAAGTGGCACAGAACCTGATCATAATCCTTAAAGGTCTAACGATATCGTGACGCCATGGCTTTAAGATTCATCAGTAAAAAATGAGGCAAATTCATCTTAAATCCTAAAGTAGACATGAAAACTCTTACATGATACCTCAATATTGTGCTATAACGACCTTCACTAGTAATGAAGAAACAAATTGGCCTAAACATGTTCCTCCATTTTGGCTTGAAGAAGTTTACAGGCATACCTTTCATGTATTCTTTAGGGTCCACTGGCTCGAGCATAAATTTCCTCCATGGAACGTCCTTAAGGGGTGTATATTTGTCCCATTTTTCGTTGATTGGGGATAGACCAGTAGTGGCCGAAATCAATTCCTTGTCCACCTATAATTCGAGGTATCCAAGCACAACCCTCCTACCATAAAACGATTATACAAAATCAATCGTGACCTCTCGACTTTGTCCATCGAATTTCCTAACAAATTTTAGCCAACTTGCCTTCTCAAAACCCTTACAAATTTGGGGGTCTAACTCTACGGTAGTGGGGTTTTTGGGCTCAACCCTGCAAATGAGATCCATGACACAGCAAATGGTAATGGATGGAATGATCAGAATGAAAGGAACAGATTCAATATTATCAGTCACTCTGTGTTGTATCAAAACCCTCCTGAGAATCACACAGAGCACAAGTTAAAGGATGAGCATCACTGCCCTTGGTTCCTACTCTTCTCGCGGTAATTGATGACTGGAAATTCCAAAAATAATGGCTCAGTAGCTCATACCATACGTGCTTTAACTAAGTTGTACTTGGAGAGATATGTGTCAAATAGAAACAAAAGTTGATAAATGCGCCTTCTCTTCATACAGACCAGATGTTAATAAGGTAACCACGTCGACTCATTGAAATGAGTGTGTGGTTGAGGTGGTGAGGAGACCAAATCGCAATCGGCCTCATGGGATACCATTTTTCCATCAAAGGAACGGTCCAGCCAAAATCCATGATTCGTGTTCAGTTCAACCAGGTAATACGTGGCCTTAACTTGGGTTTTGAATTGAATTGTCCAGGTCTCAATGACCAGATCAAATCGGGTCATAATATCAAACGACAATTTATTCAATTAAAGGCTACATTGAAAGTCTTATCAACAACCCAAACTGAATCATCATAGTACACCGATCAAAATGAAATTAAATATCAAGGCGCTAAATGAAACTATGTCTATAATAGTAGTAATATAATGTCAATTATTGAATTGATGAGATATGATTCAACCCTTGGCACATAAGAACAATAGGATATAAATTATTTCTCTTTAAAAACCATTGAATAATATTAATAAAAAATATGCCAATGTATTATTGAATACAAGTCAGTCTTTGAATCTAGTCATAGGTTTGCCTCATAGCCTTGATGCTTTAAATGGATCTAATGCATGTGTTGTTATCCAATGACTTCACTAATATTGACCTTCACCAATAAAAGAGTTTAAATGTTCATAAGACATGTAAAATTCGAGAGGTGAAAGACATAATAATTTCATCATAAGATAGCATATGTTAAAAGAAATCTTATGCACAAGAAGCCTATCATGATACTATAATATACTTTGCTCATTGAATGAACATATATCCTTGGAACGAGTTGAAAAATTCCATAATAAAGATGCATAATGGGTAATGATCAAGATACCAAGATACTATTCCCTTTCTGAATTCCATGATTTCAGTCATGGAATTAGGATATGAATAATAGTCGTAGATAAAAATCATCAAACCATTTTTTGATAGTCATATGATGTTGTTGAAATTTTTTCTTGGCATTCTCACACTCCTCTTCCAGTTTGAGCAAGGTGTTAATTCTGCGCTGGATACTGGGGAATTCTACATCTTCCACTAATTGAGCTAATTGGAGCGAAGGAAGGACAATATTTGGAGGTAGAGTCGCTTGCTTTCCATACACCAAATAAAAGGGAGAATTTACTATGGCTTCCTTTGGTGTCACTCGATCTTCCCATAATGCATTTGGTAGCTCATTATGCCAATTTTTACGATGATTAGCTACTGTTCTCTTAAGGCTTTTTAACATATTTTTATTCGTTGATTTGGCTAGACCGTTTCCCTATGGATAGTAGTTGGAAAAGTATCTAATTTTGATACCTTTCTCTAAAATGTATGTTGTTAAATCAGCAGATGAAAACTAAGAAGCATTATAAAAAACTAGCGACTCTAGAACTCCAAATCTAGTAATAATATTATTTTGTAAAAGTTAAATTACCTGATTTGAGTTGACTACTCGTAAGGGAATAGCTTCAGTACACCTATTAAAATAGTCAGTGGCTGTCAAAATGTACTTATGTTGCATGCTGGAAGGTGGATTTATAGGCCCCACGATATCTAACCCCCACTATTGAAAGAGGAATTCAGCAATAACAGGTTGCAAAGGGAAAGTAGATTTTTTAACCCTACCAGGTGCCTTTTGGAAAACCTAATATTTTCATGCTAACGCATGTGCATCCTTAAACAGAGAAGGCCAATAATAACCTACACGAAGGAACTTGTGAGCAGTGGTCTTACCAATGAAGTGTCCCCCTACTGGTTCGGAATGTAATTCAACCAAAACCTTGTCTGCATCCTCCCTTTCCAAACAACGAAGGAGTACCCCATCATAATTCTTTCTAAACAAGATATCATTAATAAGCTGGTAAGGGGCATATTTGAGCCTTAAATCTCTTCTCGCTTTTGGGTTCAAGTGCTTTGGAGAATTACCATGGATTAACAAGTACCTCATATCAGAATACCAAGATTCGTCGATGGTGAGATAGGGAAAGTCACTCTCTCAAACATTAATTTCTCATGTTCAGAATCAGATAGTGATTGTGGGTGAGACACAAATTTAGCCACCAATTTGCTAAGGCCTTGGCCTTTAACCACACTTGATGGTTTAATATCCAAGTCACATTCTTGGAGGTCGATCATCCAGTGAGCCCGTTTCTCCCCAATATCTTTCTGTACCAGCAGGTTTCTTACTACTAGATAGGGGACTATGACAATCGTTCTAGACTTCAACAATTAAGGCTTGAAATATCTAATAGCCTTAAAGACAACAAAGGCATGCTTATCAACCTCTAGGTAGTTCAATTCTGATCCCTTGAGAGCAGAACTCATGAAAGAGATGGGACACTCGTCTCCATTCCGGTCTTTCTGCAACAGGATGGCTGCATAGGACAAGTCAGATGCAAAAAGTATATAAAATAAAATCTCTAGAAAAATTGGTCATCGCTAAAGACGAAGCTTTTGCAATGGCTTCCTTAATTCTACAAAAATCTTGTTTTCTAAATTTCCCCATTTAAATTCAGCATCCTTTTTAATCATCTACTGTAAAGGTCGCACGATCTCAGAGAATACGGGGATAAACCCGCACACAAAATTTATCTTCCCTAGAAAAGATTGCATTGTTTTTTTAGATAAGGGATAAGTAATTTTCAGAATTGTCTGCGTTCTTTGTGGGTCTATTTTCATACCTTCTTTGGACACGACAAAACCAAGTAATTTACCCTCTGTGACTAAAAATATTGGTTTTTAGGGTTCAAGGAAACACCATATTTCCTACATCTTTCAAATACCTTCTTTAGGTGAAGAATATGATCCACCCTATCCTTAGAAAAAACTGTAATATTGTCAAGGTAAACTACAACGGAATGGTTAATCAGACCCCTAAAAACAACATCCATTGCCCTTTGAAAGGTTGTTGCAACATTAATCAACCCTAAGGGAATTTTATGATACGCATAGGTTCCCCATGGTGTTCTAAATGTGGTTTTGTGTTGATCAAGTTGTGCGACAAGGACCTGGTTAAACCACAAAAACCATCTAATAAAGAAAGCATTTTTGAACCAGACACGTGTTGCAGTACCTATTCCATGGGAGGGACATCGTAATTATCTTTGTCAAATTCCCTATTTAAGTTGTGAAAATCGACACACAATCGTATGTCCCCAGTTTTCTGCCTAACCAGGACTAAATTTGCAACCCACTGACTATGCCTTACAGGGAAATAATCCTAGCAGCCAATAATTTATTAAGCTCCGCTTTTACTAATGGCTATAAATTGGGATGCATATTTTGTAATTTTTGCTAAAAAGGCTTGGATTGTGGTTTTAAAGGAACGACGTGTTGAATCACATTTGGCTCAAAAATTTTCAACTCGTCATAAGTCCAAGCGAACACATCTTTGTATTCCTGGAACAATTTAATAAAGGATGATTTTTCTTGGAGAGTGCACTTTAACACAAGATTTACGTTTTTAGGGTCCTTTTCTGTACCTAAATTGATTATCCCAAGCTGCATGCTTGATTTGTTAGTTTTGCAATTAGTTTGCTTCTTAAATATGTCCGTATGTAAAAAAAATCCACTTTAAGAACAGTCCTAGGTACAGAATTTACCTTTTGAAATGCATCATTTACCGAAACATGAGGATTTATTACTAAAAAATCACGCAGATTTTCATCATGTTTTTTTTCATCAATTGTAGAATCCTGGAATGTATCCTTTAGCGTAAGAAAATCGATCACCTGTTCATCGGAATTGAAAACTTGCCAATTAGTAATGTTGTGAGGTATTGATGGGCGAAAAATCAACTCTATTGAAAAAGCATTGGAGAAAAATCCTTCAGTTGGTATGAGTCTAGATGCTGACATTTTCTAATAAATCGGCTTCTTAATTAAGATACCTAGGGATAGAATTAATGTTGAAGGCATCAAATTGGGAGATAAGATTCCATACCTCAGATTGATAATTTTTTCAAATGAGTAGAATTGCAATGAATAACATTCTTTACCTGCTTGATAATAATTTCATAATCGCCAAAAACTGTCGGAACCTTAATATGGAGATCCAATGCCTTTCTAAGTCCTTGAATCAAAGCCTCAGATTCTACAGTATTGTTGTGCATTGAAATTCAAGCCTGCATGCTAGAAAGACTTTTTTTTCCTTTTGAGTCGATAAGCCTAACAACCGACACTTATACCTTCGTTAGATCGAGATCCATCAAAGTACAAAGTCAGATCTGACTATCTACATCATTTATAGTATTCACATGAAAAAATAAAGAACAAGATAGAGCATCTTGTGAAAAATGGCATAATTTTGATTGCTTAGGTGGATCAGAACTAGGTAACTGTTCAGCCTTAAAGTTCCCAAAAAATGTTTTGAAACCGTAGTTCCTAAGAATGTTTTCAATAAACAGAACAAGTTCATTAGAATCATTCAAATCAGTGACTATATGTTTCACATATCTTTCCCTGTCGACCCTAATATTTTTTGGATTACCGTTAAATGGTAGCCACATATGCGACCAATCAGCTGAAAAATATCCTTGAAGCTGCTCAAACCAATATCTGCTAAGAAAAAGTCTGTAAGCCTCTGGAATATTAGCCACTACAATGTCAATCATTTGATGCACTTGAGGGTTGGAGGAAATTCTAATTAACACTTGTTTCAATTCCCCCAATACCTTCACCTTGGATCGATCTAATTGTATGATATGGGTTCGGACAGTGTAAATTTAGCATTCAACTTCTTACGAAGTGATAGGGGCATCACGTTTGAATAAGCACCTGAGTCCACCATACAGTTATGAACGTTTCTATTAAATAATTCAAAGGTGAGAAGGAAAGGCGGGGTTGTTGATCTTGACTTCTTACCAATGGAAGCATTAATTGATCACTGGTTTTCTCTTCTTTAGCGTTAGTAGTTGTATTCAGATTGCTTGTAATAGGGGTACTCTTGTCCTTTCTACCTGATTTATCAGACTGTTTATGAGATATTAATTCCTTAATTGGAATTAGCTTAAAAATATCATAGAGGGATATATTAGGTTTTAGCCTCTTTAAATCCTCTATTGGATCATGTTCAATCTCATGTAATGTTGATTTGTTAACAACTATCTGATTTTTGTGAATGAGAGAAGAGTCGTGATTAGGTTGAGACGTAACAGGTGTATTCGTTGAAATAGGGCCGTTAATCCTAGTATTATAAGAATGATGTTTCACATTCACAGTTGCTACTTCATAGTCGGACTCATAACCATTTACATCCCAAATATGACCGATGGTTGGAGGTGAATTATCCTCAGAATGATACAAATTTTCATCGTAGGTTGGTTTTATTTGTTCGTCTGACTAATATGGGAGTCCGAAGATTTTTCCGTACCGAGAAAAACGTATCTAAGAGTATCAACTAATTCATCAGAAGTCATACCTTCTACTGGAGGGATCTGTTTATTTCACTGAGGAGGAAAATTCCTTCTAAAAGATGTGCGATACGAGTCCCCAACATTACATTTAAGGTCAATTAATTCATTGGAGATCTTTTGAAAATCCCTATTGATATTTCCCAAGTCAATATCAAAGTGTTTTTTTTTACTACCGGAGGTTTCTGGAGGATTTCATCCTTTTTCTTAGAAGTTGAAGGTTGATCGATATCAATGTTAGGAAATTATTTTAAGCTTAACTTGTCATTTTCGACAAGGATGGCTTCATCAAATGTATCATGTAAAGTGGCCTTGTGTGTTCTCTTAACCCACATAGCAGTGTCAGTAGGTAAAGCTTTGACATAATATGCCACAATTAAGTTCTCTGCAAGCATAAATTCCACAGGGATTTTATTTTTTAAATTTAGGAATCTTTGATTAAAATCCCTGATTTTTTCTTTTGAACTCATCCGAATTTTGGATAGTTCCATGACTAAGACTTTTGGAGTCTTTTCATCCCCAAACTTCTCAAGGAAATTTGTTTCAAATTGATCCCAAGATGTGATACTTCTTGTTGGTTGAGCAAAGTACAAAGTGGATGCTTTTCCCTCAAGGGTAAAAGGGAATAATCGGCATACTACATACTCGTGGTAACATTCTTCAGTCTAAGCTTTAGAATAAACTACTTAACCTGGTCATCTTCTGGTTGACTATTTTTAGGATCATATTTAGGAAGTCGATTTTTTGGGTTTTGGGGGAGTTGATGTTGCACAACCGAGACTGGTACAACATCTTGGAAGAGCCATGGTCTATTTTGGTTATCATTTTGATCAGTGTTTTGATCATCCTCCATTTCTTCTGAACCCTGTGAATGATCAGAGGATTCTTTCTTAGAAGAGCTTTCTCGAGAGGAACTGGGACTCGAGGAGTCAAGTGGCAAAGGTGGTGGATTGTTACCTCCTGATCCAAACGATAATCTAGTCCGGATAGGAGAAAGGGATTGCCTGATATTTGTCTCAGGATAGTCAAGATTGGTGTGGTCTCTTAGTAAAGAGAACTCAGAGGGATTGTAATCGTGGAGTCTAAAACGATTGACCAAATTCTCATGTGATTGTTGAATTTCCAAGGAAAAATTGTCTTGAGAATTTTCATTGGATTGTGATGTACCTCCTACAGAATCATGAATTCTACTAGCCAAGCGTTCTTGAACTTCTCAGCTTCTTCCTAACCTGTATTGGGTTCTAGCTATTAGTTCACGAGATTCATTGATGTGTTCTTGAACTTCAAGATCCAAGGATAATGGAGTGGATACCAAGATGCTATCATGGGGATGTGAAATGGTTTGAAGAGGTGTTTGAATAACCTCTGGTTGAGAAACGCTAGGCACGTCGACTGAAGCCGAGGTACTTGAGCGATTTTTGGTAACAATGGGAGAGTGAGCAAGAGGAGGCCTATTTTGATTATGTTTAGCCATTAGATCGCAAATGGCCCTCCTTCTAGCATCATTTGTTGACGCGGGAGTTATGCACTTGCTTCAACAAGGAGGAATTAATCTGATCTGGAGGTGTCTAATTACCCCAAGTCATTGAAATGAACAATCCTCGTGGATTTATACGCCTCTGTTAGGCAAGATTATTATTAACTTAATAACCTAAGTAAAGAAACAAAAACTTCAAATGCTACCTATATATATATATACAAATAATAAGAAAATCTTGATGGTATACAAATATACACTATGATGTAGGGAATCCCAAGTATTTTTGTATGCTTTGCAAAATGATTTTGAGACAAAACTATGCTATATCAACTGTGACAAACAAGCTAAAATATTAAATAATATTTAATATTCTAAAAATCAAAACCATTTACCATAACTACACACATACTTATATTTCAGGTGTACTAGGAATATCTAATACACATCTACTGTCTTAGATCTTTCAGTGTATTAATTCAGTCCAAATTGATCTGAACTAAAACCATTTATTAGATTTGCACCTAAAAGAAAATTAGATTCTAAATGCTCATACTCACCTAATCTTGATCAATATATATATAATATTAAGAAAATGGAATCAATCGATGCTGATATAAAATGAATAAAATTATGTCATCATTCTCATGCAGATAATTCAAACGTTTAAACAAATAACAAAAACAAAATAATTATTGACCGATGTCAATAGCTAATTCGTTCTTCAATATTATAACAAGATCGACTGACCTGTCATGTTAACTGAATAATGCATCACCAGTAAATACATAAATATGATGAATCAAGCCAAAACCAGTCATTAACAGATCACAACCATGCATTCAAGGATTTAATATATCATAAAGAAGGATACCGAGCCCAAATCATGCTAATATGAAAGGTGTGGATTCCATAAGAAAACAATTTCAGGAATGGTGTTATGAAAGAAAATTCACTGTCGATCAACGACAATAATAAGAAAATTCGATAGTTGTGTAATTTGAGAAAAAACAATCTGCGTAGGGGCAAGTTGATTCACCACGAATCCTAACGAAATGACATATATAATAAAATAACCATGAATAATAACACAAGAATACTTCCAAGAATATATTACTCACAAAAAAAATATAATAAAGTCATTAAGTCTAAATCATCACACACACCATTTTCCATAGAAAAAAACCCCTTAGTCCATGTTGTTTCAAGATATATATACAGATCAATGATGATCGAGTCCCAATGCATAACATCTGAATTTCCCAAAAATAAGGATCTAACATTCTTAATTTAGGGAAATGCATTATGACATCATCTAAAATGATCCATCTGTTCAAATACAATTGTTTATCAATGCGAAAAACCATAACAATCGACTCCGAAAGATCTGCTTGATAATCTGGCGAGCTTACTTGTTATGACACATGCTTCTCCCTGTCATTGATTCGGATATTCTTGACTTAAATTTGACAAAATTGTGGCTCAGCCATTTTCCTGAGACATAAACAAAAGGAGAAGAAGAAAAATCAATAAAATCAATTAATAAAATGAAGTGGCTACAAAATCTATGATTCTGCAGCTACTTCTTATTAAAGAAAATAACTTAGAAGACTACATATGTTATTAAATGAAATAATAAAAAGAAAACTCACCTATTAATTCAAAA
Organism: Larix kaempferi; assembly: GCA_027924585.1. Taxonomy (NCBI): domain Eukaryota; kingdom Viridiplantae; phylum Streptophyta; class Pinopsida; order Pinales; family Pinaceae; genus Larix; species Larix kaempferi. The sequence continues at coordinate 6,598,394 of BSBM01000541.1, read as the reverse complement.
TTCGATCACGACAACAAAATTCAACTGCGAACCAATATAAGGATATAAACTATTTTTGGTTCACACTTTCATTAGTGCCTAGATTAACAAAAATATCCACGCCCCAGGTATTGATCACAGTTCCAACAGTACAGTTCTTCAATCTCTTTTTTAGCTCACTAACCTCGTTTTGGTGTTGTTCATTTAACATCCTTTTCTGCATTTTCAGCTTTGAAAGTTTATCTTGGAGATAGTTTACCTGTTCAGCCATGGAATAAACTTTGGCTTGATAATAGCTTACTAAGTTTTGGCAATTTTGAGCACAAGATGGTTTTGCATCTAAATTGACCTGATTATAAAACGGGGATGCTTATCTCCAAAAATTTCGAAGAGCGCTGTCAATATGAAGAAATGAAGAAGCGTCAATGTTTGAATCGGTTCGAGGGATCTGTTGCTACCCATGTTCCATATTTATCTCCGTTAAATCAATTTCGGCTTCCACCGTTTCATCTTTACCCTGCTCTACCTTTCCTATTAATTAAGGATTTTGTTGAGAAGTTTCTTGTACACTTGGCTTAGGTTGAAGCTCAACGTGGTCTATGATCTCAATAACTGGAATAGGATCTCATTGAGTAGATTATCGATTTTGAGAAGACTTCCTTATACCTATTATATCTTGACAACAATTGGGCTTGTCTTTTGCTAGGAGCATTGTGGACAAGATGATTGGATGATTTACGAGCTCGAGTCTTCTTGCTAGATGACCCTCTAGTGTTATTTAATGGCTGAGAATGGGGAGTATGATTGGTTTGAGCCGCCTTACCAAAACATTCAATTTTAGCAATGACCACTTGATTGTGACTGTTTTAATTTCTCTGGTTTTTCTATCCGACCGATCCCCAATTGTGGCTAGACAACATAATGGATCTCAGTATTAACTAAGTCCTTGAGTTGATTGACATCTTGAAGCAAACGAGTAACCCCCATTTTTTCTAACGTAGAGTTGAAAATATCATCAAGGGACTCTTCATGCACATAGGATGAATTAAGGGAGGCCAACATAGGTTGTGGTAACAATTTAACATTAGAAATAGGAATAATACCCCTGTACATATGATCAACTTTTGTGATTCCCCCGGCTTGATTAACAAAAGATTTCAACTGAGCGTTAGTTTGAAGAACGGAGGCTGCAATTGGATGAGTTTCATGAGATGGATGACTAGGTATATTGTGCGTTGAGGGTTTCGTTTCAATCATATTAATCTCAACTGGCCGCTCTTCACGAAGCAACTCTTCTATCATATGGTCGGATCTTTCCCTTCACTGTGACTACAATTTCTCTTGAGCATGGCTTTGAAAGCTCTGATTAAAAGAGGTCAATTGATTAAGACAAGGTGAACAAAACTTCGGGAGGTTGGAATTTGTGTTATGGGAGTGGGAATGAGGGGTTACAGAGCCCAAAACTTCATGGGAATGGGATAAAATATCGCATTCCATTTGTACAACATCCCTATCCTGTATCGGATCCAAACCATCAAACCGATTCCTTTCCAAAAATTATTTCCATGTCTGACCCTATTGAGCCAGATGGAACTCGACTATAATTCGGATAAGACCAAAGTGGCACAGAACCTGGTCAAAATCCTTAAAGGTATGATGATATCCTGATGCCATGGATTTAAGATTCATCAATTAAAAATTAGGCAAATTCATCTTAAATCCTAAAGTAGCCATGAAAAGTCTGACATGATACCTCAAGATTGTGCTATAACAGCCTTCACTAGTAATGAAGAAACAAATTGGCCTAAACATGTTCCTCCATTTTGGCTTAAAGAAATTTACAGGCATACCTTTCGTGTATTCGTCGGGGTCCACTGGATCGAGCAGAAATTGCCTCCATGGAACGTCCTAAAGGGGTGTATGTTTGACCCATTTTTCATCGACTGTGGATAGACTAGTAGCGACCGAAATCAATTCCTCGTCCACCTATAATTTGAGGTATCCAAGCACAACCCTCCTACCATCAAATGATTTTGAAAAAGCAATCGTGACCTCCTGATTGTGTCCATGGAATTTCCTAACAAAGGGTATCCAACCCACCTTCTCAAAACCCTTACAAATTTGGGGGTCTGATTCAATAGTAGTGGGGTTGTCGAGCTCAACCCTACAAATGAAACCCATGACACAGCAAATGGTAATGGATGGAATGATCAGAATGAAAGGCACGGATTCAATATTATCAGTCACTCTATGTTGTATCAAAACCCTCTTGTATCAAAACCCTCTTGAGAAGCACACAGAGCACAGGACGTTGAAGGATGAGCATCACCGCCCTTGGTTCCTACTATTCTCGTGGTAATTTATGACTCAAAATTCCAGACATAATGGCTCAGTAGCTCATACACTGTGTGCTTTAACTAAGTTGTACTTGGCGATATATGTGTCAAATAGAAACAAAAGTTGATAAATTGGCCCTGACTTCATACGGACCAGACGTTAATAAGTTAACCACGTCGACTCATTGAAATGAGTGTGTTGTTGAGGTGGCGAGGAGACCAAAGCCTAGTCGACCTCATGGGATACCATTTTTCCATCAAAGGAACGGCCCAGCCAAAACCATGATTCACGTTCAGTTCAACTAGGTAATACGTGGCCTTAACTTGGGTTTCGAATTGAATTGTCCAAGTCTCAATGACCAGATCAGATCGGGTCATAATATCAAATGACAGTTTATTCAATCAAAAGCTGCATCGAAAGTCTTATCAACAACCCAAACTTAATCATCATAGTACACCGATCGAAATTAGATTAAATATCAAGGCTCTAAATCAAACTATGTCTATAATAGTAGTAATATAATGTCAATTGTTGAATTGATGAGACATGATTCAACCCTTGGCACATAAGAACAATAGTATATAAATGATTTCTCTTTAAAAACCATTGAATAATATTAATCAAAAATATGCCAATGTATTATTGAATACAAGTCGGTCTTTGGCTCTAGTCATAGATTTGCCTCATAGCCTTGATGCTTTAAAGGGATCCGATGCATGTGTTGTTATCCAATGGCTTCACTAATATTGACCTTCACCAATAAAATAGTTTAAATGTTTATAAGACATGTAAAATTGGGGAGGTGAAAGACATAATAATTTCATCATAAGATAACATATGTTAAAAGAAATCTTATGCACAAGAAGCATGTCATGATACTATAATATACTTTGATCATTGAATGAACAAAGATCCTTGGAACGAGATGCAAAATTCCATAATAAATATGTAGAATGGGTAATGATCAAGATACCGAGATATTATTCACTTTCCGAATTCCATGCTTTTACTCATGGAAGTAGGATATGAATAATAATAGTCGTAGATAAAATGTTGTCGTTAGAATCTTAATTGCCTGTGCCATTTTTTCAAAGAAAATAAAGTAAAGGATTAATGTGGATCGACATGCATATATAAACATGATAAGATCTGGAAAAGTCAAACAACCACAACAACTTGAAAGTATGATACATTACCATGGTGTCCTTCTCATGATGTATAAAAGCATTAGCCAAAATTCTAGGGACCCATTATTGTCGAATGAATATGGAATGGTTGTTGGATATAGGTGCCAACACTACTATAGTAAAAATCTAACATCTCCAAAGTATTTTAGGGGTCCATCCCAACTACCACTTATTATTAAATTATTTCCTTTAACTACCTAGTAGGCCTATTTACTACCCACCACTACCAAGTGAGCCTAATTCATGATTATGGTCACATTACTTTTATTATCCCCTTGAGTACTTACCTTGGTTCACATGTTACCCTCCCTAGGTACATTACATGTTGGTTTTGGAGTAAACGTTATTCTGTGGTTGGAGTCGTGTATTGCCTCAATAGTTTTTACAAAATTAACTAATGGGGTGATGTCTTCTATTTGGAAATCATCTAGGGGCCTTTGACAAGGTTGCATTTTGTGTCTTCGATTTTTCTTGTTAGGTATAGAAGGGCTAAGCAGATATCTAAAATCTATGAAGCAAGAGGGGAGTATAAGAGGCATTAAGGTGTCCAAAGATATCTTGACGACAAACCTCCTTTGTGTGCATGATGTGTTGATTTTGGGTGATATTTATGTGCAAGAAGAAAAAACTATTGAGATAGCCCTAAAACTTCTTAGTGGAGCAACACTAAAACTTCTTAGTGGAGCAACATGAATGGCGGTAAATGGAAGGAAACCAATCACAATGTACCATATGCTTCCCAATACTCAAAAATAATTTATAAGCATTGTTCTGCATTATCAAGTTCTCCCTTTTGATGGAAAGCATATTGTTTTTTGGATTTGAATTATTGAGTACCATTTAATATCAAATCAAGAATTGGAAAGGGCTCATTATAAGGAGAATTGAGAAGAAGATCTCATCTTGGTCTATAAAGTGGTAAGGTTGTTCTAAGAGTGACACTAGTGTGTTGAATGTCTTTGTTCTATATTCCTAAAGGCATTGTTAATCAAATAAGGAGGTGCTTGCACTATTTATGGGATAGGAATATGGAGTTGCAAGGGATTCCTTTGGTCAATTAGAACAGTATGGCACAATTAAAGTCAAGACAAGGTTGGGAGCTCAAGAACCACCACCATTTTGGACAATCTCTTTCAACAAAATGCATGTGGAGAATGCTTTTCACCAATGGTTCAGTGAACAAAGGTAATGATTGATAAATATGTCTCTATTGCGAGCATTGAAGGATAGATCAGAGCACCAAGGAAGAAATCCAATGGGGGGTCAATTATTTGGAAGACAATGATTGGTGTGTTGCCTATCATTGGACAAATATAGAATAGCTAATGGGGGATGGGAGGAGAGTGATAGTATGGGTGGGTGGAAAGGGTCATCATTAATTTAACAACTCTGGTGACCCCTTTGCATAACAAAGGGATATACTCGTTTAAGGACATATATAAGGAAGCAAAATGGGGGCTATGGAATTCAAGATGGATTATCACTAAGGAGCTAGATCTTATGGGAAATTTGGCTATGGATGAGTGGAGTTTTGAGGGCATCTCACTGTATAGTGTGATCAAGCTAAGGGATGAGGAAGATTCATTAGTATGTGAAACAAACTCTATAGGTAGGTGGAAATTTTATTGTTTCATTGGGTTGCAATGTGACAATTTTACTATAGGGAATGAAGCATCCCAAATGGAATTGGTATGCCCTGCTTAAGCCCGGGGATTTTCTACAGTTAATGTTGGGAAATAGGTTACTTACATTATAATTTATTACGTAGGAATTGGCAAGGATCAAGCTTCTATTCTCTTTGTAGAGATAATGGTGAGATTGTCTCTCATCTATTTGTTACTTGCCATTTTATTCAAGTGGTTTAGGAGGTTTCCTGCCAAGGAGTTGGATGAGGGAAGGGATCTTGGAAGAGTCATTCGATGGAGGATGCATTGGATGTTTGGCTAGACAATTAGGAAGTGAAGAAGAAGTGAAACAAGTTCTATACAAAATCTTGAATGCTTACATTGCTTTTATTCTTTTCCACAAGAAGACGAAGAGGAGGGAAATGACCCCACCTGAGTTGGACAAGTCCATTCCAAGGGGTTTTATCAATGGAGCATCACAAGGGACCCTAAGGCCATGTGGAGTAGGGAATTTTTATCTTTATCATATAATTACTGGTACTCATTTGAATGTGGAGTAGGCATGGGAGATACCAAAATTGTTGAATAGAGAGTTATTTTCATTAGTTTGAGATTGGCCATTAGGCTTGGGATTGTTCACTTACAAGTGATTATGGGTTCTATGCTTGTCTTCAAATGCACTATAGGGGAGGTGGTAGGAAGGAATTTGGAGTTGCATGGTTTGTTGTCAATTGTAAGGGATATACAACCGCATTTTTTGGGAATTACATATATGTACAACATGCATGAAAACAACTTTGATGCAGACCATTTATCCAAGAAGGATGTGGATGCTCCCTTTGGAGATATGAAGATAATAGGCTATCAAGATGGCAACATTGTGAAGCAACCTCCTCGCAAAATATTTTTGTGAATGACCATACTTCGTTTTCTAGAAAAATCTAATGTTATTTAGAGATGTTTATTCTATAGGTACTGAATTTATATTTTTCATGATTCAAGCTAGTTTCACTGTAAGACAAAATATTGCTTGTCATAGGAGTTCTTAGTTTCTAATGTTAGAATGATTAGTGGAGACTCATTTTGAATTTGGGGTCCAAATGTTCTGTTGTAATTTTATGGTAGTTTCTAATGTTAGTATGATTAGTGGAGACTCGTTTTGAAGTTAGTGTCCAAATGTTGTATTGTAATTTTATGGACCCTTGACCTCAAGCATAGTTCAAAATGTATACCTTTGGTTTTCAAATGAAATAGAAGGATGTGAAACTTACACACACATATATATGTTGCATTTTGGAGGTTTATGTCCTATGTGTCCCTCTGTGCCAATGCCATGTGACTTGGTTTGGGTGATCTTCAACTTAATGTTAGAAAATAAGATATAGAAATGTGCAATCTTTGCATCAAGAATAGCGAGGTGTGCTACAACACAATTTGGGGGAGATGATGTCACATAACATACACATGTGACAACAACAAAAATTTAAATAAAGTTATTTTGCAACATATGTCAATCAATTTTAAATTTTACATAAAAGATAATAAAAAAATTAATGCCAGTGTAGATCCATCTTAAATCCAAATCTATCAAGCATCTAAAGGGATCAAATTTCTTGAGGTGTAAATTTTTTTATCACTTTATTTCATGCTATGCATTAATTGCTCCATATGATAATAAAAAAATTACACTTTGAGAAATTTGAACCCACTGTTTCTTTGAGAGATCTGGATTTAAGATGGATATAGGCTAGTTAGCTTAAAGAACACAAAATCTATATTCATTGTATAGCCACTAGCTTATTTTCTTTTATTGCACCAAGACTAGTGAGGTGCTCTACATAGCCCACTATGGGGGAGATGTTGTCTCATAATGTACGTGACCAAAAAAGAACTTTTGGACAACATATGTCCAACATAGAATCCAGAGCTATCAAGCACCAAGAGGGATCAAATTTATTGTGTAAATTTTTTACACATTAACAAAAAAATACATTGATAGATCCGGATTTAAAATGGATTTATGATGGTGTAGATGTAGCTTTACAGTGTTTATGCTTGTGAAAAGGGAAACATTGCCAACCTATACCATTCATGATCACATTCTCACACATTTGGTCCATTAAAGATCTCTTCTTGAGAGAATCCATGCTAGCCAAGCAGTACTTGACCTAAGAGTCTAGATTATCATGGCATTCATAAACCAGTGTTCCACAGGGACGCGTCCCGCAGGTCGGGGACATGTTTCCCGCGTTTCCTGCCTCCCGGGGACGTGGGGACTCATGGCGAAACGTTTCCCCCCTACCATACCCCCGAGAATTATTATTTTTTATGTTTTTCCATTATTTTTTACTTTTTACAATCCCTACTTGGTACGACTTAGGTAATAAATCAATATATTTAGTATTTACATTGCACAATCATGAATATATATCAAATGAATTATTATTTTTGGTATTTTAATTTATTTTTATAATTTTAGAGACGTCCCCACGTCCCCCCCCCCCCCAAATTTCCCTAAAATTTGGGGGTGGTCTCCACGCATCCCGAATGTGCGTTTCCCCGCTCCCGCGTCCCCCCGTCCCGGAAACTTGGGAGAACATTGTCATAAACTAGTTGATGAGTTCGTTAACCTGGAAACCGTGTTGTCATAATTGAACCATAATTGGAAAAACCGATCGGCCTAAACCATTTTGGATGTTTTTCTGGTTTTGTTCAGGGTTTTTGACCAGAAATGGCCGGTTCTGTATTGAACTGGTCGGTTTTGTACAAGGCCATATGAGATGGTTTAAAACATGAAATTTAGAAGGAAACAAATAGGGAAACCCTAAACCCAACCAATCATCAGTAAAATTAAGTGGCAATATTTAATTATCATTAAATTTTTAACATTGCCATTAATTATTTCAAGGTGTTTGAGAGTGGTTCCAACCTAATTGGACTTCATATGCAAAAAGTAGAATTTTAGATCCCATTCAGAATTCAACAAACTTTACAATTCTCAGGATTGCAATGTTTCCACTGGATTCTATCATGTATGAGGGTATGGGATTGGCATTTAATCAAGCACATCAACCCCTCTATGTACCTTGATGATGGTGGTGTTGATTGTTGAACTCCTCTATCATGACCTAAATAAAGACGTATCATGCACTCAAGAAAAATCACTTATTAAGCATGGGAAGCTTTTTCTACCTTATTTTAACACTTGGATTAAGAAGTTTCATCAAAATTGTTGGGTGTTGACTAATGTCCTTTGAGGATCGATTTTGAGATTCAAGGTAGAAAAAAGGGATAATGCCTAGAGGAGGGGGGCACAAGGTGCTATTGATAAATAGGATCCCAATATAGGCAATGATTTTGATGATATGTAGTTATTTGTTATAGCATGAAGCTTTTTGGACTCTAGAGGCCATTTAGAGCTTCTTTGTTTATGTATTTTGGGTCAGATATAGATATGGATCGCATTCGATGCTATTTTAGTTATATGCACCCTTACTTGCTATACACATGAGAACTTTGCATATTTGTGTATAATGGTTTGAATTCATATGGATGCACATGAATACATATGTTTTTTCCAAAATTTAAATATTTTATGTGTTTTTTTCTTCAACTAATTTTTTGGTGTGGTTTTTTTCCGCTTCTGGTCCGGTTCATATTTGTGGGCTTGACCAGTGCAATGACAGGTCTGGTTCTAAGACTGTTCTGGTTCTGATAACATTGCCTGGAAATAAGATTCTGGTTGATCTTTTATGAATGTACAGTGAAAGCATGTCAATTTTTTTCTAAATTTGAAAAGCTTGGAAAGTGCCTTAGGTTGAACCTTGTTACTAAAATACCTTTTGACAAAACATTGTACTTGAGCATGAGCAAAAAATTTCATGTATATTAAATGACCAAAATAGACTACAAACAGAAACTACAGAATTTCAAGGTCAATGAATGAGGCAATAAAGTTCAACAAAAGGAAAAATACAGTAAAATTTCAGGGACCAATCAACCTCTAACCACAGACTAGAAAAGAATCAAAATCGAGATTCAGCATAAAATCAATGTTTTGTTTACATTTTTATCATAGGACTGGTAAATACAGATACATCCATGTTTTACAGTCCCACTCAAATTACAATGCAGCCAACCGAAAGAACAGAATAGAAGTACAATGCCAGGCATCAAGGACCTGCACTAACTCCGTGTCTGAAACCCCTGCACCAATCCGCTCCACCCTGCATGGTGAGACATTGCAGGATTGGCTGGTACTCTTGTTAGACTCCCACCAATTAAGCCTACCCGTGTTAAGAAATTCCTGCATATGTTACATATATTGCAGAAAAATCATCCCACATGATGTGTTATGATTCAAGTTTCTTAAGGCTCTAGCTTAAGCTAATATCTCAAATAATGATCATCCAGTCAAGACCAACGTATATTCCCTCTCATATCTTCAAATGCGAACCCTGTATGGCAGAACATCTATAAGTCTTGACCGGGAGCTGCAACCTTGCGGAAAGAAATAAGCAGAAGTGCTTATGCAATGTCCTGTCTGTCATTCATTTTAAGTTTCAACCAGTATCACCAGTAATCTCCACAAGAACACGTTCCATCCTTAAAATGGTGAAAACGGTTGGCATCCCTTAAAATAATTTCTTGGCTCATGATATTGGAGATAAATTTTGAAGCGTTATGGCAATCACCACACATACGAAGGTTTTTCATGATCCGGAGAGGGGTTCCAGCGTTTTTGTTGATGAGTCCAAAAGCAATGGCTAGCTTCTCACTGTGACTGTAAAGCAAGTCTTCCTTCACCTCCTCCTCAACATCTTGTAGCACAAATTTCATGTCAGGCACATAACCTGCTTCTTTCATTTGCTGAGCCAAGCTCTCCAACATAGAATAGATTTCCTCAGACTCGGGATGAGATCTGTCTCCCACGATGAATGTGTGAATCTTGTTATTTACTTCAATAACACTGCACCCCGGTGGTTTTTTCAAACCTCTGTCTTTCATCCGTTTTCTAACTTTATTCACATCATCCCACCTTCCAGCTGCAGCATAGATGTTCGACAACAGAACATAATAGCCCGCATGTTCTGGCTCCAACTCAAAAAGCCGCTCTGCCACACGTTCCCCCAGCTCAATATTACAATAAATCCTGCAAGCACCCAGCAAGGATCCCCATACCCCTACAGAAGGTTCTACTGGCATCCTTTTGATAAATTCTTCTGCCTCAATCAAATGTCCAGCCCGACCAAGAAGGTCAACCATGCAAGCATAATGCTGCACCCTAGCAGTGATGCCATAATCTCGACTCATAGAATTGAAGAACCGCCAGCCCTCATCCACCAGGCCAGCATGACTGCAAGCTGACAACACCCCAATAAAAGTGCCATCGTTTGGCTTCAAGCCCAACTGCTTCATCTGCTCAAGAAGAGCAAGAGCATCTTTCACATAGCCATGCATACCATATCCTGCAATCATAGCACTCCATAACACAACACTTTTATTCGAAATTTTGTCAAACAACTGGCGTGCAATCTCTATACTCCCGCATTTAGCATACATGTCTATCAGTGCAGTCCCAACAAAAACATCCGACTCCAGTCCTATACTAATGACGTAACCATGTATAGATTTGCTATATTGCAGAACTCCTAAATGGGCACATGCCTGAAGAACACTTGCCATGGTGGCCGCATTTGGCTTCAGGCTCTCCTTCTGCAACTGATGAAAGATTCCCAAAGCCTCACTACTAAACCCATTCTGTGAATATCCAGCAATCATCGCATCCCATGCAACCACATCTCGCTTAGACATTTTGTCAAAAACTTGGCGTGCAAATTCTATTCTACCGCATTTACCATACATATCAACAATACCAGTAGCAACAAAAACATCTGCCTCAAACCCTCTTCTAATTACATAACCATGAATTGACATACCTTGTCTCAGAGCTGCAAGCTGAGCACAGGCTGCAAGTGCGCTCACCAGGGTAATCCCATCCAGTGCCATGCCTTCTTCCAACTGTATGACTTGACTAAACACTCCCAGTGCTCTATCCCCATACCCATTCTGAACATACCCAACAATCATTGCATTCCAAGAAACCAAATCTCTAACAGACATTTTGTCAAACACACCGCATGCATCCTCCACAACCCCACATTTTGCATACATATGAATCAATGCAGCTCCAGCATAAACATCGGCCTGGAACCCAGTCTTAACTACATCGGCATGAATCTCCTTCCCATCTTTCAGAGCCATTAGGCCGGCACATCCCTTGAGTACAAAGGGAAAAGTAAAATTATTCGGCTGTATACCTCCCCTTCTCATTTCAGAATACATTGAAACCGCTTCTTCCCAGAGCCTGTTCTTGGCATATCCTCTGATAATGGCGTTCCATAATAAAACATTGTGTTTATACGCCTTATCAAATATTATGCGTGCAATGTCCACACAACCATAGCTGGCATATGAATAAACAAGCTTGGCAGCTAGAAAATTGTTTTGGTTTACTCCGCTTCTGAGCATATGAGCATGGACCTGTTGGAGTTGCTTGATGGTTGTACATGCCTGAAAGAGGGAAGTGTAAGAATTCGAATTCAATGATATACTTAGCTGGTATTTTAGTCGGACTTCTCTGCACAAGGCGCCAATTGTTTTGTCGTGGAATTTTTTCTTTGGTTGTTCCACAGCAGTGGCGTTAGAAAGAATAGCGTTACGGATGAAGCTCAGTTCTGCACTGTTGTGGTGAGTCGGGGATGAATATGGAATGGGTGGTGCCACTCCCATGTTTGCCATTGCAAACCGCTCATGACAATCATCTGCTGCAGGATGAGAGGATAATTTTAATTTTAATTTTGATGCAGTTTTTGAAAATTATCCAAAATGTTTCACTCAATTCATTTTGTTATACTTACATAGAAAGTTCTTTCTTTCTTTTTTTCAACAAATATCCTTATTGTATTTTTCCTTTTTTTATTAAATACTTCTCATATTTATAAGGTTATATTTACAACCATACTCACTCGTGAATTTTAATTGAACCTCGGTCTTCACTTAATACAAGTTCATTATCTGTTGGGATAGACCACATTCGTACATTCTGGTTAAGGTACAAGTTTCAAGGTTAATTAATTTGTTAATATTTTCTTTGTGGTTTTTCTTATTCATCAAAATATTTATATTCACATGCTAATATATATAAACAATTTGAGAAAATGTTCCTTAGTTTTGAATCTTAAATGTAATAGGAACTAAACTTTGCATACACTAATTAATTTAGTGTACTAGGGTTAACATCTCCCATCGATCCCCTGGATGCAAGTGACGACGCGCACGAGCTGACACGTGAAGGTCATGTGCACGCTGCTTTAGCATCCAACACCAGGGCATCCAACATGTTTGATGATTTATTAAGGATGCCTCACACTTCGCTATTAATTATGATGGCCCTTCGAGCTAGTGTGGAGGCGGAGCAAGGTACAATCTCAATGGAGCTTGATGGGGCAATGCGGTAACATCCCCGTGTGAAATTTGTGATTTATAGGTCGATTGAGGTCTTAATCTCTCATCGATTGTGGATTTTAGTTGCTTTGTGGTTTCATCAGACGTATGTGGTGTGTTTTTGTGTGGGGGACTGTCGTGCAGAAGCCATGCCTTTGTGCCTTCGTGGCACTCCAAGAAGAGGGTGAGGAGGGCATGGCGCTTATGGTCGCAGAGCTATGGGGTCGTACGCTGAAGAAGGATATGAGGAGACTTTTCCGCTTCCTATTCATAGCCTCATCGACGAGTGGGAAGCAGGAATTGTGTCGCAGTAGTTGGCCTCCCCCTACACTGTCGGGAGAGTCAACCATTATTAGATTATAAAGAATATGATGGCTCATTTGATGGAGGATATTCGGGTTAAGTGGAGAAAATCAAAGGAGACTGTGATGGACATGCACATGTGCATGTCGCGGGTCAGCGATGGCTTAAACATTCTTGACGATGGTTTTGATTGGGAGCACACTCTGTTCGGGAAGCATCATGAGGAAGCGAGCGTCTTGAACCAGGCTTCGGCTGGTGGTGACAGCTCGGTGATCATGTCTCAAGGTGTGTCTTAGGGTGCCAATGAACATGTTGAACAAGGGGGTAAGCGTCTAGCTTAGGGCATCGTTGTACAGCAAGAGGCTCTAATACCCATTAACACATGCCTCCTCAATGCTAAGAAGACTCAGCACACTACCTCGGACAACCCGGTAATGCAGCGCAAACAGGTACCTCTCCTTGTCAATCAGTCCGATGTTGGATTTCTAGACCTGGAGACAGAGGGTTCCGTAGCCGTGGAAGAGCATGAGGACTCTTCTCATGGAATACACCAGAGCTAATCTTGCTCCTTCTTCGTGTGCTAAGACCAGTTATTTCCAATTCTTTTGGTTTAGAGTAATAGATAGTCTGTTAGATTTTATGTGTTATAGTTTGGTAGTTTTAGCAAAAAACTTGGCTATCTTAGACTAGTATTATGCCTGGTTCCCCAATATTGGGCAAGCTTTCGTTTTTGAAGATGATAGACATGTTAGCATTTTTTAGCACCTGGGATGGTGGCTCCACCATCTAAGGCCACCTTAAGCTTATGTGACTATACGTGCTTGTAAAATTTTGTACATTATATATGTGTGTGTGTGTGTGTGTGTGTAATGGATCTTCTACAGCTTTACAAAAAAAAAACATCTTCCATCGATCAACATACATTAATTAATCTAGTGTACTAGGGCTAACATATTCCATCTATCAACTATTGATATCATCAATGGATATGAAATTATATTTGTGGGGTTTCTTCAATTTGTAATAGTGATGTTATATGCAAACTATTTTATACAATAAGTGAAATGTGGAAAAACTACAACTTCTATCTGGGTGACTTTCTTTAGTCAATGTCATCTCTAAAGTTCCTTTTGAGAGTTCACCCTCAATAATGATGTCATTACTATTCTTTTTTTGTTTTTTATTCAAAGGTTCAAACTTCACAATTGCTTTAGTCTAAGTCCTCTGTGTAGTCACCAATGACTCGTTGACTACCACTTGAGTGGGTGTACCTTTCAATGAATACAAGTCCCCCTATTGTTTTGGGATCTAGATGCCTTGTTGAAAAACCCCTAGCTAGTACAAGGAGACCATCTACCAACACTTGGACTTGAACTTGAGACCTCTCAGAACCCCAAAGTACCAAAAGGAGGGTGGCTCTGCCAATCTATGTTATCCAGAATGACAAGTAATCGGTGGACTTGAACACAATCAAGTTAGCAACCTCCCTGGTCCATAATGGAATCTATAAGTTGGTCTTGTATAAGAAAATGCCTCTAACACATCCTGTCATTTGATCCACACTCATTTTCCACCCCCTTAGGGCATTTACCATTTTGTGGTGCCCTCATTTGTTGTATTATTGAATGTCATTTGCAACCTTAAGCAATTTTGACACTATTAAACTTAGAAGAGTGAGCATGGCTCGTTGGGTTTAGCAGGTCAATTCTATGGTTTAAAGTCTAACTACAACTCTAGAAACCCATTGTTACGCAAGTCAAGCAAGGGTCTAGACCTCTACCATTTTGAAGCACCATGGTTCATTATTTTCTCAAATCATCCTTCATTTAGCTTATTTCCTCATTCCATTTCTTTGTTGAATCATCCCTCTTCTTGATTCATTAGCGATCTGGGTCAATCTTTATGGAGAATGACATAATTGCATTTTTACTCAATGCAATTTTTGACATAGTCAACCAAGTAAAGTGTTGGTTATTGTTGATTGAAACCCTATCTAAGGATATGCCACTTGTAATAATGGCATGTGATATTACATGGTTGACAATTGCAATCCAAAAACAATACATAAGGCATGACATTATAATTGTTGATGATGTTAATACTAAAGGAAGTGATGATGTTATCACCTCAACCCAACACTACAAGGAAAAGGCCCTTTAGCGGAGGTTATAGCAGATGCTCCTCTCAAAAGAGCTCAAATATCCGTTTATAGCGGAGGTCACTAGCAGAGGCGAGCGGCCAGAGGTTTTAATAGATTTTTTTGGTGCATTTCGTCACTATATATCATCACCGGTGTGTTTATAAACAACCTACACCGTGGCCGCAAAAAATAATGTCGCACCGCGACAAAAAACCATCAAAGAAAAAAAAAAATCTACGAGATGTGCAGCAATTTTCTGCAGTCATCACTGTGCATTTTCGAATACAAAATGCCCAGGTGCGTGAAGTTTCAACAAACGCACCGTATTATATTTTATTAAAAAATTAAAAACTTATTCTTTTATTAAAATACTCATAAAATTTTGTTTAGAAGCTTATTCGTGGTGTGTTGTCTAATACTGAACGGCCTAGTGAGTGTCGTGGACATGAACGCGTCGTCTTATATTTTATTAAAAATAAAACAAATTATTATTTTATTAAAATATCTTGTTAAATTTTATTAAAAAACGTAATGGCGGTGTGTTTTCTAATGCTAAATGACCTAGTATGTGTAGTAGAAATGAACGCACCGACATATATTTTATGAAAAAAAAAACATTTTTATCTTATTTAAAAATCTGGTTAAATTTTATTTAAAATCCTATACTCGGTTTGTTACCTAATAAACCATGCCTTGGTGAATGTAATAGAAACGAACGCACCGGTTTATGTGTTATTAAAAATAAAAATAAAATTATTATTTTATTAAAAAAAATCGTTGCATTTTATTTAAAACCGTAAGCATTGTGCTTTATTTAATCAGACACGCCCATGTGTGTGGCATATAACTGAACGCGCTGGTTCGTATTTCATTAAAAAAAATTAAAAGAATATTAAAAAAACATTAAATTTTATTTAAAAACCTAACAGTTGTGCGGTTATATTTTAAACAACCCCAATGCATGATATTATCGGGCGCACCAAAACAGGGTTTTACAAAAAAAATTACCGCATGGTCAAACTCATTTTTACCCCCTGTACAATGTGTTTGGTCCATCTGCATTGGTGTCGTACATCACCCACCTGGACGCCCTGCCACCTGGGCTCATTCCTCATTGGCTTCTGACACATTGCTCATTCCTATTGGCTGCTAAGTCAAGTTTGATTTTTGCCAAACGATGGGAAAAAATTCAAATTCTCCATACATAGCTAGGATACCTCCACGACGTGCAGTTCGGCGGGTAAATTAATTGTTGCTTGATAATTTAAATTTTTAGTGGATTAATTTTTGAAATTGAGACATTATTTGTCATTCTTATTAAAAATAAAATAAAAATCGCGCGATGCATTCGAGTCGTTCGGCTCGCATCGTTTATCGGTGCACCCTGTAAATTGTTACAAGGCGTACCACTAGCAGGGTGAGCCGAATGGCTCAAATGCACCACTTAAACGATGTGTTGTGCTTTCGTAGCACACCACTATAACATCAATTTTATTTTTAAAATTATGAACTAATGCGCAATGCGTTCCAGACACAGAAGCGTACCGACGTTTCGGTGCCCTTACATGTATTGAACACACTAGTGAACATTAACAAGAACAAATTAAAATAAAATTATATGTTGCTTTTAGTTCACGTCGATGCACCAAAAACGGTGCGTTAACGTGATCTAAACGCACCTCCTTAAGCAATTTAAAATTTACAGACCATAACAATCATAATTCAACGATGCTCCTAATGCACATCAATGCACCAGTTTTCGATTCTCTGGCGTGTAGTAGGTGCATTGTGAACACATTCCCCATCAACCACAAATTAAATAAATTGCGATTCTTTTAGATCATGTCAATGCACATGTAACAGTGCATTGACATGGCCTAAACGCACCGACCACTGCAATTTTAAAATTTCCCAGACCTTAAAAAATCATAATTCAACAGTGCTCCTAGTGCATGTCAACGCACCGATTTTTGGTGCTCTGACGTGTAGTAGGCACACCGTGGACACATTCCCTATCAACCATAAAATAAAATAAACAACAGTGTTTCTAGCTAAGGTCGGTGCACTGATTATGGTGCGTGGACTTGTTAAAGACGCACAAATATAATAATAACATCTAAAGTTGATTACTTGAAAGTTGGTTATGCATGTTATACTATAATATGGCTTGTGTTTTGTTAAATGAAAAGTTGATTACTGGAAAGTTTTGTTAGATGGTATTATTATATTTGTGTGTTACGTTCATGTTTATGTTTATTTGTATGTTTATGATGCTATATCAATGATTTTCATGTTTTATGTTTATTAGGTGGTGAAAAAGATCATAATGGTGGTATGTTTATGATGCTATATCAATGATTTTCATGTTTTATGTTTATTAGGTGGTGAAAAAGATCATAATGGTGGTATGTTTATGTTTATGTGGTGAAAATGATGATCATGGAACACTTATGTTTATGTTTATGGTTATGTTTATGATGGTGTGATGATGTTTATGTTTATGTTTATTTTGGTATGATGATTTTATGTTTATGTTTGTTAGGTAGCATGATGATATATATTTAAAATTATAAATTAGAATATTTATTAATTTCATGTGATTGATAGATCGTGTGTTTAAAATAGTGAGATGAAAAATATTTTAACACTTAACAAGTGTTGTTAGTAAAAATAATAAACAATGAATGGATGAACATATTTGTATAAATACAGTGTTGACCTAGCAATTACTTCTAAAAAAATCAATGTTTTCAGAAAATTTGACTATCAACTTACTCCAATATATTCCAATATATACTTGCACCAACTATATAAATATATAAAATGGAATGTGAGAAAAATCCTCATAAGGTTTTCAATTTCAATATTTGGAATATACTAAAATATACTTATAAGATTTCCAATACCAATATTCAATTTCAATAGGATGGATCAATATACAATATGATTTAATATATTATTTATGTTTTTATTATGGTGGAACTTACTTCTTTGTTAATGTATTATAAATCAAACTAATTGTGAGTTATATTCAACAATATTATTATGAATTGATTTATTATTGCAAATACGACATCACATACATTTTATTGATTAACATAATTCATAGTGGTTATTAACCAAATTTATGGCAATGGTGTGACTAAATTTAGAGGGAGAAAAAAATATATTACATATCATGGCATTCGAAAGCAAGAATGGGAATATCAATTCCATATTAAACGATTCCATTACAATATGTGATTTCCTATAACTATTATTAATTATTTGTATGATAGAAAAACCCAAGAAGATTGAAATTAATAAAGGAAATGAAAGGTGGTATACATAAGCAACACAAATGCTAAGTATAATTAATAAAGGAATGAAAGGTGGTATACATGAACAACACAAATGGTAAGCATAAATATCATGAAAGTAAAGAATAGTTGTCTCTTTAATCCACAATATTGGTATTTACTTTACTAATCAACGAGGGGATGTTGTGTTCAATGTTCAATTTGAATCAAAGTACTAAAATGACTTATAAACCTAGACTTTAATCAAGGTATTGAGTAAAATATTAAAGATTTTAACGTTGACTAACAATGTGAAACTCCACACTTTTCATCTCTCATTTAATTTTTAAATAAAATTTTAAAAAAAAACATAAAAATAAATTATCTCCAGTTTCGTAAAAATGTTTCCCAGTATCTCCATTTTCAGAATATCTTTAAATAGGCTATAGAAATCCATCAACAATGAAACTTCAAATACATATAGATATGAATATGCATATTTCAAATATTGGGTTTTAAAAAAAAAAAAAAATTGTTATTTTTAATGTATTATATCATAATTTAAAAGGATATACATTTTTTGTTCTTGTCATAAGTTTTTCCTGCCTTGACGATATAACTGTATCTAAGTATCTAAAATATAAAATATAAGTGTCTAAGTATAATATAGTCATTAAATCAACCATATTATTCAAATGATAGTAGTTGAAACTACAACAAACAATAAATATGATTAACTTCAATGATAATTTGCACTCTGATTAGTTGATTCTGATCCACTTGTAACAATACAATAAATTAAATGATAAAACCCACACTACAATGAACTAAAGGGAAAGCAAGAAAGATCATATCTAACTATGGAGAATGACATACAATCACAAAATACTTGATAGACATGAAACATATTTCACATCAGATTGGTTGTTAACCAACTCAAATTGTTTAAACACTGCATTCAGTAATCAACTTTCCATTTCCATCGTCATAACATGAAAAATAAACAATATTATTAGACAATCAAAGATAACAATAACAAAATGATATTTCAATATGTAAATGATGAAATAAAACATGTACATATCACTCTCTATTGCCATCACCCTCATTCTCTTCCTCAGTTGGCATGATAGCACAATTGTTCTAAAAAACATGTTTAGATCGAGGGTTGTGTCTTAATATGAACCACCAATCTCTATCCAACACATACGGGGAAAATAAAACTTGGTTGCTATGTTTTGGGAAAACATAAGGCTCCTTACTTTCATCCCACATATTTCTAGAGTTAATACATATCAACCCACTATCACAATCTTCCTTTACATTATTCATGTTGATTGTGTCCCACCACCTACACCTAAAAATAACACATTGGAAAGATGAGAAGTCCACTTGAATGATCTCTTGTATCTTTCTAACATAACCTAACATCCCTCCTATCAGGTTTCAATCGCAGTGGCTAGCACGACTAGATTGGTCGAACTTGTAATACCCTAGTTGTTAAGCCAATGACTTATTATAATAATTTGCTTAGGTGACTATGATTTGTTTAATTAATGGTGTCATGACATGACTATATGACTATTGTTTGACTATGATTTATAATTAATTGTTTAGTTGACATGAATGTGATTATATGTTCATGTGACTATGACATGTCTGGTTATCTGATGATGGATGACTTGGTTGATTATTTGATTATATGACTATGACATGTTTGATGATGTGACTATGGACTATGGACTTAGATGTTGATATTATTATTGATGTTTCTCTTAAATAAATAAACAATTGTCTCAATGGGTAACTGAACGAGTATGGGAGGCCATGGTTTCACAAGTGAGGGCGATGGGTGATTGTTTCCTAGTGCTTGATTGGAAACCCAAACTTTGTACTTGGACTATCTTGGACCTTGTTTATGTTACTTGAGTTATTTTAAACCCTTTTTAAACTATTTCGGGACTTTGGAATAGTTAATTTTGATGTTTTATGACTAAAATAGTTACTAGTGCACCCTCATGGAGATATTGTGGACTCCAATTGGTGAATGCACCCTCTTTGGGAGAGATTATATCCTATTTATGTGATTTTGGTCATTTATGAGCCCTCTTCCTAGTTTTTAGGGTTGCAAGCTATTTTCTAGCTTCCACTCTTACACAATGCATTGATGACCCTACTTTTGTGCTTCCACTTAATAATTTGTTGTAACTCCTCTTTGTGAAGCTATTTTGGGTTAAGTAACCCCCCCACATGAGCCTCCACTCTCCTAATTCGAATTTGGGAGTGGGCCCCACCTTATCCAACCCCTCCTTATGCAAATTTGAGTTGCTCTCTCAAGAATTCAAGTGGTCCCACCCAACTTGAATTAGCTCCATTTTTCCCTTACTATTTTTATTCGAATTGACCCCATGTGGTAAAGTTAACCCCCTCTCTTGACTTGAGTTGGATTACCTTGGTTTGATTTGCCTCTTCACCTTATAAATTCATGTGATCTCTCCTTTTTAAAGCTAATCCTGAGCTTGGATTGCTTGGCTTATGTTATTTTCACTAGGTTGTGAGTGTGACAATTGTACTATTGAGTTGGAACTAAGTTCATGTTGCTCGATTCCCTTAGAGCCCAGTCTAGTGTCCAGGTTCTTAGCCAAGTATGGAAGGTTCCCATCGGCAGTAGAGATGGACAAGTAGTAGTGGTCGTGTGAAGTGTTTACCTTGCTTCTACACAGGTACCTCTGCTCATCCAGGTTCTCATCCAAATATGGGAGGATCCCATCAGCAGTAGAGACGGACAGTTAGTAGATGGTCGTGTGAAATTTATGGGAGTAAATTGCTAGACTGATGGTACTCTACTTGTGGATATGTGGCCTCATCTCAAGGGTGGCCTTTTCAATTTTATGTATTGACAGTGCTTATGGCTGGGAAGAACGTTGTCCCTTTGGAGCTAGTTGCCCATATCTTGAGATAAGTATTTCTCATATGATTGTATTTATGTGTTAACATATTATTATGGTGATTATGTGCAATGGTGGCTGAGTTGATTTATCTATATGCTTGATTATTATATGTCAATATGTGGTTACAGGAAGAATGGACTCCGTAGGATTCGAATCTGATATGATATTCATTCTAATCTTCTTTCGTTTCTTCAAAAATTGTAACCGTGACTACGGTACTGGGAGGGGCAAAACAATATTCTCTATTTTTCCAATATATACTCATTTATATGTTTTGGGACCTATTCCATTGCGTCTGGAGAAATGTTTCTAGTAAGTAACGCCTTTCGTTTCTTCGAAAAATATTTTTGGATGACCAAGATATGTCTGTTTTGGTCCAACAGTTTTCTCGGTGCCAAAATGAGCGCACCAGTTGTTAGATTGGAAATGTTTTGTGTAAGTATCTAATCCTATTTGCAGATATGAGTTTGATTAATGTAATATTTATTGATGGATGGAGGGAGGCAGCCATACAATCTGAAATATATTAGTGAAAAATTGTTGTAGGGGACAGCCATCGGGAGTTGATCTTGTGGGTTGTGATTGCAGCCGGTGCCTTTTGTTTTGCTTTGGTTGCGGTGTGGCTGTAGGCTATAGTCTTCGGATGTGTCTTGATGTGTGATTTTATTACTATTTATCATCACCAATAACACACACATAACAACACCAGAAATTAACTTAGTTTGCGGAAAAACTAATAACAACAATACTCAACTATTTAACAATTGCGGTTTCGGCATTAATACAATCTATAATGCATGAATGGGATTTAGGACCTTATTCTCACTAAGGATGATGAATAATATGCCTTAACCGTGTTTTTTTGCAATTATGACCTTTGGTAATTAACTTAATTAAGTATCGCAATTAACTTAATTAAGTGTTGCAATTAACTTAATTAAGTGTTGTAATTAATTCAATGTTGCAACTTTAATAAATAATTTGACTCTAGAATCAAGAGTTTGATTATTTGAAGTGTTGACTAAATATATTTTGTCTCAATATGTTGTGATTAAACTTAACTTAGTCTTAATATTATCACCCTTAGACTTAGTTAAGGGTCAGGGACATTACAAGTGTTATCACAGCGAAGACTTCAACACTACGGCTGTTGGCCCTTCCGTAGCTTTGTAAAATTTTGTAAATATGTCTTAGATTTATTAAATTTAACTTTTAATAGTTTTGAACAATAATAATCTTATGTGTACTAATAATAATAATTTTTAATGAACACATTGCAGATCCCGGTGAAAGTTAAGCAAGCAGTGCGGTTATCAAATTAATAAAAAAATTAAGTCAAACTAGCGAAGACTATAAGACTCAACAAGTAGGGAATTAGGGAGTAGAGATAGATTATGAGGAGGGATAGAGACCCTATAGCTCGGAAGAGGATTTTTTTGGAAGAAGATGTTGGAATATTCTAATCATCTCATCTTGGTTTGCATGCATGCATCCCATGTAGCACTCCATGCATCCATGCATTGGTATTTGAGTCTCCTAACACCTGGTCCTTAATTTAGGATCCCTAGAGATTAACTTTGGTAATCATTATCCCTATTATACACTCAGAGAACCTTGGTTACATCACTGAAGTCGAAAGGTGCCCTCATGCATGATTTTAGGAGTTAGCACAGTCAAGTCCATGATTTAGGGCGCCTTGTCCCCTTGATTGCCTAGTTAACTGATTGTTACACCTAGTTTCATTGCCACCGAGTGTATGAGAACCTATTTTAACCACTAAAAGTTAGTATTGCACCTCCTTGGAGTCTCCTTCCCTGATTTATAGCCCCAATGACACAGTCATGCACCAGTCCACCTCAGTTGACTATCCATTCATCATCGGTGACCACTAGACCTTATCAGGAGATGGTTCCAATGCAAACTACGCTTGCCACTTGTGTGGATTCCAACTGCCTATTCAGGCTCATGAATTTCTCCTTTGGATATGTATTATTTATGTACACATTTTACTGAATAAAGATGTAATGGAATTTTTTCCAATTGTTCTTCATTCTCTTGTGTTGTAACACAATTATTTCTTCTCTATTTTTCTTGCTCAATTCTTTTGATCTTTGTTAGAATTAGTGTGAATTTTATCTTTGTCTCTAGATATTTGTGAGAATCTCACAAAATCTCACATGTTATCAGAGCTTTGTTGAGTAAAGTAATCTCCCGGAAGAGTTTTTCATATCTTTTTTGTTCAGGTATTCTACAACAGCTTCCATGAATCTAAAAGCAATTCCTCCTCTCTCTCCATTCAACTATGATGAGTGGAAACCAAAGATGATAGCATATCTGAAGAGACAGGGTCTTTTTGATATGTGTATTGATGTTATGATAGATTTTGCTTCCTATGAAGAGGACAATGATTATCTAAATGAATGTGACAGAGCCTTTGGAGCAATGTGTATTACTATGTCTCCTAATATGCGCTACCTCATGGAAATTGTTGAATATCCAAGTGATCTATGGGCTTAACTGGACAAAGAATTTGGAAATCGGAATGAAGAGATTAGTGCAAATAATTTGGAGAACAATCCCATTGATACCTCGTCAAGTTTTTTCTCTAATTATGTCTCGGTCTCAAGCATCTCTCCTTATGAAGTTGCTCAAGATGAAGAAGAAGCTGCAGATTCAACACAGAAAGTTCATGTTGAAGACATTCCTTCCTCTGTTGCTCTAGAAGTTTATGGCAGTTTCGAATTGTCCCCTTCCCATGTAGCTTATGCAGATGAAATATATACAACTAATGAATCTAATGCTTTTGGATATATTATCCATTCCTCACTCATGTTCTCAATATCTTATATTCTAAATTCAGAGCAAGATAAGCCATCCATTCTCTAGAATCTGAAGAGGTTCTTAAATCCTCTCTTTCACATGAGTCTATTGGTGTGCAGAATGATGATCTATTGAATGTTTTGGAGGTTAAATCAAATTTTGGAGGTGATGCATTCTCCCTCCTTGATCACATGCTTCCTATGTACTTCTATTCGATCATTTGCACATGTTCTCGGACTTTTACTAAAGATGGAGGACACTATCATTCGCTTGGGTTAAAGTCTCAGGCATATTTTGGTGATTTTGGTTCTAATATCACCTACGTTAGTTCAAAGGAGATATCAAAGAACCATCTACACATACCTTCAAATTTCAAGTTCCAGAATGATCTTCATATTTTTGGATTTGTTCTCACCCTGTTTGGTCTGAAGGACAAGTTCAGAGAGCTTCCATTGGTGGAGAATTCAAGCACATGCCTTCAGAGCATGATCCTCTTCTACCAAGGAGGAATATACCTCCAGACATCTTCAGATATGGAGAGCATCATTAAAAAAAATGATATTTTTCATGTCCATCTTGAGGGGGGGTTTTGTTCCCACGGGGTTTTCCCTCTTTCCTCTCTTAAATGGACTAATAAATTTGTAAAGGGTGACCTTTGGTCTCAGTTACCAAGGCCTAATTTTTTATATTTCCTCACATATTCAGTCTTAAGGGGGGGTGTTGGAATATTCTAACCATCTCATCTTGGTTTGCATGCTTTGCATGCAGGCATCCCATGCAGCACTCCATGCATACATGCATTGGTAGTTGAGTCTCCTAGCACCTAGTCCTTAATTTAGGCCCCCTAAAGATTAGCTTGGTCATCATTATCCCTCTTATCCACTCAGAGCACCTTGGTTGCATCACTGAAGTCCAAAGGCCCCCTCATGCATGATTTTAGGAGTTAGCACGGTCAGTTCCATGATTTAGGGCGCCTTGTCCCCTTGATTTCCTAGTTAATTGACCATTAGACCTAGTTTCATTGCCACTGAGTGTATGAGCACCTATTTTAACCACTTCAAGTCAGTATTGCACCTCCTTGGAGTCTCCTTCCCTAATTTCTTTCCCCATTGACTCAGTCATGCACCAATCCACCTTAGTTGACTATCCATTCATCATCGATGGCCACTAGACCTTATCGAGAGAAGGTTCCAATGCAAACTAAGTATTCCACTTGTGTGGATTCCAACTGCCTCTTTAGGCTCACGAATTTATCCTTTGGATATTTATTATTTGTGTACACATTTTACTGAATAAATATGTAATGGAAGTTTTTCCAATTGTTCTTCATTCTTTT
Source organism: Larix kaempferi (assembly GCA_027924585.1). Taxonomy (NCBI): domain Eukaryota; kingdom Viridiplantae; phylum Streptophyta; class Pinopsida; order Pinales; family Pinaceae; genus Larix; species Larix kaempferi. The sequence continues at coordinate 6,572,932 of BSBM01000541.1, read as the reverse complement.
GTGCTGTAACACAATTATTTTTTCTCTATTTTTCCTTCTCAATTTTTTTCATATCTGTTAGACTTAGTGTGAATTTTATCTTTGTCTCTAGATCTATGTGATAATCTCACAAAATCTCACAGAAGAGAAGCAAGAACAAGTAGGAATAATAGGAGTGGTGAACCCTCTAGTTTGGAAGATTTAGTAAGGAAGTGTATGGAGGATAATGAAAGGATTATCCACATTTAGGAACAGATCATGAATGACTTAAATACATTGAATACCATCCAGAAATCATCTGAAAAAAATACATGGGGGAATTAAGGAAAGATCCAAATCATCTTCAAGGAATTCTCAGCACATAGTTAAGGAGAAAGTATATTCCTCAAATAGCTCAAAAAGTAGTCCTGAAAGATCCCTAGTAAGATTTTTCCATAATTAAGTGGTGGGAGAATTAAGCCTCCAAATTTTGATGGAGAAACTAAGAAAGGAGATTATGTTGAAGCTTGGTTGCTGGAATTAAGGAAGTTTTTCTAGTTGCATCAGTATATATCTAATATGAAAGCAAGAGTATCTATTTACCATATGCAAGGAAAAGCATCCATCTGGTGGGACCAACTAGTTAAACTGAAGGATATCGATGAAAATAGAATCACCTGGAATAAGTTTAAGAAGTACTTTCAAAAAGGGTATCTCTTCGAGAAATACTTTGATAAAAAGATGGAAGAATTCTTTGAGCTCAAACTGGGAATCATGACTATGGAATCCTATGAGAAGAAGTTTTTGGAAATTTTGAAGTGTGCAGACTTCATTAGAGATGGGAAGGTAAAAATTCAAAGGTTCTTAAGTGGTCTACTTGATTTTTATAAAGATAAAATCCAGTACAATAGACCCAAGAATCTTAAGGAAGCCATGTGGAAATCAAAACACTTGTATTGAACAAAACAAGAATAAGGCTCCTTACCGGAAGAACTGGAAGGACATGAAGAAAAACAAACAAGAGCAATGGAAGAAGGGTTTCCAACCTCCAGCAGTAAAAAACAATAACTCATATCAGCAAAGACAATCAAGGGAAAATCAATCAGACAGAAGACCATTGGTTGAATGCTGGAAATGTAAGGGGAACCACTATGCAAACCAGTGTCCACAAAAGGGAAGTCGTGTCCAGGAAGCTTCAAATGTTGGAGATGTTGGAGGAAGTGTTCAAAGGATCTCCGCGGCCTTGGATGGAAGGAAATCCAATCACCAATATCGAATGATTGAGGTGACAGGTAAGGTTGCTAAGAAAACCATATCTATTTTGATTGATTATGGTGCTAGCAATAGTTACATTACACCTAGCTTATCTGATAAATGTTGGTTAAAGAAAAGTAAACTTGAGACAAAAAGTTTAGTGCAGTTAGCTATCGGAACCAAGAGAAGAATCAATGAGGTTATAAAGAGGTGTCCTTCATAAATGAATGGATTAAAAACCTTTGTTGATTTAAACATCATACCCTTGGGGTCATATGATGTGTTGATTGGCATGGTGTCACATCCCCTCCCATTGATCCAACGCAAGGAAGAGAACATGACTACTTATCTTGGTATTTTTACCAAAAACTCAGCCCCATTCATCATTGACAATTCATATAAATAAAAACATGCGCGCAAATGCATACCCAAATAAACATGCACAACAGAATTAAACTATCCACACACATTTCACATGCATTCAACATATCCATAACAGTCATCAGATAATTAAAACGGTGCAGAAGTAAAACACATAGAGAATACTTATCTTTATTGTGAAGCTGCCCCAAGCAACTAGCTACGCAACTGCAACGTTCCACCCAGCCATAGGCCAATTGTGTTCATCAATCTCTCCACACAATTGCCACCCCCGAGCTGGGCATGATTCCTACAAGTAAAGGGGACACTCAAGCTCATACATAGCCAAAGCTATGAATACCCATCTCAAACCCAACATTCTCTTCCACACATAGCAATCTCAAATATGGGGCATGGATACACATTTTCAACAAAGGGATTTACAAAACAGGGTCCATGGGTTTTCTCCAAATCGTGGGCACACCAAAAACGGATTGTGGGAAGAGGAAATCAACCGCGGGGAAGAAACCGAATTCTCCCATGAGTATGTGAGCATTCAGATGGCTAAAACGGCCTCTATGGAACCCCAAATCGATTTCCCCTCTTCCCCATTGTTATACATTACAAAAACGCCCTTCCCAGATAGAAAAATGAATGAAACCACAACAAAAACATGGAGGAAAATGCCCAACAAGCTCCCAAAATCGTGAGAGAGCCAATCTAATGGGTGAAGAATGGGTTGGGGAGAAAATTCATGTCTCTTTTCTCGCCAAAGAATCCAAACACGTTTTTCCAAAATGGTGGCTTTCCCATACTCGAATTTGGATAGCCATACCTCCCCATTCCCAATGCATTAACTACCTCAACTAACTCTTGGAAGAAATAAATGATTGGGTACAAAATTCAACAAGGGTAGTTGAGGGTTTATGGGTTCTCTCATTGACACTTGGCTTGACTTGATTGGCTCCAAGGGTTTGAATATTTCCCTCCCAATTCCTTGTAAAAATCATGCCCCCATCTCTTGTTGCATTACATTGCATAACTAGTTGTGGGTATTTTATTAAAATGCATATTTACATGATATTTGCAATTCCATTGTGCCCGTCTAGAAAACAAACCATATGCATCACTAAATCGATGGTGGGGCCTTGTCCTCACCATGATTTTATAACAATATTACATCATTTACATTTTAATGCAATGGAGTCAAAATCGAGATATTACACATGGATTGGTTAGAAGCACATCGTGCCATACTCGATTGCCATAAAAAGACTTACACATGCTTAACAGTTAAACGCATACTTAGACACATATCCTTGAGGCAGATCTCAACTATGCAACTAAATAAGTGTTTCACAAAAGGTTTTCAGTTGTTTGTGATTCATGTAGAAGAGTCAAAAGAAGGAAAGGAATCATAATTGCGAGATTATCTAGTATTACAGAAGTTTGCATATGTATTTCAAGAACCACCAGGAATGCCTCCTAAGAGCGACATTGATTTCTCTATTGATTTGGTGCCAGGAAAAGTACCTTTATCCAAATCACCTTATAGAATGAGTACTCCATAGTTAAAAGAGTTACAGGTGCAATTAGAGGAGTTGTTGAAGAAAGGTTACATAAGACCCAGTGTTTCACCATGGGGAGTTCCTATGTTATTTGTAAAGAAGAAGGATGGTACTCTAAGGCTCTACATAGATTGTAAGTAATTGAACAAAGCAACAATTAAGAACAAATACCCCTACCAAGGATTGATGACTTATTTGACCAGTTAAGGGGAGCCAAGGTGTTTTCAAAGATATATTTGAGATTAGGATACCACCAAGTCAGGATTAAGAATGAAGACATCAATAAGACAACTTTCAGACAAGGTATGGGCATTATGAGATCACCATGGTACCTTTTGGGTTAACAAATGCACCTACAATATTCATGAGCTTGATGAATGGGGTTTTTAGAAAATACTTGGATAATTTTGTGATTATTTTCGTGGATGATATCCCTATCTATTCAAATACAGAAGAAGAGCATGAAAAACATCTAAGGCTAGTAATGCAAGTATTAAGAGATCATCAATTTTACGCCAAACTAAGTAAATGCTCTTTCTATTAGAGAAAAATACACTACTTAGGACATATCATATATGAAGAAGGTGGTTTAGTAGATCCTGAGAAGATAAGAGCCATTATGGATGGACAACACCTAAGAATGTATCAGAGGTAAGATCTTTTATGGGATTGGTTGGTTACTATCAAAGGTTCATCTGAGGATTCTCAAAGTTGGCTTATCCTATCACATATTTGCAGAAGAAGGGTGTGAAGTTCGACTGGACCCCTAAGTGTGAAGATAGTTTTCACAGACTTAAGGAAATGCTTATCAGTGCACCAATTCTAAAGATTGCAGATCCTGGCGGAAGTTGTATAGTGTGCATTGATGCATGTATGCAAGGCATAGGTGGATTACTAATGCAGGATGGAAATGTGACTAGTTGTGAATCTAGAAATTTGAAGGAACATGAGCAGAACTATGCCACTCATGACTTAGAACTTGCAGCTATCATCTATGCTTTGAAGATGTGGAGACATTATTTGATGGGTAAGAAGTTTGAGTTAAGAACCGATCATGATGGCTTAAAGTATTTGTTTGACCAACCTAATTTGAATGCAAGGAAAAGAAGGTGGATGAAATTATTATGCGAATATGACTTTGACATCAAGCACATTAAAGGTAAGGAGAATAAAGTAGCAGATGCACTTAGCAGAAAGATTCATGTAATGCATATGGTAGCTATCAGTTCTAGTATGCCAAATTTGAAGGACAAGATCATTGAAGCCAATATTACAGATGGACATTATTATCATGTAAAAGATGACTTACAACAAAAAAAAATACTGTAGAGATTTTATTAGTATAAGTTGGAAGAAAATGGAGTCCTCATGCATAAAGATAGAATTTATGTGCCCGAATCTGAAAGTATAAGGAAAAATATTCTAAAGGAAATGCATGATGTTCCTTATGCCATACATTCAGGTTACCAGAAGATAGTGGAAGCCTTGAGGAAGAAATACTATTGGCCAGGGATGAAGAATGATGTTGCATAATATATAACCATGTGCATGGAATGCCAAAATTTTAAAGTTGAGCATCAACATCTAGCAGGATTGTTGCAGTCCTTGCCAATACCAGAATGGAAATAGGATGTAATAACAATGGATTTAATCACAAATTTTCCTAATTCAAGATTGCAAAATGATGCTATAATGCCCCATATTTCTACATTCATTAATTACAACTCTAGCGTGAACTAGATTAGCACTTTATTTGCTTATTATCTGTTGGAATCATTCAGATTGATTAAGACTGTTGTTATGGGGACATGTGGACTCCCTAGATGTATGGATAGTAAAGAGAAGTTATCGCTTTAAATTATTAATGATAATGAATCTGTTATTTCATTTGAACATGCAAATGGAAGGTGGGATATCAATAGGTGGATGTTAGTTTAGTTGTACTTCTGATATAGATCAAGTATAATATATATTGCAAAGGAACTTACATGATTATTTTTATCGTCATTTTAGTGATAAAGATTATAATCTAAAAGAGTTGGAAATGTTTATACATGAGTTTTATGTTTATGATGAACTAACCCACATGTTGATTTGATATGAGATAGTTGTATTCCTACAGTGCCCAGGGGCACGAGATGTCTTGGACATCAAGAGGATAATGATTTTATACTAGTTTTCATGTTATTTAATTATGAATTCCAATATTTCTATGACTTGTGGGTGAGTATGAGTTTTGATAGGAACTGTGACTTGCCCAAAGTGGTTGTTCAATGACGAGATTCCTTAGAACAGTGATGGAACAAATGGTTGATGTAGGGTGTTGACCCTAGTACTATCAGGGGGTGGAGGCATGTCCCACCGTTTATTCCCCGAAACCTGGAGTCGTGGGAGGGTTGTTCTATACGCACTCCCCTAGATGTGTCATGACGACTAGCAGATGCATGTTAGGGAAGCTTGTTCGATGCATTCGATCTACACTTCCGCTTACAGGTTCTATATGTGGTTAGGTCGTGTGGTCGACACCACAGTATATTGCAGCAGAGGGATGGATGGTGAGGTCAAGAGATGGAAGTAGTGGTGATTAGGTGGTTGGAGTACTAATGGGATGGATGGGACCAATGATGTATTGGATGGTGTTCTTGATTGTTATTAACCATCATGATTATATACTCAATTTCATCATTATGTTTACCTAATTATGTTTTATTGCTTTTGTATGAATGATGCATTGTTTAATTGTTCTTCTATATGTTGTTTGCAAGCATGTAATAATGATATATTAGGAGCATTAAAAGTGATTATCAGTACCCATGCTTAAGACGTGTGCATTGGCCATGCATATGCCAATTCATTCCTACATTACTATGATTGGTCAATCGATGAATAAATTAATATGGTTATATTAGCTATTAGTAACTTGATTGATGAATTGTTGAAAGTATTACCTGTGTGTTGAAAGTGTGAGTTTGTTGACTTGTTTAATATGTTTTAAATTTATATAAATTGATTGGATTAGTGAATGACATATATAATTATATACATATAATATAACATATGTCATAGTATAATATAGTATATGAAAATATCTCATTTGACTTATGTATGAGAGGATAATATAAATAAATTGATAGATAGGATTGCTCAAATTTTTAGAAAAGAGTTGTTATAGTTGCATTTAAGATGGTAGCATGAAAAGTGAGACTTTGCAACCATGTTTATTAATATTTTATTTGTTTAAATATAATTGCTATTTTTTTGAGAAAATAAATTTATTGATTGTTGAATATTATTCTATTGGAATTTATTGATGGATGAGGAGGAGGAGGAGGACTTTTGATATAAATAGGAGACTTGAGTTGGAAGGAAGGGAGGTTCTTTTCTCTTGAAGGATATTTTGGTGAGAGTTTTTCTAGGGATGGGAATTTCAAATATTTTGGGTATGAGAAGTTTGGAAGAGTTGAAAGAGTTTAAGAACTCTTAGAAGATTTGATACATAGCCTACTAGTGCATCATTGTTCTGTTCTCTGGGGGTCTCGGGCATGGAGGGTTGGGAGGCCATTTAGATGGGACCATTTGGATGGATTCCTAGGGCTAGGGAGTTGGCTATGCCCCTAGTTCCCTGGGAGGTAAAACCGTGTTTCCACTTTGGGAAATGAAGAGGGAAGCAACTCGAGGAGAAGATGGAAGCTTGCTTCAGTTTGGAATTTGTCACCATTCTTATATTGAGGTATTTTTCTGATGGTTTTTAAGTTGTTTATATGTTGTTGTAAACTTCTTATATGATGCTATGGTTACATGATTGTTATATGTTGCTCAGTCATGCAATTAAGAAATCCACCATTTGAGTTGTATTAACACTCTTATGCATTTCCATAATGAAAATAAAATAGATGTTTTAATTAGATTAAAATTTACAATGCCAATAGAGGATTTACAGATGTCATCATGGTTGTCATAGATAAGTTGAATAAGGCAGCATGCTTCATTCTAGTAAAGACAACTCACAAAGTAGGTAACATTGCAGATATTTATATGAAAGAAGTAGCTAGATTGCATGGTATTCCGAAAGCCATAATATCATACAGAGATTCAAAATTTACTTCTAACTTTTGGAAGGGACTATTCGAAAGGTTTGGCACAAGTCTAAACATGAGTACAACATACCACCCTCAAATAGATGGGAAGACAAAAAGAGTTAACCAAGTGATTGAAAATCTGTTAAGGATGTATGTGATGGATAAACCATCTAAGTGGGAAGATTGTTTACACTTCGTAGATTTTTCTTACAATAATGGATATCATGCATCATTGAAGACGAATCCTTTTGAAGCTATGTATGGAAGGAAGTGCAATAATTCCATTAGTTGGGATAACCCAATGGACATAGTCATTGTTGGACCAGAATTATTAAAGGATATGGAGGATCATATGGTTAAGATTAAGCGAAATCTAAAGGCATCCTAGGACAGGCAAAAAAGCTATGCAGATCATAACGGGACTGCTAGATAGTTTCAAGTTGGGGATCATGTGTTTTTGAAAGTTAGACCCAAGAAGAGTTCCTTGAACTTGGAAAATTGCTCCAAGCTAGCTGTCAGATACTGTGGGCCTTTTTAGTTCTTAGCTAGGATAGGATTTGTTGCTTACGAACTTGCTCTGACCACTTGCATTAAAGTACTTAATGTGTTTCATGTGTCTTTATTGAAAAATTACATACCTGATGTTAACCACGTGATTGATTGGAATGTGATCCAAGTGGAAGCGAAAGGGGAATTTCTAGTACATCCAGTAGCCATTGTGGGAAACAAGGTTACGTTGCTGCAAAATCAGGATATCAGGCAAGTTAAGGTCCAGTGGGATCATTACAGCCCTAAGGATGCTACATGGGAACTAGAGGATGCCATGAGGGAAGCATACCCTAAGTCTATTTTGAAAACCTGGTGTTATGGTATATATGTGTAATAAATATGCATCGAGGACAATGCATTGTCTTAAGGGGGAGGGGGATGTATTACCCCAGTTGTTAATCCCTGGACTTATTATAATAATTTTCTTATGTGACTATGATTTGTTTGATTAATGTTGTGATGGCATTACTATATGATTATTGATTGACTATGGTTTATAATTAATTGTTTAGTTGACATGAATGTGATTATATGTTCATGTGACTATGACATGTCCGGTTATCTGATGATGGATGGATTGGTTGATTATTTGATTATATTACTATGACATGTTTGATGATGTGACTATGGACTATGGACTTAGATGTTGATATTATTATTGATGTTTCTCTTAAATAAATAAACAGTTGGCTCAACGAGCAACTAAAAGAGTATGGGAGGCCATGGTTTCACAAGTGAGGGAGGTGGGTGATTGTTTCCTAGTGCTTGATTGGAAACCCAAACTTTGTACTTGGACTATCTTAGACCTTGTTGATGTTACTTGAGTTATTTTGGACCCTTTTTAAACTATTTCGGGACTTTCGAATAGTTAATTGTGATGTTTTATTACTAAAAGAGTTATTGGTGCACCCTCATGGAGATATTGTGGACTCCACTTAGTGAATGCGCCCTCATTGGGAGAGATTCTATCATGTTTATGTGCTTTTGGTCATTTATGAGCCCTCTTCCTAGTTTTTAGGGGTTGCAAGCTATTTTCTAGCTTCCACTCTTACACAATGCATTGATGACCCTATTTTTGTGCTTCCACTTAATAATTTGTTGTAACTCCTCCTCATGAATCTATTTTCGGTTAATTAAACCCCCACATGAGCCTCCACTCTCCTAATTCGAATTTATGAGTGGGCCCCATCTTATCCAACCCCTCCTTATGCAAATTTGAGTTGCTCTCTCATGAAATTCAAGTTGGGTGGGACCCCACTTGAATTAGTTCCATTTTTCCCTTGGAAATATATTTTCATTCGAATTGACCCCTTGTGGTAAAGTTAACCCCCTCTCTTGACTTGAGTTGGATTACCTTGGTTTGATTTGTCTCTCCACCTTATAAATTCATGTTCTCTCTCCTTGTTAAAGCAAATCATGAGCTTCAATTGCTTGGCTTATGCTATTCTCACTGGGTTGTGAGTGTGACAATTGTACTATTGAGTTGGGACTAAGTTCATGTTGCTTGATTCCCTTAGAGCCCATCCTAGTGTCTAGATTCTCATCCAGGTATGTGAGGTTCCCATCGGCAGTAGATATAGATAGGTAGTAGTGGTCATGTGAAGTGTTTTTGTTTCTTCTACACAAGTACCTATGCTCGTCCAGGTTCTCAACCAGGTATGGGAGGATCCCATCAGTAGTAGAAACAAACAGGTAGTAGATGGCCATGTGAAGTTTATGGGAGTAAATTGCTAGACTGGGGGTACTCTACTTGTGGATCTGTGGCCTCAACTCGGGGGCCGATTGTTCAATTTTATGTATTGACAGTGCCTACGGCTGGGAGGAACATTGTCCCGTTCGATTTAGTTTCCCATATCTTGAGATAAGTATTTCTCATATGATTTTATTTATGTTTTAACATATTATTATGATTATTATGTGTAATGGTGGATGATTTGATTTATTTGTATGCTTGATTATTATATGTCAATATCTGGTTATAGGAAGAATGGACTCCGTAGGATTCGCATCTGAGATGCTATTCATTCTGATCTTCTTTCTCTTATTCAAAAACTATAATTGTGACTCTACGGTACTGAGAGGGGCACAAACATATGCTTTGGTTTTCCAATATATTCTCATTTCTGTGTTGTGGGGCCTATTCCATTGCATCAAAAACAACATTTCCAGTAAGTATCGTCTTTCATTTCATCGAAAAAGTTTTCCAGATGACCAAGATATGTCCATTTTGGCCCAACAGTTTTCCCAGTTCTAGGATAAGAGCACCAGTTGTTAGATTGGAAATGTTTTATGCAAGGATCTGCTCCTATTTGCAAATCTGAGTTTGAATAATGTAATCTAAATGTAATATTGATTGATGGCTTGAGGGAGGAAGCCATACAATCTGAAATATATTAGTGAAAAATGGTTGTAGGGAACAGTCATCGAGAGTTTATTTTGTGGGTTGTGATTGTAGCTGGTGCCTTTTGTTTTGCTTTGGTTGGGGTATGGTTTTAGGTTACACCCTATGAATGTGGCTTGATGTGTTATTTTCTTACTTATAATGCTCACCAACAGCACACACATAACAACACCAAAAATTAACTTAGTTTGCGGAAAAACTTATAACAACAATACTCAACTATTTAACAATTGTGGTTTCAGCATTAATACAATTTATGATGCATGAATGGGTTTTAGGACCTTATTCTCACTAAGGATGATGAATAGCATGCATTAATCACGTTTTGTTGTGATTATGACCTTTGGTAATTAACTTAATTAAGTATCATAATTAACATAATTAAGTGTCACAATTAACTTAATTAAGTATTGAAATTATCTTAATTAAGTGTTGCAATTATCTTAATTAAGTAATTAATTAAATATCACAAGTTTAATAAATAATTTGACTCTAGAATCAAGAGTTTGATTATTTGAAGTGTTGGATAACTATATTTTGTGTCAATATGTTGTGATTAAACTTAACTTAGTCTTATTATTAGTGCCCTTAGCCTTAGTTAAGGGTCAGGGACATTACAGAACTCAAATTCCACTCCACTGTCTTGCGTAAGACGTCCATCATCAGCATTCTCGGTGAGAAAATGATGTCTATAATCCCACATAGATGGGAACGAATGCACCTATAAAAAATATTAACAAATGATGGTATCATATGTCTAATAACCTAACCATTAATATAATCATAGATGTTATAATTCAAATAAATGCATTATAAGGTTAGAAATGTATAGAAAGATATTATTATCGAGTTGTTGCACCCAATCCCAATGCATAGTGCATCCTTCTCTTCAGACGGGTAATGATCGGGTGCACCATATTTCTCTCTGACTTGGTCCACAACCCAACTATTGGGACAGATCATTGGCATATTTTCTTTTAAATGATTTGGAAAAGGCATGCTTCTATCGTGCAACTGCCTGAATTATTTTATGTCAATGCCCCATTTCCTCCTCTTCCCTCCAGACATTGTGACCCACGGTTGTGTTTCCTCTACGTTGTAAAGAATGAATTTATTGATTGCATCAATTTCTAAATTCATGGAAACAAAACCACATTCAGTACGTATGGGATCAAATATATATTTTGAAGTTTGTTGTGAATAGTTACTATGTGGAAATGTGAAGATTGAAAGATAAGTGACTTACTCTTTATCATGCGCATTTTTTCGTTCATTTCGGTACCTCCCCTTCCCTTTTATCCTCGTCACATTCATCATCCCAAATCACTATGCCTAGTGTGTGGTCGATTTGCTTGATGTACTCACTGGCATAATAGAACGACTCATATACTATGTACCCCTCTTCCATAGACCTCTCGGATTTTGCCCTTTCTCAAACAAATCCCTTCAATTTTTTCATTTACGTCTCTAAGAAGAACATCCAACGACATGATACCACCCCAATTAATTCAACCTCATAGACTAGATGAACTAGAAGATGAACCTGCAAGTCCATGAAACTTGTCAGCAATTCCTTCTCAAACATACAAACAATATCAACTATCTCTTGACACCACCGTGGAATGCTAGCGATGTAAATCTCCTTTGATGTGATCCATTGTACAAATGCAGATAGTTTAGATATGGAACACTGCAGGTGATCAAGAAATTAGTGGTTCACACACCCACGCACGAACAACAGATAATGACGCTACAAAGTAAACACAAAAAGCTAATTGCATTTTAACTTGTGTGGTAAAAGATATAAATAAAAAATAAAAACATTAATTTGATATTATAGTACCTTTAGAAGGTTAAGATGGCCATGTGATTTCAAACCCGAAAACTATTCGTTTACAATGAAGTAGCGTCGTAGAGTAAACGCGTATAAAGAAGTGTGAAAATTTGATCACAGTCTAGATCTAGTTCACAGAAAAATACTCACAATGATTTTACGAGAATGCATGGAAGAGAGAAAATTTGAGCAGAATCACTTGAGAAAATAAAACTCAATTGGATAAAATTCCATCATCTTATTAATGAACAATGATAGTACATTAAATAATACATATATGAGAGAGAATTTTAATGCCTTAGAGACAATTCGAAATGCTCACAATTGGAAAGCTTAGATTTAGTAAAAATCCCCCATCTAGTAAAAAGTGGTCTCCAAATCAATCCAAGAGGTCACGAATTGGCTAACTAATATTAGGTAGGATATGAGTGACCAAAAGGAAGCAAGCTGGAAGCTTTTCAGGAGAAAAGGCAGGAATGCGATGAGGCAAAAGCATGCATACTTTCCTAAGTTCATCCTAGCGCACTTGCTAATCATAATCCAAAGTGAAAAGCAATAACAAAGTTGCCTTAACTCACAAAGCTGGATAAAATTAGGAATAAATCCAGAAGGGCGCCTTATCTCATAAAAGCATTGTAAAAGCATAAACTAAAGCAAATGAGGGCACTATGGTGGACAACTATCATTAGGTGGTCAATTTATGCACTAGGGACCACATGACTTAGTCTAACACCTAGGAAACACAACTTAATGAAAAATAAATTATATAATAAGGTCTAGATGGGATCAAATATGCCAACACACCCCCGTAATCCTAACTTAGTGTGAGTAAAATATGATTAGGGCCCAAGCAACAAAGGTTTATGGTCACCCTTTACATTTATTTGTCCGTGTAAGCTAAGGTAAAAGAGGAAAACCACTTGGGAACAAAACCTCCCCTCTAGAATGGACATGAAAACACACCAAAAATAAATTGATCCAAACTCAAGTAGGTGTGATGCTTTATCATATGTTTGGAGGTATCTTCTTCTTTGGTAGAAGAGGATCATGCTCCCAAAACATGTTCTTGATTTCTCCACCAATGGAAGCAAGTGAATCTAAAATCTCTTTGAACTTATTAATTAAACCAAACATGGTGAGAACAAATCCAAATATATGTAGATCATTATGAAACTTGAATTTCAAACCAATGGAGGTAGGATCAGCTCCAAGAATGTGTATATGGTCCCTTGATATCTCCTTTGAACCAGCAAGGGTAAGATCAAAACCAAATGTACCATGACATGGTGGTGGTGGCTTGGACTACAAATCAAATCCAAGTGTGAGGAGCAAGTTTCCAAGTGAATGCATGATGTCTCCAACTTCTTTAGCGCCTTGAGTAAATGTGCATGTGACCATGTAGGAATAGGGAGGAGGAATGGGACCAAGGAAAGTGAATTCTTGAACTCCATAGATTGGTCTAGCTACCAAAATATCCAATGAACCATATCTCTGCACATTAGTAGCAATGATTGATATAGGATCCTCAATAGTAGAATTATGATAGGAGATCAGTTGTAGGTTCTCATTAGACTTGAACTTCTTAAGATCAGGTCCAAATGAGTCATGATCGGCTTGAGAATCAATCCCAAGAAAATGGTGGTGTCCTCCATCTTCAGTGCAACTCTGAGAACATGTACCAATGATCAAGTAGAAGTACATAGGAAGCTTGTGACGAAGGAAAACGAATGCATCACCTCCAAATTCTGATCTAATCTCCAAAACGTTCAGTAGATCATCATTCTGCACACTAGTAGACTCATGTGAAATAGAGGAATCGAATTTATCTTCGACTTCTAGAGCATGAACTGGCTTATCTCGCTCAGAATTCAAAATAGAAGACTCATAGGAGAACATGAGAGAGAGATGAGAGACTCCATCTTCAAGAACTGTAGTTCCATTAGTTGAACCTTCCTCATAATTAGCAGCCACATGTGAAGGAGAGAGATCTGATTTCTCAACTTCTAGATCCATAGAAGAAGAGCTCCCTTCAATTACTGCTCCATGACAAATAAAGGAAGCATTTGAATAAAGGCAAAAATCATCAATAGGAACTGTATGTGTTGAAATTTCTGCAATTTCTTCTTCTTCATGAACAACTTCATCTGAGAAGCTTGAGGCTGAGACATAAGTGACATAAGTGAGCATATTTGAGGAGTTTTCACTGATAGGCTCGCTCTCCATATGGCTTATCTCGTCCTCATTATTTTGTTGGCCAAATGCTCTGTCTAGAGTGCTCCAAATCTCACTTGGGAGATCAATTGTATCAATGAGGTAGCGCATGTAAGGAGGAATTTCCAAACACATAATTCCAAATGCTCTATCACTGTCATTGAACCAATTACGCTTCTCTTCATAGGATATAGGCATACTAACGGTTCCAATAGAAAGATCAAAGAGATCCAGACTCTTCAAATGTTTATGCATCTTCAATTTCCAAACATATAGTTTTAACTACTTTTGAATCCATGTAGAAGTTGTTATACCTACACAAAACACCTGCAAAATCGTCAGGAGAAAAATTTAGTAAGCTCAATCAAACTCTACTTCGATACTGAGCACATTTGGGAGTGCCTCACACCTGGGAAGACTCCTTTGGAAAAACCAAAGGCATCAAGGCAATAGCCCTAGGAATTTTGTGGAAACTCCACTGCTTCTAGTGATACAATGGAAGTATTTGAGTGAGATTGAATTCATCTAGCTCTGATACCATGTGAAAATTTGTTCACGGTCTAGATCTAGTTCACAAAAAAACCTCACAATGATTTTACAAGAATGCATAGAAGAGAGAAAATTTGAGCAGAATCACTTGAGAAATTAAAACTCAATTGGGTAAAATTCTATCATCTTATTAATGAACAATGATAGTACATTAAATAATACATCTCTGAGAGAGAATTCGAATGGCCTTAGAGGCAATTCGAAATTCTCACAATTGGCAAGCTTAGATTTAGTAAAAATCCCCCATCTAGGAAAAAGCAATCTCCAAATCAAGGAAAGAGGTCACGAATTGTCTAACTAATCTTAGGTAGGCGATGAGTTACCAAAAGGTAGAAAGATGGAGGCTTTTCAGGAGAAAAGGTAGGAAGGTGATGAGGCAAAAACATGCATGCTTGCCTAAGTTCATCATATCATAGCGCACTTGTTAATCGCAATCCAAAGTGAAAAGCAGTAACAAATTCACCTTAACTGACAACGTTGTATAAAAGTAGGAATAAATAAATAAGGGTGCCTTAGCTCATAAAAGCATTGTAAAAGCATAAACTAAAGCAAATGAGGGTGCTATGGTGGAAAATTATCATTAGGTGCTCAAGTTATGCACTAGGGACCACACTTATTCTAACACCTAGGAAACATAACTTAATAAAAAATAAATTATATCCTAAGGTCTAAATGGAGTCAAATATTCCAATAAGAAGGTGCCTTCACACCCAATATAACTTCCTTTGCAAAATAAAGATCATCTTTCTTTAAAATATATGGGACATTGCCTTTTTTAAATGAAAAAGAGAGGCCAGCCTCTCCTTTATTTTCTTGTCTTTGCCAATGCTTCTTTTTAGCATTTGAAGAAATAATATCTCTCCTAACAGCCAACTTGTCACTTTTTTTGGATAATATGTGACACCACAAAGATCATGAAACATTTTTAAATATATGCATTGGATCTAGTAAGTGCACAATCTTAAGAGGCTCCCAATATGGGAGCTCATAAAATATTGATTTCCTTTTCATCCCTTTGGGAATTTTCTCAACATATGTGTCAAATAATTCAGGATCATCTAACATAGGTTCCCCACTTCAATCGAACATCTCTGCAATTTGATTATCCTTCTCTCTGTCGTATGCCCTAAGCTAGTTATCTAGTGTCATTATTTCAAGCATTTGGGTTCTCTATGGTTTACCATTGAAAGCAAATGTTGCTCTTCTATAAGGGTGGTTTTCTGGGAGGAATACCCTAAAGAAGTCGTGCACTGGATTTCATGGGTCTTTGGACCACCTAGCATTCATAGAAGGTCCACAACATTTACATCCATGATAAGCTTTTGTTACAAGACCTACGATGTTATGGTATATAGAGCATGTTAGTGTTGAAGATCAAGACAATCGCACCGAATTAAATATGCCAAAAAATATTGCTTTGAATATAACAAATAAAACAACATATTTACCTGAGCAAACTCCTAAACCCAGATAATCATGTGTTGTATATGCACATATGCCATACAATGTAAAACTCCTCTCTGATGGATGGGTCTTGATACATCATATACTTATATCTCTTCCCATAATTCCTTCAATTCATCGATCAATGGTTGTAGGTAAACATCCATATTCTTCACTTGTATTCTACCATGTACTATAAGAGCCAACATAAGATGTTCATTCTTCATGGACAACCATGGGGGGATGTTGTTATTGATCACTACTACAAGCCAAACAGTATAGCTGGTGTTTGGTTGGGAAAATGGGTTGACGCCATCAATGGTTATGCTCAATCAGAGGTTCTGTACTTCATCCTTGAATTTATTAGGCCATGTATCCTCGATATGATTCATGGTTATTGATTCTATTGGGATTTGCATAACTCCTTCCTCACGTTGGTGCAATGCATGCCATCCCTGCAACATAGCTAATTATTTGCAACGAAAGAGCCTTTGAATCCTTGGGATTATAGGCATGTGCCTCAATATATTATGAGGAGGACCATGTTCTTTAGCCCTGTTTTTCGATTCTTGATACATGGCATGCCCACATTTTGGACATATCTCTTTCTCTACATATTCACCTCTATATAGAATACAATCAATGGGACATGCATGATATGATATGTACTCAACACCCAACATTTTCAACATTTGCTTTGCCTCTTCGCATTTGTCGAGAAAGACATTATCACTTAGAAGTACATTATCTTTGAATAACTTGCAATTAGTGGGAAATATAAATGTACCATGTCATTTAACGTTCATAAAATTGACCATTTTCAATGTTGATTATGTTACAAGATTCCTCAAAATATAAGGTATTTGATGGTCAATTACCTCAAAAGTGTCGAGATGTTGGAATATTCACACCATCATTTTTGTATTTTGCATGTCGCTGCATGCATCCAGTCATCATCATGGTTGTCTCCCCAGCACCTAGAGCTTGCTTCTAGCTCTCCAGAGCCTGTCTACAGCCCCCAATTGGCCTCCTACCTACCTAATGCGCCCTCTTTGACTTCTCTGCATGGCAAGTGTGCCTTTCTCACCTACCACAGCTAGTTTGGGCTCCTTTGCTCACCTACCACCAGTTATCACTCAGTTAGGGCACCTTATCTCACCTACCGGGAGTTATCATTCAGTTAGTGCATTGATTGAGTAGTTCTTCCACTGATTTCTCATGATAAATACTTGTATATTCTAGTTAGCTAGTTCTGGAGTTCCACTTGACTATTTGACAGCCTCATGCGCCCCCCTTGGAGTCTCCATTCCCTGATTTATGCCTAGATGGTTCTGTTAGACTCAGTTAGACACACTTGACTAACTATTACCATTTATGAATGATATTATTGACTTGATGATGTCTCCATTGTTATCCAAGCTAGACTTTGAGTTAGATAGCCTCATGCACTCCACTTGGAGTCTCCATTCCCTGATTTATGGCTAGATGGTTTTGTTAGACTCAGTTGGTCACACTTGACTAACTCTTACCCTTTATGACTGATGCTACCAACTAGATGTGAATTCCATAGTTATTCATGCTAGACTTTGAGCTCAGATTCGAATGCCATACTTGGCTAATTCGAATCCTATAAGATGCCTCGTCATTGATTATTGTAACACATTCTCTACATTCATTATTCATTGTATGATATCGACATTGTCCATTATTATGTGTTTATGAGTCATTATTGAATGCATGCTTCTTCTTCTTTGCAAATAATCTTGAGAGTTAGATTGTGAGTTTGTTACAGTTGTTATATCCCTGTAGATTATCACACGAGAAACACGCGTCTAACATGCCATACATTGCTTTCAAGTTGTATAGTAACATTGTTGTTCCTAACTGTGTAGAATTTGACTGGCCAAGTCCAAAGAGAGGGGTGGTGGAATCCGATTTAAGGATTTCAAAGAAGGCTGCAATGATATGAGCATCATCCCCTAGCTCATTGTCCTGGAATGTATGTAACAGTATTGCATCCATGGCACTTGTTTGTCATAATAAGTCATTCATACTAACATCTACTTCATTGCCTCCATTGCCAGCACGTGAAGAACTACTATTATTGTTTGCATTCCTAATTGGTGAGTATGGTTGCAGTGGAAATTAAATAGGTGGTTGATTCAACCATGCTTAGTATACTTCCTCTCCAAGTTGCACTCTTTTTTCAGCCTTCTCTTGATTTGACATTGTACTGGGGTGCAACAAAAGATGGTAGACGGGTCGCTCATCATCAGAATCTTGATTTCAAAAATATTGAACATTACATCGATGATGTTAGTAAGCACAATGCAATTGGATTGATATAGCATTATACAACAAAATTATTATAGAAGCACGAGAATCATTTCCAATAGAAAATGTTAAACTGCAAACAATTTATAAAGCAAACGTTCAAATTTAGCGGTAAATTAACATCAATCCCACATAAAATTTAAAATTTTCAAATTGAACAATACATTTTTTTGTAGGGATGGCACCCACGGAATTTCAAACCGACTACCTTATGCAAGGAGTGCCTTAAAAATACACCCATTAACTATATATTCTACACCCCATGGGAAAATTGAGCAATACATTAATATGAATCCCATTGAAAATTAACAAATACAATTAATCAAACAAGAGCATTGTATCCAAGGCTAGCAACACATGTAGTGCAATTTAGTACATGTGTGAGATTTCGACGTGACAATTACACATATGAACGGTGTGATCATGCATCCTTCACTGTATGACGACTCAAATGATGAGTTTAGGGGAAATCCCCTACTTTTTCCATAAAGCAAACAATTTATAACATAAATTAACAATCTATAAAACAAAATGAGCAATGAGAAATACATTAACATGAATCCCATTAAAAAATAACAAATACAATTAATCAAAGAAGAGCGTTGTATCCGAGCAAGCAATACAGGTAGTGCAATTCATGAGTATGTGTGTGAGATTTTGGTGTGACAATTATGCATATGATAATAGTGTGATCAAACATCCTTGAGTGTTATATGATGACTCACATGAGGATTTTAGGGAAAGTCCCCTTTTGGCCATAAAACAAACAATTTATAAATTAAATTAAATTTTTATAAAACAAAATTTCAAACTGAGCAATACATTAACATGAATCCCATTGAAAATTAACAAATACAATTAATCAATGTTTTTTATAGTACACCCCAAGGGAACGTTTAAGGTTAATCCCAATGCAAGGCGTCTCTGATGAGCGGTTGGTGGTCTACGAAATTTATAGTTTATTAACAACTTGTCACCATGAGACAAACTACGTATTTCATGTGCAACAACAAATCTAGATGCTTTCCTTTTCATAAAAAACTCTTGGTCATTGAAGTGTTCCTCAAATGAACAATTTATAGAAAGTAAAGAGCACCTAGAACTATTTATGAACCCTACAATGTTCCCATGAGTGCGTGGACGACCATCTATATATAAAAGGTTCTTCATGTTAAAGTTTCCAGAAACATAACCATTCATGCACATACTATACATGGAAATGATATGCTTGTATTTAAAAATATTCAAGTAATTTGATCGACAATAGATAGGATGGCAAAATGGCATAAGTGCTATTGACTGTTTGGGAGGAACGAGTACATCTAAAAGGATAAACAACCCAATATTTGCAGCATCTATATTAGAATTGGCAATCATAAAACAATTACCGCAAAAGGAGAATTCGGTTCTGACATCAGGCATAGGTAGATAAGACGACCAAACGCCATAAAAAGCACAATTGTAAGAAGTTTTATATTTACTTTGCAAATTCACAAGAAGGGAGAAATCATCTCTACCCTCCAACAATTAGACAAACATTGGTGCGTACTTGGACAATTTTGCTCTCAACTCATGCAACTTTTTGGATCTTCTAGTAGAGATGCTTTGGGTGGAATTCATATCATACTTTGGATCACTAGAACTTTCAGTTGATTGAACATAAGCAGAGGGGTTCATCAATTTAGGATGAGACATAGTTTTTTTGGCTTCCAAATTTTTCAAAAATGAACATAGGGAAGTGTTCCTACATTTCTTTTCTATGTCACCTTTTGGATTTTTTACTTTAGTAGGGGGTATTAGACCATCAACATTGGGTAATCTATCATTGGTGTAATGGATGAGTGTGACATGCCGAGGGTTCTCCTTCAACCCTTGACATTTTGAACAACCACAAACTAATGGGGTGTCATAAAAGAGATCCAGCTCATGATGAATTGTCGTCGATGAATCAGGATTGCAACTTTAAGATGGCATGTTACAATTGGCAAGGTAAAGTGGCTGCCCATTTTCATCTACGAACTTCTTACGGTATCTTGCTCCTAATAAGAGCTTACGATGTTTTGAAAGTAGTGTAATATCTTGTGCATCCAAACTCGAACCTAAATCGGGATCCTACAATATAGAATAAATCGATATTCAGATTCACATGTATAAGTAACATAAATTCAAATAAATAGTCAAAATATAAATAAAACCTGAACTTACTGGAGATGGACAAGGAGAACTCATCGAACTTTGAACAAGATGGAATGAGCTAGAATCTGAAGAAATGGCCATTTGATACTATAATCTTTTCTCCCTGCATTTGAGCCAAATCAGCAATCAATATACATCTCTACAGGACCCTAAAATATATTCAAGAACTATATCACAATCTAACTTCCAATATAGTTTGGAAACCATTTTGTAAGAATAAGGTGAGTTTAAGCAACATGTATACTATGAAATATTATAATTGGTGTGGTTGAATACTAAAAGAACATTTGATATGATATAATTTTAAGTTGGCACATCAAACCACAGGATTTCAAATTAAACTGGTGCGTCTAATCAAATTAGCATACACTGGTGCGCTCACAACTCTTTAACGCATTGGTGCATCATAACAACAAATGCACCATATATCAACATCTGCAAAAGCCCCCGCGCAAGAAAATATACTCTACATTTGATAGTGGATATTTATTGATGCATTTTATGAAATAATTCATACCGGCGTGTTTTCTAAATACATGTGCACTAGTGCGTCCCAATTCTACACGCACCACAGCATGAGTTTTTTTAAAATTGTATTTCTTATTTATATGGTGCCACATTGAAATTCAAACATTCTGGTGTGTTCATGTATATACGCATCGGTGCGTCGGAATCACAAGCACACCGAAATGTTGAAAATCAAAATTAAAAAAACCGCACAAGTTATTCTTGCCCTAAACTGGAAAAAAAAAGGGCGGAAATTTTAAATTCGAAAACTAATTCTAAAAGGTGTTTAAAATCGAAAAACCTAAACATTAATTCATTCTTTTGCTGAAATTTTAAGGAGGGAGTTTTGGAAGAGAGACTTACGTGGAAGGATTTTGGAGCAACCGAATTATTATGAGGATCCAAATTTGTTAGGTGTGGTTAATCAAACAAAACCATACATAGTAGAAATTTCAAGTATGTAAAATATTACTATTGATATTATTATCCTATTTAAATTTTAACTAGATTTAGAAAAAAAACTTCATAGTTACCTTCAATGTTGCAACCCTTATTTTCTTGTTGCTTCTTTTCATTTTATGTGGCTGCAAAATTTTACATTAGGGTTTAAATCCCTCTATTGTTACACAATTATGATTTTTCCTTTAGGGATTTTAGATTTGATGAGTTTTTTATTATATATAGAAAACGTAGGGTGAGATGGGGCCGCTTTTAAGGTCAAATCCATAACCATGTTGGCCTTGTCAAGTTTTTTTTTTAATTTTTCAATAAAAAAATGCATGCGTCATTTTCTGTGCATTTATATAATAGAAACACAACGATGCATTTAGAGTACTAGCTCATCGGAACTGATATGCATGGCATTATATTTTATTTTCCAAAAACACAAAAATTTGTTTCTTGATTCTCGATGCCACAGTATCGCATTAACACACCAATGTGTTTACACGAGTAGCGCATTGTAATGGAAGGAACACGAATTTTTATTTTCCTAAAATTCTAAATAATTTTATGTCGTTTATGGCACGCCTATTTTGATATAACACATCAGTGCATTTTTTTACAGAACGCATTGGAGCGTTTAATGTATTTAAGTGCATTGATATCAGACTTGTTTTTATATTTTGAAGTTCCGTAATTTATTTGTGCAATATATTGATAGCTTCTGTATTTAATTGTCTAGGTTTTTAACTAATTAAAAATGCATGGTATGAGTTCAATGAACAAAAAATTTAGTCAACATGATGGGAGCAAATCTAGAATTACGAAGAAGGCAAGTGATTTTTTATTTTTGTATTTAAATTAATTTGTTTGAATTATTTATAAACTTAACTAATATGTATTGGTTAATGTGTGACATGCAGATCCAAAAAATGAGGAATATTAATAAGATTCTTACCAGTCTAAGTCCAGAAGACCGTAAAACATTGATCGAAAAGTTGCAGAGGGATGAATCGGGTGAATAGAAAATAAGTCAATATGAATTATTTCTTCAAATTTGAGTAATATTGTACTTAAGAATATTCACCAATATGCTTCAAATAATATAATTGACATTTGTTGAATGTTATGCAGGGACTGACAACAACGTAAGTTAATGTCATCATAAGAAAAACAAATTATGTAAGATGCAAATGATGATGAATCGGTCCTTAGCTCATCAGGAGTGGTGTTGGAAGTTAATAGAAGGGGGAAAGACTTTTATAATACTATGAGGGATATAGTGGAAAGAAGGTATAGACGTACTTTTCACTTACAATACATAAATCAATCAAATTATTTGAAGAATCATGTCATGTGTAAACTACAAGAGGCATTTCCAGAGAAATGGTCAATGAGACCTGTCAGACTTGCAATAGAAAAAACATACAACAACAAAAAAGAATAATTCAAAAAGTAATATTCTTAAACATGTTTATGTAGAATATGTATGTTCTACATGTTTATGTTAATGCAAGTTGTTGTATATTTTGAAATAATTGTCTGTGAAAATCAGACATTTTGTATAATGTACTGGACATAGTGTCCGAATTGAAAGACAATGGGTTACCAATAAGTGTAACAATTACATGCATGTTGACATTTTGATTATTTTTGTCTCTATGTTGTCCTATTTTGTATGACAAAGGCCCTCTTATTGATATATAATAAAATCAATTTTTTTATTATATTGCATTCTCCAATGTTATTATCAAATGCTACATGTGAAAAGGTACAATGGTATTAAATGTATGGATGATTAAATATTACAATAGATGCTAGAATCTATGGTATAAGAAATTAATCCAAACAAACGCAATAATTAAAATTGAAATGAATAGTACTATAAAAAAAGTATTTCAAATTATGATGAATAATGGAATTAAAAAAATATAATATAGATATTTCACTGCAATGCCAGTAGTCACTATTCAGATAATCATATGTGGTGCTTTTGGTACTTGATGTCGCTCCGGTGCATTTGTTCGAAAGATACACACCGGTGCGTTTATATAAATGATACGCCCGGTACTCCAATGTAAATTAAACATATTGTTAAATTTAAAAAATAAAAATGTCCACGTCTCAGTCGCATTTACCAATGCGTTTTTGTTTGTTAAATGCACCAATGCTTTTTATTCTTTATATGCACCAGTATTTTTGAAATTTTTTACACACCGGTGCTTTTTGTAATTAATCCCACTAGTGTGTTTGAATTGTTTAAATGCACCGGTCCATTTTAATAGTTTGTACACACTGGTGCTTATTATGATGAAATGCACTGAGGTTTTGTTATAAATAGACAACACCGTTAAAGGTTAAAAATATTTAAAAAATTCGGTGTGTATGACATAAAATATTGCATCAACGCATTTCTATTGTACGTAAGCACTAGTGCGAATAAGCTATACATAAGCACGAGTGCGGTGTTCAAATTTGGTGCTCTCTGGTGCTCGATCTATTTGAGTGCATCAGTGCAAATTATTTATATCGTACAACACTGGTGCATTTTATTAAGATATGCACTGATGCACCTTTTTTCAACAAAGTGCACCGGTAAAAAAATATCCTCTAAAACCTTAAGCCACCGAGTTTTTTTAGTTATAAAATATATCCATACTAACCTTTGTTAAAACATCCCCTAACATTGGTGGAGGTTGTAGTGGAGGTTTTTTGACATTTTTTGTCAATCTTGTAACACTAAAAACCTCTGCTACAAGCTCTTTTCCTTGTAGTGCAAGGACTTGTATCCCAAAGACAATGTCCATATTAGAAAATGTTTTGGTGCAAGTAATGCCTCTTAAACCATGTTTGTAAAGGAGGATGTTATCACATAAACCTAGAAACTTGCTCCCTAAAGACAACATCCATATTGGTAATGCTATTAATTTTTTATCTTTAATTCGGAAATGCAATAGTACTTGAAATCAAATAAAAATCATACACATAAGAAATCACATTCGACACATGAATTTACCCTGGGGAAACCCTATATGGCTTGAGGGAGAAAACCCCAGCAAAACCTTCCTTAGTATATTGATAGATAGAAAAGAATATCTTTTACATCAAGCACCCACAGTGCAATTACAGAGCAAGAGAAAGATAAATAAGAGAGACTCAGAATAATATCATGCACAAAAAGAAGCGCCTTGCCTTTAAGGGAGAAGAGAATTCACTTAAACTGAATTCATCAATCCTGTATAACATATTTATATATTCTTCACATGCATCGGCTTCTATTTTTATCTTCTGACTTCAGGATGAACTCGCCCTCCATATCGATGCATCAATCTTACATGAAGAAGTGTGCCCCACTTCTCATGCAGTGCATTAACTCACTGAACTGACTCTTAGGATGAACTCGCCCCTTAACTGAAAGCTTTCCCACTTAGTTAGGTGTTTAACATAAGTGTCATCATGCAAGTGTCGCAAGCTTTCCCACTCCCTCTCTGCCATGCCAATATTGTCTCAAAAGTACCTATACTTCATCATGGATAGAGGCTTAGTCAACATATCTACAATCTACTCACCGATAGCAATGCACTGAAGTCTTATGGCACCTCTCTAGACCATGTCTTCAATGTAGTGATACTTCATATCAATGTGTTTCGATCCTTCTATGCCACAGTTCACAAGGATTGAATGTGTCATGGATCATGGCTTGAATGATTTTTCTAGAAACTTTGAAGAGACCTCCCTCTCTAAATCCAATCACAGATGCAAAGTTTAAGTCTTCATGCTTAGGACACAGGAGCGTTTTGTTATCCATAAAGATAAATCTGAATCCTTTATCTTCTAGAACCGAAACAGACAGGAGGTTCTTCTTCAATCTGGGGACAAACAAAATCTCATCCACATGCAGTACATCTCATGAATCCAACTGAAAAAAGTGGATCCAATGCCTTGGATCAAATAGGTGGTATTATCTCCAAGCTCCACCTTACAGGAAAACTTCTTTTCCTTTAGATCTGTGATAGAGATCCTATATCCAGTCATGTGCTTGGATGCGCCACTTTCTACTAGCCATGTCTCAGCACTGGTGGTAATGGATCCAGAAAGGGTTGAGACAAGATAGTACTCCTTCTTTGTCTCTCAATCATTGGATGAATTATTTCTTGTAGGTTCATCTTTTGTAACAGTAGAAGTGTGAAACCTACCCTTGAACTTTCCTCCTTGATTTGCACAGCATTCTCTTGCATAATGACCCTTCTTATTGCAATTGAAACATTTAACTTTAGACTTATCAAATTTCTTGAAATCATTCTCCTTTTGATGAGAGAATTTCTTGTGAGATTTCTTACCTCTTTTCATTTGTGCCACAAGAGAGAGGTTCTCTTCTTTGGATGCAGTATACTTGCTCTGGATTCGCCCTTCTTCTTGTAGGAAATCGTGCCACAATCTCTCAAAGTTAGGTTGCACTTCTCAACCCTTTACCATAGCCAAGAATGTCTCCCATGAAGATGGAATACCATCGACAGTGTTCTGAATGAGATCGTCATCATCGACCGTCACACCAATGCTCATGAGTTGATCTCTTACTTGAGATATCTTTATGAAGAAGGAAGCCACAACTTCATCATTTTCCATCTTCAGATTCGAAGCTTGTGCTTCAATGCTATCTTTTGACTGGGCACCTTCTTCTCATAAAGATTTTTCAAAGTGTTGAAGCATTCCTTTGCGGTCTTCAATGGAGTGATCACGGGAATCAAGTTGTCTTTCATAGAATCATAAATGATTATATTTGCTTTGGATTGATTCTTCTTGAAGGTAATGCACCATGCAATAGAAGTAGGCTCTTCAATAAAAATTGATACATATCCATCCAAATCATGCTCTTCCAAGATATTCAAGATCCTGTCCTTCCAAGTATTGAAATTTGAAGTTCCTTCAAGATGGTCTTTCGGTCTTACTGATATTGAATCCATAATTCTACAAGTACTGTGCACGCTTAAGATCTATGTAGGCTCAATCTTGATTGTTGAACTTATCTCTTTCATTCCCTGAGCTCTGATACCATGTTAATTTTTTATATTTAATTTGGAAATACAATAATACTTGAAATCAAATAACAATCATACACATAAACAATCACATTCGACACATGAATTTTCCCTAGGGAAACCCTCTATGACTTGAGGGAGAAAATCCCAACAAAACCTTCCTTAGTACATTGATAGATAGAAAAGAATGTCTTTTACATCAAGCACCCCCGATGCAATTATAGAGAAGGAGAAAGATAAAGAAGAGAGACTCAGAATAATATCATGCACAAAGACAAGTGCATTTCCTTCAAGGGAGAAGAGAATTCGCTTCACATTGAATTCATCAATCCTATAGAACATATTTATATATTCTTCACATGCATAGGCTTCTATTTTATCTTCTGACTCTAGGATGAACTCGCCCTCCATATGGATGCATCAATATTGCATGAAGAAGTGCGCCCCACTTCTCATGTAGTGCATTAACTCACTGAACTGACTCTTAGGATGAACTCACCCCTTAACTGAAAGCTTGCCCACTTAGCTAGGTGGCTAACATAAGTGTCGTCGTGCAAGTGTCGCAACTCAAGTGTCATCTTTTAGTTTAACATAAGTTTCGTCTTTTAGTTTAACATAAGTGCCATCATGCAATAACACTTGGTTAACTAGATCTTATTTGTTATCACTTAGTTAACTCTCTTAACTGATTATTTCTTGCTAACATCACTGTAGTGATCAATTCGAGTTCTCCTTTGATTTGTTGAAGTCTTCACTAAAGTTTGACAATTCAAATTATCTCTTAATTAATTATTTTATGTGCAATTCGAATTCTCTAATATCTTATCACATCTTGTCTTTATCTCTTATCTTATCTGCATGGTCCACATGTGCCAACTTAATTATCATATCAAATATACTAAGAATATTTTCCCAATGATGTGATCATATTGTCCTACTATCGTTCCAAGTGGTTATATGTTAAATTAATTCACTATAGGGGTGGCCAGTCCCTAGGGGAGACTTAATATCTCAACCATGGTTAGTAGTACATCACACACCATACATGCTTCGACATGCAAAGCATCACCTCAACACATGAGACACCACCTCAACACATGAGCATATTTCTTGACACACAAGACCTCAGCCTTGACTAGCAAGATTGTACAACATCATCACTTTGACATACAAAGCACTTGCCTTACCACATGAAGCTTAACCATTCTTAAGTCCAACTCAAGATTCTTCTCCAAGTTTCATGACTCCAACTCAGGCTCCTATAAGGCACTACCTCGACACACGAGGCTTAATCTTGACACACAAGATTGACTTGGAGAATGAATCATGATGTTGTAACTTTAACAAATGCCACATAAACCCCTTGTGTGAAGTGTTCTTAACCCTTAAACTTAGAACAACTATGGGATATTTAGAGATTTATGATGCAAGTAACCATAAATTATTGTGCAAAATAACCAAATGTAAGACAATAAAAAGGAGATATTGCATAATAAACCCTTGTATTATGAGAATCCAATAGGAAGCAATGTTCACTTTCCTCTTAAGGTTGGGAAGCTTTTCACTTGAGCCATTCTCCAATACAACAATACTCGACAAAACAATCCATAGCCTCCTATCTCTTTAAATAGGATTCCCATAGCCAAAACCCTAACTACTTGCGGTCCCATGATTAATGTATACCAACTACCTAGTGGGCCTTAACTAACAAAGAGACCATTTTTGCATTAATTACTTGTTCACTACTATCTATTCGGCCTTATTCAAAGGCTAAGATTGCATACATTAGTTGACTAAATACTATGCAGTCTAAAGTATGGGGGTTAGGGTGGGACCCCAATATGTCCTCCTCATTTAACAATAGTATTGTCCTCAATGTTGAAGGTGAGGAAATTTTTGTAGAATCTATGTTGTTTCCCATGTGGCATCTTCTGGTTGCATTTCTTTCCACTTGATCAAAAAAAATTTAACCATTCACCTATGTAATTGATGGTCTTTGGTATCCAATATTGCTTCTAGCTAGAGAAAAATGGAGTCTTCCTCATCAAGTTTTGGTAACTTGGTCTACACTATACAATTTGATCCCACAAACTTTTTAAGGAAGGACACATTAAAGGCCGAATGAATATTGGACTGATCTAGCGGAGTTAGCTTGTATTCCACATGTCCAATGCGTTGTATGATCTTGTAGGTCCCATAGAACTTTGGGGGTAGTTTCTAGTGAAGGTTGTTTTTGAGTGATTTATTTTATAGGGTTGATGTCAAAGAAACACATGATTCCCTTCTACAAATGAATGCTCTAAGCAATGTTGATATGCCTATTATTTCATTATGTTTTGAGCCATAACCTGATTGATCTTAAGTGTGTGGAGAATAGCTTCTCTGGTGTGAAGTGTGTTGTCCATTGCATGAACCTTGGAAGTGCCCAGTAAATGGGAAACCACAAACAATGGCGTTTGGCCATATACAGTTTCATATGGTGTCATTTTGGTAGCTCCGTGATAAGTGGTATTATACCACCATTTTACAAGAGGAAGCCATTGTGTCCATTGGTGCAGTCTTTCCAGTATGAATCATCTCAAATAGGTTTCCGATTACTTATTGGTTGGTTCTATTTGAACATCTTTTTGTGGGTGATAGTTTATGCTAAGTTTCAACTGGGTACCCTAAATTTTAAATAGATATTGCCAAAAGTTTCTCATAAATGTAGAGTTTCGATCGGATATGATGGAATTTGGCATGCCATGTAACTTAAAAATATGGCCCATGAAGACTTTTGCAATGATTGATGGTTTAAAATGGTGTGGTAATACATAGAAGTGATCATATTTGGAAAGGAAATTGACTACCACCATGATGACTGATTGATTACCAACTCTAGGAATCCCCGCCATAAAATCCATCAAGATATCAATCCATATATGGGAATCAGAAGTAGTTGCAAGGCTCTCGGTGACTTCACAGTCTCTCCCTTGTGTTGTTAACAAGTGTTGCAGGCCGCAACAAAGTTTTGGATGTTGGTTTTCATGCATTCTCAAAAGAATGAGTGCTTAATTCTTTCATAGGTTTTAAGAATTCTCAAGTGACCTACTATGGGTGTTGAATGTAACTCCTCTAAGATTCATTTTTTTAAGGCCAAATACAATGCCAAAAAAATTGTGCTCCTTATACCTCAATGTATCTTGGTTCCATGTATACCCAATCGAAGGATTTGAGTCTTCATGAATCCTTTGGATGAATTTACATATGGTATCATTCACTATACATTCTTGACATGCTTCCTCGAGCCAACCTGGAACTAGTAAAGATAATGAAAATAGGGAGCCCTCCTCTTCAAATTTCCTAGGCAACACATCAGACACCGCATTTCCTCTACCCTTATTATATATACTCTCATAATCACAGCCTAGCATCTTAGTAACCCACTTATGTTAATTCAATGATGACAACCTTTGTTCAAGGAAATATTTTAAACCATGATGGTCAATCTTGATCTGGAAAAGTCTCCTTATTAAATATGGATTCCATGTCTCAACTACGTGAAGGATGGTCATTATCTATTTTTCATATGTAGATTTACCCAAATTTTGATCACATAACTGCTTACTAGTGAAGGCTAAAGGGCACTCTTCTTGCATCGATACTGCTCCAAGGCCTCTTCCTAAAGCATCACATTCTAAGACAGAAGTCTTAGTGAAACTAGGCATTGCTAACACTAGAGTAGTGCACATGGAAACCTTTAAGGATGAGAAGGCCCACTCAAATCCATCACTCTAGACAAAGGCATTCTTTTTTAGCATGGATTTTAAAGGAGTTTCAATTTTACCATAGTTTTTCACAAACTTTTTGCAATAGCCAATCAGTCTTAGGAACCCATGCAATCTCTTGAGGGTCTTCGAGTGGGGAAAGTCTTGCATAGCCACCACTTCTTGGGGTCCATGCATACTACATCTTGACTTACAATATGAACTAAATATTCAACCTCGATAGCCCCAAAACCACATTTGGAATGTTTCATAAATACTTGATGGTCCCTTAATAATTGCAAGGCACAATCGACATGCTCTAGGTGGAATTCCCATGTCATGTTGTGGATCAAGATATCATCAAACAAGACCAACAAAAAATTGTGGAGGAAAGGAAAAGGATCTTGTTCCTAAGGCTTTAAAAGGTGGAGGGCGCATTACAAAGGCCAAAATGCATTACCAAAAACTCATAATGGACCTCATGGGTGTTGAAATTTGTCTTAGGAATGTGTGTGTATTTCGTTCTAATTTGACAATATCCTAAGCACGGTTCCAATTTAGTGAAGAATTTGGATTCATGAAGCTCATCCAGGAGATAATCAATGGCTAGGATAGGAAATTTATCCTTGATAGTCAACTTATCGAGAGACCTAAAATATGGGCACATGTGCCTAGTTCCCTCATTTTTCAATACCATGATCACTTGTGAAGAATAATGGTTGGTATTGGGATGAATGATGCATGCCTCCAATAGCTCTTAAATGATAGTTTATATTTCATTATTTTGTGCAAAATTATGTCTATAAGGGACATTACATGATTTAATATATATAATTAGTGGAATACCATGGTCATGCTCCCCATGGGTTAGTGTTAAAGCCTTGGGTGTTTCAAAGACATGTTGTTGTTTAGAGAGTACCAACTACAAGTAAGGGTGAATGTATTGTGGGGTTGTGTCCATGATTTGGATGGCATTGAATTGAGTAATAATAATTGAGTGGTATTTCTTCAATAACTTCTCCATACAATGAGAGGTGATAATTTTCGAAGAACTAAAATTAGTCCATTTGTTGTTTGTGCACTTCCTTCGTGAAGCTTATAGGTCATTGAAATCCATGGTGACCAATCCCAAAGTCCTTAGCCATTCTACCCCTAGAATGACATCATGCCCACCCATTTCAATATTAAACATGTGTGTTTTGAGATGGTAGTCACCCATTTGGAGTTTCACATTTTCACATCGATCCCCACATTTCAGCATAATGCCATTTGTTATCATAATTTGGAAATTTGGTATATCTAGAGCATATCAATGGGTTTCTTCTGCCACTCGCTTATGAATAAAATTATAGGTGTTTCCACTATCAATTAATACAATTACTTTGTGATGCTTGATGTAGCCTATCAACTTCAATGTTTGGGGTGTTGACAAACATAATAAGGCATGGAGTGAAATTTAGGGCTCCTCCCTAGGAGCTTTAAAAGTTTGGTCATCTTCAATGGGTGAATCAATATCCTCCACCTTGGTTTCTTGAGTGCCTTCAATTGTTATGTCTTATGGGTGATCATGTGGGGATATATATATTTGAGTATTTTTTGTTTTTTGAATTTGTGCCCTTTGAAACATCTTTCATCATAGTTATAGCAAAGTCTAAGACATTGGCATTCATCCATTGATTCTAGAGACAAATTTTGGATTCTTAATGGTGGTTTGTTGGAGGTGTTGGAAGTAGGATCCATGGAAGACATAGTGCAAGTAGGAAATGAAGGTCTTTTGGTTTGGGTGTTTATCACCATCTTAGCTTCTCTAGCTCTATCACAAGCTTCCAACCATGTTATGGGGCTTTCCATGATTACATGTGCTCGAATTTCCTCTTCGAGGCCACTGATGAAACATTCACAAAAAAAAAATTAGATCGGGCCATCTATGCAAATTTCCAATTGCTGAAAGATTGTATATAGTCCATAACAATGTCTCTCTAGTTTGATATGGTCAACCTTCCTAGGTAATGAGTGTCACTTCCAAAACAATCATGAAGCATGTTCACAAATTGAATCCAAGGGACATAACGATGATAAGATTTTTGGTACCATTATCACCATTATTATTGTTCTACATCTAAATATAAGACCCCCACTTTTTACTTTTGGAGATCATCCTTAATGTCATGAAGGGGAAAAT
This sequence comes from Larix kaempferi, assembly GCA_027924585.1. Classification (NCBI taxonomy): domain Eukaryota; kingdom Viridiplantae; phylum Streptophyta; class Pinopsida; order Pinales; family Pinaceae; genus Larix; species Larix kaempferi. The sequence continues at coordinate 6,540,281 of BSBM01000541.1, read as the reverse complement.
AGTGTTCCATTTGGGTAACCCAACCTAAGGGATTTGAACCATCAAATTTGCACATGTCAAACTTTGGAAAATGCCACCATGAATGTTATCCTAAAAGGGTGGAGGTTGGGTTTCTAGAAAGAGAGTGTGAGAGCCCCGTTCCTCATTTACAATTGCTTTAGTCGTTGAATACACATTAGTAGGAGCTGGCCCCACGTATTTAGCTATGATATTTTACGTGTCATCAGTTAGCCATGTTGGTGTTGATCCACTTAATTGTATACTACAAGGTCATGGCCATTGATTCAAGATCCTTAATTGTCTTGGGAGGATCAATGTTTGGTCTACTACGAGTGTTGACCATGGGACCACTTATGATCTGGAAAGTATTATACCAACTTGAATCCAAATTACTAGGATCTAAAGAGGATCTTTTGAGATGTACCACCAAATTTTGTATTGTTGGATTCACACAAAACAGCTATATATAGATGTATACCAGCATGATCAACATGATGCAAGGATTCTTTTGAGATAGGTCTCCCACAATAGTGTTATTGGATCCCTTTTTGTAATTCTAAGGGGAGCATTACTCCCTGCAGAATATTACTACACTGACAAATTTCCAAATTCCTTATGGATGCAAATATGTAGGAATTTTGTTGGTTGGTCACATAGGATAGGGTTTCTAGGGTCCTTAGGAAAAGGGATTGTCAAGTGATATATATCTATGATATACTTGTAGGGCTCAATAGTAGTACTTGGCCCAATATCTCAAGGTGGTAACTAAGGAGGTTCAATTGTTCCCTTAGCCATACCACCTGACTACCTAGGTACTAGAGAGTAATATTTATTAGTGTTGTGTTCAGTGAAACTATAGCAACATGACCATCAATCGGATGATGTACAACTAGTTTGTTGCCTAGGTGACTTTCAATATACCCTAGGATATGTGGAAATGAGATTATGTATACATGTATTGTCTAATGTGGTACTACTCGAATGGATACCAACATGGGTTACAATGGTTTCTAAGTAGGTGAAACCTCTTGTATCCCTTTGTGTATTCTTCCCCAACCATAGTTTTACCCATCGAAGGATAGATGTTTGTGTTATTTAAATATTTGTAACATGTCTCTAGCCTTAAAAAAAAATCTATAAAAATGTAGGCTCAATAAAGTGTTATGATACCATATGTAGTGCCCTTAACCCTTAAACATAAAACAACCACATTAGATATAGAGATTTATGATGCAAGTACCCAAAAATTATAGCGATGAATAACCAAATAGAAGACATTAATAGAAAAGAGGTATTGCAGAATAAACCCTTGTATTATGAGATTCCAACGGGACACAATGCTCAATTGCCTCTTGAGGTTAGGAAGCCTTTCACTTGAGACAAGCTCCGATACAACAATACTTAACAAAACAATCCATAGCCACATAGCTCTTTAAATAGGCTTCCCATAGCCAAAACCCTAATTACTTGCAGTCTCATAATTAATGGGCACCAACTATCTAGTGGTCCTTAATTAACAAAGAGACCCATTTTACATTAATTAATTAATTATTCACTTCTATCTAGTAAGTCACACATGTAGACAAACATAAATATGGTAGGATAGAGTATTTATTAATATGGAACAAAATCACACCTATGGATATGCAAAGATAGAGCAAATGCATGATGACATTTGCACCCAAATATAGTCTCTAAATTGGTACCGATTTTGGTGTGTGTAGTGCATCATAAGCCCTCTTTTCTCACAATTCTTATGTGTGTGGGATTATTCACATGTCACACAAAATATCAAGGGAGTAGAGTATTTATTAATGTGGAATAAAATCCAATATGCTGCAAAATTGATATTCATATGGGATTATTCACATACACACAAAGACATAGTAAGTGTAAAGTATTTCTTAATGTGGAACAATATCCCACCTAGGGATAGGCCACCATAAGCACTGCAACACATGTATAACAATCACAAGCCAACATAATCCACAAGGCATGACATTAAGATTGCATGATTAGACTATTTATTACTGCAGAACAAAATCTCACCTAAGGATATGGTATTGTGATAATTATAACACTCTAGATGATTTTAGAACTAGAGTGAAATAGGATGTTGTCACATAAACTCGAAGGATAGAACCCTAAATCCAACTTCTAGATTGGTAAATATTTTCATGCATGTAATGCCTCACAAGTGACATGTCCCCATCCATCAGCGCAACCAATAAGGGGATATTTACAAATTTCGGGCCTCTAAATTTCACCCCATGGGCATATTATGAAATTCATAAAACTAAAATGCATGTGAAAATGCATAAATAAAAACACATCGGAAATAAACTATATCCACATACACACCCACATGCATATACAACATATTCAACACATGCATAAAATAAAATCATTGTGCATTGAAATACAAAGAGAATACTTATCTTTAAACAAAGAAGATCCAAACAAGTGGCTATGTAAGAGTGATTTTCCACCCAACCATAGGCACTTTATCCAACATATACTCTTTCTGCTAAGAATCCACCCCCAAGATGGCCTATGAGGTCACCAGGGAGAAGGGAATTCCTACATGATTCTCTCTCTCATCCCACAACTCATTTCTGCTCTCAATGCTCAGTCAAATGCTCATTCAAATCTCTACAAGAATCTCACTAAACAATCACATCCTTGGCCCCAATAATACATGCCCCACACAACACCCTCTAGGCTCGGGCATCCCCTTCATAGATCCATGGTTCCTTTGGGTGATCCATCTTTCCAAGTGCTTCCAATGTGTGCATAGAATAAGTCAATCCTTATGTATGTTGTTGGAGAACCAGCTATAGCCTTAATTCATGGCTTCTCAAGCATTCCATAGAATCAAAACTCAATGGGTACGAGTTCCCAACTTTCCCAACCACTATGCTCACCTACAACCATCTAATTTCTCACAAATATGCAGCTATATTTCCAAATTCTAATTTATGGGTTGCACATTCTGGTAATGAGAAATAAACAACAAAATGATAATTCTTTGTAGTGTAGAAATATGCTAGTAAAAATCTACATGCATGAAAAAATGGGCAATAGACTTCCCAAAATATGAGAGAATGGTGGAAAAGACAGCTGACATAAATTTTGAACATGGAAGAAAGGGATCTTAAAACATTCATAGAAGTATATTCATCCCATCCTTCCATAACTACATGAGAAGACTTTCCTTGCCAACCTCAAACATGCATTCAATGATTGGGTGAAACAATAAAATAAATTAATTGGCTCATTTAAGGAAAATGGCAGTAAATGGATGAGTTCTAAGGTTGACACTTGGAAATAGAGAATTTAATCTCCCATAGGTCCCCCTCTCTTCTTCCCCTCTAGTAGAATCATAGCCCCTCTAGTGCCCTTTACACCTCCATCTTGGACCATTTTATTATTTTCCAACATAATATTTAATAACATTTGAATTGGCATGATAAGCCAACCACACGGTCCATAATTAAATATTTACATCATACATGCCTAGCTATTCACTAGTCAAGCCTTGGCCTTGAACTCTGAACTAGGAATACATACTAGCACATTTACATCATGATTTGATTTAATATATTCCAAGTCAAAACTGGGGGTATTACAATCCCCTTGCTCTTGGAATAACACCATCCTTGATGTTTTCTCAAAATCATAACAAAAGTGGATATGCCTCTCTCATGGCATCCTCCATCACCCATGTAGCCTCATTGGGACCAAAGTGCTTCCATTCACCTTTACATGTCCAATGGCTCAGTTTCGGAGCAATGTTACGCCCTTCCTATCGAGGATGCATAGTGGCTCTATTTGGAACTCTCCCTCGGGTTCCACCTGAATCACATCCCAATCAATTACATGGTTAAGATCGTGTACATATTTCTTAAGCAAAGAAACATGAAAAACATTATGATCTCTAGTGTTATCAAGCAATGAAATTCTATATGCAACTAGCCCTATCCTCTCAAGCACTTCAAATGGCCCACAATATCTTGGTGAAAGCTTGGCACAACTTCCAAGCTTCAAGGAACTTTTCCTTCGCCTTATTCTAAGATAAACATGATCCCCAACATGAAACTCTCTATTCACTTTGTTCTTATCTGCATAGATTTTCTGTTGATCATGGGATGCCTTTAAATTCTGCCCAATCTTGCAACCTCTTGTTCCATTTCCTTAATCAATTCTCACCCAAGTACAATTATTGTCACTGAATTATCCCAAATTGCTAGTGTCCTACACCTTCTTCCATATTAAGCTTCAAATGAACTCATTCCTGACGTTGTTTGTTTCCCATTTCTATATGCAAACTCTACCAAGTGTAGATAACATTCCCCCTTGGATGGTTTTTCCATCACATACATGCACAACATGTATTCAAACACCTGATTTACTCTTTCTATTTTCCCATTTGTTTGTGGATGGTATGCAGTACTAGAAAGATAATTTCAAAGGAAGCACAATTTATTCTTATTTTTATTTTTGATTCTAATATGTTTACCTAATGGTACATACTAAACAAGGCTATAATTGTATATATAACCATATTGAAATCCAGGGCCACTTTAACCCTCATACAATGACGATGTTGTATTGGACATAAACTACTAAATAAGTTACAATCGTTTAAATACAACTGAGAAGTTAAACTGGAAGGAATTTTTCATGGGCATATTATCTTGTTACATTATTTATGTTAATATTTGGTTGAGCTTTGATCTTTAATTCTTCTCATGCATCAGCTTCTTCTAACTTCAGGATGAACCCGCCCTCAGACTGGATGTATCAATATTGCATGAAGAAGTGTGCCCCACTTCTCATGTAGTGTTGTATCTCACTGAATGAACTCGCCTCTTAATTGAAAGCTAGCCCACTTAGTTAGGTGGATAACTTAAGTGTCATCATGCAAGTGTCACAACTCAAGTATCGTATTTTAGTTTAACATAAGTGTCGTCATGCAATAACACTTAGTTAACTAGTTCATCTCTGTTGTCACTTAGTTAACTCTCTTTAATTGATTCTTTCTTGATAACATCATTGTAGTGATCAATTCGAGTTCTCCTTGATTTACTGGAGTGTCGTCTTTTAGTTTAACTAAAGTGAAAACACTTTAGTTAACTAGTCCTTATTATTTAACACTTAGTTAACTATTATTAACTGAAATCATACTGATTGACTTACTTGTAGTGACCACTGTGAATTCTTTAGTTAATTGAGGCATACATTGTGGCTTTAACTGAAGCTTGACAATTCAAGTTCACTTAGTCATCTCCTGGTCAATTCAAATTCTCTTTTTCTCTATGAATTTATCTTTATCTCTTTATCTTTTATTGCATGGCCAATGTGTGCTAACTTTAATTATCCATCACATTGCATTATACTAAGAAGAATTATCAGATGTTGTGATCATAGTATATTATTCCGGACCAAATGATCATATACTAAAGTAATTCACTTTAGAGGTGATCAATCTCTAAAGGAGACTTAATAATAATCTGGTGATCATGGTTAATAATACATCATGCAACATTAAATGATTTTAACAAATAAAGCATGACCTTTATACGGAAGGTCCACCTCTATACGGGAGGTCCATCCCATGGATACCTTTATATGGAAGGTTCACATGAGAATCATGACTTGACACGCAAGTCAGGAGCCTTGTCCAACAAGACTTTACAACATCATTACTTTGATAAATTACCTCTATATGAGAGGAATAACCTTTACACGGAAGGCAATCAAAGTGCTCACCTCTATACGGGAGGATCAATCTTGGTTGCACAAGATTGGTTTGGAGAATGTCTCCTAATGTTGTACATTTAACAATTTCATGATATGTGATTGTAACATATGATTTTCTATTGAGTTATGTCGAGATATTAATTGCATGTGATGCCTTATTATTTAATACTTGATGACAAAAGACACATAGTTATGAAAGGTTGATATTTTATGTCAACACTCACTTGTTACTTCATCTTGTTATTTAGAACATAGAACACATGGTTATGATATCCTGATATTACATGAAATTTGGTAGCCTAGTTATTTTGCTTCATTGTGATATATGACATGCAGTTTTAAGATGTTATGATCATATGGTGGTGATATCATGTTATGATGACATTCAGAATGAAACCTTGTTTTATAATTATGAAAATTATGATGGGCTTTAATTAGGAAAATTTATGAAGGTCATAATTATGAAAATTATTATGGGATTTAATAGCATATCAATAGAATGATTAAATATTGCATCATGAGTTGTTGTTTTATGAGGATATCACACAGTATATAGTATTCAATAGAATATGTTATTATTATTCAAAAGGAATTTTATGTCATATTGATGATTTGAGAAGATTATTACTAATCGGTGTTCTCGGTGGTGAGTGGAAGTATGTTTTAGGTAACTCACTCAAAGGCCATGAGAGGTCTGTCTTTTTATGATTTCATGGGGCCCATAACCGCGAATGGAAAAGGTTTTAAAACGTATTTTATGGCTAGAGGACAACCCAACATATAATTCTATGCATGCAGTAATTTATATGATGGTATGGTATGCAATCGAAGTGTTTAATGATTATAGAAATTATGTTGCATACATATAAATGTGTAGCAAAATTAAATACAGTCTTTGGATTTGATTATTGGTTGGTATGTTGAATTAAATGAGTATGGTAGGTTTCCATTATTTTGAGGGAAATTGTCAAATTTCATAAATAACCTAGCATGAGAAAAGAGACTTTGCATTCTATTTTATTATTATTTTATTTAATTCGTGTATTATTTTAATTTTGATTAATATTGCCCCTAAAATATAGAAGGGGAGGTTGATGGCCTATTAATGAGGATGTTGAGAAGACTTGGGGAATGGTATGAGAATTTGATAAATATAGAGGAGGAAGAGTTTTGAAAGGGGGTAATCTTGGAGGTTGGAGCCTACTGAGAGGTTGGAGAATTTTTGGGAGAAATATTTTCATGTGACAATCTTCTGAGGGACATTGTGCATTATTATTCTTAGAGTCTTGGGCATAGAGGGACAAGTAATTGAAAGGTTTCTTGGAGCTAGGACGTCAGCTAGGATCCTAGTCTACAAATAGGTTAATTCCATCCCGGAAAAGAAAAATAAAAGGGAGAGGACTTCATTACGCTTGGAAAAACTCGAGCATTGGAAAGAGGTACAAATCTTGTTAAATTTTAAATGCATTTATATCATGCTTTAATGGTTTTATATTCAAGATCATAATTGTATTTACCATTAATTCTCTTGAGTAAATTGGATAGCCGTGTAACATAGTGGATTTTATGCTCTAGTTCAAATGTGGATTAAAAACCCTGATTGCATAAATAATTCAAATAAAAAATCAATAAAATAGAATAATTAACACCCTGCAAGGAATTTAAGCTTTGTAAGGTGCTACACATGGTATTAGAGCCTTGGATCAAACACTAGGGCAAAATGGGCCATGATTTCTAAATATACCACAATAAGAAAATAAATGTTTTAGGATAAGAAATTGGTATTTATTATGATTTTACTAAATTATAATGTAAACCAAGAAAAAAAATCATATGAATGATGGAGAAAACAAAAAAATATCTAAATATATGGCATATTAATAAGAAGAACTGGTTGAGGACGATCTAAGAGAAGATTGAAGAAAAGGGACTTTCAATTGTAGAGAGTTTTCTTATATCAAGTTCATTGGCCTATTTATTTGAATGAAAATGAGACTCTTCCCCTATGGTCGATCACATGAATTGTCCTCCAATCCTAGCTCCACCTCATATATAATGTTCATTTCCATATGCTTATCAATACCTGCAACATACTTTCTTTTTATTTGTTTCGTTGTGTTCTTAGAACCTTTCCTTCAAGTTTCCAAATCATTTGAGTTCTATCATATCTATCTAATTGAGCCAAAAATATACTATACTCATATTTACTACAAGGCCTGCATCTTTCTTTTATGGAGTTGTATTATTCTTCGTTTCCTCGGTAATTATAATTATAAGTTTCATTTACTTCAATTGGAGCATTGTACCAATACACAGTATTAGAATTTATTTTGGTGTTTGCAAAAAGTCATAGTGTTCATACCCTTGAAACTGAAATTTAATATAATAATAATAATAAAACTTCAAATAGGGTAATATTTCACATACTTCACAATGGATATAACATCATCATAGTTCTTCTCATTCATATATATATATATATATATATATAGATATAGATATAGATATTGGCTTTTGGAAGATGTGAATCCTTCAATGGTTCTAGTTGTCCAACCCATACATTTATACTTGACAGAGGTATGAAATTCTCCTTCCACGAAACATTATATCTCTTTATGTCTCCTTAGAAATTCATTTACTACTTTGGTATGTGATTCATCATCTACAATGTCTCTTTGTTTGTTCTCATTCAGAGAGGGTTATTCATTTCTCAAGTAGCCACCATAAGTGTTGGTTGTGGAGCCTGATCTTCTAGTCTCATAGATTATGATTCAACCGTGTTTGTTCCCCAGGTTTGGTTATGATCCTGGCACACACAATAGGGGGTCCAGGGGAGTGCGGAGGTTGGGAGACAGCGCCCCCGAAAGAAATTTTTGTTATGGGTTGGTTTTTCGCCAACAGATTACGAGCCCATGGTTTTGGGTAACCCGTGGTATTTTCCCATTATATTTCCCCTTTATAAGAAATACATTGTAATACGGCTAGGGTTGATGTATTAGGTATTATGCATTGTAAAGATCTCTGAGATCATGAAGAGAGACTATGAGACAGTGAAGAGGAAGTGCAGCGAATGTGCTGCAGGTTGTATCCCTTCATTTGTTGGATGGTGTAATAATAAGGACTGGAAATTTCAGTGTGGACGTAGCCCATCTTGAGTGAACCACGATATATTGGTGTCTCTCTTGTAATGTGTTTGTGTAATTTGTATTTGCATCTTGTTTATTGTTATTGCTCTGCGATCCTGTTTTTCTAACAATAAGAAATAGCTCTATAATATTACAAGGCTTAATCCTCTACCATTCTTAAGATAACCAAGAAAGGGTGTCATCAACACCACTCAACCAAAATTTAAATTTAAATTTAATCTTACTAACTGCAACACTCAAAGCTACACAAAACATGTCTAGAAATAGTTTGGTTTCTGTCGCAGAAATAGGCTCCAAGCATATAGATGAGAGACTCATGGAAAAAGTGGTTATTAAGATCCTCCTTAATTTGCATTCCCTGCCTAACTAATTATTCAGTCGACCTAGGAATTCTAGTGAAGCTACCTTATCCACAGAGATTCTGAAATGAACAGTTTCCTCGACAGTCATGTATTTATCCTAAAGACAAAATAAGAAGGTACGACACCACTGAATCAAGCCCCATGACTTATCTTTCTTGAAAATATGTTTATTGAAGTTGGCCCCTCATGTTGCTCAAGGAGATCGAGATATCTATCTCAATGTATTGTATCCTTAGCCCAACATCTATCATCGCATGGAACATGTTATTAATTCGCATTTAGCACTAAGCATATTTAACGTGGCTTCTAGCATACTAGCCTCATCATCCATGTCATTGTTATCACTTCATTCTCATCTCTAAGATTCACCTTTGTCAAAATATTCGTAAGAAGCAAGGCCATACAATCTAGGGTTATGACATCGTGAGGCTACAAGGAAGAGGAAAGAGGGATTCCAAGCCCAAACCAAGAACAAATACTAAGCCTAGGGAGGATCCACCTACATCTCAAGGGAAGGATAATGGTGTTCCTATGTTGATGTGGTTGGGACTAATTGATGATGGATCTTGTATCATCAATAGTATCCCATGGTCTCAACAAACAATCTCTAAATACCTCTTGTAGTGTTATTATGTCCTTGTGAGATATAGTGACCATGTAAGTGGAATATTCCAATAGTACTATATCTCAATATTTTTATACCTAAAGTTTAACATTTGAAACCTTGTTTTTGATCATTTTTATTTTTTAAATATTATATTGGTGGATAGATGTGACGTTAACCTCAGGAAATAGCGAGGGGGTGCCATCTGCAATCTATCCACTGTGATGTCAGCTGATGTGGATATGTCCTCTCACATTCAATCTCTTGCATTAAATATGAAACCCACATGTTATATGAAGCACGAACCATCTAAGTAGGGGTATAGAGCTGCAAACTTGCAGTCGATATTATACAATAAGATGCCAAACATTAAATTAAAATCAAATAATGAATTATCTCGATGCAGATCAAGCTTAACCCATAGATGCAGTCAATTAATATTGCATAGGAGATGGGACAATGAGTTAGCGATTGAAATGTTGAAGTTTGGGCATCATAACACATGTGTGGCTAGAATGAGCCAAAGGGAATCCCAAAAATGATCAAGCATTCAATATTCCAAACTGATACAACAACCAATAATGCTTTGAGTTAGTTTTTGGTTAAGAAATGATAATGTTTCATAAATTCTCTAGTCCATTGAATTAATGCCAACTTCCAATCTTATGCCATGGGCATTCCACATCGGAATGGCACAAGAATAACCACATCACTCAGAAACAAACAAAATGTTATGTATGACACTTGAGGCATAGTTGAAATGAGTTGGCTGATGACGCAAATATTACAGCGATTAGCCATTACTTTGGTCACATAAGTGCTTGGTTTAATTGAGATTATGCCAACGGTGGCCTTACATCATGAATAGGTCATGTTGAAGGAATCATGCATGTGATATAATGGCAACCATGAGATAGTCATGGTAATATGGTATGATTTGGAAGAGTTGGTTGATGACATGGAATTGTAGATTAGATGTTTTATATTCAATAGTCATGATGCATCAAAACTAACTTTACATAACCATTGTTCAAGATAGTGTGTGGCGGTCTTGTCACAAGCATACTTACCACAAGATATATAACTAGGATTCGTATTTGAATACTTCACATAATAAATTTATTGACCAAACATTTCCTTTCACAGACTATATAAGAACCTTCTATAGTCAGGTTAATTAATGGCATAGGTTATAACATCCCTACCATGAAAGTTTGTTCGATTTTGGCCAATTTCGAACTTTGGACTAGTGAAACCCAAGCTGTCCCAAATGCCCCCAAATGCTTTCAAATTTTGTCTGGAAGGACTTGAGTGGTATTAGGATATCCTAATGCATCTAATAGACACTCATACATTTTCTAAATACATTTATGGCTTGCATTAATCAGGGAGGAATGAAAAGGAAAAATACTAGCAATTTCAATGTTGAAACCCCCCACTAGTCATTGACTTTTTGGCTTCCCAAATGTTGTACGAGCCTTCCTAATTTCTGAAAATAAACTTGGCTTGGATAAAGGACTTAAATGGTAACCAAAATGCATCATTTATCATGATCAATAACCTGCTATTGCACCCATAAAACATAAATTTGTAACACATAAACATTGCTTGGAAAATGTAAACAACAGACATGGAAATTGTGGCATTAAATTTGATCAAATGCCCAAGGGGACTGAATAAAATAACTTAGTCATATACAGTACAGAATAGGATGCTCAAGAATCTGAAAAAACATAGAGAATGTCTAATGCAAAACTGATGTGTAATTACTCCAAAAGTTCACAAGAAAACATAGAGGAAAAGTAGCTCAAATGAGAGGTTTGTTTGGAAGTTATACATAATACACATAAGGTTTCGAGCTATGGGTCATATATGCAGCTCAACACAATTCCATCAATCATATATTACATAAATGGAGTCACAAAGACACCCTCATCAATTTTTATGCATCCATTAGTGTGCCATCAACACTAGAACATGAGCACTGAGAAGAGAATGAAAGAAGAGATAGTAGAAGAAAGACTATGATATGAACTCGAACTATAGAGGGACTTGAACCTACAAAAAATACTTGATTTAAGCTCTGATAATAGGTTTTAATGGCCTATCCTTCAACCAACTTGGACGGGGATATTTCACCTTCGAAATTGGTTCAATGGCAGGGAAGGTAAACACCCATTGTGCATGGACAAGCTAAGATCTCCAAGAGTGCAAAACAAAAATGATCCAAAAGTTGCTATCCTTCCTCATCCTCCCTTTTTATTAACTTGATGTGGACTCCTTCCCTCCATGAGCTCAAATTTTCCTCCAAGATACTCACCCAACTTGAGTTAGTGGTTGCTTCCTTCATGAGACACTTGTCCTCCTCATTCTTACACTCCTCTTTCGCCAATTGAAATTGGGAATCTTGGCTGATCATAACTCCCTCTATGCGCCCTCTTGATGGCTATTTTTAGCCCTGATATGTCAGATTTGTCATAGGTCTGAATTTTTCATATTTTTCATAGATTCCTTCATTATTGTTGTCATAGATGCCATGGAATCTTGTTACAAGTGTCACGGTTTTCCTATTATGCCTCTTCCTCTTCATTGGGAGTTAATTTCCACTCCAAGTCGATTCTGGGCCTTGATTCTTTCCATGAATATTGCCTCTTCATCTACCCCAAGTACGTTACCCTCCACCTTGAACTCGAATTTGTGTGAGAATGATGCCAAGTGTAGTGGGGAATATTGTCACATGTGGGTCCCACAACCTCTTATGCGCCCTCATGATCCAATGCCACCATATTTTCCTCCTTTTTATTATTGTTTATTTGGCCCATTTAATGTGAATTTGTAAGTCTAAGGTCATTTTGGGTCTTGTAGCTCCCTTATTTCAAATTTTAATGCTTCCACCCCAACATAGGGAACTAGTAGGTTAGTGGATTTTTTCCTCCATGATAATTTATTTGGATGGGGACATTACATAGGTGCATATGTATTGGTGATTGAATATAGTTGAATTCAAATACCAAGAACATCAAACATTGCCCTAATCATAAAACATACTACGTCCACATTTCTTGCATAAAGCTTTTCAATCAAAAGTGTTAGGAATATATTATAAAATAAAATAATATCGGCCATATATTTGGCAATGCAAACATCACATGACCAATAATACAATCACCTTCAAGTCTAAATTGAAACATTTTTGTGCCAAAGAGATATAACTCAACTTTAGATTTTCGAAAGCATGTGCTATTTTGAGATAACATGGAATCCTTGTGACTCCCATGTTAGGTAGGGACCCCTTTGTAGTTAGGTCTTTGGACCAAAAAAAATGTAGTGGGCATTATAAACATCGGATTTGATGAATTATGTCATCAACATTAAAGTACTACTATAATTTGTAACACTTTTCTAATTTTGGGGGGTTGTGACCATTTTGGGAATCAACATAGAGCAGGGAGTCAACCTTTCTCTAATCATCGTCATATGTAAATCCCTCAAACTTTCAATTTATTAACACAAGGACATTGCCATTTGATGGCTCTTGTTTGTTCATTGGTCTCCTCCTAAGGGTCTTCGTTCATCATATATAAGGAAATAGGAAAATTAATATAAGATATAGTTGTTAAGTCCTAGTAAGAGGAGGACCTTCATATGTTGTTGTGTAGCTTGCAAAATCCCATGGCATCATTCTTGGCAAATAACCTCATCTATTAGTTTAATGATAACAATAGCAATGTTGTTTATGTTGTTGATTGCTACTCTTGTTATTGTGTCCATGGCATTGCTTGAAACATACAAAAGCAAAATATGGATTGAGGGATTACGCGTATCTAAAGGTAGGTAATATGTCTTAATTAATGGTATCAATTGAAGGTGGTAGCAATGGTTAGGTTATACCTTAAAACCTCAAAGTTACCTATGGTTAACAACTCATTTTTTTATGGCTTTACTCAAATAGCATGCATGTTGTATTGCTATCCATATTTTGATAAGACATTTGTTTATTTGGCCATGTACCTATACTACTCTTTTCATTATTTGCAAGAAATATAGTAAAGGATGGAACTTGCATTTACTTAAGGATGCTACTCTTTACATTGTTTGCAAGCAATATAGTAAAGGATGGGACTTGCAATTATTGAAGTATGGGAATTGCATTTATCAAAGGATATGATAATTGAGGTAGGAATGAATACTAACTGTTGAGTATTTATGTCTATTTATGTGGGCACTATTGATTGATTTGTGTGTTGTTCATGGCATGGATCTATCAAATCAAGTGTTGAAGAGTAGAAACTGCTAAAGCATGATGTCACCACTGTGAGGTGATGGCTGCATAAATTTGAGAGGTCATGTCAAGTATTGAGTGTGCATAATTTTATATATCGTTCCTTAGTGTTAGTTGTTGGGTATTGATATATTATGGACCCATATAACCTGCAATCTATCAGATAATTGAATTAGTAATCTAAGAAGTACTCCCATCACTTGGCGAAGCATGAGCAATGCCAAAATTGGTCTAACTTTGAAACAAAAGTTTTCATTCAACAAGATATTGCTTTTCTTTTAAACAAGAACGGATAGTTTTGTATTAATAAACATTGCAACCGAACTGTTCAACATGAGAAATGCAAAAGAGAAAAAATGGTTTTTGGCATATTGCCTCGGATCGAGAATTCAACAAATTATTCCAAAAAACTTTATTTCTTGCGCAAAGAAAATTCTAAAGAGGCTACTAGTGTAATTGCAACAAAAAACTCCTAAATGTAAACTACATTTGCAATACATTTAGAGATTTATTGAAGGAGGATAGTTTTATTGTTGATATTCATGGTTGTTGGTGTTGCTCAGGCCCATCCTATCTGCATTTTTGTTCATATTTGAGTCCAAATTTTTTAATATGTTGATTTATATCTTATTACCTCCTTGGACAACATTTATTAACACTTAATGGCGCCTTAACACCCTGAAAATATCATGTATTTTTTGTTTTTTTGTCTTGGTGGACTGGGCATTTCAGTGATCAGTAGTGAGGATGGGCCCACAAATTTTTCATATTGAAATGCCTCCCTGTGTAGATTAATGAAACTCCCTGTGTAGATTAATGCAACTCCCTGTGCAAATTATTGCAACTTGGCTAACTGTTGCAACTCCATTGTGTATTGAATTTTTTTTGTAGCCATTATTATGTCATGAGGCTTTTGAGGTAAATGCATTGCAAACTTAGGGTACGTGATAGAGGATCCCCTTGTTTTCCATGAGTTGTCAATCACCATGTTGAAGCTTGGTGGCATTATTTGCATGCCCATCTTCCGCTGGGTTATTGGCCCTTAGGACATGAAAAAATTTAATCTCGGAGAACAAAATGGCTTCATGTTTGATTCAAGCAATGATCCTTGCAAGCTTGGTGTCTTTAGGAGACTTGGAGCGGTTCATTTTTTTAATGATTATTGTTGAGTCTCTAATTGCAATGAGGTTGTTAATTTGCAAGGAAGAAGCTTGTTTAATTCTATGGAGGAGAGTGATTGCTTCAGCTTGATTGTTAAAGGTGATTCTAAGCCCCCACTTGTAGAATTGCTTCCTTTGTCCATCGGGGTCATAAATGACCGCCCCCCAGCACTTACCACCCCTGGATTGTTCTTGGAGGGAACATCAAAGAAAATATTGTGACTTTTTTCACTCTTCTGTCAGATTGTGAAGTCCAAACCTTCAAGTATGATTTTCCATTGTAGGGAGAAGCCTCGTTTAGGGGGGGGGGAATTGAATATCTTACAGAGAGGTATGAATTACGCCACCCAACTCCTTTCCATACCATCAAGATAATGTTGGGCATGATCACTAATTCCTTTGGCACATAGACTTTCCACCAACAAATATTTGTCTTTAGTTGACTTTCCATCTTTCTCTTACTGGAATATAAACTTATTTATGGAAAGCCAAACCTTCTAGCAAATGAATTCACACAGCAATTGCCAAGCTCTTTTGAGAAGGGGTTTATTCTTGAAGGTGCTAGTATAATGTTAATGCGAGATAGTGAGCATTTCTCTCCATCTAGTTGGTGGGATTAGCATGTCCCTAGTTTCCAGAAAGGCCCAATTCCAGACCATCTTGGTATAGGGGCATTCAAAGAAGAGGTGGTGTTGAGTTTCATCACTCTATTGGTCGAGGACACACCAAGAAGGACCTTGAATGCCTCTTTTCTTGAGGTTGTCTATTGTTAGAGATTTTCCATGAGCTAGGACCGAGCAGGAAGTATTAACCTTAGGGAGACAATCACCATGCCAAAATTTTCCCCACATTCCAGAGCAAGGAGGAAGGGTGAGGGAGTACAACTCTGTTTCATATCCCTATTTTATTGTGTATCCAGAACCGCCCCATCCTCTCAAACCTAAGTTGTGATTGATTGAATCACATCTAGATAAGGTTAAGAGGAAATTAGAGGAAAGGTTGTTGAGAAGGTGGGGTATCCAAAACCCATCATGTCCATTGCTTGCCATCTTTTTTCCAAACAGAGATGGCATGTAGGGTTTGCAGATTTTCACCCTCCATCCAAGATCTAAGAGGAGAAATATCTTGGTTTTGGGTAAGGGGAGGCTTGCCAATGGTACTATCAGTCCAAAATTTGATTTATTTCCCATTGCCCAGAATCCAAGTGACTTTGGATTGAAGTAATGGAGCAACAACCTTCATCATTTTCCAAATGTGTGGCCCTCCCTTTCCCGGAAGCTCGGTTTCCACACATCTCTTTCTTGTACCGCATAAGTACTTTTTAAAGAGAGCTCTCTTCCACCATTCCATCTTTCCTATGAATAGGTGCCAAATTATTTTTTCCCTAATCGCAATATCCATCAAGGTTGGGTCTTTAATCCCAATGCCTCCTCAACCTTTTGTCACTCTTACGGTGTTCCAATTGACCAGATGGTACTTTTTGGTGTTGGTTCTCCCTCCCTGCCAAAGAAATTTCCTGATCTTTTTTGTTATCTAGGCCATGATTCATTTTGGAGTGAGTAGGGCAAACATCTGTATATCGACGAGGCTGTTAGGATAGATTTTATTATGACAGTTATGCCCATTGGATTGAGCCAGTGTGCTCCCCATTGGTAAAATTTCCCTTTGATTTTCCAATAATATCCAACCAAATCTCGTAGGAAGGTGCAAGAAAGGAAATGGGCATCCCAAGATACGTGAAGTTGAGCCAAGAATTTGTGCTCTGGAAACACAAGATTCTAGTTATTTCATGGAGGGAGGTGGGATAGGTGATCCAAGCGTAAATTATGCTTTATCCTCATTAATTTCTTCTCCTGAGGCCTCAAGAAAGAGATCAAGAACCTATAAGAAGCGAGTTTCCATGATACATGAGGCTCCTTCGAGCAAAAGGGTGCCACCTACAAACTGAGAGTGGTTCATGGATTTTACTACTCTTATTATGGAGGTGTTAGGAAGATTCCCAATTGTTATTTATTTCTCAAGATTTTTGCTCAAATATTTTGCCATGATGATGTATAGAAAAGGGGATAAAGAGAAACCTTACCTCTACTTGCTTTAAAGGAGAAAGGGCACCCATTGACAAGAGGAGCAACCCAAGGATTTGAGATGCAATATTTGATCCAATCTATAAAATTTGCATCAAAACCAAAATTTATGCATGACATTGAAGAGCAAGGAGTGCCTTACTCGGTCAAAGACATTGGACATGTCGATCTTTATCAACATCCATTTGTCCTTGTGGTCTTTGCTGGACTGGATTTCCTCTTGAACCAATAAAATATTTTCAACAATTTGTATTATGCATGAAGACCCCTTTATTGTTAGAAATGATCCCGGGGTAAATCTTTTTCAGCCTATTTTCCAAGATTTTGGTGAAAAATTTGTAGGTGGAGTTGCAAAGGGAGATTGGTCAGAATCCTGCAAAAGTGGTATGATTAGTTTCCTTAGGAATTAAGGTGAGGAAAGAGGAGTTGGTCCCACCACCCCCTTTGACCTTTTTTTGAATATAGAGCATCATTTGTTTCAAATATGATTCCACGATTTGCTAATAGGCTCAGAAAAAAGTGAATAGTAAATCCATCAAGGCCAGGGACTTTATCGGGGGCCAGTCCTCATATGGATTCAATAATTTCTTGATCCTCTATGTCTTTGATAAGTGAAGAGTTGGTTACATTTTATATTGAAGGAAATATGTTTTCCAACATTGCCATAGTGGTAGCAGGATCCCCATCCCCAACCTCCATATAGAGCAATTTGAAATGGCTTCCTAATACAATTTTTATTTCAACGTGATTAGATATTTTATTGTTGTATGGAAGGGTGATTTCCTTGACCTTATTCCTGTGCTCTTTAGATTTGGCTTGACGGTGAAAGAAGGAGGTGTTCTTATTGCCAAAGTCAAGCCACATGATTCTTGATTTTAGATGCCAATGTTCTTCTTCCAATCTTTGGTCCTTGAACAAAATCGTGCACAAATATTTATCCTCTATTTGGTGTTGTTTGGTTATCTAATCTGTCTCCATTTATGCCTGCAATTTGTCAAGGATGCTTAAGTGCTCTTTTTAAGACTTGTCTAGGATGGGGAAGGAGGGTTTTGACCAATTCTTGAGGGATAATTTAACAACTTTGAGATTTTGCTAAAAAATGAAGTTAGGAGATATTGATATGGGTTTGGACCATTCAAGGGAAATTGAAGTGAGGATTTGGGGATGTTAAGGGGGTTAAAATGGAAAGGAATGGGGATAAGGTTGGGAACCTGTTGAAAAATTAGGGAGATATATTTGTGGTCGGATATTCCAAAGGGAAAAATATGGGAGGTAATGTATAAGTCCTAAAGGAAGAGATAATCGTGGATTGGGAATCTATCAAGGTGGATAGTAATGTGTCCAAGAACCACCCTTTTGTTGAACTAGTCATAGTGTTCTCGTAGGGGTTTGAAATTGACAAAATCCCAATAAGAGATTAAATCTTCCATTTTCTCTCTGAAGTGATCATGGATGTTGTTCCCACCTCTATTTTCTCTGGTTATGAGGATGATATTGAAGTCACCGACAACAATGCTAGTCTTGGTGGCCTCGCAGCTAGTGAGTGCCTGCAAATAATTCCAACAACTTTCATTTTCAAAATGATGCATGGACATGTAAATGTTGAAAATATGATACATGATTCCCAAATGTGGGTTATGCAAGGATGTGAAGTGTTGTGTTTGGTGTTGAAAGGTGAGTGACAAGATATTGTGGTCCTAGAGGGTGCACAGCCCTCCCGAGGCTCCCCTTGATCTTACATCAATTCCATCACATTTTTTCCACAGATTTTTGGCAATTGTAATAATTTATTATGCCTTGAGTTTTGTCTCCTAGAGAAGGAGGATCGTTATTTCTCAAAATTGAATAGATATCTAAGTGTTATTTATTTATGCTTGCTCCCCATCTTGCGGCAGTTCAAGGAGACACTTTTCATCATTTGGCTCGATTAGGTTTGGAACCTCCCCCTTGCAAGGAGGCCTTATCTCCGGATTTCTTTAGAGTGTTGCTCATATTTGGAAAGGGGGATTTGGATCCTATTCCTTTCATGGCATTGCCTGGATTGTTGCTTCCTAGAAACTTTTTGATGATGATTTAATTGCCAAGAATCTTATCCTTGTTTGCTTCTTCTTCTCGCTTTCCCTTCCCCGATCTACATCCTAGTTTTTTTGGATGGCGATATTCTTCAACGATCTCTTCTTTCTCTTCTTGTCCACTCTGGGAAAGGGCCTTTCTTCGAGTCAAAATATGGGGCTATGAGGAATTTTCATGATTTTTTTTTATCTCATATTGACGTACGATATCTCATCATCATCAAAAAGGGAGAGGGATGGAGTAGGTTGATTGATGGAGAGTCGAGCTTGGTTTGAAGGATTTCCAAGTTGGCTTGGTACTAATAATTCTTCAATTATTTGTTCCTCTTGATACAGGACCTCAAACTGAATAAGGTGGATTAAGGTATGAGTTAGACCTAGGGGGCATATCCTTGGACAACTGCGGCATGGGAGGAATGAGAGATTTTCAGCTGTTGAGGTTTCTTCGAGGGGGACGATAGGAATTGTGAAGAGGAGGAAGGGGCGGATGGGGCTGAGACCGAGGGAGCCAAAACTCCATGAGGCACTTGTTGCTTTTCGTTCGAGAGCTTTTTTCCCCAATGTTTTTCATTGATCTTTCTTGTCTGTTGAGTTTGATTTGTTTCACTGATTCATCTTGCAATTTTTTGTGAAGTGGTCGTATTCATGACATGATTTGCACTTGAACGGTAATTGTTTATAGTCTAACTTTTGAAGGTGTCTCCAGTTATAGAGGGTGAGAAGCAAAAATTCAGAAATCCCTTTTTCAAGATCGACTTCGACACAGATCCTTGCACAAGAGAAAAATATATATTTTGGCTCATATTTGTTCATTTATTTTCCCAAAGAGTTGCCGATGTCATGCAATGAACCATCTCCCCAAGAATGGAGTGGCAGGTGTGGGATTCTAACCCAAAATAGAACTGCAAAAGGGACTTCCATATTTTGATTAAATTCTTGGGTCCATCCGTTTAAGTACATTCCTTTGTTCCCATAGAATTAAGGTCTACTTCTAAATATCATATCCATGTCTACTTTTCACTTGAAAATGAAATCATAAATCCCTCGGCCGCAAAATAAATGGGAGAGTTTGCCTTGGATCAACACAACCTAGTTCTTTTCGACCCAAGTGGCCATATTTCTAGGAGATGGCCAAATTCCTATAAACCATCTGATTAAACCTCATTATGAGAGGATTATTTATGTTGATCGAGAAGAGCATTGTGGCAAAGGAACTTAAGGAATGTCCTCCAAACATTTGACAAATTTTGATGGGTGTGGCTTCGCAAAAGGTTCGAAGGAAGAAACCAATGCCTGAAAGACAACAGCTTCATCAATTTGGGGGGCAGGATCACCTTATCCATGGCTCAACTCCATGGATACTCATAGCCTTTTGGAAACAACACGTCGGTCTTAACACCCTGCTCGCAAGTCAAAATTCCATGGCTTCAATGATTTTTTTTGCTCAAACATATTCCCTTATCTATTGTAGATTGTTGCAACTCCATATATAGTTGTTGCAAATCGGCTTGTTGCAACTCCCTGTGTAGATTGCTCTCAAGTTCCACGGGTATTTTAACCCTCCGTTCCTTCTTGCATTAAAAAAAGGTTCAACAAGATATTGTTGGACATGATAGCTCCATGACATAAACGAGGATCACAATAAAAAAATGCCCAAGGATCAGCAATACATGATGCAATTTGAATTATGGTTATCTACTTCAAAGAAGTCTCTATTAGACCATGAAGATTCTCTTTCATACTCCCATTTTCCATGTATTCATATACAAGAAACATTTCAAATCACTTTGAACAAAATCTATTTAAAGTGACAAGATAACAATGGTGTAGTCTTTACAATTACTTCTTTTTTCTACAACTTCTTCTTCCTTCACCTTCAAGGCCACTCCTCTTTTATCAAGATCTTCTACCATAACAAGAATATCATCAAGGAGCGATCTGGTTTCACTCCCAAAAAAAAATATTAAGCAACTCCTATTGCTTGACTTGGAAGTTCATCTCTACGCTTCAAGAGAGATTGAAAAATTCCACCTTCGCATTCCAATTTCATGTCATGGAAAATTTTTATCGCCCACTCTTATGCACCAATCAACACATTTGGATCAAATCCAATTAACTAGAAATGAAGAAAAAAAAACATTTCAGTCTTTGTAACTATTATCAGCTAAGTTGCACTTAGGTGATTTCAAGAGAGCCTGTGAAGATACAACAAAACCACTTGTTCATAATCAGAAGACCAAAAGTCCTAGTAGGCCACATTGTCCCATTTGTTTAATAAAATCACATGTCCATGCCCTATAGGGAAATTGTAAAAAATTTCATAGCATGATGGTTTTGTAAAGGACTTGGCTTTCCTAGGACTTAGTTATCAATCCGACTAGCCCATAGTGTTTTTTCCCTTGTCAATTATATGTTGTTAAATAAACGACATATAATTTTCGAGTTTTTCACTCATACCTCCAAAGTTGGGGTGGTCAGCATGATTTCTCAGTCTTAGGAGGTTATTAGAGGCCAACTGTCAATGTATATTACCATGCTAGATATTAAAATTGAGTTGTATGGACATGTGCTAGGTCCCCCTAATTTTTTTTTTAATTCCGAAGAAAATAATTTTTTCCGTAAAACTAGACCATTTTTTAATGGTTTAAATGGAAAAATTCATATTGTAATAAAAATGTGGTCTGGAGGTGTATTTTGGCGTGGGGGTGCTTGTTTTCACACTCAGAGCATCCTCTTTACCCTAGGACCCACTTTCCCTATGTTTCGAGTAGCTACGATGTCTCTGGGAGCATTTTTCCTTAAAGATGCAACATTTTGGCAAATAAATGCTAAAAAAGGTCAAAATGCACCAAGGCAAAAAAATAAAAAATATATAAAAAAATGGGTCATTTGGCATGCCATGTCAATTAAAAGGTGGCTCAACTAATGAATAAAGGCACATGTTGGGAGTCAAATCAAAGGAGATTCAAATCATTCCATGCACCCTCTCTAATGAGGATGAGGCATTCCATTATTGGGATGTGGCAGCTCGTGGTTTATGGGAGGAGATCCCAAGAGAGAGGGGGCGCACCTCAAGTGAGGTGACGCCTCCCTCATTAAATGCAACTCAGCGTTAACTCTCAATGGGGGATTCACGTGGGCTCCCAATCCCCCTAATCTCTCCTATGATGCGCCATTGCTCTCTCATGAGCTAATTCGCCCCTCTCCTCTCTCTTATGCTATATAAGCACGGTCCATTATCTCATTCAAACAAGGATTGCGGAACCGCTGCTCACTCATGTAATAGATCTGTTGAAGTATTTTTGGTGAATAAAAATACTTTGGAGGTCTAGTTTGGTGTCTCTTGCAAATGGTGGATGATCATTGTCTTTCATATGTGTTGAGGTAATCTGTAGAAGTTCTTGCTTTCACTTGCTTGTTTTGTCAATACTATCTTAAGGAAGGATTAGTATTAATTGATAAGAATGAATATAGAAGTCTATTTTATTCATTTAAATCATGCTTAGCTCAAGATCTAGAATTTACATGCTTATTCGTTTATATGTATGCTCTTCTTCTCTTTAGCTTAGATGTTTTACTAGATTTGGCAAATTGTGTGGCAAGTGTGAAGGGTTTCTTTTACAGGTTCCTTTGTTGGATTGGTGGATGATCTAGCTTGTTTCTACTACCCTCCAACAATTCTTGTGCTTAAAGAAGACATAGTGTTCCTTAGAATCCACCGGAATAGCTCCATTGCCCAAACTTCCAAGGGGTTTCTTCTCCACATTTCTTCTTCCTTCTAAATCAAACTTTTCATTGGTTACTTAAGCTTATTTCTTAGATATGATTACTAATAAGTTCATATCATATTTTCATATCTGATTTATAAGTCTTACATGCTTAGATCTAGATTGTTTTAAAGAAGGATTAATCATTTGCTTAAACTAGATCTTGTTTCAAGAAAGTATTTCTTTTACAAGTTAATCATTTGTAGATCTAAAGGCTTGTTAGATTATCTTTCTTCTTTGGATATCATAAGTTCATATTTAAGAGAGTCCATTTCATAGGTAATATAATGTATAGAGTTGGAAACCTGTGTGAAGTTTATGAAAACCGACGTTTCGGACTACATGAAAGTGAGTCCATCATCAAGGCACGTGATCTCAATGCTTATGATTGGGATGAGAATGAAAGGTAACTATGCCATATATTAAATACGGAACTTGGTAGACAAAATAATAGATAGAGGTGAGGTCGGCTCACTTGATGAAGCACGTTTATTTTTGTCTCCCATTGGAATTAACTTGTAGTATCTTTGTGTTTTATCAGGCTTAGGATGGGCATCCACGAGTTACTTAGCTTCCAACCATCATCTCTATTTAGTGTGTGGCTATTTTTACCAATATCTATGGCTTCTCTTACTTTTCGTTTAATGTAGTGTTCCTATTTCACTATTAGTTTAGCCTCATCCATACAAATGAGATGAGTGGTATTGTGAGAGTGTTCAGCTAGAGCAGACTTGGTTACCCTATTATGAGCTATGTCGGCGGCATATTCTTTGATACGAGCTTGCATAAAGCGACCTGTTTCCCCTATATAGTTCATCCTGCAGGAGCAAGGGATTGAGTAAACACCTTTTTGTTGTCCGAGGTCTAGAGGGTCTTTGGCAGAATCAACAAAGCCTCTAATAGTGTTGGGGGGAGCAAAGGCAACATATATGTTTCTTCTTTTAAGGATTTTAGCGATTTTATCTGTTGTTCCTTTGATGTAGGGGAGAGTTACTTTTGGAATTGGCACATCATAAGTTCATATTTAGAAAATCTAAAGTGATTTCATTGTCTGCCCCAAAAGGCAAGCCAAGATCCACAAGAAAGCTTGCTTTCTTGTGTTAAGTTTCTTGCATTTTACACTTATAATTTTTTTTGCAAAATTTTTAGTAATTTTGTTGGTTGTCCAAAAAGACTTTAAAAGTGTTTTGGGTACTTTTTTGAACTAATAACTTGCTGGTTTTATCATTTCTAACAAAAAAGAGAGAGAAACTATGGCAAATTTTTGAAGTTTTGGCCATCCAAGGCATCCGGGGACCTCTCTTGTTCAATAAGCTTATTTATTCCAAAGAATTGTAAGCTTAGTGATCTCATTATACAAGGGAACACAAGCATTTATATACTGTAATAAGTGATAAAAAAGAAGAGCTAGTGGGCTACCCAGCACCCACATCCCATCCCCCCTGGGGGGATTCGTAAAATTTTCATGGAGTGATTTTTTCTAATAAGTTTTTATGTTTAAACACAATCACACACACACAACAGGCTGTATACTTTCAAATTCTAAACCTCATAAATTTTGTTTTAGTCTTTTCCTTTAATTTTTCAAAGTAACAAACTTGGCATTGCTTTCCCGAAGTATGGCCTCGCCGTCACATAAAGGGATTCGCCTAAGTATGCGATCAGATGATCAAAAAAGAGACTCTTTGCCTGTAGTAATTAGTATAAAACTTTACTTCATTTATTTACCTTTTTTGCAATGGCAAACGGAATAAACATTTAGTTCCAACTCAAATTATGCTCTTTCCCCTTGCGGGCATTTTCCTAGGACTATTGGAAATTAGAAAGAGTTGTAACTACTCTTTAATTGTTCACATCTAAATAAACAACTCATACTAATAAAATTAGCTACCCTGAACATAATGAAAATCCGGCACTAAGAACTTAATTATTGTGTGGGGAAATTTCTCAGGAGAAGCGGGAACCACTAGGAGACGACGCCAGGGCACAGTTAGACTACACCCTTGTTGGTGTAGTTTGAACACCACCCTCGAGACTCCATTCCATCCCACATGTCTTCGTGAGGAGCCACCATTAATTAAATTCTGGACATTACTCCTTGTACCTCACGGTATATCTGGAGCTCCCCCTTCCCGTAATCAAATCCCATATCATAATAAATTTAAAATTGACCAAGAAGCACTCGCAAAACATTTACAATACAACAACACTTTATTTTTCAACTCCACTTTGGAATTGGTCTTATTTTACAATAATACAATCTTTGACTCCAATCTTATGTGTTACATGATTATGTTGTGTTGTTAAACCTTAAATTATATTATGCAAGTGATTTTTGCTTTCAATCAATCGATTTCAAAACTCCTAAACAACTCGCCCATTCAAAACTAAACTGCTTAGTCAGCCTTAGTAACTCATAGGGACTACCCCCCTTGGCTTCGTTAGGAGTTCTGCCTAAACGGAGGAGTTGAGTGTTGAGTGGCATTATCTCAACTTGAAACTTGCCCCCAAGGAATGCACCCAAGCAACTTGAAAATTTATGTTGCGATAACCCCAGGGTGCGTGTTCCAGTGGAAACATATTTTGGCGTTGTTGCTGGGGATAAATATTTTTATGCTTGGGTACGACATTAACCTTTTTTCATTTTTACCTTATTTTGATGCATTTAGTTTAATCAATAAAATTTTACTTAATACATCTGGCGACTCCACTAAAATTAAATTCAACAAGTTATTCTACGAGAAGGGAAAATGACGGTTTAGTTAGTTTCATTCCTGAACCTGAAAGGGTTTATAGAAGGAGACGGGCTAGAAGGAGACGCGCCAGAATTGCTTCTCACAGGATCCTTGAAAACTTAGGAGTCGAGTTTGTTGAAGACATCCATAGCTTATTTGAAAACAATAACCTTAGTAATAATTTCTTAGATCCAATGGACAAATTTTTCGAACCCCTTGACTTCTCTCAAATAGCAGGTTATCCATGTGACTTACCTGATAAGGATATTGAGAAGTTGCCAATGTTCCAAGGAAATAATGCTATTACTGCTACAACTCACATCACCATATTTTTAAGAAACCTAGTATGGTGCCAGATAGCCGCTCAAAAGCAGGAAGATGTTTGCATGAGGCTTTTTGCCTTATCTTTAGACGAAGATGCTTATGATTGATTTACAGTCCTAGATATCAATAGTTATTCAACATATGACGCTTTCAAAAAGGTCTTCTTAGAAAGATTTGGTGACAATAAAGAGCCTCGTTATCATATAAATGCTCTCCATTCAATTAAAAGAAATGAGAATGAATCCATGGAGGAGTTCAACAAAAAGTTGAGAACTATAGTTTCCAACATTCATGTTGATTTCAAACCCCCAAACAATTCCATCCTTGTTTATTATATGGAAGCTTTGAGTGGTGAACTGAAATTCATGCTAAGAGACAAAGATCCTGAAACTCTGAAAGTTGCCCAGGATTTAGCTGTTAAAATTGATGAAAACATGCAATCATCAGGGAAATCTAATTTACCTGGCTTTACAAGAGGAATGCATACTTTCCCCAAACATCAAGATAAAGGAAAAGCTATTGAAACTGAAGCTAAGGATTCATCAAAAGATGTAATGAAAGAGATGACTAATAATATAAAAACCTTAGTAGCAAACCACACTGCTCAAATGACTACCATGCAAAATAGGTTTGTTAATATGGAAAAGACACATGCTTCCCAGCGCTCTCAATTATAAAGGTTTTCCCCCAAAGGAAACCAGGATAGATGGTAGAAGAAGTCTCCTCCTTATGAGTAGAGACCACCCAACCAATTAGATTCAGCCAACATTGTTGAAGAAGTAACTCCCTTTTGCATACCTTGTAAGGATTTCCATGAGGAATCCACTTGCTATAGTGCCCATCACATCATGGAACATGATTTACCAGAAACTGGCAGCCAAGAAGCACCTTCAAGAGAGCCCAATTAAATCAATATTGTAGATCATACCTACCCTTTGTCGGATCAACATTGTCAGCAAGTTGTAGCGTATAGTCAAGAAAAAGATTTCATCACTCAAAACTGTGGAGAAAATCCTACACCAAACGAATTCCAAGACATGTTTAATGCCAGATTCAAGGGGGGTACTTATCAAAGAAGAGACAATCATGCCCCAGCCAAAGCAAAGCAGTACATTCCAAAGGTAAAAAATCCTCCCATAGTAAATAAATTGAGATTTGATATGGGTGATTGGTTAACACATGCTAAAGTAAATGTGCCTGTAACTGATATGATTAAGATTCCAGAGCATAAAGATAAGTTCCTGAAAGCCTTAGATAATCCTCAAGATAATATTTATGATACTCATCCCAAAACTAAAACTCCATCTAAAAATGAGATTCTAGATAAATCTAAGGGTAAATTTGTGGAAGAGATAAACACTTTTGGGGATGCCATGGTCATCTTGAATAGTATGGATCCAAGAAAAGAAGATCATCCACCCTTCTATGTTTCATTATTGGTAAATGACTTTTATCTTCACAACTGCATGTTAGACTCAAGAGCATCATCCAATATTATCACCTTGAAGGTTATGGAACGGTTAGGTTTGAAAATCACAAGGCCATACCACAATGTTGTGCCATGGATGCTAAACAAGTCAAAGTTGTTGGAATAATCACAAACCTTGAAGTAATATTAGCACAATATCCAGAAATCCATTTAGATATGGATGTGTTAGTCATTGATGTGTCGGATACATGGGGCATGCTTTTGTAGAGAAATTGGGCTGCAAATTTGGGAGGGCACATCCAAATGGATTGGACTTATGCAACAGTACCTGCATCAGAGAACACTCAGGTTAAGCTACACATAGAAGTTGAAAGAAAGTACCATGTTGAAAACCCTAAGAATCCACATAATGAATTTGTTGCCAAATCAGATAGTCTCGGAAACTATGATATTCTATCTAACTCCATGGATCCTATTAAAGAAAAGATGAAAGATGAAAAGTTAGATAAAATATGGAAGTTATACTTTGATGGAGCATATTCCAAATACAGAAAAGGAGGAATAGTAATCATTTCCCCATCTAAGCAAACTTTCAACTTTGCTTTCATATTAGAGTTTGATGCATCTAACAATGTAGCGGAGTATGAAGCACTCTCACTTGGCTTAGAAGCTGCTAAAGATATGGGTATCAAAATGTTAAGCATCAAGGGTGACTCTGACTTAGTGATTTTACAACTAAAGAATAAATTTATGTAAATGTCAGAGACTAAATAAATATAGGAATGCTATTTGGGACACTATGGAGTGGTTTGATGCATTGAAGCTCGAAGAAATTCCTAGAGAACATAATAGCTTAGCCGATAAGTTAGCAGTAGCAACATCCACCCTTCAGCCTACGGATGAAATGATAAACGGTGATGGCAAGCTTGAAATCAACTTTAGACCCTTTGTTCCTGATAATGTAGATCATTGGTAGGTGTTTGATAATGATGAACAGGTCTTAAGACTTATCCATAATGTTGAGGAATTTTCAGATTGTAAGATCAGTTTTAAAGAGGAAGGAAAAGTGTATCCGGAAGAGGAAGAAAATGGTGGTAATCAAATCACGAGGGGTCTTGTTTCTTTAGAGAACATAGTTGACAGAAGTGATAGGCATAGAAATAAAAAGGAATCAATAAATCCATGGGAATATGTTGAAATAAACATTGGAGCAGATTAGGAACCAAAAATTAGAAAATTACGAAAAGGCACCTCGGAAAAGGAAAGGAAAGATTTAATTGATCTTGTTAGCGAATATAGAGATGTGTTTGCTTTTACTTATGATGAATTGAAATCTTATCGAGATGATGTATTTCAGCACACTATACCCCTGAAACAAGAAATGAAGGAAGTAAAACCTTTCCGGCAAAAAATGAGACAAATAAACCCCAAATTAGGACCAATTGTAAACAAGGAATTAGAAAAGATGTTGGTTGCTGGAATCATTGCGCAAACAAGACATTCAACTTGGTGTTCTAATTTAGTGGTGGTGAGGAAGAAGAATGGATCAATTGGAATATGAATTTACTTTTGAAACCTCAATACGGCATGCCTTAAAGACAATTATCCTTTGTCGAATATGGAAACCCTTCTCCAAAGGGTAAAAAGTTCACAAATGATGTCCATGTTGGACAGTTTCTCCGGATACAACCAGGGATTGATCAACATAAGACCACTTTTACCACTCCTTGGGTTACTTTTGATTTCTTAAGAATGCCATTTGGCTTATTGAATTCAGGAGCTACTTTTCAGAGGGATATGGATTATGCTTTTAAAGAAATAATTCATAATATCATTGAAGTCTACCAGGATGATTTAACAGTTTTCTCTAAAGAAAGATCTGACCATGTTAATCACCTAAAGCAAGTTTTTGAAAGATGTCGTAAGTATGGAATATCATTGAACCCAGCCAAATCAATCTTAGGAGTGGGTGAAGGAAAGTTGTTAGGACACATCATCTCCAAAGATGGTGTGACGATAGACCCTGAAAGAGTTGAAGCCATAAAGAAAGTGCCCATTCCCCATTAGTCAAAGCTCTCCAGTCATTTAATGGTCAGATAAATTTTATCAGGAGGTTCATCCCTAACTTAGCAGAATTAATGAAGCCATTCCAGGCATTATTAAAAAAAGATGCTAAGTATCAATGGACAAAAGAAAGAAATGAAGCCTTTAAATGTATCAAAGATAATATTTCCAGATCCCCTATGTTAATCAACCCCGACTACTCAAAGGAGTTTCAGATTTTCTCATTTGCATCAAAACATACAATTGTAGGAGTCTTGCTCCAAAAGAATAATGAAGGTCATGAGTAGCCAATAAATTTCACGAGCAGAGCTTTGCAAAACCCTGAGTTAAAATACACTTCCATGGAGAAACAAGCTTATGCTCTTGTCAAATCACTAAAGCATTTTAAGATGTACATTGGTTACTCAAGAATAATTGGCTATGTCCCCCATTATGTAGTTAAAGATATCTTGGCTCAACAAGATTTCTTAGGAATAAGAGGAAAGTAGGTCTCTAAAATCCAAGAGTATGACTTAGAAATAAGACACACAAAGTTGATAAAGGGACAGGGATTAGCCAAAATGCTAACTCAAAGTAATGAAGAAGCCATAGGGATGGTGTGTCAAACCAGTGTATCAGAACCAACCATATCAGAAGGTCTTCAACATTTAAGTCAACAACAATGGTATGTCGATATAATCTATCTTCTACGTAATTTTGATTTCCCTGATCATCTAGTAGACCATAAGAGAAGAGCATTAATATTAAAAGCTACTAGATATTGCATCTCTCAAGATGGATTGGGATGGAGAAATCTGGATGGCTTAATGCTCGGATGTGTCGATGAGTCGGAATCCAGAAAGCCCCTAACAAAATTTCACTCAGTATTTTGTGGAGGGCATTATGCAGCAAATACAACAACCCATAAAATCCTCATAGTTGGTTACTACTGGCCTACTCTATTCAGTGATGTACATAAGTATGTCATATCTTGCCTCCAGTGTCAGATGTTCACTAGGAAGCAAAAGTTGGTAGCCTTACCTTTGAAACCAGTAGTTGTTCAAGAACCCTTTCAGCAATGGGGTCTTGATTTTATCGGTCAATTCAAGGAGAACTCAAGCAATGGTCACTCTTGGATCCTTACTTCTACCGACTATTTCACCAAGTGAGTGGAATCCATTCCCACTAAAAATGAAACTGATAAAATAGTTATGAATTTCCTAGAAGATAAAATCATAACTAGATTCGGTGTCCCGGCTAAGATAACAACAAATAATGGCCTAGCATTTAGCTCAACAACTTTTTCATCTGTTTGTTTCAAGTATGGCACTGTTTTATCTCACTCCTCTAACTATTATCCACAAGGGAGTGGCTTAGTTGAATCCAAAAACAAAATCTTGATGAATATTTTAAAGAAAACAGTTGGAAAGAACAAAAAGTCTTGGGATAGCCAAATCAAGTTTGCAGTATGGGTTGACAGAATAACACAGAAGCGTTCAATAGGAAAGACTCCTTTTGAACTAGTCTATGGTTTAAAAGTATCAGTGCTCATCTACATACAGTTTCCAGTGTATCAATTACTTCATGATTATGATCCAAATGATGATGCCATGAATCATAGAGTTGAACAGATAATGAATTTAAATGAGACCAGGAGAATATCTTTAGAACAAAGCATCAGAAACCAAGACAAGGTGAAGAATAATTTTTACAAATCTGTGAGGCCAAGATATTTTTGGCCCGGTGATAAGGTTCTGTTGTGGGAAAAAAAGAAAGAGAAACCGAGAAATCACAGAAAATTTGACAGCATTTGGATGGGACCATACATCGTATTTGAGCTAGCAGGGTTCAACTCATTTTACCTTTGCACAATGGATGGCAAAATACCGGTTATTTCAGTCAATGGTCGGCATCTCAAGTTATTCTTCAGAAATAACAGCTAGTGCCCATGTGGGAATTCTTGGAGCAGGGCCATTTCTAAACCTTTCCCTTGCATTATTTCAAATTTTTGTTTTCGTACAATACTTTTGTATATTACGCTCCATGTATATTATTGATGTATTATAGTTTCATTTATGTGCAATAATTTTATGCAACTTATTTTTTCATTTGGTAAAGATGTGTGGATACTAATTCAATCTAGTTTTCGTCCAGGAACCAGAGATTCTTGGATTCTCGAACATTCTCTTTGATTGAAAATCGGGAGTGAATGCACGTCCGACAGTTGGAGCCAGATGTTATCAACTAAGTTGCACTTAGGAGATTTCAAGAGAGCCTGTGAATATAGAACAAGTCTACTTGTTCATAATCAGAAGACCAAAAGTCTTAGCAGGTCACCTTGGCCCATTTTTTTTAATAAAATCACATGTCTATGCCCTGCGGGGAAATTTTTAAAAATGTCATATCATGATGGTTTTGTAAAGGAATCGGATTTCCTAGGACTTAGTTATCATTCCGACTAGCCCATAGTGTTTTTTCCCTTGTCAATTATATGTTGTTGAATAAACGACATATAATTTTTGAGTTTTTTCACTCATACCTCCAAATTTTGGGTGGTTGGCATGATTTATCAATCTTAGGAGGTTATTAGATCCCAAGTGTCAATGTATATTACCATGCTAGATATTAAAATTGAGTCGTATGGACATGTGCTAGGTCCCCCTAAGTTTTTTTTTTAAATTCCGAAGAAGATAACTTTTCTGTAAAACTAGACCATTTTTTAATGGTTTAAATGGAAAAATTCATATTGTAATAAAAATGTGGTCTGGAGGCGTATTTTGGTGTGGGGATGCTCGTTTTCACACTTAGAGCATCCTATTTACCCTAGGACCCACTTTCCCTATGTTTTGGGTAGCTACGATGTCTCTGGGAGCATTTTTCCTTAAAGACGCGACATTTTGGCAAATAAATGCTAAAAAAGGTCAAAATGCACCAAGGCAAAAAAAAAAGAAAAAAAAAGGGGTCATTTGGCATGTGCCAAATGAGTTGGCATGCCATGTAAATTAAAAGGCGACTCAAGTAATGAATAAAGGCACATGTTGGGAGTCAAATCAAAGGAGATTCGAATAATTCCATGCGTCGTCTCTAATGAGGATGACGCATTCCATTATTGGGATGTGGCAGCTCGCGGTCTATGGGAGGAGATCCCAAGAGAGGGGGGGTGCACCTCAAGTGAGGTTGAGCCTCTGTCATTAAATGCAACTCAGCATTAAATCTCAATGGGGTATTCACGTGGGCTCCCAATCCCCCTAATCTCTCTTATGATGCGCCATTGCTCTCTCATGAGCTAATTCGCCCCTCCCCTATCTCTTATGCTATATAAGCACGGTCCATTCTCTCATTCAAACGAGGATTGTGGAACCGCTGCTCACTCATGTAATAGTTCTGTTGAATTATTTTTTGTGAATAAAAAGGCTTTGGAGGTCTAGTTTGGTGTCTCTTGCAAATGGTGGATGATCATTGTCTTTCATATGTGTTGAGGTAATCTGTAAAAGTTATTGCTTTCACTCGCTTGCTTTGTCAATACTAGCTTAAGGAAGGATTAGTATTAATTGTTAAGAATGAATGTAGAAGTCTCTTTTATTCATTTAAATCATGCTTAGCTCAAGATCTAGAACTTGCATGCTTATTCGTTTATATGTATGATCTTCTTCTCTTTAGCTTAGATGTTTTACTAGATTTGAAAATTGTGTGGCAAGTGTGAAGGGTTTCTTTTACAGGTTCCTTTGTTGGATTGGTGGATGATCTAGCTTGTTTCTACTTCCCTCTAACAATTCTTGTGCTTAAAGAAGACATAGTCTTCCTTTGAATCCACCGGAATAGCTCCATTCCCCAAAGTTCCAAGGGGTTTCTTCTCCAAATTTCTTCTTCCTTCTAAATAAAAATTTTCACTGGTTACTTAAGCTTATTTCTTAGATCTGATTACTAATCAGTGCATATCATATTTCCATATCTGATTTATAAGTCTTACATGCTTAGATCTAGATTGTTTTAAAGAAGGATTAATCATTTGCTTAAACTAGATCTAGCTTCAAGAAAGTATTTCTTTTACAAATTAATCATTTTTAGATCTAAAAGCTTGTTAGATTAGATTTATTCTTTGGGTATCATAAGTTCATATTTATAAAATCTAAAGTGCTTTCATTGGCTGCCGCAAAAGGCAACCCAAGATCCACAAGAAAGCTTGCTTTCTTGTGTTCAGTTTTTTGCATTTTAAACTTAGAATTTTTTTTTGAAAATTTTTTAGTAATTTTTTGGTTGTCCAAAAAAAATTTCAAAGTGTTTTTGGGTACTTTTCTGAACTAATAACTTGAGGGTTTTTATTAGGTCTAACAAAAAATATAGAGAAAATCTGGCGATTTTTTGAAATTTTGGCCATCTCGGGACCTCTCTTGTTCGAAAAGCTTGTTTTTCCCAAAGAATTGTAAGCTTAGTGATCCCATTCTACAAGGGATCACAAGAATTTATATATTGTAATAAGTGATAAAAAAGAAGAGCAAGTGGGCTACCTAACACCCACATCCCATCCCCTTGGGGGGATTCGCAAAATTTTCATGGAGTGATTTTTTCTAACAAGTTTTATTTTTTGTTTAAACACAATCACACACACACAACAAGTTGTATACTTTCAAATTCTAAATATCATAAAAAAAATTTAGTCTTTTCCTTTTCTGTTTCAAAGTAACTAACTTGGCATTGCTTTCCCGAAGTATGCTCTCGCCGTCACATAAAGAGATTTGCCTAAGTATGTGATTGGATGATCAGAAAATATACTCCTTGCCTGTAGTAATTAGTATAACACTTTACTTCAGTTATTTACCTTTTTTGCAATCAAACAGAATAAACATTTAGTTCCAACTCAAAGTATGCTCTTTCCCCTTGCGGGCATTTGCCTGGGTATGTGGGAAATCATAAAGAGTTGTAACTACTCTTTACTTCTTCACATCTAAATAACAACTCATACTAATAAAATTAACTACCCTGAACATAGTGAAAATGTGGCACTAAGAACTTAATTATTGTGTGGGGAAATTTCTCAGGAGAAGAGAGAACCACTGGGAGGCGACCTCAGGGCACAATTAGACTACACCCTTGTTGGTGTAGTGTTGAACACCACCCTCGAGACTCCATTCCAGCCCATACGTCTTTGTGAGGAGCCACCATTAATTAACTTTCGTACATTACTCCTTATACCTCACAATATATCTGGAGCTCCCCCTTTCCATAATCAAATCCCATCTCATAATAAATTTAAAATTGACCAAGAAGCACTTGCAAAACATTTACAATACAATAGCACTTTATTTTTCGACTCCACTTTGGCACTGGTCTTATTTTACAATAATTCAATCTTTGATTCCGATCTTATGTGATACATGATTATGTTGTGTTGTTAAATCTTAAATTATATTTGCAAGTGATTTTTGCTTTCAGTCAATCGATTTCAAAACTCCTAAACAACTCACCCATTCAAAACTAAACTGCTTAGTCAACCTTAGTAACTCATAGGGACTACCCCCCTTGGCTTCATTAGGAGTTCTTCCTAAACAGAGGAGTTGAGTGTCAAGAGGCAGTATCTCAACTTGAAACTTGCCCCCAAAGAACGCACCCAAGCAAATTGAATATTTATGTTGCGATAACACCCAGGTACGTGTTTTGGTGGTAACAATAACTACTACTAATAACTGATGTAATATCTCTCTGTCATTTTGATAATAGATAGACAGTTTGTTAGAATTTCATTAATATTATTTCTAGCCATAAAATGCTAAGACATTTCCATATGGATTTAGAAGTCAAGTATTCACCTCCAATTATGGGGGTCAAGGTGGAGTCTCAGTTGAGAGGAGATGTGGAGGAAGATAGTGATAAGAAGGGGAAAGGTTCATACTAGGGTTTAGAGCAGCCGACAGCAAGAAGGTAGTAGAGTAGTGCGGAACGCTAACAGAGTAGCAACGCAGAGGCCTCAAGATGGGGGCGGAGACAAGGGGGGTCCACACTCCTCCCACGCAGATAAACGAAAGGGGACACATATAGAAATGGATATGGATTCCTCACTAGGGATGGGAGGACAAGGAACGAGCAGGAGTACAGACCAACAAGAAAAGACAAGAGAGAGCATAAAAACTAGGCAGTGCATGCCGAAGACTACCACGATCCCCTTCGTCGGAATCAAATCGGAAGGACTGAGAGCACACATCCAATCTATGAAGGATCACACGTTGATAGGAAAATTCATGGGGATATGGCTAGTTGAGAAGGCCCTCACATGGTGGATTAATGGAATGTGGAAACCAAAGGGACATTATGACCTGTAGCTTGGCGCAAAGGGTTTTTTCACTGTGATTTTCTTCAATCTAGATGATCGAAACAGAATAATGGATGGAGGCCCCTATTTCCTTAACTCCACGAGACTGTTTCTAAGACCTTCAATACATAGATTCAACCCAGATAAAGATGACTTAATGGTAGATCTGATATGGATAAGGATGTATTCTCTTCCGGTAGAGTACTGGAGGGAAGAAATTCTAGAAGACCTGGGCAATACGATAGGATCCTTTGTAAAAGCATCTGAGCAAACAAAATCCATGAGATACGCATATTATGCACGAATATGTGTGTATATGGATTTGTCAAAAGATTTGCTAGAAGCAATCGATCTCACATGGGACGATGAGGAATGGGAGACAACCGCAGGATTAAAAACATGTCCCATTTCGATGTCGGCGATGCCACAAACATGGACATTTATTCAAGGATGGCCCCCAAAATACACCATCAGTGCAAAACAAGAATAAGGAAGGAAAAGATGCAAAGGGATATACCAGATTTAGCAGCAGAAAGAGGCATGGAAAGAGAGGACCAACACTGGAAATCCATAAAAAAAACCCAAACAACAAACAGATTCGAGGCTCTAAATCAAGATCCGGAGAATATTAAGGCAACCGAAAGTAAGGGGGAGAAAGGGGAAACAGTCCATCAAGAAAAAGGGGAGAAAGAAGTCAGGGCAAGCACAGACGATCCATGAGAGAATGAGGATGAGGACATGCAAACTGAAGATGCGAAGGACTTAGAGATAGGGGAGCTGGACCTAAAAGGAATAGAAAATTCCTGCACAAACCTAGAAAATGGATACATAAAATCGCAACAAGTCTGTCTACTAGGAGAGGCTATTCTCAAAACGAATCCGACCAAGAACTTGGGAGTGGCAACGGAGAATCTGAAAGAAAGTGAAGGAAAAAGAAAAGGCACCAGGAAGAAGAGATGTAGAAGAACAAATAGATAGAGAATCAGGGATGTAGGAGAAAAGTTGGTGGCATCGGGACAATACCTGACCATAAAAGAAGTTTTTCAAGCTATAACCAAAAACCTACAATGAAACTTGTGTCATGGAACATAAGAGGCTTGAACAGCCTGAGGACAAGAAGGATTATGAGAAGGAAAGTTGACAATGAGAAACCCACAGTATTGATGCTGCAAGAAACCAAATGCTCTGAGGAAGAACTGAAACTAATGGAGAGAAAGATCTGGAAAAATAGCGAACTAATAGCAATAGATGCGATGAGAACAGTGGGGGGCATAGCGATATGGTGGAAACCGCAAGAGGTAAGCCTTTCAAATTTTGTAGCATCTAAAGACATAATCTCTGCTGAATTTCATGTCATAGGAACTAGTGTAAGGGGAATACTATCCAATATATATGGCCCATCTCAAGCGAGTTTGATGGAGGAGTTCTTAAAGTCAATGGAATACTTATACAATTGGGTAGAGCAGAAAAATTGGATTATAGGGGGATATTTCAATCTTATTAGAAATCTAGATGAAAAATGGGGAGGACAGAGGACTTTAAATAACACAAGCCACATATTTGGGGAAATAATTGATAACCTGCAGCTAGTAGATGTCAAAATTTATAATAGCATGCATACCTGGAACAAAAAAAAGATCGGGAGAAAGACAAATTGTGCCAAGATTTGACAAATTTTTGGTATCATAATCTATAATGATGGGGGGTGGAGATATCTCAGCACTAGTACTACCCACAGCAAGATTCGAACATTGTTCGATTAGTCTAACCCGGGGAAGAATTGGAAAACACTTAAAAAGACCTTTTAGGTTTTAACAAATTTGGCTCACTCATCCGGATTTCTCAGAAAGGATTAAGCAGTGGTGGGATGAATTTGATTCACCGGTAGGATCCATAATGTATAAGTTTCAACAAAAACTGAAATATATCAAAGAAAAAGTTAAAAAATGGAACAAAGAAACATTTGGAAATATATTCTAGGAAAAGAGAAAACTAGAAAATCAGATGGAGAATGTGCAGAGAGAAATCATGGAGAAGGGATATAGCGAGGACATTAGAAGCAGGGAAGAAAACCTTACAGAGCAGTTGGGAATAAGAGAGAACCAAGAATAAATACCATGGAAGCAAAAATACAGTAATGTGTGGCTCAAGGAGGGTGATCAGAACACGAGATTTTTCCACCGGTCAACGGTCCAATATAGACAATAGAATCGAATAGTTCGCTTGAAGACGGAGGAAGCTGGAAACATTGTTGAGACTCAGGAGGATATAGAGAAGGAACTAAAAATGTACTTTAAGGAAATTTTGGAACTGACTCTGATCACCCCCGAAACACAACCATCTTCTTATGAGGTCGATCGAGATGCTAGAGCTCGAAGAAGCGGTGAAATCCATGGAAAAGGGGAATGCACCAGGCCCGAATGGGTTCACTATGAATGCTTTTCATTTGTGTTTGGATGTGATGAAGGAGGAGGTTCTGGAAATCGTGGAAGACTCTAGAAGAATAAGGGGATTGCTTCAGGCATTCAACTCAACCTTTTAATGCTAATTCCGAAGGAGAATGGAGCGGACCAGCCAAACAAATTCAGGCCAATAGCACTTTGTAATGTCATCCTAAAGATAATAACAAAGGTTATCGCCAATAGACTAAAACGTTCATGCACATATTGATATCCCCTGAACAGGCAGGATTCATGGAAGAAAGACAGATCTTGGACGGGATATTATTAACCCATGGAGTAATACACTCACTAAAAGTATCCAAACGCCCAGGAATGTTGATTAAGTTAGACTTGTCTAAATCCCATGACAAGCTAAGATGGCAGTTCATGGATAGGATGCTACAAGCTATTGGCTTCCAAGAAAGATGGGTAAGATGGATTCTACAGTTCTCTTCCTCAGCCTTTCTTTCCATCTTAATCAATGGCACACCCTCCGCCACCTTCAAATCCTCCAAAGGACTCAAACAAGGGGATCCACTATACACATTTATGTTTGTGATTATAGCAGAAGGATTAGGCCAGTCCATAAAAGCAAGGGTGCAAAACAACAAAATTCATGGATTAAATCTACATGGAGAAGCTCACAGCCATTCACACCAACAATTTTTTGATGATACCATGCTAATGGGGAAATCCTCTGTTAAGGAAGCACGCGCAATAAAGCAAGCATTGGAAGAATTTTTGCAGGCTAGCAGGCTCAAGGTGAATAAAGATAAATCCCAGGTATTTTTTCTTAATACCCCCATAGAAACTAGAAGAAATATTCTTATAATTTTAGAATTTCAAGTGGGATACTTCCCTTCAAAATGTCTTGGAACACCCCTATTAGACTCGGTAATAAAGAAGGTTTCATGGAAATATTTAATAGATAAAATGCAAGCAAAACTATCTATTTGGACTTTAAGATCCTTAAATCTGCTAGGAATATTGGTCCTGGTGCAATTGGTACTACAATTCTTACCAATGTACCTCTTCTCAGTTTTAGCAGCTCCTAAGGCAGTGATGAAAAAAATAAGAGATCTCCAAAGATCCTTCTTGTGGGGTGGATCAGACAACAATAAAAAATGGTCGCTGGTAGGATGGAAGACGGTGTGCACCCCTAAAATGTTAGGAGTCTTAGGGCTCAAGGATCTGGTGGTAAGCAACGAAGTATTGGGAGCCAAGATTTGGCAGCGGTGGGTTACTTAGACTAATGAACTGGGGGCTCAATTGTGGTAAGAAAAATATATGAAGGACTAGGAAAAAACAATCTTATTTGTTATGATGAAGAAAAACCAAGATCACACATATGGAGAGCAGCACAGGAATAGAAAAATTGTCCAACAATACAGTTTCTGGGAAATACGTAATGGAGTCTTGCCTATTTCTTCAAGGACTCGTGGCAACAACTTCCTAGTCTGACCGATACCACCAAGGTACGAATGTTGCAAGTAAATCTGGAAGATAATGCCATAATAAGGGTGAGGGAGATGTGGGAGGCAGATAACCCATATGGACCTTATGAGAGGTGGATAGAAAAGGCATGGCGGCAGAGTTGGAGCCCATAGGAAAATGTCCAAGCATTGATGGATAATATCCATAAGCTGAAAATTAAAATCCATTTGGAGCAGGACAAGCTGCTATGGGAGGATTCTCAAACAAGATCCTTGAATATCAAAGAAGCAACCTATCTCCATCCAGTATACAATCAATTACCAAAATATCCCAAATGGGGGGGAAATTGGAAAGCCAAACTGTGGCCAAAGGTCACACTCTTTATCTGGCTCCTAATAAGAAGACAAATTCTAACATGGGAAAACCTTTTGAAGAGAGTATTCATAGGCCATGCCTGGGGCAGCATGTGCAATTTGGACGGGGAAACAAGAGACCACCTACTGGAAGGCTGTGAATTCTCCTCAACACTTTGGGAGAAGGAAGAGACGATATTTCACAAACAACTCAGAAGTGACGAAAATCTAGGGAAATCCATTGTTGAATGGAAAGAGAAACCATACAATAATACCATATTGAATTGCATCTGGGAACTCTTTCCAAGATTTATGGTATGGGAAGTTCAGAAAGAGAGGAATAGACGTATTTTTTAAGGAAAAAGAAGAAAGGAAGAATAAATATAGATAAAAGTAAAGGGGAATATCAAAGAAACTCTAAAGCTATCAAAGTGGGAGACCAAAGATTCTCAAGACAAGGTTGATGAAAGAAGAATACTACAGGACTGGGGAATCCATGCCATCCCAGAAACCATAGAAATAGGAATACAGAGAACTTGGAATATCAATAATCCAGAGAATTGGCAAAATCCACAGGAAGGTTCCTTTAAATTGAATTTCGA
Organism: Larix kaempferi; assembly: GCA_027924585.1. NCBI lineage: Eukaryota > Viridiplantae > Streptophyta > Pinopsida > Pinales > Pinaceae > Larix > Larix kaempferi. The sequence goes on along the minus strand of BSBM01000541.1, from coordinate 6,499,373 downwards.
TGTAGCATCGAAAGGAAAATCAGGATTAGCAGGATTCAGGGGGGGCATTAGAAATCATCATAGAGAAATAGTAGGCCTTGTATGGGGAAATATTGGGGAAGCTACCAATAACATTGCAAAGTTGGACGAGCTGATCAATGGGATGTGATGGGTGATAAGGCAGGGCTGGACACTAGCAATCATAGAAGGGGATTCCAAGATCATAATTAATATGGCTACAGGACTACAATCAGGGAAGCCAGTCACCAAAGTAGGGAAAATTGGCGCTTAGAAGAAAGCCTAAACCAGCTTGCAGACCTACTAAGCAATGCACTAGTAGTGGTATTTAGTCACGTCAAGAGGAAGGCTAACAAGTTAGCAAACTATGTGGCAAACCATGGAATCAAAGAAAGAGATCCCATCAAGGAGCTAAGGTGGGAAGCGATAGAGGAAGGCGAGCTCCAAAAAAAATGACAATTCCTAACATCCAGAGACATGGAATCCCCAGATGCGGGTGAGAATACAGACAGATGGCCACATTCAAGGTGTAACGTGGCACGGGAAGAACAAGGGGGGGTGCCTCGGGAGGACACTCCACCTGGCGACAGTCAGGGCGATTAATATCCAATGCATGCAAGGAGGGTGGCAGAAGGGGAAGAAGGGCGACTAAGGAAGTGGGCATTTAAAAGTACATGACAATCTGGGAACAGACCGCATAGAAGAGAAGACCTGGAGGCTGCGTGAAATTGTGGTGAGGATCAATGAGTTTAACACTGGAGTGATAACCAAGAGGGATGAGGATGAGATGGGACAAGAGGTTAAGAGTAACATTAAACGCTACCTTAATTACAATAGAGAAGGAATGATGATGGCCATGAATGACATCAATGCAGGTGATCGAGTAGGAAATTGTATAAAGAACCAGGCCGAGAAGGCCAAAGAATTGAAGCCAATTGAAGTGTTGTATGTGCAAAGAAGGTTGGATGAGGTCACGATGGCTCCCCACCGGCGTATGAGAGGTTGTCGAGGGGGGAGAGGTCGTAGCAAGCGGAGGGAGGAGGAATTTGAAAATTATGAAGAACCTATGGAAGGGATCCCCCTCCATATCGAAGAAACCATCACAGTTATGGAGGAAGAAGAGAAATAGAGGCGGGTAGAAGAGAACGAGATGGAAGCAAGGTTGAATCCATACTAGATAATGAGGAAGATGTTGATGCAGACCATGATGGAAAGGGAAATTTTTGGCGACTTGGTTACACAGGTCCTCTCCAACCTCAAAGAAGACATGATGCAAAACTTGGTTGATATGGAAGGAGTTCTTGAACTTTCCAAATCACCCTTCGGTACGAGCAATTCGAAGACATAGTCATCTCCTTCCAATCTAGTGGCATCACCAGAACATGAGGAGAACCCTCCGGAGGGGAGGGCCCATCGTCTGCAGCTGGAGAAGGGTAAGAGTTTGATCGTGATGGTTTGTTTCTTTTTTTTTTATGGTTTGGGATAGCTCGGGGTGGTATGTTTTGTGGGGAATAATGGCCGTGTGCCAGTTCTTTTGGCTACCATGTTTTGGATGGGTGTCTAGTCAAGGAAAGGACATGTTTTGGTGAGGATAGTAAGTCCATGAAATGTATTCTGGGGAAACCGTATGAAGCCAATTTTGGCACCCTATTATGAATTATTGTATATGATGTCATGGGGAATGGGGAGAGAAACATCAGCTAAGAGGTGGGAAACCTGGTAAAAAGAAGGACCTCGATCTGAAAAGACCATTTTTGCAATACTATGTACAATTACTGTTTCTAAATTTTAATAAAATAATACTATACTTACTCACAAAAAAAAAAAAATCACCTCCAATTGCTCGGTTATGAATTACAATCAAAAGTTATAATTTGAGTAAGACCTCCATCTATATTTATTTGATTCAAATGAATGTGTTCCTCAATATTGTTGACATTGAGTTCCTTGACATGCCTCCTATAAATTTAACCAATAATTAGATCACTAAGTAAATCCATTGTTGCAATAAATTTAATCTTACACACCTTTTATGGCTTTGAAGTTGATGTGATCGAAGTAGTCACTATCTCTAGAGCTTTGTGTAATTCATAAAACTATATATAGGCATGCATTTTGGTAGCATGCCACTTTCCTTAATCTCCAAATGTGTTGCTTATGGTAAGCCTGTACACAAACCAAAGGTAGATAGGAATTAGGTGTCTTGTAGGTTAAACTTTTATATAATAAAGTGGGTCCATGTTACCATTTCGATAAACATATGTGCCATATGACTAGTCATTTAATGAAAATTTGTTCGGGCTCATCCGTTTTCAGTGAAGATACTGATGAAGGTCTTGCTAGCGAGCATTGTTCCCTGGAAATTGAACCAATTGTGTCCTGAGGCAAGTATGTTGAAACTGTATTGGCTCTCAAAGGTCCTTCTGACAATTTTTCGGCAGAACCCACATCTTCTTTTCTGGTTAAGCTCAGGTCTGATTCTCCTTCTTTCATAAATTCACTTTCCATTGAAGAGATAAACTGTATTTCAGAGAGTAGAAGAGAAATATTTTTCTTCGAAGCATAGGTGGTCATGCAAAGAAGCTACTATTGTTTGTTCTTGGTCTGAGAATGCCCTTCTACCTTTTGTTCCTCTTTTGGTGTCAAGACTCTCTACATTGTCACTCCCGGTGAGTGGGTTGGGGGGGGGGGGGAATTGAGGAATTCTATGGGGTTGGGGACAGTAGCTTCCCATATTGTTCCTTTGAATCATGTTGATGCAACTTCAATTGCCGGTTCTTTCGGGCATCCTCTTCTTCCAATTTCTACCACATTTTAATATTTTATGGGGTGGATAGTACAACGGTTGGGAGTATTTGTCAAGATTTAAACTTGCCAACTCTATTGTTGAGGAAGGATTGGTGAGTGGGTTGGGGGGGGGGGGGCGGGGGAATTGAGGAATTCTATGGGGTTGGGGACAGTAGCTTCCCATATTGTTCCTTTGAATCATGTTGATGCAACTTCAATTGCCGGTTCTTTCAGGCATCCTCTTCTTCCAATTTCCACCACATTTTCATATTTTATGGGGTGGATAGTACAACGGTTGGGAGTATTTGTCAAGATTTAAACTTGCCAACTCTATTGTTGAGGAAGGATTCATTGTTGGCTATGTCGATTCAAGATGTGGTAGGTGGTGTGGAATTTGGGGGAGCTACAGAAAAAGGTTTAGAGATTGCTTCATGGGTTTATTCTGATAATTATGTTCGCCTCGAGTTCCTTGACAGTATGAGGGTTTCTCTGAATATTATTCAGGTTGATATTGGAGATTCTTCATTGTCTAGACATAATCCCATCCCTCTTATAAATATATCCTCATAAATTCTCCTTTAATTGTTTTCTCAGGGATAAATTCCTAGAAGAAGGATGTTTCTCCTATATCTTCAACCCGTTACAGAATGTAACGATTAGGAAAGGAAAGTGGGGGGAGGTAAGGGGAAGCTCGTAGTTGTTGATCTTAAGGGGGTTAGGTTGTCCTGATCTAGTTGCTCCTCTCTTATTGGACCTGTTGGATGAAGATTTTTCAGAAGTCATTAGTCCTGTTGGTGATGTTTCTGAACTGACGAACCTTAGAGCATCAATGCCTGGGGAAATTGGTTCCTCGTGATCATTACATCCTATAATATCAGGGGTTTCGGGTGCAAACCTAGAATTAATGTCCTTAAGTGACTATTTGACCAAATTAAGTCATATTCCGTGTTATTATAGGAGACTGTGTGTGGTGGAGTTAAAGCTTGTGAACAATTCCTTAAACTTTATCCATTTTGGGAATGTTTTTCTATTGTTGCCTTGGGATGGTTTGGGGTTTTATTGGCTGCTTGGAATCCTACATTGGCTGATTTTATACCCTACAAAACTTGTGCAGGTATCTTGTTGGTAGGTAAATTCAAGGGATTGAATCAAGTGGTTAAAGTATTGAATTGCTATGGCCCATATTCGGGAAGGCAACAGTTATGGGATAGAACCTCGGATAGTGGTTTATTAAATTATCCATTTTTAATTATGGGGGGTCATTTGAATATGACCCTTTCTACATAGGAAGTTTAGGGATGTATCCCTAGATTGAATCCACTAGTAGAATACTTTCAACCACTGTTTCAGGATTCCAATCTGTTGGATGTCATCCCAACTTCATTGTCACCTGCTTGGAGAAATGGTAGGGCAGAGGGGGGTGGAGTGGCTAAGAGACTAGATAAATTCTATATTGCAGAAGCATTTTCTTAAATGGTGGGTATATATCATTCTTGGTCTGTCAACTCAGGGATTTCAGATCATCTCCCAGTGTGTTTGCAACTTGATTTTGAGAACTATAAACAAAAAATTGCCTTCAAATTTAATCATTCTTGGTTGGAGGAAGAGGACTTCATAGCTCTGGTTAGAGAAAAGTGGCGGACTTTCACAAGTTTCAGTGGTGACTCAGCTATGCAGAACTTGGTGGAGTAACTAAAAGCTCTTAGGAGGGAAGTTATTTTATGGGAGAAAGAGAAAAGGAAATAGTTAAGAGATGAGTTGCTTCAAATTCAAGTGGAGATTGATTGTCTTTTCACATATTTTTCTGCTGGAATATTTCCTAGATGGGCCAAGGATCTTTTAGAAAATTTGGAAGATAGGAAATTCAAAATCTTAAATTTAGAGGTGGAGTCTTGGAGACTCAAAAGCATAGTAATTTGGATTTCTCATGGGGATAATAATACCAAAAAATTTCTTAAGTTTTCAAATCAAAGGAGGGTTACTAATTCCATATAGGATCCGAAAGATAGTTGTGGGAATGTGGTGTCATCACAAAGGAATTTGGAGAGGGCAGTTGCTTCATATTTTTCTGATCTTTTTAAGAGTAATGGTTCAAATAATATTATGGCCCAACTTAAGGTTTTTCATAATTATCCCATCATTTTTAGTCTAGAGGAAGGTTTGAAGATTGGAGAATCAGTTTCATTGAAAGAAATTGAAGAGATTCTCAAAATAGTTGCAAATTCAAAAAGTCTAGGCCCCAATGGCTAGAATATAGAATTCTTCCTGGCCATTTTTTACATTATTGGGACAAATCTATTGGAGATAGTAGAAGAGTCCAGACTTAAAGGTTTTGTTTTTGGTTCATTGAATGTTACCTTCATTACATTAATTCCAAAGTCTATTAATCCAGATTCATTCATTGACTTAAAGCCTATATCACTATGCAACCTTATTTATAAGATTATTTCCAAGGTTCTTTCCAATAGAAATGAACCGAAGTTGGCAGAATTTATGTCTAAAGAATAGTTTGGCTTTATGGAAAATAGGAAAATTTTGGATGTTGTGGGTTAGCACAAGAAAGTTTACATTTTATTAAAACAAACAAATTGGAAGCCCTTATCTTGAAAATAAACTTGGTCAAAGCTTATGATAGGGTGGATTGGACTTTCCTTAGGATGATACTACTTCAAATTAGTCTTCCTTTGCAGGTGACAGATTGGATAATGGCATCTATAACATCAAATTTTGTTGTCCTGACGAATGGGTCCTCTTCAAGTATTTTTAAATGTTCTACGAGCCTTAGACAAGGTTTCCCTGTATCACCATTGCGCTCTCTGCTAGTGGTGGAAGGTCTTAGTAGATTGATAGATAAAGCTAGAAGGGAGGGTAGATTGCAAGGTGTCAAATTTTCTTCCTTACATTATATCACACATTTGTTATGTGTGGATGATATCCTGTTATTTGGGAATGGGACCTTGGAGGATTGGCAAACTTTTCCTGATATTATTAAACTCTTTTGTGAGGCTTTTGGAATGGAGATTAGTTATGTCAAATCCAATTTTAATCATAATAGAATCAAGCAGGATGTACTATTAGAGATCCTCGGTCTCTCCCCCTTTCATTGTGATCATATTGATTTGGGTATTAAATATCTTGCCTATTTCTTGAAGCCAAACAATTATAGAAAAGAAGATTGGATCTTGTTATCGAAAAAAGTGGAGAAAAGGATTAGTTTTTGGGTTTACAGATGGTTGTCTCTTGGTGGTAGGTTGATATTGGTCAAAAATGTTTTTGAGAGTATACATGTCTATTGGTTCTCTCTGGCCAAGATCCCAGTGTCTATATTGCAATATATTAGAAAATGTATGATGAAGGCCGGGAAAATAGACAGAAAAAGTAGCATCTGGCTAGTTGGGAAGTTATTTCTTTACCAAAGAAGTTGGGGGGTTGGGGTATCAAGAATATTAGTTGGTTCAATTGTGCTCTAAACTTGAAGAGTATGTGGGGAGGACTCTTTGGATCAGGCTTGTGGAGTGAGGTATTGCATGCAAAATATCTAAGAAGAAAGCCATAGATTGATTGGATTAGAGCACCATATTAATTTGTATCCAATGTTTCAAATTTTTGGAGGGGATTTGTTAAGTCTTATCCTTGCCTCGGCTCATGGTTGTCTTGGAAAGTCGGTAATCGGAAATAGATTCATCTGGGAATTGATCCTTTTTTGGGGGGTGAAGAAAATTATAGATTGTCCTGGACTCTTATATAAATTCTTGAAATTCTTGGTATCAGACGGTTGGCTCATGTTATGATAGAAGGATTGTTTATACATATTTATCTTCCTTGTATTGGCTCATGGATGCTAATTTGGGATTAGTGGGGGACCTGGCTCTGGAATGGAATAACTTTGTTTCAGCTTTTAAACATGATAGAATTATACTATCTTATCAAGAAGACACTTTAATATGGGCCCCGAATGGATCTTCTGAGCAAATAAATGTTAAAAGGGCTTATGATGCTATTGCACTATCTACTGTAGATCCTGAGGTGAGATGGTGGTATAAGCTGAAAGTGGAAAATTCCTCTTAAGCTAAAATGTTTTGCATGGTTATGTTTGAAGAACAAATTATTGACACAGGATAATTCAATTAAAAGAGGTAATATGGGACCTAACATCTGCAATTTATGTTGTAAACAAACTGAATGTATCGTTCATCTATATATACAATGTTATTTTGCTATAAAAATTTGGGATGAGGTAATGGTGAATTTGCAGGTTTCAAAAGAGTGGAACTCCTCATCTATTGAACTATGTTTAAAATATTGGGTTAGTAAGATTTCAACCATCAAAGAGTTGTTAATTTTTGTGTGTTGGGGGATCTGGAAACGTAGGAATGCATATATATTTGAAAATGTGAAAATTCATGCCTATGTTGTCAGTTATAGAGCTGTTGGTTTTTTCAAGGAATACTATAAACAAAGGAAGACAAATTTTGTTAAGTGTGATTTATGTGGGGTAATTTGATGGTGCCTCACAGGAAGGTAAGTGTGGGGGTGATATGTACTTAAAGCTTAGTGAATCTCATTGGTTTCATATGTGGATGGGTTGCGGTAAAGGTATCAATTCCAAGTCAAAGTTGTTAGCACTTTGGGGACTTCTCCTTTTGTTGACAAAATTAATATTCAGATTTTATAAGTAATGGGGGATTCAAAAATGATTGTGGAATGGGTCGATGGGAAGACAAGGCTGAAAGTTTCCTCCTTGGAAAATTGGTGTGCTAGAATAAAGGATCTAAAGGATCTTCATAGCAGATTTCAAAAGTTATGTTTTTTTGTCATATTTATAGAGAATTAAATTTAGTAGATAACATGTCAAAGAAAGCCACATGCTAGTTGGAGGGAACACTATTAATGAGGAATTTCAAGAAAAAGGTTTATTGACTTCATGTTCTTTTGATGCATATTAGCTTTTTAGGATATGTATTAAGTTTATTAGTCCTTATATGTTTCAAGTATTCTCAAATTTGATCCTCGGGTATGTAGTAAGTTATTGTACGGTATAACAGTGTAATGAAAGTTAGTTTGTCACCTATTTTTGTAAAAGATAGTATTAGATGGAGATTGTCTACCATTATATTTTTGAAGAACTATGTCATGTTTTGGACTTTATATGTATTTGACAATGTAATCTTTGATTCATATATCATGAATACCAAGATGCAACCTTTTTCTCAGTGAAAAAAGTGGGTCCATGTTATATTAACCTTTTATGTTGTGGAAGAAGTCCCAATTAAGAAATAAAATAAAAGTTTGAGTAATCATAAAGAGGGTTTTAATATTATTTAAGAGATACAACCTTTTTCTCAGTGAAAAAAAGTGGGTCCATGTTATATTAACCTTTTATGTTGTGGAAGAAGTCCCAATTAAGAAATAAAATAAAAGTTGAGTAATCATAAAGAGGGTTTTAATATTATTTAAGAGGGTTCATATTTTAGGATAAATAAATTCATTTAATTAAATAAAAGTTTAGTAATCATAAAGAGGGTTTTAATATTATTTAAGAGGGTTCATATTTTAGGATAAATAAATTCATTTAATTAAAGGAGTAAAATAAATTTTAAATATTTTATTTAATATAGGAAAATGTTACTATATAAAAATTTAGGTGTTGATAATGTATTAAACTGATTCGAAGCTTCATCCCTGGAATCTTCCAGACGCGTGATTTTATTCATAAAATAAAATTAATTACTTGTTATTAAAAATATCATGAGTATTATAATATAAATTATTTTTATCACTATTTTGAGATATTATAAATAAAATATCTTGACAAGTTGGTGAGAGGCTTGCTAACTTTTCCTTGAGGGATTGTGGAGATGTAACTTTAATAATAATGATAGAAGAAATAAAACATTAATATAAGGAATTATTGATTCACAAAAGATTGGGTTATTATTTAAAAAAAACAAAAACTTATGTAGTTATAAAGGATGGTCCATTGCCCAATAGATCATGCCTATTATGCTAAGTTGGTGGACAACCTTGCATGCATAGTAGGAAAATGAATTTCAATTTGAAGATTAACTAAAAGCGGAATTTGAAATTAACAATTCATATAATTATTGTGAGCAAGGTGTAAATTCATTTATAAATGGCATTTATACTTGATCCCACACACGCGTAGGATAAAAGACAACCAAAACGCTCTGCTTTTCCGGCGATTTTGGGATAAAAACGGGTTAAATTTCTTACTGGAAATTGTTATTTTCGCAATTTTGTAATTCTTGCAATTGGGATTGCCTGTTCTAGTCTAATTGCCCAATTTTAAAACTACCTAGATCGTCGAAATTGCGATCTGAGCACTCCAAATGACCATCTTGGCAAGAAATTCTCTGTCGAATTTTGGCGAGTCGGGGGTGTTTTGGTTAGCCCTTATACAACTTCCCCCCACACACCTCAAACTTGTTTTTAGTGTTGGCATTAAATCGGATACATCTTACAATGTAGAAAGGTTGACATAGTCATTAACGAATATAATGATTATAAAAAAATAAAAATAAAATAGCACGCGTTGTAAATATGCTACACATATGACTTAAAGGCTATTATCCATCTAGTGAGTAAGTGGAAGGCTCACATAACACCTATTCTCGTTTTTTTAAATATAGTCATAACTATGAAATTGTATGGTAAAAGACATTGTGCGAGTGGACAAGTGGGCATAACCAAAGTAGTTGAAAGTAACCAATCTCGACATTCTTTATAGTGAAGAACACCTCATCATTGCAGGAGAGACAACAATGGTTGAGATAGCAAGAAGTCGGTTTCATGAGTAAGTAGGTAAGTTTTAAAAGTTTTCATAGTGTTTATGTTAGGAATGAGGTTTAGTAATGGGTTCCACTCATAGTTATTGTGTATTATAAATTGTACATTCAAGAAGAGATACATCTTTTATGGTGATACTTGTTGTACAAAGAAGGAAGGCCATGTGGTGAACTACCATTGGCCAACAAAACACCACCAAAATTATGGAAATTTTGGTATGGTGAGTGGTTGAATTATAGCTAGCATACAAGCATAGCTTATGCACTTGGATGGCCTTACTACTTGAGTGTGGGTGGGAAGGGACGTTTACCCTAAAGAGGGTGTAGTGTTGAATGTCCCATAGTTGATGTTGTGGATGAATTATCTTTGATCATTATCTAGAGTAGTGTATTGGTGACATTAAGGTCATAGTACTCTAACAATTTTGTATGTATAATTATGCATTATTGTGAGTGTTCAAAGGGATATGGAAATGGGTCTCTATGTTATGAAATTATAACTGAGGTCTTAAAGATAAGTGAATTATCATGATGATGTGTTTGAGTATACAGTGATGCATGACAAGGTATATAGATGAGTTTCTATTAACCAACATCATGTTGAATCAACTTAATCACATCAGAGTAGTGGGGTTTAGGTATATCTCGTAAAGATTTTGTAACATCATAAGATGAGTGGTAAGAACCATAAACAACGCTAGTTGATTAAGAATGAAGAACGAAAAGAGCATTCATGAAAGGCACTATTATGCGTTGGAAATAACCCTTTGTGAAGAGGAGGGGTCCCATTGGGGAAGGGTAGTACTTTCATCTATAAGATTTACTGGTAGTGGAGATTGCAATGGAGTGTCGTGTATTATTGTGCATGAGTCTCTTGTAGAAGGAGTGAGCTACCTGAATAGGATCAGTCATCTTAAAATTGTTAATTGATGTAACAACTATGAGGCTCATTGAGGGAGATTTTAACTATGAACGAACTCTATTGAAAAACTCTAAAGATGGACAATGATAACATTCTTCTCATTCGTAAAACTTATTTTGTATTAGGGGGAAAGAACTTGAAAGTGATAGAAATGAACAATAAAAAGGTTAGAGACCAAAGATGGGATATATCATATGGGTGTAAATGGTGGAATTATTAAATATTACAAAGTAAATGTGTTATTAAGTAAGACCTTGAGGATATCCTAAATGTAGATTTTGGAAAGAACCATTATAGTAAATGTATTCTTTATATAAATATGTGTGTAACCCATGTGTTGACATGGTTTTCATTATGCCTAGGCATGTTTTGTAATAGTTTTATTAATAGAAGGCATGAGTTGCTCGGGCTACAATAGAGAGGATCCGATGATGAACATTTACCTTTATCGAAATCTAATCTATATGACTTGAGAAGAGAATTAGAAGGAGAACAATGACCAAAGAAATGATGAAGTGACTACATCACATAGTGATTATTTAGCAATATCTTTGTAAATGTTCCTAAGTATAGGGAACTTTTTTGTGCCGATCTCATGAGTGTTAATCAAATTCAAGCTAGAGTGATAATCAAATTTAAAAAAAAAACAAGAGAAAAAGATTTTGGTAATAATTATTAAGAAAACTTAGGAGGGATTGGATGAACGACTTAAGATTTATGTAGATTTCAGTATAAGATTTGCTAACTAGAGAACCAATGATGAGCTAATATTTTAACTAGTAGTCAAACAAGCAGTGTGCTACAATTGGTATTGTGAAGAAATAGAGAAATTGTGTTACAACTTTGTATATCGTGAACGATCATAACTTCAAGATCAATTTTCCCAAAGGGTAGGTATATGTAATACTTCGCATTTTAATCTAGGTAGCTGGAACTTTAATTTTAGTCATCCTAGTAATTTATTGCTTAATATCTATTTGGACTCATTTAGACTAATAGAGGCATTATGTGGACAATTGAACCAAATTATGTGCTCACAGTATATGATTTTAACATTGTATGTTTATGATGACAATAGTTATGTGATTTCATTTGAATATGTAATTAAAATGTTAAATTTTGATACATGTATACTAGTTCAAATTTACATTGCCAATGTATGACATATGCGAGGCATAGTACAAATAATCATTTGTTTTTTATTTGAACCTCAATACATAATGTGGTTTATCACATAGAAAATTGTCATATATATGCATGAATATGAGTTATTGGTGAGTTAACCTACAAATTGACGTGTTATGCAATAGCCAAATAACTATAGTATTGAGGTAACTTGGATGTTGTAGACATATGGAAGATAGCGTATACAATAACTTTTACTTTTAATTTAATTTATTGTTTCATACACTGCTATGATCTGTGGGTAATTGTGGTTTTGATGGGATGCATAGCTTGACCTGAGTGGTTGTTTGATGACACGACTCTAAGAATACTAACTCCATAGTATGGCTCGATGTAGGGTGTTGACCCTAGTTATATCAAGAGGGGTGGAGGTACCACCCATCATTTATCTTTTGAAACCTAGAGTCGTGGGAGGGTCATGCTGATCCACACTCCCCAAGTTGTGCGATGATGATTACCGGTTTCCTAGTAGGGACGCTTGGTCGATATAGTTGTCACTTTCGCTTATGAGTTCTATCTAGGGTTAGGTCAATATAATTGATGCTCTAGCATATTCCAATAGAGGAAGTGATAGGACGTAGAAGATGGAAGTACGTTAGGGAGGAAGAATGGTTGAGATTAGTTGAGGATGCTAATGACAGTTAATTATAAACCATTGGGTTACTTGTGTGTGTTAAAATTATTTATTTAATCATGTGTGATTATCTCAGTATGTTGTGTAGTTTGTATTGTATTATTGTGAACTAGTTAGTGAGATTGTTAGATGTTGTGATTATTGATTGTTGTTTTACATGCTTGGATGTGAGCATACAGGAACTATGCATTCAAGGATGTGAGCATACAGGAACTATGCATTCAAGGATGTGATTTCTTATCATTACTACATGCACAACATATGTATGCACTAGATACACATACATGTGTTGCACATGTACATTGGTACAATTACTAGATACATTAATTATAAATTGATTATTAATTAGTTCGTTAGTGTTTAATGAGTATGGAGATTATATTGCATACATATAAATATATAGTAGCATTAAATACCCTCATTGACTTTAATTATTGATTGGTATGATGAATTAAATGGGCATGGTGGGTTACCATTATTTTGGGGGAAATTGTCAAATTTCATTAATAACCTAGCATGAGAAACAAGACTTTGCATTATTATTATTATTATTTAATTAATTTAATTATTATTTTCCCTAAAATCTAGAAGGAGGTTGATGGCTTATTAATGAGGGTGGTTGAGGAGACTTGGGGAATAGTGTGAGAATTTGATAAATAGAGAGGAGGAAGAGTGTTGAAGGGGGGAAGTTTGGAGGTTGGAGCCTACTAAGAGGTTGGTGAATTTTTGCCAGAAATATTTTAATGTGACAATCTTCTTAGGGAGTACATATTGTACATTATTATTCTTAGAGTCTCAGGCATGGAGGACCAAGGAACCAAAAGGTTTCTTGCACCTAGGACATGGGCTAGGCTCTTAGTTGGGAGGGAGGTTAATTCCATCTTGAGCAAGAAAAATAAAAGGGAGATGACTTCATTACACTTCGACGAACTCAAACATTGGAAAAAGGTGCTAATATTGTTAAATTTTAAATGATTTTTATATCAATATTTAATTGTTTTATATTCAATATAATAATTGTATTTACCTTTTCGACTGGAAAAAAATTGTATTTACCTTTAATTCTCTTGAGTAAATTGATAGCCATGTAACATAGTGGATTTTATGCTCTAGCTCTAGATGCTTTGGTTTAACTATGGATTGAAAACCCTCATTGCTCACATAATTCAAATTAAAAAAAAAAACAATAAAATATAATAATTAACACCTTGCAAGGAGTTTAAGCTTTGTAAGGTGCTACATTCAAGGTGCAAAATGATTCCAAATGAAATCTCTACCATGTAGGTGTTCAGGTCGATGAAATCTTTAGGATGTAGGTGTTCAGGTCGATAGAGGTGGGTTTGTTGATAACAAAGAAACGGTGTTACCGTTTGCATACCAACACAAGGTATAATATACAGATGATATATGAAATTGGGACTAAGACATTAATGGATGGGGGGTCAAAGAATGGTGGACTCAAAACTTCCTTTTTGAGAGTGTAGAGGCATGGGTAACTTGTTAGCAAATGTACAATTCACCACGATGTAATGACCAAATGAATGAATAACTCCAAGGAGAGGTACAATGAGATGACCAAGGAAATTAACTAAAATGAAGGGGGCTCATGGAGAGGGGTGAACTAAGGTCAATCAAGGTTGACAACAAAAATTTCCATGGGTGACTCATCACAAAATGTATTGAATAGAGGTGATAAAAGATGCTATTGTAAGAGATCACATATGTTTTGCAACTATGCTATGGAGCACTTTGAATTATTTCCCAAAGAATGAATATGTTTGGGTAATGATACAACTAAGGAGATAAGTGCCCAAAAAATGACCAAATGGATAAACTATAAGTGTGATGGCAAGTAGAATCAATCAGGGGTGGGCACTGATGGAAATCTCCTTGAGGGTAGATGGATGGCAATAAAAAGAATGCAACATTTACATTATGTTTGAAGTGGTGGGCTTATGATATAGTGTGAAAGGTAGCAAATAATTCCATTGGTTTTAAAAATGTATGGGATTTTGGGGGGTAGGTTAGTGAGTGAGGTGAGAAAGCATACATGGCTAAACTTTTTGTCATGGACTAGACGAACCCTCACCCCTAAAGAGTGAGCGATGACATGGGTACCATAATGCACTAGGTTACTAATAAGAGGTAATCCATGTAGGGAAGGTATTAATGTCGAGCAAGGGTGGATGCAAGAGTTTTTAGGATAGGTCATTTGACCAAATAGGGAGGGTGCCTACAAGTAATCAAGGGCTCAGTAAACAAGTTAAATGCATGGTATACAACAAAGGGATATCATCTATTTTCTAGTTTTAATAAGTATACCTGTAAGAGTAGTCATGTTCATAGGGATGGTTAAAAGAAGTAGGGCCTTTCTAGAATATGTACACTAACACATTGAAACAAAACCATAATGTAAATTTTATTTTAAAACCAGCAGTGCAAGCAGCATGAAAATCAAATATGTGTGACCAAAGTTACATGCATTTTAAATGTGATTAGAAAACAAGGACTTCCATGAAAATATTTGTAAAAATGCAAAATAGTAATGAAATCAAGAAGAGTATGAAACAAAGAATACAATGGTATAGACGACACTCGTTTTGAACATACAGAGCAAAAGAAAAACCAAGAAATTATATAGATAGGGCAGGACCCACAAATTTGAATTTCATTGTTATTCTTCATTACTTGAGTTACTCATGGGACAAGAAACTTTTGAGCATCATATCTTTCATTCTGACCATTAGATTTGGATTTTGTGACTTAAAAGTTAGATAGATCGCCCAACTTTTTAAATTCATCCATTGGATTTTTTAGTTTAGTGTTCCAAGTGCTAGATAGAAGCCCTGGAAGCTTCTCGACTAGGTGTGCACTTCTTAGGCAGTTGTGTGTGCCATGCGCATGAAAAATCACTCGACAAGCGCAACACATACATGGTTAATGTGTGTAAAAGTGTGAGTTGGTCATGCACCTATTGGCCAATTAGGCGCACAATGCATCATCTTCAACAAACAGGTTCCTATTGAAGCCACACCTGTTGGCCAAACAAGTGTGTCCACTCGACACACTTTTCCTTTAAAACATTGTGCATTACTTTTTAATAGGAACTGACTAAATGCAACCATGAGGATGAAATGGAAATAGAGAGACTCTCCTACCCTACAAAAACAGATCATTCAGGATCCAACCATGTCTGGGCTACTCGCACAATATGAGATTCTCAAGTTCGTTGAGAACGTATTAATGCAAGTCGGTGGTCTTATTTTGAGAAATATCATCGAGTATTGGGTTGTAGACATAGGGGTATTCATGGTTCAAGGTGAGCACATAGAGATCAAATTGCATGATGTATGTCATGGTAAGATATATCTATCTAGTCCAACCACGAGATAGGACCATGGAGGAATTTTTTGAGACTCACTACAGGGTTGGGTTGAGGTTACATTACTTGGCCATATAGATTGAGGGAATACAAAGTCTTGAGACTCACATGATAGAAACATGCGTGGTAGGGATGATGGGTTGGTTTGAGGTTATATTACTTGTCGAGGTTACATTACCTATCCATATAGATTGAGGAAATACAAAGCCTTGAGACTCACATGACAAGAACATGTGTGGTGTGGATGATGGAGGAGGATGCTATTGAGTTGCGGGTAGTCAAATGATGATAGTTGAGGATGTTATAGAAAGCACATACTTTGGGTGGTCCCATATGTTCTTGGTTTTGGTGTAGTGACAACTAACGACGTACATGAGGCAAGGCAAGGGAGAGTTTTAATTCGGGTCATTTATATGTTCCTACTTTTTGAGAGGGTCCCAAACTTGCACCCTCACCATGTTGTAAGGGATGAAGGGTTGATGGAATCCTGCATGAGATGATATTGGAACTTGATTATGAGATGAAGAGGAGGTGCCATGTGTAATGTATTCCATCCAAGCTTCTTTGCCCAATGTTGCTAGCTCATCGTGCTTATAGAGGACTATCCATATTTGAGTATGAATTGTTCGGGACATCCAGAGCTCCCTTGCTCTTTCGTCCAAGCATGGGGACCAGAGGGTATGTTGACATAGATTTATTATATTATTTTTATGTTTGCATACTAGCTTATATGGTAGCTATATTTTTTATGTCATGTACCCAATGGCCGCTTTTCACCATGGAGATCATGGGGAACCCAATTCCACATATAAATGTAGCATCCCCATCCATCATTTCGACTATAGGAGGGGATAAATATGAATTTCATGTTTTTAAATTTTGCCCCATGGGCCATTATTCGAATTTGTGACTAAGAAATGCCTGTGCAAGTGCCCAAATGTAAAACACATTAGAAATAAAACTCCATCTACATGCAATATGCATAAACAAGCATATTTATCACAACCTGTAATTAAAATAATTTCACATTCATACACAAGGAGAACGCTTATCTTTCAACAGAAGAAGATCCAAGCAATTGGTTGTGTAAGAGTGATTTTCCACCCAACCATAGGCATCAACTGCAGATACCACCCCCAAGTCAGGTTGACGAAGGAAACACCTACACTCTTCTCTCTCTCACCCCAAAAACCATTTTCTCTCATGCTTAGCCAAACTATTCACCTCTAAGCAATTACATGAATATCACTCATCCATCCCAACCATGACACTCTCTTCCACTGCCCCACACAAAATAAGGAAGGAATTTCCCTTCAACGCTCCACAGTTCCCTCAAGAAGTTCAACCCTTATAGTGCTTACCAGTGTGTGCATAAAGAGTCCAACCTATTGTATGTTGTTGGAGAACATTTTGTAACATTAATTCATGGGTTCTCAAACATTTAGGAGTAAAAAATACACAATTGGTAAAGGTTCCTATCTTTCCCAGACTCTATGCTCACCTTCAACCATCCTCTTTCCTCTAGCGTATGCAAATTTTCCTTCACAATTCTAATTTATAGTTATTTTCACAGTCTAGTAATTGTTAATGGAGAGAACAACACGAGAACTCTATACAGTGTAAAAATATGCATGGTAATGGATGATAGACTCCCAAGGAGATCTGAGGATGGTGAAAACACAACTAAAATTACTTCTAACCATAAAATAAATGACTCTTACATTTTTCATAGAAGTATATTCATTGCATGCTTCCATAACTACGTGAGAATACTTTTCCCACCAACCTCACACATGCATTCAGTGATTGGATTTAATAAGTCAATAGGAAGTAATTGGTTCATTTAAGGCACATGGTAGAAAATGTATGAATTCTAAGGTTGACGCCTTGGCAATAAAGGATTTAATATCCCATCAGCCCCCTTTCCTCTTCCCATCTAGTGAAATCATATCCCCTCTGGTGCTCTTTACACAACCATCTTGGACCATTTTATTATTTTCGACATAATATTTACATATATCTTAAGTCATTGTGACAAGTCAACCACATGGTCCATGTTGGAGGAGCTTAGTCGATTGGACGACTAGGTCCTTTGACCAACAATAGCCAGGTCGGTCCAGTCGATCGGTTAGCCAACCAAACTGACATTTATAACTAAATAACTACTTGTAAATTGTATATATAGGTTGGTGAACCAAGGAAATAAGAGAAGATTGTACAATGATTTATATCTGTTAATACAAAGGCTTGTTTCTGCGGTCCCACGTACTCTTTTATCTCTATATGTTATATGTTCATGTGATCGTCTATATATACATGCGATGTACTATGGTTAACCTATGCAACCCTTAAGACTACAACAATCTCCATATACCTGAAGCTTGTGTACACCTTCAGATATACAAAGTTAAAAAAACTTAGGTTAATGTTTAATCTAGTTTCCCCCTTTTTTCTTAGTTTATAATTTTGGATAGTAAATTTGAAAAACCTCAATTCCATCTCATGTTATTGTATTAGTTATAGGCAATATAAGTTAAATTACATTAATTTTAGTCAATACCACACACAAAGATATAGAGGAGTTTGCAAATCAAATACAATTGAACCTATTTAATGTGGGTGGGATAAACCGAAATGCTTAATGCTGATAGCCACCACTAGGAAACCCCTTACAAGGAAAAAGTATGCCCACCATTATTTTAACTTTATTTTTCATCACAACAACCGGTCCATCTTGCCACTAAACCACATCCCAATGCATTTTTATTGTATTGTAAAAGATGATAATTTTGCACCAAATAAACTTGACGTCAACCCCTTCTCCACAATCTCCTTGTTGTAGCATAGAGTCGCACTTCAACACTACACCCTTAGTTTTAACAACCAACCTATAAGTTTTACCATTGACACTTTCTTAGGATCCACTTAATATGAAAGTGGAGTTTTATTTGAATTTCAAACAACCAATGACAATCATTTTTTTAATAAGCTACACATCAAGACTGGGTTGATTTATGTCATCCTAGCCCTATCCCAATTCAAATCCAACTAAAAATGTAAAACTAATACCATAAGTTACATTGAATTGTAGTCAAATAACCAAAAAACAATATAGCCTTATACTCAAATATTTGAATAGAAACGTACAACTTTTTTGCTCACACACACACACATATATATATATCATCTAAAAATTCATATTTTATTACTCAATCATGTTTTTTTCCTTCATGAAAACGGCTATGATTGTATTAACAAAATTTGTTGTGGAGCCGAGTCTTAGTACATTCAGAGAGTAAATGCCAATATAGGGAAAAACTTAAAGGATGTCCAAAATTATTACAGTCATCCCTTGTTGTGCATAAATAATAAGTTCTACTGTTATAAAATCGATAAAAGAGGCCTAGAATAAAAAAAAACATTTGCAAAACATGTAAAATTACTTGTTAGTTTGATTGTTGGTTGTCTTTGATTGCCTAAGAGACTCTTTATGTTTCCATATTTCCTTGTGGTTGTTGCACAGTTTCTTCCTCCCTAAACTGACATGATCTTCCTCCATCTCACTTCCCTGGTTCGAGGCCAGTGAGGTGGAATTATGATTCCAATTGTTGATGGAGTTTTGGAGAGTGTCTATTGCTTCTTCTAGGACTATCAAATGTTATTGACAAGCATCCAAAGTTTCAGCAGTGGAGACGTTTGCATTCCCATATTTTGCATATGTGAGGAGATAGAGTGGATAGTTGAGTTTTTCCCTTTGAGCTAATATCCATGTCTTCTAAGGGCTTTCTTCAATTCCATGATCTTGTTGTGTATATTCATGTTGTGGGTTGGGAACTCCATTTTTGTAGCCCAACATGTGCTTTCCATTTCCCTTATGCTCTTCCCTTTCACAAACCAGAGACCTCCAAATAGTGCAATCCCGAGTATAAGACACTAGAGGCTTTCCAAAATGATCGATGATAAGGCCCTTCCAAGATGACCACTTTAGAATACGAACAAAGAGAGGGAAAGAAGGCCCAATTGAACACATGATAGGTTGAAATAACACGTCACTGGAGGCATTAACCAACCCAGAGGTACACTTTCCTTCTCCATGGAGAAAATTGAAACCGTTGTGCCAAAAAATCGCCTCCCATAAACTATAATAATACCTTGAGCTAACCAGAGATACTTGTGATTCAATTATACAATGAATACTTCAAGGAAATCCTGAGTTTATTTTGGAATCTTTCAAGACATGAGAGCTTTCCCAGTGGGAGACATGGGTTGTATTCCACATTTGCTTCGAATGTTCTGGAGAATCATTTTACCAAACAAGGTGGAGTTAATTCCTCCCGAACTCACCCTTGTGTGGAGGGGATTGTGATCTATACTCTTGGTCTGGATTGTACTTGGGGAAGTGACAAGATATGAATTACCCCATTACCCCATTAGGGGATGTGGCTCAAAGAAATTACCCCATTTTTTTTAGAATTGATTCATTGCTCTTAGCAGCGTTATTTGCCATAACATCCACCCTCTAATTGTGTTAACGAAGAACATGGAAGAAGTGTATTTTATTGAAATTTTTGGCCTCATTTTTTTAAATTATTATCTTGGTTATTCATCGAGCAAGAACAATGTCCTTGGGGAAGGAGATGCTTTGCACGAGCTTGATCATTATGTCGGAGTCTCCTATCATCATGAGACTTTTTAATTTGAGTAAGCAAGCTTGAAGAAGACCTTGATTTAGAGTTGTCGCTTCTGCCTTGTTAATTGTTGTCGTTCCTAGTCCCCATTCAAAGTACATTTATTCCTTTCCATCGAGATTGAGGATGATCCCCCCCACGCCTTCCACCCCTGGATTTCCTTTTGAGGCTTCATAAAATAATAATAGACTTGTTCTTTGGGATTTTTCCAATCCCGAAATTCTTCAGCTGTACATTTTAGTTTCCAGTTTTTACCTAATTGGAAATTTGAAGCTCTCTTTTGTACCAATGGAAGATCCAATGCATCCATTTTCCAATCATTTTCAATTTGATTAAATTGATGAGTGTTGTGGTTTGGGATTCTTTTGTTCACAATGCAATCTTTCAATAGTGCACGAGATTATGGTTGTTCTTCTTGGGGGTTCTCTTTGACCTCGAAATATAGTTGAGTTCCTTCCCAGCCATACCTTCTAACACAAATACTTGGGGGTTGTGTTCCATACCCTTTTGAGGAGAGGTTTGTTTTGGAGGTAACCCCTATAGTGTTTGTGCCATGAGGTGAACATCTCCTTACAATTTGTTGTCATTGTCCACTAGTCCAATATTTCCAAGAAGGCAACTTGTCATGCCTTGATAGTATAAGGGCACTATATGAATAGGTGTTCACTTGTTTCTTCAGTTGCATTACATAGTGGGCACCAAGATGAAAAATATATATATTAATTGCATGGTTTCTTTTTACAATTGATTGAAAAAATCATAAATTAAAAATAAAATTTCATTTATTATAATTTTTGTTTTATTTTTACTTTTCAGAGAAAAAATTCTACTTTATATTCAATGAGATAATACAAAATACATTATTCAAGTGCTGATCACACAATCCATCGTCATAAAGACTCTTAAACCTCCAAAGACTCTTGACACTAACTGGCCACTGCCTTCTAACATCTCAGGACACAAGACTGTTTTGCCATAGGCACCCTATACCCGTCTCATATATCTCTGACATAATACCTCTAACATTTCTAGATGCAGTAAAAATCCAAAAGAATAATGGATCACTTAGATAGTTGTGAAAGCCTGAATCACCTTATAATATAGTCTTCCTTCAACATATGATACCTAATAAAGTCATTGCCTAATAGGACAAGTCCCTGCCATAAAATAAAATAAAATAAAAATATATATATATATATAATCAAAGATTTAGTATAGACTTACAAGCAACCCCATCTACATGCTCTTCCTGCCAAAGAAACCCTGGAGCCAGATCCAAGCCTTGTTTATAAAGAGTATCAACTATTATGTTTAACTCCCTGTAAATATGATTATATGTGATCATCTCAAACAACGTGGAATTTTCTTTCAATTGAAACCAGTGGTCGCAAATTCACATTGTGAATCGCTTGTTCAAGTTTCAACAATTCAATAACCATAAAAGAGTCTCCATATACCTGAAGCTTGTGTACACCATTGGATATAACCACCATTAAGAGGGATTTCAATGGCATTAGTTATTCTAGATTATTGGGCCCACTACCCACATTAACTTTAAATTTGAAATAATGACTACCTTCCAAGTATAATAAATCTTGTAAGTTTTAAACGTGTGAAGTGAAGCAATGCATACATATCCTTAAGCAAAATAGAGATTAAACAATGTCACACACACAATACACAAAGATTGACCTTCGAAACCCTTGACAGGAAAAACCAACAAAACTTAAAGTTGCACATCTATCTTTCTCATTGTGTTTCTTAACATTCACATTGCAATATTTAGGTATTCCGCAACATCCAAAACCCTAATCTGTTAACCCATATTAGAAGACCCCAATCCCTTAATCGAGATTAATTACATATTTTTTTTATAAAATAACAAAAAAAATTAGGGCATTGTCTTGAAGTCCGCTTCATGGAGCAGGGGGCGCTGACGCCTCCCCCCCTACGACCTCCTTTGAGCCAGCGCCATGCACGATGTCTGATGCACCATAAATATGATTATATGTAGTCATCTCAAACAATGTGGAATTTTCTTGCAATTGAAATCAATATTACAAATTCACATAGTGAATTGCTTGTTCAAGTTTCAACAATTTAATCACCAAAAAAGAGCCTCCATATAAGGCTGTGTACACCTTTAGATATATCCACCATTAAGAGGGATTTGTCGACCATTAGTTATACTAGATTGTTGAAGGCACTACTAATATTGACTTTACATTTAAATAATGACTACTTTCCAATTACATTAAATCCAACACCCTAAAAATCATCTATCTATATATGATGGAGACAAACTCATCTTTAAAGTTATGATTTTTATGTAAAAAGCCAATGAGATTTAAAAACAAAGTTAAAAAAGATTAGGTTAATGTGTAATGTAGTTTTCCTTTTTTATTAATTTTTAATTTATAAATTTAAATAGAAATTAAAAAAACCTTAATTCAAGAGTAAGGCAAGATGATCGATAACTAAGTTAAATTACGTTAATTTTGGTTAATACCACTCACAAAGATATATATGAATATGTAAATCAAAACAATTGAACCTATTTAATGAGGGTGGACATGACCTAAATACTTGAATGGTGATAACCACCACTAGCAAACCCTCTACAAGGGAGAAGCATGCCATTATTATTTTAACTTCAGTTTTCATCACAACCAATCCAAGCATTAAACCACATCTTAATAAACTTTTGTTGTATTATAAAAAACGATAATAGCCTCACATAAATGGATTCGATGTTGACCCTTTCTCCACAATCTCCCGGCAATCACACCCTTAATTTTACCAACCAACCTATACGTTATACCATTGACACTTCATAATTTCCACTTATCACGAAAATGGAGTTTTCTTTGAATCTAGGATAACAATGTTGTTGTTGTTTTCAAAAACTACACATCAAAAGTTGGCTGATTTATGTGAGCCTATCCCAATTTGAAATTCACTAAAAATGTAAAACTAAAACTAATACCATAAGTTATGTGAAAATGTAAAACTAAAACTCATACCATAAGTTATGTGAAAATGTAAAACTAAAACTAATACCATAAGTTATGTAAAAATGTAAAACTAAAACTAATACGATAAGTTATACTGAATTATATTGAATTGTAAACAAAAAAAAATAATGGAAACTTTTATTCAACCATTTGAAAAGAAATTTATAAAACTTATATATTTTTTAATTAGGTATTAAGATAGCTAATATAAGGGAATTGGATGATCTAGAGGAAGGCGAGCTAAAACCTTGTTGCAGAGAACTAGCAGCCATGGATGTAGGCATCCTAGATGCGGGTGTGAATGCTGACCAAGTGGCCCACTTGGGAGGATGCGTGGAGAGGGGAGACCAACCGCGCGGTGAGCAGGCTGGTAAGGAGGTGTCAGATGACGAGGTGATAGCTGGAGGCAGGAGGTAGTAAATGCAGGGGATGCGAAGGATGGGAAGTAATGAGGAGAGGGAGAATGAATTACGAGGACACAGGAGTGGAAGAGACGGGAAGAAATCCAGAGGCAGAGAATTAAAGAAGCTTCGAATGAGGAGTAACTGGTTCAGAGGTGAAGTAGACCCAAAGAGAGTGTGGAGCAATGGCGGCGAAGGTAATGACAAACACAATGGAGTAACAAGTATTGATGGCATTAAAATCGAATCGAGTGGAGTAATGCATCCATTGAATGCGAATTCTGATGGAGGAAGTATAAAAAGACAGATTGAAAGCAAAGTTGAAAAGCATGAGGTGGGAAGAAGAGTTGAGGCACTGCTGGTAAGACGTAATCTTGAAGCGCTATCCGTGAGTGCTCTAATTATGGCACCCCGCTAGAGGATGAGAAGCAGGCGGGGTGGGAGAAGCAGAAGAGAGAAGAAAGTAGTAGAAAATGAAGAAGATAAATGGTATATGAGAGGAATTCCGAAATATGTGAACGAGTGCATATCCGGAATGGAGGAAGAGGAGATGCATAATAGAATGGAAGAACAGGGGGCATCGACGGGGTTGAGACCGTATTGGATAATAAGGAAGCTATTATCCAAAACCATGTTGGAGATGGAAAGTTGTTGGGATCGGGTTATGTAGGTCCTAAAAAACATGAAAGAAGATATGGTGCACAATCTTGTGGATATGGATGGGGTAATGGGATTGACGAAAGCCCCGTATGAGTGTCGTGTGGAGCAGGAGGAACCTCCCCCAACAGGTTCAGAGCAACATGAATCCGATAAGGAGGACCACCAGCACCCATCTCCAATGAACGAGGTTAATGCAAAGGAGAACACAGAGACGAAAGAGATAGTTGGGAACCAGGCAACGACGGAAGAGAATAAAGCGCAAGAGGATGGAGCGCAGCCGGCTACAATGGTAGGGTAAATTTTGTGTGTAACCTTTGGAACTCTGTCGTTTTTGTTTTTTGGCAGGGATGGTAGTAGCAATGTCTCATAATGATGTAAGTAGAAAGGCCACAAGCCAAAACCATGATAGAAGAAGGCCACGGGCCGTAGACATAATGTTGAATCATTTTGATGTAAAGGCCATTGTTGGGTGAGCTTGGGTTGGGGTAGACAGTCTTGAAAATTTAGGGAGGTTCTGTTTGGAATAGACCGTGCATGGGCATTGTTATTTGTGGGGCATTTGGTCTATATGGGAAGGGAAAATCTTATTGGTGTACAACTCTGTCAAAGTGTTATTGTACATCCTTGTTATGTAAGAGAAAGCCATAATGTAAAGATGGCAAGTAGATAAAAAGGAACTAGGATTAGCTCATGGCCTGGGAAAGGTAATTTTTGTAGCACTGTGTACATTTTTACAAGTTAGTAATCAAATATTTCTACCTCTTACTCACAAAAAAAGAAAATATAGATAATATAAGTAATCAAGAACGAGTAATCAATCTATTTTCTTTGGCAATTATTTCAACCCTAATCCTTTTTGGTTGGATGAAGACCCTACTATCGCTAGCAAGTACAAGAGAAGTTTTGCGGATCTAGGCGACAATTTGTTTGGTTCCGAACTAGTCAAGCTTTATAGTGCTCATGATCTTATAATTTGCAATGGTTTAATGGAGTGGCCAAATTCTAGCTAGATGACTTGTATTCACGAGCTTGGAAATAGTGTTGTAGACTATGTCATCTCTGATATCCCTTTATATGACAAGATGATAAATTTAGACATTTTAAATGAGCATGGGCCAGACCTAGATGATAACTCTCATGGCAATAAACATCTAATCTTCGATAGAAATAAAAGTGATATTTTTCTAAATGATTTAAAAAATGATTTGATCCTTCCTTCGAGATTGGACAATATAGAAGACCTCTACCACAATTTCACTATGGTCCTCTCATCCTCCATTAACAAATTCCGAATTGAAGGCTCGTGTAAAAAGCAAAATAGAAGAACTAACCCCTGGTTTGACAACGAGTGTAAAAACACAAGAAAATAAATTTAGGAAGTTAGGGAAGGGTCCCAAAAAATGGACAAAATAAAGAGATATAAAGCCCTAATTAAAATGAAAAAGAGGCATCACACAAATAAAAGATAAGAAAACCTATTGCACCTTTCTAAGGTTGCTCTTAAGAAATTTTGGAGGCAAATTCTAACTAGCAAAACTAAAGAGAATAATAAGATTGCTTTAAACAATTGGAACTCCTATCTTAAAAAGCTTTATGAATCCCTGAATGTCAAGGATAACATTCCAACCCTCCCTATAACAGAGGAAGTATTCTCGCTAGATGACATAGATTTTGGTGTTAGGCGCCTTGCAAATGAAAAAGCTAAGGACATCGAAGGTTATGAAGCAAAGATATTAAAAATTGGGGGGCCTGTCCTCATCCCTCACATCCACAATCTCTTTAATTTAGCGGTCAAGCAAGGTTTCCCTCATCCTTTGACTCAGAGCCTCATTATTCCTATTTTTAAAAGTGGTGATAAAAATAACCCCTCTAATTATCGGACCATTATGATTATCTCTCTCTTAGCAAAGCTATATTGCATTATTCTGGAAAAGAAGATCAACATATGGCTAGAAAGTTAGGGAAAACGAGCTAAAGTTCATGCGGACTTCTGAAGATATCACTCAACCACAGAGCACCTCATTACGTTCAGGATCATTGCATATGAGTGTCATAATAATAAATCCAATCTCTTCTACTTCTTTGTGGACTTTAGGAAAGCTTTCAATGTAGTTCCCAGAAACAACCCATGAAAGAGGTTAGAAGAGCTAAAAGTCCCTCTCAAGTTGAGAGTTTTCGCGATAAGATTGTACGAGACTGTCATTGCCAAATTCAACAACACTGAGGGGTGGTCAAAAGATTTTAATTGTAATATTGGAGTTAAGCAAGGTTGCCCCCTCTCTCCTACCCTTTTTGGCATATACAACGATAAGTTATAAGGTTTTTTAGAGGAAGCAGGCTGCGCTAGCACGACTTTAGTTGGTATTGTTGTCATCCTTCTTCTTTGTGCTGGTGATATTGTTCTTATGGCAAGATGTCCCTTTGAACTTGATAAGAAATTGGGAAATCTCAAGGATTTATGCTCTAGCATGGGTATGATTGTTAACACTGATAAAACAAAAGTGATGATTATAAAGACCAAGAAGTTCATTTATGATAATTTTGTATATGGCAATATACCAACTTGGAGCAAGTTTCCTGCTATAAATATCCTGGAATTGATATTCACCACAAGCTCAATTGGAACTATACCATTGAGAAAAGGATTAATGGAGGTTAGAAAGCTTATTTTGGTCTTGAAAATAATTGTAAATCAACAAACCTTGCGATGTGGGATAAAAATAAGTTCCTATTTGAAACTCTTGTCACTCTTGTTATCTTATATGGGTGTGAAGTTTGGGGTTGTAGCATCTCTAGATAATCCTGGAGAAATATTGAGCAAATCTAGAAGCATTTAATAACTTATAACCTCATAATTAAAAGCAATACGCCTTATCCTATTCTTCTTATAGAAGCAAGTCTTCCCCCCATTGAGAGCATTGCTATGACAAGGTACTTGATGTACACGTACAAGATAAATGACACGACTAGAGATTCCCTAAAATTGTTTTAAAGTCAAGTCAAGACCACCTATGGCTCAAGAGGGGTTGGCATAAAGAT
Source organism: Larix kaempferi (assembly GCA_027924585.1). Lineage (NCBI taxonomy): Eukaryota > Viridiplantae > Streptophyta > Pinopsida > Pinales > Pinaceae > Larix > Larix kaempferi. The sequence goes on along the minus strand of BSBM01000541.1, from coordinate 6,471,858 downwards.
AACACGGCTTGGTTAAACCACCAAGGGATAGACGAGAATACAACTTTGTAGAATATCAATAACATTAAAAGTACTCTTACAACTAAGTTTAAAGAGAAAATGTGGGGTCATAAGGATTTAGAGGGTGAAATTAAGTTAAGATACTACAAGGAGGTCATTAACCCTAATCTAGAAGACCAAAAGTATCTCTCTATTCTAACTAGCTCAAAGAAGAAAACTAACATAGCCAAAATAAGAACGAACTCTCGTGAGCTTCGAAGCGAAACGGGGCATTGGACAATTCCTAAAACATCGTGGAAGGAAAAGATTTACCATCTCTGCGAGACTAAGAGCATTGAGGATGAAAGTCACTTCCTCTGATAGTGCCCTGCGTACAACCACATTAGATCGCAATTTCACAATATTTATTATAATTCTAACCTCTCTTATCTTCTAACTTGTCAAAACCATGGTGATATGGGTAGGCTTATTTCTATGCTTTTTGAGCATATAAATAAAATTGTTACAACAAATCAAGTAATTTATTAAGGTCCGATAAACCAAAGTTGGTCCAAGTGGACATTTTTTTTTTCATAAAGAAAAAATCAGCTTTTATATTAAACACAGAAGCCGACCACAAGCTGTGATCTTACATTGACAGGCTTAGAAACCATTTCCAAAATACATATAATGGATCAGAAAATTCCTCCAGACATACGGTATGTACCAACAAAAATACACTATTAGCTATCACAAATCACTCAAGACGCTGTTACAACAGTCCAACTTTTAGTTTATATCGCATAAGTAATCAACAATCAAAAAAGAAGTGATAAATACTACCCAAGTCGTCAATCATCATAAAGAACAGAGTGATGCACCACTAGCAATCACCCCCACAAAAGAGGTTCATCACAGTGGAATTAATGAGCTTCCCCTCACGAAGTTCCTCACATCGGATTTGCCCATTCATTTCTCCCACAAACCGACGAGACAGGCTATCATCAGTACCGTTAAAAACCCGATAGATGTGTTTGAAACGAATTGAGCTGAAGGTGCTTACCAAGTCCTGAATGCGCGCCATCCAGTGTTTCAGCTGAAGTGAATTTAGTTGTGTCCCCTGTCCAACCCAGTCAATGATGCACTGTGAATCTCCAAAGATCCAAATAGAGTGAACAACTCGCGAGTGGACAAACCAAAGAAGGATCCAAAGTGCAATGAGTTCCACCCTCGTATTAGTGCCATATCCAGCAACAAAGGATAGATGAAAGTGATGCACCAGACTCATACACAGGACAACACCAACCCCACATAGATTGTTCTGCGCTGCTCCATCAAAATACCCATGAGGAAGAGGGTAATCCTCCAAGACCAAATCCAATCTACGTAACCGTCGTTGAGCAGGTTGCCCCTAGAGAGCAGAGAAATAAGCCACAATATAGGCTGCAACCCGCTGTGAAAATGGCACCATTCCTCTCTTTCCAGACAAACCAAACACAGAGGTAGATAATAACAGACAGCTTACCATGTCTACAACGCCAATACTGCAAAGTATCCTCCAAAGAAGTGCCATCCCTGCTAACTTGGATATTCATCATAGCAACTACTTCACAGATTGTATCCAAAATGAACAGACTAACCATCATCATCACATCATCATCTTTTTTTAATTATCTATTATATTTTATAATTGAATAAAAAATAAATAAATAAAAATTAATATTTGATTTAATATAAAAATAAATTAATTATTATAAATATAATTTGATGATGTATAATGTGCTGATTAACGTGTATGGAGACCAATTTAACCCTATTACAAATTACTTAATTTACTTAAAAATATTATTCCGATTTTAAACCCTATAAAAATTATTTATATTTTTTTATTCCTCTCTATTAATCAATCTAAGACTTTTAAATAAAGTTATTTATACTTTTTATTCATTCCATTACACTTTAACACGGCTATATTTTCAAAACCATATCCAAGCGACCTTGTAATTTTAATTCTAACGGCAAATAAGAAAAACGTTAAGACATCACCGTTAATTTTGACGGACATTTATCCCGCTCAAACGCCAATTCAAACACAGCACGTCTACCCAAAAAGCCAACCACCAAACTCAATACCTTTTGTAAAATTTCAAATAGTCCGTCTGCCGTTTGAACTCGAGCTGGGAGGTCGAGTGATCGAATCCACGATGGGCAAAGTTGAAGAAATCAATCCTAAGCAGCAGAGAAAGAGACCAGACGATTTTCCTTTGTGCATCGGCAAGATACTGAACGAATGCCAGCAGTCGTATGCTCTGCATCCGCGCAGAATCAAGGAGCTGGTGGTCATCAGGAGGGATCACAAGGACGAATTCATGAAGGAATGGTGGCAGACATTGAGGCCCGTGTTTCTCGTCATGAAGAGGGAACCAGCCGTGGAGAGGATCATCAGATTTGTTGCTGCTTTCGCGGCATACAGGGATGAAAGGCACGGGGATGAATGCGATGCGTTCTTGGAAGAGTTCTTTGGGATTTTGTTATACTCCACTGATGCCTCTAACAAGGCCGTTCGGTTCCGAGCATGCCAGATCCTTTCCGAGGTAAATGATTATTCTCTCAGGATTACCTGTAGCAATCGAGCTCATTCAGATGTTTACATATGTTGAAATATGCAAGCACTTCAAAATGTTTAAATGTTTACATATTTAGGTATCTACTTACAGATTTCGATATTAGGTCGTTTAGCCTGAAAATTTATTAAAGTTGATGCCAGATTAACCCCATACAATGCACTTCCGTTTGAAATTTAACTGTAATAATATTCAATCACTTAGCTTTAAAATTTAGTTCTGAAATTTTTAGTGTTACACATTTTTAAGCGAGTTTAGCTTTAAAATTTTGCTCTAAAATAATGTTTGGCTCTAAAATTTAGCTCTAAACTTGTTCGTATTATTAACGATGAAGCAAAATTAGCATCCAGAGTTGTCCGTTAGTGAAATTAAGCCACATAATTTCACTATTTTTAAGTCAGATCAGCCTCCATTGTATTCGTTGCTACCTGAAAATTAGCAGCAGCTAGGTTAGATCCACTATTTTGTGTAGAATATTGTGTATATTCTTCCAGCGGAAATTAAAGGACAAATCGTCTATCAGAGCAAAATTTAGCCCCTTGGATCTTTCTCCTGTACGTTCTTGAAATATAAATAATATCAAAATCCGATAAATGTCCTTTTTTTTATAAATTTTTGCACAGGAAAGAAAACACACTTTCAATTGATATGAGCAGAAAATACAATCTTCAGGTGCTCTAAGCACAAAGCAAAACAGAGCCATCTAGCGCAGCATAATTCCCACAAAACTGAAAAACTCTGAGAATCAGACCTTCTGAATATTCCTATTCTTCTATGGCATCAAACTTTACCTATCTTCAATACTGCTAATCAACCAGAAATGTAGAAAAAATTAAGGGGAATTAGTCTAAGAGGAGATCAATTCTCCCATCCTGTATTCCTCTATACTGATCGATCCAATATGCATTTCCCAGAGCCTGTTTTGAAAGCCGGTCAGCAACTGTATTGTGCTCTCGGCAGACATGCTGATAGGAATCCTGCTTATCACCTTTAATCGGTTTGCTAACTGAATAAGGTCAATATCCTGTATCTGAGGTGAACCATTCATCCAATTAATGACAAAAGCTGAGCCCCCAAATACTTGCATCTTCCGCAACCCCAACTGTGCTGCCTTCCAGAATAATTGAAATAAGCCTGATGGTTCGTCCCAATTGTTCATGCCTTGTCTTATTGCCCTTTTACCATAAAAAACATGCTCCTGCGAACAGAACACAGCAAAACCAAAGCCACAGAGCTGGTCCTCACCTTGACAAGCACCATTGAAACAGGACCAAGGCACCTCCTTTTCTATAGTCAATGGCTTTACTGCTCTCTTCTTGGACTGGCGGACATATTGACGATAAAATTGAAGGAGAGAAATGTTAAATTTAGGGTTAGATTAGGGTTTGAAGCAGAAAATTAATTTTTTTATACTTTAATGCAGAAAACAAAATTACAAAAGTAGTGCTGAGAACAAAATAGTACAGTTGTAACAAATTAATACATAATTTTCATCTCTTTCAACTTAACACTCCCAAAAGTCCCTGTGTTAAAGTTGAAGCATACATTAACAATAACCTGCAGAGAAGCAGTAGCAGCAAGGCAAAATTATAACAACAGTATTAGATCTAACTCAAAATACAAAAGAACAAGTATGATAACTTACTTGGAGAGTTGAGACCTTCCTTATACTCATAAATTTAACTTTCAGAACAGACTATGCCTCTCAGAGGCAAGTCAATCAATTGGAACAAAACTGACCCTTACTTGAGGGTTAGTACATACCTGAGAGAGAGAGAGTGAATGGGCTGTAGGATAGGTTTCTCCAAGATTAGGTCAACACATTAACCAAGACAGTCAAAGGGAGGAAGATACAAGGGCAGCCTCAAGGCACAGTCCAAAGTGGCAGCCTTAAACAAAGCAGTGGTGGTCACCTACAGGTCATGACAGACCTCAAATCACAGTAGCAGCCCAGGCAGTCACCCAACAAGATATCAGACCTCAAACCACAGTAGATTTGACCCAAACAAGGTTCCAACAGGAAGTGACCTCCACAAGTGACCAAAGGCAGCCCTAAACATAGTGGAACTGACCCAAACAAGGTCCTAACAGGCAGTGACCTCCACAAGTAGCCCACACAGCAATAGATCTGACCCAAACGGGCAACGATCTCCACAAGTGACAAATGGCAGCCCAAAATTCAGTCCACAAAGGCATCAACTATCTAAAAACAGTCCTAGGTGGCAACAAGCATCATTACACAAGCAACGGCCTAGTCAAACAGTCCATAGTTGGGGCAGCAAGCAGCCCTAGAGGCTGCGACCTTCTTCCATCAGTCAAAAAAGTCCACGAATAGGGGGCAGCAGGCAGCCCTAAGGCTGCGGCCTCCACTTAATGAGCAGAGGCACCCTCACGATAACTTCACACAGGCTAACAGTACCCTCAGCAACCCTTAGCAGGTCACAATAGCCTTAGAAACAAGGTACAATAGCCATAAAACAATAGACGACTGTGGAGGAAGGAAGGCACCAACAGTTGAAGAAAAGAGTAGAACAGTCCACAAAGCTCACATATCAGTTCACGAGGCAATAGACAGGCCAAGAACTAGTCCACAATTCATTGGAGCAACAAACAAAAGGGCGTCCAAGCAGTAGCAGTATCAAACCCTAGACGTTACCCAAATGAGCAGTAATAAACCCTAGATCAGACATAGGTTTTCTCATATCAGATCTCATCTTCAAGACATGCTCATAATGAAAGCTTAGGCTTGTTTTTATAATCTTTAAGGACTCCTAGAAGGTTCTACCTTCTAACCCTTCATTGACTTAGGGTTTACTCAAGAGGGTCAAGACATCATACATTAAGGAGGGTCACCACTTATAAAAACATAATTTAATATTATGACGTCTTAGGAGAGAGTACCAAGGTTATGGCTAAGGGTAGGATGGCTTAGCACAAGGACCAACAAGGGGTCAACATAAAACAAAGTTGTCACAAAGCTAAACCCCATGGGATCAAGGGTGGCTAAACATCCATTCAAACCACAAGACTAAAGGTGTACCCACAAGGTGGGAAGACAAGCCCTTTAACCACAAGACAAGGTGGTAAGACAAACCTTCTAACCACAAGACCAAGAATAACAAGGTGGGAAAACCAAGGGTGTACAAACAAGGTGGGGATACAACCCATTCATCTCTCTCTCAAATGTACAAGTGTTCCATACACTAACTGAAAGTTCATCATCACCATATAAGGAAGGTCCACACTGGATGATGTGATCCTGTGGTCCTCTTGACTGCCCTTGAGGTTAAGTGCTAGTGACTTCATCAAGGGGTGGCCGGTCCCTTGAGAAGACAACCTAGCTCAACCATCTCGAAAACCTAGGAGAGGAGGGCATCACACATCATCAACTTGGTTAACTGACCAAGATCCTCCATTCATAAAGAATGTCTCTCAGCCCTTGGCTGAGCTTCAGTCCTAGACTGAATCATGTTGATCAACCTCTTGGTTCTTGACCAGGTCCTCCATTTTCCCGGAGAATGGTCCTCAGCCCCATGCTGAGCTTTAGTCCCAGACTGAATGTTGATCAACCACCTGCAGGACCTGCTTGGTCCTTGACCAAGAATTTTCTTGGTTCTAGACTAGGATGTCTTTGTCTCAGCCTGCAGGATCTGCTTGGTCCTCGTGACCAAGAAACTGTTTGGTCCCAGACCAAAATACCCTAGAGATAGATATGGGCCCTAGCCACATGCTAGAGACTTTGCCATGGCATCAACCTGCTTGGTCCCAGGCCAAGAACCTTGGTAGATTGTTGGGGGCCCTAGGGTGCCTTCTAAGGACTTACTCTGCCTGGTTAATTGACTAGGAACCCTAGTTAATTGACTAGGGTGCCATCCTCCCAGAGAATGGGTCTCGCAACTACATTAACTTTAACAAGAAAGAACCTGAAGATATTTGAAAAGTTTGTGGTGCTCGTCCTTCAAATATGGCTTGATTGCAGGCTAACCACAAATCTTAGGAAACTAAATAAGGAATATGTCTGAAGGATTTAAGTTCCTTCTTAGTGAAGAAAACCGCAATATATTCCTCCACAAAGTCTCTTACCAAATATCCTTTAATTTGACTTGTTCTTCAACATCTTTCCACAAATGTTTAGAGTATCTGCAACTAACAAAAATATGAGCATCGGATTCCTTTGCTTCTCTACATAGCATACAAATTCTTGGATCGTGTTCATTTCATTGTTGCAATTTGTCCCAGGTTAATACTCTATTATTGAGGAGCAACCACAGATCGATGATGCTTTTTTAGGGGGCTGCTACTTTCCATAGCGTCCCCCACCGCAACTTCATTTCTTGAGCCTCTCTCCCCATCAAAGATAAATACCCCATGCGAGCCGAAGAAGAACCCCCTTTCGAATTGTAGCTCCAAACTAGTGGATCAGGCTCAATCTTAACTAGAATATGAGCTTGTTGTAGAACTTGAATATAACAGTCCCAATCGTCTTTCCACACTCCAACCAAACCCAAATCATCTACTTGAAGCTAGCCTCGGGCCTATAAATCAAAAGAAAGGGGATTAACAAATCTATCAAGTGTACATCATGATATTGTATGGAAATATAAATTCGTTTCCAAGTGGAGTCTTATTTGCCCCTTGCACCCCATAATGGCATCGAAACCTACACAAACTATAGAACTGGAACCAACCCACCATGCTAGATGTTGTCCAATGATTGGAAAAGCTTGTGTCAATGCTTTCCAATGATTGGATGCCATTTGTGTTGACTTTATCCCGGAGCTAATCCAATCAATGACCATGTCTGGAGCTAAATATTATGCCACTAGTATTTTCTTCCATAAACTATCTTGAGAAAGAAAATTCCAAAGAGATTTTGCAGCAAGTACTTGATTAAAGGAGAATATATTTTTCAAACCCCATCTTCCATAAGCTTTAGGGGTTGCAATAACTTTTCAATTGGCCAGGTGGCTTCCCAAGTATTCCCCTAACCTTTCCATAGAAAATCAAAACACAGTTGTTGAATCCTTTCTAGAATTCCCTTAGAATGTGAGCCATCAAATGCCAATACAAAGGCATAGCCTCCATAACTTATTTAATAAGAACTAATTTCCCTGCTTGGGAGATCCATTGATTACACCAACAATTAATCCTCGACTCCACTCTCGCAAGTAATCACATCGATTCCACCTTCCCAAACTTCTTGGGTTTAGGATTAAATCCCAAATAGTTCAACTTGTCATCTAAATTATGCAAGTCAAATGGAAAAAGGTGAGCCAATAAATTTCTTTGAGATGTAATCCATTAAAGGCAGAATAATGCCAATTCCCTAACATTGATTTCCATGCATGTGGCCTTACATAACAGATCTATTGTTGATTTATACTGTTGAATTTCCACATTTGACTGCACATAGAACATAATTATATCATCCACAAAATATAAACGAGCCAAATTTTCCTTTCCGGCAAAAGAAATACCATGAATCCTTTGCTAGCATCTTTCTTCATGGATAGCCTTGCTTAACCCTTCCACAATTAAAAAAACCAGATATGAGGACAATAGACAACCTTGTCTAAACCCTCTAGATAGCTTAAAGAAAGTAGAGCCAATTCCATTGATCAATATTGCAAAGGAAGAAGAAACAACACACCCCATAATCCAACTTACTATTTCAAAGCTGAAATTGATATGGAGGATCAAAAGCCTTAGAAATAGCTAAGAGACTTTATCATACATCTTGGAGAGATCAATTTTCAGAATTGCTATTGAATTTCTCAATCTTAATGGCATGCATACCTTTCTGGATTGAACCAGTAGCCTGATGAATCGACCTTCCCTTCAGGAATCCAAATTGCTTCGGAGATATAGCTCTAGACAAGAGCGGCTTTATCCTCACTGTAATGACCTTAGATATTATTTTGTATATATTGTTGTAAAGTGAAATAGGCATGTATTCCTCAGAACGACAGGACAATTAGTCTTCGAAAGAAGAGCCAAAAATGTCGTGTTTAGACTTCCAAGCATCTTCTTCAATAATCGAACCTCCTCAGCCACTCTTAGTAGATCCTCACCAATGGCATCAAAGAAGTCAACAAAGAATTCAACTGGCCAACCATTTAGGCCAGGGCTTTTATCCTTTTGAAATAACTCGAGAATTACTAGCAGTTCACCTTTTGTTGTCAGCCGGAAGAGCTCCCTGTTTTGTTCTTCCTCAACCATTTGAGGATATTTACCCATCAACTATAATATATATTCGAGGTTAGCTCACTCGGGGTCCTTGAACAGAGATTTGAAACAATGAACACCCAACCCATCAACTATAATATATATTCGAGGTTAGCTCACTCGGGGTCCTTGAACAGAGATTTGAAACGATGAACACCCAACCTTGCGAGATTGTGGAATCCCCTAACTGTGTGGCTAGATTCATCATGCAACTCCCATATTGTATTTATATTTTTGCGATGCTTAGAAAAGTTCTAGAAGTACTTGGAATTTTGATCGCTTGCCTCCAACCATAAAGCATTGCTCTTGGGCCCCCATTCAATTTCCTTTTCCCCCAATAAAACATCCCTCTGTTGCTCTAGTCCCACAACCCTTTCTTTTTCCTCCTTAGAGAGCATTTCGTTCGGATGATCATAAAAAATAGATCAAGTTGTTTTTCCAATGCGAGTATCTTCTCATCCCTCTTTAAATGTTTGTCTCTACCCCAACTTGCTACTTTTTCTTTAAGTTACCTGAGGGAATTTGCAAATTGTTCTCTCAAGCTGACAACTTCATCTTCTTGGACATAAACCCATGTCTCTTTAACCAACTTTTGGACTTCCTCTTTGGTCGACCAACTAGAATTGTATTTAAAGGGGGCCCTCGGCTTTGCTTCCAATTCCCCTATCTCCAAACAAATTAGAAAGTGATCCGAAAAACTTCTAGTGCCAACCCATGATCTCCAATTCCTAGAAGACTCCATTTAGTGCTCGTGGATTAAGAAACGGTCCAAATGCTTAGAGACCCCTTTGGACTAGTTCATTTGCTACTCCATGTTGAATGAACCTACGAAGGTTCAATATCAACACAACCGACCTCCTCAAATATTTTTGGAAAGAAAGTAGCTAATCGGTCCAATCTGGTTGATCGACCCCATACTTCCTTGCTTGATAAGGTCAGATTAATGTCCCCACCCATTATCGGGTTTTTGACTTGAAGACACTTCATATGACAGAGACCTTCCCAAAATACTTGTCAATTGTCATAAGGTCCATATAGATTAAAAATAAAAAAGTGACAGTCTAAACTTTTAGAATAGATCTCCAATCCTAAACTAGAACAAACAATAAAAGAATTCTTCACCAAACAATTTTGATTAAAGCTTAAAACAATCCCACTCGAAAGACCCTCCGAGTCTATGAACAAAAAACTCCAATGTACAAGTTTTTCGTGGAGTTCCAAAATCAAAACATCTCCCCTACACATTGTTTGTTGCAATAAAATGACTTGCGACTTTTCCTACTCCATTAACCTCTCAAGGTAGGAAATTTTAGCCTGCCTCCAGGCCTCTCACATTATGGGATACAATCTTCATTTAAGATCGCCCCACGGGTTTTCTTTTCTCTAAGAACCCCTGTAATTCTCATCTACCTCCCTTGACTAATTTCCTTCCTGGCCTTTTCTAGCATGTGATACATTGCCTATTTTCGCCCAACTTTTGTAGCAAAGACCTTCTTTGGATCATCAAAACCCAAACCCTCGAACTCCATGGGAGCTTTAGACTGAGATCTCAGTAAATAGGGACCTGTCCCCCTTCCTAAAGAGGAATGACTAACCAAAGAACCTTGAATAGACCCCACAGACCGAGAAACATAGTCTTCCTCTTCCAATAAGGCCACCTCAAAAGGTTCAGTCCCCATTGGCTTTACTCCACTCCCTCCACTCCCAATTTCACCCGAATGGGAGGAACCAATAATATCAATAGGCTTAATTGTTGCAATAGGATCTAGATTTGTCTTTATGGGTAAGGGGATTTTAGGCCTAGGATCTAAAGACTTACCAGGAGGGGAGGGTGCCCTTGAGAAATGTGTCAATGTAATTATGCCTTGATTAATAACCGTGCCAAGAAGTCATGAAGAAAGGGAATGCTCCATAATATTAGGGTATTAATCTACCTAGGTATGCCAAATACATGCCCAAAACAAAAGAAGCTGTCAGGGATCTTTCTCAAAGAAGCTAACAACTTGTCCTTCGACTACTATCCAAAACCATGGGTGCCAATGTAGAGCAACTTAGAACAATGAACAAGCAAGGTCCCAATGCCTCCAAATATGCGAAAAGATGCCAAATAAAAAGAGTGCTCCACATCACCAAGTGAACAACCACTCAAAGAATGCCACTTTAATGTCAGAATGTCAATATTCCTTAGGGAAATCCTCTACCAAGCCACAACCACATAACATGTCATCAAGATATCCACTATAAGGGGCCAGGGCCATCCTCCTAGAAAATGTGCAAAAGAGGGATTGCTCCATCAAACTAATCATTAAACATCATACAAAAGCCATAAATGAGAGAAATATATCATCTAGCCAAAATGCTCCATCCATAAACCAATGAGGGCAACAATCTTCGTGGTAATGTACTCTAGGGGGCATAGTAATAAGCCAATAAGCCAACAAGTGTGCCACTAGGCAACCCTCCATATGAGCATGAAATGCCCTCAAATGATAGATATAAAGTGCTTGCATAATCTAAAGAGTTGAGCCTCTCAATAAGTCATTACCATGCCAAGAATATGCCCATGTACTAATGTGCTCCTCAATCTAAGTAAGAGAGATGGGTCATCAATGGGGATCCTCAATCTAATAGAAATGGGTCATCAATATAGGCATTGGGAGGCTACTACACCAAGAAATATGTGTGCAAGGAGAGCTCTCTGCGAAAGTAGCCATGAATCATAATAATGAATGTAATAACCACCATACAACCAAAGTAATCTATCAAATGTTCTTGCATTTTCCATGTCATGGATAAAAATAATGCCAACTAAATGACAATAATTTTTACATAGGTCTCCATATAGAAAAACATGGTTCAATAACCATCATACTCCTAGCATAATCTACATGGGAAAGGTCCTCAATTCGGGACAAAATCCTCATGTTACATTAGGGGATAACAACTCCAACAACTTACACATACATTTGGGGAATTGAACATTGGGTAATGGCTTGATATGCCATTGTTGTCTTCACCACTAAACCATAACTTTATTGGTGTGTGCTTAATTTCGAATTCATTAGATTCAGAATCAACAAAAACTTAGGGAGGCAAAAGAGAAAAGAGTTTGAATTGGATTGGGAATAAATCGGGAAGAATTTGGGCTTAGCTTCACAAGTACAAAAAATAAAGATATACACATATTTTGAATTAAAAAAAGTCGCATTGATGGATGGCCAATAATTGCAAGTGGGTGCCCTAGATGGGTTACTTTGTCCTCTTGTAGGTTTTTGTTTGTCACTTGTAGTGAATCGATAGGGAGAAGTTTTGCTGAGATGGTCGAAAAAATGATTGAGATCGCATTGAAAAGGGGTTCTCAAAGCATCTTGGAGACTTGACTAGTTAAACTAGGGACTTGTGAGTCGAACTCATGTTGATTAGATCAAACTTGGTCCACATTGAGTTTGACTTGTTTGAGTCGAAAAAGACCATTTGCTTGTTGATCCGATCATAATTCATGATATAGAGGTTTAAATTGCGATTCCTATGGCACTACTTAATTAAATGAACATGGTGCAATTTGCAAAGGTAGTTTAATTAAGAAAAAAAGTACTGCATTTTAACACTTTTGATAATTTGTTTCAAAATAGTCTCAATTTAACATCTTTTCCCCAAAACATTGGATAGTATCTAATGGTGTAAAGTGGTGTGTATTGTCTTATTTAATTGTTAATTGTATTAACAATATTGTTGTAGAGCCTTTTTTTTTCTAGGTTATTATGCTTGGGCAAAACCCTTGGGTACTTCCCTTCATTTCAAGGATGGTACTCAGGGTAAACCTTAGATTCTTTAGGGCATAGGGCCATGTCAATAATAGGGCTTGAAGCTGTTACAACAATATACTCATAATAAACTCAACATGTCACTTACGGAAATAGAACTTGGGTGGGAAGGACAACATGTCATCCCACAACTACTTGGGCTAAACACAATTGATAGAGGCTTTTGTGTAAATGGTTGATTCATTTTTAATGATAATTTTCTTTAAACATTGTACATTGGTGATACAATGTTTTCATCTATCCACCAAGATGAAATTTGTCAATTGAAATAAAATGCATAAGCATAAACAATCTTGATTAGGTGCTAAAGGAGGTTGATTAATTCGTATTTAAAATTTTCTTTAAATACATATTTCTAGAGAAATTTGAAGTACATTGGTACTACAATATTTTCATCTTTCCACCAAGATGAAAGCTCTACATAGCCAATTGAAATAAAATGCATAACCTCAACTAGTCTTGATTTTGTGGTAAAGGGACTCTCAATAGCTTTTTCAAATGCTGATTCATTAGTAGTAAGTTGGGTTCTACTAACCAAGAAAGAGTGGTGAAATTCGAAGATTGCTAGGATAAAATGCTTATGTAAGGTGATCTTGATTCCTATGTTTGATCAAATTTGTTAGGGTCAATTGTGAGGCATTTTAAGGGCAAATTTGAGTTGAAGCTTAGTTAAATTTGTTTTGACTTGATCTCAACAAGTTGTATTATTATGGTGCAAATTTATGGATAAGTTGGTAATGAGACTTACCATAAGTTATTTATTGGTGGGAAGAGGCCATCACGACAGTTAGCTTTGTGGGTAAATTAAGGTAAGCTTAATTTCTTACGGAATTTTAATTGAGAATATATGAATTTAAATAAACTTTAGCTACCTTAAGTAGCTTTTGACTATAGCTCAATGAGCTGGCTTGAGTGGTCAAGTGCTCTAAGCTAGCTCTAGGGTTGGTTGCCTCTGTTGTGTGCCTAACTCGATGTCCCTATCAAGTTAGGCATTGTAATCAATGCTGACGAGTTTACATTAGGTACCATTTGTGAATGTGGTGAAGTGCTCGAGGGATTGCCTATGATGAGGTTTTCCTTGGAATAAAAAAGAAAAAAGAAAGGTTTAGGTGGAGCTGTGTTGAAGGTGTTTTATTGAGCAATAAAACACCTTCAACGCAGCTCCCCCTGAACTATTATATTCTCTGCGTAATCATGGTCTATAATCTGACCTATTTTAGACTTTAAGACTTTAAGAGTGGCTACATTGGATGCTCAAGGTAAGGATCTTATCCACAAAATGATGGTATGCAAAAGATTAAAAGGCATTTGCTAGAATAATTATGTTTTTTTTTTTAGGTAAGAAAGATTTTTTATATTATATATGGAAAGGAGAGATTACATTCAGGCATAAGCAGGCCGAAGCACTGCAACTGTTTTGCATAACCAGGCTTGCAAGCCTTACAAAATGAGATACTGAAAGTCTATTCTACCCATAAAGACAAAACTTCAACTTGTGTACCATGAAGAACCCAAAACCAAACTAGACTTTGTTGCATCCTATCAACTTAAACAAAAAGATAACGGTACCCTAAACACAACATTACTAAATACAACCGCAAAGTAAAGACCCAAGAAATTACAGTAAGATGTAAGGCAAATCCTGAAAACGACCTTGGGGAGGAACGACTAGAGCCGAAGTCAGAGCATCAGGAAGACGAAGTTCCATGGCATGCAGGAGGAAGTCCACCTTTGTGCATTTCTTTGGAGTCCTTGAGGAATTTCTGCCCTTGTTCCTTTTGTGCACCTTCTTCATTTTGATCCAGACGGTCCTGAAGAGCATAACCCACGAGGTTCTTCATAACCCAATAAAGTGCCACAATGCGCTCATACATGCTGAATCGACTCCCAACATTCCCTGGGTCCATGATCTAATTCTCAATCTTTCGGTTTTCTTCATGCAAGGTCTCCTTATCCAAATTTTGCCAGAGTTGTTGCTCCACTCCCTAAATCTCTTTTTGGATTGTTGAAGGCAAATCCAGTTCAAAGATCCTAGCCTCCCAGCGGGCTCTTTGGTGGGCATGGGATAATTTCCCACTCTCACCCCTCGGTTTAACTTCTCTGTTACGAAGCAAAGGACCGCCAGTGCGAGCATTCTGCCCAGCCTCCATGCTTTGTTCTCCCATAATATCCGCACTCTTAGTTTTGCCTTCCTCCATTAGCGAAAATGCACCAGGATAATGCATGCAATGGCCACTCTGTCTGATACACCCATAGCTACCACCTTTCCAGTTGTTATAAGGAAGGTCACCACCCCAGATAATAAATAGCCAGGTACCTTCCATTAAAGGCGAATAGTACCGCGCAAGGTTTTGAAATTGGCTCCCATGTGAAAAACCGGATCTCTTTCTGTCCGCATTCATGGTCGTTGTACTGACCCACAACACAGATAAGACTAGAAACATCACTCGGAAGAAATGAAAAGACCTCCCTCCCAACTTCCCCTTTGGGAAGGCAATGCAAAATAGGCAAGAGAAGCCATCACGTGTCATGGCTAGGCTCAGCCTGACGTCAACTCTCCTTTTCAGCACGATGACGCATGATGTCTTGGGATAGAGTATCCTTACATCCGTCCCTGTCAGTCGGATCCTGCAGGCCTTCCCACGAGAGAGCATAGATGGACATGTGGTTATCACTCCCAATGTTTGCTAACATATTTGCTAATTTATTCTTGTTTCTTTTCACATGGGCGAAAGTAAGGGCTATTCTAGGGTTAAAAACCATTGCCAACTTCTCTAGTTTCCCCTCCAAACACCAAGAGGCCGCCACCTTGGAACTAGGTTTGCCATGGTGGATTTCAGAAGCCATGTGGAGGATGACCTTTGAGTCCCCTTTGACAATGAGGAGGGTCCAATTTTGAGAGTCATCCAACTGGACGCCCTGGAGTAAACCTTCCAATTCGGCAACATTATTCGTATCAGTACCGAGATAGCCGATTTTGAAACCAAGCATATCCCCAGCCTCGTTTCTGATGACGCAGCCAAATCCAGTCGGGCCCGGATTACCTTTTGTATACCCATCGAAATTCATTTTGAAAAAACTAGCCTGTTGGGGGGACCAATATTCACGACTGGAACAAGCTGGAAGTGGTCTTCTTTGTTTTCCAAAACATGGAACCGCACCATAAATGCCCCAGGCCCGTAGGATTAAAGTCTCTGACTCATTGGCATCCCAATCTGCGTTCTCCCATGATTGTAATTTCACTGTTTCAAGCATCTTGTTTTTGATGGAATCCCAAACTCTTTCTTCAGAATTGGCTTTGTCGCGGAAGATTCGGGAGTTTCTCTCCCTCCAGACCTCCCATGCCAGAAAAGATGGGAAGATTTGCCAAAGACGATTGACAACAAAATTTGGAACGAGTCCAACGTCCAGTTGCAAATGGTTTGGACCGGATTGTCGCGGTTCCTATCAGTCCTTTCGAAAATCATCGCCCCGCGATCCCATAGGTTAGAAGTGAAAGGGCATGACTCCAAAAGATGGTGCATGGTCTCGTCTGCAATACATGACATGGAACACTGGTAAGGGCCTCTCAATCCTCTCTTCTGGAAGTTATCTCCTGTTAGAATACGACGTTTAATAACCAACCAAATAAATGTTGAGACTTTTGGCCATAACTTGGCATCCCATAGCTTTTTCCATTTCAGAACCGGGGTTCGATTGTTGAAACTTGAAACCCATCCCTATGTTGTAAGCTTCTTTGATAGAAAAAATGCCCTTAGGCTCGAAGCCCCAACGCAGTTTATCCTCTCCATCATGAATTCTGATTCTTCGGTTGTTCAAGGCCTCTTCAACCTTGTTTATTTCCTCCTTGGGGCCAAATTGTTCCCACCAGTTCCGAGGATCCCAAACCCTAAACTCCTATTCTGGGTTGGTTTCTTCCTAGAGATCTTTAACCAAACCTTATTATTGTTGGTGCACGCCTAGATGATGAGGGGACCTTCAACATTTCCAGCTATAGGGGGTAATTGTTGCCAAGAGTCTTTTGAGGCTCTGGCTCTTTGAGCATTCCTTATTTCCCAGAAACTGTTTTCTTGTACAAGGTTTCTTCCTTGGAAGGTCGTCTTCCAAATATGAGAACCTTGCACGCTTTCAGAGGACCGAATCAAGTTACCCTTCTCCCATCCCTTCGCATATTTGGTATGCCAAAGTTAAGCCCAAGGTTCCTGGCTATGAGTAACCCAATGCCACCATATCTTAGCCCAGTGACAGAATTGATTTTCTCAAGGTCGCGGATATTAACACCCCCTTGATCCTTGGGGGAGCAGATGGTTTCCCACTTAACCAGGGCCCACTTTTGGTGCTCTCCTGGACCATTCCACAGAAAGTTGTGCTAAATGCTTCTTATTTCCTTAAGAACAGCTTTAGGGGCCGCCATGGCCGAAAACAGATACATAGGCATAGCTTGCAGCATTGCTTTCATCAGAACCAGATGGATGGTAAAGTTCAGTGGCCTGAGAGTCCAATTAGACAGTTTCTTCCTCATTTTATCAAGTAGATCATTCCATGAACCCTGACGGGCCATGGAATCAACCAAAGGGGCACCCAAGTATTTGGACGGAAGGGAGTTCTCTTGAAAACCAAGAATACGATAGATGTTACGTCGAGTGACTTTAGGGGTATTGAAGAAAAAGACCCGAGACTTTTGTTCATTGACCTCCAGACCAAAATCTTTACCAAAATTAGTAAGACAAAGGTGGATCTTCCTGGCTTCCTGAACAGATGGATGGCCCATAAGCATAGTATCATCCACAAACTGCTGATGTGTCTGACGATTCGCTCTAGGATGAATTAGGAGCCCCTGCATATCATGATTACCTTGCATGTCCTTGATTGTTCTCCCTAACCCTTCTGCCATGATGATGAAGAGGAAGGGAGACAGAGGGTCACCTTGACGAATCCCCCGTGAAGGTTTGAGTAAGCCAGTAGGAACACCATTCAACAAAATTGATGAGAAGGCAGTGGAGATTAGGTTCATGATCCAACTGATCCAGTCCTCCGAGAAGCCAAAAGCATACAACATGGCCTTCATGAATTGCCAATTCAGCTTGTCATAGGCTTTGGTAATATCAAGCTTCAACATCATTCCCAGGATCTTTTCTTTTTTAAGAGAGTGAAGCACTTCGTGTACCAGGATGATCCCATCCATTATTTGCCGACCTTCCACAAACCCAGATTGCTCTGGGGAGATGAGAAAAGGAAGAATGGGCTTGAGGCAATTAGCTATCACCTTCGTAACAATTTTATAAATCACATTGCAGAGGGCAATAGGGCGAAACTTACTAGGAGTGTTTGCCCCCTCCCCCTTAGGGATAAGAGTTAAGAAGGTGGCTTTGAAAGCCGGAAGGATTTTCCTGGAAAGTCTTGATGTTTCCACAATGTGCCAAACTTCCAACTTGATCAGATCCCATAAATAATGAAAGAAATTGGTGGTAAAACCATCCGGTCCAGGAGCTTTCCCATCTTTCATTTGTTGCACTGCTTCCTCGACTTCGACCATCGTGATTGGCTTCATTAGAAGAACATTTTTCTCTTGCGAGATTAGAGCTGGGATATTTTGGGTTATTAGCTCATTGTCTCTACTTCTATCAAGAACTGTTTCAATCATTATGTCTTGAAAGAAATTGCTGAGTTGCCTTGCAATCTCCTCTCTTGTTTCTAGCCTTTCACCCTCCCTGTTTTTGAGCTTGAGGATCCCGTTCTGCATTCTATTGTGGATGATCGACCTGTGGAAAAATTTAGTATTTCGTTCACCATCTTGAAGCTAGTTGACTCTAGCTTTTTGGTGCCACATGATTTCCTCCTGTTGCTCCCTTTCCTGTAATTTGTTGTAGACACTAGCTTCCTCTGTCTGTAGGTCAGAGGTGTAACCTAAGTTCATACCCATTTTCTGGATTTCCTCCAGTCTGGATTCTAGGATCTTTTTGTCCTCAATGATATTCCCAAACTCTTCCTTGTTCCATTTCTTTATTTTTCCTTTAAGAGCTTTCAGTTTTTGTTGGAATTGGAACATACTATGGCCCTCTCCAGTGCTAAGCTCTGCCCACCATTGCGTTACTCTTTGAACTCAGGATGTCCTAGCTAGAATTGTTCAAAACGGAAAGGTTTTTTAAATTGAGATCCCAACCCACTCCACCACAATTCAACAGGCCAGTGATCAGACCTAGTCGCTGGGAGAATAGAAGCTGAAATTTCACTCCCTGATTCCATGAATGACTCAGAAACCAGAAAGTGATCCAATCGAGAAGCAATGTGGTGATCTCCTTTTCGTTTATTATTCCATGTAAATCTTCCTTCCCTTGGGATGACACCAACAAGTTTAAGGTCTTCAATAGTATTCCTGAAACGACCACACTCGTCTTCTAGACGTCTTCTTCCACCCTTCTTCTCCTCTAAGGAAGTGATGAGGTTAAAATCTCCCCCCACGATCCAATGTTGATTTCCCACACAATCGCCAATTCTCCTCAAGGAATCAATGGAGACAATTTTCTCCTGGGGAGTATGGGCCTGTAGACATTAGTTAAAAGGGCATAAATTTGGAAACCAATAACCCCATATTCGGCAGAGAGGTAACAGTGATTGCCACGGAATCTCGTCAGATGAACTTTACAGGGATCCCATAGGATGGCCAACCCTCCTACCATTCCTCTAGCATCAATGCCCATTACCTCACTGTTTTTCCAAATCTTTTTACATCTTTCTTGTAGTTGTGTCACCGAGCATTTAGTTGCTTGAAGAAACACAATGGTCGGATTTGTCATCCTAATTTTCTTCCGAAGGACCTTTACTTTCTGCGGGCTGTTAAGACCTCTTATATTCCAGGAGACAATCTTCATTGAAAATGAAAAGAAGTTACAAGCCAAGAGCAACCTTGATGGTAGGGTACTGACCTGACTCAATCAACTTTAATTTTGTTGCTGCAATGTGATGCCGGTTGGATTTCCGTCTCGGCTTCTTGATTATTTCTTCGTGTTTCCTCTTGTAATCTCTGTGGGATCCCGGGTTAATGCCAAGACGGTTGGACTCTCTAGCTTTGATGATGTCCTCTTTTAGGAGGACCACTTGCTCTTATGGGACATAATCGGTTTCTGCATTTTTACATGCTTGTTCTATTCCATCCAAGTTGAGATCTCCAATGTCCATGTCTTCAATATCCTCGCGAGTATCTCCTCCTAGATCGTCACTAGGGATTTCCTCCGCAGTGGAAGTAGAAGCTCGTGGGTCTCCGATCTCCTTGCCATGATTGAGCAAGTTCTCCTGTTCCTTAGTAGGGAGAGAACCAATATCCTCTGATTGTTCTCTTAGGGCCTCGAATTTATTAGAGGTTAGAATCTTTTTGGCTCCTTCCGTGATTTCTTGTTTCGTGCCTCCTCTCTTTTGGTTGGTAACCCTAGTAAACCCTTGGTCTTTGCTATCCTCATCAATCTTAGGAGCGGGTTTAGGGTTATTCATGGGGCAGTCTTTGTATAGATGTCCATGTTCATGGCACCTACGTCATCTAAACGGTATTTGCTCATAGTCCAATGGTTGCACCCAAACTTCATCCTCCCATGACATCTTGATCGCTTCTGGTAGTTCCTTGGATAGATCCATGTACACACAGATCCGGGCATAGGCAGTGTACCGTTGAGCTTTGGTTTGCTCAGAAATCTTAACAAAGGACCTGAGGTTCTTCCCAATATCTTCCAGCATTTCTGAGTCCCAGTATTCGCTCGGAAGGGAATAGATCCAAATCCAGACCGACGCAACCCTCATACCCTCTTTATCAAGGCAAAACTTTTCTTTCCAAGGTCGCAAAAAGAGGCCAGCCGAGAGAAGAAGTAGGGGCCTCCGTCTAAAACTCTATTTCTATCTTCCAGACTTAAGAAAGAGATGGTGAAGAAGCCCTTTGAACCCAGTTGGAGATCATAATGCCCTTTCGGTTTCCAGGTTGAATTTATCCACTAGATTAGGGCTTTTTCCGAAGGAAGCATACCCACAAATTTGCCAATAAGCGCATGATCCTGCATATATTGGATCTTTTCCCGCAACTTGCTAGATCTGATTTTCATAGATGGGATTGAGGCTGATTTAGGGATGCATTGGCCCTGCTTCCTTCCCACAGTCGGGCCTGTGGATCCAGATTCTTGGGAGCTTATTCCCTTTCCACCCATTCCTTCAAGCGAGATCAGGATCCCCCCAACCCAAAACCCTTCAAGAGGGTTTATAGGGGGGACTGGAGAGCCTCCCCCCACTATTGCAGCCATGGTCGCCGTTAGTCCTTCCGCCTTCAGAGATCACCGAAAACCCTAGCTCCACAGCTCTCTTCCCTTGGAAGATTTTATTGTATGTTTCGAGATTTGATCATTTGTATTACTGGTGGTTCGCGAGAATAATTATGTTGCCCACTATAGAAAAGGTTTAATAATATTTGCTACTTATTAAAACTAAAATTCATTTTGGTTTACTGGGCATTTGTGAGTGCTCCAAGCAATGTAGATGGAAGAGTTAGGCAACTATTGCTATTCCAAGTTAAACAAATGTTCAAACCCAACATGAAGATTGTCATTTGCACATGAATTTTAGAATCTATTCCAAGTTTGCAAGATACTAGTACGAGTAAGTAGGTAGATGTATTGGGTACATCACTTTTTGGAATAGGGGATGCAGGTCATTGGTTCAAGTTTGGTAGAGTTCCTTTGGGTTAGAAAGCACATGTTGTATTTCAATGACATTTACTTTTTGTCCTATTCATGGGATATGAGGAAGCACTTGGAGGGTTTCCCTAATGACATTTCCCGTAGAAAAAAGTGTGCGTGTGTGAATTTAAAAACCAAGGGTTTAGATCAACCTGTTGTCTAGTTTCACGATAGTAGGTTCCCGGTTCGATTCCCCTCAAGTTAGTTGCACTAGTCTATGTTGATGGGCTTACAATGGATGCTCTCCATGAACGTGGGGAACTATTGATTCAAGTGCACTGTTTCAAAATTCAAGGTGGAATTTGCTGTGAGGTCTTTGGTTCTTGTGTGGTTGAGGAGTGAGTTTGGTTTAGTCTTGTTGGGTTACCTACTGTTATTGTGGTTGGTGGTTGAGCCAAATCATTCTAATGTCCACCAATCCATTCATCAATTGATATTCAACATTTAACAATGCATCCGGAAAAAAAAAGTGACAAATTTCATCACTGATCATTCTCTTTAGATCATTGATAGAAAAGCAATGCATTGGTAGTATTGAGTCTTGATTTTGAAACCAAATACATGCAAACATTGTCAAATGGTATTTCTACAAAATAAAAAATCGACATAATTGAGTGCTAGTAGGCAAGGTTCCATGTTCTTTTCTATTGCAGCATCATCATCAAGTAGACTTAGGTGCTCAGTTAACATGCAGTCCATGTAATTGTCATTCTCAATTCTAGGATCATTTTCTGGGATAGTAACTAGAGGTCAACTCCATTTTTTGGAAATTCATGAAATGGGATTTAACCCTTGTACATGTGCCTTTCCAATGTAGATGTCAAAGTGTGCACTTGATTTTTTGTTGTCACTGCACCCTTGGGCTTCTTTATTCTCTTATGATATTTCCACTACAAATATTGATGATTGAAATTCCTTCCCTGTCTAGATATGGTGTGGAAATGACAAATAGAAAAATCTACAAGTTGAAACTTGATTAAACTGAAATGCGGAGACTTAGGGAATGGAGAATGCTGAAAATAATGGGGGTAAAGAATGCTGAAAATAATGAAGAATGTTGAATGCTAAACAGCTGGACACCAACTTCCTGCAAGAAAAACATCGAGCAATTCCCTACTTCTCCTCTTCTTGTATGTTGGTCTCTTCCATCCTCGCACAGACAAACTGAAAATGCAAAAGTGAGCATGAAATTAGGATTTTTTTTGGTATAAAAAATCCTAAGTTGTTATATGGTTTCCTGTTGGGCCCACCCTAAATGCAGCCGTACTGGAGCTTTTTTAACTATTATTTTTTCATTCTGGTTTTGGTGTTGATATACCCAAAATTCGGGTGCATATCCAAATTTGTCTGAGGTACAATAGGGTATGCAGAGGTATGTGGGTAAAATACCTGGTCAGGTATAGGGAATCTGACCCCTGCATATGTGTACCCATGATACATAGCCTCCATGCCTACATGCATTAAACATATCGAATGGTGCCCTTATCATTTTGGTGAATATACACTTGAGTTACAAGCATTGGTTTCTGTCTGGATTTTAGTTAGGACACTACCTTCCTAGCTCTCAATTAGACCATGCACCCTTAATCTGTAACTAACTATTATTCTGAATGGTTGTAGAGTGCTAAGGGCTATTTTAGTTAGAGCTTGTGATTTTGGATTACGATGTCTACATTATCGTTAGCCTTTATTTTCTGTTTTGTTAGTGAAAATTCCATTCATATTGCAGTCAAAATATCTCATCTTACATGCTTTCTGATATCTCATTGTAACAGTACCTGAATTGATTCTCAATTCGAAAGTTATTCTCTCTTTCTGTAGTCATTGCTTCCATCATTTACCCCACCAAATTTATTAGCCACTAAATTCCTACTCTATGTATGTAAGATAATCATGTTGGAATGGGGTAATAACCTGTGTCAGGTATGTGGGGATGTATGAAATTGCTAAATGTATGTTGACTAGTATGTTTTTTCTGATTTCTGTAGGTTATTATGAGGTTACCAGATAATGCAGAAGTGAGCAATGAAGTTTGGGATGAAGTCATAGATTGCATGCAAAGACGGATGCAGGATAAAGTTCCGATAATCAGGGTTTATGCTGTTCGCGCTTTGGCACGCTTTGCAAATGATATTGAAAATGTGAACATTGTTGATCTCTATAAGGAAGCTTTGGTTTCCGAGCAAAATTCTGTAAGTTTTAAAACTTTTAATGAGGTTAAATACTATATTCTTTTCAAGTCATAGATAAGGGGGCATATCTGTCAAAGTTACAGAGGAACCTTGTGCAATCTTACCTGTCACTCTAAAATCGATATCTGATTAAGTTGTTGGGAATCAATTCCGTGATAATTAGAATTTATGCCCTTAACAGATTGCCATAACCTTTAGGCCTTGTTCCAAAGGAATTATTTACCTTTCAAATGCTCCTTTTAGTGTTTCTTTAGTGATTACCAAATGAAAAAGGAAACTTCATTATACTCAAGTGCTCAGTTACATACACCCAACTATATGGGAAGTGTGGGGTGCTGAGACAATTGTTGGAGAGGAACTATAATATATATATATATATATATGTATGTATGTATGTTGCAAACATTGTGTCAGTGAATATATAGCCAAGGGTCCAGAAAGAAACTTATCAGCAACATCGGGGAGAATATTGGAAAATATCGTCACACTTGATAAAATATAAAAATATTCATTTTTAAATTTTGTTAAACATCTGAAGCAACCCCCTCCATCTAGCCTTTTATGGGCGTAACAGTGAATAATCCCTTTGCTTTCAATCCCCTGCTTTCCTTTTTCAAACTGAGCAAAAAATTCCAAAAAGATCCAATAATCTCCCGACTCGGTCGATATTTTGCTGTATTTTCCGAATTTTGGTGATATTTTGCCTATATATCTTGATATTTTCAAAATTTGAAAAAATTGTGATTTTCTCCAGCAATAATGTTGCCGAGCTGAGAGCATCGCAATATATTGTGATGTTGACGATATATTGCTGATATATAGACATGAATTGAATTATCAAAATAATTTATAGCTCATAATGATAATAATTAAAACCTCTAAGCATAGAGCAATGGATTGAATACAACAATAGCCTTTTATAAACTTCTTTCATGGTTCTTTTAGAGTTCAGACTTCCTTCTTTTGTTCCATTTATCATTTTCATTCTCATCTGAGTTTGATTGTGGGATGCATTATGTCATTCACAGGTGACAAGAATTATCTTGGCATTGCTATCTCTCACAAGATTTGCTAAAGGAAATGGATATGTATATCATCATATGAGGATGCAAGAACCCTAGAATAATTAGAACTAGATTTGACACTGGATTTAAAAGGATTTAGTAGTTTAGGGTATGGTTTAGGTGTACAAGTAACGTGCATCAATTTGATTTGTGGTCATACTACAAGTTTACAAATGCAATCCTGTTATTGTTAACAGTAAACAATCTAGCTTTTCATGAAACTGTATAATGAGTATAGAGTTAGAGAAGAAAGTAACTGTGTTTATGTGCAGGAGGTGCGCAAAATGTTAGTCTTGTCAATTCCCCCTTCAAATGCAACAGCATTGGATATCATAGAACGGACACTTGATGTGAATGACTCAGTGCGCAAAGCTGCTTATCGTGTTTTGGCAAATAAATTTCCCCTTCAAAGCCTCAGGTATGTCAGATTACCGTATTCTTGCCCTTTTTCGAATATGGATGCATGGATTTTCATTTGATCTTCTGCATTGGAAATGGGATGCAGTATCAAGCTTCGTACTACAATCCTTCGAAGGGGACTGGCGGACAGAGTGCCAGCTGTGACAACAGAATGTATAAAGATGATGAAAGATGCATGGCTTACAAAGTGCTGTGAAGGTGATCCTATTGCTTTACTGAAATATCTTGATGTGGAGACTAATGAATCAGTAGGGGAGGCAGTAATGGAAGAGCTTTTGAAAGCTGGAATGGTTCAGATCAAGGATGGCCAGAGCCTCCGACAATTTTTTATTACAGAGAATGAAGCAAACGATGGTAAATGCTTTTTTTAAGAAAGATTATTTTTAGCACTAATATTAGAAGCACCCGGATAAATACTGCATAATGCATACAAATATACAAGCGAGTTGAAAGCAGATTTTAAGTACTACCTTTTTCTAGTTTTTATTCAATATAGTTTATGATTTTTTAGGAATTCTATAGATAGCTTTTCTGCAAATTTTGCAAGCATTTAATATGTCTTTGTTTCATTCTTTGAAATTGTGAAACTGTTTTTTCTTAATCATATTTTGACAGTTTAAAACTCTAATTTGGGATTCGATTTTGTGGAACCATTTTTATTGGTTGGTCGATCATGGTCAAGAGCATTAATAAAATGAATAATTTTGCAGATGATGTAAGCTATCTCCTTGCAGTGACAATGCTATTGTGTTTAGTTTGGCAGCCTTTCTTATTTTAGACTTATTATTAACTCATCAGTTTATTGCAGACTTGTGATAGATTAGCAGCCTGAAAAAAAGTTTGTTTTAATATGTTTCAGCTATAGTTTGAGTTGGCATATGTTATTTCTATCTAATGAATCATTTGCAGGGGCTTTTTCTAAGTAAATGAATCAGTCCTAATCATAAGAAGTTATTGGCAATGTGATTCACATTATCATTGTCAATTAGTAGTGCAAAACATAATATTCCTCTATTGAAGGAGTTTTGTTATCGAACGTTTAAAAAGTAGAATTCAACAAATGGAAATTGACCTTATAATGTTAAAATAGAGGAATGAGCTTCCTTTTTTCCAAGGAAAACCTTGCAGGGAACCCTTGGGCACTTGCTTTCATGGATAGAATCCAGTGTAAACTTATTGGCATTGATTATGTTGCCTAACCTAGTAGGGACATTAAGTGAGGTACACAACAGAGGCAACTAGCCCAGGGTATTGACCTTGAGGCCTCCTTTTTGCATGAAGCTTAAAACAATCAAACCACTTGAGCTAGCCCATCGGGCTATAGCTTCATTTTTTTAGGCTAGTTTCATTTTATCTTGATGTGGCAAGTTCATCCTTACCTAATTTGGAAGTATTACGATTACTTGCAGCCAAGTTACAACATTCAAATTAGGACCTTTTGGCTAAGAAGTTCCGAGTGGTGGAGTTTCTATTTTGCCAAAGTCATAGGTTGTTGAGTTAATTCAAGGGCTAATGCCAAATCATCCACAAAATGAACATTAAGAAGTTGATTACCGCTAGCCTTTAGGTAGTGATATACGTTGGATTTTCCCTTGTGTTCTAGTAAGCTCTAACAAATAATCGAGGGCATTTGCTGCAATCATATAATGAATAGGGATCAAGAGCAGTGTTATAAAAACCGGCCCATAATCGACAAAACTGACCGGTCCAACCGGTTCCAAGGGTTTTCCGGTCCAACCGTTTGATTCAACCCGTTTTTTACCAGTTCTGTATGGAACCGGCCAATTTTCTCAAATCGGCCGGGTTTCGTACGGAACCGGCAGGTTCCATACCAGGTCTTTCTGGGACAAAAAACCTATGTTTTGAATTTTTTTTTAATTAAAAAACCAAAATATTTGGGCACGTCGGCCACATCTGCTAACCTAATTACCATACAATCACTATGTATTGACACGGGGACCCTCAATTGCAATCACGATTCACAATCATCTTTGGAATTTCTGGGCTGAGTTTACGAATTACGGAGTTAGGGCAACAGGGCATTCGGGAGTTTGGATTCAAATCTCAATTGTGGGTCGTGGCACAGTCGAATTTTGGTTTTATACACTCTTACTTGCTACACACATGACAAACTTTTCATATTTGTGTATAATGGTTTGAATTCACATGGATGCACACGAATATATATTTATTTTTTGAAATTATGAATATTTTCTGTATTTTTGCTCAACCAGTTTTTTGATCCGTTTTTTTTCCCGGTTTTGTTTGGTTCCGGCCCGGGTCTAGGTCTTGGGGTCGGCCGGTTCAACCACCGGTCCGGTTCTGATAACATTGATTGAGAGGGTGATTTTGTCAAATAGAGAGTTTTAACTAAGTAGAGTCGGACTACACACGATTCACACTGACTGTAGTTGATGCTCATGTGAAAAGGGATACCATTGATAATTGATAAAAAGAGCGAAAGCCCAACTAGTCCAACATAGTTGTTAAGATGAAGTCCCCTTCAATTCTGTCATATGCTTTGTCAAAATCAATTTAAAAAATTAACACCCTTCATCTAGAAACCCATGCCCATTCAAGCCCCTCCATTAAGAATAAACCTACCTTTAATAAAACTAGTTTGCTCCTTGAGAACTATCTAAGTGACCCAAAATTGAATCTCATGGCTAGGATTTTGGCTATAATTTTTTAAGAGGCATCAAGGAGAGTAATTGGATGCTATTCAATAGCCAATTATCCTTTAACTCCTTTAGAAATGAGTTTGATGAGGCTAGTATTAACTATCCTTCCCATGTGACCGCAATACATCATTTCTTGACACATTTGCAAATATGTTGGACCAACCACATGCCACACTACTTTGTAGAATCCCACTTGAAGCCCATCGGGGCCTTGTGATTTGTCATTTTTGAGCTCTCGCATGGCTTCCTCCAACTCATCCAATTGAAGCTCTCAAGAAAGAAAATTCCTCTAACTAGAGACAACCTTTTGGGGGACCACTTGTCTAACAAGCTTCGTAGAAGAATCTTGTGAAGGATCAAACCCTATGAAAGTGAAAATCTTTTAGAAGCGCACATGAAAAAATTGTTGGATTACCAACTCATAATTTGTAAGATTACCATTGGGATTTCGAAGGGAAAGAATCTTGTCTAATTTGTGTTTGTGCTTTAAGTGATGAAAAAGAACTTAGAGGGCGCATCCTTGTCAACGATCGATTGCATGTAGCCCATAATCTTGACCCCTCTTGTCTTATAATCTTCAAATCCTTGGACGTGGTTCCAATTCACTAATATCCCATTGAATTTGCACATTAAAGGGATCAACATCCACCTTTCCGTGCGCAAGAAGTTGGTGATAAAGTTGGGCTTCCATAGCTTGTTTTCTTGTAGCAACCACTTTACCCCATGCCCGTAGGAAGTTGGGCTGCCTTCCACCAAAGGATCCAACTGCTATCCACTGTAGTGGGGACAAACTTCTAGACCTGACAACAAAATTTTGACTCTAGAGAGACTCACGAATTGAAGTATTTAGCGTGAAAGAAGAGTAAGCTTCATTTTAGCCGTTAACTCTAATGAATTTACAAGTGGAAATAAGAAAATGATTAGAATTGATAATGGAAAAATGCACATGCACATAACACTCACTAGATGAGACAATGATTGCATGAGAGTTGGCATAGAACCTATAAAGTTGAGCTTGGATCCGATGCAAACCACTTTTCTTATTGGACCATGTGTACTAACTTTTTTGAGCTAAGTTATTTTGGCCCCACACAATATTTGACACACCAATTAGTGTTTTGTAATCATTCCATTGTCACCTTTCATCGAACTCTTGCATTAGTCGCCATTGGAAACGACTCTTGCTTGTGATCACTGATACTTGTACTATATTTGTCTAGCCATTTGTATCTATGTTCCTGCTATGGAGTTTAACTTTCACCCTAGTATAATATGATTCTGTTTAAATTAGTTTGCCGAGATTATGAGGTGCTGGAGACATATGGCAATGCTCAGAAAGTAAAGCCATTCAATCACATTAAAGGAAAGGTCTAAATGTACAGCAGAGGGTCAAGAATCTACTAGGGCATTTAAATTTCTTGTATATCCTATTCTGTTTAAATTTGTATGCCAAGATTATGAGGTGCTGGAGACATATGACAATGTTCAGAAAGTAAAGCCAATCAATCAAATTATATAAAAGGTCTAAACATACAGCAGAGGATCAGGAATATATCAAATTATAATCAATCGTATTATGTAAAATGTCAGATAATTGCCACCAGAAGGTGAAACTAATGGATGCGGAAACTGCTCTTTATTGGAGGATGTTATGCCGCCACTTGCAATGGGAGGCACAGGTCTGTGTTATTATTGATATCAATCTCATTTGCTTGTCTGCCTATCCTAGTGATAAATATTTATCAAATTAAGTGGGAGCAACATATGATGTTGGAATGTTCTAAAAACTTTATTCTGTAACTTTCTAAAGTGTGTTGTCTGCATCTATTATGAAGGAAAAAGGTAGTGATGCAGCTTCAACACAGGGAGCAGAAGCAGTTGTTTATGCAGCAGCTGCTGCCGATAAAAATGAACTCCTTGACATGGTTCTTCCTTCAACAGTTGCTGAATATGTTCAGTTAGTGGAGGCACATCTTGTTGCAGGTAGTTCATAATGTTTGAATAAATAACATTTGAAATTGATCTATGGGAATGATTTTTAGGCAATAGTGTGACAGGAAGATTACTTTGTGTAAAATCTATACAATAGAAGGTTTATGATTTTCTTATCTATAACTGACCATTCTGAGATGTTATTTTGGTGCATTGTGTTTAATTTCTGTCTCTTGTATTGTTTTGTGATTACTAAGAGGGTGAAAACACTTGTGGCATATTATTCTTGGATTATATGTAGATTAATTGACTCACGATGCTTGCAGGGTCAAACTATCGCTTTGTATCACGCCAGTTGTTATTACTGGGTTTGATGGTGGATTTCTCCGATGCAGCAAGCCGAAAGGTAGCAAGCTCTTTATTGCAAAAACTCTTGTATAAGCCAATTGAACATGCAATTGATGAAGAGGATGGTAAAGAGGTTGTGATTGGTGATGGTATAAATCTTGGCGGTGACAAGGAATGGGCTAGGGCAGTTACTGAGCTTGCAAAGAAAGTACATGCATCTTCAGGTGAATTTGAAGATATAGTTGCAACAGTTGTTGCAGACCTAGGGAGGCCATGCAGAGAGGGAGGTGCAGATTTTCTGCAGTGGATGCATTGTCTTGCAGTGACTGGACTTATTTTGGAAGGCAGCAAATCCCTTCGAGGGCTTCAAGGGAAAGCTATTGAAGCTTCTGAGATACTCCTTGGTTTGCTTTTGCCAGCTGTAAGCTCTCTATCAACACGTGTTATTTTGATCCAGCATGTTGTTTTCAAACTCGTGCCTTTCATGTTTCATACATATAGCTTGAGCTTTCAAACTTAAGACAAGGGGACGTGTTGGAAACCATCCCGAGGTTATTAAATGATATCCTGTATATGGTATTAATCTTATGAACTGAAGAAAAATAAAACTTTGAGGTTATTGTATAATGTTCAGGACTTGATATCTATTTAATAAACTACGAAAAATAGCATTCTATAAAGAAGGTTGTTTCTCAGTTTTTTTCTTGACTAAGTTTTTCCCACATTTTTCTTTTTATTCAGATTGCTGTATAACTTGCTCCTCTGTTCTTTGAATTATCAGGGTAAACATATTCATGTAGAAGTACGCAGGGCTGCTACAAGATGCTTGGGTGTATATGGTCTACAGGAGAAGAGACCAAGCGAGCAAGTAGTAAGGCAGTTGCGATTGGCCTTCTGCAATGGACCCTCGCCAGTGCGGATAATGGCTGCAAAGGCATTATTTGATCTTTGCATGTGGCATGGAGCAGCAGTGGTAGATAGAGCCATAGGCATTGGGCCAGGATTGGGTGCCATTCCACAGCCACGTGATTTTGTATCCGAAGTTGCTTCAACTACTACACTTGGAGAAGTCATAGATGGAGATGAAGGAGATAGTGGTTTGTTGATACTAGATCTTTTATCATCTGGGCTAGATAGAGATGATTGGAATGAAGATGGAGTTATGGGCGATACAGAGACAACATGGGCTGTTCTTGCTGAGGGATTTGCCAAACTCTTACTTCAGAGTAAGCGCTATCCTGATATCTTATCCATGCAGTCCTCACTTTTTGCCAAATTGATATGCTTATACTTCAATGAGGAGACTAAGGAGCTACACAGGTAAATTTTTTGAAAGTTTTTGCTAGATGACTTAGTCAATAAATTTGAAGATTTCCACAGTTTAGGTAGTTTTGAAATGTCCCAACGTTTCGAGCGGACATTCCACCCATCGTCAGGGGAACCAACAAGAAGCTGCAAGATAGAAAAGAGTGATTCACCGATAGTGAGCCACCGAGTGGACATCTTTCACCTGTTTATCCATCTCGGTGCCTCACTCTTTTCAATCTTGCAGCTTCTTTTTGGTTCCCCGATGATGGGTGGAGTGTCCACTCGAAACGTTGGGACTTTTCAAAACAACAACACTGTTAATCTCCAGAAGATCTAATCAAATTTAGTTTTGTTGTTGATGAAACAAATCAAGTCAATAATTGGATTCTACGGTGCAGGTTGAGACAATGCTTATCCGTATTCTTCGATCAGTATCCTGCTCTATCAGCTGAGCATAAGGTATGCTGACCTCTTCAATTGGTTGTTTTGCATTAAAGAGTGCATGTTATATCCTGATTAGCTCTTCGAAAGTACTATCAGAAAATCCAAAAAGGATATATGGTTTAACTTGATGCATAGT
Organism: Larix kaempferi; assembly: GCA_027924585.1. Taxonomy (NCBI): domain Eukaryota; kingdom Viridiplantae; phylum Streptophyta; class Pinopsida; order Pinales; family Pinaceae; genus Larix; species Larix kaempferi. The sequence goes on along the minus strand of BSBM01000541.1, from coordinate 6,439,967 downwards.
GATATTGAAATGATTCTGCATGTTTTCAGAAATGCATTTCAAAGGCCTTTATTCCAGTCATGCGTTCAGTCTGGCCAGGAGTCTATGGGAATGCAGGAGGAAGTTCTACTATTATGGTCTCAGCCTTAAGAAAGAATGCATCCCAAATATCTCGATTTATGCTACAGTTGTTACAAACACCTCTTTATAATGCCGAGGATGAATCTGCTGGTGTGGAAACTGCTCAAAATTCTCCAAATGAAGAAGGCGGGCAAGACATTTCTGCATCAAAGCAAACCAGGCCCGAGGTTGATTCTGGATTCGAAGAACTTGCTATTCGTATTGGAGTGGAGGTATGCATTGGAGCATCAGTTTCCTTGAACTAGTTGCTGAGAGATTCGGGGTTGAAGTAATTCTTAAATCCTGTGAATCTTCTGCAGGTTGCAAGCTTTCCTTCAAAAAAAACTGCTGCAGGAAAATCCTACCTTGCAGCATTATGTAGAGTGGCGGTTCTACTAGACTTCCGTTCATCAGAGCAAGAGGCAATCAAGTGTATGAGGAAACTCCTTAACCAGTAAGTAGGTGTAAAACAACAATGGGCACTTGGTGCAATGCAAATCATGGCTTGTGTGTTTTTGATGGTGCTGCTTTTCCCAAGTTTGTCTATCTAGGCTCCCCAGTCAACTTCTATTTGTGCAAGTGAATAGGGTCTCTGTTTGAAGAATGAATAAAATGCATTTGGTTAGGTGGTCATAGGTGTGTGATAACAAACAAAGCACAGTTGGTAGCAGCTAGTGGTTGTCATTTAAAATTTCATGAGAGCTATATATGGACGTAACTGGTTGCAGGGAGAATGAGTTTCCACCATGGGAAGAAATAGTTTAAGTTCCTTTTCTCCTTATTTAATGATTTGGCAGAGTCTGAGCATGGGTGTACATGCTTTTGCAGCATGGTAGAGTCCATTTCAGGAGACAAGCAAGTAGTGAAAGAACTTGAAGGAATGATGGTACGTCTGAAAGCTATAGATGAACATCCAAATGAGGGACTGCCAGACGAACAAATAAAATTGATCCTTGGTGAGGCTAAAGCTCTTTTTGGGGTGAGACATTAGTTATGACTCAGATTTCAAGGAGTATTGAAGAATGTGTTTTGCAGGTAACCTTGGACTGGACAGTGGCATTGACATTGAATCTATTGTTGAAGATTCAGTATGCACACCGGCACCCAAAAGGACAGCAACCAGAAGTGAGCTCACTGGCTAGAACCAGAATTCATGCTAAAATGTTTCCAGTAGTTTCCTATTTTATATTCTGTATTTTTCCCTTTTGGTGCTTGCTCTGTTAGATATGACATGTTTCCTTGACTTGCAGGGAGGGCCAAGCGTGTAGAAACACCAGACAGCTCTTCTCCTGTTAATCTTGAACCTGTGACTCCTTGTACAACACGTGCACAACGGGTGAGCAAAACAGCTGCACTTGGGAAGATGAGCAAAAAACAACTAGATTTGGATATTACTGATGAAATCGACGAAGAGGAGCTGAGGTTTATTTCTAAAACATCATCAGAGGAAGATTTGGATTCCACCGACACAGAGTATGTTGCTGAGAGGGATGAGGTGGAAACAACAACTGGAAAAAAGGGGTCTACCAGGTTGACACAAGCTGAAAATATTTCAGATGATAGTCAGAGTCAAAATGAGAACGATGATGGTGACTTGCCAAAGCCCATGGCTCACAAGAAAAAATCTTTTAAGTCGAAAGAAAATCCATCTATTCTCCGAACAACGAGAAAATCGTCTAGATCGGTTCCAGCAGCTTATGAGGAAGAGGAAGACAGTGATTTCGAAGTATCATGTCAAAATACACAAGAAAGATCTGCATATATGTCAACAAGGAAAAAAACGGTCAAATCAACAAGAAAAGCACAATCAAAAAAGCAGAGTGAGAATTTAGTCAGAATAATTAATTCCAATTCTGCGGATGATTTGCAAGATGAGGGAAGCTCCTGAATTGAATTGGATGGATTGCTCTATTCAGTTGGTTTAACCAGTGTGGATATTTATTTTCTTTTTGGATGTACTATCTACAAACTTGTAGACGATCATGTTTCATTCTGGAAATCAACTCTTGTTGATTTATTCTCTGCACTCTCAATTTGATACTAGGAATTTGGTATTTTCTTAACTGTTTTTTCTATGGCATTTGAACTGAAAAGCTAGCAATACATGTACCTCACTTGAAAAGTTGAAACAGATGAAATTACAATTCTCAATATTCCTTGGCACTGGATAAATCAGAGCCTGCATGTCAGCATGATACTATTTGAATCTAGTTGCTGGTGGTTCTGTCACATATCAATTGACAATAATTTATTGTGCTTCAATCTGAGAGCAATTCCCTTTATGGTTTGATGCAGATCAATTTTTTTTCTGATGTTTGCACCGAGAGTAGCAAGGTGCTTACAACCTAGTATGGGGGAGATGTTATCATGTTTGTCACGTTATGTTTCCATGTCGGCTCATAACTTATAAAAATAAAAGGTAATTAGAAAATTTCATGTCGGCTCATAACTTATCAAAAATAAAAAGTAATTAAAAAATTAAAGAGAGGGATCCAATTTCTTGAGGGGTAAATTTTTTCTTAGTGTGTAAAAAATTCAAGATAAAAAAAAATTACACCTCAAGAAATTGGATCCCTCTCAGTGCTTAATAGATCCAGGTTTAAGATGGATCTATGCTGTTGGGTAAAAACTGGAGTAACTCATCCCATGATTGATATTAGAATCAGCACCCAGAATTTTATGTCTGAGTTAACATAACCATATATATATCTTATACTAAATGGAGGCACAAACCATATATAAGTTAGGGTTGTAGGAGCTTGAGGGTTTGTTTATGGTGTGCACATCTGTTTCCTATCCTGTGTATGTTTACTGCTTGTCCTTGCTGCTAGCTGGATTGTAAGGAGAGTGCTCAGATCTGTCTTGTGAGGGTTGAATTTCCTCGGTTGCCCATACAGTTTTGGCTCTCTTTGGATCATATTTCTAATATCATTCTCTGTTTTCTTTGCCATGGCTAGTTTTTAATTCCTGTCCTCGTAAAATAGTGCTCAAGGGTCACCATTTTCAAGGACCTGCAATAATATGTTTACATTCCCTTAACAAGATATATAGGCAGGGCGTGCAATACTTTATGATGCCTAGTAATTGTTTTAATTATTAGAGTCCAGATCATAGAATTTCGGACAGTCCCTTGTTCCCCTGGCTTAGCTTAATCCCCATGCCTAGATGGGATCAGTGGGTTTGAAATAATTCTAAATGCAAATCAGTGCAACTCAAAAGACTTGTTCTATTGGCCCCTTGTTCCTGTGCAATTAGCCAGCTCAGGCCTCTTAGCTGTAGTGCAAGAATATAGTTGCCCCTCTCAAGGAGAGCTAAATCTCAGGGCTTCGATATGAGAGCTCAGTCCACACTCCATCTTGTTGGAATTTTGAGGACACCCCAGAGTCTTCGTACCATGCATGATTATTTTGCTCATAACCTCAAGCCCCTGATGACCTCAAAGTCCCTTGCTAGTTCTGCTAGGAGCCACAGGAGAAGATACTAACTATTGAACGTTGGAAGAGTTGGAACATAGATGCAGTGCCAAACATACCCAGTGTTTGGATATGTTTTTGATTGGAGAAGTTAAGTTTTTTGAGTTACGATTAAGAATTCTCCAAACTATATTGTGCCAAATGTTCTCTTTTATTCCTAGTGACAATGGTGGGAGGGTGGTGGGTGTTGCAATTTTGGCTTCCAATCAGTTAGCTCTGGTGGTCTGTTATTGGGTTCAATACCTTGTTGTGCTCAATCTTGTTGGCCATATTCCTGGCTAGGCCATCTTTGTCTCCAATTAAACAAGTGGGTGGATCTTCAGTAATTGCTAGTTGACAGAAAACAATTCTTATTCAACAAGCTCTTGGAAAATAGCAATTATTAGTCAAAGGCCACCTAAGGAATATGAAGCAGGGCTCTTAATAGTAAGAATGCCTATTGGTCAGAAAGAACCTTGGTTTTCCTTGAATGCCTGCCTCCTGTAATACCAAGTACAGGCAATGTTCCTAATTTAAAGCGTGAGATCAGGTCATATGCTCTTGTAGTAAAATGCTTTCTTCTTTCACTGCGTGGGATCTAGTCCTGTTCAGCTATTGGCAGAAGGAACCCTTTCAAATCATCAACCTATTCATTTATTGGTTTCATGGGGTGCAACAAAAATGTGTATGCCTAAGCTGCGATACATAATCAATGTCTCTTATTTAAAGAATCAGAACTGTTTAAATTTAATAACAGAATTCTGGTATAGTTCTACTTCTTACACCTAGAGGTGTTGGATTACTTGGTGGAGAGACACCATTTTCAAGGCCACCTTTCCAAGAGGTTCTGGAAAGCATATTGCAACTACAAGGAGAAAAATAAACAAGGTTGTGGAAGATGAATTTTGGAGCTTCAGAACACTCCCCTTCAGTGAAGATTTTAAACACCGAGTGGCCAAACACAGATACCACTTGAAGGTTGTGGAGATTATAGGTGCCAATGAGCCTCAACTTTGATCCAAGTGACTCCGATACCACTTGAAGTTTGTGGAGATTAGGGGTGCCAGTGAGGCTCAACTTTGATCCAAGTGACTCCGAAACTACTTGAAGTTGGTGGAGATGAGGGTTGCCAACGAGGCTCATTTTTGAGCCAGGTTGCACTGGTTTCAAAATGGGAGGAGACATGCCAATGAGGGTGTGGGTGTTGCAATTTTGGTTTCCCATCAGTTAGCTTTGATGGTCTGTAGTCTGGGTCAAAACCTTATAATTATGGATATTGCTCAATCTCGATGGCCATATTCTTGGCAAGGCCATATGGGTGTGGTTGGACCTTTAGCAATTGTTAGTTGACAAGCTCTTGGAGAAAGCAATTGTGTTAGTCAACAAGCTCTCGGAAAATAGCAATGATTCAAAGCCCACTATATTAATAGAAAGAGGGGGTCTTAGTAGTAAGACTGCCTAGTGGTAAAAAAGAACCTTGGTTTGCCTTGAATGTCTCCCTCCTTTAATTCCAACAAGTATGATGGCATCACTGGTATCTGGCTGGTCCAATTTTTGTGCAAGGAAATGAAAGGTTCATAATTTGAACAGTGAGATCAGGCTATGGTCTTGAACCAAAATGCTTTCTTCTTTCACTGGTTGGAATCTCGTTCAGTTCAGGTATTGGCCAAAGAAACACTTTCAAACCTTCAGTCTATTCGTTTATTGGTTTCATGGGGTGCAACAAAAAAGTAAATGCCTAAGTGTGATACATAATCAGTGTCTCTTATATAAAGAATCAGAACTGCTTAAATTGCATGACAGAAATATCTAATATAATTTTTTCACCTGGAGGCATTGGATTATTCGGAGGAATGACACCATTTACAAGGCCACCTCCTTTCTAAGTTGTGGGAGGCATATTGCAACTTGAGTAAAAGAAACAAGGTTGATGAATTTTGTAGCTTCCAAACTATATTGTGCCAAATGTTCTCTTTTATTCCTGATCACGACGGTGGGAGGGTGGGTGTTGCAATTTTGGTTTCCCATCTGTTAGCTCTGATGGTCTATAAATGGGGACAATACCTTATTATGCTCGATCTTGATGACCATATTCCTGGCTAGGCCATCTTCGTTTCCAATTATGAGTAGGTGGGCCTTTAATGATTGTTAAATGACAGAGAAAGCAACTATTAGGCAACAAGCTCTCGGAAAATAGAAGCTGTTAGTCAAATCCCACTTAGGAATATAAAGAGAGGCTCTTGATAATAAGACTGCCCGCCTGGTGCTCAGAAAGAACCTTGGTTTGGCTTGAATGCTTGCCTCCTGTAATTCCAACAATTAAAAGCATTATGGCTCCACTGACGTCTGGCTGGCACAATTTTTGTGTAAGGAAATGAACTGTTCCTAATTTGAACAGGGAGATCAACTTATGCTCTTGAAGCAAAATGCTTTCTCTTTCAATGGTTGGTATTTCATCTTGTTGAGCTATTGGCAAGAAAAATCCTTTTAAACCATCAACCTATTCATTTATTGCTTTTATGGGCTACAACAAAGATGTGTATGCCTAAGGCGTGATACATAATCAATGTCTCTTATTTAAAGGGACAATTGTCTAAATTTGATAACAAAATTATGGTATAGTTCTTTGACCTAGAGGTCTTGGATTACTATGTATAGACACAATCTACAAGACCACCTCCTTTCTAAGTGGTGGAAAGCCTATTGCAACTAGGGGAGGGATGCCAGTTGTTGGACACCCCACCTGGCTCCACTCCCCACGCCACGTGGCCACCTCGGCAGGTGGCGTTTGCGGGTTGACGAGGTAGCGCCACCTGTTGGGTAGCTGGGCACTTTTACTCCGCACGTGGGGCGCACTTTTCCACGGTCGTATGGACCTTTTCTCGACACAACCTTCTGCCCTCGTGTTATTCTACTCGGGCCCGGTGTGTGGGCGTTCTGTTGCCCTGGTCCTTGTTCACCTTGCCCTCCGTTGCGGTGATGCCCTGCCCTGGTCTCTGTTCACCTCGCCCTCCGGAACGATGATATCCTGCGCTGGTTAGTTGGTGGTTGCTCCTGCTTGGTGCTTTTGACATGGTCGCCTTTTGTTCACTGGTACGCTTCCTGTTGTTCAGTGGTGGCCACGACATGGATTATCCTTGGTTCGGTGGTGGGTTCCTGCTCTCGTGGTTTCGGTGGTGGAGATGGTGGTTTCTTGCTCGGGTTCGTTTGGTGGCGATGGTGGCTTCCTGCTCAAGTTTCTTCGTCCATTCGTGGTCCAGTCGCTGCGGTGGCTTCGTTCCTGGTCCAGTCGTTGCGGTGGCTTCGTTCCTGGTCCAGTTGCTGCGGTGGCTTCATTCAGTGTCTTCGTTCAGTCGCTGTGGTGGCTTCGTTCGGTGGCTCACTGGTAGGATTCCTACCAACCATACTTACGACTGTGTTTTTCAACACTCTCAACCTGTTGGGGATTGTGTGGACCTTTTTTGCTACATTTCTAGGTTTAATGTTGCATTTCTTGCTGGGTACTAGGTTAATGTTGCATTTCTAGGTGGGTTCGCTGCAGTGGTGTTTATGTTGCAATAGGGTTTATGTTTCATTCGTTGCAGTTGAATTTTGGTTAATTTTGGTGAATTAGTAGGTTAATGTTGCATTTGCTGTTGCAGCGTTTTGTTGGTTTAAGTTAGAACTGTTTGAGGCTATCGGGAATTGGTATGTCGGGCCTGCTCCTGCTTGTGGTTTATGTTGCAAATGCGGCAGTGGTGAATTGCATTTCGCATTACGTTTTTTTTGTTATGAATTGTGCTCCTTATTATGCTGGAATTGTGCTCCTGTTAATGCTGAATAATGAATCATGAATGGTGAATAATGAATAAAGAATTTGTTTATATTACAATAGGGTTTATGAATTTATTTTGTTGTTGGTTTGTGTTGCAATCCCTGCAGTAGGGTTGGGGTTAAGGTGAATTTGTTAGGGTTTATGAATTGCTGTTGGTTTATGTTGCAATCCTTGTAGTAGGGTTAGGGTTTATGGATTTATTGTAGAGTTGCAATCTCCGCAGTATGAGTTTATGCTTATTACAGAGTTAAAAAATTGTTATTAGGGTTAGGGTTAAGGTGAATTTGTTAGGGTTTATGAATTGTTGTTGGTTTATGTTGCAATCCCTGTAGTAGGGTTAGGGTTTATAGATTTATTGCAGATTTGGAATCCCTGCAGTATGGGTTTATGCTTATAATGCATAATTAATATGCAAAATTGTTGATGAAGGATATGCTAGGCCTGCCTATTACAGAGTTCCATAATTGTTTTTATGCAAAATTATTATGCAAACTTGTCATGCAGAATTGTTGTTTATTTACAGAGTTATGTTGAAATGGTGAAATTGTATCTTGCATGAAGGTTCTATGGGCTGAATAATTGATAATAGTTTACATGGCATAATTGTAAATATGAGTAGTATGGTTTATGTTGCAGTAGGGTTTATGATTTTATTTTGTTGTTGGTTTGTGTTGCAATCTTTGCAGTAGGGTTAGGGTTAAGGTGAATTTGTTAGGGTTTATGAATTGTTGTTGGTTTATGTTGCAATCCCTGCTGTAGGGTTAGGGTTTATGGATTTATTGCAGAGTTGCAATCCCTGCAGTATGGGTTTATGCTTATTACAGAGTTAAAAAATTGTTATAATGCATAATTGATATGCAAAATTGTTGATTAAGGATATGCTAGGCCTGCCTATTATAGAGTTCCATAATTGTTTTTATGCAAAATTATTATGCAAACTTGTTATGTGAACTTGTCATGCAGAATTGTTGTTTATTTACAAAGTTATGTTGAAATGGTGAAATTGTATTTTGCATGAAGGTTCTATGGGCTGAATAATTGATAACAGTTTACATGGCATGATTGTAAATATGAGTGTTTTGCCTATTGCACAACCAACTAAACCAACTAAACTAAACCATGACTCGTAGGCATTGCACAACTAACTAAACCATGACTCAAACCTTGTAGAAGTAATCATTGGCCTTCAAGAGTCATTTAGAGTCAATTTCAAGGATTAAGTAAAACAAAGGTGGGTCTTGTGTCCCAAGCCATCTCTCAAAGTTAGAACACTGTATTTAGGTCATACTCATTGCTCTTAGGTGTAATAAGTCATGCATGAGAGCCCTCCATGAAACATTCCTTAGAGAAGCATTATTAGTCCCCAAGTAATGGTTCAAACCCAAACAATAGCAATATAGTCCCCAACCATAATTACTTTGGGCCTCATAAACCATCCCTAAGTTAGCCCTCAATCTCAACCCAACACCTATAGAGGGGAAATTTAACACATTAGAGGAATATTAGAGAAATCTAAGTAATGATTTAGGCCCTAAATAAAGAACCTTTGGCCTACAAGATGCTTATGTTTCCTTTGGTTCAAACACCTAGTTTATAGTTTAGGACCAAATTTATAGTGATGGTTTTCTATCCTAACTGTTACTTTAAGGCTTATAGTCCATGTTTAAGAATCTAGACCATGCCACATACATCATAGAAGGAATATAGGGCTCTATATAGAAGGAATGTAGGGCTCTATAGAAGGAAGGAAACATAGGGGTGTCATCTCGGAAGAGTTGTACATTAAAAAAACACACTTTAAAATACGTTAAAGTTAGGTCTTTCAAATATTGTCAAATGCAACATTAAATACAAAAACAATGAATATATTGTTGATACTAACCTCATCCAAGAAATTGTTGATGAAATGTTTAATCAGGGCACATTACAACGTGTTGTTGAAATGATGAAATTGCATTTTGCATGAAGATTTTATGGTATATTAAACTGTATGATAAACCCTTGATTACAATGCTTCAAACGGTAGGGAACGCTATGACCTAGGATTGTATCCAAAATGGCCATGTTACAAACATTAGAGCCAGTGATTACAAAATCCAAATTGCAATGTGGTCACAACAAAAAATTTGGCACCCCTATATGACACCCCTATTTCCAAGATCTCTCACAAGCTTCAACACATCATAAATTTTATTGAATCTTCTAGTAGCACTTTACAGACACGCAGATCGGCTTCGGAGGGCGAAGCTCATCACTGCAACAACACTATGTTCCTAAACACAATGTCAGAGGCTCATTTAGCTATCTGAAACATCAAAGCTGTAACATCCAGCAGGCTTCCTGGAGGCACTCAGATATGTTTACTAGCACCCTATTGACACAATAGATATTTACAGACTGAGTTCGGCTTTTGATACAATCTTATACCTCAGAGGCAAGTTGCAGAGCATAGACCTTACTCGACTTAGTTGCAGAGATTCTCAACACATGAGGACTCTAAAACCTGAATGCATAACTAAGACCCCAAGCCTTTCTTTTATAGCATTACAACCGGTCATTCGGTGGCTTGGAACGGGCAACTGGAAATCCAAAAGATTCGAAGTACTTGTGGGATCACACAAGTATTATCTCGTCCCTTCGAGGCAAAGCCATATGGGGACCCAAACTCATGACTCATCATGACAAGGACTATTGGCCAACAACTTTATTAAAAGGGCCAAACAAAACATCATGGGAGACAAAGATCCCGACAAAGTACAAAGTGGATGCTTTTAAAGGTTGTCCCACCACGGCTTTCACAAGACTTAAAGCAAAAGCAAAACTATTAAAAATTTGTACATAAATACCCATCAGTCATAGGGATCACGGGCATGCCGACAAAGACAAACAACTTTGTCACCAATATCTACACCGCCGCAGGTACAATCAAATCTGCCAAGGATTTCATCGAGCTCATAGTCATCATAAGGATCATACGACTGAGAATCTTTAGGAGGTAGTGGAACAGGTGGATAAAGGTCACTGCTGAAGCAACGTTCCACATCGGATCCATGAAACAAAGGATTCTCCGGACAAAGAAACTCTCCTTCAAAAAGTGACTCAACTCTGAAGTCAAGTGGGAGTTTTCTTGTGTGTAACTTGGTGTCAATCCGGTTACCATCACGGTCTCTTTTGATGAACTTTTGGTTTATGTAGACTGTGTGCCCTAACTGTGTGTAGCGACCACCATGGTGATGTAACAAAAATTTGAACCACTGATGGTTCTGATCGACAATCTGCATATCAGCTTGAAGATGCATAATGAAGTTTGCTCACCTGTTTTCCCAATCTACTCTGGGACAAAATTTATCTAATAATATCTCAGTCCAACCAGACCAAGATTTATTCCTTAAATTGCCTGGGTCACCACAAATTACTATGGATTTTTCTTCACGACAGAACTGCAGAATCAAATTATAGGAAGACCAAGTTAGGTCACCTTCACCTATATCAACGTACCATATAGCATTGCCGTCTTCTTCATTGCAGTCGATCCATAGCTCATGACATCTTTTTAGCTTTTCTTGAGCATCCGCAAAACTACGAAAAGCTGTTCTTTCCCATCTTTCCAATAACTGAATCTTCAAGGGTGAAGCTTGAATTTGTTTAATCAAAGTGAGATCCAGATATCTCTCAGCCTCTTCTCTGGAAGCAAAGTCAAGAAGTTGCCTTCTTTCTTCTTTTGTGAGGGAATCATCCCATGGCTTTAGAAACAGGGTTTCTTTAGGCTGATACAAAGGCTGAACCAAATTTTTTCCTTTGTTTGCATTTGATGAATTGGGGGCCGAACATATTTAAAGCTGGTGAAGAGGCAATTGGATGCGACTTCTCCCTAGTCAACATATCAGCTAAACAGTTTAAATATCTAGGCTTATAAACTATTTCATAATCGAAATTAGATAGCCAAATAAACCATTTTAAAATGCGGCTACTATTTTCTGCCATTAAATTCTCATTCTTAAAAATACCAGGCATGATTTTCAAATCAGTTCGAATAATAAATTTAACTGGCTTTAAGAACATAATGAAATGCTGAACAGTCTTTTTGACTGCAAGGATCTCTTTGTGGCTGCTTGGATAATTCAGTTCTGCAGATTTGAAAGAACCAGAACTGTAACCACAAATATTTTCTCTTCCATTGATTGCTTCTAGCAGAACACCACCCCATGTAGTAGAAGAAGCATCTGTTTCAATGATTAACTAACCAAATCCTTGTGGCAGAAATAATGCTGGGAGATTATTGACTTTGGATTTTATTTGCTGAACTGCCAAAGTCATTTGCTTAGACCATCTAGGAGGGTTTTTCTTAAGCCTTTGTTGTAAAACATGTATATCAGTGGCTTTACCTCCGTAGAATGGCCGAATGTAGTTCAAACTACCTAAGAACCTCTGGAGTTGGGTTTTATCAAGAATTTGGTCTGGAAAGTGATCAAAAGAACTTAGCACATGCTTTTGCAAAATCACTTGTCCTTTCTATATCTTAAAACCTAGGAAATCCATTTCCGTTTTTCCTATTTCCATCTTGGACTGTGACAAGACCAATCCATGTTTAAAGACCAAATCATAAAACTTTTGCAGGTGTTTGAGGTGTTCCTGCAGGTTCTTGGAACAAATAAGAATATCATTAATATATACTAGCAACCATGGAATATCTCTGAATATATCTTCCATTCTCTTCTGGAATTCCTATGGTGCATTATTGATACCGAATGGAAGGACTTTCCATTGGTATTGTCCATGAGGGACAACAAATGCAGTCTTAAAACGATCTTTTGCATCTATCCCAATCTGATAGAAACCAGATTTTAGATCAAACTTACTAAACAGAGTACAACCAGATATCCTCTGTAGTAGGCTTGCTTTGTCAGGCAAGGGATATCTCACTTTCTGCAAAACTGCATTAAGAGGCTTATAATTAACAACCAACCTTGGCTTACCTCTTTTCTGTTCAGAGTGCTTATTTACCACGAAAGCACGACATACCCAAGGACTTTTGGAGGGTTCTATTAAACCTTTATCAAGCAGCTCTTTTACTTCTTTGGCACATAATTCCCTCTCTAATGGAGACATCAATTTGGCAGAAGCTTTCATAGGCTTAATCTTTTGCAGAGGGTCAAATGGTAGGGACATAAAGTATTTTTCCCTTTTCCAGAAAGCCTTGGGGCTTTCTGAGCAACAATCCTTAATCAGTTTTTCTGTGATAGCTGCAAGAGATTTCTCCTTATGCATTTCCGCAGAAGCAATGCAACGCTCCATTTTGTGAAGATCAGCAACCTTGGGAGAGTTGACTGGCTTAGACTCAATGGCTGGCTTACATTTATATACAGGCTCAAAGAACAAAGGGCAAATAACAAGTTGAGACTTTATGGTACATGAAAACAACATTTTAGTTGTATCAATGGAAAATGGACTGACTCTTTGCAAAAACTCAGAACCAATGACACAATCTTCTTTGAGACTATCTAGTCTGTACATAGACAAAGAATTAGACTTATTAGAAAGCTTTACAGGAAAATCTTCGACCTTACCAGCAAGGGAGACTGGAGTACCTTCTATTGCAGATCCATACTCTCTACTTTTTTCCCAATAGAAAGTAGGGATAGCCGAACCTTTGGCTAGGTTAAACTGACACCTGAAATCTAACATGTAGTCTAAAGTATACGGATTATATTCAGGTGGACATAATAAAACTTTAATAAACAATTTGGGACCTTGAAGAGCACCTAACAAACTAGGAACTTGAGATACAGGAGAGGAAGGTGAATGAGGAGGAGAAGAAGAAGGAGACTCTTCTTTTCTTTCAGGATTTGCCATAGCTTGTTCTAAATGTTTGCTTAGATCTTCATCTGATGACTGATCTTTTTCCATGACCAGTATTTTAACCATATCCTTTAACTCTTCGATTTCCTTAACAAGCTTTTTCAAACTTTGTTGCTTTTCCTTGATTTGCAGCGTTAAAAGTTTCTCTTTATCCTTTCGATAACTCTGCCTATCTTCATGACCATCAGGGTAGTTTCTGTAGAGATCAGCAGGATTATATCTTACTGATAAAGATGGTGTTTCCATCTTTTCCTTACCCTTTGCAGATTTCTGTTTATCCAATAAAATCAAAAGTTTCTGCTTCTCAGCTTTGAGATCTTGTCTTTGGACAAACTGGTAGACAAGTACAGTAGCTAACTTCAAGTCAATCTCAGCTAGTTGTTTTTCAATTGATTGTTTCGGATTGAAGGAAAACATATAAAGAGAAAAATCAAACTTTGGCATAGTGCACCCCCCTAAATTTGCTTCCTGATTGGAAACAGAACTGGAGCTGGAATCAGACTCATAGGCAGGGGCAAATTTAACTAAAGCAACTGGAGACTTAGAATCATAATTAGAATCAGATTCGGATTCAGACTCATTTGGAAAATAAACGACTTCTCCTGAAGGAGGAGGAGAGTCAACAGATAACTCAAACAGATCCCACCAGTGTGGATCTCGACTGGAACACAAGGCAACAAGCCTTGGACGAGACTTCCTTTCTGGACATTTTCCTGTCCAATGACCTGGTTTACCATAGATAAAACAAACATCTTTCTTGCCTTTCTCAGTACGTCTTTTCACAAATCTTATGGAATGAGATTTATACTGAGAACTGTATTTTCTTCCTTTATGTTTGTAGCCATGCTTGGACTTATGCTTATATGGCTTATTTGGATGATATCGTGGGCTTGAAGTGTAGAATCCCTTTTTCTTTTTACACTTGCAAGATTATTTTCCAAAATGTCCGCGGTTGTGGGCACCGCACCCCCAATCTGGCATTCTAGCAACATCCTTGCAGAATGAAGCAGAGTACATTTTCTGGTGCCTTTTGAAGTCTTTGCTAACTCGACGTTCTAAGTAGTGTTCTTGCCAAGTTTCAAGTATATGTGCATGCAATTGTGCTAATGACATTCCTCTTAATTCAATATGCTTATCTTTCAAAGCTTGTTCAACTGCATCTGGAACATGACCTGGAAAACTCCTAAGGTAGTGTTTTAAATAGGCAGGTTCACCTGACTTACCAGAGGATATTAATAGGTTTTGCATATAACAGAAATACTCTTTACTTTTATTGAGATCACATAATCTTGCAGACATGAAAAGTGAAGCAAGATGGTCATAATCTTCACCATCTTCAGGACCATAGAATTCCTTACTCAAGGCTTTTAATATTTGCTCATCTGCATCATCTGCAACAAGCATTTCATTGCGGGCTTCTTGTGGCAACCAACACCACCATTCGTATGCAAGGCCGGATAGACCTGCAACTAACTGCGCACCCAAATTCTGGCCTGTAAGGTTATTGTCCTGGTGTTTCTTGTACAAAATCCATTGTCCTAACATTTGAATAGCATTTTTAATGTCAGCTCTGGTTTGGCACTGAACATTTAATACTGGCTGCTTGGGCATTTGAGACAACAGATTATTCATGGAATTGATTCCAAAATGGAATCTCTGGGATGGAGCTGTGGATGCATGGGCATCAGGCATATGGACATCAAAAGCAGGAGGAGGACCTGTTTGACGAGGAGCTGTATTGGAGGATTGAGCTTCATGAAAACCAATTTCTAAAGCAGCTAAGCTTGCATAATACTTTGGATCTCAGACAGGTTTAAATTGTTTGAACTCAGAGATCCAATCTTCAATTTCTGCTCTGATAGCATCACTCTCTCCAAAATCAAAATCAAGTTTTTCTACTACGGCACTAAATTGGCTCAAGGAATTACTCTTACTATGGGAAGGTTTCCTTGGATGTCCTTTAGTAGCTAGTGCAAAAACATGATCACTCACAACATAAGATTTTTTCTTTAGATCTTCAGATTTTGTCACAAGCTCTTCTAACACAACCATTCTCCTATCAGCTTTGGCAGAAGATTGCTCTATTGCCATTCGAATTTCTGTAGAATCATGGAGAAGATGATCCAACAGTTCTAGCTTTGTTGCTAGAGTACTTATTTGTTGTTTCTGCTCTATCACATTGTTCTTTAGGAAAAGGATATCTCGTGCCATGTCATCAAGATTTCTTGCAGTGTGTGTTTGCTGTAAATTACCCCAGTTAGCTAATTTGACTTCATCAGACACTGACTGGTCAGGGGAAGAAGATTTAATAGGCAGAAACTCTTTTTTAGATTGGCCATCAACAGGGAATTGACGCAAAGGTAGATCGGGGAGATTTCGACCAGGGATAAAAGACCTATTCCCACCAACATTAACTTCCATATCATTTCCTTGTCTAGGAAGGGAAAACATTCCTAAAGAAGGAAGTTCTTTGTTTTTCTGATGTTGGATTCTCTGCATAATTTTCTTACATGCAGGACAGTCTGCATGTTGGCCACAGTGCTCATTGTCAAACAACCCTGTGAAGGAAGGTTGCGAGGAAGAAGAAGCAGAAGTATTTACACTATTCGACTTAGCTTGAAGCCGAGCATTATTGTATGAAGATATTGATGTAGACCTAATCAGTGGAGGCTGGAACCTAGGGGTAGGATGTTCATCAGGAACTCGAAAGGAGATGGTTACATGATCAAAGGTCAAAGGCTTTGCATTGAAAGAATTGGATATTCTTTCATTATTTCTTAACTCAGAATATTTGACCTCCCATTGCTTGGGATACTGAATTCCAGTCCAATCAAAAGTAACAGGTGTGGAATTTTTCGACTTCTCTCTTTCCACCACGCTGTGCAACTGAGAGCTCTGATGCACTTGTGATCTGAGAGCAGGTAAAGTATCATTACCAAACCTGACTACAACTCCCCCTTTTAACTGGATAATTTTAGATCCAGTGTCCATATTGAAACCCTTTGGTAAAATATAGGCCTTTAGCAAATCATATATGTAAGGGTCTGGAAAACTCACTGAGTACTTAGGGTAGATAGTACTGAAAGCTGGTCCATCGTGCAGAGGTGCTGTGAAGCCACCTATGACAGCATCAACAAAATTCCTATGTCTAGTATCAACAATAACACACATAGAAGACACTTGGAGATAAGGACGAACTAAAGGACCTAAACCAAGTTTAACTGCACCAAGATGTGCATACTTAAACCCTTGGGATTTAGCCCAATCTATCTGACTCTTATCTAACAGATTGACATGTACAGTTTCATCTCTATCAGTAAATGAAACAACTATAGACGACACCTTAATCTGTGTTGCAGATTTGAGATTCCACCAAGGAAGACGATAAACATCTTTCGGAAGAATTTGTGGCAACTGCTAGTTTTCAGAAGGGTTAAGATCATTGATGTTTATGAAAGAAGAATCTGAAGTGGATGGAGGATTGAAAGAAGATCTACATTCTGCTAATGATACTTCAGTATCATTCCTTGACTCACATTCTAAGGTTGTGAGCTCAACTGTGTCCATTGCAGGGTCCATGTCTTTATAGAGGTTTAGTTCTCATTGATAGTCTCCGGAAACTCTGAGGACTTACCACGCCTTTCCACGGCCTAACTGCCTCTCTGACTTCAGACAACCCAACTTAAAACCTCTCATGCCCTACAATCAACTCATCGGTCATTTCCACCGCCTACAAGACCAGTTGTAGAATGCAAAGACAGAAATATAATATGGAAATTCACAGCAGATTTAGTAGATATGAGAAATACATTCATTCACTTGTAGAAAACATAAAAGATTATACCAGATATATTGAACTTGGCTCTGATACCAAATACACCAAGATCTCTCACAAGCTTCAACACATCAGAAATTTTATTGAATCTTCTAGCAGCACTTTATAGACACGTAGATCGGCTTCGGAGGGCGAAGCTCATCACTGCAACAACACTATGTGCCTAAACACAATGTCTGAGGCTCATTTAGCTATCTGAAACAGCAAAGCTGTAACATCCCTTGATGTTCTCGAAGATCTTCACTGCCCAATCTTGTTGAGTTTCCTGCTTGAGCCAAGTTGGTTGGCCTACCTAACAATGGCTGATTAGGTTGTGGATGATTGCCTCCATATGATATCCAATTTGCTTCTTGTAGCCATGGAGGAATTGAGTAGCCATAGTGCACACTTCTGCTACTAACCCCTGCATTAGGTTGAACCCCTCGATAATCATACATACGATTGACACCTGCACTGGTAGGAGGAAATAAAGTGGGCATGCGCACTTGTTGATAGCGGGGGACTTGGATGTTTAGGAGGTCTTGGAAACATGGAGTATTATCTGCAATATGTTCCAATGTGTTTGGCATCATCCTACGCCCCTCCACTATGTTTGCATCAATGGAAACCCTATCTGCCAGCCCTTATTCTTTTTGAAGCAATTGTTGAGCCTTTCTTAATTCCTTTTTTTGCCTTGCCATCTGTTTTTGATGAGCCTTTTCTTGTCTTTCTTTCTCTCTTTCAAGCCTTTCCTATGCTCGAAGTTCTGTTGCAACAATCCTTGCATCCTTCTTTTCTTTAGCTAAGTCCTTCTTTATCTGTTTTAAATCCTGGATTTGAAGTTTCCTATGCTCAGACTCAACTCATAGTTTTATATAGTCTTCTGAGGTGAGTAACTGTGAACTTCGGCATAGACGAATATTGTCTGTTGTTGCTTGCCTTCTTTTTGCTAACATTCTCTCTACTGGTAGCTTTAGGAACTGACCAAGCAACTGGCCCTTCGTTGACATTTGATGGTCCTTGCTTGACACTTGCATTTCAATATTTGGGTCAATGTTTTCCTGCTCTATCTGAACCATATTGTCCTGTTCAGCTGGAAACTCATTATGGACAATATCTTCTTCCATATTTCCATTGTCCACAAAATAATGAATAATTTCATCGTCCAATTCTCTTGGTTGTGAAGGCATGTTCATGCTTTCTTCATTGGTTCTTGAGACATTATTTTTTTCCAAATTCATCATGGCTTCTACCAGCCACGATGGTGGGGTAACCTGGCTTGGAAAAGTCAATTCTCCATTGTTGCTTCCTGGAGCATGATCAACGTTTTCATTGACATTCTCATTGACAGTTGCATGATCAATAGAGACATTAAGAAGATTACATGCAGAAGTTGCAACTGTTTTAGTTGGTCTAACAACCTCCATGTTACTGTCAAATGGTTCATTGTTATATTGTGTTTCACTTACATGTTCATCATCATCACCACAGTAGGGTCCTCCTTGAGAGAGGGATATCATATTATCAGCAGCAACAACGTCTTCCTCTACTTCCACATCTTCTTGGCCATCAACATGTGCTTGGACATCCCCTTCTTCCTGACCATCCAGTTGAAATGCCTGACTACAACTAGTATCATGCATGAGAGCCTCAGAATTCAATGGCCATATTCCAGTCCTCTTAAACCCAACCTTGATATTTGAAGGTGTGAGAGCCCTTTTAAAGGATTTACTTGCAATATTGGCTAGCTCAAACCTTTTTACCTCCACCCCTGGATCCTTTGCCATCCACAAAGCTCGCTCACCCCTGAAATAGTTCTTGAAAGGACCGAACACACTGACATCTAGGGGTTGCAATCTGTGAGTGGTATGAGTAGGCGGTGTCAACGGGTCAACGCCCAAATTGTTAGCCTCCTCAATGGTTTGTGCAGCAATGTGGCTTCCATGTCCATCTAAAACTAGCATGTGTCTATTTACAGGTGAGACACCGCTTGGTATAGATGCAACAAAGTGAGTAAGCCAATTCGAAAAGAGTTCTTTAGTCATCCAAGCACAAGGATGTGCAACCATGCATGCACTTGGTTCACAATTATGTATATAGTTTTTGAGTTGAGTTTTACCTTTAAATAGATAAAATCCAGGGATTGAAGCACCAATTGCATTGACACAACATATAATAGTGATCCACTCCTTTCTCCTAGGAAAAATCTTTGGCACAATACGACTCCCTCTCTTGGAAATTACACGCATGCCATATTTCCTTCCCGCCTGTAAACCTGTTTCATCATAGTTCCATATATAGTTTGGAGCATAACCATGTTTCTCGTATGCACTAGAAAGGGTGGCATAGAACTTAGTCAGAATTGCAGTGCGTATATTTAGAGCTCTGTCTCTATCTAGGCCCTCGGCTGTACGCAACACAAGGTCTGAATGCCTTTTTTTTATCCAAACCACCATGACTTACCAAGAAACCCATCTTTGAAGGGGTTTGGCCTCCCTTGACAGATTTGAGCTACTGTGGATTTTAGCTATATCAGCTCTAGCCCATGTCCCATTTGAGCCATCTCCTTACACCACTGAACCACCTCGGCCTCCTCCTCTTCACTCATAACTGTAACAGACCCTCTGCGCTTTGTATGTGTGATCCCATTTATCCAATAATGTACTGATGAAGTAGCAAAACCATGTTTTTTAGTAGCAACATGAATGGAATATCCATTGAACTCTATATCATCAGTCGCAGCTAACATGTCTTCTTTTGTCTAGCCTCTTATTGCATTGATTTTGGTGGTTGAACTTGTCCCTTGAACTGTGGTTGATGGTGGGACAACAATGTACTCTACCACCACATTTTCATTCTCAACAACATTGCTGGGAGCATTGTTGGCATTTGAATGATTGACCCTCTCCTCGCCCGATGAGGTGCAGCGTAGCTGGGCACCCCTGCTCAGTCGACGACTTGTTCTCCTTGCATTGCTGACTCTTGCCATGCCTGCAACTACTTGCACATTTACAAGGGAAGCTGATTATATAGAAGGAAATTGGAAGTTGATTTTAACAGAAATATAAATAACATAAATGGAAATAACATAAACATTGAAGCTGATTATAACAAATATAGAAGTAACAATACTATCATGCAGTTACCTGATTATACTATGCACACACTCTCTGATGGTATGTCTCCACCGTGCACACATTCTCTGATGGTATGTCTCCACCGTGCACACACTCTACAGTTTGAATGTATGAAATGCAACTTCAGTAAGGGTTGTGGTTCTTTTATAGTTGTTTGCTGTTGAATTTGATTGGTAAGAAGGGTGCACATGGATTGCAATCTCTCAAATTTGAATGTGTGTTGTGGATTGATTTAAATGTGATCCAATGGATAGGAATTTGTCATGGTGGATCCTTGTGCCTTCATCTGTTTCATGATCCTTGTGCTTTCATATGTTTAATGGGTGCATTTAATGGGTAGGTGTCATTTATTGAAGACAGTGGGTTGGATTGTTGAACAACCATGCAGCTATGGCTGACACTCTCCTCCTTGTTCTTGAACAAGTTTTCATGTTGGCTGGGATATTTATGCTCCAATAGATATCCGTGGGTGTTGATTTGATAGGTACCTTGTAGTAGGTGGCAAATACAAGGAGGGTTATTTAGTTGTTCATGTACTTTTGTATGCCTAGGCAAATCTGTAGGTAGTTGGGACAAGATGTTTTGTACTCTTTTGCACATAAAGACTATTTATGGACACTTGTTGGCCCAGTCAGTTTATGGGCAATTTTTGGACATAATTTAAAGTTTTACTGCACTTAATATGAAATATTTATGTACAATTTTTGGGTGTTTTTATGTCAATATTTGGTGGCTGTGTGGGACTAGTACTATGGAAACTACTGGTCCCTGTTCAAGAATAGACATCCCTCCCCTATAAGGAGGAAAATAAACAAGGTTGTGAAAGATGGATTTTGGAGCTTCAAAAAAGTCCCCTTCATTGAAGATATTAAATCCGAGTAGCCAAAATCAGATACCACTTTTCAAGAGGAGATTAGATTTTCGGGTTGCAACAAGGCTCAGCTTTGATCCAAGTGACACCTATATAACTGGAAGTTGGTGGAGTTTAGGAGTGCTAATAAGCCTCAACTTTGATACAAGTTGTTAGTTTTCCATACAACTATATCATTATAATTCAATTGCATAAGATCGATAGGATCACTAGATGAAAGACAAAGCACATAAACAAAGAACACGAGAATTTATCCTGGGAAACCCAATATGGAGAAAACCCAACAACCTTCGTATAGAGATGAACAATTCTGAGAACATAGTACAATATCAAGAGAGAGAAGGTGGAAGAACTCTTCAAGATGAAACCCCAAAATATCCTCTCCTTGCTGCAGATGTGAATCTCTCTCCAAGTGATGCAAACTTGCTTGGTTGAGTGAGTGTTCAAATGAGGTGAACTTTCCTTCTATTTATACAAGTGCCAAACTGGCTTTTTCCTCAGCAGGGCTGACTTGTCAAACTGTCTGGGCCGACTTGACTTGGGGATCAATAAATAAAGTTTATTTTAATATTTTCTCTGGGTAATTTATCCCCAAGGTTTACATTGATTCTTTCAAGGGTTTACATAATTAATTACATCAAATTCATCTCCCGTAGGAGGTACAATTCAATACAATAAAATATATTAAGGATATCTTCTTAAGTTGCACAAATTCCAACACAAGTGACTCTGATACCACTTGAATTTAGTAGAGACGAGGGTTTCCGACGAGGCTCAATTTTGAGCCAAGTTTCATTGGTTTCAAAGAGGGAGTACACATGCCAATGAGGGTGCATGCTGCGATTTTGGTTTCCCATCAGTTACCTCTGATAGTCGTTGAACCGTGTCAATACCTTATTATTTTGGATATTGGTCAATCTCGATGGCCATATTCTTGGCTAGGCCATCTTTGTCTCCAATCATGAGTTAAATGAAATTTGGCTATTGTTAAATGACAAGCTCTTGGAGGAAGCAATGTTAGTCAACAAACTCTCAGAAATAGCAGTCATTAGTCGAAGGCCACTATAGGAATATAAAGGGTTCATAGTATTAAGGATTCCTAGTGGTGAGAAAGAACCTTGGTTTGCCTCGAATGCATGCCTCCTGTAATTCTAACAAGTAGAATCATGATGGCTCTACTGATCTCTAGCCGACCCAAATTTTGTGCAAGGAAATGAAGGGTTACTAATTTGAACAGTGAGATCAGGCTATGCTTTTGAACCAAAGTGCTTTCTTCTTTCACTGTTTGGGACCTTGTTCAGTTCAACTATTGGCAAAAGAAAACCTTTCAAATCAACAACTCATTCATTTATTGGTTCCATGGTGTGCAACAAAAAAGTGTATGCCTAATGTATGATACATAATCATTCTCTTATTTAAATAATAATAATTGTTCAAATTGCATAATAGAAAAATCTGATATTTTTTTTTGCAGTTGTTTAGACATGTTATGATTTAAATCTTTTCCAATTATTTTGTCCAAAATCTAGCCAAAGATTCAGAAGAATTGTTGGAATTACACAATGAGGCAATTTTGGTTTCCCATCAATTAGATTTGATGGTCCTTAATTCAGGTCAATACCTTATTTTTGTGGATATATCTCAATCTCGATGGCCATATTCTTGTCTAGGCAATCTTGGAGAAAGCAATTCTTAGTCAGCAAGCTCTCAGAAATAGAAATTGTTAGTCAAAGCCTACTATATGAATATAAAGAGGGGGGGCTCTTAGTAGTAAGACTTCCTAGTGGTCAGAAAGAACCTTGGTTTGCCTTGAATGGCTGCCTCTTGTAATTCCAACTAGTACAAGCATGTCTTCTTTGATGTCTGGCTGGACCACCTTTTGTGCAAGGAAATGAAAGGTTCTGAATTTGATCAATGAGATCATGCTATGCTAGTTAACCAAAATGATTTCTTCTCTCTGGTTGGAATCTTGTTCAGTTTAACTCTTGGTAAAAGAAACCCTTTTGAACCACCAACCTATTCATTTATTGGTTTCATGGGGTGCAAGAAAAAGGTGTATGCCTTTCAACTCTTGGTAAAAGAAGCCCTTTCGAATCACCAACCTATTCATTTATTGGTTTCATGGGATGAAAGAAAAAGGTGTATGCCTAAGGTGTGGTACATGATCTGTGTCCCTTATTTTAAAGAAT
The DNA here is from genome assembly GCA_027924585.1 of Larix kaempferi. Lineage (NCBI taxonomy): Eukaryota > Viridiplantae > Streptophyta > Pinopsida > Pinales > Pinaceae > Larix > Larix kaempferi. The sequence goes on along the minus strand of BSBM01000541.1, from coordinate 6,416,732 downwards.
AATAAGTGTTTACATTGCATAACATAAATTTTATGATATAATATTTTGACATAGAGGTGTTGGATTATTTGATGGATTGACACCATTTGGAAGATCGCTTCCTTTCCAAGTTGTGGAAATCATATTTCAACTATAAGGAGAAAATGAAAGAAGACGGTGAAAGATGGATTTTGGAGCTTCAAAACACCCCCCTTCAATAAAGATCTTAAACCCTGAGGGGCCAAACTGAGATGCCACTTTTTGAAGGTGTTGAAAATTATGGGTGCCAATGAGGCCCAACTTTTAGCTAGGTGACTTGTATGCCACTCGAGGGTAGTGGGGAGTAGGGATAGCCAAGTTGCATTGGCTTAACAAATGGAGACATGCCAATGAAATATTTCTTGAAGGCTTTAATATTTAAAGAAGCCATCCATAAAATATTGGCACTTCAAACACTATATTGAAGACTTACTTGATGGGGGAGCATGGAAAAATAATTTATACCTCCTTACAAGATGGAATTGGCCTTATTGACAAGTTGAGTAATGTGCAAACAAGACTTTATGAATGACTTTGGATGAGCTCATTGCTATTATCAAAATTGGAAAACAATAAATCCTTGGCGTTGGGCAGGGTTTCATGCGAATTCTATAAAGCTACATGCGACTTCCTCTAGTTGGATTTGAGTTTGAGTATACAAAGGCACACACTGGGAGAGAATTTTAACAAGGATTTTGTGAAGTTTATTCCCATAGCAAATGGCATGGAGCTGATTATGAGTTGGTGCCTTATCACAATGTTGCATGCATATAAAGTCTGCACTAGAGTTTAACATATTCCACTAAAAATGATAGGCCTTAAACACAACATACATTTTTTTTAATTTAAAGGCCACTTTATATTAGAGAATGGAATAGGCTTGGTGCTTAGGCATTTATTCTCTCTTGATTGAAGTTGGTTTTGAGAAAGATTATGATACTGTAGAATGGTTGTTACCTGAGCCATGCTTAAAGCCACACAATTCAACCCTTTCTTTATAAGAGTTGTAGAGGCTCTCTTTGTAGAGGCATCAATGTTTTTGCCTCAACAATAGAGTAAAACCCAAAGAAGTTGGTCTTTTTGGATCCATTGGGAAACATTGCCATCTTGTGAATCCCTCGTGTGTTTCGCAATAACCAAAGTTTGGGCTTTTCCATGACCCATAGGGTCAACAAAGGATCTATCAAAGGAATTTCTCATATCCCATAGGGTTAGCCAAAAAACATCAAAGGAATTCCTCTCTCTTAGTCAAACACCACGCAATTGGTTGATCGTCACTTTGTCAACTCTTCATTGACAATTTTCAAAGAGAATTCACTGACAACACTAGGTACTGTCTCCCAACATAAGTAAAGTATCCTACTACTGTGGTACCTACGCAGATATAAATCCCACCAAGTCATATTCTTTCAAGGTAGCAACCAAGGAATTGGTTGGATAAAGGTACATGTTTATAAGCAGCCAAGGAGTTGGTCAAGCAAAGGCACAAGTGTGCAAGCAAATCAAGAGAAGATTCTGGAATGTGCAAGCAAGTATAAACATTGTATGGTCAAAGATCGAGAGTGCGCAAGTAGCAAGAAACAAATTATGGTTGAACAGTCCTGAAAGCGCACAAGTCTCACCAATTAGAAGATGCTTTCAGTTGTTGTAGTGTGCACAATTTTCAAGAAGCGTGTAGCAGTTGATATCAACATATGTGCAATTTCCTCAGTCAAAGACTCAACAAGTGAGCAAGTCCCACAAGTGATGGTACCTAAAGGGTCAAAGTCCCACCAAGTCGAAGATCATGTATGTGCAAGTTTCACAAAACATTGATACACTAAGTGTGAAAGACCCACAAGTGATGGTACCGCAAGGGTGAGAGTTCCACTAAGTCATGGACCATGGATGCGCAAGACTCACAAAGGATGATGCAATCCGTGAAGCAAGGAAGAAGGAATGCCACAACCAACTTGTGGACATACAATCCATGCAGGGCATGTATAAATAAATATGCAAGTTGGCGATTTGAAGTAAGCTCGATGGAAAGGCTATAGAGATTCAAGTGGAAGATACATATTTATATTCGGGACATCAAGGGCTCAAGGACAAAACATAATGATCTAGCGAGGAGCCGAGTGCGCACATGAAGAATAATGAAATACTGATGGTGCGCAGAATGATGCTGTAGATCTATGACAGATGCGCAAACACTGAAAGGAAGAATCACATAAGTATGTGCAAGAGCATGAGGACCGAATGCCAATATTATTGGTGGCACGCAGACAATCATAGACGTGTTAAACTAAGAAGTGCAGAGACAGAACTGAGACATATTAGAAGATGCACAGAAGGTTGGATGATGCATGAAGGTTAATGAGAAGTGTGTGAAGCAAGGAAGTCCATATGATGCGTGATGACATAACAACAAAAGAATCTTGTATGCGCATCATGATGAGGATGATCTGAGGCAAGTGCGTTAAACCAAAAGGACGAATCATATGATGCACAACATGTCACAGATTGTCTAAAGGACTGTAGCACTTAAACCAAACAGACACATCCAAGTTAGTTCATAGTTCCATCTGATACTGGTGCGAAATTTCAGAACAACAAGCTATCAATTGAAGCACAATATTAGTTGGTGAGGTGCAGTTGCACAAAAGCAGAACATAATAGCTAATCAGTGGCGCAGATTGCAATAGATGAAGTAGCACATGACATATAAGGTAATTCATCAACATAAGCGAAGAATTGAGTGGAATGAGAAGTCAAGTGATGTATGCATCACAATGACAGAGAATCATATACATACGAAGGTAGTGCACAACATAACGAACTACAAAAGATCAAAAGTGTACGTGAGTTGAAAGTTCAATAAGGCATAATATTATTTTCGATATTTGGGTGGTAGGACGGGGGCAAGGAGCATGAGGTTGTAGCCTCCTTCCAGTTGGTGCTGGTAAACACATGAATTCAGTGCTTCCTTGAATGCATTCTTTTCATTACAAAAGAGCATTCCGTGGTTTTCTCTTGATTGGGTTTCCACGTCAAAATCCAGTGTGTTCTGTGTTCTTTGTCTTGGTGCATATGTGGATTGTTAGTTTTTCACAATTTAATCAATATTAATCTAGGATCTTACTTAGAGAATAACAAGCACAACATAAACATAAGAGACACAAAGATTTTACTCGGGGAAACCATAAAGGAGAAAACCCCGCAACTTCCTCAGAGATAGAATGAGAAACAATACAATAGCAGAAAAGTAAACCCCAAAATAGAGATGGTCTTCAACAACTTCTCTCTTCTCCACTTGTGCGAACTTCTCTTCTCTCTCAGTAATGCAAATTGAGTGAGTGAGTGAATGATCCAAATGGGAGAGGCACCCTCTCTATTTATACTTTATCTTTTACTTGCCTTTTACTCAACTAGGTCGCCCGCTAGTTGCACTTGACTGGGCTGACTTCTCTAGGAGAGTTTAATAACCCATAGAAAACTTAACTCTGGGGTCTAATGCCCCGAAATACAAAGGAGGGTTAAACTCAATGAATTTACATGACCCAAATACAATAATGACTTCTCCGACCGGAGGAATAAACATCTCTGTCGGAGGTACAATAATAAAATACAAATACAATATAAAATATACAAGTGAATATCTTCTGAAGTTACAATTACATTAACACTCCCTCTTAACTAGGAAGGTATGCTCTTGAAATAGACATCAATACATATAGACACAAGTCTTCAGTGATGGATCATCATCAAAGCTGGATCATCATCGTCACTGCTGCTACTATCTTCATCATCTCGATCATCAATCTCCAATCTACTCGTCATAGGAATTTCTACATAGCCAGCCCTTTTTCATGCTGGATGTAGGCATAGCCTCCATGTAGGTCTTCATCATCTATGCGAGCAAGCCATCAAGTAGGTACAACTCAGGACTTATTACATTACCTCTGTAAAACTTGTGCACATCTCAGGACTGATTATATTTCCTTGCAAAACCTGTGTACATTGCAGGACTGATTACATTGCCTTGCAAAACCTGTGTACATCGCAAGGATGATTACATTGCCTTGCAAAACTTGTGTACATCGCAGGACTGATTACATTGCCTTGTAAAACTTGTGTACATCGAAGGAATGATTACATTTCCTTGCAAAACCTGTGTACATCGTAGGACTGATTACATTGCCTTGCAAAACCAGTGTACATCTCAAGACTAATTACATTGCCTTGCAAAACCTGTGTTCATTGCAGGATTGATTACATTGCCTTGCAAAACTTGTGTACATCGCATGACTGATTACATTGCCTTGCAAAACCTGTGTACCCTACTGTCAGCTCATCATGTCCATATCATCTTATCGTCAACGGGGCACAACCCAGATGCATGTCCCACGCCTACCGGCATGGGAAGACACATCTACAACCATGCAATACTGATTCATATGCATCTGCGTCTTCCGGACTCATCGCTTCCCCCTGGAAGGAACCTCTATATGGAATACACCAAGCTTATCTCTGAAGTACTCGAACTTCACTCTGGCTAGTGGCTTGGTCAACACATCGGCTATTTTCTCATTTGTCACAACATACTGGAGCTTCACTACTCCTCTCTGCACCATATCCCTGATATAGTGATAGTTGATCTTGACGTGCTTCGACTTGTCATGGAACACCGGGTTCTCATACAACTTCACGCAACTCTGGTTGTCGTAATATATACAAGTCGCATCCAACTAGAGATCAAATAAATCATACAATAGCTTCCTCATCCATACTGCCTCACAACTATCCGAACAAGTTGCGGCATACTGTGCTTCGATTGTACTCAATGCCACGCAGGACTGCTTCCTGCTAAACCAAGAGATCACACCTGATCCCAAACTGAAGCAACACCCCGAAGTGCTCTTCCTATCAATGGAACTGCCGACCCAATCCGAATCAACATAATCCTTTAGGTTAATCTTCTGATTCGCATCATACTTGATCCCATAATCAACTGTACCCTTTAGGTACCTTAGAATATGATTTGCAACAATCAAGTGAACATGTCTCAGATCTGTCAGGAACTGGCTCAATGTGTTCATAGAAAAGCAAATATCTGGTCTCGTATTCGTCAGGTACATCAAAGATCCAATCATATGATGATACATCGTGGCATCAACCGACTCTTATGAGGCATCACTCAATAGCTTCAGGTTCTATGCCATAGGTGTTTCCATGGCCTTGCAGTCCATCATCCCGAACCTCTTCAGGATCTCTACTGCATACTTCCCTTGTCCAAGGAATATTCCATCCGCACTCTACCACACCTCCATGCCCAGAAAGTAGTGCATCATACCCAAGTCCTTCATCTCGAACTCAGCAGCAAGCTTCCTCTTCGTGTTTGTAGTCAACCCATCCTCACCTGTCAAAAACATGCCATCTACATAGAGTAGGAGTATCACTGGGTTCCCTTCCTCAACCTTGTAGTAAGGTTGGAATCCGCTTTACTCTTGGTAAAGCCCAAACTAGTCAGGAAGCTATTTATCCTATCGTACCACGTCTTGGGTGCCTATTTCAATCCATACAAGGCCTTCTTCAATTTGCACACATGAGTATCCCTGTCATGTGTCTCAAATCTGAGTGGATGCTCCATATACACTTCCTCTTCCACTACACCATTCAAGAAAGCTGTCTTGACATCCATCTAGTGTACTTCATCACTGCATCCAGAGCAAGTACTGATCTGATGGAAGTGTATTTGGATACATGTGCAAATGTCTCCTCATAATATATCCCTTCCTTCTGGGAGAAGCCACGTGCCACAAATGTTTCCTTGTGTTTTTCTATGATGCCATCTGCAACATGCTTGATCTTGTAGATCCACTTGCCAGTCACAACAGACTTCCCTTCTGGTCTCGAAACTACCTGCCAGACATCATTCTTCATAATTGACTGGTACTCTTCAATCATGGCATCCTTCCATTCTTTCTTCTCGGCTGCTTGGAAGGTTCTTCGTCAATGATGTCGCACATCAGGGATACATAGATGGAGTATGGACTAGGTCTCTTGCTTTCTATGTGCATTCCCTCTGGAGCTCCATACCTCTCTGCATCTTGTATTGTCTCTCGTACCCATGTTGGATTCCTCTTGTGGGAGTTTTTCTCACTAGGTGGATATACAGGTTCTTGTGGTTCTTCTATTTCATGGTCTTCATGGTCTTCAGGAATTACTCCTTCCATTGCTGTATCTCTGATCCTAGGAACTCCAGGTTCTTCAGTGTCTTCATCTTGAATTCATGAATCTTCTTAAATGTTATAGCTGAATCATCGTCACTTGTTCTTCGAAACAAGTCTCTCTTGTAGTACATGATCTTTCCTACAAGTCAATTTAGTTGCGTGATTAGAAACATTTCATAATTTTTCAAAACAAATTTTTATTCATAAAGACATAGGTCACACAATCATGCAACTATCTTAGCCAATGATTCAACACAACATTCATCCACATCACGTATTCATACGGTAACTTCCTAGATGCCTTCCATCTCTACCAGAACATTGTTAAGAGTGTGCACTACTCCCAACATGTCAACAACGAGGTTTCATTCTAGATAAGTAGCAATGGGATGTTATACATTACCATAGGCCACTTACCCAATACTTGCATATTAGTAGTATCTTGTTCATTAATGCAAATTTCCTAACATGCATGATATACATCCTAAATTTAGGAACATAAGTATGTACACGACAAAAATGTCATTCAATAAATGGCAATTCAAATACTTATCTTTGTTTGGTTGTTGGGTGGACTCTCTCTTTATCTTTGCTTCCTTGCAGGAACTACTCGAGTGTGCTCCCTCTTGATCTTTGCTTCCTTTCCGGAGCCTCTAATAGTGTACTCTTTTCTTCTACACCTTAACCAATGCTGAGAGGTTCTTCCATAGAGCATTGATCTTTATTTGTTTTCCAGAATCCAAATCCGTAGGAGATTCTCTTACTTCTTTTATGTAATACATAAAGTCATCTCTAGCTTTATCTTATGAGGTGGAACTTTCTGAATGAACCCTTGTAGCTGGTTACCTTCATTACAATACATATTCTTCATCACTTGAAGAATCGTCACTTTCTTCTCTGGTTCTATTCCTTGGAGGTTCATCATCCTCCGCAGTGTGAGCGTGGTGCCTCTTCTTGTTGTGGGAGCCACTTTTATTTCTGGGACAATTTCTCGAGTAGTGTCCTTTCTCATCACATGTATAACATCTAATATTAGATATATCTTTTTTGGATAAAGTTATCCCTCTGACTTTGGTGGTGATGTCTTTCCTTCTTGTGATGATGATGATCCCTATTGGTGTTATTCTTCCTGGTGTGTGTTGTGAGAGCCTGGTCTTCATTACCCATCTTGTCTTCTCGAGCTATAAGTCAAGCTTCTTCTTGTGAGCATTCCTCCCACAACCTACTGAATGTGATCAATTTATTTCTAGCACAAATTACTTGAATGAAGGAATCCCATGACCTAGGGAGACCATTCAAGGTGGTCATCACAATTTATCCATTTTCCACATCTTCTCCCATAGCTTCAAGTTTCTCCTTGAGTTGAGAGACCCTTGTAAAGTATGACTGGATGGCCTCTGCATTTTGTATCTTCACATTCTTCAATTGGTTCCACAAGGTCATCTTCCAATTTATATTCTTTCCTTCAAATAGCTTGGTCAAGGAATCAAACATCTCTTTAGGTGTCTTCAATGATGAAACATGTGGGATGAGATGATCCTTAATAGAATATGTAATGATTCTCTTAGCCTTAACTAGGTTCTTCTTGTGTAAGGATTTATCCTCATCTCCCTCTGGAACTGTAACTTCTTCATTTACATATGTGTCTAGTTCATTCTCTTCAAGGATTAGTGTAATCCTATACTGCCATGCTCGGAAGTTATCAGCCCCTTCAAGCTTATCCTCAAGCTTGGTGCGGCGAGACATATTTAATGAGAACCTCAAATGGAAATACAAAAAGATTTAGATCTTACCAATTTGAGATGCCCGGGCTGGATCTGGAGCTGGTTGGCCTAGGGTTTGTTAGAGAAACCCTAATTTTCCAAAGTTAGAATTTGGAACTTCTGGTTGGACATATAGATGTGCCTCCTCAAGGAGAGTTTTCCAATGTACTAACTTCCCTAAATCTGACAACAAAAACCCAAAATATCTGATGCCATAGTTTTCCTTCGGCAAAAGTGTCGGGTCGAAAAATGAAAATTCTCGGAATTGAATTCTGTTTTCACAGGAAGATATGCCTGGATGAGGCGAGTATGTTGGTATATTTGGTTTCTGAAGATTCCAAAAATTCACCCTTGAAAATTGACTTGAGAATTTCGGATCTGCAGTTTCTGGCTTTTTTTGGTTTTTCTGTTCCAGAGTCAAATTAGGGTTGGACTTTCTTGGAGTTTCACCCAACCAAAAACTTCGATCTTGGTCTCTAAATTTCGATTTTGATGAGGAGAACCTCCCTATGCTGATTGCACTCCAAAATTCCACTTCTGTGAAAATCCCTAATTTCCTGCAGTAGTGATAGGCCAAAAAGTGAAAATGCTCAGAATCAACTTCTGCTTCGACAAAAAGATGTGCCTTCCCAAGCTGAGTTAGCCTAGCCTCTTTTTGTTGATGATCTATGGAAAGAAGTCCAAAAATTAAGAATCCCTAGCTTCTTCAGCTGCACAGTGCCTTGTTCTCAAGTTAGCTCTAATACCATGTTAGTTTTTCACAATTTAAGCAATATTAATCTAGGATCTTACTGAGAGAATAAAAAGCATAGCATAAACACAAGAGACACAAATATTTTCCTCGGGGAAACCATAAAGGAGAAAACCCCGCAACTTCCTCAGAGATAGAATGAGCAACAATACAATAGCAGAAAAGTAAACCCCAAAATAGAGATGGTCTTCAACAACTTCTCTCTTCTCCACTTGTGCGAACTTCTCTTCTCTCTCACTAATGCGAATTGAGTGAGTGAGTGAATGATCCAAATGAGAGAGGCACCCTCTCTATTTATACTTTATCTTTCACTTGCCTTTTACTCAACTAGGTCGGCCCCTAGTTGCACTTGACTAGGCCAACTTCTCTAGGAGAGTCTAATAACCCATAGATAACTTAACTCCGGGGTCTAATGCGCCAACATACAAAGGAGGGTTAAAATCAATGACTTTACATGACCCAAAGACAATAATGACTTCTCTGACTGGAGGAATAAAAATCTCCGTCGAAGGTACAATAATAAAATACAAATACAATATAAAAGATACAAGTGAATATCTTCTGAAGTTACAATTACATTAACATGGATGAATGTTTTATTTATGTTGGATACGTAATTAAAAGATCAAGATTAAAGTTAAGACTAATCTGTTAAAGAAGGTAAAAATTGTTGATAACTCCGCTAATATTGATTCACCCCCCTCTTAGTATTAAATCGATTCCAATAGTATTACCTTAAAAAATCCCACCACTCTAATGTACAAAGGTCAAATATTTCCAAACAATGATTAGAGCCTCAAACAAAAGGGAATCACAGTGTTGGACGACTTTCGAACATTGCAAATGTAAAGGTAGGCCCAAGACATAACACATTTGCTACCTTGAAAACTATTGAAGATGGTGAAGCCATTAATGTAGGAAAACAATCCCTCCCTCATCCAACCAGAGAAGAAAATCCGGTCGATCCAAATCAGCGAGCTTAGTAAAAAGACACACCTTAGTTATCACTACACATTGAAGAAATCCTAAGAAGAACAACTCATATCCATTCAAAAGAGAAGCAACAAAAGCACCAAGTTGAAATATCAACAAAGACTTTGTAGACTAAATCATTAAAGTAGGGCATGATCACAAAAAAATGGCTAAATCCCATGAGAACATTAGGGAAAAGGAGATGGTGAAAGTTAAGTCATCAAGGCCGAATGAAAACATGCCATTGATAGAATTCATAAGCTTATCTTAGAATCCCTCTTGATTCAAACACTACATGTAGAAGATTGGCTCTTATGTGAACACTCCTCTTACATGAGGCATGAAGTCATGGAAGGACTGAGTAGGGAGATAGATATGTTGAAAGAAATATAGCACGGGTTTCTTAGTGCACATTGAGTTCATCTCTCCTTGACTGAGGAAAATGAATTGAAGCTTCTTTAAATTCTCTTTTGAATCCTAGTGTTTTTGAATGTTTCATTTTTGTTTGTTGTTTTGAACATTTTGTAAAGATTTATCTTGCTCATCACTATCCTTAGAATCTCTTTGAGGCAATCTGCCAAGAGCAACCAAAATAGTTTTTGGTAAATCGGGCGAGAATTTGAGTCACATATATACAAACTTTTAATAGGAGGAAACTAGACTTGCAAACTTCTTTGATCAGATTCCTCTTATTAATTTATGTCCATGTGGGGACAACGTCGTAGGTGCAAGTGTTGTTTTTATCTTTTTCTTATCCCAACCTAACCCCTTAAAAAACAATTAAAAATGGCCATTTAAATGGGGATCTACAGCAGGAGGCCTTCCTTTCACGTTCCTCTTAGCTAAACACTACTCCTTGAGATATTGCACAATCAAGTTAGAATAACCAAAAAGTTTCAAAACATTGTGCATTGTGTTATGGTTGTATGGGTTAAGCCATAGTGAAGCTTTTTCTTCAATACAATTAACTATTTGTTATGTACATACTTGCACTATTACTCTTGTATTATCTTTATAGACCCTTAACTCTCCTCTTTTTACCCTATAAGGGCCATACTATTGGTACCACACACACTACGTTCTTATTTCTTCATTACTTCCACTCTTTAATTAAGACATCATATGTATTTGGGGGATAGGTTAATATATGTGAACTCATGTGGAGTTTACACCCTCGAAATATTATTGAATATTTCCCTTGCTAATATCCTTTGACGTATATTGTTTAGTGTGATTTTTTAAAATCATTTCGAAAATACGTTACACACTAAAAGAATTGCATTTAAACCATATCTTCCACCCCCTTTTCAATTAGATAGTCGATTCAATAAAAAAATAGAACTATGGATGGCATGGAGTTATAAATCCAAGTCCAAATGTAACATAGTGGAACAAGATGTCCAAATCATCACCTAAGGAACATAATTTGACTAAGCAAAACCTATTAACTAGGGCATTGACATTAATTCATATAAAGCATAACAATTCCTATTTTCCATGTGGCAAAACGGTCTTAGATGCTTTGACATATCCTCTTAGAGTTGATATTGTCCTTGGTGTTATTATCATCTTTGCAATGTCCTTAGTGTTATTATCATATTTGTAGTGTTCAAACATGACACTATCACATAATCTTGTCATCATCACATATCACTTAAGGATTTTGTGTAGTTTAGACATGAGTACAACAACGACAATCTTGTCATGTAATCACTTTAAGACATCATATGTATTTGGGGGATGGGTTGATATATGTGAACTCATGTGGAGTTTACCCCCTCGAAATATTATTGAAGATTTCCCTCGCTAGTATCCTTTGACGTATATTGTTTCATGTGATTTTTGAAAATCATCTGGAACATATGTTACACACCAAAATAATTGCATTTAAACCATATCTTCCACCCCCTTTTCAATTAGATAGTAAATTCAATCAACAAATAGAACTATGGATGCATGGGAGTTATAAATCCAACTCCAAATGTAACTTAGTGGAACAAGATGTCCAAATCATCATTTAAGGAACATAATTTGACTAAGCAAAACCTATTAACTACGGCATTGGCATTAATTCCTATTTTCCATGTGGCAAAATGGTCTTAGATGCTTTGACATCTCCCCTTAGAGTTAATGTTGTCCTTAATGTTATCATCATCTTTGCAATGTTCTTAGTGTTATTATCATCTTTGTAGTGTTCGAACATGATACTATCACATAATCTTGTCATCATCACATATCGCTTAAGGATTTTGCGTAGTTTAGACATGAGTACAACAATGACAATCTTGTCATGCAATCTCATATCCTATTTTTGAAGCATGGTTTCATCCTTCATCATAATTACCTAGTGTTTAATTAACAATTTGCATATTCCAATTATTCTTGTTCAAAAGTGTTGCCCAATATCTTCATGACCTTAAGTAAGATTCACAATTTCACTCAAGGTCATAAATCTCTTGGTTCATCTAGTCAACGCCTTTTTTAACTTGATCATTCTCAATGTTTTGCTTTTTCCATTACAATGTCACATCCCATGGAGTGCAAGTCTTCATCATCATTACAACCAATACATACTTCAGTTCATTTTATACCGCTTGCCCATTAACTCACTTTAGAAGCACATTGCTTCTCACGTTGCTTATCATCACCTCATGCCTAGTTCTACCCCCTTCTCCATGCTCCCCTATTGACTTGTAATTTCTATGATATGTTTATCATCAATCCTCTTATGCTTTCACACTTACGATCTTCCTCAAATTATTTCAATCACACCATTTGACAATTCTTTTTCCCATCCATTATTGAATTATGTCTTCATGTTTTTTTTTTAAATGAAGTTATGGTGTTTGAAACATCTATAGAATTCGTGGTTTGCTCATATAATGCATTTTTTTATATATATTTATATAGTAAAATTGTTGTAATTTATGAAGTTGTTTAATACATTATACAATTAATAAGTTGCAACTTAATATGTCTTGCTCATATTCCATTTGATCAACGTTTATATGATAAAATTATTTCAATTTATGAAGTTGCTTAGTACATTTTAGAATTCATAAGTTGCAATCTACAAAGTTACTATTTTCAATTCACATGCTATCTCATAATAAGGAGAATATGATGTTAAATGCAGAGTAACCATATTTTTTATATTGAATTATCTGTACATTTCCAAAAAAGATGCATGTTAACAAGTGAATTCTCAATTCACTTGAAATAGTAAGTTTCTATTATTCAAAACATTCACTTGCATACTATTCATTCACAGTTTGAGTGTGTTAATTCATAAAGATAAATTATCAGATTACAGAGGTATCGTATTATAGTTCAAGGGTTCATGAATCATAATCATAACTTTAAAGTTTATACTTATAGTTTATAGACTATAATTTAAAAATTAAAAATTAAACATTATACTATAGTTTATTTACTAATTTAATATTACATGTTCAAGTAATATTTAATTTTAAATTTATAAATTTTAATTTTTTTTTCATAGTACGTCTCTATCATTCAAAACATTTCCTTGCATACTATTCATTCACAGTTTGAGTGTGTTAATTCAGAAAGATAAATTATCAGATTACAGAGGTATCCTATTATAGTTCAATGGTTCATGAATCATAATCATAACTTTAAAGTTTATACTTATAGTTTATAGACTATAATTTAAAAATTAAAAATTAAACTTTATACTATAGTTTATTTACTAATTTAATATTACATGTTCAAGTAATATTTAATTTTAAATTTATAAATTTTAATTTTTTTTTTATATATGGAATGATTTAGAAAACTAAAATTGTATATAATGATATATATTATTGCAATATAATCTTTAGTGTATAAATTTAAAGGCTTTTTTAGATATTGATAATTATAATTTATAATTTTATTAAATTATTATATAATTATTTATAATATAAATTTATATCTCTGCTCCTTTCCTCTCTACCTTGGGAGTGAAAGTCTACTTCATTTCAGATTGTTGCTTGACTAGCTAACAAGTCGACATACGAGTTCTATCGTCGGAGGATTTTCTCATGATGAACCTCTCTACCTTGGGAGTGAAAGTCTCCTTCATTTCGGATTGTTGCTTGACTAGCCAACAAGTCAGCATATGGTTCTGTCGTTGGAGGATATGGAAGCACTCCACAGAACTAATAAACGCCAGGTTCCCCCATATTCTTAGTTGAAGTCTAGCTAAGGCATTGTTTTTGAGAGGAGTCCGATATCTGATAGGTTGAATCGTAGTTCGGGAGTCCCCCAGAATAACAACTTCATTGATTCCTTTTTTCCAGAATTACTTTGGTTCCCATTCAAAGGGCTAACATTTCTTCTTGATTGTTTGTTTCCACACCGAGACTCCAAGATAATTATTCAACGATGCTTCCTCCAGGGTAAAAAAGGACCCCTCCCGCACTTGCCACTTGGGGTTACCTTTCGCAGCTCCATCAAAACACAAAACATATTTTTGTTGATTATTTTTCCATTTATCAAATTCCTCATCACAGTTCCCAAGAATTACCAACCTTAGTCTTGGAAGGGGGGGGGGCAACTGTAATTTCAACGACCAGATCCACTCTTATTCATCCTTATTTGTGGAGGGGGCCTTTTCTAATTTTAGTCAACTTTCAGAGATGAATTCAGATAAAATCACTTTTGCTCTTCTAGCAACCTTGCTCGGTAAGGGAGGAGAATTTTCAAAGATCCTTTTGTTTCTTGCGAGCTAGAATTTCCAGCACACATATTTAGGGAGGGATTTCCAAAGAAAAAGAAGCAAGGGATTATGTTGCAGTGAGAAGGAGTAGACCAAATTCCATTGACTAAAGTACTGCACAAATCTTTTGACTGGATCAACCTTGAAGGAAAGGGGTCCTAATACTTCCTTCCAAACTTCCATTGTGAAGGTAGAAGCAGTAAACAGGTGTACCGTAGTTTCCTCATCTTGCATACAAAGAGCACACCAGAAAAGACCATTGAACCCTCTCTTCTTGATTTTTTCTCTAGTCAAAAGCTTCCCATGGGCCAACAACCAACATAAAAAGTTAATTTTAGGAGGGGCATTGTTTTTCCATATATTCTTCCAGCACATAAGCCTTGGTGAGTTACAAGTGCTCCTTTGCAACACCTCATAACCTTGTTTTACTGAGTAGTGTCCTTCCCAATTCCCCCCAACCTCTTTTATCCTTTGTTCCCTTGTCCACCGATGCCTTTCCCTTCAACCACGTTTAGTAACTTTAATTCATTTTGGAGATTTTCTGGGGGAGCAAGGAAAGACCAACCATTCCATTTTCTTGTACTTGGATTCCATAAGAAAATGTTTGCCAAATTATGGATCCCCATGCTCAACATCCATAATTTTAAGGCTTGCATTAGAGGAAATTTGAGGTCTAAAATAGGCCTTATAAGAAAACGAGCCAACCATAATTTCTTGATGATTTGGAATTCAAGAACCAATAGAATTTCAATAAAATGAGTCAACCATAATGGTTTACTTGAGATATTTGTCATAAAAAAGCTACTTTTTTTCCCCCCCCAGGTATTTCTTGTTTTTGGGGCAACGGGGTCTGTCAAAAGTATGAAGTGTGGGTACTTGTTGGATGCAGAATTTAATTATGCATCCAATGAGTGCTCTCGCTCGAAATTTGAGTAAAAAAACAGGGAGATATGTTGAAAATACGAACGAAAAAGTAGTTTTTTTCTTTCTTCGTCCAAAATTAATAAATATTATTTTATTATTTTAACTATTATTTCATTATTTTAACTATTATTTTATTATTTTTCTTAGGAGGCCCATTTTAGACCTCAAATTTTCTCTAATGGAACTCAGGTAGCTCCCCAATTGGAGCTACCATCATGACTGAATCTTCCCAGAGCTTTATCCTCTTCCCATTTCCTGGAACCCAGTGTAAATTATCCTTGAAATAGTTCCAGGATTTGACACAAAGACTCCAAACTTTGGTCCCTTTAATCCCACTAGGTGGAGAGTCCAAGCACCTCAAGTTCTTTCCTTTGGTGTATTTCCTTCTCAAGGCTTGGGATGCCCAATTCTTTTAATCCATCAACATCCTCCAGAGGATTTTAGCTCCAAGGGAAAGGTTCACTAGCTGGCTGTCATGAATACCCAGACCCCACTTATCCACGAGGCTCTAAAAAATGTTCCATCTAATTAGGGGAAATTTATGCTCATTATTCTTACCTCCCTTCCATAGAAACTTCCTGATCATTTTATTAATTTGTTGAAGGACCTCCGAGGGAGTCAAAAGAACAGAGCTAAGAAAGAGAGGCATCGAGGTTAAAATATATTTGATTAGAATAACTCTACCTACCAAATTTAACTAGTTTAGTCCCCACTAATGAATCCTTCTATCAAGATTATCAATTATTGGTTGCCAGTCTCTTTTGCACTGCTTACCTTTAGCAATGGGGACTCCAAGGTACTTAAAAGACTCATAGGAAGTGGAACTTCTAAACCCAAAAATTCTCTCAATACTTGCCAACATCTGAGCAAGGACATTCCACCCATAAATATGGCTCTTTTTCTTGTTCACCTTACTACTAGAGGCCGCGTAGTAGGTGTCCAAAATGTCTTTGAACCTTTGAGAAACAACAAGCGAAGCGCCCCCAATGAGTAAGGTATCATCAACGAATTGAGAGTCATTAATTACCTTAAATCTTCTTGCTATTTGAACCTCTTTGATTAATCGACTTTGTCTAGCCTATTCAAGAGATCTACTCAAGGAGTCATCCATGATAATATACAAGAAGGGAGAAAGGGGACAGGCTTGTCTGATTCCTCTAGAAGCCTGAAAGAATTTTGAGACTCTATTGTTAACAAGAGGGGCGATCTAGGGGTTCCCGATACAGGCCTTGATCCAGGAAATGAGTTTACTCCCAAAGCCAAATTTTCTCCATGACTTTAAAAATGAACTGGTGGTTAACCCTGTTAAAAGCATTTTCCATATCCAACTTTATAATCATACCTTTCTCCTTCTTAATTTTGCTGGAATGTATCGCCTCTTGGATCGTAATTATGTTGTCAATAATGTTCCTCTTCTGGACAAATCCCCCTTGATTTGGTGATATGAGGGCTGACAGAAACCTCTTGAGCTGAAGGGAGATAATTTTGGAAATTTTTTTGTAGGAAACATTACATAATTATATAGGCCCGAATCTAGCAAAGGAAGAAGGATTAGACTCTTTGGGGATTAAGGCCAACAATGACGAATTAATTGCCCCTCCCAGTGTAGGCTTTCTTTGAGCATATTCCAACATTATTTTAAGATATGTTTTGATGATTTCCCAGCACAACGTGTATAAATGCGCTGAAAACCCATCAAGACCTGGAGCCTTATCCGGATGCATGCCCTAGATTGTATTCTTAATTTCTTCTTTAGTTATGGGATTTTTCAACTCCTCATTATCCTTTGGGGTGAGGATTGAAGGGATGTCATGAATGTATGCATGTTGAGCTTCGGACAAGTCGTCTTCCCCAACAGAATAAAGAGAACTGAAATGCTTATATGCTTCTTCTTTAATTGCCCCAAACTCATTGATTTTCTACCTTTTGCAGTTTCTATTTCCCTCACCGCTTTATGATGCTCTCGAATCTTGGTTTACATGTGAAAACAAATTGTGTTTTTATCAACCATAATCTTCTAGACTTTAGCCGCCAATATTCCTCCTCCATACATTGAGCTAAGTGCAGAGAGTTTTGGAGTTCATCTTCTCTTAGCAAATCTTGATCCTCCACCTCCATGCTTTCCAATTCTGCTTGATGCAAGGTAATAGCCTCAAGGCAGGATTTCCTATCCTCAATGAGAGAGGGGAGGGAGGACTTTAACCAATGCTTTAGGTGCCATTTCACTCTCCTCATTTTTTCTTCCCAGATATAGAACGAGAAACCTCTGATATCAACATTCCAAGCTTCTCTAACAATTTTTAAAAAATCAGGATGATCCTTTTAGATTGGGGAAAATCTAAAGGGGATGGGACCTAAGCTAAAAACAAACTTCAGAACCAGGGAAATCGAGCAGTGATCCGAGACACTGGTGGAGATAATTGAGGAGTATAAAGAGATATTTGAGAGCATGAGGGAATTCACAACTAGGAACCTATCCAATCTGGTTGCCACATGCCTTGGTCCATATCTTCTTTTATTCCAAGTGTATTTCCTGTTTTGCGGAATAATGTCAACTAGATCCCAGTGTTGAATTAGATCTTCATACCACTCCCTCCATGGATCCCGAACCATTGATCCACCTTTTTTTCCCTTTCCATCTAGAACCAATTTCAGATCACCTCGTAAGACCAAATTTAGAAATTGACCCAAACCATCCCAATCTAGTAGAGAAGACCAGCAAGCTTTCTTATCCAAATAACTAGCAGGTACATAAATATTTAGAACATATACTTGGAGATTTGACTGAAGATGATATAGAAGAATAACATGCCAATGTTTCCACTGAAAGGATATTTCCAAAGCAAATTCCACGTGCACTGATGGAAATTCCCGTGCCTTGTTTCCACAATGAATGAACCTTTTGAAGGAGGACAAATTCCTCCAATTTGGTCTCTTAGAGAAGGAGGATTTATGGGCATTCATTTCTTATTAGATCTCTATCTACTTCTTCTTTTTTCTTAGACCCTAGAACTCTACAATTCTAGGAGATCAATTGCATTACTTACCTTTGGATTGAAGGGAGACCCCTTTGGGACCATTTTTCCGATTTCTACCTGAGGTGAAACCTCATGGAGTGTTCTTGGCCAACATTTTTTCTATGGTAGCATGAGTGCCCAAATTATTCTCTCTTTCAGCCTCCTCCTCCCTCTTGTACTTATCTTTTTTCCTCCCTTTTCTGCTTTGTACTTCTAGTTCCGTATTCGAGGATTCAGATTCAGATCCCCCACAAGGAAAATGATCATTTTTTGGACTTGGGATTGGGCTTCTAATTGCCAATTGGTGAGAGCTGAGATCAGAGGGGGAACACCTTCTTCTTGGTTTGAGTATGTCTGACTAGATAACCATTTCCCAAGGATTATTATTCTGATCTATCCAGTGATTATCCTGAACTCCCTCTTGATTCTCTTGTTGATCTTCATCCTCCATTCTGAGACTATCAAACCTATTTGTCTCCCGATCCACGATCTTCTTCTAAGGGATTCCCACCCTGTTGTATCTACTCATCTGACCCACTGTTTTCCTTTTGGCACCTTGTTTCAATTTGTTCCATGGATTAACCTTGGTCCATTGCTCTTCAGGTTTTGGCGCCGACTGACTTAGTGGGGTTTTTCTTGCAATCCTTAGCAAAATGTCCATATTCACGGCATATCCGTCATTTGAACGAACTTTTTTTGTAGTCCAGTTCCTGGATGTGTTCCCATTAGTCTATCTTAAGCTTAATTGCCTCTGGTAACCCAATCTCTAGATCCACCTCAACACAGATCCCGACACATGAAAATTGATCCTTTGGCTCAACCCAATCTATATATCTACCCAGAGTATCCCTAATGGCATTCAGAGCTTCAATGTTCTAGCAATGGATCGACATATGGGGAAACCTAACCCAAACAGGGACCGCCAAAGGGACATACTGGGTTGGATCAAAGTCTGGAGTCCAACGATTCAGATAGAGCCCCCTAGGTCCCATGAAGTAAGGCCCACTTCGGAAGATCAGATCCTGATCTTCCTTAGCAAAGTGGAAAATGAAAAAACCCCTCCCCACAAAAAAATACTCCCAAGTCTCCTTGTATCAGCGGCTTCTAATTTTTTTGAACCCAAGACTCAACTAATATTGGTGATGGCCATAATCCATAAAACTGCCCAATCAAACCAGGGTAATTTTTAAGGGCGAAATTTCGCCAATTGGCTATTTTTCGAGCTTTTTTTCAAAAAATAAAATCGTTATTTGGTCACTTTTAGACTCTAATATCGCCTATATTTACATAACATATGTTTTTTTATCATAATATTCGCCAAAATTTACACATTTCAGTAGTAAATTGTATGTTTCATATTTAATATTCGCCTACCTATCTATATACATGTCTTTTTCAATCCAAAATAATCGCCTAGGATACTATACTTAAGTATAATATTAGAATCCTTAAAAAATACCTTGAATCAAACCCTTCTCGGGAAGAGAGATAACAACCCTATGTGCACTTCCTCCTGGTAAATGAACTTCAGGCACTCGATCCAATTTCTTAACAAAGTGAACGATAGAAGACGGAGGGGCCTTCTTACCCTGGGCTTTCACCAGATGCCTGAATGCCTCCGCCTCCTGAGACAGATGCGGGGTGATCGCCCCCCCCGATGAGCCCATGCTCAGCCTCGCTATCCCTAAACCCTAAACTACTGAATGAAGATCCATGAGAGCGAAAAAATCGATGGTGTTGAGGTAATTAATTCGACTGCAGTCTTCTTTGTTAATATCACTATTTTTTTTCAATTGTATGTTATCACTTATTATTGTTCTTAGTTCTAGTTATTAAACTATTAGTTCATTTTATTCAAAAGAGTCAAATACACACATCAATGGTTCATCTTATTTAAAGAGGCAAAGTCATACATCACGGGTTCATTTATTCAAAGAGGAAAAGACATACATCTAGCTATGTTACAAATAAAATTAAAAATTATGATTCTAGTATGTCCAATCTCCAATGCCAAGTTTGTTTTTCACTCAAATTCCATATTAATTAAAATTTTAAAACAATTCACACTAAAAAATGATTTGCATTTTATGTTCATTGATTATTTATTTGGCATACATAAATGAAACACTTCTTGAATAAATAAATGATAAATCGGATCCAACATTACAATACAATTTTCACTTTTCAAGTTTTCATATTTCAATAATTAATTTTCAGAGTTTGTTTGAAATTTTAAGCATGCACATTTGTCATCAAACTAAAATTTAAATTAAACATGCTATGTTGTGTTAGAATTTTAGCTGAGGAGGCACTCCACATGTTTGTCTTGTATGCGGAAGTGTCCATAAAGTTACATTACCCAGGCACTTGACTTTGTCTTTTATAAAGTTGTAATAAAGTGGATTTTTTTTATAAAGTAACTTTTTGTAATGTTTCTAGTTTATTTTTATAAAGCAACTTTATGAGATAAAGTACACTTATTTCATAAAGTGAGAATTAATTTATTAAAAATGTAACTGATTCATTTTTGGAGGGAATGATTCATGTCCATTGCTCTTGTAAAGGCGAGATTAGATCTTGGCCGTCAGATTTTGGGATGGGGAAGGTGAAAAGTCACTTTCAACTTATAAGAGCAAGCCTAGGGTAGTGTGCAAAACACAATTTTCCAAGAGGGAGCATTTTGGTGATATTTCTGAGTTTTGAGAAGGGAGGCTAGGTTGCCAAGGAAAGGGGCACGATTCCAAAGGAAGTTCTGCTACATTAATTGATGGAGGTCGTACTAATGAACCTATTGGGCCATACTTCCTCTATTGGTATGTAGTTCGAGGCACTGTTCTGCTGCACCTAAATCGAGGAGAGGTCCATACAGACTGTACGTACTAGTTGGGCACAAAAATTGAGGTGTTGGGCACACGTTTCGAGGAGGGGCTGCTGTAGTGAAGGTCGTACAAGCCGTACTACTATCTGGGTATGTTTTCCGAGGTGCTGCATAGAAATTTTTGTGCTGGTACAACCATTTAATGCTGTTTATATGCTACTGTATAACTCTGATTTTTGCCTCAGAATGCTTACTATATTATTCTTGGACTGGTTTTCCCTTTGTGTGTTTTTACAGGGTCTGTAATTGACCAAATATCACTGTGCAATTAATTTACAACCTGCGGTTGTGTGTTTTTATAGGGTCTGTAATTGACCAAATATCACTGTGCAATTAATTTACAACCTGCGGTTGTGTGTTTTTTTCCGCTGCTAATGTACTTTACAGATAGTATGTTAGCCTACAAGCTACTTACATTTACTGCTTGATAAATGTGTTTATTGTTGAGTTTAATTTCATAGGTTTGTAAAGTGTTTGACAAAAAAATTCTAGGTGACTGTGGTCTGAGTTTTTGTCAATTTCATCATGGTATCGGAGCTAGGGATCTGAGATAACAGTAGATTGTTGGTGCAACAATGTTGTTGGGTTGTTGGGAAAGGTTTACTGTTGATTTTGGCAACTTGTGTACTGGAAAAATTTATTTGCAAGTGTTTTGCAGGTGTTGGGAAGATAGGGGAAATTTGTGTTTGTTTTCTTTTGGACTAGGAGAAGGATAATGGCTGTTTGCATCAGATTTGAGTATTGGGTGGATGGAATTTCCAACTATTTGCAATGGAAAGTTAGGATGACCGTTGTTCTTAAGGAAATCGAACTTTGGATTAATGTCATCACTGTGGTAATTCCTCCCACAGCTGAACCTATTGCTCTTGACATTCATGAAGTGAAAGAGTCCAGAGCACAGAGGGTTATTCTGGATGGCGTTAAGGACCATCTCATCCCACACTTGGCTAAGAAGAAGTCAGCTTATGAGATGTGGGACACACTGAAAAACTTGTATGAGGCGAAGAATGAGAACCAAAATATGGCACTCAAATATAAATTGCATGCGATGAATATGGCCAAGGTAGAGGGTGTGGTATCCTATCTTACTCGGGTGGCTCAAGTGAAAGATGAGTTGGCTGTAGTTGGGGAGGTCATCTTTGATTCTAATTTGGTGAGGATAGCTTTGAAAGGATTCACCAAGGATTGGTAAGTCTTCATGAAGAGTGTGGTTGGTCGGGAAAAGCTTCCAGCTAGGAGTAGGTTGTGGGAAGATTTCACGTAGGAAGAGATTTGGGAAGGATCTTAGAGCAATGGAAAAAAGGAGGGAGTTGATGAAGAAAATGTTGCTCTTTCAACTAAGATCAAGAAGAAGTCCAGTAAGGACTTGAGCAGAGTTAGATGTTTTAATTGCAACCAATATGGCCACCTTGCTTCTCAGTGTCTCGAGAAGAAGAAGAAGAAGAAGAAGGAGGACGTGGCTGTTGCAACAACAACATATATAGAGGACTATGCGAACACGTTTGAGAAGGAATTCTCATTGTTCTCTCTTGTATCGAGTGTTGGAAATAATGGATTTGTGCAGAATAGTAGTTGGTTCATTGACATTGGAGCCTCTTGTCACATGACCAGAATATGGCATATATTCCACAATATTACTAAGATAGGTCCAAACCAGGTGGTTCAGAGTGAAGGGGGAACGACATGTGCAGTGCATGGATTTGGAAGAGTCAAATTCCAGATTCATCATGGAGGAATCCTAGAGTAGGATGGATTTATATTTGTTCCAAGGATGAGGGTTAACTAGATCTCGGTATCGGCCTTGGAGGATGCAGGGTATTCGACATTGTTCCAGAGGTGATATGTTTATATTTACCTAGAGGGAGCGGATTTGATCGATCCACATTTGATTGGTGATCGGTTCGATGAGTTGTACAAGTTAGGTGGACAACCCATGGTTGATGATTCATAGTTGGAAGAGGAGCAAGAGGTTGTAGTAGTACCAAGGTTTCAGTCTCAATTTTCGAGGGAAGAGAGGGAGTCTCTTCAGAGTACCAGCATGAGGCTCAGCTATATGAGAGGACCGAAGCTCATGGATTCTCCTAGGAGCTCAGGGTTTAGGGTTTCTTCCAGGAGGGTGTCTTCAGATTCGAGTTCAATGCAGGTGGTAGCATTGGCTCCAGGTTCAAAGGGAGATCCTACTATGAACAATGTTATGGATGTGAGGACCGGACCAGTCGATGGTGATGGCAATGAGTGCCTCCCCCACTAAGAGGGAGTGTTAGCATTTTAGATTAAGAGGCACTTTGCATGTTTGTCTTGTATTCATAAGTGTCCATGAAGTTACATTTCTTAGGCACTTGCCTTTGTATTTTATAAAGTTGTAATGAAGTGACTTTATGAGATAAAATACACTCATTTCATAAAGTGAGAATTACTTTATTAAAAATATAACCGATTCATTTTTGGAGGGAATGAATCATGTCCATTGATATTGTAAAGACAAGATGAGATCTTGGCCATTGGATTTAGGGATGGGGAAGGTGAAAAGTCAATTTCAACTTTTACGAGCAAGCTTAGGGTAGTGTGCAAGACACAATTTTCCAAAGTGAGCATTTTTGTGAGATTTTTGAGTTTTGAGAAGGGAGGCTAGTTTCCCAAGGAGAGGGATCGATTCCCATAGAGAGGAGCACAATTCCCAAGGATTTTATGCTGCATTAATTGATGGAGGCCGTATTACTGTACCTGCTGGCCATACTTCCTCTGTTGACATGCAACTCGAGGCACTATTCTACTGCACAAAAATCAAGGAGAGGGTCGTATAGATTATACATAATATATGGGAACATAAATTGAGGTGATGGGCATGAGTTTCAAAGAGGGGCTGCTGTAGTGGAGGCTGTACTGCTGTCTGGGCACATTTTTCGAGGTGCTGCACATTTTTTTTGTCCTAGTACAGTCATATAATGATGTTTATATGCTGCTATAAAAATCTGATTTTTGCCTAAGAATGCTTAATAATTTACTCTTGGACTGGTTTCCCCCTTGTAGGTTTTTCCAGGGTCTGTAATTGACCAAATATCACTGTGCAATTAATTTACAATCTATTGTTATGTGTGTTTTTTCCACTGCTAATATACTTTATAGACAATATGTTAGCCTACGTACTAGTTACATTTAATGCTTGATAAATGTGTTTACTGTTGAGGTTAATTTCATAGGTTTGTAAAGTGTTTGACAAAAAAATTCTTGGTGATTGTGGTCTGATTTTTTTTCAATTTCATCATGGTATTAGAGCTAGGGCTCTGAGATAACAATAGATTGTTGGTGCAGCAATGTTGTTGAGTTGGCTGGCAAGGTTTATTGCTGATTTTGACAACTTGTGTATTGGAAAACTTTATCTGCAAGTGTTTTGTAGGTGTTGGGAAGATAGGGGAAAACTTGTGTTTGTTTTCTTTTGGACTAGCAGAAGTAAAATGGCTATTTGCATCAGATTTGAGGATTGGTTGGATGACATTTCCAACTATTTGCAATGGAAAGTTAGGATGACTAATGTGATTAAGGAAAGTAGGCTGTGGATTAATGTTGGCACTGTGGTATATCCTCCCACAGTTGACCTTGTTGCTCTTGACAGTCATGAAGTGAAAGAGGCTAGATCACATAGAGTTATTATAGATGGTGTTAAGGACCATGTCATCCCACACTTGGCTGAGAAGAAGTCAACTTATGAGATGTGGGACACACTGAAAAACTTGTATGAGGCGAAGAATGAGAAGCAGAAGATGGCACTCAAAGATAAATTACATGCGACCAAGATGGACAAGGTTGAGGGTGTGGTATCCTATCTTACCCAGGTGACTCAAGTGAAAGATGGGTTGGATGCAATTGGGGAGGTCATCTTTGATTCTGAGTTGGTGAGGATAGATTTGAAAGGATGCACCAAGGACTGGGAGGTCTTCATGAAGTGTGTGGTTGGTCGAGAAAAGCTTCCAGATTGGAGCAGGTTGTGGGACGATTTCACGTAGGAAGAGATTTGAGAAGGATCTCAGAGCAGTGGACAGAAGGAGGGAGATGATGAAGAAAATGTTGCTCTTTCATCTAAGAGAAAGAATAAGTCCAATAAGTATTTGAGCAAAATCAGATGTTTTGCTTGCAACCAGTATGGCCACCTTGTTTCTCAGTGTCCTGAGAAGAATAAGAAGAAGAAGGAGGAGGAGGAGGATGTGATTGTTGCAGTAACATCAAAGATAGAGGAGTATGAATTTTTTTTTGAGAAGGAATTCTCATTGTTCTCTCTTGTTTCAAGTGCCAACAGTAATGGATTTGTGCAGAAAAGTAGTTAGTTCATTGACAGTGGAGCATCTTGTTCCATTACTGGAATATGGGATATATTCCGCAATATTACTGAGACAGGTCTAGGACGGATGGTTCAGAGTGAATGGGGAATGGCATGTGTAGTGCATGGATTTGGAAGAGTCAGATTCTAGATTCATCATGGAGGACTCCTAGAGCAAGATGGAGTTCTATTTGTTCTAGGGCTGAAGGTTAACCTGGTCTCGGTATCAGCCTTGGAGGATGCCTGGTATTTGACATTGTTCCAGAGGGGACATGTTTATATTTAACCAGAGGGAACATAAATGATTGATCCACAGTTGATTGGTGATCGGTTCGGTGGGCTATACAAGTTAGTTGGACAACCCACGGTTGATGATTCAAAGTCAGAAGAGGATTAGGAGGCTCCTGAGGCTGTAGTGGTACCAAGGTTTCAGTCTCAATTTCTGAGGGAAGAGAGGGAGTCTCTTCAGAGTATCGACATGATTCTAAGCCGATATGAGAGGACCGAAGCTTAGGATTGGAGGTTGGATTCTTCTAGGAGCTCAGGGTTCAGGTTTGCTACCAGGAGGGTGTCTTCAAATTCGAGTTCAGTGCAGGTTGTAGAGTTGGCTCTAGGTTCAGAGGGAGATCCTACTATGAATATTGTTATGGGCTTGAGGAACAGACCAACTGATGGTGATGACAGTGAGTACCTTCCTCGCTAAGAGGGAGTGTTATCATTTTCATTAGAGGAAATTTGGGGTCTAAAATGGGCCTTATAAAAAACCGTGCCATGGATGAGTTGGATTTCTCAAACCAATAGAATTTCAATAACTTTGGTCAACCATTATGGTTGAGTTGGACATATAGAAGTCAAAGATGCTTATGCATCATAATTTTATTTGAAAATAGGTAACTTCATATAACCTCACCTTGGTTAATATTTTGAAAAGTTCATCTCGAAATATGATAAATATACTTGAAATAATAAATATAGAGTATTTTATCTTATCACTACTTCTAATTTCTTTCAAATATAAATCTCACATTAATTAAGATGATAGTGGAGTAATTTTGAAATAATAAATTATGGCCTCCCTTCCCCCCCCCCTCCAAAATACAAAAGGAGAAGCGGATTCAAACCTCCATTTAGAAATAATCCAAGAAATTTCCAGCAGGGCCAACAAGCATGAAGTGGAATCAAGCCAACAGTTGCAGCAAAAAAAGGAGCGAAAATACCACTTCAGTGTTGGGGATGTGGAGAAAACGACATGCTTACAGACTGTCCACATCGAAGAGAGAACCCATGAGGCTTGCATAACTTAGAAGATGTAGTTACAATAGAGGATATGGCAAGAGAAACTCCTTGAATTTATGCAGCGTTGGATAACCATCATGCAGACCATCAATCATTAGCAGTGGAAGTTGAAGGTAAGATTGCTAAACAATCTATTTCTGTTTTGATTGATCCAGGATCTACTCATATTTATGTTACCCCAAAAGTGGCTAAAAGTTGTTCTCTTATAAAAATGAAGCATGATAATTTATGGCTAGTCCAATTAGCCACAAGAACAAAAAGAAAAGTGAGTGAAGTAGTGATGGAGTGCCCCATAGAGTTGAATGGACTCCTCACAAAAGTAAATTTGAATGTCCTACCATTAAGATCTTATGATGCTCTTATTGGTATGGATCAGTTGGAAAAGCATAGAGCCAAGATAGGATGCTATGAGAAGGTACTTGAATGCATCTATGAAGAAGGAAGGACAAGAGTGGTGAAAGGGATTCTCAGACAAATTTTAGTAAGGCAGATTTCAACCATGCAATTGGGGAAATTCTACAAGAAAGGTTGCCAACTATATGCTGTCCATATATCATATTCATTAGAGGAAAAATGCCCAAATATAGATGACTATTGGTTGTTGCAAGAGTTCAAATATGTGTTTCCAGATGAAGTGCCAAGACTGCCACCAAAGAGGGAAATTGATTTTACAATCAATCTTGTTCTAAGGGAAACCCTAATTTCTAAATTTCCTTATAGAATGAGCACACCAGAATTGGTAGAGTTAAAAATGCAGCTACAAGAATTAATTGACAATAAGTATATTAGACGAAGTGTGTCTCCTTGGGGAGCATCAATGTTGTTTGTCGAAAAGAAAGACGGGAATTTAAATCTATGTATTGATTACATGCAACTAAATAAAATAACATTCTAGAATAAGTACCCATTGCCTATAATTGATGATTTGTTTGATCAAATGAACGGAGCCAAAGTGTTTTCAAATATTTACTTGATATATGATTATCATCAAGTGAGAATAAAAGAAGAATACATTCACAAGAGATATTTCCGAACAAGATATGGCCATTATGAGTTCACAACGGTGCCATTTGGTCTTTCCAATGCACCCACCACATTCATGTGTCTCATGAATAACGTCTTCAACAAGTATTTGGACAAGTTCGTGTTAGTGTTCTTGGATGACATTCTTGTTTACTCAAAGAGCGAAGAAGAGCATGAGGAACACTTAAGAATGGTGCTGGAAGTTCTTAGAGAGCATAGATTATATGCAAAGCTTAGCAAGTGTGACTTCTATCAAAGAAGGTTACAATATTTGGGTCATATTATTTCAGAAGAAGGAATTGCAATGGATCCGGAAAAGATTGAAGCCATAATGAATTGGTCTACTCCAAATAATGCCACAGATGTTAGATCTTTTATGGGTCTTGTAGGATATTATAGAAGGTTCATTGAGGGATTCTCCAAGATCGCTCATCTAATTACATCACTGCAAAGAAAGAATGCAAAATTTGTATGGTCTGAAAAATGTGAAGAAAGCTTTCAACGACTGGAAAAATTACTTACTAGTGCCCATGTTTTGAAGATTGCAGATCCAATGAAATATTTTTTGGTATGCACAAATGTTTGCATTGAAGGACTAGGTGGAGTGATTATGCAAGAAGGCTTTGTGATTTGCTATGAGTCTAGGAAATTAAAGGAGTATGCAAAAAATTATGCAACTCATGATTTAGAGCTAGCAGCCATAGCGCACACCCTCAAGATGTGGAGACATTATTTTTTGGGAAGAAGATTCGAGCTTAGGACATACCACATGAGCTTAAAATATTTGTTTGATCAACCAAACTTAAATGCCAGGAAAGATAGATGGCTGAAATTTTTGTGTGAGTTTGATTTTTAAATCAAACATGTGAAATGAAAAGAGGACAAAGTTGCAGACACCCTTAGCAGAAAATTTCATATAGCAACCTTAAGTATGTGCAAATCAATTTTAAGAACAAGAGTTCTTGAAGCCAAAAATAACGATGAGACTTACCTTCAAGTAAAAGAGAAACATCAACAGGGAAATTTAGATGAAAAGTGTGAAGGATATCATCTTGGAGAAGATGATCTTCTTGTTTATAAAGGCAGGTTATATATTCCAAATTGTGTAGATTTAAAGAAGATGACAATGGATGAAATTCATCAAATGCCATACCCTGGACATCTAGTATATCAAAAGACAATAACAACAACAATAAACCAATACTTGTGGCATGGAATGAAGAAGGATGTAGCATAATACATTTCAGGGTGTAAAAAATGCCAACCTGCAGTGCATCAACATCCAGCAAGACTGTTGCAGCCTTTTGCCATTCCAAAATGGAAGTGGGAAGTAATTTCTATGGATTTTATAACAGGTTTTCCAATGACAGCAAGGAAGCATGATTCAATCATGGTTGTGGTGCAAAAGCTATCAAAGGCAGCTCATTTTATTCCAGTCAAGTCCACTCATAAAACAAGTGACATAACGAATATCTTCATGAAAGAGATCTTTAGATTGCATGGGTTACCCAAAGCAATAATCTCAGATCGAGATGCAAAGTTCACATCCAATTTTTGGAAAGGTTTATTTCAGGAATTGGGAACTCAATTGAATTTCAGTACATCGTATCATCCTCAAACAGATGGTCAAACCGATATCAAGCAAAATTTAAAGGCATATCAGGATAGACAGAAGAGCTATGCATATTTAAAAAGAATGCACAAAGCATTTAAAGTTGGGGATCATGTATATTTGATATTAAAGCTAAGGAAAAGTTCCCTAAATTTGGGAATTTGTGCCAATTTGGCACCAAGATATTGTAGGGCATTTGAAGTCCTTGATAGGATAAGACCAGTTTCATATAGGATTGCATTACATTCTAACATGAGAGCACATAATGTTTTTCATGTTTCTTTGCTTAAGAAGTATGTACATGATCCTAATCACGTAATTGATTGGAATGTGATTCAGGTGGAACCCGAGGGAGAATTTAAAGTGGAACCTATGTGCATCCTCAACAAGAAGGTAACATTGCTTAGGAACTGGGCCATCGGATAGGTAAAGGTGCAATGGAAGCACCTTGGTCCTGATGAGGATATGTGGGAGTTGGAGGATGCCATGAGAGAGGCATACCCATTTTTGTTTAGTTTTGTGAACACTGAGGACAATGTTTTTCTAAGGGAGAGGGGGATGTAATACCCCCATTTTGACCCCTGGAATTATTGGCTTGATATGTAAATATTGTAAATATGCAGTGTATGAATATTCATAGCGTGGAGCTCAAGGCCAAGGCCCCGTTATTGAATACCCGACTTATAAATGCAAGCATTTTACATATTGTGGACATGTACCAGTTGGATATGGAAAAATGTAATAGCATGTAAATATTTATAATACAAATAAAATTCCAAGAGATGGATATGGATGCAACTAAAATGAGGGGGCTATGTGTATCCACTAGGAAGAGGTGAGGGGTGTGTGGGATCAAATCCTTTGTTTCCAAATGTCATCCTGAGAACCCATGATCCATAAATGGTAATCAACTACCTAAGTGGAGTTCCATGATGATATTTATTTCTATTTTAAGAAGGAAGTTGAGAAATCAACTCATGGATTTAATGGAGCATGGGCACAACCTAGAAATTCGTATGGCTGAGTATGGGCTTAGGTTTTTGTACCTAGAAGTCAATTTCCCTCATGGGAATTAGTTTCCTTCCATCCCTTTTCCATTTTTTTGCAACCAGACATCAATTCTGAGTATGCTATGCATTCCCAGCAAGAGAAATAACAAAAATCGCAACTTGAGGTAATGCCATGTTTAAGACTGTCAAAATTTCCCAGAAACTCGTGTTGGTCATGAAATCGAGTGGGGGATCAATAGAACCGACCCCTGGGGTGAATTTGAGAGTGTAAAAAGGCCAAGAATCCATGGGAGAACCCATATTTGGAAGCCCGAAAGTTGAATTTCGTGGTTGCAAATTAGCATTTCCCAAAATCAGAAAATCCGAGAGACTGTTGGAGTTTGAGAGGGATGAGAGGTTGGAATGGCTTGATAAACCCATTGTAAGCAAATATTTATGAAGGTTTAGCATCTTGTACCTCTCTATGCCCACCCTCAATAGCACTGGAGGGAAGAGGCGCCTGAGAGACTTTGCAACAGAGAAGGGGACCTTCCTTGTGTTGGATGTTGTAGGTAATATGGGTGCCAAGGATGTTTGAGACCAGTTGAGATGCTTGTAGCTTTGTGAATGAGCTCACTGGCTTAGCATTCACCTTCCTTTCCTCTCTGTATGCTTGATAAACCCAACTGTGTGTTGGATTAGCATGTGCGTTGGATTAGCATGAGGATGTGGTCATATGGCTATGAGTGAGCTTGTGTAGTTTCTTCTTAGTAGATACATAGCCCAACTTGGAGGTGGCTTCTCAGCAGAGAGATAAAGTGCTGGAAATAGTGCTTATGGATGGGTGGAACATTGCTCTTCGGTAGCCAGTTTCTTGGAGGACTTCATTTAAAAAGATAAGTGTTTATTGTTAATTTATTGCTATGTAGACTGCGTATGAATTATTGTTATTATTGTTATGCCTGTGATAAGTATGCTAGTATATGCATGATGTGTGTGCGTGGGATGATTTATTTCCGCAATGTATTTTTAATATGTATCTGCACACACATTTAAAAGCTTATGATATTTGTAATATGGTCGTGGGGGATAAAATTAGAACCCCTGTAATTTGTTCATGTCCCCTCCGTTGGTCGGATCGATGGGTGGGGACATGACACCCACAATGCTCTCTCTCTACTGCTCCTTCTCCTCTCAAGAAGTTGACCTCTCCACATCTCATGGAATGAAAAATGAATGCCTCTTCAATGCTCCCTTTGCCTTTTTGTTTGGTTAATGAGGGTAGTTGAATGGTCTCTTGTTCTAAGGGCCCTAATTGAATCTTGAGATCTAAGATCAATGGATGAGATTAAATGCACATTCTCTCCATAAATAAATATTTTCACTCAACTCATTAAATATTTAAAATTCACTTTACATCTCATAAAGTGAAATTAATTTCACATCAAATGAAATTAATGCAAGGGTCACTCCATTTTCCCCCTTTTAGTGACTTAGGCACAAAGTCACTAGGGGAACACTTTCCTAGGTACAAATTCAACACTTACGAGACCTACACCTTAACTGAATGAGTTAACGGGAATTGACAATCGTTATTGTTATTTTTGCGGTGCACAAGGATATATATGCTATTGTGTGTATCAAAAAATAAAGAAACCATGCTCTATAATATATAATACATATCAACCATGCATTTGAAATAATGATGCATTGGTACTCCACACTATAGGGAACTCTCTGATGGAAAAACATCCATTAAAACCTATGGCTGGATAGAGTACTTCTTAATCATATTGAACATCCACTAAAACCTATGCAAAAATATTTGCTTTCATTAACGCAGATATTCATGGAGGTGGTTTTTGTTTGTTTTTATAATATTTTTACCTATTGCTATAACATTAAAACCTCCACTAATTATTGTTTTTCTTGTAGCTTGTGATAGATATTGTACCTAGGTTAAAATCCTAGAACCATGGTTTGATAAGAAAAAAACTCTACCCCAAAATCATGGCCCTTCTTCGACCCCTTTTTGGCCTCTGAGATTGTCAAAAGGAACAATTAAAAAACTTTTGGAAAATAAATTTACCTCATATTTTGTGGTCTGGTTGGAGTGAATCCATTTGGAAGGTGCTAAGGATGATGGCCACATCCCATTGAATATGTAGATTAGAGCTTGTTTTTTTTCACTGATAAGCTCATTTATCTCCAACATCTAGATATGTAACATCGGGTTGATTTCCAATGTCTTGAAAAATAATGTTCCTCATTAAGGACTGTCTTAGGAGTGAAAGAAGAATATGATTATGAACTATTTATTTAAAGGAACAAGAATTTAATGAATAATTTATGTCTCTGTGTCGAAACACTCCATGAATATGTAACACCAATAACAAATTGGTTTCTCTCTAAATGTTGGACTCCACCAAGGTGCGCTTGTCCACCTCCCACTGACCAAAGAAAATCATGTTACAGACAACCAATGTTCCCTCATTATATTGGATTTTTTCCTTTAACACCATTGACCAAATCCGAGGTCTCTATATACAGTGATAGTTTTCTTATAAAGGAATTTTATAAAAACCACATCCCCTAGGGTAGCGTTAAGCAAGGCTTATCTAACATACATTTTGTTAAGTGAATGTGGAGAAACCTTTTGCTTCATTTAATTTTTTTTGTCAAATGGCATTAATCCTAATCTTTGACTTCACGTTATCACTTGAGGAGGGCATTGTGACCAACTTATCTTTGCCTCCTCCATTTCTTTAGTGTTTCATTGACAAACATACATTGTTTCCATTGTACAAGGTGGAGTACAAGCAACCTATTTTCATCTTGAAATCTATCCTACTTTAACCACAAACAAACCAGTCTATAAAATCATGCTATTGTCAATGTCTTTGACCAAAATCATGGTCTATGTTTTGTCCAACATCTCTTCAAATGGTCGTTGTTGTTTCTAGAAAAGACGGATTTTTATGTTGTCAAGAACCTCATAAAGCCTCTAAGTGTGGTAATACCCATTCCAATGAATCATATCGAGCATTATATTAGGTTTAATCTTCATTCCAATGGTGCATTTTTCCAACATATTGAATATGATCTTCTTTCAGTTCCTCTTAGACTCCGTCGTGTGCAATTGATCCAAGAGAATTGATGCCCTCTTTCAAAATTAGTTTCTGGACATGGTAAATTTTAATATGAATTAAAAAAATGAGCTAGGATTTGGTTGACATATGTGCACATATGTAGTGCTATGTGTTCTTCACATATCCTGCCACTACCTCTAGGTACTTTCATGGTTACCTTAAGGTTCTAGATAAATATATCATTTAAGTAATATTTAAGAAAAACATGAAATTGGACTTAAGCTTTAAGCTTTGAAATTTTGATCTTTAGTATGAGCTACATTCATACATAAAATTAAAGTAAATTAACATTTTGTAATTTAATAAAAAACATGAATGAGTGAGTATAACTAAAATGAGTTCCAATGTAGAGTTAAATGATGAAATACTATTCATAATGTCATTCATGTATTACCTAAGTGGATTAATCTCTCAACCAATGTTGGAATTTTGCAAGAATTTCACACTTCAAATAATTTTTTTATGACTTTTTATACTTCTATATCACCTGTCCTAAAACTTGTTGTGTAAATGAGTTCTCTTCATTATTAAATTTTTATTAAAAGGTTGGTGCTCCTGCTTAAGTTAGAACATTTGAAAAAAAACCTCCTTTTTGAATCATTGTGAACACAACAATGATCTTCCAATTAATGAAAATGGGTGGAAAATTACACCAACATCAACTTCCATCCTTATCTTTCCAATTAATGAAGATAGGAAGCAAATTACATCAACATCACTTTCCATCTTTGCCTTGCTACTTCCAACCTGGGTGGCCACCTCTTCCACAAGCTCTTCATTTCCATTTGAGAAAACATGCATTTTGAATTTATTATACACGAGGTAGAGAGATTTCCATCATTTTAAACTTAACATGAGGTAGAGAGAATTCCATCATTTTAAAATTTTACTATCATATCTCAAGGAGAGGAGATTTTAAACTTAACATGAGGTAGCGAGAATGCCATCATTTTAAAAATTTACTATCATATCTCAAAGATAGGAGATTTGCAGGTTATGGTTTGAAAAAAATAATTTTCAAATGGAGAATTAGAATTTAATAAACTACTCTTTATAAAATAAAGGTGTTTACTTATATCTAGATTGGTGAAACAACTTCCAAAATTAATAATATTGTTGGTCCCCATGGAAATCCTTAAGTTGTGAGCTACTCAAATGAAAATATGGTATATGGAAATCTTTAGATAGTTGCTCAAATGAAGACTTCGAAGTAAGTAGTCGTAACTAGTATAAAAAACCTAATAATAAACTCGATTACTAAATTAATGGCTATTGTAATAAATCCACTCCCCAGTCCCTTATCCCTTCATGAAATGATTGTACTTAATAAAAAGTAATGAAGTTTTGAGAAATAAACTAAACTTCAAAAATATGTTTTTATCAAACAGTTGGATGTTTGATCACATGACATGTACATAAAAATATAGACCGTAAAAAATAGGTAAAATGGACTATAAAAGACATTTTGCTTATCAAATTCCAACTCTGCTCTTAACTAATGAAATTAACATCCTTGTCCAAAATACAAACATTAAAATAAGATGGAATTCCATATATAACAAGTTTACCCATTGTACTTCAAGTTATCCCAAAAAAATTAATTACATGTGTAAATATGTCATGTTTTCTTAACTTTGAATACACATGGATTATGCAAAATTATATTGGCCTTGATATTTCACATAAAAATAAAAATAAAAAATGAAGTGATTGTATGTTATTCTCCATGAATGAATGAATGAAAGCTAAACGAGTTCCATGAAAAAATGATTCTCCTTTATACAGAGTTTAGCTAAAGCTTTGTGGGAAGATACTGTTTAAATTCGTGTTTAAAGTTCAGGGAAGTGATAATGGTTGAAATCATGGTTTAAGTATGATGTAAGTGGATTATATTTTTAATTAGTTTTTTTGTTGTTTTATTTTGTTGTTTTATTTTTTATTTTACAGAAACAGATATATATTGAT
This sequence comes from Larix kaempferi, assembly GCA_027924585.1. Lineage (NCBI taxonomy): Eukaryota > Viridiplantae > Streptophyta > Pinopsida > Pinales > Pinaceae > Larix > Larix kaempferi. The sequence goes on along the minus strand of BSBM01000541.1, from coordinate 6,381,125 downwards.
ATTAAAAGAAAAGAGGGGCTACATCATAGTGGGGAGACTGTACCAACAAAACGAGGGAATAGGAACCTCCAAACAATCTTCTTCAGATAAAAAATTAACAGTATTTCTTAAGCTGACAGGACTGAACAGAAACGAATTACATAGAGCTATACATACCGCTACAGAAAATAAAGACTTAACAACAGGAGTGAAAAAAACTTGCAGATTAACCAATGCTTAGAGAATTTCTGTGTGTCGTATCTTCTTCTTGCTGCCAGCTTTAGAGTCTTCCTTGTCTTTCAGCCCTGTAATTGCAGCTAGACTATTTTCTTTGCTGCTCCTGATGCAATCTACCTTTGCTTCCACGATTCTCAGGCAACTGTGCAGAGAGTCAATCCTTCCCCCTAGCTTCTCATAGTGTTCTTTGTTCTTGTTATTGGTGTTGCTGGCTTCTGAGCTTGTGATCTGAGAGAGGTGAGAAAGAGATTTCTTAAGCTTTGAATTCCCCCCCGGAGCCAATTAACTTGCGCTTCAATGTCCTAGAGATGAGAAAGAACCCCCAGGGATGGACTTTCTCTGCCAACCGGGGAGTCCAGGTGAACGAGCCCCAAACTGTCGCCAACCACCTTCCACGCTTTCCCTGCCTCACTAGTATTGGTTCTCTGGCTGCTATATTGCTGCATCCCGTCCTGTGGGGAGTTATGAAGATGGAGTCCCCCAGGATTCTGGAGTTTTTCAACTTCAATTGGGCGCCAAAAGCACCCACCATCGAACATGAAACCATTCTGCACTGGAATAACATTTTGTCCATGCATACCCATCGCTTGATGATTCCAGGATTGTCCATTCTCTTCGTTCCGGCGAACATGTTTCATAGGAGCTCGAGAGGGATGGAGGACATCCGTATCACCACTCCCTGGACTCTACATTTCCTCGACGATCGAAGGGTATCTCTTCTGCCCAATATTTACCTTGCAACGCTTGCACTTCAACCCCGGAGGGCAAGTCCCAGTATTCAACCCATTGTTACTGCAGTCCATTCTGAGCTTTGGATGCCAGGAGCAGAGTGAAAACCTATGCCAGGAGCGAATGAAGATGGTGGTGCTTTGTTTGCCACCTCTGAGGTTCAAATAGCCCGAGATGCATCTAGAACCTGCTCGCCATAATACCTCGCATGCGAGCCAGGTGGGTACAGTCTGCAAGCGTCGTCAGAGGAGCAAGGTAGGTAGGGGAATGATTTGGTGGAGATTTCTCCTTTGATCGAGGTTGAAATGTCTAGGTGGGCGACGGTTCACATTTAATGCCATAGACAAGACATGCGCTATGGTATCCAAGTCTGGAGGAGATTGCCATTACGACTTAGAGTTCCACAATTTAAGTTGCCTTCAAGATTAGCCAACAAGTTTGCCATATGGTTGTTGCGCCTCAGAATGTGGTGGAGGGAGATGGAGGTCAGGTTCTTTGCCAACATGAGGAAGAGAGAGTGGAATTTAGAAGTTGGAGTGTGGTACTTCTTGAGGAGAGCTCGGGCTTTTTTGATAACTAACATGGAGTCCCATATAACTAGAACACTCTGGATCTTATTTTCCTTGACGATAGTTAGGCCTTGGATCAAAGCGAGCCACTCCACCTCATTGTTCGTTTGTCTACCTAAACCCCATGCATACTCAGTCATTTTGTTTCCTTCGGAGTCTAGTAGGACACCCCCGCACCTGCCAACCCTGTTATTTTTTATATTTATTAATTAATATAAATTTGAAAATTATTTTTTTTATAATAAAAATAAAAAATATAATTATTAATATTTTATTTCATTAAAATAATGAACCGTTAGAGCTTTTACATTGAAGTTAAAGATTAATTTGAATTTCATTCACCATAATGTATATAGTTGAGTGAAATACATAATAATGCAAAATTTGTTTTTCAATATTCAAGACCATTTTTTATATTGTTTTCATATACTACTCTCAAGGCTATCCATATCGATTGCTACAATCTTACCATTATCTAGCCAATTAAATGATTTGACAATAATTTTAATCTTGATCATATTAGGTTAATTCATCATTCATCGCACCCTAAAGCATATTGCCCTCTTTTGCAAGATATTTATTTGTAAAGTTGAAATTTCTCCACCTTTCACCTGTCAATCTACATTTTTATAACAATGTAGCAAACCAACTTAAAAGAACATTTAAACTTCTAGCAGGATATCTTACCTTTTAGGCTGCCTTCCACTCTCTATATTATGGATTTGGAATTTTGTTTGCCAGCTTTTATTAAGTTTATAACTGTATATATTTTTCAATTAATCATTCAACTTCTACAAATTATACACTTAATTTTATTAAAAAAAACCATTACAATCCAAAAAAAATTAAAAAAACAAACCATTACAATCCAAAAAATGGTCTCAAGAAAGAGAAAAATAAACGTATCATGAAAATAAACTTGTAAATCAATTTAATTACAAATGTGAAATGATTATCTTATTACCGTAAAAAAATATAACATTGTTGTACATGAAAATTTTAACAAGTACAAGGATGTAACCAAAGCACATTCACAAAAGTTAAAACACTTTCCTTGAGCATGCTTCATGGGAAATTGTATATCTTACAAGCCTATTCTCTCACATAAACACAAATTAAAATAACTAAGACCAAAATAAATACACTTATTAAAAAAAAACATTAACATTATTAAATTTTAAATAAATTAAAGCTTTTCAATGTGTATTTATTTTATTATTATAAAATATCAATAAGAAAAACAATGATGCGTGAGATGTGTGAAGTTCTCTTTGCACTATTACATTTGCTCTGCATGTTCATGTTCACATAATGGAAAAAACAATTATGCAATATTTAAAATAATGACATAAATGAAAATATAAAATGGCATAAGTAAACTAAATATATGAAACAAATGTTTTTCACATTTATCATCTAAAATTATAACAAAAAACTTATTTTTAATCAAAATCCAAAACCCTGCATAATATATAAAAAATATAACAAAATATTTATTTTCACAAAATAAAACCAAAAAATACCGTGGTCTATTGGTGGGGTTTGATGGATTTCATTCCATCCACCTGGATTCAATTCCGTTGAGACATCTTTTGGCCTGGATTACCAGCTGACGGTTTGCTCGACCTACCATCCATGATATGTGAGGAAGTTTGTTGAGATTTCTCGTGGGTTGTTAGATTTCCTTGATTCCTTCGGAATAACCTAAAAAAATAAATAAATTATAATATAACAATAATTATATAAATTATTTTCTAATTACATTAATAAAGTTCAAAAGTTTGGAATTCTTCTTAGTTTCATATATTGCCATATTTGATCTAGCTCAGTTGCATGAGGTAAAACATACTCTCATTAATGCATGTAATGTATTTATATCTAGCTTTGATTTTTGTATGTTTTTTAAAATTTCCTTTTAACAATAAGTAAAATTTGTCGTTAAGTCATTTGACTTGTATGGATTTCTTTTGTATTAGTTAACACTTGTCAATTCTTTCTTTAAAACACTTTTACAAGACAAATGTAGTGTATCAACAAAGAAATGCAACTTTCTTTTACAAGTTGTAACATTAAATAAAGGTACAAATTCAACTTTATTTAGAGTAGTATGAGGTAAATATCGGAGGAGAGTCTCATGCAAAACACTTTACATTAATTTTTTAATAGCATTATTTATGTGGATAATACTAGCATAGATCCATCTTAAATCTCAATCTATTAAACATTGAGAAGTTTTAAAATAGATCTATATTAATTTTACTTTACTTTTATTTTATATATCATGAGTTTTTAATTACTTTTTATTTGATTTTAATTTATTTAATTTTATGAATTGACATGATTTTTTTTTAATTCCAATCAAGATCTAAAAAATTTGGTTGCATTAAAAAATGACATTCAAACAATTTATAAAAGAATGTATATACTCTTTGATACTAAGCTTTATCATTTACTTCCTTGCATCACTAGAATCAAACTTTGTGTTTGGGATAGGTGTATATAGTAAATCATGCTTATTTATAACTGCATTTTCATCTTTTATTTAAATATACTTATATTAAGATTCAATCAAATTTTTTAAAAGATGAGTTATATCTACTACACAAATGCATCCCTTCTCAAAATCTAATTGTATAAAGTAATTATAATCACCTCAAAAACTAACTCAAGACTTCTCATATCTACATTCTTAAATTGCCATGTTTAACTTGTTGAGTTCTACAAACACATCTGCAAGCAAATGCAACAATCTTAAATAGAATAAATAGATGTTTTGTCATACCAAATGATATTTTTTTCCACAAAATAAAATAGTTGGCATAAAATTCACAAGCATTTCAACAACCTCTTCCCAAGACATATCTCCATGAATTTCCAGAACATTAAGAGCATCTATTTTCATGACTTTAAGTAAACTATGAAGTTCATTGGTCATGTTTGGTGAATTTTGGAACCAGGAAGTAGTTTATTTGTGATAATTTTTAATATGTTGCTAAGTGACTCATAATTACACAATGAAATCACCTTAATATTAGGGACACCTTTTTTCAAATGTGAGACAAATCCATTTCCTTGTCCCACCCTGGTTGAGGCCCCATCAATAGAAAAATAGATCAACATTTTAGTTAAAAGGCCTATATTATCATTAATTGAGATATTGTCATATATTGTCTGTTCCCTTCCATTTGGCAGATTCTTGAGTTTCATAAACTTTGAAACAGGTTTCCCAAGACCCTTGGTTCTTGGAATCTAAACATGTTGCATAAACAACAAAGTATCACTCCAAACTTTGATATGTTATTTCATCTAAGATTAGTGAAAATAATGGACTTTCTAACATATGTTTTACTTATTTTCTTCAAGATGTTGGGGTATGCAATAGAGAAAATTCTTTGCAAGATGTTGGGGTGTTCATCTAAACAACTAGATACAATGAATAAATACATTGCCTTGCATCGTTGTAAAGAATACAACATATCATCCTTTCCATCGGTTGATAAGATAGTTAACTAGCAAATGAACCCCCTTTAGCTGTCAGGTATTGACATGGATAAACTTATATGTATAAGTTTATAACTGAACTATCTTATAGGCATAAAAAAACCCTCCAAGCTATTTTTGAAAGTGGGTCCTCTGTTTGATCATAATTTTGTATCAGATCTATTAGTCCAGTGTCAGTAAATAGGACCCTAACTAGGAAAATAAGTTTTTGCAATGGACTTATTATAGATATAACATTGGCAAGGTACATTGGATATAATTTTGACAAAAGTGAGGAGATCTTCTTTCATGAATGGCATGGCATATATTCTAGTGACAATGGATAGGTGGTCTATTAACACCAAGATGTTAATAAAATTGCATCCATATTACTCTTGATCTCACTTTGGTCATAATTTTGTATCAGTTCTATCAGTCTAGTAAGTGTAGAGAACCCCAAATATGAAAATGAGTTAGTTGCAATGGACTTATAAACACTGGATGCTCTTTTTAGTAATTGTGCGAGGATATTTTCTTCCATAAATGGCATGTATTCCAATGATGATGATTAAGATATAAAAACATGAAAATAATGATAATTCGTAAAGGAATAGAAGCAACAATATGCCAAATCCATTGTAAGTTTATTATCAGAAAATAGAGACAAAGTGATGAAGACAAAAATACTAGCACAACCACTTAAGTTATGGTCCATGAACATCGATAGGTCACATGTTAAGTGCCATGAACAAGTTATCTGGTTCTCCATGCATAGTTGTAATCACCCGATGTTTATGCCTCAGCTACCTGTTATCACCCACCTTCTTTGAGTTAAATAGGTTGTCTATCACGGACTGCCCTTTATCCATGCATCAATTACGAGTTATCCATGCATCAAATACCAGTTATCCATGCATCAACTACCAATTATTATATATATATATATATATATATATATATATATATATATATATATATATATATATATTCTTATAAATGTTTATTTCGAATTTGGAACGACGCCCATATAATTAATCTGTACAGTACACTTGTCTCATCCTCTTGCAATCTAAAAAAACATACTTGCTAGTCCACCCCAAATTCTAAAATATAAACACCTATCGGCATAATTAAGCATAAAAATTCATGGAAACTAATATTTTCTAGTCAAATATGCAAGACAATTCAACCCTTCTGTGGTCAATAATCTTCACCTTATGTCTAAATGGTTTCTCATACATGTCAAATAAACAAAGCAATAATGCCATGAAAATAACATCAAAACTTAAAACATAAGATTTCCTATCATATCATGCAAATCGTCTTCAACCAAATCCTCTTTAGGATTACACAACCCAGTTTCTAAAAGTTGTAACAAGAGTCACAATCAACATTAGAGAACAACAACGACTTCCCTTGCTAGGCAATTTTAATATTCCCTACTACAAAATTTTTAACTTAAGAAAACTAGGTATACAAGAAGAAATAAAATTATGTACACCATTAAAACCAATTGTTGAAAGGAGGAAAATTAAATATAGTTTCTCAGTAAACAATAATACAACTTCTATGTTCCACTTCAGCATATTTCTAGAAACAACACTATAGGCTCAGAACAAATTGTAGTACATATAAAAGATATGCTAATTTATAGTCACCCCCAAACACTCATCTCTAATAGAAAAATTTGGAGAACATCTAGAAAACACTACATTGTAGTAGTTAAAACAGATCTTACATTCAACAAATGGTATTGCTTATACTCAATCATCATCCTCTTCCTATCCATCTTCACCTCCTACCTTCTTTGATGTTGCCTTCATGTTCTTTCTCGTCCACCTCCAAGAGGACTTGTTGCATCGAGAGTAGCCAAATGATCTACAATCTAATATGGGGGAGATGTTGCCATGTTAAAAAATTAAAACCATCATAGATCCATCTTAAATCGAATCTATTAAGTGCTGAGAGGGATCCACTTTCTTGAGATGTAAATTTTTTAAATCTAAAATTTACACCTCAAGAAATTGGATCCCTCTCAGTACTTAATAGATAAGATGGATTTATGCTGGTTTTTATTTTATTATTTTATGAATAGACATGATTTTTTTAATTACTTTTAATCTTTGGGAACGTTTGTAACTTTGACCATGAAAAATTGAATTTTCATCACTTGATGATCAACACTTTATAGAATAATAGAAAAATATATTAACATCGAGAAATATAAAGGATTACCAAAGGCCTTTATTTATTTAGTCAATTGGCACAAACTATGTCACACAAACGCAACTGCACTGTGCTTCTAATCTATGAAAAACCATTTCAACACACTAGCAATTTAACTGAGAAAAAACACTCAATATATGATGCAAAAAAAGAAGTGATATTTTTGTTGGAATCTTATTGATCGACAGAAATTTTCAACTTTTAATCCACTAGAAAATTAAATAATAAGGTAATAAAAAAAATACATGGATTCTTGCTTGCCTGGGAGGCATGGTTCCCACATAGAAGAGACCAAATTTTCCAGCCGCATGGAAAATTTCTAACTCCAATGACCAATGAAATTACATGAGGCGCACCGAGTATGGGGGCATGGGTGTCAAAAAGCAACATTGGTGCTTGGGTGGGACAAGGTGGTCTCCAACATTGAGCAAATGACATTTTGGTGTCATTTTTTAATTTTATACCTTGTTCCAGTGTGCTTGATGTCGTGGCACACTGATGTGCATTTGTAAGATATGCACTAGTGCACTTAGTGTCATTGCGAGCACCACTCATGAATTAAAAAAAATGTTTCACATACCATCTAGTTTGTGGTATCTTTTTACGCACCGATGCGTAGTTATAGATGTAACACATTAGGAAATCGTAATGGATATATGACAAAAAGGTTTTTCCAGTGCAGTGTGTTTGTTTCATTTAAACATGATAGAAATGGCTTGACAAGAAAATAAAATAAACATATTTATTAAAAATTTCACTAGAATATTTCCATATTGGTGCTTTTTAAGTGATGCGCGTCGATACGTTTTGATAGAGATGGAGCACTATACGTTCTTTCTATTCATATTTTGGTATTTGGTGGGTGCTATATAGTTTTCCCCGCATTGGTGTATCTATTTCGTCATCATGCATTGCCCATTTTTATGAAATTGCATCGAGCTAGTTGTCTACGGCACCAATGCTTTTTTTTTCATGTATATTGCTCACTGATACATGTTTTTTGATGCATATGGATAGAAGAAGAGCACCGTTTGTTTTTCAATAATTTTTTTTATTTTGCTTTTGTTCAGTGCTTTGTTATTCCCACATGCACTAGTATGTCTGGGTTCACAACATGCATTGCTAAGGATTGATGATGATTATGATGATGATGATGATGATATATACATATGCATCGAGCAATATTGTTGTCGATGCATATAATACATGGGCACACCGTAATGCTAGTGCTCTTACATTTGTGATGCACGGGTGTGTGTTTGGTGTTTTAGTGCATCGATTAAAAACCTCTGCCCACCTTCCTCCACTACTGACCTCTATTATAAACATATGAATGGGTTTTTTTGTGCGAGATCTACAAAAACCTCTGCTAGAAGGTGTTTTCATTGTAGTGAACCCATAAATGGTTGGGTTTTAATTTAAATTAGAAGTGGACACATCCCGGATATTGAATGGTCATTGGACCTCGAAATCTTTCTATCTTATGTCGAATATCTAGCATCCCTACTTTGAACCTAGGTAAGAAATTTCCAAGAGAGAGTCGGTGTGGATTAATATTTCAAGGTTATCGATAGATTTGTGGAATGAGAAGTTACATAGAGCTTGGGAATTCTCCTCGGAAAGCTTTATTTGTGGACTAGTCTTACAGACATTGTTCTCAATGATCGATTGCGAATGTGTTGGTTTCTTTGGATCTCTTGGAGGGGTTGGTGGAAAATATTGAATTAGAGGTGGGATATATTTCCCTAGTGCTATCATTGGATTATTATGGAATATCATTTAGGTGTATCAGATGCCATCAAGTGGGTCATATGGTTTTGGATTGTCACAAGCCATTCAAGAAGCAATATTGGAATCAAATGGGTACACCTAAGGCTCATTTGGTTCAATGTTTTTTGGTAATAAAGTTTCGTATGCGGGAAAAGGTTTGGAGGCGATTCATGATCCCGGATTAAGCACTACTAATTTCATTCCTCCTATACAACCACTTGGGTTCTCATAGGGGGTGGAGGAAATAAGGAAAGATCATCAGCCTTCAAGCCACCTGCTTCTGAAGTTGGTTGATATGGTAAAGTGTAATGTCCCCAAATTTTTGCTAAGGACCACTCCATTGGACTAGGGGATGCAATGGCCTAATTCACTTGGTAAATTTCATGATAAATTATTAAGGTGTGGCATGGGTCACAAATTTGTATAGTATAATGTCCAATATTTGTGATTAATGCAACATTAGAAAAACATTGGACAAGGAGGGTGCATAGGAGGATGGTTGGGCCCCACGTGAGTTGTGATTCCCCCAAATCAAGACAAGCATCTCCAAATTCAATTTCTAAGGTGTAAGGCATCTCATAATGAAGGCATCTTATCTAATTGTAACTCCCCAGGCTAAGAATAGTAAAGGAGGGATCACTTGTGGAAGTGTAACTCCCAATGGGAATCTATGACATCTTACGAAAACTTATGACATGTTGCAGGTCCCTATGACAACTTATGACACGTTTCAGGTCCTAAATTTAGACAAGGAGATGGCTAGAGGTTAGAGTGGGCCCACATGAGGGTGTAACTCCCCCAAAATCAAGCTAAGCCTCTCAAATTCGAATATTCAAGGTTGATTAAGTTATTATTTGTACAAATAACATTAGAGAGGAATTAAATGGGTCACAAGGTGTCATTCTCCCATAAAACTAACATTTATTAATATTTTATTAAATATTTGTGAGGGAATTCTAGAATGAGGGGGAAATGGTCCATGAGGATTTATAAAAAGGATGAAGACACAAGTGAAGGAGATTTTGGTAATTGTTTATTTATTTTATTGGATATCTCTTGTGGCTTTTCATAGATTGGGATATGTTTCCCTTGCATTTGTTACTGGTTTCGGTGGTGAAAGATGCCACCCTAGCTAATAGAGGGGAGGATATCACTTAGATCTCTTCATTGTGCTTCATAGTCGATTATTGATAGGAGAAGTCACCTTCATATTTCTCTACAGAGCTTAAATTCATATGTTTATTTCCATTTTTAGTTGTGGGGTTGATTTCTTGTTGGTGTGTTCGAGATTTAGTTTATAGCAATGAAAGATTGTTGGTGTTTTCTGGCATAGGCAGCTTGTGTTGTGGTAGATCTTGGTGGAGGAGGGCACACCTATGGTGGATTAAATATATTTGTGGATGTTATATGGTCTATATGGAACTCATATATGGTTGTGGGTGCACCTGAGAAGGAATATATGAATTTTGGGTTTGAAATATTTCTTGTGGAGGCTGCAACAGTGGATGAAAATCACTCATTTGGAGCAATAACTCTCCCTCTTTTCTCTGTGGTTTTGTAGAATCCATATCTACTCCCTTTGTAGAATATATATCTATGTATTTAAATTTGTTGTAGCATCCATTGATTTAATCTCTTATGGTTCCCCATTTATAATAAAAATCTCAATGTTTTTCCCCATATGTTGTCCAGTATGCAAGCAATGGTGAATCTATGAGTAAATGATTATCTATGAGAAAATATGTTTGAATATGGTTGTATAAACTTAATTTTTTACTGTGAAAAAATCATATGAGTCCTTGGTTTGTGTTATTAATACATTGGGCTTTATTTGAGTGTGTTTTGAATCATTTGGGTTTGGTTTGGAAGCTCTATGGTTGTGGGTGTTCTTAATCTTGCACCTGTGATAAGGGGGCCAAAATTCATATTCTGATTCGACTCTTTATGAGTGTTTTGGGGTCATGATACCTATTCCATTGAGTTAGGAGTGCCATTTCTAGTAGGTAACACTTTTTATTTCATCCAAAAAGGTTTCCATATGCCCAAGTTATGACCATTTTACTAGTCGGTTAAATTACACTTTATGCTTGCGCACCCCCAGTTAGAAATGTATATGAAATCTGAGTTATAGGGTTCAAACTTTCCATAAAATTCCTCTTAATTATGTTGGGGATTCATTTATATGTTTTTGTGTCTTTTCAAGTCGAATTGAGGCTGTTAGGAAAGATTTTGTATCAATTGGGAGGAGCTATTGGTCGATCTCTATGAAAATAAGCTAAATGGATTATGCAATCTTGAGTCTTATGTATTAAAAATTTCATAACAATTCCTTGAATTTTGTTAGTGGGTCAGTTGGATTGATTTGGATGTATTTGAGTTATTTTGGGTCTGCTTTGGAGGATTCTAAGGAATTAGTAGATGCTTGGAAGTGTTAGGGAAAACAATGCTTTTTGGGCCAAAAAAATTGTACTAGTTTTCCTAGTTTTGATTCTTATGGTTCTCAGAGGTTCCAAATGATTTAATGTCTTTTATTTTTGATTGGGTAAATTAGATAAAAGGGGTTGGAATCAATGGGTATAATGGTGGATATCGTTTAGAGTTTAAGGTCATCATTCTAGGTATTGCTTATGGGCATTGATAAATTCTCTTACCAGTCTTGGGAATGAAGGAAAGGAGATGCAGATGAGGGGGGAATTGTGATTTAATCCCCTTGGAATCTAGATATGATAAGGTATTTTAAGTGACAAGGAAGTTTTGAGGTCGGGTACAATGTATGAATCTAAAGGTGAAGAAGAATACTTAGAGTCTACTTGTGTTTAGCAGAAATTAAAGGTGAATCCTGAAGGATATCCTAATGAGAGGATGAGTGTTATGTCTTCTTCCTTGTTGTTGTCTTATGGATTGGTTAAGGGCACATTATTTTCTGACTTATTGAAGTTCATCCTTCTAGATCCTCAGTTGTAGGAAATTGGTAAGAACTTAAATGAGAATATTTTATTTGCTTTTTTCTCATATATGGGGGAATAATTTAAATCTATAGGAAAGCTATATATTTGGGCTGGGAAAGATGAGACTCTCCATGAAATTGGGTCATCCCTCTTGTCTAGGGATGATACTTTTGTTCTTGGGGGATTTGGTCAGGATCTTAATGGGATTTTGGTATCTTCTTCCAAGAACGAGTTTTGATCCTCTAAAACTTGTGGGGATTCTCACAACCATAGTGAGCGTCATATAAGGTCCCCATATGCTCTTAGATATAATGACTCTTTGAGCAATGTGGGGTTTTGAGGCTTGGGGGTTTACGGTAAGGCCCTTCCTTTAACTTATTTGATCATGTTACTAGACACAAATCTCATCTTAAGCATTCCCAACACAAGGCTATGGTGGATATTAATCAAGGTAAACAATTAACTATTGATCGATATATTAGAGATTGTAATCCCACGCTTAAAAATAAATGATGAAAAATATATATTTAAATGCTAGGGGAATATCCATCCCTTTAAAGAGATTTGACTTGGCTAGGATGATTGAATAAAATCTCTTAGATATTATATTAATCCAGGAAATTATGTGCAAGGGAATCTTAGTGGTAAACCGATTGATGTCACTCCTCAAAAACTAGGAGTTCCTCTGGGTGTATGCGTCTAGATTGTCTGGGGGGGATTCTTATGGGATGGAGGTTGGGATTTTTGTTAAAAAGAAATTCTCTTTTATTTTAGGCCTAGGTACTATTTTTTATAGTGAATCCATAAATTTGGAAGTTACTATCTTGAAAATATATGGGCATTATTTGCATAAGTATATGTTTTGGAAAATTCTTTTCAATTCTAGTTTTCTTCAGGAGAATAACATGATTATTGCTGGGTATTTAAATTTTACCCTTGGGAGGGATGAAGTCTAGGGTTGAAGGGATAGAGAGAATCCTCTTGCATGTTTTTTCTTTATCATCTAGAGCATTTAGGGTTGGTGGATGTGGATTCAGCTGAAGTCAAGCCAAATTAGAGGAACAAAAGGGGGGCGAGGAAATGATATCGAAAAAGTTGGATCGTTTTCTATTTTCAGAGGTTTTTCTTAGTCAGGTTGAAGTATATCAGTCTTGGGTGTCATCTGGCAGAGTCTTGGATCTGTGAGGAACCTACAACAATTAATTGATAAAATTCACGATATATTAGATCATAGAATATTTTATTGATCGCAGGCCACTTCAAGGGGGAACCTCCTTTGAGAAATATCAATACAAATAACTTCACGGTGCCTTCATTGGCCTCAACACACACTTATATACTAAGTATATGCCCAATACTATGGGTCAATACCATGGAACATATAATACTATGGGACGACTTACAAAGCATATGCGTTCAATACTATGGGTCAATACCATGGGCTAATACAAACTATGGATCAACAAATACTACAGAACGACTTACAAAGCATATGCATCCAAAAACAATATACTAACAAAGTAAAGAGAAGGGTTGACACGGGTTCCTAACATCCCCTCTCCCTTAGAAAAAGCTTTTTCCTCAAAGCTTTAGATGTGGAAATTGATGCGGAATTTGAAGGAGTGGTTTCCCTGTAGCATCCTTGGGTTGCATTCTGTGCCACTGAATTAATACCTCTGTGATAGATTGAGAGAGAAGCTGAAGCTTGTTGAGTTTCAGGGAGGATTGCTTGGAAGGATGTAGACGAAGAAGAACCATATCACTTATGTGAAAAGTGCACTCAGAAAGGTGCTGATCGACTTGTTGTTTCATTTGAATTCTTCTATGTGAAGATTGTCCTGCAAAATGAGAAGAATCTGATCACGCTTTTGAAGAACCGAGTCAATTTCTTGAACTGGGGAATTGTTGAGGGTGTATGGAAGAAGAATTGGCAATGCCTGTCCAAATATTGCTTCATATGGTGTCATTTTAGATGTGGTATTGCACCACCAGAGCGCTTCAAGAAAATCCATAGAAATAGTTGTCCAAATCTGTGTAGGGATGGGAAAGGGTTCGAGCAATCCCAGAAGGAGTGTTGGTTCACCCTTGTTGACCTGGAAAGTAGCACATTCAGCCACCATTTGTTGAATTGTCAGGTTTAGTCCCTGCGAAAATAAGTTACACTATTCCCGGTCATAAGTTTTGAGGAACCCAGAGTGCCCTGCTGATGGAGAAGCATGGAGTTCATAGAAGACATAGCCCTGTTGAATAGATTGCAACCAATTTGGAACAATCATAGAAATAGATGAAAGAGAAAATGGGTCATCAAATGTGCGAGAAGTAGCATCTTCCACCAGATTTTCCTTACCCTTCTTGTAAGTGATCTCATAGGCATAACCCATGAGTTGGTTAACCCATTTCAGGTGTGGGGAGGAGACCCGTTGTTCCAGGAAAATTTTCAGACTCTGGTGATTCGTCTTGATACAGAAATAATTCCATAATAGGTATGGCTACCACTTCTGTACTGCATGAAAAATAACCATCATTTCCTTCTCATATGTAGATGCGGATAAATTCTTATCGAAAAGGTCTCTTGAAGGTGGCAAGGCCACTGGTTCAACAAAGACACCTGCATATCTATCCAAGGGAGTAATGGAGACTGTTGATGGGTGCATCTGAATGGAATGGAGCTCAGCGATGACACCATGTGAATTCTTCTTAAGGATCTTTTCCAGGCGATGTGAACTGTAGAGAGGCCCTGGTTGTAAGCTTGTAAATGTGTGTTGTTTCCCATTGACTGAAAACTGCATCCAAAGTTCAGCAAAATCTCATAAGATGGGGCTAAGTGTGCGTAACCATTGAGTGTCCAAAACCACATCACATCCGCATAAGGACAAGGAAAACATGTCAGAGCGCAGGTTATAATATTCAATAGAGATACGCACATTGTGACACTTCCCCTTGCAAGGTAAGGTCCCCCCATTGGAAATCATGACTTCAAAGTTGGAGAAAGGATGGACAAAACAATCAGCCTGTTTGGCGATCCGAGGGTCAATGAAGTTATGAGTGCTGCCATAATCAATGAGTGTTGTAAGAGGGATCTTCTTGAAGTAACCCCTGACCCGCATTGTTTGTGGGGTGGTGACTCCGGCTAAAGCATGGTTATATATCTCTTGGTGGTCGTCCAAAGACGGAGGGTCAATAGGAGGCTGTTGAATGTCGACCTAATCATCTAGTGTATCTGGAGCTTCTGTACCAAGTTCATAGGTAGGCAGAGAATCCACATCCAAGAGATAGAGCTATTGCTCAACACATCTATGTCCCCGAGTGAATTTCTCATCACAATTATAACAAATCCATTTTTCTCTACGTGCCCGCATATCTGCTTCAGACAAATGCTTGATAGGAGTGGTGCGAGGATTTGGCGTGATGGGAGGTCATTGGGAAACCGTATTTCTGAATGGAACACAAGTGGATTTGGAGCGTTGTTGGGCTGTGATCTTGTCCTCCGTCAACTTATCCAACCCTAGGATTTCCATCATTGTGTTGGGACAGAACATTTTAACCTATGAGCGGATTTCATCCTTAAGACCACTAATAAAACAACTCTTGTAGAATTCATCTGACAAGCCTTCTCTATGATTGGCTAGTTTCTCAAATTTTGTCTGATACTCTCTCACAGTGCCAATTTGGTGAATTTTAGTGAGTGCTCTTGTGAAGTCATCAAAAGCACTAGGACCAAATCGTTGCAAAAGGAGTTGTCAAAAATCTGTCCATTTTGGCTCGTCACGAGCCTTGATTTACCAATGGTACCATTGAAGGGCTTCCTGTTCCAAATGAAAGGATGCAAGTGGAAATTTTTGGACATCAAAAGTATTATGCATACTGAAATATTGTTCTTCTCGGTTTATCCATCCAGTCGGATCATTACCATTGAAATGAGAAAAATCAAGCTTTGGCCCATGAAAATTGCTAGAAGAAGAGAACCCAATGTTCATGGCTGAATGCTGAAGATGGAGGCTGAGAAAATTTTCATCCAAATCTTGGAGTTTGGTTTTGAGGGCTACAAGTTCATCCTCCATGATTTGTGCTCCTGCGTGGGTGACAACCATAACCAAGAGTTTTTTTTGTGTGGATGGGTAGAAAAACACAAACATAAGCTTATTTAGTAAAGGGAAATTTGGATTTAGGAAAAATTATGATGGGTAATCGGGGTTTGACTAGGTTTTGGACACTTTCGAAGGGACAAGGAAGCATAAAATGAGGATTGCAGAAGCAGGGTGAAAGAATGGGAATTTTTTTCAAAGAGGGAGAAAGAAGCAGAAATAGGGAATGAACACGGTGGAAAAATTGGAAGGCGATTGGGTGAAAATCGAAGAAGTTATGGCAAACCCTAAAAATAGACAAATGTGGGATTTTTGGCTTTGGGAAGTGGAATTTGGGATAGGGTCCTCAGGAATGAAATATGCAGAATGGGATTGCAGGGGTTTCACTGAATTTTCAATGGAAACGGAGTTAAAACAAATGAGATATGGATTTGAAACAGCGGGAGCTGAAACGGCTCGGAATGGATCGTAAACGGCTGGATCTGAAACGACTTTCAGAATGGATCTGAAAATGGTTGGATCTTAAACGACTCAGAATGGATCTATAACGGCTAGATTTGAAACGAATTTCTGAATGGATCTGAAACGGCTGGATCTGCAACGATGCGAAAGTGATCGGCAATAGATGGATTTGCAATGACACAGAAGTGATCGGCAACAGTTCAACTAAAAATAGATATGGACCCCAGGTATGCTCAGCTTCCTAACGGTTAAGGAGTTTCACTCGGCCACCAATGTTGTCTGACGGCTTGCGTATTGGGGAAGTACCCCTCACTCCACGACTTAGGTAAAACTGATAACCACTTTGCCACAAACGATAGCTCTTGGTTTACCTGACGGGTGGGAACTAGTTAATCAGGTAGGGGTCGTTGCCCTTTTCGCTAGCAGGTCCTCTCAATGGGACAGCTACTTCGGGGTTCCTGTGGTACACCTCACAATGAGTTTTAGGGCTTATTGCCAAGTACCTCCCATAGTTAAGCGGATAGGTATTATTCCTAGGTCCGAACCTGCAACAGATGCGAAAAATTGTTTTTTGCAGAAATTCCACCGAACGAGCCCAAGAAAGTGCTCTAATACCAGATGTGAGGAACCTGCAACAATTAATTGATATAATGAAAAATATATTATATCACAAAATATTTTATTGATTGCAGACCACTTCGAGGGGGCAACCTCCTTTGAGCAAGCTCAATACAAATAACTTCACGGTGCCTTCATTGGCCTCAACACACACTTATATACTAAGTCTATGCCCAATACTATGGGTCAATACCATGGAACATATAATACTACGGGATGACTTACAAAGCATATGCGTCCAACAACAATATACTAACAAAGTAAAGCGAAGGGTTGACATGAGTTCATATAATTGTAGTTTGGAAGGGTTGATGCAAAATCACTGGTGCCTTTTAATTTCAATCCAATCTAGCTAGAAGAGGTCAAGTTTCAAGAGTTAGTGAAAAAAAACTGGAGGCCCTTTTTGGCAGAACTAAGCCATTCTCTTAGCCATCAATTTTCTAACTCTTTAAAATACATTAAGAAGAAATAAGTTGGATGGGAGGCTCATCGGAATATGGACCGATATGGGATACTAAAGGAAGTGGAATCGACAATTGTGACCATGTTTGATAATATTCAATGTAGTGTGTTTTCGAAAGAGGTGTAGAAGTATCTAGAGGAATAGGGAGGCAAAGTGGCGAATGGAGAGTAGGGAAGTCTATATTTCCCCATGGGATGATAATACCTCATGTTTTCATAAGTTTTCTTCTCATCCTTAGAGAAAAAATATGATTTGGGAGTTACCAAGGAAAAATGGTTAGCCAATTCAAAGTTTTTGTGCACAGGAAGCGGTTGGTGTATAATAATTTTCCGAGATCTATAAGGAGATAGAGGGGGTGAATATTGTGGAGTTGGTTCAAGTGTTCCCCTACTTTCCAATGTAGGTGAGAGATAAGGAGAATGAGCGTCTCTTCATTCTCATTTACCTTATGATGTTGGAGGTAATTGTATCTATTATTCTCAAAGACAAGAGTCCCGACCCTAATGGCTGGATGTTCAATTTTTTTCTTGTTTTTTATTTATCTTAGTGAGAGTGGATTGCCAAGGGTTATGGAAGAAATAAAAAATACTAGTAAGGTTCTAACTTATTTAACTCGACATTTATAGCTCTTATCCCAAAGGTTGACAAGCAAAGAGTTTTGGGGAGTTTCACCCGATTTCCCTATGCACTTGTGTGTATAAGATTATCGCCAAGTTGTTAGCAGTACGACTTAAGTCATTGTTGTTTGCAGTGATCTGCCCTGAGTAATTTGGGTTTCTAGATGGTCATCATGTCCTGGATGTGATGGGAACAACTCAAGAATGTATTCATAAGATTAAAATTAATAAACTTAAGGCAATAACCATCAAATTGTATCTTTGTAAGGCATTTGATTGGGTTAGTTTGATGTATATCACAATTCTTCTAATCCACATTGTGTTTTATTTGAACTTGGTTAACTGGAGCATGGGGTGATTATCATTAGTAATCTATGATGTTATGATCAATGGATGTATTTTTAAGG
Organism: Larix kaempferi; assembly: GCA_027924585.1. Classification (NCBI taxonomy): domain Eukaryota; kingdom Viridiplantae; phylum Streptophyta; class Pinopsida; order Pinales; family Pinaceae; genus Larix; species Larix kaempferi. Next base: position 6,362,535 of record BSBM01000541.1, on the reverse strand, counting down.
GTTTCCTACTTTCTCCATATCTCTTCCTCTTAGTGACAAAGGGGACGATTCAAGCTTTGAGTGAGACTCAACAGAGTAGGAGGATCCAGGGGATTGGTTTTGGGGAGGGGCTCCAAGTCACTCATATCCTCTTTGTGGACGACATACTTTTTTTTCTCTAATTGGTTGTATTGGTGGTTAGATCCATGATGGATATACATCAAATATTCTGGAAATCCATTGGGATGGTGGATAACCTTGATAAATATGCTTTTTATTACAATTCAACCGTTGTGGATGAGGATGATGTTATACGGGGTGTTTTTCCATTTAAAACATCCATTTTGGGGAATGGATTGAAATACTTTGGATATACTTTAAATCCAAATGCTTATGGAAATTTGTGGTTGGTGGTTGATATAGAGAAGAAGATTTACTCTTGGTGTAATTGGTGGTTTCATTGTGGGGGTCGACTCACTCTTGTCATGTTTGTTATGGAAACCATCCCAATTTACTGGATTTCCTTGCCACATATCTCGAAGGGGGTTTGGAGTGGATTAGGTGAATATGTTTTAATTCTTCATGGATGGGGAAAGAAGAGAAGGGGATCCATTGGACAAGTTGGCGTCTATTGCTAATCCCAAAGGAGAAGGAAGGTGGGGCATCAAAGGTATCCACGCCTTCAAAAAATCACACAAAAATAATTGGTGGGTAAGTTTATTTGGAATTTCATCTTGAAAGATAAGTTGTGGAGGAATATCATTTCACAGAATTATCTAGGCCCTATTTCAATTATGAACTAGGTTAGACACGAAAATAAAACCTTCAAGGGAGGCACTATTATGTGGAAATCCATGATGTCATATTTTCCTATTATTGGTGCGCACATCGCTTACAAGGTGGGAAACACACTTTCAGTTCAAGTCATAATTGATGCTATTATGGGATTTGGGAAGCATCCTTTCATTTCTCATGGCTTACTTAATGTGTTGAAGACACCAAAAATACATTTCTTATAGCAAGTGGTGGACACTATTGGAACAAACAAGAGACAACAAGGATGGACGCATGTAGGGGATCTTGTATTAGATCAGGAGATGGATCAAGAATGGGAGGGCTTCATTTATGCTCTTAGAAGGGCACACATCTGTATCAAAGATGAATTGGTTTGGCCTAAAAAAAAATCTAGAGGCAAGTATCTGACTTGTTTGGGGTATCTACTCATGATGAATGAGTAGCAGTGGGATCCACTTTGGTAGTGGTCGTGAATATGGAAGGTTCACGCCCCTCTAATTAAAATGAAAATAATTTATGTGGATAATTATTCATAACAAAATATAAACATGGGACTTACTTTGGAGGCGGTCGTTTCAAGGGCCGAACATACGTTCTTTGTGTAGGAAATCAAAGGAGAATGTGACCTATCTCTTTGTTTCTTGTGATTATATTGTGTCAATCTGGTAGGTTGTGGGAGCATGGTTGGACTTGGATGGGTTTTGGAGGGGAGAAACAATGGTGGATTGTGTGAGGGGGTGGTTTGATAGGCATGCAATTCGTTCCTTTCATTGTGTTCCTTTCTTGGTTTAATGGGGTGTATGGTTGGAGAGGAATTCTCATATCTTTTAAGAGGAACATCTGTAGACATTTCAAACTTTTGCTTAGGTGATCTCATTGGTCACGTATTTTCAAAATGTCAGCTGACATGTTTCCTCTACAAGTTATATTATGTGAGTTGTGGATAAATAATTCATTCACCTAGGATTTTTTATGGCTCGATTAAGAGGAAAGGTCATGTTAGTGGTCTGGGTGGAATTATGTATTTTTCTAATTCTCAATATATCTCATTCAAATCTAATAGTGCAAAAGGGTCCAATAATTAAGTTGAGTTTTTGTCTCTAGTAGAACTCTTCTTTAGTTGGAATTGGATCATTAAATACTTGGCATACCAATTTTTGGTGATTCAACACTAGTTGTAAATTGGATTATGGGATAATAGGAGTTGCACAACATATATCTTCTAAACCTTGTTAATCACCTTAACGAGTTGGCTGGGTTATTCTCTACTTTCTAGATATGTCATGTCTACCGAGAGATGAATACCTTGGAAGACTCACTTTCGAAGGAGGCCCTTTAGCTTCAACTTGTGTCCATTTGCTATGCCTCAGTAATTGATGGCTTAGTCACTAAGTGATGGGACACCTTGGATGTTTTTTGATTCAAGGTAGTATGTTGGAATTGTATTTATCTTTTTTATTGATCAAGGAACGGGGGTTACTCATCTGTGAAATATTTTGGTTTTGTTAAGATGGTTTACTATAGCTTTTGAGTAAAGAATGTTAAAAAATATTAGCTAGTAATGGGAATGAAGGGAATATGGAAGTCAGTTATGTTCCTTTGCACTTGAGAAATGTGTTATTGATCATGTTATGGAATACAAATGCGATTTTTTACATGGAAAAAAACAATTATAAAATATGTAATTAAATCTCACTTTAGGCTTTTTACTACTACCATCATCAATTATTGTATCTTTACCTTTTTCTTCAATGACCTTCATTGTCTCTTTATTTGTGTCTAGTGTCATTGTCTAATAGTCGCTCTTCGTTGGAAGCTATATGGCATGCAGATATATTACAACAATACTCTATAAAGGCATGCACATAAAATCCATGGAATAAAATATATGCATAATTTGACATGAGTGTTGAGAATATCTAGAGTCGTTTTATTCAACAAAAGTTAATGAAAGTCACCAAATTCAACCAAACTCAACTAGAGACAACTAGAACTTCATGTAAATATCCGACTTGATGTGATTGTATCCTCTTTCAATTTGATAGTAACATTGTTTATGTTTTTGGTACCATGTTTTCTTTTCCCACTCATACATATGGTTTTTTCCCTTGTGAGTTATCACATACTTATTATAGTGGCTTATATTTATGTGGGAATTTGTTCCACATTAATAAATATTGCATAGAAAATAATAATCCAAGTGAGCTACTATTGGATCAATGGTCATGATTATCCAAGATAATTACCATTGGATTATTGTGCCTATGACGAATTTCATTAATATGCCTATAATGGATTCAAATTTGACCACTAATCAATGATATATTTAATATATTTTAAGATTTTATTATGTCACTAAGACATAAAATAATGTACAAGAAAAATATGAAAATCTATCATCAAAATTCATACATATAATATTATAATATTCTATAGCAAGTCTTATAGAAAAATGACCATTGAAGAATAATATAGAGCCACCTCAAAATGCAGCCAGAGAGAGGTAAGTAGGGTTGGGAGAACAAGATACATTGAGCTCCTTGGAAATATTTTGCATTGCATTATTAGAAATATCATTGCATTCATTATTTACAAGGAAAAAATGAATTAATGGCACCAATATATCTTTTGTCGAGGTCTCCCTCCCACAACTCCATGGTTGGGTTTCAACCTACAATGCAAGGTTGCAACAATTAGGGGTCACCTATTAGCCTTAGTATTAATGGAGATTCAATTATGTGTTCAACTCCTTACTCTACCAGGGTTTCTCTAGAGTTTGAATAGAGAAATTAGTTGGTAGACATAAGAATCCCATCAATAACTAGCCTAGATAATTAATGTAAAATATAAATGGAGGCATAAGAATCACAATGCTAGATAACATATATTGGAGAGTTATAGTGATAACCAAACTACTTAGCAATCGATTAACTATACTAATTATTCAATATAGCTATGATTATATTGTTGTGTGTATTAGTTGGTAGGAACATTGATATTACATGACACCTTTGTCCCCTAGTTTTTGAATCTCTTCCCTAGTTATCATAGGATTTTATGAAAGTGGTGTAAGATAAATCTAGGTGGTTGGCGCTATGGTGAAGCAAGAAATTTAGGTTGGCATCCTCGTAGGGAATTTATCATTATATGTTCATGATAAATGCACAATAAGTGAAATTATATATATAAATAGGGTTGGATACTTTACTGTGATAAAAAAACCCACCATAAATGTGCAATTATGGCCCAAATCCATCATAAATGTAACACAATAATATATAATTCATTCTGACACGTTCACAACACCCAAAATGTCATGTAGTACATAACATTTTCCCTTGCATGAGTGAGAAGGACAATAAATGATGAAGTGAGTGAGGGGAAACATAACATTTTTTTATTAGACACCTGGCGAATGTGTAGTTGTATAGGTATTTGGCATGTGGGATTTCCAAGGTGAAGTCATAATACCAAACACCATTGATAGCATTGAACCATCTTAATGGTGAATGATCCACATGTCGGGTTCCTTCTAAGAATAATATGGTCCCTTTTCCATATCAAAACCTTCATTGATTATGTTAAACCCTTTAAGTGATGTGTGGGACCCCCATTTCATAAAACTTGAAAATTGAATATAAAACCATAAATAAAATTTCATAAACTCAACTTGTACATAAAAATGGAACATTATACCTTTCGATAGTAGTTGAGCACTCCGTTGGCGAAGTCCTTGTATGTACGGTCATCGATCTTCACCGAGTCGCTTCCAACCTTGCCGATTTTACCAAGAGACCCCTCGATTGACCACCCTACCGTATTAGGGTTACTCTCCTTCACCCCGAACCCCCGAGCTAATGGGGTCGTAAGAACACACTAGCAAGCTTCCCACTGGGATCTCCCAATCCCCGGTCAAGCTAAGCCCAACTCACAAGAACCATAAAATCCGGTGCTCATCCAGCACTAGGGATCAAGAGATCCTTTTCTCCTTCTCCTCCCTTCTTTTATAGCAAAAATCTGTGTGCCATGTGTCTTTCCATACACATAAATAATTTAATTTAATATTTTATTAATATTATTCTCAAATTACAAGTGTCTCTCTCTTTCTTAAGTGTGCACCTATCTGTGTGCCTTGTGTCTTTCCATGCACATAAATCATTTTATTTAATATTTTATTAATATTATTCTCAAATTACAAGTGTTTCTCTCTTTCTTAAGTGTGCACCTATATGTGTGCCATTTGTCTTTCCACTATGTTTCTAATTCTTTTTCAAAGATAATAATGTTAAATAGAATTAAAAAATTGAATAAATAGTTCTATTATTTATTTTCCACTTTATTTCTAATTCTTTTCCTCTTTTCAAATTAGTAAAACAAAATGGAACAAAGTATTTATTAAATCTTATGTGAAATTTCTATTTATACATTTGATTAATTTCTCCCTTTGGTTCTTGTCTAGGTACCTCTTCGGTAGGCCCTTCTGACAGTTCTGTTTCTTTCTTCTTATGGGGAGTACTGTGTAGCGATTGGGAATCTTTACCGCGACCTTCCAACTACGCTTTCTTGGAGACTAAGGGTTGTTGATGGATAAGGTCCTCCTTATCGCACGCCCCTCAACTCATCGTACGCGACCAAGTCGTTATGGCCTCACCTGTACGGCACACGCTTCCCCGGGAGAGATGAAACGGATTCCTAGCCCTGCGTGGATTGCTATTTCAGGGTCGACAGTCTGTTGTCGTACCCCTATGTGTTCTTTCCGTTCTTACGATCCCTATAATTCCATTATGGGTCAGTCGGTAAATCATCTTACCTGCCACTGCACACACACTCAAGCGCACATTAGTAGCGCTGCACCATATAAAATATTTTCATCATTCGTTCTAGTATCTTAGTCAGTCGAGAATACAAACTATTCATCATTTTCATTATAAATCATTTTCATCATTTATTTAATCATCTCTCAGTCAGTCGAGCATTCATCTATTGTTCATCTAATCATTTCTCAGTTAGTCGAGCATTCATCTAATCATTTCTTAGTCAGTCGAGCACCCATTTATCATTCATCTAATCATTTCCATTTCACATGATAATTTTCAAAGCAATTTCCATGATCTAAGTTTTATAAATCCGGGTCACTTCAAAACTAGTGTCCTCATTAGTCTAATCCGTTAAAGTACCGAGGCGAGCATTACATGATGTGGCATGATCATTCATGATTCATTGGCCTTACTATTTTATTAACTTTACCATTATGGGTGGTAGGTGTGTACGGGTGCTTTATGTCCCTAAAGGAAATCAAGTAACTTGGTTTGCTTGGGCCTAGTCTTGACAAGATAACAAACAACCAAGAAGACTCTGTAACAATTTGGAAAGGATTTTTTATAGCAAAAAAATATGAGTATAAATGGTATTTTAGTATTTGGGTATTCAAAAATTGTTATCTAGTATTTGGTTGGTCAATCATACTCACAATCTAGAGCTCAATGAGATCATCATAAGAATACATGGTCTCCATGATTCCTTTGATTCAATGGATTTTTATCAAATTATGAGAAGGTTATGAGAAGGTTAAACTTCACTGCTGACAAAAGAGCGAATAAAGGGTGTTGAATTCCTCTTGGAATTTTGAAAAAAATTGAGGGGAGGGGCTATTGCTACATCCCCTAAGTCTCCCAATAAAATATGGCATTATAAATTCATTTAATTTAAATGACAAGCGAATCCACTCCATTTCATGAAAACATGAGTAAATAAACCCTCATTCTCTTGTGCCATTCAATTCATCTTTCATAGGATTGGCATTATGAATTTCAAGTTATGGGGTAGCTAGGTGTGTGTGGGATTAAACCAACCCAACAACACCCCAACCCTAGCTCAATTTTTATTATTTTTTAAAATTCTAAAAGTATTTACAGGCCTCGAGGAGTCGAATTATGCATGGAAAATTGGGTTATTCCAACAATATTTGTGTATTTTCTTAAGAAGGTCCTCAAGATCACAGGGAGAATCCTCCATGAATTCCACTACAACCTCCTTTGTTCTAGGATTGTCATCCCCTTGAAATCATTTTAGAAACTTCTTAGACTAGTTTTACTTGGGTTGATCTAGGAAAATACTCTCTTTTGTGGCATTCTCTTTGTGAACTTCTTTCAGGTTCTCAATAAATAATGAAGGAGTGATTCTCGATGCTTCAAGACCAAGCCATCTTCGAAAGAATTCAGGTAAAATTTATAGGTAAATTATTTATTGTTTATGTTATGATTTTGTGGCATTTATCTATTATGTTCTTCTAGTCTTAAGACTTTAGATTCCCTTATTGGCCTAGACTTTCAGGACGATATTGGATAGCCTTTGGAATTGGGGAAAATGGTTCAAATTAAAAGCAATGGTTATGGAAAAGAGGTATTATTAACAACCATTCTTTGTAGGATGGATTTTCCCCACAGTCACTCCAATAGATGTGTCATTTGTGAACAAACAAACATGAAAAAGGCCACTTGACAATGTGAAAAACATTGTGATGACTACTAAGACAACATTGCTATGGTTACGGGGAGATGGGAAACATGGAGAAAATAATGGGAGTTAAATAATATAAGGGAATTAAAGTAAAATAGAAGACAACTAAAATTGATGAAAGCTCCTATTGAAAAAATTAAAGGAAAATTGGTGCTATTGGAAGTAGGAGATGAATGACAAAAGGAGAACCTAGTGGAGGAAGCTACAAAAATTGAGGAGTTGCAAGACAAATTTCTTCATCTGAAGCTGGAGAAAATACCGGATTTTGACGAGCTCATGAAGCATTAGTGGGTTCACCTCAAGTTCTTACTATCAAGGGGGACATAGTGGAGTAGAAAGAAAAGCTTAAATGACTGCACAATCCATATTACTTTAGTAGCGAATCAGGGGAGGTTTGGACATCATGGATTGCTCTAAATTTTTCTACTAAGTTGTTATGTTTTGTAAATTTGATTTGTTCTAAGGGTAATCTTTTCAATTGCATACTATTCATAGTTTGTATCTTAGGAAGATATTCGCCAGAGATAGACATTCTTGAGTCAATATTTTGGATATGGGCACTAAAAGGAAAACACCCCATAATAGAGGTTATAGTGGATGTTTTTAGTTCTACAAGATTGGAAAAAAATGCCAAAAAACTTCACTACAACCTCCATTTTTGGTAGCATAGGTTATAACGAACGAATATTCATTATAACAAGAAACTTTTGAGTGGCCAAAGATTATAATGGAGGGTTTTTTTTTTTCTCCGATGCTCTTAAATTTATTATGCACATTGGTGTGTCTGTTATACATAATAAGTACTGGTGCGTATATGAATTGTAAACACATGATTTTCAATGCAGACATACTGGTGCTTTATATTGTAAACACAATGGTGCATTTTATTATATGTACACCGATGCATATACCATTTTAATAAGAACCAATGCTTGTAACATTTACATCAGCATCGGTGCATCATGTATTATATCAAAGCACTAGCGCATGTAACATTTACATCAACATCGGTGCATCATGTATTATATAAAAGAACTAGTGCATTTTAATATATAAATGCAATGGTGTTGATGCTATAATATATATTCACTGTTGCATGTTTTTTATTATAAAAAATCGATGCATATATCATCCCCAAAAGGAACCAATGTGTAAAGTTTCTTTAAAAGCACCGGTATAGAATGCTTGTTTAAAAGCACTGAAGTGTATTTTTTTGTTAAAAGCATCGGTGCTTATGTTTGGAAAAAAGAATTAGTGCTTATCTTTGAAAAAAAATCATCCGTGCTTTAGTTATATGAAGAGCACCGATTTTTATGTTATGTAGAAGAGCATCGGCGAGTAAAAACTGGTATGGTTCAGTGGTGATTTTTTTTCATGCTGCGGATTTGCAAATATAGTTTCTTCTTTTTTATTTTTATGAAGTTTCAATTAATCATTCCATAGTCAAATATTTTTTATAATAATATTTATTTTTATATTTTATTTATTATGTTTGAGTATACGAGCTAATTACACATTTTTTTTTGTAACCATGTGAATCATTCATATATTAACAATTGAATTAATTATCAAAAAATCATTTTTTTAATAATATTAATTTTTATATTTTAATTATTGTGTTTCGATAAGTGTGTTGATTACACCTTTGTTCATTCTCACAATGTAAATCATTCATATATTTAATCAATAAAACATTTTGTGACATTTGAGAAAGTTTTAGAAGAAGAAATCATTTTATTATATACGAATAAGAATAAAAAATATGTGACAACATAAAAGTCCTTGATATTTAAAATGTCATTTTGGCATTGTTACAATTATTGATAACTTATCCCCATCCAATTTGGATGATATGTCCACATTGAACATAAGGCTTGTTTTTCGCAGATAAAAATTCCAAAATATACAACTTGTAGTAACAACATTCAAATGTGTTGACCATCTTTCATTGCTCAAACTATTGTAGTCGCTTGAGTTGCTTCCATTCCTAATCTATTCATCACCTTCAGGGGATATTGTTCTTGTTTTATTTAAAAAAATTTGTTGACTAAATTCATTTCATTCCATATCTTCATGTTCCATCCACAATCATAAAAATAAGATGTGATGAGTATATATACATTTATAGATAATATAATATACATACCCGTGTAAATGAAAAAGTGTACTAGTTCAATGAATAAATCATAAACATCACACATATTTTTGAAATCATTCCTCATGCCATGTGTCGATAAATCCTCTATTGGCTCCACTCCATACTTTGTTTTCTATGAGTTTCCTATGCAAGGACAAATAATACATATAATTTAAGTTTCCTTATTGTTCAAATAATTATAAAACAAGGGACGTAGAACAACATAGTGACTTACAAATTGTTTAACTAACCCTTGACACCCCAACATATATTCACATCCCTAATTACTTAATCCAATTTCAATCAAATGATAGCCCCCAGGGTGTAGAATAGTTGGCGATAGGGTACACTATTAAGGAACACCTTGTGACATCATGGGTTTGAACCTTGAAAAGCCCATGTACCCATGTAGGGGCAGTGTGGGTGCATCTGGGGGTATAGTGCTAGCAGACAAGAATCAAACCCATGTCACGCAAGTACAAGCACTGCCCAGTCAATGATTCCTCCAAATACACAAAAAAATATCAATCAAATGATCAAATGGCTCTTCATTGTATGTTATCACCTGTTAGAAAACATTAATGTATGATTTTAAATTAATTAATATATAAACATCACATGAAATATGAAACCTGAAGCAAACCAAAAGTATTCACAAACTTTGTGATCAACCCTTTTCTGCCTTGTCCTCCTGTCTTATGTGTTGAATGGGTGTCATTTTATTTTCTTTTCTACAACAAAAAAAATTGAAAAATAATATTTTATGCGATAATTAAACTATGTGCACATTAAAAATAAAGAAATGATTACATATGTTTGATGCACGTTGTTGTTGGGATGGCTCCCCCTGCGATGTAGTTATGTTCATTTCTTTGACCATCTCATGGTACACCTTTTTTGACATCCCTATCAACATCTTTCGGATATCATGTTGTTCTTCCTTTGGAATTTTAGCAATCTTCTTGAGAAAATAAAAGCATAATGACAAAATCGATTAATATTTATATAAAAATAAACATACAAAAATATTAAGTAAATTCTTGGACTAATATATACACATCAGAGAAATTGTTTTTAGCATAAATATTTTTTAAATAATTTGTTTTTGTTATTGTGTGTTTTTTGCATTGTAAGTCTCACTGGTCTTAATGCCAACTGCTCCGAAAACACTTCCTGTAATTTACTTATAACCTAATTCTTAGAGTCATTGGATTGATTTTTGTATTGTAAATGAAAAGTACATCTATATGTTCTTTCCACTATATCCCTCAAAGTTTTATCAAACAGTTTACCCTTTTCATTAACTTCCATCACCACTCCAGTTGAAGTGATGATCAATTCATCATCATTTACGTTCTTCTTATTTTTTATCCTCTTAGGGCATCTTATTTTCTCAATGCCTGTCCCTGCACAATATTCAACAAATCCAAAATCCAAACTTTGAAACATGTTATAAATTATTGTTCAAAAGCATTGCTAATAAGAATTAAAAAAAAACTCATGTTTATCACCTTTTGATCCACATAATTCCTCCGTTTCCAATAATTTCTTAAAGTTTTTTCTCTTCTTCACTCATATTATGAACATTCTTATAGAGTTTCCTTAATTTTTTGCTTTGCATGACACATATATACCAATACACATCATTTAAACATATGTATAATTCAAATATATTACATTTATATTAAAATTAAAAAAAAAACTTGATATGTTCTTTGTTTCGGATGTGCTTCCCTTGCTCTCTTTGCAGTTATTTTTATTCCATGAAACACATAAATTATAAAATAAGTTTTTACACACTAAGTGGATAATTTCAATTAATAAAGTATTGGGGTTAATCGATGTGCATAGTACAAAAACTCAACACCGATACACGTTTTATGCAATAGCGCACCATTGCTCTTTCTATGTAAGAAAGCATCGGTGCACATATTCTATGGCATACCACTAAAGATACAAACATTTTAAAAATTGAATCTTGTGCATTTCATAGATAAAAGCACCAGTGTGCATATTATGTAAGGTGTGCAACGGTTAACCTATAATATTTTAAATCTTGCAACAATTGTGTCCCTAACAAGAATAAATGCATTGGTGCATCTATTCTGTACATTGTGCATTGGGGACCACGAAAATGATTTTGAAATTTTTTGATAGTGACAGTCTGAACATGTCCTGCTTCAAATTACATAATTATATCATACCAAGAGCAATCCAAAGCCCCATATACCAATATATATAACCAAGAAATCTATATATCCAACAATCAAATCTTATTGTGAAAAATAAAGAGAGAGAAAAACAAAAGGAAAGCAATGAGAACCCTAGGGTTTGTAGTAGTGAAGGTAACTCTGAAGGAAGAAGAACAAAATGGTTTGCAACATTGAAGGTAACTCTTATATGCTGTATTTTCTTTTAAAAATATAAAATTTATGCCATTTTTTTAATCTATTGAGGGAAAACTTACCCAAAATGTCTACTTTGTAGAGTTGTTTGTGTCCACGGCGACCCCTTACAAAATTTCTCTTCAAATAAATCTTCCTCCCCAAAATATTATGTGGTAAATCTCTTTTGCATAAGTTGCTCCTCAAACGTTTGGGGAAAAAAGATTTAGGGATTATATTTTTCTTTTATTTATAATCTCACTGTCTTAAAATTAAATTCCTGCTCTTTTTTTCATTTGATATTTCGGTCCATTGATGATAAACACGTGTAACCTTTGTTTATTATAAAAATTGGGATCACGGTGTGCTAGTAAGAAACGAGCGCACCGGTACCCTTTACTAACACAAGTGCACCGTAGAAACATCAAAACGAATGAAAAAATATTTTTTGAAAATTTTAGGTCGAGATTCCGGTGCATTAATCAGATAATAGCGCATTGATGCGTTAATTGATATAAGCACACTGTATAAACAACAAGACACAATGGAATATACATTTTAGTAAGTTTTTGGTTGGAATACCAATGCTCTAGTAATATAATAGTACATTGATGTCTTATATTAATATAAGAGTGCTCTGAATTTCAATTCACATGAAGAACGGCTTCACTGTTTGCTCAACATGATTGGTAAATGGTTGCTCATGGTTAAGGACAATTCAGAGGACATAATGGAGGTGTGAAGGGACCCATGTCACCACTATCATAGTCTTCTTGCATCAAGCAGTCACTCCATCGGTAATGAAAACAAATGAAATGTTTACTTCATTCATTTTTAAATGTAAGTCATGTAATATACTTAAGAACCAAGTTTACTAGCAATTTCTGAAAGGAATTGTTCCACCAAGTTGGGACCTCATTAACCATGAGTACTTCTTACCACCCCCAGATAGATGGACAGACATAAGTAGTTAATAAATGCCTTGAAGGGTACCTTAGGAATTTTTTGAATGATCACAAGACACAATGGCTCAATCAGATACACCTTGCAGAATGGTGGCATAATAGTACATATCATACCTCGAAAAAAATGAACCCTTTTGAAGCTTTATATGGGTATCCACCTTCGACAGCAAAAGAATGTGTTATCAACAATTTCAATATTCATGCAGTGAAGGACTATCTAGCTACTTCTGATGAGGTCATATGTACTATGAAGAACCATCTCGAACAAACAAGGAATCATATGAAGCAAAAAGTGGATTTAAAGGGAACTTATCGTGAATTTGAAGTGGGGATTGGGTGTTTGTGCGTCTCCAACCATACAAATAGACCACGCTCAAAAATTCCAAAAATCATAAACTTGTTCCCAATTTTTATGGTCCTTATCAAGTACAGAAGCAAGTGGGACAAGTGGCATATGTGCTAGATATACCAAACAAAGGTAAACTACATGATGTCTTCTATGTTTCATGCTTAAATAAAATGTTGGGTCTGGATACTAACATACAAACATAGTTACCTTTGCTAGATGATGAACGGAAGTTGGTGCTAGAACCTGAATGCATTGTAGCATTAAAAACTAGAATGCTCAGTTCTACAACGATCAAAGAATACCTTGTCAAGTGGAGAAATTTACTAGAATATGAAGCTATTTGGGAAAATGAATATTTTAGACTACGGCATTCAACCTTACCCATACTTCGAGGATGAAGTATTTCAGGGAGGGATGAATTGTAAAATACTTAAATGTATATTATCATTATTTAATATCTTGTATTAATTATTATTATTTTGTTGGCATTGAAAGGACACAATGATTAATGTGTCTCTTCATATTTTATATAATCTAGATGATAGTTCTTTGTAATCATCATATCAATTTATTAATAAAATATATATTATTAGGAATTATTTATTCCAAGTCATGTGAATATATCTCATAGATAAATGAAGAAAATAAGGAAATTGAAAGTTTGGGGGAATTTGAATGGTTGGGGACTCTTGACCTTCCATTTATGCCCCAATCCAACCATCCATTTATTTAACCTTTCACCACCAAGAGAAGGGGGCCTTTGGATGATATTGATGGAATGCTGCCCAAAATGTTCCATGAGAAGTTGATGCTACTCTAGAGAGCTTGCAATTGCAACATTTCCAACAATAAAGAGAGCTATGTGAAGCTTTGAATGTTGGTTTTCCCATTTAGGTTTCTAGAGTAAACTTTGTCTCAATGTGCAATACGTTCTCGGTGTATGTTATTGTTTTTGTATTATTGGTTTATTGTGTGGATTGATAGATTTATTGTCTCATTAAGTGGTTGACGTTGATCTATGAAAAATATTATGTGATATACAAGTAGCTTAAATATTGTTATTGTTGTATATCTTTTATTTTTTATGAACCAAGGGAGTTACAATAGTTATAAGATCTCATATTTTACATTCCCAATTGATCTCATAGATTAAGGGACTATATTTAATAGTTGTTGCATTTGTGTATGAGTTTTCTAAATTGGGTTTTATGAGTTTGATTGCCTGGAGGATGTTCTCTTTTGTTGGGTGAGTTATTACCTTGCTTGTGTGTTTCTATTGCTGCCTAAGTAGATTTATTAGTGCATGGTGGAAAATGTAAATTACTAAAGATCATAAATAAAATCATTTTTAAGATACTTGTGTTGGTAAGACTGGAAGGTTATGAGCCTTTAGTTTACAGATCACATGGAATCAGATCCCATGTTCGAATACATATGGTGATACATGCATGGTTAATACTTGTAGTGATTATAACAAGAGTAGAGAGGAATTATCAATAGGCTTGTAAAGAAGTAGAGAATCAACAATGACAGGGGATCGTCATGAAGGAGAAGAAGAAGAAGACCCCAGGTCTAGATTGGGTAGGTTAGAGCAGAGCTTAAGCACACTCACAAATATGGTAGCACAACTACTGACATCAAAGGGAATAGATTCCACCTCACAGTATGAGATTAGCACAAAGAATCAAAAGAAATAAGAAGCAGATCCAGATTCAGATGGAAAAGTGGAGATGGATGTGAGAGAGTGTAGCTATAACAAGCCACATCTACCTTTTCGTGTGGAAGATAAAATAGACATAAAACATTATGTAGGTGAATTGGATTACATCAAGTTAATTCAATGGCTACAACAGATGGAAGTATACTTCAGTGTACATGAGGTCACTAGAATACAAAGGAGTTCATCTACTCGCTTAAAGCTTGAGGGCCATGATTTGGCTTGGTGTGAGAGTGATGCAACAAGTAGGGCATTGGAGAATGAGCCACCAGTGATTGATTGGGAAGTGTTCAAAGACATGATCAAGGAATAGTTCTAACCAATTGGGTATGAAGAGCAAAAAAAAATTGTGTGGCACTACTTCATGCAAAGATAAGCACAAACCGTGCAAGAGTTCACTACTGAGTTCAGGGAGAGAGCTATTCAACTTGGAGTATATTTGAAGAGTCCATAAATGTTGATTAAATACATAGGTGCATTGATACCCAAAATTCAATATCAGTTAATGTTGTTTCGACACAATTGATGAAGCCAGCCTCTGTAATGTCCCCATCCAAATAAATCCCATGAAGGGGAATTTCCACCAATCTACTAGTTCCCTAGGTTGGGGTGGAAACATTTAGACTTGGAATAAGGGAGCTAAAAGACCCCAAATGGACATTAGATTGACAAATATATATTAAAGGGGATAAAAAAATAATTATAATAAGAAAATAAGGTGGAATTTAGTCATGAGGGCGCATAGGTGGTGTGGGACCCACACAAGGAAAGATTATCCATGCCACATAGCATCCTATTCTCACCCATTCGAATCCAAGGTGGATTCTAATGTTCTTGGGGGATTTGGAGAGGCATTATTCATGGCATGAATCTAGGAGGGTCGAATTAGAGTGGAAGAGTAACTCCCATGGAAGAGGAAGAGGCATCATAGAAGATTTGTGACACTTGGAGATAGATTCCCTAACTTCTATGACAACAATGATGAAGATTATATGACACTTATGACAAATTTCAGACTTGATTGCTGACATATGACATATATGACATGTCAGGGATAAAAATATCCTCCAAGAGGGCGTAGAAGGGGAGTTATGGAAGCCAATATTCCCCCATTCAAATTGATGGAAGAGGAAGGATATAAAGTGTTGGACAAGTGGCATTCATGGGAATATATCCCTAATTCGAGTTGGGATGAGGCTCTTGGAGGGAATTAGATATATGGAGGCCTTGGTAGGTTAATAAAATACAGTAATAAAGAAGGATAACATCTCTTGATCATTTCTCATTTGGAACATTTGGAGAGCTTAGCTTTTCCTTGCATGGTGGATGTTCATCCTCCCTGCCTTAGAACCAATTTTGAGGGTGCAAGATTCCAATCCAAGTTGGTTGATGGAGAGGCCATTCAGACCTATAAACAGAGATTCATGGAGATGTATTGATTCATTTTTATACCCCAATTGAGTTATATTCCATCTTCTCTCATTTTCCTATATTCTTATTCTACCATCTTTCTCTCAATGTCATGTAAATGTGCAAGGGCGCACTTCTTGTTGCATATATCTAGTGGAGGATTGATATTTCGACTGTATGGACATGTTAGTTGCTGAATACTCTGTAATAGACATATCATGAGAGCCAAAGCTTGAAATACCATGTACTTCAAGCGATATTTTCAATCAAAACTGAGATTCAAGCCATTTTCCCCATAGTATTTTCATAGTGATTTTGGGATGTTGTTGTATCTATTTTATATCAGAGTTTTATGAGATATTTGTTAATGTTATGAGATGAATATGCAGTTAATTTTATGGCCCAAATTATGTTTTCATACCCCCAAAGTGTCACTATAGTTTATAACCAAATTCGAGATTCCTTGTCCACCATTTTCACCCCAAATTCTAGACTCTAGAAGTTGTTGTTCATTGGGATACCTATTCGACCCTAAAACTAGATATAATGCTGCACATATAATTTCATTGATGTCCTATAATAGATCCAAGTCTCAGATCAAGAATTAGTGAATTTTGTACAGTGTTTGGAAGGGAAATTAGGGGCAGACCTAGGGAGGATTTCCACTACTCAAATTGACTAGTCTTGTCCCGAAACTTCTCTCCTTGCAAATTGTAGACCATGGATGGGTATATCAAGTGTTTGGGTATATGATGTATGTGTTAATGTGTCATATTCCCCATCAATACCTTCCTCCCAAAATTTTAAAGCATTTGGAGGTGTTTGGAACCATTTGTAAACTACATCCCTAAAGTTGAAATAAGGTGAACCTAAGCACTTTTCTTTGGAGGGATATTATAGTGGTATTAGAGCATGGTCCTTGCACCTTATTTGGGTGACCATTGATGAGGTCAATAATCCACCCCCACCCCTATATATCGAAACTGAAAGTACATTTGGTGAAGAGGACGAAGAAGGAGAAGAGGTGCACTCTGCTGGCACTATGGCTAAGGATGGAAAAGAAACCTCAGAGATGGAGGATCAAGAGAAGTTTAGGGAATTCATGAAACCATTTTTTGAGGACATGAAAAATAATATAATTAAAGGGTTTGAATTGATGGAAATTAAAATTGGAAGCAAAGTGCCAATAGGAGGCAACGATAGTTCTCATTTCGAGGAAAAAAAGATAGTTGGTGAAAACATTTTCTCAAGGACAGGGCCTCATAACCAACCAATTGAGTTCCAGGAATAAATAAGAGCCACCACACCCAATTTTCTTGATCCCAAATAGGATCCTAACACTCAATATGGAATGCATGAAGTTCTAGCAGAATGGCAGATGTTGAGTGAAGATTGTAGGAGGACCTTACCATTTGATCAATTCTTTACTGTCTCAAACATGATCAAAATGAGAGGAGGTAAAAGAACACCTTTTCAAAATAAAGAATTGAATGATATCATAGGAAAAGTGTCCATTCCCACCTTTGATGGCTCATCCCAAAGTTCTACACATACTTGGGTACAAAAGTTATATGTATATTTTCAGTTGAATCCAATGGTTGAAGAGGATTCTTTAAAAATGGCTATTATGCATCTTGAGGGAGAATCAAATGATTGGTGGTTCCATGGACTTAAAAACTTGGGACATGATCATATCACATCGTATGAAGAGTTTGTTAACAATTTAGTGGAAATATTTGATTAAAAAGACCCTGAAATTCCTTTCAAGGAACTAGCACAGTTGAAGCAAATTGGAACCCATGAGGAGTACATGTTGGAATTCCAAAAATCGTCAGTTATGGTGGCTGATATATCTATGGTTCGATTGGTATTAATATTTACTGAAGGATTGGTTGAACCTTTGAAAGGTTTAGTTAAATTTCACAATCATACCTCATTAAAAGATGCCATGAATTTGGCAAGACATCTGCAAAATGTGCTACCCAAGACAAAGTATCCTCCGAAGCCCAATTTTCCTCCCAAGTTCAGATATGATAAGAGACCATGGCAAAAAGATTCACTTGGGAGAGACAAGAAAGAGGGATCAATCAAGGAAGAACTCAAAAGAAATAAACTATGTTTCACATGTCATCAACCATGGGTACCAGGGCATAAATGCGCTAAGGGGAAAGCACACTTCATCGAAGCATTTTCTGATGATAAAGGAGACATGGATGAACAAGAACAACATTCAACCCAAGAAGAGGGATATGAAACAGTAGAATAAGATCATCCATCACCCGAAACAAGGAATTTGGCAATGCTATCACGAGTGCCTCGTTTTCACATCCTCCGATGCAAGGGAGTGTTACAAGGGCAGAAGGCTTCGGTATTGGTAGAAGGAGGAGAAACTCATAACTTCATTGATGCAGCCTTGGGGGAGAGGAGAAAGTTTCCTACTAAAGCATTCGAAGGATTCACGGTCATCATTCCAGGCAACCATTCTATGGAATGCATCACATGGATTCCAAAGCTATAACTTACCATAGGAAATTACACATTTTCTGATAGATTCTATGTGGTGCATGTTGCTGATACAAATGTGGTTTTGGGAGTACAATGGTTGTACTGTATATGAGAACATACAGTGAAATACCAAATACCTGAAATGAAGTTCAAAGATTCAGAAGGAAAACAAATTTTAGTGAGAGGAATGCACACTTGTACTAACCAAGTGGTGTCTTCCCACAGTATGAGGTCCATATTGAGACACGAGGACATTGAATGGGATGTAGAATGTTTAATCACCTCCCCCAAACCAAGCATAAAGGTTTTAGAACATACAAGGGATATAAAGCAGCTACTACACAAGTATGATAAGGTTTTTGGAGCCCTCCCCCCTGGAAGACCACTTGATAGACGAGTTGAACATACCATTGTTTTGGTGGTGCGTACTTCACCTGTCCAAATACCTCCATATAGACACCCAAAAAGGTTCAGAGATGAGATTGAGAAGGCTATTAAAGAACTATTATAATTGGAGCTCATCATACCAAGCTCAAGTCCCTATGCTTCTTCAATTGTCTTGGTGAAGAAAAAGGATGGAACCTTAAGGATGTGCATTGATTTTAGAGCCTGTTGTATGTACAACAGATCCCATGTTCTATTTGAACATGGGAGCCCCAAGATTCCTAATGCAAAGGTAATGGTTTAAATTCCTTTATCATTATGAGGTTTTCCATCTATTTTATTATGATTTTATTCCCTATGCATTGTTTTGAACTTAATTAGGATTTTCCCTTTTGAAAATTTCTAGTTTTTCACTATTTTTTTGAGTTACAGGAAACTCTGATTTTTCTCAGAAAGTTATGTTCATCCCGCAATCCCGCAATTGCGGATTGCGGGAGTTTTGTTTTCACTTTTTGGAATGTTGTCATCCCGCAACCCGCAATTGCGGATTGCAGGAAGACCTTGTAAATATGTTTTTGAACTTTTGCGTTCCGCAACCCGCAATTGCGGATTGCGGGAAACGAATTGAATAATAAAATTGCGTTGTGTGTTTCCGCAACCTGCAACCCGCAATTGTGGAAAGGTTATTTATTTTAAAATAGTTGTTTGTGTTCCTGCAACTTGCAACCCACAATTGCAGATTGCGGAAAAATTTTGTTTGTTGGTTTTCTAAGTTGCGATCCCGCAACCCGCAATTTAGGATTGCAGATTGCGGGAAGAATGTACATAATTTCAAAATAAACTCCCGCAACTTGACCCTGCATCCCGCAAGATTTGATCTCAGCCGTTCATACATCTCAATCATACGGCCTAGATTTTACTCCCCGAAAATTGATAAATATACTTTTTTTCTATTTTTCCTTATCATTTTCATTTTCAAATAATTACCTTGTTGAGTGGATTTTCACTACGAATTTTACCAGGGGTTGTTTTCACCATTTTCAGTTAATTCAGGTTGGTTTTCCTCTCATTTTCGCATTCTATTGTTCACGGTTTTTGTTGTCTGTGAATTAGTTTTGATTTTTTGTGTTTATCTATTTACCAGAATTGTTCGGTCTTTCAAAATGTCACAGAATACTCGGTCCAAGACTGCTCAAAAAGACCTATTGACCAAAGACCCAAACTTTGGTATCTTCTCGGACACCAGTGACAAGATTACTGAAACCTAACAGGTCGACTGGTCCAAAATCTACTCAATTTTTTATAACGATGACCTATCAGACATCCAGAATGACCAGCTTGCATATGAGAAAATTAGGAATTCCCAACTTCATGCCATTGCTTCCAGATCCCCTATCCTTCCTTATACTAATGCGGTTAAATGGATTGTGGACCACGCTAACCCTAAAGATCGGTCTTTCAATGACAATGCAGGGTCACAATTGGCTACTTTCCGCCTTGAGGTTTTCATGAGAGCCTATGCTCTTAAATTGGCCATGCAACCCCTTAACGCTGAATTCGTAGAATATTCTAAGACCAGGTATAATTTTAACGAAATGATAAAGTCATGGATGAATAAACCTAACAGTTTCATGCCTAGGGATGATAACCTATACCCGGTTTCCTGGTTTAGAGAACCTTATTCCCTATTGGAAGCTATGCTATGTAGACTATATGGTCTCCCAAATTGTTCGGTATTTAAAGATGAATGGGCTCTTGTAGCCCATCATGTCCTAACGACTGGTGAGTCATTCCCTTGGGTGTCTATCTTGTCATTTGAACTCAAGACATCCATTCAGACATATCAGCAAGCACCGGCTCTAAGGAAGCCACATTTCTTCTTTTCATCTTTCGTCATTGATGTATTTTGTAGAGAATTTCAATATCCCAACATGGGATGGCTTTGGACTCCATCAAACCCTCCTGTCCATATTTATCATTATGCATTGTGGGAGAGCAATTATATACCTTTGATATATGATATTTGTGACCACTTTGGAAGTATTTATCTTAAAATATTCAAAGAATAGGCTCCTTCTTTCTTAGTTGATGCCAGAACCTTCATTACCACAATTGGTGATTGGTATGTGGGTGAGTCCTTCTCATATATCAGAGTTTGGGGAAGCAACATTGTCCATCTTCTACCCAGGATAGTTCCAGACAAGTTGGTCATTGAAGAATTTTCCTATCAAACTGTTACTGATGGTGTGTATAAAAGGCTCGCCGATCCTAAAAGGAGGGGGTGGCCTAAGTTCCCCTTGAACCTTGGGCCATTGGCTATCCCAACTTCAACTTGGGCTATAGTGTTGGGTGACAAAATTGCTTCTTTGAAATTGGGCTATGCTTCCAAAAGAAGACATGATCCTAAGGGATTTCTTGATGCTCATTCCAAGCAAAATCATATGAAGATGGGATATGTTCATGAAGAAGTTCTTGATGAATTCATCTATCAGGGAGTAAATACCTTTTCTAAAGTCTTGGCGAGGGCTAAGAGCAGAGATGAACAAAACCATATCATGCAATATCAACAAGAGCTTAAAACCAAGGTTTTGAGCTACAGGGCAATGGAACTAAAACTCGCTGAGCAAAAAAGAAAAGACAGGGAAGAAAAGGAAGCTTAGAAAACAATTGTTCCATTAATGCCAACCTACAGTGATGGGGACAAAGGAAAAGGCCTCATTGAAGACCCTCCAGAGGTAAAGACTGTTGAACAATTCAAATTATTAATGCAAGCATCTCAGCAATCAAAGCAGAAGTTAGCACATATGACTTCGGTGTTGGACACCCAAGTAGTTGTAGATGTTGATCCTACTACTGATATTCAGGTGACTCCTGTAGTTACCCATATTAGTGATGATCAAGTGATGACTATGACTAAACCAGCTAAAAGGCAGAAAACTCAAACTTCTGCATCTCAAATCCCTACCTTAAACATTATTGATTGTGATGTTGAAGATGAGGTACACCCTTCTGTGCCTATGATTGAAGTAGTAACTGAAACTTCACAAAGAGTTACAAATTTATTGAATGCTATTGAAATGGATGACTCTATCCCAGACCAATAGATCCTTGAAACCATTTCTGATGTTGAATCGTTGATGCCACAACCTCAACACTTCTTCTTTCATCTATTCAAACTCTCTCAACTTTATCTTCAAGGGTGACACCACCACTCACCATTTCCCATATTTTTCATATAGTAACTTCCATCACTGCCCCATTTCCAACCAGCTCAGTTCCACTTCCCATTTTTCCATCTACTATCACAGAGATCCAGTCTTCGACTGTACCTCTAGAGTCATTTCAATCCATTTTATCACCACCAACTACTGATGAGCAAACTCCAATTCCTCCTTCTTCGTCACCACCCAATGAAATCCATGTTCCACTTTCTGAAGCTTTCACTTCAATTCCTTCCCCAACCTCTGTACCACCAGCCATTCCAAATATCCCTTCCTCCCCAACTACTTCCCAAGTCACTATGTCTATGCCCAGTTCCATTGTCACTCACACATCCCCATTGGTTTCAACAGTAGATGTTACCACATCATTTACTGAATTGGTAGCTGGGTTTGAAGAAGATATTGTAGTCCCTCTTGGGGATTATTTCTATAGTAAAGCATCTAAGGCAGTGGTAAGAAAAGGTAAAAAGAGAAGCAGGGATCAACATGGATTGGAGTCACACACCCGTAATCAAATAATTTGGGCTAAGTAATCTAATGATGTTCAAAAGGAAGCATTGGATACAGCTGCAGCTATGGGTGCATTTGCAGGTGCAAACTTTGATTCAGTGACAACACTGAATAGGGAGATTGATTTGAAGAAAGAAGAGTTGAAGAATCTTGAACAACAATTGGCCAAAACCAATGAGGAGCATGAAGCTTATGTTCTTGATCTCAGGAAGGTATTTGAAGATAGGTTTGAAGATTTTCAGCTGGAGAATACCTCTCTCTAGGTTCACTTACATGATGCACACGTTGTGAATGCTGCCAATACACAAAGGATAGTTGTGCTTGAAAAACAATGTGAGGATGCAACTGCAAGTGAAGCCTCCTCTACCTTCTCTAGGTTTTCCCAGCTGGAGTTTAAGGACTTGGCCATTCAGGTCAATGAGGAACACTATAAATTGCTGACTAAATTGTTTAACACTTCTGATGATATTAGGGAGACTCACATTGCTTTTGGAAAGATGTCTGTTATTCTTGATGGGAAGAGGGCTAAAATACAACAAGCCTCTAAGGCCAATGATGATATTGTGGAATGGCAGAGGTATATTAAGGAGAGACCATAGGACATTCCTATTCTTAGTAGTTTCCAGCTCAAGAAAATTAGAACTGCGTTGCGTGGTTGGCACAATCTCAATGATATGGTTGAAGATACTATTCAGAAAGCACGGGCTATTTGCGGAAGGAGGTGGTATGTTGTTGACAACATCATGGAAACATTGCAGTTCCCTACCATGGATCTTATTGAAAGCGCTTGTCCACCTAAATTGATGGTTGAACCAGTTGAACGCCGATGCGAGGAGGCAAAAGAAAAGATTCATCACCTCGAGCATATCAAAATGTTGATGTATATGTAACTTCGGAATGTATTTCACATATATGTATATTGTATTCCTATAGAGATGTTATTATTCCTCTATACGGAAGTGTCGTCATTTATATTGTAAGTGTCGTAACTTATACTTGATGGGTTATTAGACCACCTTGTTGGGGTCGGCCCTGTATAAGTCATGTGGGTCGAAGGGTTATTAGACCACCCTAGTGGGGGTCGGCCATGTGGGTCAAAGGGTTATTAGACCACCCTATTGGGTGTCGACCCAGTCAGCATTGTGTTATGTGGTTAAGTTAAGGCCGACCTAGTAAAGGTTATTAGGAAAGTCAAGTCTAGTATAAATAGATATCGGGAGATCTCTATTTCATCATTCTATTCACTCACTCACACTTTGGAGAGTGGCACACTTGTGGAGGAGGAGGATTTGCTGCTAGGAGAAGACTATCTCTTGTATTCTGGTTGTATCATTGCTCTATCTATCTCTGAGGAAGTTATTGGGGTTTTTCACCTTTATGGTTTTCCCCAAGTAAACTCTGTGTCTCTTGTGTGCTTGCATTATTGTGTCCATGATTAATATGTTGTAGATATGATGTACATGTTGTTCTTTCAGTTAAGATCCTAGATCAGATTGAAGTAAATTCTGAAAATTTAACATGGTATCAAAGCTAGCCTGAAAGAAGGCTTGATATGGCATGTATGACACTTCTTGCACTTACGATGCTAGGGCTTGAAGCTCCAAATGAAATTTCATAAAAAAAGGCAGGTAGTACACAGACTTTAATATCTCAGGAAAAGTTTTCAGAGGCTGAAGTTGAACCAGTGACACGTGGCACTCCGTACAAGTTCGCTCTCCTGTTTTATCCCATAAACAGGTCACGTTGTGACACTTGGCATAACTCTCTCTCAGAGAATCCAATTGAGGTCAGACCTGTCGGGATGGAAATATGACAGGTCGGGCTATCTCAGGAAAAAATTTCAGACCCTTTGGATCGAAAAGTTCGGAGTTACACCAGAAACAATCAAGTACATATTTCTGTCATAACATAATTTTTTTTAGCACCTTCATTCATGGCTTCCGGAATTTAGGGTTTTGTAGAAAGTTGGAATTCTTGTAATCATAGACCACGGCTGAATGCTACTCATCAAAATCGAAATTTAGAGACCAAGATCATAATTTTTGGTTGAGCAGAAGGCCGGGTTTGATCAGACCCTAGTTCGGGACTTTGATCAGAAAAGTGGAAAATTAGGGCTTCTGTAAAAATGGGAATTTTTTAAATCTGTGACCACGACTGGAAGCTCCTCAGAAAAATAGAAGCTTAGGGCTTTGGATCAAACCTTTTGATTGGGTAGAAGAGTGGGCTTCATCAAACCCCAGTTCAGGGTCACGTCCAGTGAATCTGAAAGTTTGAAAGGCAAAATTGAGGAGTGCAGCTCTGTAGTTTTCAAATTCTGAATATACCAGCTTGATCAGCTCATCAAGGCACATATTTCCATCCTTTCAGAAGTTTGAAATTCAAAGTTTGAATTTTTGGGGTTTCTCTGACAAACCCTAATACAACTCCAGATCCAGTTCCTGCAAATCAAGTGGATTGGGTTAATCCTAGAAGAAGATGGATTGGTCACCTGCATAAGTGAAGAAGTTCTTGTTTCAGAGGGAGATGAGGCTAAGGCCTTACATAAAAAGATTACAAGCGATCTCGATAGGTATGACTCATCGAGGTATGTTTCAAGATTTGTTCATGATTAAGTTTATGGTATGTTTGTCTTCACGTTATTATGGTTAGTACAATCTTGATTTTAGATTTGTCGTATCACCTTAACAAAATTCTGAATGCATGATAGAAGATATTCATTGATTAGGGTGTTGACACTTATGATTGTACGCATTATGGTGTTGTATGAGGTTTATGTTGTCTGCTAACATAAAAGGTACACCAAGAAAGACAAATCATGTTCTACTTCAAGAACATATGATCATGGTGACATGAAGACAAAGATTCATCCATTGTCATGGATCACATAGAAGATCTACTTACGAGGTATGTATAACTTGGTTCTACAATGGATAACTTATGAGACATGCAGGTTACTAGCACAAGTCATTGAAGAGAACCATAAGACATTATGTGGGTATGTTAGACATAACTAGATAGCATGCTAATCCAGGTTCAAGGACAGGTAATCCAGGAAGCAAAGATCAAGAGGGAGCACACTCCAGTAGTTTCTGCAAGGATGCAGATATTCAGAGGGAGTTGACCACTTCTCACAATCCACATCAGAATGGAGTTGCAGAAAAGAAGCAAAGACTGAGAGGGAGTCAACCCAACAATCAAACAAAGATAAGTATTTGAATTGTCATTTCTTACATAGTTATTTGTTTAAATAATGTTATTCAATAATGTATATACTGATGTTCCTACAATTAGGTTGTGTATTATGCATATTAGAATAGTTGCATTGATGAACAGTATACTAGTAATATACATGGGTAAGTGGCCTATGGCACTGTACAACATTCCATTGCTACTTATCTAGAATGAAACCTCTTTGCTGACACGTTGGGAGTTGTGCACACTCTTAACAATGTTCTGGTAGAGATTGGAAGGCATCTAGAAAGTTACGGGATATGGATAAATTTTGTATTGAAGCATTGGGTAAAGATAATTGCATGACTGTATGACATATTTCTTTATGTGTAAGAATTTGTTCTGAAAACTATGAGATGTTTTCTAATCATGCAATTTAACTTGTTGTGTAGGAAAGATCGTATACCATCACCTACAAAAGAATGACTACAACATTTGTCTAGCAACAAAGTTATCTATTGAAAATATTGAAGATATTGAAGTTCCCAGGATCTGGGAAGAATGCCATGATCGAGGAGTATCAGTCGATCATGAAGACGTTTGGGATGCAGTCCCAAAGGGTAGTCTGTAGTGACTTCCAAGAGGATCTACAAGATCAAGCATGCTGCAGGTGGTAGCATAGAGACTTTTGCTCCTGTAGCCAGATACACTTCCATTAGATCCGTACTTGCTCTGGCTGCAGTGATGAAGTGGAAGATACACTAGATGAATTTCAAGACAACTTTCTTGAATGGTGTAGTTGAAGAAGAAGTGTATGTGGAGCAGCCACTTGGTTCTGAGACACATGACAGGGAGTCATATATGTGTAGAACTTGGTATGGTAGACAGCTTTCTATCCAATTTGGGCTTTACCAAGAGTAAAGCAGATTCCAACCTTTACTACAAGGTTGAGGAAGGCAATCCAGTGATACTACTTTTGTATGTGGATGACCTGTTTGTTACAGGTGAGGATAGATTGATTGCCGACACGCAGCGGAAGCTTGCTGCCGAGTTAGAGATGAAGAACTTGGGTATGATGCACTACTCTCTTGGTATGGAGGTGTGGCAGAGTGCAAATGGAATCTTCCTTGGACAAGGGAAGTATGCAGTAGAGATCCTGAAGAGGTTCGGGATGATGGACTTTGAGGCTATGGCATCGAACCTGAAGCTTATGTGTGATGCTTCATCTGAACTGGTTGATGTCACTATGTATCGTCAGATGATTGGGTCCTTGATGTACCTGACGAACACGAGACCAAATATTTTCTTTGCGGTGAACACATTGAGCCATTTCCTGACGGATCCGAGGAGTGTTCACCTGGTTGTTGTAAAGCATATTTTGATTATGGGCTCAAGTATGATGCGAATCAAAATTTTAACCTGCAAGGTTATGTTGATTCAGATTGGGAAGGCAATGCTGTAGATAGGGATCAGGTGTGATCTCTTGGTTTAGCAGGAAGCAGTCCTGTGTAGCACCGAGTACAGCTGAGGCAGAGTATGTTGCAGCCTGTTCAGTTAGTTGTGAGGTAGTATGGCTTCGGAAGCTACTGTCTGAGTTATTTGATCTCCCGTTGGATGCTACTGGTATCTTTTGTGATAACCAGAGTTGTGTGAAGCTGTCCGAAAACCCAGTGTTTCATGACAGGTTGAAACACATAGAGATCAAATATCACTATATCAGGGATATGGTGCAGAGAGGAGCTGTGAATCTCCTGTACATTGCGACGGACGATCAGATTGCAGATGTGTTGACGAAGCCACTAGCCAGGGTGAAGTTCGAGTACTTCAGGGAGAGGCTTGGTGTTCTTCAGATTGATGACACTTCGAGGAAGAAGTGATGGACACATTTGCAGAAGCCATTCCAAGCATGTTGGAAGGAGGATCCTTCACATGGATGTGGATGTAAGCGCTGGATGATGAGCATCAGGACGATGCTCCAGTTACTGCTCTGTATATGCATCAAGAGGATGCTGGATATGATCAGTTGGATCATTTATATGTATATGTATGTACGCATCATGTTGGATATGATTAGTTGGATCATTTATATATATATATGTATGTATGCATCATGTTAGATGCTGGATATGATCAGTAGGATCATTTGTATATGTTTTGTATATGCATCATGTTGGATGCTTGGACCATGTATTTGTATATGTATCAGGTGGATATTGTGTATGATCAGGTAGATCATGTATGTTGATATGTATCAGGTATGATTAGGTGGATCATGTATGATGATATGTATCAGGTAGATACTTGGTATGCATCAGGTAGATGCATTATATGATCAGGATGATCATGGATGACGACCTTCAGGATGTTTCTCCAGATGACATGCAGCAGGATGTTGTAGTGATGATGATCAGGATGATCATGTATACATCAGGATGATGTATGGTGAGTATCAGGTTGATACTCTGTGGCTGTGGACAGTTTGTGCATATAAGCATATAATAGCGCCTTGGGAGGTTTGCAGATTCTCTTGCTAGGTTTTGCCGCTGGCATATAATAGCTCCCTGGGAGATTTGGCAAATGCTCTTTCGAGGTTTTGCTTTGGGAGGACATATAATAGCACCCTGGGAGATCTGTAGATAGTTTTGCAAGGTTTTTCCATTGGCATATAATAGCTCCCTGGGATATTTGGCAGATCCTCTTTCGAGGTTTTGTCCTATGGCATATAATAGCGCCCTGGGAGATCCGATAGGTTGAGCTGTGTGCTCATAATAAGTCCTGGGATGCTCTTGCAAGTTTTTTCCATGACCACATGTAATATCGCTCTGGGAGATCCGATAGGTTGGGATGTGTTCCCGTAAGAAGTCCTGGGATGCTCTTGCAAGGTTTTGTGGTGACCACATATAATAGCGCCCTAGGAGATCCGATAGGTTGAGCTGTGTGCTTGTAATCAGTCCTGGGATTCTCTTTCGAGGTTTTGTGGTAGGGTCACATGTAATAGCTCCCTGGGAGATCTGATAGGTTGGGCTGTGTGCCCATAATAAGTCTTGGGATGCTCTTGAAAGGTTTTGTGACACACGTAATAAGTCTTGAGGATTCCACAGTATGGCCAGTGATGATGAATACCTGCAGGTGGTGGGCCTACATCCAGTATGAAAAAGGACTGGCTCTGTAGAACTTCCTATGAGGAGTAGATTCAAAGATTGATTGAGATAGAAGCAACAGTGACGATGATGATGACTCGATGATGATTATCCAGTGACGATGATCCAGAGAAGATGACTTGTGCTAGAAGACCTGTGTCGAGAAATACCTTCCTAGTTAAGAGGGAGTGTTGATGTATATGTAACTTCGGAATGTATTTCACATATATGTATATTGTATTCCTATAGAGATGTTATTATTCCTCTATACGGAAGTGTTGTCATTTATATTGTAAGTGTCGTAACTTATACTTGATGGGTTATTAGACCACCTTGTTGGGGTCGGCCCTGTATAAGTCATGTGAGTCGAAGGGTTATTAGACCACCCTAGTGGGGGTCGTCCATGTGGGTCAAAGGGTTATTAGACCACCCTATTGGGTGTCGGCCTAGTCAGCATTGTTTTATGTGGTTAAGTTAAGGCCGAACTAGTAAAGGTTATTAGGCAAGTCAAGTCTAGTATAAATAGAGATCAGGAGATCTCTATTTCATCATTCTATTCACTCACTCACACTTTGGAGAGTGGCGCACTTGTGGAGGAGGAGGCTCTACTGCTAGGAGAAGACTATCTCTTGTATTCTGGTTGTATCATTGCTCTATCTATCTCTGAGGAAGTTATTGGGGTTTTTCACCTTTATGGTTTTCCCCAAGTAAACTCTGTGTCTCTTGTGTGCTTGCATTATTGTGTCCATGATTAATATGCTGTAGATATGTTGTACATGTTGTTCTCTCAGTTAAGATCCTAGATCAGATTGAAGTAAATTCTGAAAAATTTAACACAAAATTGAAGACGTGGATCAGTTAATCAGGAAACCCATTGCCATGGAGGGAAAGATCCACATTTTTATCTGTATTTGGAATAAGTTGGCTAAAAACAAGATGAAATTTTTTATGTGTGATTCCCAGCTGGAGCTTGAGTCTCCAAATTATCCAAATATAGATGAATTGTTAGGAATTTGGGCCAAGTGGCAAGATTTTCTTGGCCATTAGTCTAGTTCAAATTTTGTAATCCATGTTTTATGGGAATTTACTCTTTGTATCATTTTGTAATTATTATTTAAAGGGTAGATCTTTCGTAGGCGGGGGGGATGGATTTTGGAGGAGGAAATCAACAAAGGAGACCGAAGATACTTTGGTTAATGTAGAGCTTGTAATTTCTTGCAAACTTTCAATAATATTGTTATGTTATTCTCTTGCATCTTCTTTTGTCTATTAATCAAATTTCTTTGATAAATATTGATTTTCCCTTCAGATTGCTTATCAATACTATTTACTCTTTTCAAATTCATAAACACATTGATCTACAGTTTTGATTTATCTCTGCTTATGATATGTGTATCTTTAATGTTTTAAGGGAATTTCTTCAATTAAATTTTTTATCTATTTCTGCAAATGGTTCACAGAAACTTATAATTTATGTTAATTTTTCAATTGACATATTAGTCACATGTTAATCTTGAATGCGCCTAAACCCTTAATTTTCCATCAGTTAATTTTAATTGGCCGGTTGTAAAATTGAGAAGATAAGTAACTAACCCCTTGACATTTTTGTTAAGTTGGTGAGCATGCTTATCTATTTTCACAACAAGTTAATTTGCACATAAACAAGATACCTTCTTAAGAGTAAGACTAACTTAGGGTAGGTTTCCTTCTATGTAGATTCTTTAGACTTAAGACACTTTGTTTTCCTCCACAGGAAGACAGATCCTGTCGGGATCAAAACCATAAGTGTTAGCAGAGGCCTTTGTATCAGTGGGAGATTACTATTCCAAACAGGCTGGGGATAGAATTGTCCTTGCATAGGAACTTTTTAAGCCTTTCAGTTTGGGTTTTCCCCCTATGGTGCGAGCCTCTCAATCCATTCCAGCAACCTACACATCTGAGGCCTCAACATATCCTTAAAAAAGAAGACAATAAAGAATAGATATCCCATCCCTCAGATAGATGAGCTATTTGGAGCAAAGTTATTTTCCAAAATTGATCTTAGATATGGTTACCATCAGATTCAAATGAAGGAGGAGGATGTGCAAGAAACTACTTTTAGATGTCACTATGGTCATTTTGAATTTCTTGTCATGCCTTTTGGTTTGACCAATGCTCCAGCAACCTTCCAATCATGCATGAAAAAAATATTTTGCAAGAAGCTCCAATAGTTTGTTTTGGTTTTCTTTGATGATATTTTGATTTATAGTAATACATGGGAGGAACATTTGCATCATTTAGAAGTTGTATTGAGAATATTGCATGAATAGTCTTTGTTTGCTAAGTTGTCCAAGTGTGAGTTTGGGTTTAAATTTTTTTTGTATCTTGGGCACATCATTGGGAAAGATGGGGTAAAGGTGAACTTGGAGAAAATAAAGGCTATTCTTGAATGCCCATCACCCAAGAACATCACTAAATTGAGAGGCTTTATTGGGATCTGCACTTACTATAGGAAGTTTGTGAAGTTGTTGTCCAAATTGACTGCTCCTCTTATGGATTTGACCAAGAAGGATGCTTTCCAATGGTTTGAAGAGGCTGAAAAGGATTCCAAAGAATGAAAGAGGTAATGAGTAGTTTTCAAGTACTTGCATTTCCATATTTTTCTAAACCATTTGTTTTGGAATGTGATGCATCAGGGGAAGGCATAGGGGCAGTACTAAAGAAAAATCAACACCCCATAGCTTTTGAGATCAGAAAATTGCGGCCACATGAGAGGCTCTAATCCATATATGATAAGGAAATGTTATCCATCATGCATGCCTTGGCCAATTTTAGACAATATCTGGTGGGTAACAAATTTGTAGTCAAAATTGATCATAACAGTTTAAAGCATTTCCTTACACAAAAAGATCTCAATGAAAGGAAACAAAAATGCGTGAGTAATATTCAAGCCTTTGATTTTGACATTGAATATGTAAAAGGGAAGAATAATATTCTAGCAGATGCATTGTCTAGGAGACCTTCATTTTCCCTTATGGACATCTCAAATTACTGGAAAGATGTGCTAATAGTAGAGTATGCCAAAGATAGATTTGCGTGTGAATTGTTAGATGGGGTCAAGGGAGATGATAGGTACAAGATATTAAATGGCCTAATATACTATAAATATTGAATATACTTAGTTAATGGTTCGAAATTAAAGCACAAAATCTTGAAGGAAGCTCATGATTCTCCTTTAGCGGGCAATCATGGTTTCTTTAAAACATATAGGCATCTAAGACAAAGGTTCTCTTAGAAAGGATTGAAGGAAGATGTTTTAAAGTATGCGAATGAATGCAAGGTATGTCAACAAAACAAAGTTGAGCACACATATCCTACTGGTCTCTTACAACCATTTCCTATTCCAAAAAAAAAAAAAAAAAAAAAAAAAAAAAAGTGGGAAAGCATATCCATGGATTTCATCACAGGTTTTCCCAAGGCTTTTGGTAAGGATTGTATTTATGTTGCGGTGGATAGACTCACCAAATTTTCTCATTTATTTTCTATTACATCATCTTTTACTACTGCACAAGTAGCCGGGATATTCTTTAGAGATGTTTTCGGATTGCATGGACTTCCCAAAAATATTGTGAGTGACATGGATACCAGATTTATGAGTTCTTTTTGGAAAGAAATATTCAAATTGGTGGGAACGCAATTGACTCCTAGCAAAAGATATCATCCTCAAATTGATGGCCAAACAGAAAGGGTGAACCAATGGTTGGAGGGGTACTTGAGAAACTATGCTGGTGAGCAGCAAAAGGCATGGGTTAAATGGCTACATTTGGGTGAGTTTTTCTACAATACTACTTTTCATATGTCCATTGGCATGTCTCCTTTAAAATCCCTCTATGTTTATGAAGCACTCACCTTTGTTGATCACATTTTTGGTGATATCAGAGCCCCAAAAGCTAAATATTGGATTGAGGAAAGTCAATATATTTTGAAGCTCATAAAAGACAATTTGCAGGTTGCCCAAAATCAACAAAAATAGTATGTGGATCAACATAGGAAGGAAAGAAACTTTCAGGTGAATGATTTGGTTTATTGGCCCATATAAGATCATAAAATGATCATAAAATCTTAAACCAAGGTTTTATGGCCCATATAAGATAATTCAAAAGGTTGGGGAGGTAGCTTATGAGATAGAACTTCCAGAAGGTAGTAAAATCCACATTGTGTTTCATGTTTCAATCCTTAAGAAGGCTATTGGTTATCAAATTTCTATTTTAGAAACACTTCCTCCCTTAGATGATGAAGGACAATTCATATTCATTCAAGAAAAAAAATTGAAAACAAGAGAAAGGAAATTGAGGAGCAAAACCATAAGAGAATATTTGGTACAATGGAAATATTTTCCAAGTGAGGATGCCACATGGGAAGAGGAAAAAAATTTGCAGCATCCCAATTTGGAATTGATTTGGGACAAGCAATATTGGGTGGGGAGGATTGTAATGTCCCCATCCAAATAAATCTCATGAAGGGAAATTTCCACCAATCTACTAGTTCCCTAGGTTGGGGTGGAAACATTTAGACTTGGAATAAGGGAGCTATAAGACCCCAAATGGACATTAGATGACAAATATATATTAAAGGGTCTAAATAAATAATTATAATAAGAAAATAAGGTGGCATTTGGTCATGATGGTGCATAGGTGGTGTGGGACCCACACAAGGCAAGATTCTCCATGCCACATGGAATCCTATTCTTATCCGTTAGAATCCAAGGTGGAGTTTAACGTTCTTGGGGGAGTTGAAGAGGAATTATTCATGCCATGAATCTAGGAGGGTCGAATTAGAGTGGAAGAGTAACTCCCATGGAAGAGGAAGAGGCATCATAGAAGACTTGTGACACTTGGAGCTAGATTCCCTAACTTCTATGACAGCTATGATGAAGATTCTATGACACTTATGACAAAGTTCAGACCTAATTGCTGACATATGAAATATATGACATTTCAGGGCTAAAAATATCCTCCAAGAGGGCGCACAAGGGGATTTATGGAAGCCAATATTCCCCCATTCGAATTGATGGAAGAGGAAGGCTAGAGAGTGTTGGACAAGTGGCATTCATGGGAATCTCTCCCTAATTCGAGTTGGGATGAGGTTCTTGGAGGGAATTATAGATATGGAGGCCTTGGGAGGTTAATAAAATACAAGAAGAAATAAGTATACCAACTTTTTATCATTTCTCATTTGGCACATTTGGAGAGCTTAGCTTGTCCTTGCACGGTGGATGTTCATCCTCCCTTCCTTAGAACCAATTTCGAGGGTGCAAGATTTCCATCCAAGTTGGTTTATGGAGAGGCCATTTAGAAATATCAAAAGAGATTCATGTATATTTTTTTATGCAGTTTCAAACACAAATTGAGTTCGATTCCTTCTTCTCTCATTCTCCTATATTCATCTTTCTCTCAATGTCATGTAAATGTGAAAGGGCTCACTTCTTGTTGCATATAGCTAGTGGAGGATTGCTATTTCGACTTTATGGACATGTTAGTTGCTGAATACTCTGTAATAGACATATCATGAGAGCCACATCTTGAAATACCATGTACTTCAAGTGATATTTTCAATCAAAACTGAGATTCGAGTCATTTTCCTCATAGCATTTTCATAGAGATTTTGGGATGATGTTCTATCTGTTTTATATCAATTTTTTCTGAGATATTTGTTCATTTTATGATCTAAATATGAAGTTAATTTGATATCCCAAATGATTTTTGAATACCCATAAAGTGTCACTATATCTTATAACCAAATTCGAGACTCCTTGTCCACCATTTTCACCCCAAATTCTAGACTCTAGAAGTTGTTCTTCATTGGGATACCTATTCGACCCTAAAAATAGATCTAATGCTGCACATATATTGTCATTTATGTCCTATAATAGATCCAAGTCTCATATCAATAATTAGTGAAGGTCGTATAGTGTTTGGAAGGGAAATTACGGGCAGACCTAGGGGGATTTCCACTACTAAAATTGACTAGTCTTGTCCCGAAAAATCTCTCCTTGCAAATTGCAGACCATGGATGGGTATATCAAGTGTTTGGGTGTCTGATAGATGTGTCAATGTGTCCTATTCCCCATCAATACCTTCCTCCCCAAATTCGAAATAATTTGGAGGTGTTTGGAACCATTTGTAAACTACATCCCTAGAGTCGAAATAAGGTGAACCTAAGCACTTTTCTTTGGAGGGATATTACAGCCTCCAAGTACAGTATATTGAAGACAGAAAGGGGAAGCAACAACCTGCTACAAACAAGAAGGTATAATCCCATGAACAAAAGAAAGAGAAAGGAAATATTAAATATAAAGGGAAGAAGATTAAAACCGTGGCAGAGGAGACCAACCCCTCTTCCAAACAATGTAAGACTTGTTAAAATACCAAGCATACATACCAGAAAAGTGCCCCAAGAACTTTCAATGAAAGAAGAAGAAGAATTCCTTGATTACTGTGGACACCGAGGAAAAGGTGGGAAACACTTTAGACTTCGAAGGAAACGTGAGTTGCACTACTCTACAGAGAGAAGTATCCATGGTTGGTTGTAATCAGAAGGAGGACAAGGAGACGACAAAGTTAGTCAATATCAAATTCCACATGAAACAACGTACAATGGAATTCTTGTTTGATCTATGTTTCTAATCCAACTTGATCCCTACACAGTTGGTTGAGAATCTTGGCTTAGAAACCCAAAACCATCCATGAGCATATCCCTTAGGTTGGGTGAGACAAGATGTGGAGATGAAGGTAAATAAGCAATGTAGGTTTAAATTTTCCATTTATAAAAACTTTGTGGATGAGCTAGTTGCATATGTGGTTCCTTTGGACATTTGTGGGTGTAAAATTCAAGCACAACAGACCTAGGAAAAAGAACAACAGTTACTAGAGATGCATGCGGCAAATTGTGTATCAAAACACTGATGCAAAAGGTTTGCAACATTTCATACATTATCATTAACTTAGAAGATAAATTACAATGTGTGAAAATGGAAACAATAGCTCAGCAATTCGAATCCTAGAGAGGTCATTCGAATTGAATGCATGAGAGTGGCTCACTGGTCAGTTAACACCACTCGGCACATCAGTTAACCACTTAACTACCAAGTAATTGAATCTAACAGACTCAGAAACTGTCAAACTGAATCTAGAACTCAACTGATTGCCCAAAATTAGGGGAGGGCGCCTTTCTGACTTCAATTAACTGATTTTTAGGTGAAATTACACCAAATTAGGTCAAACTGAGTAGAAGGGTGCATTTCTGACTCCAGTTAGTTGAATATAATATTAAATGTTGTCAGTTGGACTGAGTAGGGCGCTTTAATCATGCAAATCACCCCATTTGTCTCCCTAAATGATGGAGTAGGCCCAATTAACTGATATTGATGGCCTAGTTGGCTCTCTGAATGAAGGAGGAGGCCCAGTTGACTGAAACTGATGATCTGTTGATGATGTAAGCACATATATGAGTCAAAATACTTAGGATATATGGTAAATTAGGTTGTTAATCCCAAATAAATGATGTGTTGTTGTAAAATGAATCCAACACCCCCCCTTAAGCTAATCTCAAGTGGAGGAGTAAAATAAAATAATAAAAGGGCCCCGACAACAAAGTCCATAGGTCACCCAATACATATATAATCCAAAAAATCTAAGTGAGGAAAGAGGGAAAAACCCAATGGGAAAGAAAACCCCCCATCAAATTGAACACTAAAGGATCTAATATGTCCTCACCATAGTATAACTCACCCCCAACAGTGAATGGAGGTAAGAGAAATTCTTCTCAATGAAGCTCTTGGTGAAGATGTCTGCAATATGCTCTTCTGTAGGGCAATATTGCAGTACAATGGTTCTATCATGCACAAGCTCTCGAATGTAGTGCATGTGGATATCAATATGCTTGGTCCTCTGTCTCTAAAATGGATCTGTCGAGATCTCTATAGCACTCTGATTGTCACAAAAAATTATAGTAGAATTGCTGCTACCAATATCAAACTCTACTAGAATACCCTGCAACCAAACTGCCTGAATGCAAGCATTGAATGCTCCTTGTTACTCTACCTTTGCTGAAGATAAGGAAATGGATGCCTGATTTTTGATTGACCAGAAAATAGGCCCTGTTCCATTCATGAAAACATATCCAGAATTGGACTTCCAATCAATGCTATCGCCTGCCCAATCTGAATCGGTGAATCCAACCAAGTCAAGATTGGAATCCGCAACATAGTGAATGTCAAAATGTCTCATACCCTGCATATAATGCAAGATCCTTTTGAATGGCTTCCATTGAATATCATGGGGATTCTGCATGTACCTTGACACAGCACTCATGGAATAATAAATATCAGGCCTAGAGTGTGTCATATACAAAATACTACCAATCAATTATCGGTAAAGTGTAGAATCCACCAACAATGTAGAATCACCATCCTCAAGAGTGATTCCTGAGATGAATGGGAATGGTGCAGCTTTACATTCTTCCATATTGAAATTATTTAGAAGTCCCAAAGCATATTTTGATTGGGAAATCATGATCCCATCAAAATTATGAGTGATATCGAGACCAATAAACTGCTTCAGCATGCCTAAATCACTCATATCAAATGCTTGGTGTAAATTTGTTTTTATTGTGTCGATCGAAGCAAGACTACTTCCTGTAATCAATAGGTCGTCAAAATAAAGTACAATAATTAGAAAATTACCTTGATGTTGTTGTATATATAAATTCAGATCTGATTTTCATCTCGCAAAGTTTTGTGACAGAAGAAAGGAATCCATCTTTGCATACCATGCTCTTGGAGCCTATTTTAAACCATACAAAGATTTTCTTAATCTGCAAACAAGTGTCGGATATGATATGTAACCTTAAGGATGATTCATGTAGATATATTCATGAAGATACCCATGAATAAAAGCACTCTTCACATCTATGCGGTGCACCTCCCAGTGCTTGGATGCGGAAATTACCAAAACTAGCCGGATTGAGTCCATTTTTGCAATCTGTGCAAAATTTTCTGTGTAGTCCACACCTTGGACATGTAAGAAACATTTTTCCACCAACCTATATTTGTATTTGTAGGTTGAACCATCAGAAGAAACCTTGGTTCGATAGACCCATTTGCATTGAATCAATTTCCTCCCAGGTGGAAGTGAAACTAGCTCCCATGTTGCATTTTTCTGAAGAGAATTGTACTCTTCATCCATGGCGGTTTTCCATCTTGGATCATAGTGGGCATGGTAGTATGATTTGGGATCTAAACTAACTATCAACAAAAATTTCGGACAACAATGGATCAACATATGAAAGATCCATACATGCTCTTTGAAAGTCTTCTCAAGTTCTTCTTGGATCGGCGGGATTTCCAATGTTAGAATCGACGGATGTGAGAGTCTTTTCTGCCCCTTTTGGAAACTGAGGGGGATCATATGGATTTGAATATGAACCTAATTCTTCATGTTCATTCATATCAGACATAATATCAGAAATATCAGAACATAAAATTTCAGTATAATCTCTTGAATCTTCTTCTGGAAGAGGAAGGAATTTGGTAGTTTCTTCCTCCACTAGTTGCAGATCATGAAGTGGTTACTCAAATTGGATATGATATCCATGAGTTTGTATCCTTTATATTCTTCAACATATCCAATGAGGATTCACTCATTACTTTGTGGTTCCAAATATATTCTCTTCTCAATTGGAATTCTAGCCCATGCAGTGGACCCGAAAACCCTGAGATGTGACACATTAGGCTTGTGACCAGTGTAGGATTCGAAAGGAGTTTGAACTTTGAAGGACGAGTACGGAAATATGTTATGAATTTATGCAGAAAAATTCATGTCCTCAACCCAAATATTTGAATCCAAACCTTTTGACTCAATCATACAAGTAGCCATCTCTTTCAATGCTCATTTCTTCCTCTCCACTACACCATTCTGCTGAGGTGTGTAGGGGAATGTGTGCTGGATTTGGATTCCATTTTCCATAAAAAGTTGCAGGAGATCGGTTTTGATATATTCTCCACCATTATCATATCTAAGAGCTTTTATATTGCTCCAAGTAGCAGTCTCAACAGAAGCCTTGAAATTCTTGAACCTTTCAAACACTTCTAATTTGTTCTTGAGAAAGTAGACCCACGTGAATTTGGAAAAGTCATCAATGAATGTGAGAACATACCTTGATCCATTCATGGAGAAATTTGGTAATGGACCACTGATATCACTTTTAATCATCCCCAAAATACAAGAATCCTTGCTAGCTTTTCCTCGGTCGAACTTGTGCTCAGGATGCCTGCCAATGGTGCAACCTTTGCATATCCCTTTTGAGGATTTGATGTTTAGAAAGCATTCAACCATGGAATTATTTTGTAGAAGCTAAAAATAATTGTAATTAAGGTGTCCAAACCTCTCATTCCATATCCAGATAACCTCATTTCCATGAGTCAGAAGGGCACTTGGCTTTGAATACGGAAAAATTGGGAAAACTCATATGTTTTTGCAGCATGATTTGCCTTGCCTATTGCAATGAGTTTTTCAGTGCTAATATCAAAAATTTCAACATCATTAGGGATGAATACAAAATTATTGGGAAAACCATTATGTGTCATTTGATACACATAAAGCAAGTTCGAAGCTAGAGAAGGGACATAGAGAACATTTTGAAAATTGCCATCTTCTAAGTGTATTGTACCTTTTCCTTTCGATGAAATTTGTGAATCATCTCCCATGTGGATGGAGATGCAGTTGTCGGAGTCCAATGATGAGAAAGAGTCTTTTCTTGAAACCATGTGATTCAAAGTTCTTGAATCTATGAGAAGAGCTTTTGGATTTGAAACGCTTGCCATGAGTGTATGAACTCTTTCTTGATGATCATTCTAGTCTCCATTTTCCTTCTTCCTTGCGCCATCTGGAAGAGTGATATTGTTCTTATCCAAGAGAAGGGCCATATGATCAATAGTATTCTTCATACATGAGCTTTCAGGATGAAATACCCTGCCACAATAATAAAAATGTTTCTTCTCCTTTCCATTTTGCTTGTCTTTTCTTGAACCCGAGGGCTCATTTGACTGCTTGGTATTCTCCTTCTGCTTGGGAAGATCAAACTTGGTCTTCTCCTTCTGCTTTTGATTTCCTTTAGCATTTATAGCCTTGGGTCCTCCAGCAAACATGGCTTGATCTTTGGAGGATCTCATGGACCCCATCTGAACAAGCTTGCCATGCTCTTTTGTTAAGGACTCAATGAATGCATTCAAGAATGGCATCTTCCAATTCAAAATGGTGAGCTTTCCCAAATGAAAGGTAGAGACAAACACTGAATAATATGCTCCTAGTTTTGAAAGGATTGAAAGGGTCAATTGATCGTCCTCCTTCTCGACACCACATTGCTTCAACTGAAGCACCAAATGATTGAACTTGGTGAAAATCTCATTGATGGTTTCGAAATTTTCAGGATTTAGGGAAATCAATTCATTCACTAACTGATAGGCCCTCATCTCATCCTGCTTGCCGAAGAGTTTGGCAAGTTGTTCCCATACTTATTTCGGAGTCTTCAATCTGTTGAGGTGGAAAAGAAGGTCTTTCAAAATATTGAGACATAAGAAACCATAAGCTTCATCAAGCTGATTGAAGAACTTGGACTTCTCTATATGGCTGCATTAGGCTTTGGTTTTGTGCCCATAGTAACTCTTTAGAGTCCCTAGGAGCGCAATAATATCTCTATATCATCCTTCCATCGATGATAGTTGAAAGGAATAAGAAGATGGTTTGAAGAAGAGTCCATCTTAGCTATATCGAATGCAATAGGAGGATTTGAGAAACCTGCAGTAAAAAACAAACAAACAATTTTTAGGTCGAAAACCTGCACTTTTCAAGTTGCATCACACCCGACATAGCCTATCAAGCCAGATAAACCGGATGCACAATTAACCAGGATTTATGTGGAAAACATTATGCTTCTAGTGCAGTGTTGGAATAATTTTGAGCAAACTTGCTCAATATTCATCTGAAAAACTCTTTATAAGAGTTTCCTTGTCCTGCCATGGCTCTGATACCATGTAAAATTCAAACATAGGAGATCTAGGAAACAAGAACAATAGTTACTAGAAATGCATGCAGCAAATTGTGTTTCATAACACTGATGCAAAAGGTTTGCAGCAGTTCATACAGTATCATTAACTCAGAAGATAAATTACAATGTGTAACAATGGCAATAATAGCCCAACAATTCGAATCCTAGAGAGGTCATTCGAATTGAATGCATGAGAGTGGCTTACTGGTCAGTTAACACCACTCGACACATCAATTAACCACTTAACTACCAAGTAATTGACTCTAACAGACTCTGAAGCTGTCAAATTGAGTCTAACTAAGTCTAGAACTCAATTGATTTCCCAAAATTAGGGGAGGGCACCTTTCTGATTTCAGTTAACTGATGTTTAGGTGACATTACACCAAATTAGGTCAAACTGAGTAGGAGGGCACCTTTCTGACTCTTGTTAGCTGGATATAATATTAAATGCTATCAGTTGGACTGAAAAAGGCACTTTAATCATGCAAATCACCCTAGTTGTCTCCCTAAATTATGGAGGAGTCCCAGTTAACTAATATTGATGGCCTAGTTGGCTCCCCGAATGAAGGAGGAGGCCCAGTTGACTGAAAGTGATGATCTGCTGATGATGTACGCACATATATGAGACAAAATACTTAGGCTAAGTGGTAAATTAGGTTGTTAAGCCCAAATAAATGATGTGTTGTTGGAAAATGATTCCAACAGTGAGGTTATCTTAGTAAGTCCCATACTTATATGTGACAGTTTCCATATTTAGAAGGAGATAAAATCAATATAGGATTGTCAAGAATGAGAGAGCATATGCTATCAATGCACACAAGGACAAAACCAAACTTTCTCTAATAGGTGCCCAACATGATAGGAGGATCATAGGTAGCAGAAATAAATTTGTCCTATTGTTCCTCGGAGAAGGGAAGAAGCAAGTAGAATGCAATGAATTGGAGATGGAAGCATCTTTGAAGGGATGTAATGGAAAGAAGCATCAACAACTACAACAATTGATTGAATTACAGCAACCGTATCCGGTTGGACTGTTAATAGTCGAATCCGACTCTCATATTGAATGATAAATAGGAATAATATATTAGATGATATGATAAAATATGGAATGTTACAATGATGGCCCTGCCTTAAATATGGCTCGAGCATTTGATGTTGAGGAGACGCCTCATTTCATAACCTAACTTTAGTTAACCTAATTATTAATTATTTAATTATTATCTTATTTAATTATGTTTATTTATTAATTATTTACTATTTATGTTCGTAGCATTACCACTCTCTTAGAAAGGCTTTGTCCTCAAAGCCTTATAAGGTTTTCACATTGTTCTTTGCGATGTCGTGGCTGACGAAACATGTCAATAAGAACCGCTAAGTGTAGAGCATAACTTTCGATATGTGGATGGGTCAATCCATCCCAAATTGATTTATTGTGGACTGTTGGGAATCCATACTGATCAGTCGTCAGGAACTTTAAGATTTTGAAACTTCTTAACCAGCTCTACTTGTGATTTCCTGGCATCTTCTGACTTCTTAAGTTGTTCTTTAAGATCCTCATTATGACTTCTGATGCAGCTATTTTCTTCCTGCTTCTCTAAAAGTCTCCCTTCAATGTCGTTGGTAGATTGTTCTATCTTCCGGCTATTTTTCAACTTCATAATTTTTGTGACTAGTATCTTGTTATGATTTCTTAGTTTGAAAATTTCTTCAGCATTGTTGGATAATGCTTTATTATTCTTTGCGATCTCTGATTTGTGTGTCTTTTTAGAATCGTCATTTTGTATTTGAAGAACTTTTATTTGCTCCCGATACTGGTCGATCATTGATTCTTGATTCTCTAATTTATTTTGTATCTGCGCTAGTTCTTCATCCTTGTCGTTAAGGATCTTGTTCAAGCATATTATTTCTGCTTCGTAATTATTTATTTCCTTCTTTATCTCTTGATTTCCTAACCTCTGATTGAATTCATTTTCGGTTTTTAATTCATCAATTTGCGCATACAATTTTTCTATACACTTTTCCTGGTCAGAGATTTTTATTTCATTGCACCTTGCTTGTAATTCAATTCTTATTTCTGAACTGTTATTTATGTCACGCAATTCTTCATTGTCGTTTCGATAACGTTTTAACTTTGTTTCTAATTTGTCTATTTGTAGTCACAAATCGTCTTCCATGGTTTCTGACTTCTTCGACGTTAGATGCTCGATCTGGACTGTAGATGGTCTCTGACTTTTTTTTTTTTGAGTTTGTCTTCCTTTGACTACTTTGTTGCTAATTGGTCTTTGATTTCTTCGATGATAATTGGTCTCCCTTTGATTTTGACTTTTCCGACGATAATCCGTCTTCTTCGATTTTTCTTCTTTCTTTCGATAACAAGTGGACACCAAAAATGTGTGATAACCCTTAATGTGGTTATTTCGTAAAAATATTCTTTTGTTATGGTTAAACAATTTTTTTTCCAAAAATAATTATTATTTTAAAGTTAATAATTATAATATTATTAATAAATATAATATAATAATAATTATTAATGATAACAATAATTATTAATTATTATAATAATTGTTTTTGGAGTTCAAGGATAATAAAAATGGTGTGGATTGAGTGGTTGGGAGGAATGATTGTTACCTTCCCCACCTAGGTTCAAATCTCACTTTTGGTTTGGTGTTAGGGAATAAAACCAAACCCACTTCTCACAAAACCACATGCACCTTAAAACCATGTGCGGTTTCACTTTTTTTTTTTTACTTTTCTTTGGTGGCTACAACCCTGGCTCTGATACCAATTACAGCAATCGTATCCGATTGGACTGTTAATAGTCGAATCCGACTCTCATATTGAATGATAAATATGAATAATATATTAGATGATATGATAAAAGATGATATGTTACAATGATGGCCCTGCCTTAAATATGGCTCGAGCATTTGATGTTGAGGAGACGCCTCATTTCATAACCTAACATTAGTTAACCTAATTATTAATTATTTAATTATTATCTTATTTTATTATGTTTATTTATTAATTATTTACTATTTATGTTCGTAGAAATCCTACAAGTAGGTGTTTCAGGATTTTGAGGGACTTCCAACCAAACGATATGTGGAGCATGAAATACAATTGTTTCTAGAATAATTGGTACCCAATATTGGATTGTATAGGCAATTAGTCATTGAATCAAGTGAAATGAAGAAGCAGTTGCAACAATTATTGGAGCAAGGAGTAATTAGACCTAGTACATCACCATGTGGATCACCCATCATCATAGTTACAAATAAATATGGGAGATGGAGAATGTGCATTTACTATTGAGCCTTGAACAAGATTAGCATCAAGAACAAATACCCCTTGCCAAGGATTGATGACTTGTTGGATCAATTGCAGCAAGCCAAGTTCTTCACCACGTTGAACCTAAAGTCTGGATATCATCAAGTGAGGATCAA
This sequence comes from Larix kaempferi, assembly GCA_027924585.1. Lineage (NCBI taxonomy): Eukaryota > Viridiplantae > Streptophyta > Pinopsida > Pinales > Pinaceae > Larix > Larix kaempferi. The sequence goes on along the minus strand of BSBM01000541.1, from coordinate 6,317,822 downwards.
AGTTGAAGATGTATGGAAGACTACATTCAAAACAAGGAAAGTCATGTATGAATGGTTAGTGATGCCCTTTCGTTTATGCAATGCACCTAGAACTTTCATGAAATTAATGAATGATGTGTTACACCCCTTTATTGATTCGTTTATAATAGTATATCTATATGACATACGAATCTTTAGCAACACTTGGAAATAGCACCTTTCACATGTGACATGGGTATTGGACACCTTGAAGAAGAACCATGATTGTGAACCTCAAGAAATGTGAGCTCAGAAATGATTCATTGGTCTAATTCGACAGTATGATCAGTGGAGGAGAGTTGAGAGTAGACCCAAAGAAGATTGAAGACATCAATAAATGGCCTACACCAACCATATTGAATGATATCAAAATCTTCATGGCAACAACCCAATACTTGAGAAATTCATTGCCATATTTCTCCACAGTTGCAGCACCTTTGCACTCCATGACTACCAAAGGGAAGAGATTCCACAGGGGATGTCCACAACAGAAGGAACTTGAATACCTGAAGAGAAGGGTGAGTAATGCTCTAGTGTTGGCCATTCCCAACTTGCAGTGACCATTAGAATTGGAGACGGATTCCAATGCTTATGCATCGGGATCAGTGCTTATGCAAGGGGGGAGACCCATATGCTACCGTTCTAATTTGTTTCATGGAGAAGTGGTGGATTACCCCACCTATGATAAAGAAATATTCGCAATTATTCAAACACTAAAGAAATGGAAGCACTACCTCTTAGGAAAGGAGACTACAATCCACACAGATCACCAACCATTACAGTACCTACAAAGCCATAACAAGATAAAACAAGTAAGTCATTACAAGTGGTTAGGATTTCACAACAATTCCATCTACTAATTAAGTATAAGAAAGGAATCACAAATAAACTTGCAGAAATTCTCTCACGACCCCTGATGACAAAAATTGTAGCAGTAGGTGTGATTATGCAGCTTGAGCCATTCACACATTATCTTCTTAATGAGGACTATGAAGAAGATGAAGGTTTTGGAGGCATCTACATGTAGTTGAAGGAGAAAATAGTCACAACCATTCAAGATAATGAATTCCACCTCCACGAAGGATTGTTATACAAGTTAGATAAGCTATGCATGCCCCAAGTTAGAAGGATTTCATTGATAAGGGAAGCTCACACCTGAAATATTGTTGTACATTTTGGAGTGACAACAATAGTGGAAAATTTGCAAAGGTATGTGTATGAGCCGAATATGCAGGATCAAGTGGGAAAATGTGTTAGAGGATGTGTGTTGTGCAGCACCAACAAGCCAAGAAATCAGAATCTTGGGCTATATATGCCACTTCCATTACCAAGCAAGCCTTAGGAGAGCATCTCCATGGAATTTGTTCAAGGATTTCCCATGCCACAAAGAGGCCACAAATATTTGTTTGTTGTGGTTGATTACTTCAACAAGATGTGTGTATTGATACCATGCGAGAAGACAGTATCTGGACAAGAGGAAACTGGGATATTTTTTAATCATGTTTGGGTTAATTTTGGATTCCCTAGCTCCATAATATTTGATAGATATAGTAGGTTCTTGGGAAAGTTTTGTACAACCCTTTGGGAGAGAATGGATACCAAGTTAAAGTATTCCACCACATTCCATCCATAGACTTATGGAAAAACCAAGGTTGTCAACCGAACATTGGTACAACGACTAAGAGGATATAATAGTAGTCATCCCAATACATTGGATTAACAATTGGTCTACATTCAACATTCCTACAACCAGGCATTACATTCTTCCAGCAAAAAGTCTCCTTTTGAGAACTGCTTTGGATACCTACCTCCTTCACCGTTCAATATCTCCTATGGGCATCGAAAGGATGAGGTTGAGATACAAGGAGATGAGAAGAGGGCAAGCATATTCATTGAAAAATCAGGAAGATACATTTAAAGGTTCGGGAGTAGCTTGAAAGAAGTCAATAGTGGTACAAAACAAGGCATGGCCAACATCAAAAAAACCAGAAATTTTATGTTGGAGACAAGGTTTGGATTCACCTATGCAAGGAAAGGCTACAAGGACTAGCAAAGAAGCTTAAGCCTCTCAAGTATGGACCATTCGATATTGTTGAACAATTGAATGAGAATTCCTTTAGATTGAGGATCCCATAGTATATGCAGATGAGTTCGATGGTGAACATAGCATATTTGAAGTTTTTCAAGCCATCTGTGTTGGATGGAGATGGGTATCAACCGATTCTTCCCACTGCTGAATATGTAGAACCGTATGCATTGACATAATTGAAAGAGGAAACAGTATTGTAGCATAAGGAGAAGGTAACCTGAAGAGGATGACAAGAACTATGGAAAATTGGTCTGAAAGGAAAAACTCTAAAGAGGGAAAAATGGTTCGAGAGGAACTAGATTGAAAGCATGTTCCCTCAACTATTGTTAGAAGCTTTTGGGGACCAAACGCCTCCCAATGGGGAGTTGTGATCCAAATTTGGATGCAAATGAAGAATGGCTTCACTCTTGGATTAACATGATTGGTAACTGGTTGTTCATGGTTTAGGATGAGGTAAAGGATATAGTAGAGGTTTGAAGGGTCTTAGGTCACCACTATCATAGTTTTCCCTACATCAAGCAATCACTTCATCAATAATGAAAAAAATTAAATGTTTATTTCATTCATTTTCTAATCTAAGTCACGTGAATATATCTCATAGATAAATGAATAAAAATAAGGAAATTGAACGTTTGGAGGAAGTTGCAGGGTTGGGGACACTTGACCTCCAACTATCCCCTGAGCCAACCATCCATTTATTTATCCTTTCTTCACCAAGAGAATGGGGCCTTTGGTTGATATTGATGGAATCCTGCCTAAAATGTTCCATGGGAATCTGATGATAATACAGAGAGCCTATAATTGCACCATTGCCAACAATAAAGAAAGCTATGTGAAGCTTTGAATGTTGTTTTTCCCATTTGGGTTTCTAGGGTAAAATCTATGGCAATGTGCAATTGTTTCTCGGTGTGTGTTCTTTTTTCTATATTAATGGTTTATTGTGTGGATTGAAATATTCCATGTGTCATTAAATAGTTGTCATTGAGCTATGAAAACTATTATGTGAGCTACATGTAGCTTGAATAGTGTTATCGTTGTGCATCTTTTATGTTTCTTGAACTAGGGGAGTTACAACAACTATAATATCTCATCCATTAGATTCCCAATTGATCTAAGAGATCAAGGGTCTATATTTAATAGTTTTTGCATTTGTGTATGAGTTTTCTAAATTTCCAGATTTTTACGAGTTTGATTTCCTAGAATATTTTCTCATTGGGTGGGTGAGTTATTACCTTGATTATGTGTTTCTCTTGCTTCCTAGTCGGATTTATTAGTGCATGGGGGGGAATGTAAATTGATAAATATCATAAATACAAACATTTTTAAGAGATATGTGTTGGTAATACTGGTAGGATATGAGCTTGTAGTTTATGGATCAAAGAGCACCGGTTACACATCAAGATACCAAAATATAAATAGAATATATACAAAGCCCTCGGTCTGAATGGATTTTCCTTCCACTTCTACCGAGTTTGTTGGCCAATCATTAAAACGGATCTGTGTAGAATGATAGTTCAATCCCAATATAAGCCAAAAATTGATGTGGGAACCAACTCACCCTTCCTAGACCTTATCTTGATAGAGTCATCTTCCCCCTCCTCCTTTGCAATATTTAGGCCAATATCTCTCTACAACTCATCTTACAAAATCGTGACCAAAATCCCAGCCAATAGAATAAAAATAATAATTCCCAAAATCATCTCAGAAAATCAGGGGGATTTGTAGAGAAGAGACTTCTAATTGAAAATGTCATTCTAGTGCAGGAGGTCATTCATTCAAGCCGACGAAGAAAATAAAAAGGGATGGTAATTAAGATAGACATGGCTTATGCCTTTGACAGAGTGAATCATTAATTCCTGTACAAGGTAATGCAACGGTTTGTGTTTGACTCCTAATTTGTCTCTTGGATTAAATCTTATATTGGAAGTCCATGGGTGTCCCCCTTGGGCAATGGAAGGCTTACATATTTCTTTCAGTTAATTTGAGGCTTACGTCAAGGTTTCCTGCTAGCTCCATTCCTTTACATAATTCTTGCATATGTACTAAGAAGAAAGATGGAGGAGGAAAAGCGGCTAGGAAATATTCCAGGAATTAATGATGGCACCAAGAGTAAAGGAAAAAAACCACTCCCAATTTGCAGATGACACCCTCTTTCTAGGAGGATCTTCACTAATAATGGTGCAAATATTTGAATCTATCATCTCCTCCTTTTGCAATGCTTCCATAGTAAAGATAAACAAGATGAATAGCCACATTTAAACTTGGAATGTGTCGTAGGACATAGTGTTGACTATCTCTAGAAATATTGGAATCCCAACCTCAACAGAGCAAAAGGACTTCAAGTACTTGGGCCTCCTAATATCTTAATCATCCCCTTCTGCAAGAGCTTTGGTCTCCTTGATCACAAAATTCAAAGGGAAATTGCAGAAATAGGGCACAATGTGGCTAAACCTAATTGGAAGGCTTGTCCTAATTAAAGATGTGCCAACTGGTCTACCAATTTTTCATAGCACAGTGTCCCTAGCACCAGAGTGATTGCTATCCTAGCTGAATAAACTCCTTCAAAGATTCCTCTGCAAAGGAGGAAAAAATAACAAGAGGAAATTCCATCTTGTTAGATGGAATATTGCCAAGCATCTAGTCGGGCTCCATATTCGAGACCCCATATTGACCAATCTATCACTTGGTTCAAAACTCCTATGGCGTATTCTATATAATAGGAATGGCTAGGTTCACCAAGTTCTGCAAAAAAATACCTAGGAGTATGCGTTCTACGATGCCTTGGTTACCAACGAAAAGAAGGCTCGTGCTTGCATATATGGAAACTCTATAAGGCGTCATGGGATTTTTCAATGAAGACCTCTATTGGGTCCCAGGAAACGGGAAACAAATTTGTATTTGGAAAGACAAAATCCTCAATCAAGCTCTACTCCACTTTCATCTAGAGCTAGAAGACTTGCGGGAATGGCTAGACACCAGAGGGTTCAAGTGGCTTTGGGACATCAGCAAATGGGAAAGGGAGATACAAAACTGGGCCGGTTCGATCGATCTTGATTTGTTTCTTAGATCTGTAAGAACAATATTAAAAATTAAACTTCTGACTAGGGAAAACCTAATGCACAAAAGGAAAGAAGACTAAAGGGGGTGGGAACCCAAAGGACAATATTATGTCTCTCAAGGTTATGCATAACTAGAGGTAAATGCAGGTGCTTCCACCTAATCTCGAATGTGGAAAAAGATCTGGAACATTGCCCCCCAAAAAATAAACTTCTTTTTTTGGTTGGTTGTGTATCGGAAAATCCTTATAGGTGAAAATATTTAAAAATGTGGAAGGTTCCCCCTATGATTAGAAATTGAAGAAACAACAGAACATCTTGTTTTGAAGTGTAATTATGCTCATGAGGTATGGCGACTTCTATTAGGGAAAATTGGATCAAGCAATGACTTCCCTTCCTCCTTAAAAGGGGTATTCTGAACATTGTTCTCTGTCGCATTTAGAAATTGTCAATCCAAACCTTTTCTTCGACAAGCCCGGTTGTCTCTTCCTAAATTTATTTTATGGAAAATTTGGCTCGCCATAAATAAGTGAATTTTTCATAACTCTCTAATCTAGCCAATTAGATCTGTCGTTCAAGTCAAAATCCTATTGAAAGAAAGTTTATCGCTCTCCTCCCTCTCTTTGGGAAGAAACCTCTCAAAGGAATAAAGAATGGCTGGTTGGGGCTTGCATATCTCCCGTAGGACCTCCCCCCCCCCAAGGTTGCATCGGAGAGAAGAACCAAGATGGAAGCTCAGACTGTTAAAAGAAGAAATTGATATATGGAGGATGAATAAGGTCCAGTTCTACCTGCATTTCGGCGGAGCTTCAAAAGGAAATCCAATGGTGGAAGGTTTGTGTGTGTGGGGGGGAGATCTTTAACCCCGAAAGACACTTGATCGAACAATTATTCTGGGGTCTAGGAGTCAAAACCAATAACCAAGAAGAAGCTATTTTCCTCCTACAAGGTTGCAGACTTCTTTGCAAAACCGAGATCTCCTCTATAATTATTCTTGGAGACTCATTGTTGATCATTCGATATATGATCAACAATTCTATCCTGCAAGACCTCTATCTTCGAAGAATAATTGAATGAATCATACAGGAAATAGGAAACATGAGAAAGGTGAAATTCATTCATATTATGTGCCACTTGAATGAGAAGATGACAACTTGGCCAACCTCATAACCTGTTTGAATGAGCAACATCTCCACATCGATCAAAATCCCTCCATGTAGGATCCAATCCCACGATGATGTAATCTGGTGGAATTTGGGCAGTAGTAATAACGCATGATTTCCCACTCGATGTGAAGGTGGATTATCGGATTATTCATTCCCCCGGAATTATATCTCGATCAATTCAAGCAATGTGAATTAAAGCCTCGCACAGAAGAAGAGGTGCATGACCACGAGTGTGAGGTGACTAGATAGAGGGAGAAGGATCTGTTAATGGAGTTGGAGATGGAGAAGGATAAAAATGCAACCATGTTGATCAAAATATAAACCATGGAAGATCATCTTGCAATTCTCCAAATTCGAGTTATCAATTTGGAGTTGGGAGGTACCCCTTCAACATATGTATTTTCCTACTCTTCTAGCCCTCTGATGGAAACTGGTGACACCGCCTAGAACCTACAGCGTTATTCATGCCAAATACTTAATCAATAGTTCCTTATAATTTATTCCATCTCAGGTTTCATGGTTCATAATTTTGTAAATTAGATGTATTTTTGGGAATTTAGCTCTAGGAACAAGATGGTCTCTTTGAAACTAGTAGATTTGATAGAGATTATTTTTTACCTTAGCATAGGTAATCCTTTTGATACTAGTGGATATAAAACTGATAGAGAAAGTTACCTGTGACTGCAAAAATGAATTTTGTAGTAGATGTCTATGTTTTGTTCTCTCATGAAGTTGGAAAGACCAAGTTGAACCAGGCGTTTTGGCCAGTTTTGTACTCTCTTTGCTTGGGGAAACGCAACAACGCTTTTTAATATAAATTTTAGTTGCTTTTGTAAAAAAAAAATATTTAAGAATTCAAATGGCTCTATATAAATCGAACATGAACACTTGCTATTGTTTTCATTTGACTCCATGACCTAGGGCATGCACTAGTTTCATGGATCCCTCCATAAATTGCTATTGTGAGAAGTTGTGCCCTAATTTACAAGGTAACAACACATTATTGTATGCCATAAACTACATTACAACAAATAGGAAGATGATTGAAGAGATATACAAGATTGCCTATTTTATAGTTCAAAGTTTAAAATAAAGACTATCCTATAAATAATTTTTATTTCAAGCTTTAAAAAAAAAATTATAATAATAAATATTTTTTTTTTTTAAATAAAACTCTTTCACAAGGAAAATGTTAATTTTTTTTGTAAAAAATCATTATTAATAATGAAATGAACAATATTTTAAAACTAATTTAAACTATCCTATGGAAATAATTCTTGAATTTTGGAGATGGACCTCAAAGAAGTTACCCTTCATAGAAATGATATCAAATGTAACTAATTATCATTAATGGGTAATTACAAATAAACACAATTTAACATCTAATTAGAAATTTGAAATCAATTGGATAATTTGGATTTATCCCAGGTAGTTGAGAGGCGTGTTCCCTCCCTACCTAGGTTTAATCTTGCAAGTGACATGCTGAGATTTTACTAAGTATATTATTGTAATGACCTTGAGCCCTAGGTTGACAAAGCCTCGAGCTTTTGTAATCTAGTTTACTTGGGTACCATCCTCAAAATGAGAGGTTTCCTTGGTGAGTTTCCTTGGAAGTGTATTTCTCAAGTAAAAACAAAAAACAAATGCACAACCAATTGGAAATTTGAAACTCAACTACATTAAGTATTGTTCTTCTCATTACTAAGTCCAAAGTCAATTTAATTTAATTTAATTTAAGCACTAATCTCGATAGTTTACCAAAATTGACTAATGAGATTGGAAAGGAATGCCTGAAATCCTAAACCTGAGAGTGGTAAATGAAATCCTCGTGTTCTTTTCCTTCATTTGGACATGGCAATTATTAAAAGAGGTTGTTGATCACTTTACATTGATTCTAGTTATTGATACTTTGAGTTCAAAACTTTGACTTGGCACCATCTCAATTGAAAAAACTTCTAATTGGTTGTCATGTCCCAAATTTGGAATTGAGTCACAATGGCCTAATCACATTAGCCATATTCATTAGAGTTTGTAAAATTAATGTTAAGGGTCAAATAATTGCCAAGGAGGAAAATTACTAGTTTCCTAGGTTTGGGGTGGAAGCTTTGGGATTTGGAATAAGGGGGATAATAAATGATGTTTAGACATTAGAAGGGTTCAATTATTTAATAAATAGAGTGAATAAAGAAATTCAAGAGAAATCCTAGATGACAAATGGTTTTGGAGACATATGGAGGATGTGGGACCCACACTAGCTTGATTTTTCATAATACATGGTATCTCTCTTTTGCAAATTCGAATTAATGGGAATGTGAACACTCTTGGGTGAGTTGGTAATTCATAACACATGTCATTTATCATCTTAGGTCGAATTGGGAAGGATTGGTAACCTCCATGGAAGATAAAGAGTCAAAGTGGAAGTTTGTGGACACTTGGGCTAGATTCCCTAGCCCCTATGACACCAATGATGGAGCATCTATGACAACTATGACAAATTGCAGACTTGACCTCTGACATCTGACCACTATGACATGTCAGCCCCAAAAATAGGCTCAAGGAAGTCGAATTTGGGAGTTGGAGAAGCCAAAGAGACTCAAAATCAAATTTGGGAGAAGATGGAAGGTTGGAACTAGGAGACAAGTGGCAAATGTGGAATATTTCCTAAATGGAAATCTATTGAATCTATTGAGAGGATTTCGACCCTTAGAAGGCTAATGTTGGTTATAAAATGTAGAAATGAAGTATGAGAATGGCTTTTGATCATTTGTAGAATTTGCAATTGCATTTGTAAAGAGGGAGAGCTAGTGGATGACTAGTTTCTTGCCTTAGCCAATTTCGAGGGTGAAAGATTCCCATCCAAGTTGGCTATTGGAAAGGCCATTCAGACCTTTCATTTGGAGCTTTAATGGAGTCTTTATTTGCAGGTGTAAGCTACAGGGCAGCTCATGGTTTCTTCTATTGCAGCTCGCTCCTTCAACCATTTCCAGTTTTGATGGCATATTCTTGATCCTTGAGGGAGGGCGTTTTTGGTGAGCTATTGTACTCTTTGGGGGAGCTTCTAATGCACCATTTATTTTTGTAATATGAAGTAAATACTCTGTTCTTCATCTCCAGAAAGTTTCAGGTCGAAATTCCAAGTAGAAATGTATAAATCTCATTTTTAATGGAAGAACAATGCCATTTCCCCACTACCTTGTTGTGAACCAATGTATTGATGATGATTTCGAATGAATGGATGATTATATGATGCATTTGTGATTAATGGACTGCCATGGATGTATTTTACAAGTTTCATGTACTGTACTTGAGCATTTGAAGTATTTTTACTCAGTTTAATTGCATTGGGAGAAGAAATAGTGCCATTTCCCCAAGGGTCGAATTGGTGATTTTTGCAGTTGAATGGGAGAGGGTGAGAACAGTTGTAATAAACCATTAATGGTGCATATGAGACCTTAATAACATATTTAACACATTACATACCTCTGTTCATAAATTTGAGTGGGTTTGGAGGCATTTGGGAAGCCATTTTCAGTGCTTACCTTAGGGGGATTTGAACCCCAAATTACTAGTAAAATTGCATAATTGGTCCAGAATCTTAAGAGAGTTTGCAGAGGTCTTTTGGTGGCCATATTTTATCCCTAAACATCATATTCAATCCCTAATATCATTCATACACCTTCCTTGAATATTTGAAGGCATTTGGAGTCAATTTGAGACCTAGAGACCAATACTAGTCCAGGGGAAATCACTAGTAAAGTTACCTACATTGACCAGAATTGAAAGAGTATTTGCAGAAGTGTTTTAAAGGTACAAAGGCATCCCTGAAACACATATTTATGTTCTAATATCATTCATATACCTTCTCAGAAGATTTGGGATCATTTGGGGCAAATTTGGGACCTAGAGATCGAAACTAGTCAAAGGTCGAACCAAGGAAAAAAGTGAAAAATTGCAATTTTAATAAAATTCCTAACAAGGGACATTACATTGGTGAAAGTTCAATTGCCATGATAGTAGTAGGCATAAGTTTCAAAGGTTGTTGTAGAAGTTGCTATTTTTAATAATATATTATTTAATGTCGATGTGAACTCAAGGAGCGGTCAACAAAACATTTGAATCAAGCCTGCGAACATGGAAGGAATGAAAATAATAAATGATTTGAGCGTAAATATTGCACATGCTACTGTGATGTAGTCTTGGAATTTACAGCGTAGACTACAAATAGGAAGAAGAGTTTACAACTAGCCTTGCATCTAGGGATTGGTAGAGTTTAAAAGATGAACATATATGTGGATTTCAAGATTCAACCAAGAATTCCAAACAAACACACCTTCAAATACTTCATTCTAAATTCAAATATTAGGGGTAGAAGTCTGGTGCAACTGGCTTAGCATAAGAAATAAATGACTCAAGAACTAGTTCTATAACTAAAGGACGTAAAACATGGGTGTTAGGTGTAGGGAGAGGGGCTAGGATCCTCATTGATCCCATAGGAAAAGAATAAAGTGAATATCCTTGGGGATTAGGAGTTGCCTCAAACACACATAGTGTCTAGCAAGGCTTGCAAAGAGCAAAGGCACATGGGATCAAACAGATCACAATTGTTGGGGACTCATCAATCATAATGTTTTTTTTTCAATCTTTCAACTACCAATTTTTCCAGGTTAAAAAGGACAATTCAGTGAGCTTTGGATTTGGCTATGCAATTTGATTCCATTTCATTTAAGTCCTACAATTTATAAATAGAAACATAGATTGCTTAGCCAATATTGCAACGCAGCTTGACGAAGTAATGATAAGGATAAAAGGGAGGGTTCCAATTTCTATGTCCATCACTTGAATTAATTGAGCATTTAGTATCATAAGGTGGTGATGGATATGTGGGCTTAGTGGAAAGGATGAGGATGGGACATTAAAGGAACCTTCTATGCTTCCATTCATTTATTTCAAATTGATGGTGGAGGGAATTATAAGGACGATGGTGAGAGGGGTTTCGACGTTGTGTGGAATTTTTTGGCCCATGTTGTCTCTTTCTTCTTTGGTTTCGATTGCCTCATATTGGTGTTGGATCAAGGGTGAAGGGAACATCTTGGAGAAAAGGGAATATTGGTGGCTTTGTTGTTTGTCCTTGTGGTCAATCATTATAATTATAGAGATTGCACAATGCAAGAATAAGTGTTATGTAAAGTGTGAACTTGTATAGTTCTTGTGGCATATAAATTTTTATGAGAGGGCGCTAGTATAAGCCTAGCATGAAGTGACCAAGGAAGCATTGAAGTGGAACAACTGGCATGGAAGTTGGGAACATGCTTTGTGGGTACAAGCTTAGAATTGAGTGAGGTATGGAGTAAATATGACATGGAAACTTTGAGCAATGCGAGACATGGAAAGAACTATGAAGCAACACATGTAGATCCAATAGTTGCTATGGTGGATAGTATAGAAAGTTCTTTGTGTATCCCCATGGATGCACTTTGAATGTCGTTGCCCCATTAGGAGACAGATAGTGCAAGCTCCACGAGGTCAAGAAAGAGTGTACATATGAAGCAACAATATCAGAAACAAGCTTAGTGGCACATAAAGGCATGAATAAAAGTAGAAATAAGTCCACAGAAAAACCTAGGTTAAGAAGGTTTCCTCCATGGGACGAATTTTAATTTTTATGTCATAGAAAGTATTGCAAATTTTTTCTATTTATGGTTTGGTTTATAAGGAAATACACTTGCCATTATCATCATTTAAGTACTCGAATAGTTAGTTTAGAATTTTTTTGGAACCACACCTAAAATTTTTGATGTGGGTTGTGAATTTTCCTATATGTTTGTATTACAATGCCACATGGTTTGACTATGGCCTCTTTCTAATACAAAATTAGGTCGTTGTTTAAAAAAAGCATGAAGAGAAGCAAAAACAAGTTAGTTGAAAAATCCTAGGTTTAGGAAGGTGTTCTCCATGGGCCAACTTTTTAATCTCTTTGTTTGAATAGAATGTATTGCATATTTTTTCTACTTTTGGGTCAGTTTGTACTGCAATATAATTGTCATTATCATCATTTTAGTGCTTGGATAGTAAGTTTTGAGGTTTTTCCATAGCCAGGCATGAAAGTTTTGATGCAGGTTGTGGCTCTTTTCTATATATTTGTATTACAATGCCATATGGTTCGGTCATGGCCTCTTTCTAATACAAAATTATGCACTATTGTTATCTAATAAAAACATACAAAATAAAATATCATACAAAAATAAAGATGAAACACAAGAAAACTAACAATTGAAAAATGCGTCCTTACTAGTGAAAGAAAGGGCAACAAAGAACCTTTGAACTAGCTCAACAATGAAAGAAGGGTTGACAAAGAAACCTTGAAGTAGCTAACCAAGATTACATAAGCAACCAAAGAATACAAAATATGCATAACATTAGCATTAGTGCAAAGAGCATATCCGTATTCACTATTTTCAAGTGGATATTATTACCAAAAATGACTAAAAATGAATTGCAAATCAAAAATATATTATGACAACTATGTTAGGATATTCCTATACTCCATCCTAGTCCTAGTAGCATTTTCAATATTTGCATTTTCAGTCATGCATGCACTTTTAGGATTTGCATGCATTATTTAGGGTTTGCATGCATTTGCATGCATCCCAGTCATCAGTCCAGCACCTAGCCCTCAGTTAGCTAGCCCCCGGGAGCTTCTCTCAGATCAGTTTTATCCCTCCTAGTGCTTAGTGCGCCCCTTCATGCAATTTCATGCATCTCATGCGCCCTCTCTCACCTACCACTCAGTTGCACTTTAGTTAATTGAGTTATCATCAGTTCTTTCCTTGATTTAAGGCTAGACTAACTCTCAACTGATTGTATCACTCCGATGGATCTCCAGTGAGACTAGACTGCCCATTCTGACTCTAGTTAGCTCCTCATGCGCCCTCCACTGAGCCTTTTTCATTCAGTTACACCTACCACACTCAGTTAGACTCAGTTTGACTATTGGTTGACAGTTACTTGAGCATTGATGACTCCACTGATGATGAGATAGACTACTAGTTGTGCTCCGATGACACTCCAGTGATCCTTTGATCACTCCATGAAGACTAATTCGAATTTCCACCTTAGGCATTCGAATCCTCATGCATTGTACTATTTATTTGTCCATATTGTGATTAATTAATTAGTGTGTGTGAAGTATTTTTGCTTCTATCCGAGTTCTACTATATTATTGTTTTGTTTCTCATTATACTACATTGACCATTCTTCTTCTATTTTCTTGCTTAATCAATTACTTTCTTGTGAGGTATACATCATCTCTTAGATCTACTGTGAGTATTTTCACAAACTACTATCCATGAGAATGATCAAATTCGTCACCTAAATAAAAAAAAATAGAATCCATGTTATGATTAGAAAATACCATTGACAAAGTGAGTTATGACACTTGAGAAAACCCAACATCAACTAAGGCCACTTAACCGAAATCTACTCCCAATGCTAACTAGATGATGCAAACATTTTTACTTCCCTATCAAAATTAATAATAACTAGCAACTATGACTTACCACCCAAATCCATTTCAAGTATAGAACCAAAATCGTTTTGCAAAAAGAATAAAATTTAATGCAATCACAATTTTATCCCATGACATGTATGGGGTGACTTGATCATTATTTCCTATGTGATCTTCCATCACATCCAATAGTTCCACAGATAAGATCTATGGTTTTCCCATGGACACTTAACAGAGACACTTTCAACTTGCTCAGTCCACCTTGATATGTACTAAAGATAGATGGGGACATTAAATTGACACCAATTTTATGACATATCCCCTCTACTTGACATAGACATTTTCAACTTGCTCAGTTCGCCATGATATGTACTAAAGACAGATGGGGGCATTCAATTGACACCATTTTTATGACATATCCCTCTACTTGACCTATGGTAGCTGTTTTCTTATGTGTGGACACGACCATAGGGGATCTATGGTGTTACTCTATAATGGCTCATGTATCTTAGATTGTTGTTTCAATAGCTTATGAAGCATTATGGTGTGGTTATAAATCTTCATTAGATTAAATGTATGACCTTGCAGGTTAGGTTTGTTCTAAGGAGTTAAGTGTGACCCTCATTTTATGCCATTTACAACATCTTACCTAGTCATTTTTCATATCATGTCATTTTACTAGTCGTTTCACACATTTCCATCATATCCCCTTTTCACAATTAACTTATTATATGTCATGTTATAAGGTCTCTATATATTATTTCCTGTGTATTGTGCCTAATTCAAAGTACTTTGAGGGAAATAGAGCTAAATGATACATGTGAACTATGCCCCCTTGCGAAAAAAGGCCATGATCCTCATGTCCTAGCTTATCGAAACCAAATCCAAAGAAAGAGACTTCTTGCTAAAAGTTAATAAAATAGAATAAAAATAAAATAAAAGGATCATAAAAATGGAGCAAGGACGAGGTAACTCAAGAAGAAAATTATTCCCTTCCAAAGCACACATATGGAAGAAAAATCAACCCCTAACTCCTGAAAGCTAAGGGGTAGACCCAACACTTAGACACATACACATGAAAGTTAATTTGGGAATTCCTTTCCCTAACATCACATTCATTTTATTACTTATCTTGCTTTGAAACTTAGGAAATGCATTTAGTCTTAAGGGTGTAACATGAAAATCTTGACCAATTATAGTTGCACCATGGTAACTCTAAGGTTACAAGGATAATTAATCAAAAGTGAGTGAGTTTATTAGAAAGTGCACTTGAAATCTTTTTATGTTAGTGTTTACACATATTCAGGTATTTTTCCTAAGTCATATCTTATATGGTCTAACACTTGGTTGCTCTATAGTTGTTTCATGTCTCCTCCTAGGTGGTTTTTTTTATACACACTTGGGATCCTTTGGAGGCATGCTTCTTCATCTTGTTGGCATGTGTGAGGGGAAACCCTACTTGATGACTTGGACCAGCTTTGACCATCCTTTGAGAGTTCATTGCACACTTGGATCATGCATTCTCCACTCTTGAAGGATGTGACACACATATCGAGGAGTTGATTGCACACATTCTCGAGGGGGGTTTATGTTGTCTATTGGACCCTTGAGACACTTGGCATCATTTTCTAATGGATCACTCCAACATTTGAGGCATTTTCCATCATGGTTTCATTATTCTTGGGGTATGTTTCACCCTAGAGAACTCATTCTTATCACACATGCCACCTTATCCATATTCACTATTTTCAAGTGGATATTATTACCAAAACTGATTCAATAAAAAGGAATTGCAAATCCAAAATCTATTATGACAACTATTATGCATAATAATTATCAAATTCATCATTTGAATAAAAATAGAATTAATGTTATGATTAGAAAATACAATTGACAAAGTGAGTGATGACACTTCATAAAACCCAACATTGACTAAGGCCACTTAACCAAAATCTACTCCTAATGCTAACTAGCCAATGCTAACTTTTTTACTTCCCTATCAAAATTAACAATAGCTGGAAACTATGACTTACAAACCAGATCCCTTTCAAGTTTAAAACCAAAATAGTTTTGCAAAAAGAATAAAATTTAATGCAGTCACCATTTTACCCCTTGACATGTATGAGGTGACTTGATCATTATTTCTTATGTGATCTGAACCATCACATCCAACAGTTCCACAGACTCAGATCTATGGTTTTCCCTTGGACACTTAACAGATACACCTTCAACTTGCTTAGTCCACCATGATACGTACTAAATACATATGGGGACATTCAGTTGACACCAGTTTTATGACTTATCCCCTCTACTCGATCTATGATAGATGATTTCTTATGTGTGAAAATAACCATAGGGATTCTATGGTGTTACTCTATAATGGCTCATGTATCTTAGATTGTTGTTTCAATAGCTTAGGAAGCATTATGGTGTGGTTATCATTCTTCATTAGATTAAGTGTATGACCTTGCGGTTTAGGTTTATCCCTAAGGATTTAAGTAAGTGTGACCCTCATTTTATGCAATTTATAACATTTTACGTATCCATTTTTCATATCATGTCATTTCACTAGCCATTTCACACATTTCTATCATGTCCCCCTTTCATAATTAACTAATTATGTGTCATTTTCTAAGGTCTCTATATATTATATCTTGTATTGTGCCTAAGTCCAAGTAGTCTAAGGGAAATGGATCTAAATTATACATGTGAACTATGCCCCCTTACAAAAAAATGCCATGATCCTTATGTCCCAACTTATCGAAGCCAAATCAAAAGAAAGAGACTTCTTGCTAAAAATTAAATAAAAATAAAATAAAAGATGATAAAAATGGCGCAAGGACAAGGTTACTCAAGAAGAAAACTATTCCCTTCCAAAGCACACATATGGAAGAAAAATCAACCCCCAACTCTTGAAAGCTAAGGGGTAGACCCAGTACTTAGACACATTCATATGAAAGTTAATTTGGGAATGCCTTTCCCTAACATCACGTTCATTTTATTACTCACCTTGCTATGAAACTTAGGAAATGCATTTAGTCTTAGGGGTGTAACATGAAAATCTTGATCAATTATAGTTGCACCATGGTAACTCTTAAGGTTACAGGGATAATTAATCTAAAGTGAGTGAGTTAATTAGAAAAGTGCACTTGAAAGCTTTTTATGTTAGTGTTTAGATAAATTAAGTATTTTTCCTAAGTCATATTTTATATGGTCTAACACTTGGTTGCTCTATAGTTGTTTCATGTCTCCTCCTGGGTGGTTGCAGTTTTTTTTATACACACTTGGGAGCCTTTGGAGGCATGCTTCTTCATCTTGTTGGCACGTGTGAGGGGCAACCCTACTTGATGACTTGGACCAACTTTGACCATCCTTTGAGAGTTTGTTGCACACTTGGATCATGCATTCTTCACTCTTGAAGGATGTGGCACACATATTGAGGAGTCGATTGCACACATTCTAGAGGGGGGTTTATGTTGTCTATTGGACCCTTGAGACACTTAGCATCATTTTCTAATGGAGCGCTCCAGCATTTGAGGCATTGGAGTATGTTTCACCCTAGAGGACTCATTCTTATCACATGTGCCACCTTCTCTTGGAGTATTCATCACTTCGACTTGACTTAGTGGGGTGCTCCTCTCTTTTGTCCACTTATCTTGGAGAGAGAGTTGTTATTTTTGACTTGTCATGAGGTTGTTACATATAGTAGTGGTTGATTGGTTAAGGTCTAAGGTTTTAGCCTTAACATTTACACATCATGACCATATCTTTTAGATCATGCTACCTCATTGAGATGTGTTTCACTTCAAACTTTCTCTCTCTGGTGGTGCATCCACCCTCATATGGTAAAAAAAGTTAGGGTTTTGGATCTAGGGTTATTAGTTTTAACCATGTCATGTGCAATTTTTTTTAATCGTGGATTTGACAACTCTCTCATCTATATAAGAGTGACACCTCTCATTGTTTCTTTTGCTAAAACTTGTGGAGGATAAAACATTCTTGCTACAAGTTTAGTGTTGTTTTTCTTATATGCTAGAGTATTGGGTTAAATTTGTAGAAATAAGTAGAACTATAAATGCATAATGCTTACGTATGGATTATTTCATCAAATTGTGAGCATTGCATAAATATTGAGGTAAATTCTTTCCATAAAATTTACATGTTTTATTTACTAAGTAGCATCATTTTCAGCTCATGTTATATGCTCCTTGTGGTAGAACTTGTTGGCTTTGCATGTTGGTTTACTAAGGAAATTTGAGCATTTGAACCCTCCACTTGATTGGACAAGAAACTATACTTGGCTATCAAAGACTAGGACAAGGGCATGGACTATTCTACCCACCACTTCTCTTTGATCACCCAAAAACTTCTCTTGTTTCCTTATGACCCCATATCCCTTTCCTTTTAAGCATATAGGCACTAGTCAAGAGTGTTAATTTCCTCATTTTAAGCCAGTCTAGTTTAAATTTTTGTACTTTATTTATTTTGGGTTTTAAAATATGAAATCTAACTTAAGTCATGCACATATGATTTAGCAAAAGATAACTAGATTAATCCCCTTTGACGGCAGCATTTTATTTGATTAAGTTTATGCTATTTTTATGATTAATTTTTCATGAGATGATAATCTTTTGCTTGTTGGTCATAAATATAATTAACTTGGGATTAATGTTATATTTCAGATCTAATTTATCTCTCTATTTGATTCACTTTACGTATATTTTTAGGGGTTGAACTTAAAGTGTTTAATGAGCTATTTCTGCAATTGATCATCTTAAGAATTCTTGAACAATTATTTTCAAGTGTTGTTTTTAGATCTTGGACGGTTTATTGCCTTATATTACTCACGCTTTACATATTTGAAAACTAAACATATGCTATTAGCATATTAGCACCCTTCTCATACATGTTAATAACAAGCTCAAATAACTAAAGACGTTGATTTTATGCACTTTGAATTTATGCAATAATTACTTGTTATTTCTAGAAACTTTGCACTCATCTCCACACATCAAAGTTGCTGGAATTTATATTGTTACTAACCACATAAACTTTATCTTATACTTATTCATTGGTTTCTTAACAATCCTTTCAAAGTTATGGTTGAATCTTTGGAATTAATCACTGTATTCTATCAGCAACACCTTTTGAGTTATTTTCAAATTCACTTACATTTTTTTTAAATTTCCTTCAATCAACACATTCAATAGTTATACTATCTTTTCTATTGGTTTAAAGAAATTCATACTTTATTGCTAGTTATTTGCACTTAAATCATCACTCATTATACAACAAAAATCTCATTTAGATCACCAATGTTTAATGGGATGAACTTTTATGGTTATGTTTAACCTGTTGTTTTACTATGTTTGATATATTCTTTTGGCAATAAGATTATTGTTTACTTTTGGCAAATTGGCAAATTCACTTAAGGTTTTGATTACTTTCATTCAATGGTTTATCCAATGTTCGAGTTAGCAAAAAATTGTAATTGTAATTTTTCTTTTAAAATTTTTTAAGCCATTAATTCTCCTGAACTTTTGAGCCATTATCCATCAACAATCTAAGTAATTTCCCTCATCTTTTGACACTCCGCATAACAGACAAATTGACACGTAGAGGTGTTTTGAGGTGAGGAAATAGTTGAAGGCTCTTGCTTCCGATTTTACTTATTCTTGAAGCTACCTTGCAAAGTTGATGGCAAAACATTAATTAGCCTCACAAAGTTCTTAAAAGCAGGCATACTGACATGTCGAGTTTAAGGAACTCAAAGACCATCGTAAAATCCTCTAAGTACACAAGCCTAGGTAAACAAAATATTTATGCAGATAATATCGATACATGCAAGAATAACACTGCCATATAAATGGAATTTATTATTATGATTTAAAGTGGATACATTCCTTAATAAGAGTTTCAAGGAAAGCAATATGGAGATGAAAAAGAAACGAAAAACAAGCTAACAAAGCAAGTGGTGTGAAGAAGAGAAAATACCAAATCAGTAACAGCTATCATGTGCTCAAGTTATAACTAGTGAATACACAAACACAATATATAACTAGTTATGAGACAAATATTCAATTTTGACATGGATAGGAGTGGCCTAGTACTTTCATAATCGAGAAGAAATGATCGATATGATCTCTGCAGGATCAAAGGATTTTTAACAACGTCCTAAGAAATTTATAGTTGGAAACTTTACAATAATATGATTTTTTTTAAAGAATGGTAAAATCTCAGGGGCTAAAGTAAAAATTTGATAAAAGCAAGTATATGAGGGTAATTTTTAAAGATTCAAACATTATATCTATGCATAGTATTCTAAGCAACTATTTAGATTGCAAACAATTATACATATAATTAGTAAAGTGGGTGAACATTAAATAAAAAGCCATGTAATTATATTATTTTGTATAATAAGCCATGTGATCATTTTGATTATTTTAAAGATTTATTTCCACAACCATTTAGATGGAAAACAATTATACATATAATTAGTTAACTAGGTGAACATTAAATAAAAAGCCATGTAATTATATTATTTTGTATAATAAGCCATGTAGATATCATTTTGTTTATTTTAAGGATGTATTTCCACAGAGAGAATAATTGTAGATAGAAGGTCCCAAGATGCAACACTGTAGCCTTGTTTGGCATGCACATGCAGTTGATTGGTCATAAAAGGATCAAAGACCATCTCTAAAATTCATTCCAAGTACACAAGCCTGAGTAAACAATTTGGTACAGCCAAAGAATAAAACTACGATATAAATGGAAAAAGTGGCCTTATTGTGATAACTTGTTATTTTTAGCAGTTCTACACTCTAAGAGCCGAAGTTACAAGGACTTCATGTCAGAGTTAGTTACATATTCTTGGTCCTTGAGAGTTTAAGATCCTGAGGAGCTTTGTTCCAACAACCTTTTGAGATCGCTATTTTTAGCAGTTAAGGTTTCATGACTTACATGTCAAATCAGAGTACAGATCCATGTTCCTAGCATGAAGATGAATCTAAAGAGACTATTTTCAGTCAGATGAGCAGTTGCCAATTTAGTGGGTGTTGCCATAGCAATTCTCTTCCTATTCCGAGTTTCCTATTTTTTAGGAGATGGAGACTGCTATTTTTGGTTTATCTATTTTTAGTAAGTGCAAGGGGCAGTGCCATTGTTCTAGCGTGCAATGGTGGATTTGTTTCCAGGTTCTGGTTTGAATAGAGAATGGATGGTTTGGTCATCAATAGACAGTGAGTGCATCATATGTGGGCACGTGGGTTGCTATTTTCGAGTTGAGTTGACTACGGGCATATTTCCTAAAATGAGTAGGATAAACGACAACTAAAACGCCCCTCTATCTCGGCGAATTTTTAATAAAATCTGGTCAAAATTGTTCCTGAAAATGGTTGTTTTTGCAATTTTGTAATTTCAGCAATTGTATTTCACAATCTAAGACTAAATGACCGATTTTAAAATAAACCAGATAGTCGAAATTATAATTTGAGCACTCAAAATTGTGATTTCAGAAACAATTGTGCTGCCGGATTCCGACGGGTCGGGGGCGTTTTGGTTAGCGCTTATACTGCGCCTTCCTAAAAGGGGTTAGGGCACATCTTTTGAGGAGCTTCCATGCACACAGGTGAGCCTAGCCTAAGGATGGAGCGCTCCATCTAGACGAGGGTCTATGTTATTCTTACACACCTAACTCTTGCTATTTTAAACTTTAACTCGCCCTCCTTTTTCTAGTTAGCATGTGTGCCGACAAAGATCCATTAATAAACCTTGCATGTGATTACTGGTGGAGTTGAATATCTTTTAGTGAGGATGCCCTACCTCCTTGCCTTGTTTACCATGCATCCTGCTTTATTAAAAACAGTTTGATGAGCTGCTAATGCTTAATTGGTTACTGTCAATAGAAAAGGGGAGAAAATGTTTAAATGCGAGTTGGTAGCCTTAGTAAACTCACCTTGCAACCCTTGTTCATTCACACGTGCTAATTATTACATTGAGAAAGGCAAAGATTGGGATAAGGTGCGCTCTAGAGTGATTCATATTGGCAGATTTTGCATTTCAAGTTTCAACCATGAAACAGCAACACTCTTGGAAACAGTGTGCTCTAGAGGAGGAGATTCATGCAGACTTAACATCTCAGCCATGCAAACAGCCATATTCATGGAGTACACCCTGGTTAGGTATATTTCCCACAGATCATTCTTGCTATTATTAGAAAGTAGCATTTTCAGCTAGGAGGAGCGCTTTAGAGGCAGTCCAGCAAATTTTGGGGTGGATACAATTGGAAAAAGTCACATCTTTCATTATTTCCAGCAGGGGTTCTTTTATTGTTAATAAACAGCATGTATTGTGGGGGATCAGCGCCTTAATGAGGCTTTTGTGGTTGCTTTCTCGTGATTTCAATGCAAACAACAGCAATATCCCAAGACAGCAGTGCTCTTTTGAGCCCTATTTCCAGCCGGTTGTTGATCATAAGTGGAAGTAATTGAGGCTGACCTGGCCTCCTGTTTGTGGGTTCAATCCATGCGTGATCCAAAACAGTGATCTATTTGGAAATTGTACCTTGGTGACCTCTAATTTCAGCCTGCTGTGCATGCATGTTAGTTGTTCTAAGGAAAAGACAGCAGTTGAGACTCGAGAGAGAGCTGCGCTCCACTGAAGCTAGATTTGGCATATTTCATACCTTTGGCATGCGAACAGGCCTATACTTGGAGATAGGACGAGTTTACTTCAGTGGATTTAGCAGGTTTGTGGCAGTGGTTTGGAATCAGATTTAAGGACTAGTTATGTGGCAGTGGTTTGGAGGCAGATTTGAGGACTAGTTATGTGGCACTTCGAGCAGAGTTGGCATCTTATTTACAGCAGATTTCTACTTGGAAGAGGAGAGTCTTATCTAGGAGTAGAGATTATTTTTGTACCCCGCTTTTGCTCTATTATTACCATGCTTTTGTTCTATTATTGTCAACTTACTATTATTGCATATGAGGGAGGCCCTTGGGTGAGTACCCACTCCAGACAAACCAGATCCCATCCAGATGATTACAGATTTCTTACCGGTGCTTCCAGCAGACAGAGGGTACCAAGAGGCAGACAGAGTAGCACTACAGCAGTCATCATATCTGTAAGACCCCAGGAGGCCCTCCATGCTCAACCAGCAAGACCCTTATGGACGTGTCACCTTATACCCTGGGACAGCTCATGCCACACCAGCAGTCAAGATACCTTTTCCACGTCTCGGCTGTAGGGTATAGCATCCAGAGTCCAGACTCCAGACAGCACAACACACTATGTGCCATATCTTCCTGCTCTCCCAGACCCTCCCACCAGTCATCTATTAGGAGTTTCTTCACAACACCCTATGTGCCATATCTTCCTGCTCTCCCAGACCCTCCCACCAGTCATCTATTAGGAGTTTCTTCCCTTCAGCCTTGGATGATAGGAGAGATAGCATGAAGAGATGTTGATTTTGCCCCAGGTGAGATATTCCCCACTGGGGATTCCTCATCTTTGGTCTTTGGTTCACAGCACTTGCACATAGCTGCATTATCGCTCTATTTCCCTGATCCATGTTATTAGGTTTTAGGCTTTGGATCTTCTCCACATAGGATATGTTCGATTTTATCATGTTTCTCCCACTTTTGTATTCTCTTATTGATTTACTTAGCAGTCCCATTGATCTATTTATGATTGGTCATCTAGTAGACATTAATAAAATTATCTTATCTCTCCCAGGTGCACTCTCTTCTCTTCTCCTTCTTGTGTTCTATAAAGATTGGTGGCAGCTCATTCTTTGGTGGGTTGGATTATTTTCACATAGATTACAGGAGCTCTATGCCATCTTCCTTCTTCCATTCCAGACTTGATAGCATCTTCTGCTATTGCATGCCAGAGATCGACAAGGCAGCCCATGATTGTATTGATGTCTATAGTTTATTCTCTGCGTTTTCTAGTTTGTGTACTTGTCTTGCATGTGCAATTATGCTACAGGGATCTTGTTTGTCATTACTATGCACTTACTTTGAATTTTTCCTTCATTTAAGGCGCATATTCTTTTCATTTTTTTCCATATAATAACCATTATAATTTTGGTCAAGAAACTAATCTCAACCCTCATAATTTATTTTATTGTTTGGTCACTGTTCTTGAGGGCTTTTGGGCACTTAGAGAGCAGTGTAAGTGTGCTAATCTAATTTGATTTCATATGCAGATTTTATTCATTAGAAAGTTAGAAACAACATACACAGACCGTAGGGACAACCCCCTGAAACTGGAAAAGCACCAGTCCAAACAAAGAGGCATCTAGTGGTTAGATTGCCAATGGTTATTATGCAGATCTGTTTATTCTTAGTCTAGATTTGCGTGCTTACAATATGACAAAGAAAAGAAAAGCATACCAACAATGTAAGTTACAAGAAAAGAAAATGCCAACTCAGTAACAGTTGGCCTGTGTTCAAGTTATAACTAATAAATACAAAGACAATATATAACTGGTTCTGAGGCAAATATGCATTAAAAAAAATATCAATTCTGAGTCCTGACAAGGATAAACAGTGGGCTGGAAATTTCATAATCAAGAAGAGAATATGATCTCTGCAACATCGATGACTTTTAAGTATGTATCAGAATGTAACAGTTTTGCCAAGGACACTGGGCTGGAACTTTTATGATCAAGAAGAGATGATCGATATGATCTCTGCAACATCAAATGACATTTAACTATGTACAGCGATGTAAAAGCTTTGCCACTGGAGAGATTACACCTAAAAAGATTTATAGTTGGAAACCTTACAATAATGTGGTCTACGGTGAGCACTCTCTAGGGCTAAGGCATGGTCTTATCATCAGACTTTCATACACTCGCAAACACTGGATGCTTGCCCTCTGAATCCCCCATAGTCATTTTCTGGTTGGCTTACATAGACTCTAGATTGAGATAGATCACGCACCACTTACAAGAACTAGACATGAAGCCTCTATTTTCCAATGCCCCATCTACTATGAGATCAAAAGTAGATGCCACTGCCTATTTAGGGACTCGGGAAGCTCCCTTTCCAATTTTTCTACCTACATCCACTAGATATGTCTTGCCTACATGAGGGAAGTATATGAACACAGATATCGTGCTCGACATGTCCCGTCCCAGGGGGAGGCCTTCAATGGGATCAATTCATACTTCTTTGTTGCCTCGTCAAACAGGGAAACATACGGTAGGCAGATATTCAGCATATGTTTCAGCTCTAGGAGGTCCAAGAGTTGCCCAACTCACTACCCCTTAGGGGTCGCTTGAGCAGTGACTTCCATCAGGAATTTCTTCCCCATGGCCTTGAAAGTTATGAGCATTGAGCTTCCTCGATCTTGTGCTCCCCCCAAGGTCATACAGTCTTAGTCACCGCATTCGGTGAATTTCAACTTTGAAATTCAAAATTCGCCGGACTTCAAGCCAAATTTCGAAGTCAAACTTCATGCCAAACTTGAAGTCAAACTTCAAGTCGAATTCAAACTTCAAGGTGAATTTCAAGGCAAATTTAATCGAATTTATTTGATACAATTTTGAAATGGTGAAAAAAAAAGACCGAAAACCTAACCTAAATTCCTAAATTTTTAACAAGATATCATCATTTTGAAATATAATTATATATGTTAATTTTGGCATGTAATTTTCATTTTATCATATATGTTTATTGAGTACCTAGAATTGTATTTATATATATATTAAGATTTTGAAATATATGGTCTCTGGGACTTGATGTCGAATTTTATCACCAATTTTTTCATTGCTGAAATTTTGTCGAACTTCAAGGTCGCCGAATTCAAACTCGAACCAGGTGACTTAACACACAGCTGAGGCTTCTCAGCTTTGACCACTGCCAGGAGGATAATGTCTGCCAGACTCCAGTACATTGGCCCTTCACAGTAATTGATGAATCTGATGAGGACCCTATATCAAGGTTCCCTCACTCATTCTCTGCAGCCATCATCAACTCCAGCAGGGCTTGACATTCTCTCTTTTGTTTTAGTGCTAAGACTTTATTGTATTTGCACCTTATTTTAATGCTTCTCTTAGATAAATATTTAGCTTTTGCAAGGCACTTGGTTCTTTATCTTCTCTGCTCTCAGTTTTGAATTAGCAGTTGCTTGCACACTCCCACGACTGTATTCTTTTAGTCCATTGACCTAATTTTGTGGTCATTTGGTGGACATTACTAAAATTATCTTATATTATCTCCTTTGTCAAATGAATGGTCATGTTCAACATTGGTAAGACACAAATAATATGATCTAGGCAAATTTACAATGATATCTTGAAACAGGGGAATATTTCAATATTTATTTCCACAGACAGGAGATTTTTGTAGATAGAAGATCTAAAGATGACCAAGTCCCAAGATTCAGTTTACAAGCCTTGTTCCTCATGCACATGCACTTTATTGGTCTGGAAGGATCCTTCTATCAATATGAATAGAGAAACCCCATTCAGCCATAATTTGTTTTTCTCCAGAATTTGTATTAAACACAGATATATGAATCATATTACTCACACAAACAGCATAGTGCAGAAAATCTTTTGATACATAATACTTTCATCATTTTTAAATGTAGGTTTCCAGATTCCAAGTCCGATACTTCAAAGGAGCATAAGAGAATAGTAAATACTATTCCAGACCAGAAAAGACATGAGAGACTGAATCATTTTTGTAAAATGAATTTCGATGAGTGAGTGATTTCTTTGTCTGGCATTGACTAAACCCATCTGAACTTGAAAATGACCATACAAAGATGAAAGGAATCCAGTGACACTAAAAGATGGCATTCAAAACCCATAGTGTTGAGAGCACATCAACATATCTCTGCTGGTTTGAACAAAAACCCTCTCTTCTCGGTTCCCACGTCCAACTGTACCATAACCTTTCTACATACAACATATATAGGAACATGCATTGAAGTTTTGAACAGAATAATACTAAATACTTAAACCAGGCATGCGGAACACAACTACCAACGATGATATATAGTAACAGCGTAATTTGATGAGTTTAGTTGCTGCCAACTATAGCATGAAGGGCCATAATCTTCAAACTGGACACACTTCAAAGTGAAAAAAACACAGTGAGGCCGCTTGTTTTAATAGTTCTGGTTAATCCTAAATACACTTGGAAGGAGAAAATAATTAATACTCATTTCATTATAACAATATTACTAACAAAATGATCACACGAATCTCAACCATCAAAGTTTTTCAGATTTATTATTTTATTCTCTAATGTAATCTACTGCAGTCTGCAGATAAACATATGCTGCAGGTATGAAGTCGAATTACACCCACAGACAATTCATAGAGTCCAAAATAACCCACTTTTGAAATTTAAACCATGAATTAAGAAGCCAATGTCATTACATAATGGCTGAAAAATATATTTCTATTCTTTTCCATGTCAGTTGCAGTAGTAGCGGTTGAAAGGACATTATAACAGCATCACATGGAAGGATCAAGAATTTTAACATCAATAATCTATATCATTCTTCTTTTCCATGTCACAGTTGCAGTAGTAGCTGTTGAAAGGACATTATAACAGCATCTACATGGAAGGATCAAGAATCTTAACATCAATAATCTATATCATTCTTCTGTAGTGTGTATTCTCCTCAAGTTCCCAAAACGATGATATCTGAACAAGGTAATCATTTTCAGAACATTACAAAAAGTGTTGGAAAAATCAGCATATGTGAGAACCCCTACAAAACTAATTGTCTTGTTGATAGGGGCAAAAGCAAGATATACAATTCAGACAAGCATTGATGGCTTGTTATTTGAACTTGCTATTCTCAGTTGGACCACCTGTGCCACTTTCTTTGATCAAAAGATGTAAAGAGAAAAAAATTAGCAGCTACCCCTCAAACCATTGTAATCTTGTACAACAGTTCTGTGAATAAATAAGTAGTACAGAACAGACCTGACAAGATCAAGTAACAGATAAAAAAACTAACAACCCATTACTGCACAGTTATAAACAAAAACTCCTGCACTTTCCTTAGCTGTCACCACATGCCAATCTGGAGTTCCTCCTTCAGGTGTAGGATGCCATGAAGTCAACTCTATGCTTTCACCCTCGGATCCTCTCTGGCCTCCAATGACCATCAGGTCATTTCCACAGGCCTTAAATGCGAGACCCCAGCCATTTGTTGAGTCTGCCCTTACAGGCAATCTACCCAACACAATCCACATATTGGTATCCTTGTTATATTTCTTGACTTCATTTTGTGAGTGCTCGACGGCATAAAGCTGATTATTTACTACTGCAACCAAGGGAGGTGCATGGGCAGCAGCATTGCCTCCAGGAAACATGCCTGGAATCCTCCTCCACGTTCTTGTCTCAAGATTAAATTCTTCGCCACAAGTAAGAGATTCTGTATGGCTTATCATCCCACCTATGGCATAAAATTTGCCATCCATGAAAAATCCTGAACAGAGCTTTCGGGGGGAATGCATATCTGGCAGTGTTTCCCAAGTGCCCTGCTCTGAATCATAAAGTTCTGCAGATTTAAGCACATTCCCACTTGCATCGCAACCTCCTGCTACAATCGCAATTTGCTTATAGCTGGCAGAACCAAACAAACACCTCGGCAGATTCATCGGCGGTCCCCTGTACCAGCTGTGTGTCAAAATACTGTACCTCCAGATGACAAATCCTGTCACCTCCCTCCCAAAAACAAGCAATTCAGTACCAACTGCCAGAGACTCCTTATCTGCAAAAATAAAACAGTCATCGGCCTGCATCCTGGGCAAACGCATCCAACGCTGCCGTGTGGGATCGAATGCCTCCCATCGTTCCAGGTTAAACGCCAAGTAAATCCAATGCTCCACTATTCCAAGTTGTCTCCTCAAAACATAAAGCTCACCGCTTCGAAGAAGTGAACGCAACCGTCGATTCACCAAAGCCAGTGCACCATAATCCGATCTCGATGATCGAGCGAGGCAATTCCTCTCGATGTTGTCATCATAGAGACCGGGAATTATATAATCATCTGATCCTTCA
The DNA here is from genome assembly GCA_027924585.1 of Larix kaempferi. NCBI lineage: Eukaryota > Viridiplantae > Streptophyta > Pinopsida > Pinales > Pinaceae > Larix > Larix kaempferi. Next base: position 6,288,951 of record BSBM01000541.1, on the reverse strand, counting down.
CAGGATTCCCCCTGCTGCTGCCCAGAGCAGTCAGCACACTCAAACGGACAAGAGGCAGAGGACGATTGAGCAGGCAAACCGCAGATCCTAGACCTAGATTGGCATCGAGACCCCCACAATCTCCGCAGTTTACGATGCGGAAAATCCCCAAAATCCCCCTCCTTGCCATTTCCATCCATCCCGTTTTTTATCTTAGGCAACTCAAGCAAATATGTCACAAAGACCCAATGCTGCTTCTGCTTCTGCTGCTGCTGCTGCTGCTGCTGCTCTTGTTGCTCAAAGGAGCTCGTTAAAATCTGTTGCAACAAACAACCCTGGCTGTCCACCATGGCTGCACGAGCTTATTCTAATTTCTAATCCGCCTTGCCCCTACCGAACCTCCCCTTTACAACACGCACGCACACACAGTATCCCTTCCAAACCCTAAGTTTCTATTTCTATGTCCATTTATAGCCCGAAAGTATTAAATGAAGCATCAAAACAAACCCATTCTTTACCAAATTTGCATCCAAAACAACAAATCCCACGGATAATTCACAACTACCTTGCAATCTCAGAAGACTGTACATACAAAACACTAATTCAATCAAACCCTACAAAATAAAACTTAAAGATTTTTCCCCACAAATGAACCCTACATACCAAATTACAGCAAACGGTGGCCGGATTTCATAATTCGGAGCTTGCGGGAACACTCTTCGCTCTCTGAAAAACTGTCTCCGGCTTCCATGATCTCGAACCCCCGACCTCGCTTTACGCCATTAATGGAAGTGGGGTTTTCTGCTTTTATTTCCCTTCTGGGGCTCTGCAAATTCTCGAGGCTCGCTCCTGGGGCTTTCAAAGTCTCCCCTGCCCCGAGATTCCGCCCAGTTCCGTGCACGGTTTATCGAGCGGTTCTCTCACGTACACACCCTCCTCCGTTCCGCGCACGGTTCCGCTGTGACGCAACGCCACCTCGCTGTACGACGGAAACGGGTGAAAGTTACCCGGTAGGACCGTTCACTGGAATTCACTGCGTCTGGGTCACATTTACTGCGGGTGACTTTCCAAAATATCGTTTTCACCCCCCGCCGATTTTCCCTCCTTTGACAACTCACCGCTTGTCGACAATGACCGTCGACGTTGGCGCGCCGTCAGAGCGGCGGTCACATGCCACGTGTGCTTCATCCACTGGTCACTGTTCTGGCCATCCGCAAATTTCAAAGTCAAAATGGCCCAAACAAATTCTAGATTGCAATTTAATTAATTTATTTGGAAAATTTTGAAATTATTATTTTTCATTGGGAGAACATGTATTTTACATTAATATTATATTATTATCTTATACTAAGAGATAAACTTTGCTGTGCCATTGGATGAGGTTGTACTGAACATGGGGAAGTCGTTGGCTTTCTAATTAGAGAAGTGACACCCTATTACAATCTAACAATTTATGTATGAGAATTTGAACTTTCGTGGATTAATTATATTCATGGAGTTTTGAACTTACGCAAGGAGTATTTTAACAATATACTTATTCACCATCTTATCTATTTTATGCTCGAACTAAATAATGTTAAAATTATTTATAATTTTGCATTTATTTTGGGATAAAGTTTGTTTCGTCATTAGATAAAGTTGTTTAATATTATTAAAAGTATGAGTAATTAAATTTGAAAACAAATTTTGTTTCGTCATTGGATGAGGTTGTTTAACATTACAATAAACTTTTTGAAAAACCAAAAAATTTGTATAACACATAAAATTCACTGTATATAATTTTTCTAATATTCTTTAAAGAAAAAATAAGAGCAAATCATTATTGTTATTATATATATATTTTTAATAATTATTTATTTATTTATATTTGTAGTATTCTTTAAAGAAAAAAATAACAGCAAATCATTATTGTTATTATATATATTTTTTCTAATAATTATTTATTTATTTATTTTATTAATAAAATATTTATACATGGTATAAATACTTTCTTCATATATATTTGACAAAGTAAAAAAAAAATGTATTTCTATTTACTATTATATTTTCTTTCATACTTATCTACTTTGAATATCATATTTCCTTCCATACTTATCTACTTTGAATCTTGAATCTCATATATTTTTTTTATAGTTGTCTACTTTAAACTGTTTGTTTTATTTATTATAACATATTTCACAAAATACAAAAATTTTGTATTTCCATTTACTATTATATTTCATTTTATATTTATCTATTTTAAACCGTTTCACAAATTTTTTCTCCATAATAAAATTAATCTTCTATTTATCATCACTTATCCATACTACTATCATTTATATTTATGATCACTTATCCATCTATCTTAATGAATAATATTATATTTATCCTATACAACATGTTCCAAAATAAAAAATAAATAGCATTATTAAATTATCCTCATAATCCCTAACAAGTAGTCAAGAGTAAATCAAAGCATACACTTGGACTCTTAAGAGAACCATCCTTTGAGTCCATTGAAAAAAGTTCTTCTCGTCGAAAAAGCCTCTCTTTGGAGAGTGCATTTGCTTGTTGATTTAATTATATGAAAATATGACAATTTTGAAATTGTTGAAGTTTTTTTTTGGTGATGTAAAGTAAGTGTTAATAATGTTGTGTTATAAATTTGTTGATCCCTTAACATATATTTAATAACTATGGACGAATCTCTAAAGACTTGTAAATCTCGAATATCAAAATCAAAAGCTAATTTTAAGAGGATCTTTAAAGCCACCATCTTTGCTGAATTGTTTGAACATTTTCCCAAATTTGCTTTGAAGGAGATAAAATGTGAATCTGATAGCTAGAGCACTTCCCCTATTCCACAAATCTACTCCGAACCCTAACACACACCATTAAAAAAAGAGCTTATCTATTGTAACTCCCCTATTTGCCTTCTCGTTTTTGTTTTTGGGTCCTCCTTACACAAGTTAAAAACATATACAATTTGAGCAAATAATTGAAAAGTTTGAGTTTGCTTATCCTCAAATACCCTAGCATTTCTCACTAGCTTAAAAACCAAGGATGTAAACAATCTTCAATACCCACCCAAAAATTCTTGATTTTTGTCCAATTATTGATGTCCCGCCAAATATATTTGGAAAAAGGGCAATAGAGAAAGACATGTATAATTGTTTCCTTTGCACCTCTACAAAGAACACATATGCTTGGGCCCTGTTGTTGTTGCTTTTGAAGTGCTTCCCAAGTTAACACCCTAGCCACATAAATAGTTTCTTCTTCTTCAAAGCTTTTACTTTCTAGATATAAGACCACCACCACAATGGTTGTTGGTGTGCCTCTGACATCATGACCTAATAGCCCAATTTCATTGCTAATTGTCATCTATCTTATTCCCCATCCAAACCAAGTTGTCTAGTTCATCATGAAGTCTAATATAACCTATCCTAAGTTCTTCGACATAAAGATCTCAATCTCTTGCCCATTTGGCTTGTAATCATAGTAACTTGGAAGTTTTCCAACCTTAATTCCATATATATATATATATATATATATATATATAGAGAGAGAGAGAGAGAGAGAGAGAGAGAGAGAGATTCCTTATCTTCATCTTTATGTGGGTACCTTAATATTGTAATCTAGATTGTGAATTTAAATTGAAGGAAAATCCTTGTCAAAATTATGAAAAATATTCATTGGAAAAAGGTTCTCTTTGCTTTGCAATTTGCTTACCGCTAAAGATAATTATGTTTTGAATCAAAACAAACATTTTACATTTCTGAATTTTTATGGTTGCCATCTCTTGAATCTGATCATAAAATCTTTGCAAAATTGTAATTATTGATCATTCAAATTGTTGTTTTAATGTATAAATGTTTTCAACACCCTAGAATACTCTTATACATTATTAATGATTGATATTTATAATTTCATCAAATCTAAAATGATTACTGTGAGATTTCCAACAAAAAATATCACTTTCCCTTTATTTAGAATGATAAAAAAAATCATAATACTTATAAATTATGTTTGATTATTTTAAACAAATTTGAATTGTTTTATTACGAGTTTTACATTTAATTTCCTTATTTAATATTGGTTGATAAATCTCACTTTTATCATAAATTGTTTATATACTAAACAATATATATTTAAATATTTCTTTTATCTTTCAAATTTAATAAATTTGAAGTTAAATAAATTTTATAACCAAATTATAATAAATATACATAATTTTTCAAGGAGATATAAAATCCATAATTTCTTATACAAAATGTTTTGGAAAAGTATGAAATAAAACGCTAACAATTTTGGTTGCATTCACATTAAGAAGCTCACATTTTATTATTGGAAACACAACCTTGGTGGCTATGTAAATGTTGGAAACACGATCTTGGTGACTATGCAAATGTTGCGGTTCTTAATTCTTTGGTTTTAGAGATTTTGCATCCTCCTCCATTATTTTTTGCATTCTATTAAGATAATGGAAAATAAAGGAGTGATGTGTGAAGTGTATTGTATGTAATAAATACACATAATTTTTTTTGGAGAAAAAATCCATGATTTTTTACACAAAATACTTTGAAAAAGTATGAAATAGAACGCTAACATTTTTGTTGTATTGACATTAAGAAGCTCACCTTCTATTATAGTAAACACAACCTTGGTGACTATGCAAATGTTGTGGTCCTTATTTCCTAGTTATGTTTTTATGTATTTCGTTGTTTATAAACATAAAACATAAATTTTAGGACTATAGGTATGTTACTATGCATGATTACTATTGGTAGCAGTTTTTGGTGAACTATATTTTTGGCGGCAAGACCCCAAAAGGTTATGTTTGTTGAAGAATTATGATGTATGGCCTTCTTGGCCTAATGAACAATGTGACTCAGTTTTAATATATAATTGAATTGAGAATTTTTTTTCATGGAAAAAAATGTTGTGATCCTTAATTATTTGGTGATCACATATTTTGAACCTTTTATAAATTATGTAGTTTAAACCTTTTATACATTTATTTTTATGAGTTCAAAATAATGGGAAAGAAAATTGGAAAATTAACTCTCTTTTTTTTGGTAAAAAAGGTGACAAAATTACTGCAAAAACTGCTTACAGTTCCATAATTATGGGCAGGTACTACTTTCCTCAACCATGGTGGTGCAAGAAAATTTGGAAATGGGATATTCCCTTAAACTTAAAATGCTTTTTTTGGTTCGCCCTCAATGGAAGAGTAAAGACCTGGGACAATTTATTAAGGAGAGGGTGGGTTGGACCAAATATTTGTCATCTTTGCAAATGCAACAGTGAAACTGTGGATCATCTTCTTGTCAACTGTGACTTCACAAAATCTATTTGGGAAGCTGTCTATTGCTCCTTACAGATTTGTTTGGATTTGTTTGGAATGGGGATCTGACCCATTTGTTACTAATTTGCTAAACTGGATTAGACATTGTACACATCATCCTCACCTTCCAGTTTTCATTTGTTGGTTTATTTGGCATACAAGAAATAAGATTATATTTGAAGAATGGAATCCAAATCCTAGTTTGATGTGTATGCAAATTCTAAAAAAGTATTTTGTCTATACCAAGAAGACTCTGCAAAAGAAAAACTTGAAGGATTTTTCTTTTGATCTACTGTTGAATAGGCTAGTTATCTTTTTTGATGGAGCAACATCAGATGGAAGATGTGCAGCTGGAGGCATATTAATGCTAAATTTTGATCACCACTTCAAATGTATGCTAAAATGTGGATCAGGCACAAACATGAAAGCTAAACTTCTTGGTCTATGGTGTGTGTTGAAAGTTGCCAATCTTTTTGGTTTAAATGATTTGAAAGTATACGGTGATTTGAGGGTAACAATTAAATGGGCTCTAGGAGACTACAAGCTTAAAATCCTAGAACTTGAGCATTGGTGTCAAAGGATCCGCTCAGAAATCCAGTTTTTCAAAACCATCTCCTTTGAACATATATATAGGCAGCACAACAACGATGCAGATAAGCTTTCAAAAGATGCAATGAAAAAAGAAGTTGGTTATTTGTTTTGGGAGGAAATTATTGATCGCTTATGTTTTGATAAGGGATCAGTAAAGTTCTTTGACTAAGCCATATTTTGGACTGCTTTTTGATCTAGAAGGGATAAGTTTCTAATAGCTGACAGTTTTTATTTTTCTAGCAGAAGGATGAAATTCTCAGTCTGTCTTTGAGAAATTATTGTAATATTCCAGGAAGTCTTTTTGATAATATCTGGTTTCCTTCGGCTCTCTAGTGAGTCAAGGAACCTCATGGATCATCATGTACTATTTGATTCAGTTTTGAATAACAATAGTATGATTTTTTTCTTTTGAAAAAAAAAACATGTATTATGAAAACTACGATGCCGAATCCATCTTACATTAAAAATAACTATTATAAAATGTCTATTTTTTTAACATTATTTTTTTATTGTTAATATAAATATGCATGCATTACATTCTACATTTCTACTCATTAAAAAATATATTCATTAAAGAAAATAAAGAGTGGAATGTTTACTAGTCTTCACAAGCTAATTTAAATCGAGGTAGGACTTGTTATCTACCTACCCTTCCCATTACAATAAATTTGCTAATTAACTATGTATTAATGATAAATTTAGTGTGATTTTACATAATGATGATAATGTTTATTGTAATAAACCATAAATAATAATAAAGTTTGGCCCTTTGACATAAAACAAAGATCATGACTCACGCAATAGTTGGAATGAGGCATGCATTAGATAGGTTGTTGTCATTTACCTTGGTAGTGGGCCCTTAATTGTCTTTTTTGGTTATGGATGGTCCTCATCATTAATATCCTTCATAAACTCTTTGAGAGACTTTTGTTAGAAATAATAAGTGTAAAGTAGGAGAATTTATCATTCTAATTTGCGATAAAGGAATACAATCATTATGATGTTCCTCAACTCGTCAAAAGTTCAAACAAAATACCTTCTTTATTTGAAGTAGACTAATATTATAGCCAAAAAAACCCTTTTTACAATAACAAATTTAATACAAATTTGACATGCATTTAAGTCATAATCATAATTCATCTATAATTTGTGTTCTGTGCATAGGGACAATGTCCTTAAAAGTCTTGTACCCAATTTTAAATAGATACAAATCATCACAAATTTGAACTCTAACTTCTTATCTTAATCACAACCATAAAGTAGTTTGATGAAGATGAAATGTATTTATTTTTATATAAAGTAGTTTGATGAAAATGAAATGTATTTATTTTTATATTTATCATTTATTACAAAATTGACTTCTATCTATATATATTATTATATATTATTAGTGAGTCTTGTGTTTTTAATAAATTTTTTTAATATTAATTATATAATAACATTAATTTAAAATTAATAAACTATACATTTTTATATATTTAATTAATTTTTTTAAATGATTAAATAGAATCATACACCATAAGTTTCACTATAATCTCAAGCAACCAAACCCACCATTGAAACTCATTAGTGCTTTGACGAACAAAAGAAAGCCTTACCCTACTCATACATATACCAAAGTAAATTAATATTTAAGTTCATACAAAATATATAATTAATTGTGATTATTTAATGCTATTATACTCATAGTGCCATAATTATTTAATGTTATTATACTCCTAGTGCCATTGTATAATGTTCCTAGATTCCAGACAATAGAAAATGATAAAAGTTGATGTTTCCTTGTCTAATGTAGTGGAAAATTATGAAAGTTTTTGAGTGCTTTAATTTTAACTTTTTACACAAAAAGAGAAGAGAAGGCCTATGATGTTTCAATAAACTTTATATGATTATGCTCGTTTTGGAATATTTGCCATGTGATGCACCAAATAAAATGGTATAGCACCTAACATATCACATTGGCAAGGTGAAGTAATATGCTTTTGTTTTTAATGGAGTTTGTTTCACTTGTATGTGCATATATCATTATATAAGTTTTGAGAGATTTATAAAAAACAAAATTACTTATAATTTTTAAATATATTAAAATAAAATATTATATTGTAATCATAATAAATTTTTAAGTTAATGTTTGTTATATATATATAAGTTATATTATGATTTTGAAAAGAAGAAGACTAAATGTTTTATGAATTTGATTTGTGTTGTTTTGTTATTACCGGAGTCTAATCATGCAATCTTTGCTAGATTGTAACTTTGGATTCATAAAATTGTTGTTTTTAATGCATAAATGGATTCAATACCTTCAAATACCCATATTGCAACCAAATTGTGCAATATTAACATTTAATTTGTGCAATTCCATTAATCCAAAATTATTGATATCTCTTCACGTTATTTTGAGTGGCTAGAAAGAGACAAATTCTTAGAATGTTTAGAATGTGGGGTTTGGAAGACCTCAAAGAGTAAAGAAGACTTCAGAGAGTAAATACTTAAAAATTAAGGAAATGAGGTCTTAGTTAACTCCTTACTCAAAAAAGATTTTTGACTTCCATTAACATAGTTATCATGTAGTAGTCTAAACATGTTACAATTTTTTTTCTCCTTTCTGTTCATAATAACAAGAGGGGAACTTGACATTTTTATCCTAAAATCTAGCAAGAATAATTTTGGAATGATAGAATCACATATATCAAATGTTAACACTACACAATATGATTGAGGTGAAGAACATGTGTTCCCTCCTTGAAGGTTATAGGTTCAAGTATGGAGGGGGTAGGGTATGTACAATTCCATAAACTAAGCAGTTAAATTAATGCATGAAGGGGGTCCTTGTCCCATAAGCAAGGGGGTCTCATACACAAAAACCAGTGTTTGGCTAGGAATGACATTAAAAATAAATTATCACTATTAATATTATTTGGGGTATTTGAGAATGTTGAATCCATTTATGCACCCAAAAACAACAATTTTATCAATCCAAAATTGTAATTTCAACAAAGATTGCTTAACTGATTTATTGAAGGCAAATCAGAAAAGGTCTAGATCGTAAAACCTTTAGCTTTCTTCTAATTACCACAATAGACATTTATAAGTTGAGCAAAACTCCCCAATTTATAAAGTAGTCTTAAATTTTATGAGCATAGGAATAATGTGTGCCACGAAATTGTGTCTCAATGTTTTGAGCCACCAGTTGGGCTCATCGTCAGGAGTTTAGTGTTGATACTTAAATTTTACAATTTAGGGCACAAGTAGAAGATTAAGAGCTTCAGAATACTAATTTGTATGCAATTTTAATCACTATGATTGGTATAATATGATTGACATTGAGGATATGGCAACAACCCCTCCTAGAAGACAAGGTAGAGGGAAATCCCCAAAACCCTAGACTAAAAAAGTGAAGACCATAGTTACTTTGTGCACTTACAAGCAATAATTTGACACAATGTTCCTTGTAGATAGGTTTGCCTCAAGCCGTAAAGCCTCTACCATGCAACAATTGGTTTGCCAGAGGAAGAGAAATACCCACAGTCAGTTAGTAGACAAGGTGTTGGAGAAAATCATCTCAAACACATGGATCTCTTATAACAATGTCACTTGTTACTGTCAAATAGTAGATTTGTATTAGATCACTAATGAAATAATAACATGCAACATGGATAGGTAGTCAGATTATGACAATCCCCAATCCCCACTTGGAACATATTTTAGACATCCTTTACTGTTTAGATGACAAGTATGACTCCCCGTTGTATGTAATTCAAGGCTCAAAACACAAAACATTGAGTTCCAGATCATGAACATGCCTAAAATGAATCATCAACAATAGAGTAGACATCCCATTTCCATGATAAAAACATCGCACAAAATCATAACTAGCCCCTGAGGAGGCTACCTAACCACGAGTTTTCATGGTTCCCTCTTTAAGTTTTTTTCGATTTATGCTTTATAATGATGGTCAGGGTATGCCTCTGTCTAAACATTAGTTTGTGTAGTTTAAAATTAAGATGTAGTGGGTTTGCCCAATCAACATGCATAATAGATAATACCTTTTTTAAGTTAAAACGGTTATATTAAAATATTAATTAAAAAAATTTACCAACAACATACACCGACCATTTTGTATAGTATTTAAAATGCAATGTTCCAAAAACGAAGTAAATGTTCTTGATGTTAACATGAACCCCATGTGCTTTTTCCTTTGTGTGCCAACTATATTGCATGCATGTGGACAACTTTAAAATCATGAATAACATAATAATTCACGTGGGCATCTCTGCATTGAATAGAATAAAAAACAAATTAAAGAGGGGCCTATGGTGAAGCCCTTTAAAAGAAGTCATGCTTTTATAGGTAAAGTTTGGGGAATTTGTCCTCATACATGAAGTTGTTTTTAAGAATAATATGAAATGTCAAAGAAGAATGGTTTTGATGTGGACATCAAGATAAAAGTGCTTCTATCATATCAGATATAATTTTAAATTACGTGTTAAGATTAATGTGTATTAGTTCTAACAATTTGTCAGCTAATGGAATTGATTTTATAATTTTTTTAAATATAATAAAACATAAAAGATGAATACAACTCAATCCTGTGGAGCTTTATAAGTTAACCAAAACTTTATTGACTATGATATTAGTTGAAAATATATAAAGTGCTAGTACATGAATTAACATTTAATCCAGGTCACATGTTTATACTTTAACTTTAGTGTGGTATGTTATTTATTATTTTTTAATTTAAATATTAAAATAAATTTTATTTTTTTTCGATATATTTTAAATAAAATTTTATATTTTTTAAAAAATGGTCTTACATATTAAATATTTGCTACAATATAAATTTTTTTAATCTTCTGACTTGCCAAAACTATAGTGATTTTGGAAAGTTTTTTGAACATAGGAACAAAAGTTTAACACAAACCAAGTAATAACCTTCTTACGGTCTGATAGACTAAAGTTGGTTTAAGTGGATAACTAATTAATTTAAAAAAAAATTATAATAATTTTTTTAGTTATTATTAAAATTGTCATCATTGTTGTTGGATAACTATCCATATAATATAAATACGGAAATTATTGTTGATAAGATAACCATTAACATAATATAAACACATAAATAATTAAAATAAAAAGAACTTGAAAATGAATCAATTCCATGGTTAATGGCTAGTTGCCTCTTTTCCTCTCCTTTATTTTAATTATACAGTTATATATCTTTTTCCTTTAATCATCATCACCTTGTAACATAGGGCATTGATTTATTAGTGATGTTTGATGAGTTGAAAAAATGTTTATTTTTCTCTCTTTAAATTACATGAATTTTAGTGTAAGTTTTATCATCATCACCTTCAAGCTTATCCTCAAGCTTGGTGTGGCAAGTCATTTTGAAATGAGAACCTCAAATGGAAATAGCAAAGATTTTAGATCTACCAATTTGAGATGCCCAAGCTGGATTTGGAGTTGGTTGACCTAGGGTTTGTTAGAGAAACCCTAATTTTCCAAACTTGGAATTTGGAACTTCAATTTGGACAGGAAGATACGCTTCCTTAAGGCGAGTTGTCCAATGTACTCACTCTTCCAAATCTGTGAACACAATCCCAAAATAGTTGATGCCCTAGTTTTTCCTCCCGGCAGCGGTGACTGGCAAAAAATTGAAAATTCTCAGAATTTTATTCTGCTTCGACAGAAAGATGTGCCCTTCTAGGGCAAGTTAGCCTAGCCTCCTTTTCTTGATGATCTGTGGAGAGAAGACCTTAAACTTGGAAGCCCTAGCTTCCCGCTGCTACACTATGTCTTCTTTTCAGGTTAGCTTTGAAACCATGTTATTTGTTCAACTTTTAATCAATATTATCCAGGATCTTAATTGAAAGAATAACAAGCACAACAAAACACAAGAGAGACAAAAGTTTTCCTCGGGGAAACCATAAAGGAGAAAACCCCGCAACTTCCTCAGAGATAGAATCGTCACCAATACAATATCACAAATTGGAAAACCCCAAAATAAGATAGTCTTCTGCAGCTCTCTCTTTTTCTCCTATTCGAACTTGTCTTCTCTCTCTCACTTATGCGAACTTGAGTGAGTGAGTGAGTGTGTGTCCAAATGAGAGAGCCTTGCTCTCTATTTATACTTTACTTTGGGGTGACCTTTTTACCCAATTGGGTCGACTTCTCTAGGAGACCTAGTAATACAAATACATTTGACTCATTTGGGGGACTATTGCCCTGACTTACAATGGAGGCTTTTACCTCAATGACCTAGTATGACTAAGCATAATAATAACATCTCCGAGCGGAGGTAAAACATCTCCATCGAAGGTACAAATAAAATACAATAATAATAATATAAAATACAAGGGGATATCTTCTGAAGTTACAATTACAACAACAGATGAAACTTATCTTCATTACTTCTCATCGAATGTATCATTTTTGGATTTTTTCAAATATATCACATTTTTTTATTTAATAAGTTCACTTTCATTTGATTTATGGGAAGCTATGAATTCCAAGTATGAATTAACACGGTACAATACCCAATACCCACTATAATAGAAAATCAAACTTTGCACTTCTCCATGCAAAACCAAAGGCTTTACCCACTGAGTCTACGCCGATTTTCCTTTTGAGACAAATTACAAGAAGTAAAATCATTACAAGTTTCAACCAATGAAATTATTGATTTGGGATAGCAAGAAAACACCAATGTTTTTATTTGCTAGCTACTTTTTACTATAAATATCATTTTCATTGTTCCACATTGTGTTTAAAGCACATTCGTCAAAACAAACAATATCTCTTACACATACACACACTATCCAATAAGTATTTGATGCTTATTGAAATCTCAATTGTGACATATGCATGATAGTAAAGTAATTCCCCCTTTTAGTGTTTCTATATTTTTATTATGGATATACAACTCCATCAAGTATTTCTACCTAACCTTTTATTTAATTTTTGTTACATAGAACATGGTACGATTTCTCAAGAGATGGATCTATTAGAATGATATTCTCTTTCCAAATTTTGAAACTCAAGTTTATTTCAAGTTTATTTCCTTTTTGGTTTTATTCCTTTTTAGGATCTAGATAATGCACCTGCACCTACTCCAGGGTCTGAACCCAGGAAACGAATAGCTTCCCTCACTGAAATTCAATCGCCACTTAGTGGATTGAAATAGAGAGGAATTATTTAGGGTAATAGAGTTTTGCCATAAGTTTAAAGCAAATCTTATGCTTTTATTTATTTGTGGGATGCACAGGAACAAGTAGATGACTACAGAAAGCATAGTACAATAGAGAGCATTAACTCTTTTTTTCCAAAGGAGGTAAGTATTGGATATATGTTGCATTTGGAGATCTTAAATGTGTCTATTTTTTATTAAGTATATAATTGAAAATTATTTATGTTTACTATGTAGATGATTGATGCCATAACTATACATAGAGTTATCTTAAACCTAGATCTATCAAGCACTTAAAGGGATCAAATTTATTGAAGAATAAACAAAATTACACCTCAAGAAATTGGATCCCTCTAGATACTTGATAGATCCAGGTTTAAGATGGAGTTATGCTAGTATTTCTTTAACTCCTTTTCACTTATGGATCCTCTCGCTTGTATGTTTGTACCGCATTATATTGAATTTGCATTTTTGGACATCTTTCGACTCCACGAAGTATTTTGTGACTCAATCTGAAACAACCGGAATGAATTTTGAGTAAAAGGTATGAAATAATATGCAAGATATATAATCGGGGTCATTTTTTGAGCTAAGCATCATTAGCATGTATTTCAAGATTTCCTGTCAAGAATAGTGTTAAAATAGGCAATTGAAGTGCCGATCCAATTTTTTTAAGAGGGTTCAATGAGTTCTTCAAAGTTAAATTTTGGGATTAATTAATCCTCCACATACATGCTAATTATGGTTATCCCATTAATTGTTTTCTACAAAGAGAATTTACCTTCTAGAGAATTAGTGAGTCCTTCCATGTTACGTAAAATGGATTTCTGAAGGTCATCGCTAGCCAAAAAAGGACAAACGGTATAACATTTTGCATTTTGTGAACTATTTTATCCCAACATTCCATCTTTTATATATGTTTATTAATTAATTTTCATTTCATAATTGTTTATTGAATTGTATGAAGGTTGGATTCGAGTGGACTACATAGATAGAAAAATTGAAAGAAAGGATTTCGGTATCTTGTATTGGTGGGTTGCACGTAATGGCGATACATCTGCATGTAATATCTATATATGATTGATATGTAGGAAAAAGGCAAGCTACTTTGTCTACATTGATATTATTATTACTGATGGTGGTACCACTAGTTAAATAATGACCTTAATAAACTTTATTTCTCTTTCACTTTTATATAATTTCATAAAGAATTTATACACATAATGCCTGCAAAATAGCAATGAAAATACCCATCCAAGGTACCCAGCAAGACAACGTTGAAGAAATAGTGGTTTTAAGTGTCAACGGACCATAAATAGATGCAGACTTGCAGTCACCCATCTAAACTTGGGATGGAAATGTGTGCAAGAATCATTTCAATGTTCATGTAAAAGTTGTGTTTGGTTATATATTTTATATTTTGTGGATTTCTTTAAATTATGAAAAAAACTATATTTTATATTTTATAAATATTTTGTAAGAACATAGTGAAGTGATGAATCGGTACCTATGGGAAGGGGATAGTCCGAAAATGAAACTAAATACCAGGTGTCGTTGGTGGTGTCCTAGCGCCTCTTCTTTTCCATAAAAACAAATTTTATTTTAAACTTAATAAATGTGTATCTCATTTGTTGTAATTGAACATGTAGAAAAACAAAGGTATGTTTGTCTAGTATTTTTGTAAGAGCATGTTCTTAGCATTTCATTGTTTCATCATCCCTCACAAAAGACTACTAAAATATACTATATATGTGATGATTTGCAAGGGTTAAGGAAGGGAATGCAAAGTGAGGTTTGACAAGGAGGGAGTAGAAGGATCTAATAGAAATAATAAGTGAGGAGAGTAGGACTACGAGATGTAGCTAACCATATGTCTGGAAGGAGGCTGAGAGGGAAATCTATTAGAAGAGAGATGGAGAAATGTGTTCAAGTCAGTTTTAGATTGATGTACATTTTTCTAAAATTTTGATTGAGTTTATGAAGGTCATGGGCACGAACAAGAAGCATAAGCATTAATTAAAATTGTCAATTTATCAATTGTTCAATATTCCAATTCGTCAACAAACAAACACATTGTCATTTCATGACCATACGAAAATGTTTTAATACATATCTTTTAACCAAAAAAAATAAATCACACACAGACACATATATAAAATTAATGTGATTTATATTTTTTCACCATTTATTATTTTTGGTGCTTTGCACCATATATATATATATATATATATAATGTTATGGTGCTTTGCACCATATACAAGTTTGTATATATTAAATAATAATAATAATAATTTTTGTGTCTTGCACCAATAAGTCTCAATCCACTTAGCATTGGTTTTGGTGGTTTGCACCACACACCATGGAATGCCACATATTCATTTAACACCAAAATCAACATTTTTACAAACACCACTTTTTGCACCATTAATCTTAGCACCACTTGCGTATACCCGCATTATCACCATTTTTGCACCACTTAGTAGTGCTAGTGTGAGGGTAAAATGCCCTTTTTCTTGTAGTGTACTACATATGCAATCTTCTGAAAAGAATGTGGATAAACCCTTTGCAAATCAAGGGGTCGTCACACAACAACAAGATCCTCGCCTCTCCGACGATGGCTCTTTGCAAAATATCTATACGTTGGATGTTAATCTTTAGACTCGAGCCAAAGGTTACGATAGGCCTGAAGCTCCCCAAGTGGAATACATCCCTATCCCTTTTGGGGGCCCTCTTCAAATACCGTGCCCAAGTGGTGAACAAATATTGTGGATTCCCAAGGTTCCACTTTGGTGTACCCCTAATAAACCCCATATGAAAGTTGCCCACAATTACAGTATTGTGGATGACTTGGCTTAGTCCCCTGCAGTCATGTCCACGTTAGAGGTGCTACAGTCATGCCCAACCTAGTGAAAGGCATTACTCAACGCAATCGGCGTCGTCGATCCATCAGACTCGCACCTTATGACCTTTGATCTTGACAAAGCTGAACCGCAACTGCCCTTGTCAGTTGCATTTCAAATCCCTCTCACGGTAAAGAAATTATGATTCATCATTGTATCATCGATGAAGGTGCATCCACTTGTGTCATGTCTGCTAATGTTTGGAAACAATTAGGGTCACCAGAGATGGTCCCCTCATCTATCGCCCTTCCCACATGGGAGACCATCCCAACCAAGAGGATTATACCAAAATGTCCCCATAAAGATGGGGGGTAATATGGTCATGATAGACATCAAGGTAATCGATGCTCAACTTGACTACAATATCTTCTTGGGGTGTAGTTACATGTACGCCATGAAGGCAGTTGCCTCCTCGGTCTTATGTATCATGATGTTTCCCTTAAATGGGAAGATTGTGACCCTCGACCGGATTAACTACTACGATCCCAACGCCACTATTAACCCTATAAATATCCTCCCTACTTTCATCGGCACTGATCAAACCTATGTTGGCATTTCCCATGACATGTATAAGTACTCCAATTTGTTAGGAGTGTACTCGGGACCACCACCTGAGATCCCCACATCAATCGATGGCCTAATGTACACAATTTTCATCGCCAAAAATGGGTTCGCCTCCACCTCAACACCACCTCTGAGCCATGGCATTGAACAAACGTTGAGTCCATCGGTGCCTCCAATATTCTAGATCCTGTTCTTGTACCCTCCCATGGGTGTACAAGGGACGATAGTTATGACTCAGTTAACTCTACCAGGGCTCACTTTGGGTATTCTGATATGGTACCTTACACCACCCTACCCAAAAATGGCTTCCAAACCAGTTGCTCACTATGAGTTTGTCCCTTTTCGGCTGCTACGCCTACAAGGCTAGTAACACATTCCGTTATGATTGCCAAACCTATGACATTCACGACTAAACCACAGTCGATCGTTACTAAGACCACCAATGGAGGCACCAAGCAATCGAAGTTGAAAGGTCCCCTCCTACCAAACCCTACTACTAACTCGTCCAAGGTCGCTCGGCCTAAAGCAGGGGGCATCCACCAATAACAATGAAAAGCCCAGTAATGACCAATACTCCCACCCAAAGAGTCATGGCACAATGTGATCTTTGCGGGAAACAAATCCATGCAACCAAGCTATGCGCCACCTTGCCAGAGCTCTGAAATTCGCTCAACATTGATCGATCAGTATCACCCATGCTCCAGCGACTGCAGAAGAATGCACATCATCATCATCCACCCCTAATTCCAAGACACTGCATACGAATCACGTATGTGCGATGTGTTCCCAATATGGACATTACACAGACCATTATCACAATCTCCCTTGATTTTGGGATGCTTTGGCCACCATTCGCCTCACTCAAGTGACGGTTGAGAACTCTCTCCCACCAACCCAAAAAGCATATTCTATCAATATGGTCACTACATCGGCGACAACACTAGTTGCGCCTCCCACACAATCCTCCATTACAACAATTCTTGTTGTGGAGCCTACAATGTCACAAGATCCTCAACCTCCTAATCTTTCAACAACAACACTACATAATGGATGCTCCTCATGTGGGCATCCCACGAACATGCTTCCCCTTAGAGCCATCACCACCATTTTGGATCAAGTCAAGTCCCTGGAAGTAGAGGCACAACTCTGCACCTAGGTACCCTGACCCTGCCGATATTGCGGTGATACTACTCACTTCTCGTTCCAATGTCCCATTCTGTGTGTAGATTGAGAAGCTTGTCCCGAGTTGATGAGACTCCAAGATCAACTGACTGTCCTCAGCACAATCCCTCCAAACTCACCTACTAAGGAATTTGTTCCCCCTCTACTGGATACCATTCATACCACATCATCTTTGGCTGGTTTACTCACTAGTGACGATTCATCATCTTCCGTCGAAGACTTGGATCCTCTGCAACCATCGCATGTTGCCTAAAAATCAGGCAAAGATGCACTATGTTTCTGGTTATTATTTCTTCAACGTCAATTCTTTTGTCATATTCTCTATTACACTTAGGTAATTGCATCATGTTTGCAGGATACTGACCACGACATTGAGATTCCAACCCTCTCAGCAATGGTGCGGGACTTCTATCACAAGTATCATTTCGAAGCTGGCATATAGGCAATGTTTTCCCTCTGCTTATAATGCATTTACCAGTATTCCCGCTAATAACCATATGGCCTTGATTCCCATTATTGATGTGCCATAAACGCCATCACTGCGAATAGCATGTCCCCCCATGGGTGTGCACACCAATGCCCACCTTTTCATCAATTAACACCCTTGATGTCGACTCCCCAAAAGTCCGAGGAATCTACTAGAGATTGAAAAGATCACCCCTAGTTCATCATTTTATAGTTGTGCATTTACTCCCCCACTCTTAGTAGTTGATGCCATCAAATTCCTCGCCACAAGTTATGATCAAGAACCACAGTCCACCACTCATACCTCCATGAGCACTCTACCCTCCGCAATCTTCCTCGTATCATCACCCCCGCGAAGACACCAGTGGGGCCCCCACCCTCAGAAGAACTAGATTTGTTAAGTTCTTCCTACAGGAATAATCTGCATGGCATTGATTCATAGGGCACCCATCTTCGCATTTGTAAACCAACTGCCACCTCATCTTGGAAAGTGTCCCCCAACCCACTCAAAACCATGGGGAATCCTCCTATCATCAAATTGGTCCCTCGACACATCCAAAATTATGGGGACCCCACCTTTATTCTTTATGTACAAATCGTTCCCCCATTACCTAACATTGCGGGAACACCCTATTCTTTTTGTAAGCAACCCATGGTCTACTTTGATCAATGTATTTGAGACTCAATATCCATTTTGTCAGTCACCATTGCTCTCTGTATTGTGCCTCCATGAAAATCCTTTCCTTTGTAGTTTGTCTCCCTCCGTCTCATTCGGTACCCTTTCAGAAAGGAAGGCTGCCACCCACACTCCCCATGTTTGCATTGATCAAAGGAAGTTATGAGTCCCATGCTTATCAACTAGTCTTGTGTTAGGTCTGTCCGTCCAATAATTGGTTACAATATGATCTTGGTTCTCAGGACAAGACCATCGTCTTGTCATGTACTTCAGCTCTCATCGACGTCAAAACACTATATTATGATAGTTGCATTAGTTGCAGTTGTACCTTGGGATCCCTTTTGATCACTATAAGGGATCACCTCGAACTTAGTAGGGAGAGTCATTAGTGCTCCCTAACTAAGTGGTTTCCTCTATTATCGGCGTCAAAACATCTATCGCATCAAAGGGAAACTTACTTTTGAAGGTAGTAGTGTTCACATTTACAAACCATGGTAGCAGTCCACCTAGAACAATGAAGTTTTCTCTTAGGTAGCTTCACAAACACATCGGTCCCCTGTAATGTCCCCATTTTGACCCCCTTTGTATTAAATCGTAAATGATGTAAATATTGTTATTTAATCATGGTGAGGAGCTCAAGGCCAAGGCCCCACCATTGATTTAGCGTTTTATGTATCGGCAATTAGAAATAGATGCCTATGGTTCTTGTGCTAGATAGGCACAATGTAAATAAGGCATCATGAAAATACGAATTTTAATGAAAATACCCACAACTAGCTATGCAATGCAACAAAGAGATGGGGCATGATTCTACAAGGAATAGGGAGGGAAATTATTCAAACCCTTGATCCAATGGTGTTAATCCATGTGTTAATGAGAAAACCCATAAACTACCAACTACCCATTTTGGGTTATGGACCCAATCATTTAATTCTTCCAGAAATTGGTTGAGGCAGTTAATGCCTTGGGAATGAAGAGGTATGGAAGCCAATTTCGTACATGGGCAAGCCATCAACTTGGGAAATCGTATTTTGTCTCCTTGGGCAAGAAAACACCCACGAAATGGTGCCCAAAGCCATTCTGAACAGGGAGTCTTTCCTCTCTCACGCAGTCTGAACTACTGGGTCTTTCCTCATCACGTTTTTACCAATTTTCCTGCATTTTTCCAGGGCTGGGAGCTCGTTTTTGTGTTGTACAGCAGCTGGGAGAGATGGGCCACGATTTGGGACTGTGATGGAGGTCGTTTTTGCCCCAAAATACCCATGGACGTTTTTCTGAAAACGATTTCTGCTCTCCAGGGTTGTTCCCCAATTGCCATTTCGTTTTTGGGATTTCCCTCGTTTTTTTGAATTGGTAGAAACCCCCTCTTTGGGCATCCTACTGTAGAACGTTTTTCCTCATGCACAGTAATTGTGGTTTTGCTGTTATGTGCATCCCTGTTTTGGTTTGAACCTGTGAGCAAAATTTTTGGAGTGGTAGTGGACTGAATTGGCTTGATAAACCTAGTGGGGAGAATAACCTCTCAAGAAGATCAAGAGGGCTGGCTACTCTTCTATGCACACCTGGGACACTCTAGAATTGGAAGGTATGGCCTAAGGGACTGTGAATTGGTGAAGGGAATACTTCCTTGAGTGGGGTGTGTAGGTATTGTGGGTGACAAGCTAAAATAGATCTTGTAGAGGTATCCATAGCTCTGTGGTTGAGCTCACTAGCTTAGCAATTCTTCCTTTCCATTTCCTAGTAGCCTGATAAACCCAATTGTAGATTGGCTTGGCTCATCTTGGTGTATGCTTGGCTATGTGTGAGTCTGTTGTTCCTTGGTTCCTTGTAGAAATCATGCCCAGCTCGGGGGTGACAGTTGTATCAAGAGGTTGATAAGCACAACTGGCCTATGGTTGGGTGGAACGTTGCAGATGCATAGCTGGTTGCTTGGGACTACTGTGTTAAGATAACTATTCTCTTGTGTAAACTTTGCAATTATTTATTTAATGAATATCTTGAATGTATGATGGATGTGTTATTGAAATTACTTCCGCTGTGTTTTCTTATCATTATACATTTCCATATGATCTTTTATATTATGTGAATGCTTATTTGGTAAGTTTATGGGGCTAGTTGCCCGGTTTTAGCATCACGTCCTCTCTATCATGCTAGTATGATAGGAGGGGACATTACATCCCCCACCCTTGTGGACTTATCATGATCATCAGCAGTACCGCTTCTTCAGCACTGGAGCTCGGATTTCTTATGACAGAAATCACATGGCTCTGAAATGGATCAAAGCAAGGCCATAAGTGTAAGATCAAGGATAACTACTTATAAGTGTTAGTTTTCATACATTCATAGTATAACAATTCAAATGCATAACCAAGATCACTAAAAGAAAGACAAAGCACAAAACATAACAACAGAGTTTATCCTGGGAAACCCAGACGGGAGAAAACCCAGCAACCTTCTGTTGGCTGCTTTTTGGACAGACCCGGGTTTTCATGAAGCGCAACAACAAAACCCCTTGGCGCACTGGCCCTCTCAGCAACGAGCTGCGCAACAGCTCGAGGTCTCACCCGAAGTGGCTATGGGGGGGTTAAAGAATCAGATTTCCTTAACCTAGGCGACGCGGAGACTGCTCTTTCCTCCTCGACAATTCCTCTGAAGTGAATGTCTGACCCCTCTTCAGACTTATGAGCGCCACAACTCTCAAGCTTTCTGCTCAGCAGCTCGGCGGCGCGGGACATTCACTCCTGCACCGATCTTCTATGCGTCGTTTCACTTGCGCGCCCGGCGCAGCAGCGCGTTCTCCTATCGCTGCGGCGACGTCGTCTTACCGATTCCTTCGACCCTTAGCAATTATAGTCCCTAAGGGAGCTCCAAGGACTTACTCAACACACTCATAAAGTTAATGCAACATTCCTGTATACGCTGTTAGTAAACTAAAACAGGCAATCACTCAATCACAACATCACAACATCGAGAAATATGAAGTCCGCCTCCACGGGGAAATCCACGTCCACGGGAGTATCTTATATTAACCAGAAAGTGATAGATTTATACACTATGCTGCGCACACAGCTGCAGCCTTAGATCTTTCCAGGAAACTCCACGCACACAGCTGGGAGTCCTTCTCTCGATCTAGTCTCTTTCTCTTCAGAGGTTACAATAGTTCAGACGTCAACTCCGACTGTCTGCAACTCAAGGATTAGCTTCACTGCTAACCAGCTCTAACTCCTGTTTTCTAGCAACACGGTAGAAAACAATCAACAAGATCGTAACAGAGGATGATCAACTCGATCAATCCTTCTTACATCTAGTATCTACTAATTAACCGACTCACTAACTAGCTAACTAACATCTACCCTTCACAATTATACATATATATAGGTGGCCATGGCGATCGCACCTTTACAAAACTGTGGGCCTTTCCCAGCAGTAATCCCCAAAAACCCTAACCACGCACATGGCTAGGTGTACTGTAGGCGCCGCTTACAGTCATGTCGTCGCTTCCTGCAGGCTCCATGATTTCCGGCGCAGCTTACGGGTATGGGCGCCTTGTCCTTCGCCTTCAATGCTTTGGTCCGTTGCTCCTCCTTGGTCCGAGCAACCATAACTTCTGTATTCAGCCTTAATGAGGGTAGCTGAGCCCTCTACTTCATTGCTTCATTCATTGTGGTAGCTGGGCTTTCCACTCTGCTACCTTCATTATCTTCTGACATGCGCGCGATCTCTGCGATTTCCGGTCCGTAATCTACGCTGAGATTATCCATCTGGCACCGTACTGCGCACCGTCTGCTTCTGTCCCAAAATTGGCGCTTCTTCAAAATTTAGCGCTTTCTCTTCCATACTTGTGCTTTTTCCTCAAAATTCGCAGCTTTTACCATAGCTGCGGCCTTGGCTCCAACAGGCCCCTAACACTTACTTGTGGCTCGCCCTCGAGCCACTCGTACTAGCGGGTGGTCGCTTTACTTGCGCATCTGCTTCTGCTTGGGTCTCCGTGAATGTTTTGTTCCACTGCGCAATAGCGGAGTCCAATTCATCGACACACTCCAGAGCTGCCTGCACCGTTTCTGCAGTGGCTTCTTCTTTAGTTATGGCATCAATCACCTGTTGAGATTCTGCGATTTCTTTGATTTTGGCCTCGACTTGGGCAACTATGTCAGCATACTCATCCATAAATGGCTGAATGCTGTTGGTGAGCTTCTCATCTTCAGTTATGAGCTTGTGCAGTTGCTGTTGCACTCTGCGCACTTCACTCATTTTCTTCATTTTTGCTAAGCCTGCTAAGGCCTTAGCTTCTTCAGTCAGAACAATTAGGGATTGTTCTGCGGCTTGCACCTGTTCCAAAAGACCAACTTTAAAAGGGAGCTTCTCAAGCTCCGTCCAAGCTTCCATATCTTGGTTCATCAGGTTCTCGGCTTCCTGCATTTTGTCTTTCATTTGTGTGGAAGCTCTGCTCAGCGCTTCAAATTGTTCCTGCGCATCATCTGTAAACTGCGCAGCAACACGAGCTTCCAGCTCGGCAATTTGGGTTCTATGGCTCTCAGCCATAGCAACTATTTCATGCTCCAGGGTTTTCACCCTTCCTCCAATAATTTGAACTTTCTCAACCAGAGGGAGGTCTGGTTGAATCTCGCAAGCTGGCAACTCCTGGGCAATCTCATCCACTGCGTTTCTTATGCCAATGTCTTGTGCCTCATAAAGTGCGAGCTTCTCGGAGATAATCTTATGGCTTGCCTTCAGCTCTATCTCCTGCGATTGCAGTCGTTGATTTGCCTGGAATGTAGAGAGCTCTCTAGCTCTCAACTCAATAGAAACTTTCTCATGTACTAGTTGTAGAGTCTCTATAGGAATTAGGGACAAATTTATTTCAACAGGCCCAACTGCGCTTACCTGTAGTGCAGCTAGCGGATCTGGAAGTGTCATGCTCGTAGGCGGGATGTGCACGACAGTGTGCCTTTGTGCGAGTTCTTCAACTCGCTCAGTATTTGTGGTTACTTGTGGTGCCTGCGAAGTAGATGCTGGCGCATGGGTCTGCGCAATCCTTCCTGCGAGACCCTTTATTTCCACAAACTGCAGGTCTAGAGCACTTCTGATGTGAGCATGCGTGGTCCGCAGCTCGTGAAATTGCTCTTTCAAATACTGGTCGATCCCTGAGGGAATGGCCTCAGAGGGATGCGACACCTTTTGTCTCTTGGTTGCTGGTTCTGTCGAGCCTTCATCACTTCTTTGCTCGGGGGCTTCCTTGTCCTTATCCTTCTCTTGCGCAGCAGTGGGTGGCATCGCGGATGCGATGTCGGCGGCTGCCCTCCATTCATCCGACCATGACTTGATAGTTTCTTCGACATCTTCGGTGGTCATCCTGTAAAGGCCTACGGCCCATTCCTCTTGAATGTCGTAGGGACGGAGGTAAAGTTGATGTAAGTCAGCAGTAAAGGCCAACTTTCCGTCATATATTTTCGCTGTCTCCTCACTTAGCCTTGGCATGTCCTGAATGGTATCTCTGAGGAGATAGTAGTATTCACAAAATACAGCGCGGTTCATCTTGCGCTTTGCGGGATTAGCAGACTCCCAAAGGTTAACATAGCGGATTCCGGCAGGTTCTCCTGCGCGGCGCGGGAGGAACTGAGTGTTCGGGGGCTCCTTCCACCCGACGAGAGCACATAAAATTAAAAGCCAAGAAAAATGGAACAACTGACCGGGGTTATCTTGGACGTTCCGGTAGTCTTCCAAGAAGGAATTGAGGAGGAAGAGCGACCAGTTGTACTGTTCTCCCTCCGCAGCTGCGATGGCAAGTTCCACGACAGCTCCAGTAACTTCCTTCGGTCTGCACTTTGTGAGAAGTCTGCCTGCAAGCAGACTTCCTGTAAATCTAAGTGCTTCGTCTTCTACTATAGTGAGGTCATAAGTGCGACCTCCTCTTGTAAGGTTATATTTCTGCACCAGCTGTGCAGCCAATTTTCTATCCTTGTCTTTTCCCACAAAATGAATATTGGGATCCTTACCAACCTTAGATAGGCCGGTAATACGGTGAATCAAATCGACATTTAAATCGATTTGCCTCCCCAGCCAAAGGTAACCTCCATGAACGCAGGATAGCAGTGTCTTAACAACTGCATTCACTTCATTGCTACGCCCGAAATGCGGTAGCTTTAATAGGTTCAGGAGTCCAGGTCGTTCAAGATTTGCTGCAAATCCCTTCGGGATGAATTCATCAACCTTTCTGGTCGGATTATGCACTACCGTCAGATATCGATCTGGCGCGAACTGAGGATATGTCTTATAGTCTCCCAGGTTGAAATCAGAGAACTTGACCAGTGGAAGGTGTCCGAGCAGGGACCCTTCTTGTCGCACGCCAGCCGGTAGTGGAGGTAACGGAAGTGGATACTTTGCATTCTTCGGAATATGCACCTCTGGTGCATCGTCTGGATGCGGTGGAATATAATTCGCCATAGTGGCCAACGGCTCTGGAACGGGTTCTTCTGGCTGTGGCTGAGACGCTCTTGTGGCCGGAGATTGTCTGGGATCATGAGAACCAGGATGTACATAAATCGAGGCTGTCACGGGGGTAGTCATGCCGAAATCCAGGCCTCGGCGCAGGAATTGACGAACAACTTCTTCAGTCGACAGGTTCTCCATTGTGAACGGGTATAGGTAACAAGAACTTGGACGGAAACAGCGGACCAGCGTGGGATATGAACACTGACAACAAAGGAAGCACTCTGCACAACTCGGCTCTGAAAACAATGGCTTAGATTCTCAAACAAGACTATGCAGCTCGAGGAAAGTAACCCGAAAATATACAAGTGTGGGGTATTTATAGCCAAAGGTGATAGTAAATGCGGCCAAGTGGGGCTACTAGCTGTAGGTGGCTCTGCATGATTTGACAATCGTTCTATCCCCCTCGCCTCTGCGGTGCATTTATTGTGATGGACGGGCTCTGACAGCCTTCCAGGAGAAGCTAAAGCTTCCGGCACATGAGTTAAATGCAAATCTTACGGAGATCAAGCCGCATCTGTCAGAGCGGCTACACTTAAATGGCGGGCTTATCCTCCATTTATACTCAGACGCAGCTACATAACTGCTGTAATTCAAATTTTTCGGCGGGTCGTTTCAACTTAGGTAACTGTGCCTATAGGGGTCCACAACAAGAACTTCAAGCAGCAAACTATCACAGGGCACTGCGCGAGAGCGACAGTTCAATCATCACGGGGAAAAACTTCGTCAGAGCGCAAAATAAGGTCGCTTCTTACAAACTTTTACTGATATGCGCGGATGGTTCAAGGAACTGCGCGGGAAGCCAGAGACTGAGGGTCTCGCGACTTCCGTGTAGACTGATAATGCGATGCCTCTTTCAACTACACTGGACATCTGCATTTCTTTGAGCATCTATTTAAGTCGACAGGGCGGAGTGGCCGTCGCGGTAAAGCTTGAGCCGTCTCTCATTTATCTTTGTAGGCAGTACTTCTCCATTCAGCTTCGCAAGCTAAACTGCTCCTCCTTCTATTATTTTTATCACCTGAAAAGGGCCTAACCAGTGTACACGAAACTTGCCTAGAAACTTGATGAATTTACTATCGTATAGGAGTACCAAGTCTCATTCCTGAAAGACTTTATTCTTAATATGCCTGTCATGCCAAGCTTTCTGTCTTGCCTTCTGTACCTGTTGATGGAATCCAGCTAAGAGTCTGTCTTCCTCTAAGGCAAGCAATTGTGAAAGTCTTTCACTCATGGTATCCGTATCTGTCATTTCTGTAATTTGCGCAATTCTGAGACTAGGAATAATGTATTCCATAGGCATAACTGCTTCTTGTCCATACACCAAACTGAAAGGTGTGTGGCTTGTTAATTTCTTGCATGTGGTTCTGTAAGCCCATAATACAGCTGTAACTCTAAGGTCCCAATCATCTCTTTGTTGATTACAGATCTTCGTCAGGGCATTCTCAAGAATTTTATTGAATGCCTCCACCGTGCCATTAGCTTGAGGGTGGTAGGGTGTACTCTTATGGTGACTAGTTTGGAATTCCTCAGTAAGGGATTCTATAGTCTCATTGAGGAAATGTGTACCCTGATCACTCATTAGAATCAATGGGCATCCAAACCTAGTGATAATGTTCTAAAAAATGAACTGCGCGGCAGTGGCAGCGTCGCAGTTCTTAACTGGCTTAGCCTCAGCCCATCGGGTGAGGTATTCAGTAGCTGTAATGATGTATCTTGTGCCGGTTCTCTTTCCTGGTGGGTTGATAGGACCTACAAAATCAATGGCCCATTTATCAAAAGCACGCAGTGTTATCTGGGGTCTTAGCGGCATCTCATCCCTTCTTGAAGGTTTTCCTATTCGCTGGCACACATCGCAACATTTGCAGAATTCCTTAGTATCCTTATGCAATGTCGGCCACCAAAGACCTGCGGCTAAGATCTTTTGAGCAGTCGGCTTTCCTGCGAAATGGCCTCCTGCGGTGCCTGAGTGCGCTTCTGCGATGATAGAGTTCTTTTCATGCGGTAAAATACATCTGCGCAAGACTTCATCGGGGCCCAACTTATAAAGTTGGCCTGCTATCAAAGTGAAGTCTGCGGCTTTGACGACAAGTTGTTTCTTCTGCTGGATTGTAAACTCAACTGGCGCTTGTCCGGTAGTGAGAAATTCAAGGATATCAGAATAATATTCATCTGCTGCTTCAACAAAAAATAGCTGTGCATCAGGCAGATTGTCCTCCAGATTTGTAGGTTCTTCCCCTGACTCGATCCTAGATAAGTGGTCAGGTCCTGCATTCAATCTACCTGGCTTTACAATAACCTCAAAATCATATTCTTGAAAGAGCAGTAGCCATCTGCAAATTCTTCCCCCTAACACTGGCTTATTGACCAAGTATTTCAAAGCAGAATGGTCAGTATACATTTTAAAATGTGCGCCCAGTAAGTAGTGTCTGAACTTCTGTAGGGCGTACACCATAGCTAGTCCTTCTCTCTCTGTAGTAGTGTAGTTCTTCTCGGCTGTGGACAGCTTCCGGCTAGAGTAAGCAATGGGGTGATCGATACCTCCTTCTCCCGGTTGTGTAAGTACGACCCCTAATGCGATGGAAGAAGCATCGACATGAACATGAAAAGGTTTATTCCAGTCTGGGAAAACTAGAATTGGCGCACTGATCATCTTGTCTTTAAGTGTGTCCAAGCTCTGTTGGAATTCTTCTGTCCATTGGAATTTCGAGTCCTTTTTCAGCAATCTTTCCATAGGTGCTGTGATCTTTGCATAACCTTTGATAAATTTTCTGTAGTATCCTGTATGTCCCAATGTAGTGCGCAATTGTTTGACTGAGTTGGGCGCAGGTAAATTAGCAATGATGGCAACCTTCGCAGTATCCATCAGGAGCCCTTGTCTGCATACAATGTGACCCAACAAAATACCAAAAGGAGCACAGAAGATACATTTTTTCAAGTTAAGGGAAATCTGGTGCTGTCTACATTTTTCTAACATCATTCGCAGGTTCCCCATATGGTTCTTTAGTAAGCCAAACACAGTCCAATCATCAAAATAGACTTCTAAAAACTTATGGATGAATTCTTTAAAAACAACAACAACGACTCTAGAGAAGATAGCAGGAGCGTTTTTAAGACCAAAGGGCATTACCGTATACTGGAATGATCCCCATTCAGTCGCAAAAGTAGTCTTATGGCAGTCGTCTGGATGGATTCTGATTTGATGGTATCCCGAAAATCCATCAGTGAAGGAATAAGCCTCTTGTCCTCCAACATTATCAAGCACTTCATCTGTAAAGGGAGTAGGAAATGGATCATGCGCTGATGCGTCATTGAGTTTGCGCAAGTCCACGCAAATTCTTATTTCACCTTTTGTCTTCTTCTCTTGTACAACCATAGGGCTAATCCAATCGCTTTCTTCTACTGGCTCAATAATACCTGCTGCGAGCATCTTGTCAATTTCTTCTTTAACTTTTTCTTTATAGCGCGGGTTCAACTTGTATGGGCGCTGCTTTACTGGCTTGGCATCTGCTTTCAGAGGTATGCGCATCACTCCCAAGTCTCCTAGGATGCCTTTCATTTCTGTGAACTTGGTAGGAAAGATATCCTGGTAGTCACGTAATAAATCTGAAATATGCCCAACAGTTTCATCATCCCAATAGTCTCCTATAGAAGCAAACTTGGGTTCGGCTTCTGTACCAATGTTAACCTTTTTGAGCTTGATGTGTTCTGTAATGGCAGGGATATCAAGCTGAGGACCTTCAACATTGCGCATCCCTTCTGATTCTGGGATATGGATGTTGCGAGGATCATCCTCCTCTTCTCCAGCGGTGAAATTATAGCATTCCAGGGCATGTTCTATCTGAACAGCCCAATCCGGTTGGGAATATTCTGGTAATAGACATGGTTCAAATACCTTCTTTTTAATACACTTCAGAGCCTGATCAATACTTGGATGCTCTGACTCAAAGCTGAAGGTAAGTTGAAAACTTTCTATCATAAGAGGCCAAGTAAGAGTGCCTCTGCGCAATTCTGTTTCAGTGTACCAGTTCCTTGGAACTGTGTCCAATGTGTGGATGAATAGGTGAACCCACTCATCATCTGGAATATCCGACCATTGCTGAATGCATGCTTCAATGTGTGACTTGGGGTCACTCTGTCCCTCATATTTGCGCGACACTTCTGCTGTAGTGTCCTGGAATCTGCGCAGTATCAATCTGCGACAGTCTTGCCATGTGTGGATATTTTCTTTATGCGCACCCCACCATCTTGCGGGTGTAGCGCGCAGTGATACATCTAATGCATGTATGCGCTGCTGCTCTGGAAGGTGTTGTTCATATGCCTGTATGAATTCGCTTACTTCAGTTAAACCATCAAAAATTGGAGTGTCAGTCAATTCTGTGCCAATCCATCGAATGGATTTAGTCATCATGGCGCAACGTCTTGTAGAAACCTCATGTAAGCGATTCTGCCAGTTTTCCAATCCTACATCTGAGTCTGATGTGCACGAGCTATCGCATCGCCAGCTGATATGGCCATCTGCTGTGGGATTGACATAGTCACTCTGACTAGCAGTCATCTGATACAAACTTTCCATGAGGCGCGCTTCTTCTTCTGCCCGAATGGGTTCTATATACCTTGGTCCTTGAATAGGATCAAGCGGTGCAATGACCCTAATCTGGTCGTCCTCGAAGGTCATCTGTCTTTTCTTCAAATTAATGACAGCCAAATTATCAAATGCCCAGTCTATACCTAAAAGTGCTGGGTAAGGTCGACTATCATCCAGAATTTTGATTACTTCAAAGTCTGCAGAACTTCTTACTCCCTCGATATCAATAGGTACATTGGGTAATCTGCCCAATGGAGAGACTCGTTGCTGGTTCGCGAGTCTTAGCTGGATGGGGGATCTTGTAAGTTGAGGACTTCCCATCTGTTCCCATGTCTGCATGGTGAGAACATTAAATTCTGAGCCCAAATCTAAAATGACTTCGTCCATCTCAAATGCTCCAATCTGCGCTGTGAGCCTCATCTCTTTTCCAGTTCTAGTGTGACTCCCAATCTGGTGAACAGCATGCTGCGGCGTGTTCATCGAAGCAGATTGTTGACATTTATCCAATAGGTGTTGAAGTTCCATAGTTGCTTTTTCATTGCGCAACAACTTTAAGCAGTTCCTTAGAAAAGTATGGACAGTGCCTAGTGCATCTTCTTCCTCGGGCCTTCCGGATGTAGTGGCCTGTTCTTGTACCAGGTTGTCTTGTCTTAGCACTTGCGATCTAATAGCATTATGCGGAGTTGTGACAGAACTTGAAGCTCTGGGATCTGAGAAATACTCTTGGGCTTGCTTGAATGCTTCTTTTTGCTTCTGCAGATTAAGTGGGGCTGGTTTAATATTAGCGCGGCGCACCCATTGCGTCGCTTGCTTTCCAGTTCCCGACTCTGGCGCTCCAGTGGTTGTTCCACTGCGCATCACAATATTAACTGTAGGATCTGGTTCCATTTTTTCTGCTCCAATCAATTGAATATTCTGGTTGACCTGTGGCGTCTTTGCTTGCATCTTAGCCATCAACTGAGGGCATTCTTCAATGATATGATCATAAGATTTACAATATCTGCAAAGGGTTGTAGGGTTTTGGCAATCTCTTGCAAAATGACCTTGCGCTCCACAATTATAACAAGTGATCTGGCCTCTTCCGCGGCCAAAATTTGTTGCGCGTCCACGGCCCCTATAATTTCCTGTTCGGCCGTCGCGGTTTTGGTCATACTGTGGACCTGCTACGGGTCCTTGTGCTTCTGATTGTACTCTATAAACATCGTGTTTCCTTTCCATCATAAGGTCATATGCTCTGCAATTGTTCTCATCATGGCCGACTGATTTACAGAAATTACAATATAGATTCTTTGGAGTTTGTACGTATTTCTGAAGTAAGTGACATTCTTGTGGTCTATGACCTCTAGTTCTACAGATTTCACACCAAGGCCCATGTGCCTGTGGTAAAGGGTTAGGTGCTCCAGTTGCAATATACTCTATGAAAACGGGACAATGGTCCTTTGAATGACCTTGTGCTTTACATTTTGTACACCATATCTCCTCCTTAGCATCCTTGCCTTTCTTAATATCATGCACTTGCAAGGTTAAGTTTGCTAATTGGTTCTGCAACTACGCAACATCGTTGCTTGTTCCAGCAATTGGTGAAGTTTCTAGTTTCATAGCCATCTCTAGAGCTTGTTCCTGAGTAGTGAGATTCTGTTGCATAAGAGGAAGTCTAATGTGCGGAAGCAGTGCAGCAATGAACCATTCCTTATGTTGTTGTGGTGCAAACTCAAAGCTTACTTGATCTATCAAGGCTTTGAACTTTTGGTCGAAGTCCCATACTGACTCTGTAGGTAACTGTTTTATGTCTTTGAGCTCTGTTATACACTGTGATTCTGATTTAGGTTTCTTGAATTCTCTAATCATTGCATTTCTTACATCAGCAAGCGTTCTATTCTATGCTGCTGAGTATTTCATGAACCAAGTTAAGGCTCTTTCTCTTAGTGTGGTTGCTAACTGAACCAATTTAACAGCATCATCGTTAATTTGCTTAATTGTCCAAATGGCTTCACATAGGAACCAGTGTTGCTCAGGGTCTTCTATCCCTGTTCCTCTAAAAGTTGGTAGTTTCATGTCATCACCCATCTTTCTTGCGCTAGGTTGAGGTGGAGGTGCTGTAGCAGTTCTTCTGGGCTGGTTGAACAAAGGTGGCACAGAGGTACTAGAAGTACCGTGTGGGCTACTAGAAGGCGTTACTGCAGGATTATACTGAGCTTCGTCTGGCTTTTGCAGTGTAAAAGGGTGGTAAGGGATATGAGCGCTCCCTTGTCTTTCTATGTGGCTTGCTCTAGGAACTTGACTGTCTTCTGGGCTCGACTCAAAAGAATGTTGGTCAAGGCCTACTTTATACCGTTTTCCACTACGAGTGCAACCAATAACTTCAGGGTCACTATCAGAGTCTACGGACATTACTTGTCTATGCTATTCATCTAAAGCTATACATAGTTTTGCTTTTTCATACAGAAGCATTTTAATCCATAAGTTCAAAGAATTTAAGAACTTACCTCTATGTGCTTGAAAGAAACTCCTCTCAGCTTCACTGAAACTCTTTCTTGTATCCACTGCAAATTCAGTGATGAAACCTTCCAGCAGACTATTCATCCAAAAGTCTACTGCGCGGGACACAGAATTATCTACCCGCTTCAAAATACTGACTAGCTCAGGGGTCCAAGCGACTGGTCGATCAATATGCACGGTGGGTCTAGTATCTGCTAACTTGGCTATCCAAGCATGTAACTCAAGTGCAAATGTGACAAAGAAAATTTCGTGAAGGTCAGTATAGATATACTTCTGCAACCATTCTTCTGGCTAGAGCCTAGAGCTTCTATTTTCTTGTTCAGCGAACTCTTTAGCCTTTAAATGGAACCACTCCTGAATTTCTGTAGCTGTAGGATTCCAGTAACACATTTGCTAGCTGAGCAAGTCTCAAGGCAACAGAACCATTTGTTGGCTCCTTCTTTCTCTGGGTTTCGCCTCAATCTCGCGTGTCGCTGAAATAACAAGTCTCAATCCCGCGGCAACGGAACCATTTGTTGGCTGCTTTTTGGACAGACCCGGGTTTTCATGAAGCGCAGCAACAAAACCCCTTGGCGCACTGGCCCTCTCGGCAACGAGCTACGCAGCAGCTCGAGGTCTCACCCGAAGTGGCTATGGGGGGGTTAAAGAATCAGATTTCCTTAACCTAGGCGACGCGGAGACTACTCTTTCCTCCTCGGCAATTCCTCTGAAGTGAATGTCTAACCCCTCTTCAGACTTATGAGCGCCACAACTCTCAAGCTTTCTGCTCAGCAGCTCGGCGGCGCGGGACATTCACTCTTGCGCCGATCTTCTATGCGTCGTTTCACTTGCGCGCCCGGCGCAGCAGCGCGTTCTCCTATCGTTGCGGCGACGTCGTCTTACCGATTCCTTCGACCCTTAGCAATTATAGTCCCCAAGGGAGCTCCAAGGACTTACTCAACACACTCATAAAGTTAATGCAACATTCCTGTATACGCTGTTAGTAAACTAAAACAGGCAATCACTCAATCACAACATCACAACATCGAGAAATATGAAGTCCGCCTCCACGGGGAAATCCATGTCCACGGGAGTATCTTATATTAACCAGAAAGTGATAGATTTATACACTATGCTGCGCACACAGCTGCAGCCTTAGATCTTTCCAGGAAACTCCACGCACACAGCTGGGAGTCCTTCTCTCGATCTAGTCTCTTTCTCTTCAGAGGTTACAATAGTTCAGACGTCAACTCCGACTGTCTGCAACTCAAGGATTAGCTTCACTGCTAACCAGCTCTAACTCTTGTTTTCTAGCAACACGGTAGAAAACAATCAACAAGATCGTAACAGAGGATGATCAACTCGATCAATCCTTCTTACATCTAGTATCTACTAATTAACCGGCTCACTAACTAGCTAACTAACATCTACCCTTCACAATTATACATATATATAGGTGGTCATGGCGGTCGCACCTTTACAAAACTGTGGGCCTTTCCCAGCAGTAATCCCCAAAAACCCTAACCACGCACATGGCTAGGTGTACTGTAGGCGCCGCTTACAGTCATGTCACCGCTTCCTGCAGGCTCCATGATTTCCGGCGCAGCTTACGGGTATGGGCGCCTTGTCCTTCGCCTTCAATGCTTTGGTCCGTTGCTCCTCCTTGGTCCGAGCAACCATAACTTCTGTATTCATCCTTAATGAGGGTAGCTGAGCCCTCTACTTCATTGCTTCATTCATTGTGGTAGCTGGGCTTTCCACTCTGCTACCTTCATTCTCTTCTGACATGCGCGCGATCTCCGCGATTTCCGGTCCGTAATCTACGCTGAGATTATCCATCTGGCACCGTACTGCGCACCGTCTGCTTCTGTCCCAAAATTGGCGCTTATTCAAAATTTAGCACTTTCTCTTCCATACTTGTGCTTTTTCCTCAAAATTCGCAGCTTTTACCATAGTTGCGGCCTTGGCTCCAACACCTTCGTATAGAGATGATAATCCGGAGATCAGAGTACAATCATAAAAGAGAAAAGATGGAAAATGTCTTCCAAAAGTAGAAACCCCAAAACAGTCTTCTTCTCCAGCTTGTGCGAACTTCTCTCTCTCCCAAGTGATGCGAACTTGTGAAGTGAGTGAGTGAGATAATGAGGTAACATAACCTCTTATTTATACAAATGTAAAACTGAATTTTACCCTAGGTGAGCCGACTTCTCTACTTGATTGGGCTAACTTCACTTGGGGGGGCAAATAATTATTTTAATTTTTATCTTTTACTTTGCTTCTTTTCTCCCCAAGGTTTACATCGATTCTTTCAAGGGTTTACATGGTCATTTACATGAAGTTCATCTCCTTTAGGAGGTAAAATCAAATACAATAGAAATACAATAAATAATATCTTCTGAAGTTGCACAAAATCCAACATGAATGAAATCTAACACATGTTAGCTTTCCTTCTAGCACAAAATCCAACAATAAGTATGTGGTCAGGATGATTGAATTGTGAAGAGGAGGAAACCCAATTGAGGTGGAGTACACTATTTGGGATGACACCCCATGCTCCTTGAGATGGATGTGACTTCGCATGGGTGAATATAATTTTATCCACTTCAACAATTACACTGTTATGCGATTTGGACTTTTGCTACAAAGTTTCTGCTTTTGTCACAAGGAAATTTTCGCAATGGGATTTTCAAATGTCGATTGCCATGATTTGCCTTAATCATTATGGAGAGCTCCCAGTATTGATGAAATAGAAATATTTGCTTACTTATCATATGCTCTAGTGGCTGTCCATGGTCGAGATCTAACCTTGGCCTGCAACATGATTTGATTCAGACCATCCGCGAGATTTTTTCCTTCTGCTTTTTCAAACATGAATTGTGCTTCCTTTAATGGTTTAGATTTTCTTTAACAAAAGTACATTATGATCTTGGCCATTTCCAAAGGAGTATTCCACTTGGCTTCTTCGATTATCCGAACCCCTCCAACTTCCTGGATTGATCTTTGGGGAAAAGTGTCACAGCATCTGGACCATCGACAGGCTCTTAATCACCTGTAGTTACCATACATATTGTTAGCTCTGACGTGCACGATCCAGCCTAATGAACTGCGTAATTTCATCTTGGTCATAGGAGGTGAACCCTTTTCTCTGATTTTCATGGACGGTATCATGCCTTAGGTGCTTGTCCCAATATCTCCAACATTCACGATTTGTTTTGGACGGATGAGTTGTCAGATCTGAACCATCGGCGGAAAAGGCCTTCCACAAATCCCACTGTACCTTTGAAGTCCTCCAATGGCCTAAATCTATATTTGATTATTTGCGTGACTTAATTTTGACCGTCGACGCAAGTTTTCATCCTTAGGTCTTCAATACATTTCAAAGCCTCCAATGGTTGAGACTACTCTTAAAGGTTTGCATGATTAAATCGAGATCGACAACACAGAGTAATTGTCCACTTGTTCCCTTATTTATAGCTTCTATGAATGGCTTAAATATTTTCTAGAGTAACTGAGACTCTTGATCTTAGTGGTTGACTTCATACTTTCTTTGCCATCCTGGCTATGATCTTTGTCATACCGTATAATCATTGTCGAATATGGAGAAGAGCAAATCAGGCAACAACATACCATAAATATCTGCTATATAAAAAATATAACATAATACAATATATATAAATAATAGTAATAATAATAATAATAACAATAAGCATAATAATAATAATAACAATAATTAATTAATAAAGCGGTGTTATAAAAAGAAGTGTCATATCCAAAAGACATGACCATTAATAATGGACAATGTGTGTATATATATATATATATATATATATAACCCTCAAGTTGTAATATTATCAAGTTTCTCATATTTTATAATTAATATTTATGGATTATTTATTCTTTTTGAAGTGGAAGTTTCATCAAATTATTTTTATCATTTCATTGGTATCAGAGTGATTCTGATACTGACTGTTGGACAAAAATTTTCAGAGTTTTGAGGTTTTTGACCAAAAATCTGAACTGGTCTTTGACTACAAACTGACTTTTGGCCAAAATTCTCTAAACCATTCTGTTGCAATTTAAATAAAAATCTTTGAAAAGGAAATTTTCCAGAAAGATCAATTAGTTGACAAGATATAAGAAGTTTGCGTGCCAGCGTTGCAGAGAAGAAACAGATAAATAGCAAATCGTGCTTCACGATTCTCCACCATGAGCGCAGGGCATATCAATTGAGAAACCATTGGTTTATACACTATAGGGTATTCAGTATATATTTTCCTATATGAATTTATGTTCTCTATCTTATTTACAATGTTCTCTATCTTATTTACAGTGGTTAGATGTTTAGAAAACAAACTTTGTTCATTTCATCGGTATCAGAGCGATCTAATTTTATGAATTTATGTTCTCTATCTTATTTACAGTGGTTAGATGTTTAGAAAACAAACTTTGTTCTATCAGAGCGATCTAATTTTGGCTTCTTATTTACAGCGGTTAGATGTTTAGGAAACAAACTTTGTTCATTTCATCGGTATCAGAGCGATCTAATTTTGGCTTTTGGCCATATCTTGGCTTTTAGCCAACAATTTATGAATTTCTGAATCGGGTCTTGACCCCCTCAATGTTCCACCCGCACATCCCCAAAAGTCACTTCTTTCCACTCCACTTACCTTTTGGCACAGTCTAGACATCGCAGTCACACCCTGCACATTGCTTTCCACTCCTCTCTCACCATGCCTGCTCCTCTCCCTCGTATTCTCTCTCTCAGTTCACATGCACGCCAGCTCCATAATCCACTCACATGCGCTGCCTCTGCTGCTATTCATCCCTCCTCACCTCCTGCCAGCACTCAACTCCTTCTCCCAACCCGACGCTTGACTCCCTGCCACGTTTGTCGCCAGTCCACCTCCCATCTCCCCCACGACCTTCTACCTGCTCTCATTGCTCGCTCGCACCCCCCTGCGTGCCCCATTGCTCCCTTCACTCTCCTCTACGCATCTCTCTCTCTCTACAACACGCCCCGCGCCTCCCCTCGTTGCCTGCATACTCCGCTTGCCAGCACTGCCCTCCATCACGTCCCAACTCCCTCTCTCTCTGTGCACTTCGCATTGCACTTCGACCACGCCACACCCCACCTCCATCCAACGCATTGCCAGCATGCTCCCCTTCTCCGACCACACCCCATACGCTCTGAACACTACCACCGCTATTCACGTCCAACCCACCTCTACTTCGTCATTGATCTACCCCCCAACGTTTCTTTACCTCAAATCTGCGCTCCTCTATACGCATAACACCAACAATTCTTCACTGACCCATCCCACGCGATCCTTCACTTGCACACTCTAACAATTCTTACACACTCAATCCACCTCATTCCCTCATCGCATTCCCACACCATGCACACACCAATCCGCATCGAACAATTCTTACACCCTCAATCCACCTCATTCCCTCATCGCATTCCCACACCATGCACACACCAATCCGCATCGGTTGTCTTGCATCACCTGCAATCGCCCTCCTTCCTATTTCCACCTCCCACGACCAAAAAACATAATTCTCACCTTTCAAACAAAAAATATAATAATATTATTATAATATTAAAAAAAAACCTACCTTGCATCCAAATTCAAAAACATTTATATTAATACTATTATAGATAATAATAATTATTATAATTTTAAAGAATAAAGCTCGAAAGTTTCAAAACTCTATAAAAAATATAATGTATTATTATTATTATTAGAAAATTTAATAATAGTAATAATTATTAATATTGGTATTTATTACAATTATTATTTATAAAGAAAAAAGGAAATAAAAACGGGGCAAAGGAAGATTTAAGGTTTTCTTTGGCTTGTTTTAACCCATGAATATTCAGTGGCCATGGGAGATAACGATGGGAGAAGGACAGGTGGAGGTGGGGATACCAGGTCGATCCATCATAGGGTTTCTAACACAACCAAGTTGGAGCCATTGTCCCCGGTCACCCCGAGTAGGGTTTCCATGGGATTCGGAGTCAAAACAAACCTGTCATGTGAAGTCATTTTCTCTCCAAACAATGGTCCTAGGGTTTCGACGAACAAGGAACTCTCTTTTTCTGAGGAGGATCTATTACCTTAGTTTGGAAATGGTTATGCAAGGGGGGTTTGTGCGTCGATGACAAAGGAGAGACTGTCCTAAGGTAGGGAACTTCTTACCTCACGGTCTATGGAGAAGAGAAACTTGAAACTTGAGCAGGCTAAGAAGGGTAGAGCCCTTTGTGTCATGGGGCGAGATATCACTATGGATTCGGTTCTGGCGTTCGCTCAACGTGCATTGGTGGGGAGATTTGAGCACATAAGGCTCTCTAGGGAGGAGATACTTGGATGGATTAGGGATAAGTGGAATCCTTATAAATAATGTGCCACGGGTGCTTATGTTAGGGATAAGTGGAATCCCTATATAAATAATGTGCCATGGGTGCTTATGTTAGGGATAAGTGGAATCCCTATATAAATAATGTGCCACGGGTGCTTATGTTGGTTAATGGATGGATTGTCTTCCAAATCCTATCTGACGATGATCGCCAGGGAATAGAGGAGAGGTTCTGGGTTATCGGTATGGGCTCCCTAGTTCTTTGCCGTTGGCATGTGGGTTTTGACCCTTGGAAAGAAACCCTCTCGAAGAGACATTTGTGGGTTCTTTTTCCAGGCTTCCTGCTCCATTGTTGGAATCTACAGGGTTTCAAAGCCGTCGTGAATACTATTGGTCATTTCATACTTATTGAAGAGGAGCAACTCTTGGGGTCGAACCAGAAACTTCCCCGGATGTTGGTTGAAATTGATTTTGGTGGAGGTTTACCAGCAGAACTTGAGGTCATTTGGGAGGGTTGCTCTTTTATTCAAAGATTGGATTATTGGCGCATACCATTTCGGTGTACTAATTGTCGAGAAACTGGCCATGTGAGGGCTGTATGTCAGAATCCGACTTTTGGCTCACAATGGTCGGTTCTGGTGATGGGTTCTCTGGAGGAGGGCTTGACGGGGGTGGCGATCGGTATGACCTTTCCGATACCCTTGGATCATGATTCGGCACTTGATTTTCTTGGTAAGTTCGTTACCTCTTATCTGGTTCTTCTTAAATTTATGTCCAAAGAGGATATTGCTAGTTCACTTTTGACCCTAGACGGGGATTCTGCTCTACGTTTGAGTAGTCTGCGGTCGGGCACTGGGGTTGCTCCAATAGAGCCTGGGAAGGTTGATATGGTTCAACGTCCTGTATCTGTATTGTCACTTTGGGATGAGGGTTATCCTAGTCCTATTTCCCCTAAATCTACTTCTTTTGTACTGGAAGCCCACGGGAAGGAGGTTGTACCTCTGAAGGTGTCAAGGAAGTTATATATGTTTTTGGGAGTCCTCATATGAACTTTTCTCTGAAAGACTTCCCTCCTCTTGGGGGAATTTAGTCGGGTGCTATGGGCATACATATTTCAGATTTTCCGTTACAAGATCTAGGAGAATACTCGGATCCTACTCTAGTGGGCTTGAAACCAATTCCTATGTACTACTCGGTCGCGGTCGAGAATACTAACATTATTCCTATCTCGTCCATATTCAATGGGAATGTGACAATTAGAAGGCCGAGAAAGGGAAAGAAAAATCTCACTTCGGCTATTACCACAGGGGCATCAGAGGTTTGGGACACAAACTGTTATAATCTGAAGGTATCTTCACTTTTTGAGAAGGGGTTGTTGAGGGTCTCAAACTCTATTTCAAACTTTGATATTCGGGCTCTTAGAGATGATGCAGACCCTGAAGGGAGTGATAAATGTATTTACTCTCCTTAAACGTTCGAGGTTTGGGTAGTAGCCCCAAAAGAACTACTTTAAAGAGACTTGTGAACCCTTTGAAGCCGTCGGTGGTTCTCTTACAGGAGACCATGACTTATGCGACCTATGCTTGTAATTTTGTCCTTAAATTATTTCCCTCTTGGCAAGTTAGTGGGCTAGATTCATTGGGGATATCGAGTGGTACCCGGTGGCTTGGAATCCCCTGTTGGTTGATCTAAAAGCTTTTTCAACTGTTGTTGGTATTGTGGTGGAAGGATATTTACAAGGTCACAACCAAAAAATTACAATCCTTAATATATATGGCCCGTATAATCATTGACGTGCATTTTGGGACATGGTGGGTGGTAGGTGTGGTTCTGCTGGGATTGCCAAACGTCTGGACCGCTTTTTATTGTCAGAATCATTATGTGAGGATATTGGCCGCTATCATACTTGGGCTTATTCTTCTGGGATATCGGATCATATAGCTATTATACTTCAATTGGATTTTAATAGGGAGTTTGTACACTACCCTTTTAAGTTTAATTCTGTTTGGTTGAAGGATGCAGATTTTTGTTCATTTGTCCATAATCAATGGGAATTGTTATCCAATATATCTCATACATCATCCTTAGTTCGGTTGAACGAAACGTTGGACAGGCTGAAGGATAAAGTCCGAAAATGGGAAAAAGAGAAGAAACAGGAACTCAATAAGGATTTAGCCCATTTCGAAGCTGACATACAGAAGCTTACGGGACTCGTTGATGTGGATATGTTTTCCATGAAGCGCAAAATTTCTATAGCCTCTCTCGAGTCTAAAAGACAGGAGATACTTCAGATTCACGAAGAGGCTTGGAGGCAAAAAGTTGGGCCGTGTGGTTACAGGATGGAGACAGTAACACAAATTTTTCTCATCGGTTCGCTAATCAATGCAGAATACATAACTCCATATAGGAACTGAAGGGGGGTTAGGACAAAGTTTTTATGGATAACAGGTCTCTTAAGGCAGTAGCAATGGGACATTTTAATAAACTATATTCCCATTCCGGCTCAGCGAATTTGGAGCACCAATTAGCTACTATACAAAACTTCTTGAGTTTTTTCTCGAAGGAAAAAGGGAAGCAAATAGGATCCCAGATCTCGATGGAGGAGGTTAAGAGTACCCTGTCTCTTTTTTCAAAAGCTATGAATCCAGGCCCTGATGGGTGGACGGTGGAGTTTTTCTTACACTTTTTTGACCTCTTGGGGTGCGATTTGGTGGAAGTAGTTGATGAGTTGCGAAGAACTGGGAGATAACTGGGCAACATCAACGACACTTATATAGTACTAATCCCCAAGAAGGATCGTCCTGAAATGTTTGACGATTATAGACCGGTCTCGCTATGTAATTTGTAGTATAAGCTTATCTCCAAGATCATATATGAAAGACTCAAGCCATATCTGGAGATGTTCTTATCGTCAGAACAATTTGGTTTTCTCCCTAATCGGCATATTATGGACACCGTGGGTCTAGCACAACAAACTTTACATTCTATTAAATCCAAAAGGATGAACACCTTTATCCTAAAAATGGATCTTATCAAGGCATGTGATAGAGTAGATTGGTCACTTTTGAGACTCATACTGGTTCAGATTGCGCTCCCTCTGGAGGTTTGCTCATGGATTATGGCCTGCATCACGATGGCCAGTTTCTTGGTTTTGATAAATGGATCCCCTACTCCTTTTTTCAGTGGTTCGCTAGGATTACACATGCTTATTAATA
Source organism: Larix kaempferi (assembly GCA_027924585.1). NCBI lineage: Eukaryota > Viridiplantae > Streptophyta > Pinopsida > Pinales > Pinaceae > Larix > Larix kaempferi. Next base: position 6,246,958 of record BSBM01000541.1, on the reverse strand, counting down.
AGGCTAAAAAGGAGGGGAAGATAAAGGGAGTGAATATCACCAGATTGCTAACTCTCACACATCTTTTTGTGGATGATGTCATACTTTTTGGAGTGGGCTTTTTCAGGGAGTGGCAGACCTTCCATTCGGTTATTAAGACTTTTTGTTGTGATTCAGGTATGGCTGTGAGCTCCCAGAAATCTTGTTTTGTTTATTGATGTGATGATAAGGAAGTCTGTGAACAGATTAGCTCCCTTTTCCTGTATCAGATGAAAACAATTGACGCTGGGCTGGAGTACCTTGGTTTTAGTCTAAACCTAATGGCTATCTGGTCTATGATTGGCTTTGGTTGGTTAAGAAGATTCAGAGGTGTATTAGCTCTTGGTCGTTCTGATGGTTGTCTGCCGGGGGCAGACTTAATTTGGTTAATGAAGTACTACATTGTATCCCCGTGTACTGGTTCTCGTTATATATGGTTCCAGCTTCCATTTTATCCTCTCTATCAGTCACCTGATCTCACATTTCTTATGGGCGGGGAAACTGAATATCTCAAAGTTACATCTAGCCGCATGGGATAGTATTGCGAAACCCAGATCTCTCGAAGAATGGGGGATAAATAATCTTTCTTTATTTAATAGGTCTCTTTGCGCAAAGAGTCTTTGGAGAGCTTTTTGGTCAAGGTAGTATATCCTAAGACAATTGAACTATTGATTAGCATGTACAGATACATTCTTTGGTCTCTCATATCAAGATCCATAACAAAATATGTAACATAACAAAATATGTAAGTGGCCCAATTTCCTTAATCAGAAATAGGAACCTGCATATAAAGGAATTAATCAGTTTGTTCTCTTCCAAAACAATCCTTTACATAATCCAATCATAGCTGGATTATGAACACACATAAAGTAAACGGCAATATGTAGATCAAGTCTATCCTCACTCTTTTCATGGAAATTTAAGAGCCACTCTTCTATAATATATCCTGATTCAATTATCCAGTTCCAAACATTAAGAAGTAAACAACACCATGAAAATTAAGTCTCCCCTTACTCTTTTGCCACACACCTAAGAACTGTTCTTGTACAATATATTATTCTAGTGAAAATTTCTCTGCAGCTTTTGAAATGGCAACTGCTGCTATGCATCCAGTGTCTCCAAGTATACTCATGTCTGAAGAGAATGCACTACTTTGCAGCCTTTGGAATCGCAACTGCTACAAGTAGTGGATTCTCTTCACAATCTAGTATACTCACTACTCAGAGACATTGGATGCATAGCCTTGGGATTCCTCTAGGCCAGTTCAGGGTTTGCTCTCACTGGCTTCAGATTGAAACAGATCATCACATTCCATGGCCAGAGGATTTGTCGGTTGTGTTACCCACATGGAATGAGTCAGAGGAGCACCTCATCTTCCACCATCCAATTTATCATGAAATCAGAATGCAATATAATTGTTATTTCCTGCTTTCTTCGAATGCAATAATCTGTTACTTCATACAGGTCCTATAATTTATTAAAAAAAAGCAGGTTATTGGTTTTTATTGCACTTGACAAAATAAATTTTGAAATTTATCTGGTAGGAAAATGCAGTCTAACTACATAGTGTACTTTGGAAACTGTAAGACCATGTAATCATGCAAGATAGAAAATATTGATGGTAAACATTTGGAGATACATGCTCGAGAATTTCTATGAAATTTCAAAACTTAGATTAACAATAAATCTAAAATTATAAATCAAACATATTCACACCATTCACGTGCATTTTGGAACATTCTTAACCAGGGGCTAGGACCCTTGGGATCAAGTTCCCATTCCCTAGGATACCAGGGGAATTGCCACATCAGAAAGCAACGTTCGGGATGTGGCATCAAAGCTAGATGCCTTCCGTTTGGAGAACAGATGGCAGCAATACCAAGTGGGGAACCATTAGGATTGAATGGATATTCCTCAGTCACAGATCCATCATCGTCACAGTACCTAATTGGAGCTAAATTTAATTCTGTTACATGTTGCAAAATCTCTTGCCTGGGAAAGAATGCTCTTCCTTCTCCATGAGCAACCCAAATTCCAACTGTAGTACCTTCCATTCCTTTCAACATCATTGAAGGTGACTCCACTATCCTGACAGAGCTAAAACGGCACTCAAAGCAGCCTGATTCATTGTGAATAAATCGTGGTTGTGAGCTATCACCACCAGCACCAAGCACTCCCCCCACTTCTTTCCCAGGTACCCAGCCAAGAAGAGCCATCAGCTGACATCCATTGCACACACCAAGGCTGAATGTGTCTGGTCGCTCATAAAATTCTTGAAACTGTATTTATAAAACATACAAGGGTTCTATAAGTAAAGAAAGCTTAAATCGACTCACCCCTTAGGATAACATGATTAATAGGTACACTTTACTTAATGCAGTGAACTGTAATGTAAGCAAGCAAGTTAAACCCATAACAAAGAAACATCAATACATTAAAATAAATGTACTCACCTGTTTAAGAACAGACTCATTGAACCGTATTGTGGCAGCCCACCCCTTAGCAGAATCTAACACATCTGCAGAGCTAAATTCATTTATATTGCCGACAAATTGGCACCAACAATTCACTTAACGGATGTATCAAACACTTTATAATTGGTGATGATGACAACTAGTCTTTTTGCATTGTAAGATAGTATTTTCTAAAGAAAACATTGAATTGTGTACATTGTAAAAACCACTTGAAATTGATAAAGGGGGTTAAAAAGAGAACTTGTGCCTTTAAGAGTTTTGAACATCTTGCACTTCAAGAATGGATCGCATTGAAGAACTATTTAACAACTTGCACGAACTGATCAGCACTGCTCCAAAATCTCAAATTTGTATGAGCAAAGGAACAATTACAAATGTTCTTACCTGTTTACACGTAATGAGCAAGAAGGTGGATCTACTTAAAACACAATCAAAGTTATTGAATGAAAAGTTGAAGTAAATTCAGGGAGACATCAGGGCACCATAAAATAAAGTTGCACTTGATGATTATGAGTTAGAATCTTTTTCTTTTGATCACACTGAAGTTACTGCAACATTGAAGGAAAGAAAACTTAAACAAAAGCAGATGAGTTGAATGAATCCACTGCAATAACAATTGACATCAAGGCATCTAAGGATAAGTGAATTAAAATCGTTCGACCTTGGGAAGAGTTGGAGTTGAAACAAAATAGATATGGCCTACGGTATGTAAAGAACCATGATAGCTTCTTTCATATTCCTAATTATTGCAAACCGGTTACATTCATTAGTGGAGGTTTTCTGAAAGATGTTGATAACTTGATTGGACAAAAGCACGAGGCTCATGATAAGAAACAAGTAAAAAATGCAATTGAGGATAATCAAAATTATCATCTTATAGTTCAAGATGATTGTAATGTTGTTGCAAATAAGGTGGATATTAATGACGATGTAGTTGTTGAGGATGATCCAGGTAATGTGATTTTGTTGAATGATGATCATCAGTTGGATGAAGAAATTGTACAGCGCCAACATTGTCATCGGATTGGCCATGATAAATAAAATTGTTTTGATCTTCATCCATTTAATTTTTGTGGTAAAAGAAATCACTTCTCAGACAGGTGTCAGTAAAAGAAGAAGAAACAATGAAAACAAACACATTTTGGATGGATGAATACATGGTGTTGGCTTTTGAAAGCCAAGTTATTGGAAAGATCTAATCGACGGGTTCATTCACATGTTCAGACATGTTTGTGAGGACTAGTTTCTACCACAGATGGTCATCTCCGCTCAAAGATACTGTGATTACCCCTTTTTCTCATTCAAGGGGCTACATTTGATGATATTGACTTCTCTCATTTTAGTTGATAGGGGGAATATTGAAGAGGTTGTCGACTTCAAGTTTCAAAGTCTATTAAGTGAATGGACGATTCCATATGGTTTTTTATGGATACATAGGTTTGATTATAGGTTATTATGGTTTTTTGATGGATTATGGATTGGTCAGTTCAACCTTCAATGAACTTTTGTCAAGACAACTCAGCTCTTGGCACTTTTTGGTTCGACAACGATTTTTAGGGATATTGGATGGGTGGATGACTTGCCACATTTTTGGCATTTTATGGTTTTCAATCACTTTGTGACTTTGATAGTGGTTCGATAGTATGATCAACAGTTCGAAAGCTTCGGATTTCAAATTTGAGGCAGTACCAGTGATTCACCTGGTTTACTTCTCATCGACTTTTATGGATACAGGTTTTGGATGACATTCGACATTTTTTTCTGTCAACTAGTTTTTTCGTAGGTTTTTTGTGTCGTTTTCTAAGAGCAATTTGTGAACTTATTTGTTCACTTGATAGTCTTCAAACTTTACAGGGATGATCTTCAGATCTTCCAGAGGATAGATGATTCTTCTGCATCTTTGCTTGGGGTATTCAAGTTTGTCAAGCATTTTCAAGTTATGAGATGTGTTGGACTTTGAAGCCAATTCAGTTCTCAACAGGTGTTTTGCTCTCACCGGTTTTGGGTTCACTTTAGTGAACACTTACAGGTTGTCTAGCTCATTTTTTGCAAAATGAGTTTTCTAGACTTGGTTTTGCCATCAACGTTTGGTGGTTTTTCAGGCAAATCTCCATCGACAATCATGAGGTTTCAAACCATGGGTTACCGGTTGAAGACTTGGACATGATATCGGCTTTTGCAATAGTGTTTATTGATAGCTAGTACTTTTGTATGGACTTATGATTAAGGGGGGGATTATTATCAACTTAACCCTAATGATCTAATCATAAAGTCGTAATCTCACATTTAACAACCTTTTGGTTACTTTATGGTTGTAAGGTAGTTATGTGTAAATCTTGTATAAGTATTATTTGCGAATATGAAAACTGCTTGGGCTTGGGCCTTCTTTCCGCCATCTTCTTTTCATGGTCTTCTTGATTTACTTGTTAATCTACTTTCTAACAAGGTTGTGACAATGTTTTTGCAGGGGCAGCTAACCCAGTGGAGTACATGGCGTAGGAGGACTGATGGAGTCTATGTCGGCTTGTAATGAAGGAGTGTGGACACACCTTGTGTAGCTATGTCATCTTAGATCCCTTATTATGTATAACTTTACCTTGGAGCATGAAATGTGTACCCTTGGAGTGAAGTGCTTCACTTGTGTTGGCTTGCGAGTCTATTGTAGATTGCTTGTAGGGGCTTGGTCCCAAATTGTATTGCTGGCCTCCCTTACCTCTCATATATATAGAGTAAGTAAAGAGTCGTTATTCCTCATTATCACACTCCTTCCTTGTACTTAACTTCTTGGAAGAAGTCATCAAGGTTTATGAGGAAACACTAGGAGTTATGAAGTCTAGAGAAGATGTCTTGGCTAGGAACTTGATCCTTGTGAGATACTAGGATTCACTCAATTCGAACAAGTACCCCAAAGCATCAACAACAAAACATACAAATAAGGGATGAGTGGGAAACTTTATCGAATCAAGCAATGAAGTGGGATGCAAGCTATGAGTATATTGTTCAATGAAACAAAGTTTGAAGCACTAGAGAAAAGGTTGTTCACTATGGAGAGACATCTAGAACAAAAACCAAGGCACTATAACATCTCTATAATGAAGAACCAATGAAGTCTATCATAGGTTTTATCAAAATCAATTTTAAGAAACAAAAAGCCTTGGCCCATCTCCCAGGGCCATTTCATACTCTCCCATGCAAAGATCACTATGCCAAGAATAAATTTGCCCCAGACAAACTATGTTTTTTCCTATCGATTCTCGAACAATTCTCAAAGCAACGTTGCAAATCTAGAGAGGAAGTGCCTTAGCCACAATATTATAAAAGACATCAATTAAAGTAATGGATTGCCATCCCCCAATGGTATCTCCACCCGCATAGTTTGGAATATGTTTGATCACCCATTTAAAATATGTCATCATCATGATTCTTGCATGTGGAGACCAAGAGGAGGGATAATGCAAGAAAAGAGAAGGTCCAAGTGGGCATAAATGAGGTGTGTTAAAGCGGGTATGACAACCCTTACACACGCAATCACCTTCGACATAGCATAAACATAAGTGTGGCTAGAAGCGCTCGAGCCGTGTGTCCAAATGGATCCATCCCAAGAAGCACCAAAGCACCCACCCAGGGGATAAATGCCCAACATGATGGGGGCATCTGCCTATCAAGGGGTAGTCAACAAAGCCACTAAGAAAACACTCCTTGAAATGAAAACCAAGAGGACCTACCATGACCAGACCAAGGTTCTTAAGCCCCGCTAGACCAACACTTTTACATAAGAAATCACAGACTTGGCCTTTTACAATGGCAAAAACCCCCTCACCCTAGCATGTGTTGAAAGGCACGCTACAAACAATCTAGGACGTAACAATGTTCCTCCCCACCTCTTCCCTTGATGGAGGAAATTAATGCTACAATTGAGGGGGGCTAAGTCACATGATATGGATACCCATAGACAGATGGGTATGGGTGTTTGACACGGTAAGTTGGTAACACATACAACACTGAAAACAGGGATAATTTTAAGGACCCATACTTATTTAGAAGTGTATAAACCTTGGCGAATCTTACCAATTCTTAAAATGTCAACTATAAAATATTTGGCAATGTTTTTTTAAAATTATTTCAATTTCTAAGGATTTTATATAGTTTATATAATAATTTGGCAATTTTTAGAGTGAAAAAAGTTTACCCCATCAAAATTGGGCAAAATGGGGCTTCAAAAAATGCAAATTGGCGAATCTTCTTTTGGAAAAAAACATGGAAAAATAGCCCATGGGCTAAATTTCGCCCCTAAAATTATCCTTGACTGAAACATCACACGGGGGGGGGGGGGGGGGGGCATAGAACACACACACACACACATATATGGTATAGATGTGTCTCACACGGCACACAGACCACGAAACATCACACGGGGGGCACACAAACACACACATAAATAATTGAAAATATATATTGAAATTCCAAAATAAAATAGACATAAAGAAGTAAATTTTCTAAACATTAAGAAAAGAGAACTACATCAATCACACATAGAGACAAATCTATTGACATACTGGGATAAATTTGCACACAAGTTTTGATACTTTTGAGACTTTTTAACATTTTTGGTGTCCCAAGTATCAAACATGTTTGGGATGTGTTGTTTGACTGTTGAACACCCACAAGTGTTTGACATGCAAACAAAGGGTATCCAAGTGTCTGACAAACAGGTCTAGGAGGGTGTGCCCAGTTTCATAGGAGGGGTATTTGTAGAAGATTCATCTTTTTTTTTGGACTGGGCCATTATGGGCTTTGAGCCCCAAGTTCATGTTTTGCTTCAAGTGCTTCCTCCATATCATCAATAGGGTTATAGTTCATTCCTGCTATATTTAGTTTCATTTGCCACATGGATTTCAATTTCCTATTGACCAGCTTCTAGGGTGGTCACACCAATTAAAGATTGAGCCAAATCACTGGCTCCCCAGAGTGACAGATCTAAAGGTTGCACTTTTGTACTTCTTTTTCATTTAATTTCATCTCATTTTGGGGGGTCTTTTGCACCCCTCTATTTTCATTTGGCTATTATTCTTGATTGCAATCACTAATCACTTGGACTTATTTTAGTATTTATTGGACATTAATAAAAATTATAATGAAGTCAAATCCCGCTAGCATGGTTGGTTTTGACGGGCCTCGTTTTGCACGATGACCTGAATTCGAACCCCACAACATAGCTGGGAGGAGACACTTAAAATCCATCCATGCTACGGGTTGTTATGGCCTAGGCCAGGTGCGATCCACAAGTGATTTTGATGGCTTAGATGCCCCCGAGTCGTGGTTTCTTAGACCACAGGTTAGTCCTGCAAGTCATGGACAAATAAAAATTTAAAACTAAAAATTATAATTATAATTTCTATGTTACCTCAAGTTTCAAGAGGGGAGGAGGCAGGGACAATGTATTGATATGAGTGGGTATACCAAAATTTTCAAGGGATCACAGCAATGTTATCGGAACCGGTAAAACCGGTCGGTCCGACCGGTTCACAGGCCCAACCAGTCCATACTCTGCTCCTTTTTTGGACTCTAAGGGCCATTTAGAGCCTCTTTATTGATGCAGTTTGGTTCAGAACTCCTGATATGTATTGCACTCGGTGCTATTTTGGTAATTTGCACCCGTACTTGCTTTATATATGAAAAACTTTGCATATTTGTGTATTAATGGTTTGGATTCATATGTATGCACATGAATATATATGTTTTTTACAAAATATGAATAGCTTATGTATGTTTTGGTTGACCGCTTTTTTTTCCGGTTTTTTTCCGGTTCCGATTCGGTTCACATTTTGGGCTCTGTCGGTTCGATCACCAGTTTGGTTCTGATAACATTGGATCACAGTATGGGTGCAACACCAAAAATATACAAATATCAAAATTATGTTCTAAATAGTAAATATCAAACTTGAACAAAAATTAACTTTTATAGATCTGTTTTTTAACCAATAATACACATCAAGGTCAAAACAGATTACTACAAAATTTAAGTAGATATGTTGCATGCACCATGATGGATGAATTGTTGATTTTCTCATTAGTAGTAAAACAAAAAGTATAGTAAAGTATCACAAAACCCCATCAATAAAACCATGTACATAGGCTATCCTCTGGAATAGGATCCATTGGCACACCAACCATTCCCAAATGTCCCTCAACGGGCATTTCATCAACAACTTGTATCGCAACCTTTTCAACCATATACCAACATGCTAGGCCTTAGATGTACTCTGGATCCTTCTTTCTATGACTTTTCCCAAGATAAATTTGATTATAAATGCTCCCATGAGCTCTCTGAAACTAAAAACAATCACCACAAGCTACTTATGGTGAAAAAACAATCCTCTTTGGTAGAAAAACAACCCCCCAAAACTGTTAGAGGTGAAAAATCACTCCTGCCAAGATACTAGTGGTGAGAAATCAATCCTCCCGAGCTGTAATCCTTTTTGGACACTTCCTGCAAAATAGTATTTTTATTTTCTTAATACGATACATATACATCTCTTTTAACTGTGGTTAGTGGTTTGGAATCTGGATTTGTTGGATCAATTAGAATTGGACTAGCTACTAAATTTAAAGTTTGATTTTACTTTTATAAACCCAAAACCATTTTCAGAAAGGCATAGGAATTCTCAAACATTCTCAGTATGCCATGTATGTAACTCAACCTTTAATTAATCCAAAAATAAAAAGGATGGAAACTTGGAGCAAATGACAAAAGATCTCAATGTGCTTTTTGTTAAAGTTAGTGCAGCTGCGAGACCCATTCTCAAAGAGGATGGTACCCTAGTCAGTTAACTAGGGTTCATGGTCAATTTAACTAGGCAGAGTAAAGTGTAAGACCCTAGAAGGTACCCTAGGCCCCCCAACTGTCTCTTGGGGTTCTTGGTCAGGGACCAAGTAGGTTGATGTCATGGCAAAGTCCCTAGCATGTGGCTAGGGCCCATACTTGTCTCTAGGGTATTTTGGTCTGGGACCAGACAGTTTCTTGGTCATGAGGACCAAGCAGGTCCTGTAGGTTGAGACAAAGACCTCCTGGTCCAGGACTAGGCCGATTCTTGGTCACAATGACCAAGTAGTTCCTGCAGCGACAAACTTGGTCAGTTAACCAGTTGGATCTTGGTCAGTGGACCAAGATGATGATGTGTGATGTCCTCTTCTCCTAGGTCTTCGAGACGGCTTAGTTAGATGGTCTTCTCAAGGGACTGACCACCCCCTCGATGGAGCCACTAACATTTGACCTCAGGAGCACTCTAGAGGACCACATGATCACATCATCTAGTGTGGACCCTTCCTTGTACAGTGATGATGAACTTTCAGGTTATATGGAACATTTGTACATTTGAGAGAGAGATGACAGGTTGTACCTTCCCCACCTTGGTTGATTTATTTTTGGTCCTTACACCTTGTTGATTATTGGTCTTGTGGTACCTTGTCTTTGACTTGTGGTTAGTGTGGTCATTTACCCACCTTGAGTTGTTTCTTGATTTGTACCATCTTGGTGTTTTTTATCCTATGGGTACTTTGGTTGTTTGTTCGCTTTGTGGTTTACCGTTGGACCTAGGGTTTATGGGTTACGTACTCATTCATATCTTATGTTGGATCATGTGTTGGTCCTAGTACCCACCTAATGTTATTCTAATTATATTTTATGTTACTTTATTATTTTTGACCTTAATGTGCTTAATTCCCAATCTTGTTTTTTATGGTACCATATTGATAGGTCATTGTACCCTCACTTAATTATTTATATGACCCTAGTACCCACCTAAGACACTTTGTTTATATTTTATATTTTTTTATCTTGTGACCACCTCGGACATCATTATTATGTGTAGGTACTTTCCTTGTTTAGTGGAACCCTAAATTAAATAAAAGTTTTATTTATTGACCCTTCTAGAAGACCCTAACACACTATATATTGAAGTCTTCATTTGACAAGCTGATATTATCATTACCTCAGCTCTGCTCCTTCCTCTGTTTGACGTCAAGGATATTACAACTGCTCTTCCTTAGTTTAAAGGTTGCCCACTGCTGAACAAGTTCAGATCTAGTTTTTTGTGACTTTGAGTTCTGCCCTCTTTCTGCTCATCTGTGTTTTTGGAGTCCGATCTACTCTTTTGAAGGTTAACCTAAGGACCGAATCTGCTGCTAAAGAACCCGATCTGTTATATAGAGATTCAAGCTGTCTGTAACGGCTTTGGGTTAGGTCTGATCTGCTGTTTGTGTGAGCAATTCGCTTGACTGGAAGTGCTATCTGTTGTGTAAAGCCTGTTTGGGGTTTCGATCTACCTTGTTGCTCTACCTGAGATCTGATCTGCCTGTTAACAGGACCGATCTGCTGTTATTTGTATGACTGAGGTTCATTTCTGCTGTTTGAGGTCTACCTAGGATCTGATCTTCATGCTATGAGTCCATTGGTGGAAGCCGTGAGGCAGTTCTGGTCTTTTCAACTGTTCGAGATCTGTCTAGGGTCGGATCCCTTTGCTTATTGTTTTTTTTTGTGGTGGCCGTGAGGCCTGAGGGTTTCACTCAAGCTGCAGAGCATATAATTCTGGTAGCCAGACTTTATTAGAGTCAAGATCTATATTACTGGGACTTAATTGATATGCTGAGACCTTATTGTGTACTGAGTATTTGTTATGGAAAATTTTATGTGATGAGACTTATTGGTATTTGATCTTTTGTGCAAAGTTTTTTATTGAGACTGTCATTGTGTTTTCTGACTGTCTTGAGCATTCCTGTTTGACTGTATCTCATCCCCACCATCATCTCTCTCTCTCTGGTTTGTACTTACCCTCTAGCAGGGTCAGCTGGTTCCTAGTGTTGACTGGCCTCTGAGAGGCAGTCTTTTCTGAAAGTAAAATTTCTGAGTATATAACAGGAAGGGCACCACACCCAGGTAAGTATCCTCACTTAGTGTCTCTTTTATTGTTATTTAAACAAGTTAATTATTTTGATATTGCTGATTCTGTTACTGAAGATTACTATAACACGGTGACCAAATTGGTAGTGTTAAAACTGAAAAGTTGAAAGCTCTAAGAAAAATAAAAATGTTTTGTTGATGTTACTATCTAGTTTCAGTACTTGTTTATTAAATGTAATTTTGCATTAAAGTACATTGATTTTTTCATTCTTCTGCATCCAACCCTAACCCTAACCAAAATTTAACACTTTTAAGTTTTTGCCTTCAGTGAAGAAAACAACCACGCAGATCCATTCCTAGACCTAATAGGCAATGAAAAGTAAGATATACATGTTCTTGATATTCAGCACCCCATATCTCCAAAACAGACATTGTTTCATCACCAACAACTATGGATCTTATGTCAATCTCTGCTCCCTGTTTAAAATGACAACCGATATGGAATGCATTGTTATACTTAAATATGAATAGAATGAATTAGACAATGTTAAATTTTATGCCACTGTGGATCAGTACCTTGGGATAGATTATTTCTTTAACAACGTTACAATTGCCTCCGGCACCTTGATCATGAATGCTCACAATAGGATTCTGGTCCCCCATCTCTACACATGCACGAACAACACGATACAACTTTTGAGCCATCTCTGCATCCCCTCGTTGTACCGCATTAAAGTCCAACTCTGCATCATTCTGCCCACTTACCTGCAGAGGAAGTTAGGTAATGAGATGAAACAGTACACCAGATTTTAAAAGAAAAAACCATTAACAATAAACAAATATAAAATTTCGACAACATCAAGAACTTGTTTAGGAACTGAAACATGAATTGGACATGAAAAGATAGTTTGAAAATAAGAGGAGAAAGGCAACATGATGCATCTTATCACTAATTAAAAATTGTGACATTAGACTGGTATAATGGAGTAAATTGTTTTACAAATGATAAATAGGAAAACTATCAACTTCAAAACATGTATCAAGCTATAACACCCTCAACCTGAGTAGTTTCTAGCATTCCATAGTGCATCTGTGAGAATGTCAACTCAAATTCATACATGTTTTGTCTCAATGAGAGAAAAAATTCAATCTACCTGACCATGCATACCTTCTATAGAAGTTTAAAATTGATATGCTTACCAAAATTACATGGTACATATGTGCAGGTGCTGGAGCATCAGGGAACACAAATTTAGGAATCAAGGGTCAAACGTGTGTGTGTGTATTTTTCAAGGAAAACCACACAGGACAGCTCAAAACATCAAGATGGAGGACAGCTCAACTGCCAGTGACAATAGCAGTTCATAACCTTGAGGGACTCAACCAGATTTAAACCTGCCAACAATGGCCTCCCCGTCAGCAACATGCAGTGGGAGGATGGTTCAACCAATTGAAGTAACCCTTAGGACTACGAATTTGTGTTTCCAACAAAAACCTCATGGAATCCCTCCTCTTCGCCGGAATACCTAGATGGAGAGCAAAGATTCGACCAGATTTAAAACTATGACATATGCCCTCCCCATTGGCAACATACCTTGGAGGGATGGTTCAACCAATTGAACTACCCCTTCAAGCTATATTTGGAAACAAATCATGTTTGATCAATCGTATTTGGACATCATCCACGTTAAGCTTTGGTGTCACAGTTTTAAATCATGCAGTTATACCCCTTATGCCCAGCTCACATCTGTCCCCGAATGGGCTTAAAGATTTGAACCTGGATAGGGCAGGGAAAACTCATCTTTCTCATCAAACCACATGCTCAAATAAAGCTCTAACTGCCAGAACATTACAATAAGACGTAATCAATGATCATAACAATTAAAATACTATCAAAATAACAATGACTGAATGAGTCACTATATGGGAATCCATCCACTAGTAATTTCATTCCAATATAATTAACAAAATTCTGTACCAGTCAGGTTCAGAATTTCTTTCTTAAAATTATTTCTACTTACATGCCAAAATCTCAAGCATCAAGAGTCAAAAATAAAAATTCACCTGCATCATCATACTCTCCGCTAGTATCTTTGTAATCAACAATAGTTCATATATGCAAAAGTATCCAACATACGAATTAAAGATAGTTGTGATACATATACGATAAAGATATAATTGAAAATTTGAACAAATGAGATGATTACAACAAGCCTCTGCTATTTAATATGAAGACAAAAACTTCATCCAAGTCACACCTTCATGCTTCACATGCTTTTTTTATTTTCCACGAATCTGCATTTTTTGTAAGGCTCACTTTCACGGGTTTAACCTTTTCTCCTTTGATGGGTCTGTCTACTCCACGCGGCCTCTCTTCACGGGTCTGATCCACGAGTGCCTGTTCACGCGGCCTACCTTCACGAGGGTCTGCTCCACGAGTGGCTATTCACGCGGCCTCTCTCCACGAGTCTGCTCCACGCAGACACCACCTCACGGGTCACTCTCCTCACGGGCTTACTCTCTCACGAGTCTGCAGTCTGCCCTTCCACAGATCACACTTATCTCGGGCCCACTCTCCCACAGCTCTGCTCCTGCTGTATTTTTTACTGAGGCCCGACCTGCTGCTTGTGGACTCAACCTGAGTTGTTTTAAGAGACCCGATCTGCCTTGTTGAGAAGGCCGTGAGGCTTGGGGATCAAAACTGCCTGTTGAAGTGTTTGATCTATTTGTTGTGGGTTGTATTTCTGATCACTTGTGTAACAATCTGCTGTTCTGTTTCTTTTGACGGCTTATTTCAGATCTCTATCAAACCCTTATCACTGAGATTTGCCCTGACCTTATTTACATCACCAAGACTTGATTGTCTGTTTTTTTTGTGTCGATTGATTAAGGTCAGATTCTGTCATCACTTAGTATTTAGACCCCTTCTGCTTACATCTATTGGGCATAAATTATTCTGGGTCTATATTGTGACTTTCACTGTATTTTTCTGACTGTCATTGACCTACCTTGTTTGGCTGTACTACAGCCCTCTCATCTCTCTCTGGTTTGTACTACCCTCTTGTAGGGTCTGCTAGTTCCCAGATTTGACTGGCCTCTCTAAGGCACAGTCTTTTTACTGAAAGCAACTCTTCTGAGTATTCTTATAGGAAGGGTTTCACACCCAGGTAAGTATCTTCAGCTATATCTCTTTAACTATTATGTGATCAATTTATTTATTTACATTACATGTTACTGAAGATTAATTCAACACAGTGATCTAACTGGTAGTGTTAAAATTACTTTAACACAGTGACCGACCTGAGAGTGCTAAGAGTGTGAAGTTGTAAGATATGAAAATTATGTTATGTTAGAGTTTACTACAGCATTCAATGTTTGTAAATGTTTATCAAATGTATTCCTGCATTAAAGTATATTGATTTATTATTCTTCTGCATAAAACCCTAACTTGATGAAAATTTAACAAAGTTAACTAGGCAGAGAAAAGAATAAGACCCTAGAAGGTACCCTAGGGCCCCTAGTTGTCTCCTGGGATTCTTGGTCGAGGACCAAGCAAGTTGATGCCATGGCAAAGTCCCTAGCATGTGGCTAGGGCCCCTACTTGTCTCTAGGGTATTCTGGTCTGGGACTAGACATTTTCTTGGTCATGAGGACCAAACCGGTCCTACAGGTTGAGACAAAGACCTCCTGGTCCAGGACCAAGCAGATTCTTGGTCATGAGGACCAAGTAGTTCCTGCAGTGACACACCTGGTCAGTTAACCACGTGGATCTTGGTCAATGGAACAAGATGATGATGTGTGATGTCCTCTTCTCCTAGGTCTTCGAGATGGTTGAGTTAGATGGTCTTCTCAAGGGACTGGCCACCCCTTGATGGAGCCACTAAAATTTAACCTGAGGAGCAGTCTAGAGGACCACATGATCACATCATCTAGTGTGGACCCTTCCTATACAGTGATGATGAACTTTTAGGTTATATCGAACATTTGTACATTTGAGAGAGAGATGACTAGTTGTACCTTCCTCACCTTGGTTGATTTACTTTTGGTCCTTACACTTTGTTGATTAATGGTCTTATGGTACCTTGTCTTTGACTTGTGGTTAATAGGGTCAGTGACTCACTTTGAATTATTTTTTTGATTTGTACCACCTTTGATGTTTTGGTCTGATGGGTACTATGATTGTTTGTCCACATTTGAGATACACCCTTTGGTCCGAGGGGTTATGGGTCAAGCTACCCACTCTTGTTTGTATGGTTTTGACTTGTACCATATTGATTGGTCTTAGTACCCTCGGGAATTTAATTGTATGACCCCAGTACCCACCTAAGACACTCTATTTTATGTTATTACATGTGACTTTATTGTTTTGACCATAATGTGTTAGTACCCACCTAAGTCACTTATATTTTATATTTATGTATCTTGTGATTTTTATTTTTTGGTACCCTCCTATTTATGTTGAACCCTAACATATTTAAAAAGATTATTTAATGATCTTTCTAGAAGACCTATTATCCTATATATTGAGATCTGTGTTCCTCATTTTTTATCATCATATCATCTCAGCTTTGATCTTTATGTTTGACGTCAAGGGTTTTTTTTACTGTTGTTTTTTACTCGCCCATTCTTGGAGGTCGTCCACCTGTTGATCATCTCAAATCTGATTTAAGATGACATTAAGGTTTTTCTATTGCTAGGGTTTGTTCAAATATCATGTTGCTGCCATATCTGACTGAACGGTGAACCCTTGAAGGTTTGTTTGTTGATTTGTAACCTGTTTAAGGAGGGCCATGACAACTGCTATTCTTGTTAATCTAGTCGTGAGCCCTATCTGCAATTTTGTGAGCTTGTGAAGCCTTTTCTCTCTCGGTCGAACCTTGATCCATTGAATTGTGAGCTATGTAAAGTTTTTAATGGAGGCCGCAACCTACTGTAGGTTCTTCTGATGAAACCGTGACCTATTGAAGCTTGGTTGAAGTCAAGTCCTTCAACAGTCTGCTTGATAAAAGCCTATTGGATTTCAGTCTGCTAATTATCTACCTGTGTGAGGTCATGTTGGTCATTGATCTATTATTCAAGATCTGGTTGAAGTAATTTTTTCCTGCTCTGTACATTTTTATGGAGGACGTGAGCCTCTTTGGTACAGGTTTGGCCTGCTAAGTGCAGATTTGTGGACGCCGCAAGGCCTGTGTGTTGATCTACTCTGCTGTGAGCATTTTTGTAAAGGATGTGAGCATTGATAATTAAGACTTTTATCGGAAGACCTCACTCAGGTTAGATCTTTTGTATTCTGACTTTGTTGAGCTTGGGCTAAGATCTAATTTGAGTTTTGATACACATTATGTCGAGTCTTGTTTTTTGGACTAAACCTATTTAGAACCAGATCCTTGTATTAAGACTTATTAAGTTATTTGTAGTCTAATTCTTGTACTTTGACTTTTATTGTGGTCAAATCTTTTGTGTTGTGTATTGACTATCCCTGATTGACTGTACCTCAACCTTTCATCTCTCTCTCTCTAGTTTGTACTTTCTTAGTGATTGACTGGCCTCTGAGAGGCACAGTCCTTTTCTAAAAGTAATTTTTCCGCATATAAAATAGAAAGGGTTCTAAATTGCAGGTAAGTACCCTAACTTGCTAATTAGAATTATTGTTGTTAATTTTTATTGTTGATTACCTCTGAAACCGGACACGCTCAAAATGGGCATTATGTCCCATGTGGTCGTGCTGGACACGGACACGATGGGAAATCGTGTCCGACACGACTTTTGATCGTGTCTCAATTTGAGACACGATCAAAAGTCGTGTCGGACACGATTTCCCATCGTGTCCCCGACTGTGCGACTCGTGTCCCGATTCCAGGATAGGTAATCCACGGAAAAGGCCACCCGGGATGACTTTAAAAACAAATTTACACTTGTTTTTTGTCATTTGCAAGTGTGGAGAAGCTTGAGAGTGAGTTTTATGTGCAGGTGAAGAAGATTTGAAGGTTTTCCAAGGGATTCCAAGTGCATTGGGAGTGGATTTATGGAGAGGATTGCAAGGTTAACCATCAAATAAGAAAGATAATGTCTCAATCAACTAGGGCAGGAGCTAAAGGGTAAAGGAAAGGGAGAAATGCACCATCTAGTGCCTCCCCTCCTATTCCTCCAAGCACAAGCTCTTCTACTCCTCCTTCAAGTGCTCCATCTGCTGCTAGTGGAGCTCATGCTCCATTTAACCTTGTTTTAGCTACACAACAAGCCCAAGAAAAAAAATACCCTTTGTGGAAGTATGTGACTAGGAAATATGGGCCTGGAGCAAAGCTTGGTGGGGGAGGCAATGTGTCTTGGCGTTGCATTTTTTGCAAGAATGAGTTCAAGAGCACATATTACCAGGTTAAGGGCCATTTGTTGGCCCTTCCTTCTTGTGGGATTTCTTCATGCAAAGCGGTGAGTGTTACCCAAAGGAGGGATATGGAAAGAGAGGATCATGTTGGCTTAGGGAAGGTGGCAGCAGCAAGTAAGAAAAAAGATGAGGATCCTCTTCCATTCTTGAGGAAATCCTCTAGCACTAAGCCTCCATTTCCACCTAGCAGATATGGGAGTGGGGATACTCATCGAACAAGAGGCCATCTCCAAGTGGTCCAATGGATAGATTTTCCAACAAGAGGCGTGAGAAGAGGTGGACCTTACCATTGCATTCTATTTCTACCTCAACTTCATCTCATTCAATGTTGCACGGTCACCATTGTTTATTAAGATGTGTCGAAGTCTCATTGAACGAGCTCCAACCGGTTATGTGCCTCCTGGTTCAGAGAAGCTTAGAACCACATTGTTGGTTAAAGCAAAGAAGGACGTGGATAAAATTCTTGAGCCAAATAGATCAACATGGCCCTCATCCGTTGTGAGTATTGTTTTTGATGGTAGACAGATCCAACACGCCATCCACTCATCAATTTCATGGTATCTTCCCAAAATGGACCAGTGTTCTTGAAAGCGGTGGATGCTCTTGGGAAATACAAGGATGCACAATATATGGGTGAGTTATTCATCAAAACCATCGAAGAAGTAGGTGTTGATTAATGTGTACAAATCATCACGGAAAATGCACCTGTTTGCAAGGCTACTGGCATGATTGTGGAAGCTTTCATTTCTAATTTGCTCATTGTTTGAATTTATCACAAGATTCATGATTCTTCTAGGTGTCTTTGACTCATTTGAGTTGTTAGTGTTGTAGAGTCATGTATACTTGCTTTTATTGCTCTTACAGGTTTTTTGGACACCTTGCATTGTCCATTCCTTGAATTTAGCACTTAAATCGATTGCTTCAAATGTGACATGGATTGGCAACCTTATTGAGGATGCACGCCATATCCGTAACTTTGTACAAAACCACGTAAATGCCCTCAACATCTACAAAGAGTACACAGAGATTTCATTGCTTTAGATTGCAAATACTTGGTTTGCTTCCTCATTCATAATGATCAAGAGGTTGAGGGAGGTCAAAACCGTTCTTGGGTCCATGGTGATTTCAGAGTTTTGGTCTTTTTGAAGAAAGATGGATCAGACTGCTTCAAAAAAGGCGAAGGACATGGTGTTAGAAGATGGTTGGTGGGAGAGGGTAGATCTTAGCATTAAGTTCATGGAGCCAGTCATTTCTTTGTTGCGGTTTGCAGACACGGACCAACCCATCTGAGTAAGATGTTTATGAGGGGTGGGATTCCATGAGTCCATGAGGTCGATTGTCATGGAGAATGAGTGTCCCGAGTATGGGACATCGACAGAGAACTTATGGTCCATCATTCAGGATATTCTTATTTCCAGGTGGGAAAAGAATTGCACACCTTTGCATTTGTTGGCCCACTCCTTCAACCCCAAGTTTTACAGTCAGGAATGGCTCACTGGTGGACTGGGGCCCTCACATAGAGTCCCTCCTTGCATGGATGGAGAGATTGCACATGGGAGAAAGATAACATTTAGATGACTATTACAGGATGGAGACTTACTGGATGAGGTGGAGGAGGGCTTTGTGGAGTTTTCCACTTCCATTGGGAGATTTGGAGGCTATGATGTGCTTAGAGATAGGGGTGTTAAGAAGTTTGGTGGGAAACTCATGGGGCAACATGCCCTATTATACAGAAGTTAGCCTTGAGGGTTATCGCTCAAGTTACATCATCCTCTTGTTGTGAGAGGAATTGGAGCACATATGGGAACTTTTACAGTTTGAAGAAGAGCAAGCTTGAGCAGTCCAGGGCAGAGACGATGGTGTATGTGCACTCTAACCTTCGTCTTATTTATAGGAAGAGGGAGGAGTGGGTGAAGGGAAAGACAAAGATGTGGGATGTCTTTCCTGATGATATGTGTTTGGATAGCAGTATTGAGTTGGCATTAGCCAACATGGATCTTAATGATCTAGTGCTGGAGCCTGTTACTTTTGATGATGGTGATCCTTTGGAGGGGTCATCCTCCACACCAGTAGATGCAGATTGTCAAATGGGCAGAGAGGAGGGGGAGGAGGAGGTGGGGGAGGAGGAAGAGGACAGTGATGAGTTTGTTGATTCAGACATGGAGGACTATTGACAAATGAGATTCTTCGATCTTGATCCACCCCTTTTTGTATTTACTATTAGTCTATTTGGCATTTTCCAGTGCCCAGTGGCATTCCGACATCTATGTAATACATTTTCATTTTGATGACTTAATGAAAAATATGGTCCCGACATCTTAAGTTATTACCCAATGCCTATCAAATTTCAATGCATCTATGTGTCTCATTGTGATTTCTGAATGACAAATATGTAATCAGTAATGTGTACTAATTCTAAGTTCTATTGAATGTTTGTAAATGTTCTAGTTTCTAAAAAAAATTGGATCTATATGTCGATAGTTTTAAATTTTAATATATTTTTAAAAATATATATATATGTTAATAAAACATGTCCTTCGTGTCCTGATTGCGGGTGTCACTATGTTCATGTCGGACACTCATATTTTCGTGTCCCGTGTCCTCATGTTACGTGACTTAGTTGATTGCATGTTACTGAAGATTACTTTAACAGAGTGACCCAATTGGTATTGTTAAAGATGAAAAGTTGAAAGAGATGAAAATTATACTATTTACTGTTGTTCTATTACGTTTTTAGTATTAGTTTGTTTTAAAGTACATTGATTTTTATCATTCTGCATCAAACCCTAACCTTAACAAAAATTTAACATGGTATTAGAGCTTAGGTCTTGTAGCTAACTCTGTTTTGCAAGCTAACATAATCTACATAGATTGTAACGCAAGGGTTTGTAACCTAATCAACTTGACTACATGTTTATAGGTGTACTTGGCAAGTTGGTTGTAAGGGTTTGAGATGGCTTCTAACTCAGTGAAGGCAGAAGATAGGCTTGAAGGAGCCTCAAACTTTAATGCATGGAAGGCTAGGGTCTTGAATATTTTGGAGGAGAATGACCTGGATGATTTGGTTACTAGGGTTGTGGAAGAGCCCACAACAACCGAAGGAAGAGCAACATTCAAGAAGAAGCAAGCCAAAGCAAAGAGGGTCATCTTTGACTCAGTTAAAGACAATTTGATGCCTGTGATAGCTCCTCTAAGGACAACTAAGGAATGCTTTGATGCCCTAGCAAATCTTTATGAGAAGAAAGCACCTACTCAGAAGAAGGTCTTGAAGAAGCAACTTTGTTCATTAAAGATGGAGGAAAAGGAATCAGTTTGCTCCTTCTCAAAGATTGCTCAAACAAGAGATCATCTCATGGCAGTTGGAGTTGAAGTAGATGATGATGATGTTGTGTAAACAGCAGTAGATGGTCTCCCTACATCTTGGGAAACATTTCTTGCGGCAGTGAATAGAAGAGAAATACAACCAAGCTTTGATAGGTTGTGGCATGATTGCCTAGAAGAAGAAGGCATAATCTAGAGTAGATCTAGGCTTCCAGTAGAAAAGAATCATGCTCTTGCTGCCAAGACAAAGAAAGGAAGAAGCTTCCCTCAGCATCACAATAAAGGTAAGGGAACTCAAGGTAAGTACTTTCATAAGTCAAAAGTAAAATGTTATAACTGTGGCAAGCTTGGTCATTATGCAAAAGATTGTAGAAATCCTCCTAACAGGAATTGGCATAAAGGGAAGTATCATGCTTCAGCTGCTACAGAAGAAGAAGAGCTTCAACAAAAGGAATCTAAGGTTGAGACCAAAGAAAAAGATCAAAGAGAGTTCTTGATTTTAGCACTCTCAGTATCCATCTCCAACTCATCAAACTCATGGTGGATTGACACTGGATCCACCAAGCATATGACTAGATACAAAAGGGCTTTTGTGGGTTACAAGGCCAAGAAGTTCAATGAGAAAGTGGAGATGGGAAATAGAAGTACCTTTGCAATAAAAGGAGTTGGTTCAACTGCCTTAAAGCTTGATTCAAGTATGTTAATCCATGTTGAGGAAATTTTATATGTTCCTGGTTTAAAGAGGAATGTTCTTTCAGTGGCAATCTTAGAGGACAAGGGGTTCTCTGTAGCCTTCTCAGAAGGAAAGGCATTGATACGGACTAAGGGTGGAAATATGAGCTTAGTTATTGAGATTGGTGTCCGTGAGGGTGACCTCTATAAGGTCTCAGGACATGTTGTTAAAGCTCTAATGAATAACCCCTGTCATGTTTCAGAGATCAAGAGGGAGTCCTCCAATGACTCAAATATGAAAGCCTATGAGACTTCTCGTTCAAAGATGCAGAGGGAGAAGGCCAAGAAGCCTTCAGTTGATCTCATTGAGGAGCCTATTGAGAGGTTCCAAGGGTGCTCCAGTGGGAGCAATGTCACTGATTCAGGATCATCCACTGATGTGGAGATAGCCAAACATCAGGTTTGGAAAGATGCTATCCAGTTGATAATGGATAACGATATGTGGAAAGTAATTCTCAGACAACAAGGGAAGTCAGTTGTAACTTCCAAGTGGATCTATAAGATCAAGGTATTTGCTGACGTTCAGAGCTCCTTGAAGCTCTCAGAAAATCCTGTACTCTATGATAGGTCGAAAAATACCGAGAGAAAGTATCACCATGTCAAGAACATGGTGCAGTTGTCAGCAAATGTGTTAACTAAGCCTCTGTCTTCGACAAGCTTAGTGTTGCTGAGAATGCCTCTCTTGTTGAGAGGGAATGTTAAAGTTAGTGGAGCTGCGAGACCCATTCTCAGAGTCAGTTAGCTAGGGTTCCTGGTCAAGTTAACCAGGCAGAGAAAAGAGTAAGACCCTAGAAGGTACCCTAGGGCCCCTAGTTGTCTCCTGGAGTTCTTGGTCGAGGACCAAGCAAGTTGATGCCATGGCAAAGTCCCTAACATGTGGCTAGGGCCCCTACTTGTCTCTAGGGTATTTTGGTCTAGGACAAGATAGTTTCTTGGTCATGAGGACCAAGCAGGTCCTGTAGGTTGAGACGGAGACCTCTTGGTCCAAGAACAGGCAGATTCTTGGTCATGAGGACCAAGTAGTTCCTGCGGTGACATACCTGGTCAATTAACCAAGTGGATCTTGGTCAGTGGACCAAGATGATGATGTGTGATGTCCTCTTCTCCTACATCTTCGAGATGGTTGAGTTAGATGGTCTTCTCAAGGGACTGGCCACCCCTTGATGGAGCCACTAACATTTGACCTGAGGAGCAGTCTAGAGGAACACATGATCACATCATCTAGTGTGGACCCTTTCTTTCAAATTTAAATATTTTATGTATTTTTGAGTAAACCAAGTCATTAAAATCAAATCAGCTGAGTCATGACCGATTCATTAACAATTCCAATTCCGAGTCCGAGTTGAGCCTCGCCTGATTCTAAGTCTAATTCCGATTTTTAAAACTATGCCTTGTAGGTCCCTTGCTCAAATGTCTAAAAGCCACATCTTTTCATCTTTACTAACAGATAATGGTCATGAATGATCTATATTTCTTCAATACAACAATCCCTATCAACATCCATAGTCAAGTTTTATTGTTGACAACATAGTTACCAGACTTAGAATCGGCAATAAATCGACAAGGCAAAAGAGTAAAAGTTTTGAATCGGATTAGGAAAAAAATGAGAAAATGTTGGGAAATACAAAAAAATAAATATATCCACATTTTGAATTTAAAACACATTTTTCATTGATATTCAAAATAGCCACATCCATACAATGCAAGATATCAATAGATGTCCAAAACTTCACAATAAATAGGTATCATCCATGATATGTGTTTGGAACATAATCCTTGGTGTTAGGATTATTGTGCACTATTCATGTGCAAGGAATACCAAAGGTCATTGGTGAATAGGAAGAGTCACGCAGGAGTCCAAGAGACCACTTGGGAAGTTGAACCCAATGGTCATTCTCATTGTATAAATACACATTTAATTAATGAGAATTAGTGTGCTTTGACACTTTTCAATCCTGTCTTTGTGTGCAATTATCTATTTTCCCCAATGGGACACCTAACAGTGGCATCAGAGCCGTTGTAATCTGTGTGGCCTATGACCTGCCATTCTCTTACCAGCCTGCCATTCTCTCTGCAAGAATGCCTAAATGCTCTGCTCAATTCTGCAATAGCACTGAATCCCTAACAACTGTTTGTAGAAGCATTACTGTCTGCATATTCTCCTGCGACTTGGGCAATTATTCCTATGAGCGTTTCACCTTTGGTCTGTTATTAAGGGCGTGTTTCCCTTGGCATCCCCTAGTGTGGCATATTCTTTTCCTTCTATTGCTCAAAGGCAAGTGTATCCATCCATCTGTTGCCAGTTTCTGTGTGTGCGTGGTAATCCTGACATGAAGGTCCATCATTCCTCGCGACCTCTCCTAATCCAGTCTAAACCCCAATCCCATATTTAGGCTTGTGGTTTGATGAAGCCCTCTCTTTGTGCCTCTTCTCTGCAAATAATATGCAAACCTTGATCCATGATGAGACCAGACTGGTGCTTGCATCATGAGTGGAGGCACATATGTGTGGAAATCTTTGCATCCAAGAAGCTGCCACCACCACCATGACCTGCACATGTAATCTTCATGTCACTAACACAACCTCACTTTTGATGAGAGTGCAACCTCATGCCTGGACAGAAACTTGGAAGAGCATGGTATCAAGTCTGGTGTATGTTGCGACCTCTCTTCCAAAATTGTGGGAGCTTTGTGATCCTTTGACGCAAGGGCAGGTCAGTCGGACCCTCTTGCTTAACTATAATACATAGCAAACACACAAGCGCTCACAAAGACTAGATGTGAACTCGACATGCCAAGAAGTTGGCTTCTATTACTTGAATCGGTTACAAAGTTACATGCAATCTAATAAACAAGTCGGCCTTAGATATTCTCTGGACTCAATAGAAAATGAGATATGAACTTGATTTAAAGCAACCTCATTAAAATTCTAACTTAACTTGGTTCAATGTTGAATAGAAACTTTCCTCCCTTGCTTTCTTATCATGGAAGTTAAGTACCAAACCTTTTATTATATACAACCACTGCAAATTTTCTTATTGATTTGGTTTTGGTAAATTTGCTATTTGCTTGCCTATATGTGCACAATATGGTTTTCTTTTTTAGCTGACAGCAGAAGAGTATTGCCTCTTTAGCATTATTTTTGGCTAACAAAGTTATGCAGAAGGATTTGGTGTTTGATGTGGATATCTTTGGCAAAACAGTATGGTTTTATTACTTGATGAGAATGCTTGAAAAGCTCCTAAGCATACCGTCTTCACATGCCCTGAGAATGTTAATCTGTAATGTCCAGAGTGCCTTGAAAACGCCTCTTTTAATCTAGTGGTCCCCAAAGTTAGTGGAACTTTTACCTCTTTTCTTTCTAGTATTTAAAGAATCAACTTGTTGCGCTTTGGTAAACATGCTTGCCTGTCAACAAACTAGGTTTGCAGTTAGTTATATTTCTGCACTGTATACGGCAAGTTGATTTTTCTTGTATTTTTAATTTTAATACTCAATTTATATCTAATTGCTGAAGATTCATGTTGATATTTCTGATGCCATTTGGTGGTAGTGTTCTTTGATGAGAAATAATATATCTTCAATATTGGAACAGAACTTTGCTTTAACCTCTGTTGACTGTGGTCATGTGCCCTGCAAATGCCTTAAGTTCCAAAGTTCATTGATCCTGATACCACCCTAAGATCTATCATCTTCAATCGTCTGAAAGAACACCTTGAAGCACCTTGAATGAACAACTAAATGATGTATGGGTCTTGTATTTGGATGTATGTTGGTCAATTGAAATTTGTGGACAAATCTACTCTGGTCATTTGTAGACATCAAAATATTTTCGTTTTGTTTCATTGGTTTTAGCAGACATACCTTAGACTTAATACAATTAGAATTACTGGTCCATTGGATGTAGCATGGGTGGTTGGGAGTACAGATTGATAACCTCCCCACCCAGGTTCAGATCCTTGTAAGTGACATGTTGGGCTCTTAATTGAACCACCCTTGTTCGGACAATATTGGCACACCCATAATCCTCATGGAGTAGTGGGGAAGTACTGTGGATGTAGCGGCCCCGATCCCCAAGGCGTGAACCACACGAGAAAAAAAATCGCATAGTCAAAAAATTCTACAATTGTCAATTTGAGCCGGAATAAATGATTTTTATGTGCACGATTTTGAAAAAATCCTTTAGTAATTTTTCAAAATCCAGGTTACAGCTATCAAATTCTAGAATTTTGGGTGCCCCAGGGGTTTTTGAGGGGTGCTGAATCCATTTCTACCATCTAAATCCCAATAAAACACAACTAAATTTTGATTTTGCAAAATAAAAAAACATTGGATTCCGGGCTAAAAATGGTTGTCCAATCCAAATCCTCAAATTTTTAGACAACTCCCAAAAAAATTAGAATTAATAATTACTACTTCAGGAGAGTTTGAAATGTTTCTCGCACGTAGTTTTGCTTTAATGAAATTCTAGGCCTAATATTTTCTTCAGTGTTAGATTTTAGTTCCTGATGGCATCAAAGTGTGTTTATATGGATATAATATACTAATATCATATATTTTATGAATCTTTCTTTGTTTTTCAGGATGCATTGCTGATAAGACCTGAAAATGATAGATTGCTACGCTCAATCTGTGAAAGAGAAAGGGTGTCCATGGCTGTAATCAGAAAAATGAGGTTGATAATTGTACATACATGTCTATTTGTTGTCTGAGAATCATGGTTATGGTTAAACAAATTCTCTACAGGTTCATGTTCAATTTGATCGCTGCCAAGATAGTGACTTCTATGCTTACTTCTAGTTTAAAGTTGATAGTTAGTAGCATAGTTCTCTATATTGGAATAGTGTTCTTGATGTGTTGCATGGGATCTTTTTTTAAACTATTATGTAAATTTTTTATGAATTTCAAATTTCTTTTGGTTGAACAATCTGTTGACAAAGTCTCTAAGGAGAATACATTCGTGAAAACTTGACCTGTAGTATGATCAAACTTGAGGATGGGTGTTTGTATTGTTCCTATTGCCCAATGGCTGGTATATTAGTCAAATTTATTCCACATTGGTCTTTTTTTTGTTGGTCATCCCTTGAGTGAATTGTTATATTCTATGTTATGATTGTAAAAGAATCCCAAGATTGTAAAAGTGCATCTCTTGACTAGTTATTTTGACTTGCTTTGGTAGTGTTTTTTGCTATTGGACTTTCTACTCGAACGTAAAGCATATTTTTAAGAATGCATGGCCATTTGGCAGGTTGATCGTTGTGTCATAGGTCTTGTTGCACAGCAACAGACAGTTGGTCCTCTGCAGCTTCCACTCGCAGATGTTGCTGTTATTGTTCAGGTTGGTTTGTATTATACTTGTTGTTATTGCTCAGATGTTGTTGTTATTGCTTCTCACCTATTTCTCCAGTATCTCTCAGCTCATGGTAAGCCTCGATCAACTACATTCTACAAGAAGTGTTCAACCCCTCTTGTCTAGTATCGGTAAGTGGTCAACAATGTTTTTGAATAAAACTAATGCAGGTATGTGGACAGGTATGATTTTATTTCCACATTATCATGATTTGTATTGTTTATCGTTTCATCTGAAATGTGATGGCTGGAATTGTGTAGTTGACGACTTTGAAATGATAAAGATCATTAGGAATACTAACACGGTAATTATAAAGAAGAACAATATGCATGTATTTCCAAGGGATTGTCCAAACAGATTACAGCTAATATGTGAAGATTAGCAAGGTCCACCTTCACAAATGCTTTCTCGAATGGACAACCAAAAGCAAAAATTTTCTTCAATGCCAATATATCAGGTTGATGGTGCATAAATTAGTTCGGTGGAAGCTTGGATAAAAGAGGCTTGTGAAAGAGATTCTTCGCCATGGCAGCAGTATTTCAGCTCTCGGATCCCCGTAGCTAGCCAATCCTCATCTTTTATCATGATGGAGACCTTGGTACAGGTTTGCTTCGTGATTGATCAGGTTTTATCATGGATTTTATCCAAAGACAAAGGTAAGGCAACATGTATGAATTGCTTACTCACATGGTTACGTTGGTGGTATGATTTTACCTAGTCCTTTCTGCTTCCTCATGTTACTATAGGTAGGTAGGTTAGGCATATACTGTTATCCATGCATTGCATTTGACGTTATTCATGTTGACATAGGTTAGTCGTTTGTTTTTGCATTTATTTAGTCTTATTCAACGAACAAGGCAGGACGGAAGTGTCTGCCTCTGGGTATTTTGATTTCCTCGGTCATTTGATGTGTGTGTAGGTCTACAGGTAACCATATGATTCTTTGATTCTCGAGCACCCTCAAGAGGAGTACTCGTCCCGTAGTTGGAGCCAGTGTTACGATGGTACTAGCACCAGTGTACCTGCAAAGGTGCCCCAGGGAGAGGGTGTCTTTTTTCTGACCAGGAGGGGTGTTTAGCCAGCTCATTATGAGGTAGGGGACCCTCTGGCTTCTCTTCTAGAAGTACTATGGCTTAATGGCATCCCTGACACCTCATGAAAGGGTTTGAAACCCTAAGGTTGGTGTCCGGGTATTCCAGGGGTGGGTCACTGGGTCACATGCCCCCCACCTTGTTTCAACACTCCAGCAGCAATTGTTCCAGCACTGAGACTCACTCTTATCTTCTGGAGCACATCCAACATCCTCCTGGTCCTCTAGTTCAGTAACGCCCTCCCTCTGGGCCCTCCTTCAGAGGATGACGTCATCCTCCTGGCAGACTATCTGCTTGCTAAAAGGGGAGGGGCGTTGAGGGTTTTCTTCACTGTTGGGGTTAGTTGGGGCATGACGACCCCCCCTTGTACAGTCTGGCCTTTCGTTGAATCAAATTTGGCCTTGTTTAGCATATTTTTGCACCTGGGGGGTAAAATACCCTAGGTAGCCTACAATAGGCCATCTTTAGATTATTTTTATATTATTTTAATTATAATTTTAAGTTAACATTTTCAGTGTTAAATTGACCTTATTTTGTGTAAAGTGAGTGTGAGATCATATAAATAAGATCTCCTCACTTCATTTTTAGACATCAACTTTTGGGATAAGATCATTATGTTTGATATTTTCCCTAGCTAGGGCTCTTTGAAGGAAGGCACTCCTTGATGAAGGTTATTTTGCAAGTTTGAAGAATTTCTTGGAAGTTTTACTATTGTTCATGCCATTGCTAAAGTGAGGCTAGAGTTGTTTGCTTAACACATGTACTTGGAGGTATCTATACTTTTGGTTTGATGTCTATTAGTCAATTTGTATGAAAGTGATGCTTGTTAGAGTTCAATGGAAGCCATTGTTGCTTCACTTTGTCTTGATTTGCATTTCGTTTTTGTCATTGGTCACCATTGCATTCAAGCTTGAGCTTTAAGTCTTCAAGTTTTGCTAAGACTAGGTTCCCTCAACGAATTCTAGAGATTGTTGAGGTTAGTTCTAGTTGCCAAGCTTTCCAAGTACCATCTCCCTAGGGTTGGGTGACTAGCTTTCTCTTGACACCCTAGGTTGTTCATCTACTTTTTAACCTCAAATCTGAATTTTGTGCATTTGTAATTATTATTTAGGGTTAAATTTTGTGTTTTCATGGTAGTATTAGGGTTAGAATTAGGTCTGCAATTTTATGACAAAAACCTTAAAAATCAAAAAAAATATTTTTTTTATTTTTTGGCCTTCCTAAAATTTCGGTCCTCTCTCCTACAATTTCGCCCCAAAAACCATAGGACGGAATTTTAGTAAGCCCTAAAATTTTAAAAATATCAAAAATTCCTGCTTAAAAATCTAAAAAAAAAAAATTGATTTTTTTGCCTCCCTAAAATTTCGGCCCTTCCTCCTTTAAATTCAACCTGCCCTTTTTGTCCTTAGAAACCCTAGGGCGAACTTATAGAGAGCCCTAAAAATTTAAAATTCTCAAAAATCGTAAAAAAACCCTATTTTTGTGTTTTCGTACATATTATGTTAGATTAGTTTTATTTCTATGATTTTTGAGTTAATTTTCAACTTTAAGCATTAAAACCCTAAATTCCTGAGTTATTTGTGTTGTTTTAATTACTCTAAAAAACTGATTTTAAACCTATAAGCCTATATATGATTAGTGAATGATATCGAAACTACAACTTTGGTTAATGGTTGGGGTTTATTGGCAATATAGTCTTTTGATCCAATATTGATTATTATACATGTGTACACATTCTTACCTTTCATTGAATGAAGTAAGCATTATTGGTTAAAGAACAATACATTTGACTCCATTAGGCACTGGTCTAACTACAAGATTGCATAGAACATAGTTTGTTGGTTGTCTTAGTGTCTTACAGGGTTCCATAAGGATACTTCTCCTTGGAGGTTCCAACTTCCGAAGAAGTTAGAACGGTGACCAAGGTGACATTGGGTCACTATTCTTATTTGTGCTTACTGGGAATTAGCCCTGCTAATTTGCCCGGTAACAGGCAGCAATTCAAATAGCAAGGGCAAGAGCAATTTCAAGGACTGATAAGTACACATTCTCTGCATTAATAATTTTCTCATAAGTGGTCTTTGATCTGAAGAACAGATTACAGTTAAACTGTAGTTACATTTTGTTTTGCTTTACAGTTAAAACCTTTTGGTTTCCTAATTTTGCAAGGAAGGGACCCTTGTTCTCTGATCTGTACTAATTTAATTTTCTGTTAATAGAAATCTGTTTAACCAACAGAAAATGGGTAGGAGGTAGGGGGACTTCTTGTTATATATGTAATATAACAAATATAATGATGAATCAGCAAGCCAGCTAATTATGAATAGTACAATCCGGGAATTTGGAAAAAGATTTGATTAACTATTAAATTGTAAATCCCTGTCATTTCTGCAACTTTACTGACACCAATGCATTACACCTAATTTCTGCTGCCAAGAAGAGATTCTGGAACTCGAAGGAAACAACAAAACTTGAATAACTTACAGACAGGACACATGCAGGAAATCCTTTAATAAATACTTGCATAGCTAGACTCCATTAATGCCAACCTAGATGGACATTATCATCGTAATATAAGAACTCTGACTTTGTAGAATGATCATTACAGTGCTAGAATGCAACAGTCACTGAAGACTTTAGTATCTGATAAACAGGTTCTCTTATTACAATTAAAAATTAGTGAAAAGGAGATCAAATTGACCAAAGGAAGAGGCTTTGTGCAAATTAAGCACCTAGCTATTTGAATTTTATGATACTGGTATTCCACATGTTGGAGAAAAACTTCAACAAAAAACAACTCACCATGCTGGATGCTGCACTGCCTCCCATCGCAATGCGATATGCAGGACCACCAATCTATCACCACAGAAGTTGAAATGCGAAGTAAATGAGTAGTATAACATGTCCAAGACCAAATTACAAAAGACATTGACGATCTTAAACATTGCTAGCACACATTCATCTTTCGTGTTCAAGAAACCTAACCTTGACGACAAGCATTCCAACATCAGGTTCTCCTTTCCTTGTATGCTGATGGTCAATCTGTCAGATAAACAACAAAGGTTAAAAACCTCCCCATTTTAAATATCTCAAGCCTCTGCACAAGGTATTCTTCAACAATAAAGTCAAGACAATAACTAGAACCTGGCCAATTCCCACACTGAACATGATTGGTTTAAGCTTCCTGCCGCTCACCATTTGGTAACCTCATCCCAAATGTTCTTGTATAACCCTACAGTGTTAACAAAGAGTAGATTAGACAATTAAACTGGGATTGTAAGTCTACATAGACATCAGAATCAACAAATTAAAATGTATAACCACCCAATACTGCATTAATGAATGGAGAAAACCTGAATCAAGGGCTCTCCAAACTTGTTGCCATAATCAGATGCACCGTTGCTTGCATCAATTAGGATCTGTCAGATATATTAACAGCATGAATTAATTCGATAGAATATGCAGGATAGAATGACATGAATAGTCAACATAGAAACTTTAAGCAAACATTGGGTTTCCAGCAACAAAAGAACGTGAAATCCTTTAGAGATATGTATAGGCATTTCCAGGAAAACCCTTATTTGGCATGCAGAAAACCTAAAGACCTCAAATCAACCAAGATGTTGCAATGCTCAAACAGTTTAATGTTGGATATAAAGAACATGAACAAAGCATTTGTATTTAAGCATGCTACATCAGATATTTTAAGCATGTGAATTATATGTAGAGTTTTTCTTTTTATTAAAAGCATATCGTTCTCGTTTGAGATGTCTGTGTCATGTGGCAAAGACTATAAACAAGGGCAGCAAAGTGTTAACCCAATATTTTACTCACTTATCAACTAGTAACACACAGGTGGGGGCCAGTTAGTCAACATTAACTACCATTACAAAGATAACCCTACTGACAGCTGAAATCTTATAGTCCACATCTCAGCCATTCTCCGCAAGTTTAACTTCCAGAAAGAAGAGCCGATTAGCACATAGGAAGAGGATCTCTGGACAGAGAAATATTTCAGGAGCACCTCTATGAAATATATAATAAGGCAAGGCATGATTTAGTGGTTGACATGGTCAAGAATGGGAGACCAAGGATCATCACTTGTACTTTCTGATACCATGTCAAAAATCAGACCGTGGCGAGCAGAGTTTGTACTCTAAAACCTAACCTAATGACTATAGAACGTTTAGGCTGAAAACACCAATCAAAATATTTGCTTACAAACACATACTGCTGATAAAATAAGACAGCAAAGGGCATCTGCAACTTCTATTAACTCTTATAACAAAAAGCAAAAGCTACAACTCCAAACTCAAATTCTCGAACCATAAAATGCCGCACCATGCTTCTCCTTTATAGACTAGGAACAAGAGAGATACAATGAATCTAGATGCGTGCACAACAAAGCCTACACAGACAATGTGAACTATAACCCTAGTGCCCCTAGCATGCATGGATAACAGAGCCAAAGATAAGGTGCACTCTCCTAGAGATCTGCACCCTACATCTCGCTGGAAAATCCTCAAGCAAAAACACCCCTACTAAACTTAGGCAATTGCGACCTCAATCTAAGTGCATGTAAAATTAAATAAATTTAAAAAATGGAACATTCTGCTAGACAAAACCCTAACACAACCTGTCACAGCTCGACAGTGCTATTCTCAAGCATGAATCACAGGCATGTAACCCTTGAAACCTCCCAACTCTCTATCACAGGTAGCAGCCTTACTATCCATCCAAGCATTCCTGGAAAGTTTCATCTAATACTCTCTGATACCATGACAAAAATCAGACCATGCTGAGCAGATTATGTACTCTAAAACCTAACCTAACGACTATAGTTCATTCAAGCTGAAAACACCAATCAAAATTTCTGGTAAGAGTACTTTTAACCTATAAACACATACTGCTGATAAAATAAGACAGCAAACACGAATTTCTGAACACAAACAGCATCTGTAATTTCTATTAGATCTGATAACAAAAAGCAAAAGCTACAACTTCAAACTCAAATTCTCAAACCATAAAATGTTGCACTATGCTTCTCCTATATAGACTAGTAACAAGAGAGGTACAATGAATCTAGATGCATGCACAAAAAAGCTTCGACTAGCGGTGTGAACTATAACCCTAGTGACCCTAGGATGCACAGATAACAGAGCCAAAGATAAGGTACACTCTCCTAGAGATCTGTGCCCTCCATCTAGCTGCAAAATCCACATGCAAAAACAACCCTAATAAACTTAGGGAACTGCACCCTCAATATAAGTGCATGCAAAACTAAATAAAGCGCAAAACCAAAATAGAACTGAACTGCTAATTTAGAATAGGCATCTAAAAACAGAAGACCGAAGATGGGTGCATGGCAGCATGCGAACTTTTGACATGCATGTTCCTCCTTTCTCA
This sequence comes from Larix kaempferi, assembly GCA_027924585.1. Classification (NCBI taxonomy): domain Eukaryota; kingdom Viridiplantae; phylum Streptophyta; class Pinopsida; order Pinales; family Pinaceae; genus Larix; species Larix kaempferi. Next base: position 6,213,283 of record BSBM01000541.1, on the reverse strand, counting down.
CTTTCCTCAAAGACTAGTGCACCATCAACTCTGTTGTAAAGAACGCTTAAGAGAAGCACAATGCTGTTGTACAAACTGCTCTGCTAAAGGAGAACGCTTTGTAGCCAGAACACCATCTGAGCTACTCAGGTGAATGTAATGAATATAAAATATATAAAGAAACACTTCATAAAAATTAATAATAATAATAATATATAAATAAACACTACATAATAGTTAATAATAATAATAATAATCTTTGTTAAATAAACTAAGGGACACAGTCCTTCACCTTCGTGAATAGTGAATGCATATAAGCATTATCATCGAACGGCTTGGTGTATCTCATTCATTCATTAATGAATATATATTTTTATCCATATAAATTCCTCTATGTTATCCTTCTCATGTTGGATATTTTCCCATAGATAAACTATTGTTCATTACTGAGAAACTAGCATCGCAGAGCCCTAATTAGGGTTTCACAAGTTGTGTTTGTTAGTTTTTGTACCTAGGGAAGTGTTCCCAGAGTGACTTTTTTGCCTAAGTCACTTAAAAAGGGGGGAAAAGTGACCCTTGCATTAAATGACATGAGATGAGCATTTAATTGACTTTATAACTTAAAGTCACTCTTGATAAATTTAAGTGGGTGAGTGAATTTAATTTTATGAGAATTAAATGAGACATTTTGAATCTCATCTCATCTCAACCGTTGAATTTATTCTAATCTCCACCGTTGGATGAGAAACCTACTTAGGGTTTTGTCAAAAAGGAAAAGGGAGGCAAACGAGAGTCATTCTTGTGAAGAGAAAGATATTGGGCAAGAGAGAAAGAGAAGGCACGAATTTCAAGAGAGCAGCAGCTAGGGTAAGCAGCAGCATGAATTTCGAGAAGGCATAGATTTCAAGGCAGAGTGATTTCAGCAGCAGCACGCATCCCGAGGCACTCCGTACAGTACGGATTTCTGGGCACAAGTTTCAAGATATTTCTGGGCACGGGTTTCGAGGAGCAGCACACTTTTCGAGGAAGCTATCTTGCACAGAAATCAAGACAGCTTGCACAGATCCTGAGGTGATTTCCTGCACAGATTTCGAGGACAGTTCTGGGCACGATTTTCAAGGGGCATACAGTCCTGTACGGACTGTACTTTCAGCACAGAAATCGAGGTCTGTTTTCCTGCACAGTTTTCAAGGCAGTGGCACAGAATTCGAGGTTGATATTTTTGTGTACGAATTTCGAGGAAGCTTGGCACAGTTTTCGAGACATCCAGCTGGTGCATTTAATGGTGGAGATAGGTTGTATTTCTCACTGTAATGTTGTTCTGAAATATTGCTAAAGAAATAATAAACTCTCTCTCTCTCTGACTGGTTTTCCCCAGGGGGTTTTTCTAGGGCTATTGGCCAAAAACTTCTGAGTCTGATTTTTCTATGGTGTGTGCATGGTTAAATTATCTTTCTGTCTGTTAGAAGTGTTTTTACAGTGTGTTTAACTGTCTGAAAATTTTATAAGCAATTTCCAGCCAATGCAAAACCAGTTGGGGATGAAAACCATAAAAACTTGACATAAACCAGCAAGCTGCAATTACACAGAAAATTTACATGGTATCAGAGCTTGAGGGCAGAAAACAGTAAAATTTGTAGATACATAAATTTCCAGATTTGGGTATTTTCTTCTGTTAGTGAACAGCACCTTGTTGGGTTGACAGTAGAGATGGTTACAGGACATAGGTTGAAGAATAGGCTGGATGGGACAGGTAACTTTGTGCCATGGAAGGCTAGGATTTTGCTGGTTTTAGAGGAAAATGAAATGTGGGAGGAGGTGGTTAGAAACACTACAGCAAACCCTATTCAGATTCCCGCTGCTACAAATGCAGCAGCATTATCAGCCTTCAACAAGAAGGACTGTAAAGCTAGAAGAATAATCTTTGATGCAGTTAAAGATCATATCATCCCTCACATTTCAGAAAGCTAGGGCACATTTGATGTGGTGCTTTGACCAGTTTGTACAAGAGTACCAATGAGAACCGGAAGATGGTTCTCAAGGAGAAACTGAAGAGTATAAAGATGAATGGCAGAGAGGGAGTGACAGCTTACCTTACCAGGATATTTGAAGTTAGAGATGAGCTAGCAGCAGTTGGGGAGGTGGTCACTGCTACTGAGCTTGTGCGTACAGCAGTGAATGGGGCTTCCAAGGCCTAGAGTGCATTTGTGCAGGCTATAGTGGGCAGAGAGAACCTACCTTCATGGGAGAAACTGTGGGATGACTTTGTGCAGGAGGAGACCAGGAGAGGTCTCGTACAAGACAGTTCATCACAGGGTAGGGAAGATGAGGAGAATGTGGCTTTGACAGCAAAGGAGAAGAAGAAGAAGAAAGGTCCCAAGAAGGGTGGGGCCAAGCAGCAGCAGGGTGGGCAGAAGAAGGACTTGAGTAAAATCAAGTGTTATGCATGTCAGACTTTTGGGCACTACGCTTCACAGTTTCCAAGCAAGAAGAGGAAGGGACAGCAGATTGCAGCTTCAGCGGAGGTTGATGATTTTGGAGACAGATTTCAGAGAGAGTTTTCTTTGTGTCCTGACAAATTGAGAGAGAGAGAGCCTCTTTAGTTACCAGCACTGATGTGGATTTGGAGATGGAGTATTCCTTATTGACAGGGCATCAGATGAGTGCATCCACCACTGGCACATGGTATATTGATAGCGGAGCCTCGAGCCATATGACAGGTGCTCGAGAGATGTTCTCCGAGCTTTCACAGACAGGTACAGATATGCAGGTTGTACTAGGCAATGACACCATTGTTAGAGCAGTTGGTCGGGGGACCATTACATTTCAGAGAGAGTCTATGAGTCCCATGATTCTAAGGGATGTGTTATATGTCCCTAGGCTGAAGAAGAACCTTGTATCAGTTTCCACCATTGAGGACAGGTCTTGGGGTATGTTTCTCGGATGGAAGAGTGCAGGTATTCCCCAGGACTACAGGATTATCTACCTCCATGGACATTGGGGTTAGATGTGGAAAGTTGTACAAGCTCTTGTTTCAGCCGCAACACGCTCTAGCACACAACAGCAGCAGTGAGCTTTGTGAGCTATGGCATCGGACAAGGAGGAAGATTCGGATGTTCAGATCGAACAATGGGGGTGAGTATACCTCCAAGGAGTTCAATGGATTTTGCACACAGGAGAGTATACAGAGACAGCTGACAATTCCCTACACTCCTAAGCAGAATGGAGTAGCAGAGAGGAAAAACAGGTCGATTGTGGGAGCAGCGAGAGCGATGCTCCATGACCAGAGTTTACCATTCTTTCTATGGGAAGAGGCATGCATCACTGCATTTTATCTGCAGAACAGGAGTCCTCATCGTGCTTTGGGGAGGAAGACTCCTGAGGAGATGTCCACAGGCAAGAAGCCTGAGGTGAGCCATTTTCGCATATTTGGTTCTTTGACTTACTCTCACGTCCCTTCTGAGAAGAGGACGAAGTTTAATCCCACTGCAGAGAGAGACATCTTTGTGGGATATGATGAGACTTCGAAGGCTTACCAGATTTACCTTCCTGGCCTGAAGAAGGTTGTTGTTAGGAGGGAGGTGAAGTTTGATGAGGAGAGAGCCTTCAGGAAGTTCAGAGAGATTGAGCAAGGGGAGCCACCAGCTTCCACACCTCAGGTGACTCAGGCTTCTTCGATACAGATCTCAGGTCCACAGGTTTCCGGAGTGACTGGATCACAGAGTACAGGCACAGCTCCTACAAGTTCAATGGTTCAGGTGACAGGTACTTCAGGGATAGGTTCAGGTTCTGGTTCGCAGGTTACAGGTTCTTCAAGGACTGGTTCATCAGTCACTGGTCCTCGGGGTGTTGGACCTTCTACTTCTGGGAGTTCTTTAGATGAGGATAGACCAGTATGGGAGGAGCCTTCAAGGAAGAGGTAGCCTAAATGGCTTCAGGATACCTTGAAGGAAGCAGAGGCATTTGGTAGACCCCAAGAGGAGATCAGGACAGTTGTGATGCCAGATAGATTGGGGATGGCTCTTGTTGCGAGTCTTCGTGATTCAGAGCCTTCCACATTTGAGGAGGCTTCTCAGCATCAGGTTTGGAGAGATGCCATGATGGAAGAGTACCCTTCCATCATGAAGAATGATGCTTGGGAGATAGTGCCGAGACCAAAGGGGAAGTCTATTGTGACTTCCAAGTGGATCTACAAGGTGAAGCATGCTGCGGATGGCAGTGTGGAGAAGGACAAGGCTCGGTTTGTGGCACGGGGGTTTTCACAGGTTGAGGGAGTTGACTATGATGATACTTTTGCGCCAGTTGCTCGGTATTCTTCCATTAGAGCAGTGATTTCTATAGCAGCAGAGATGGGTTGGAAGATCCACCAGATGGATGTGAAGACTGCATTTCTCAATGGTCTTCTGCAGGAGGTGTACTTAGAGCAGCCACAGGGATTCGAGATTCATAGGAGAGATTCTCGGGTGAAGTCAATTTGGTTGGTTTCACAGATTCAGACTGGGCAGGCAGTGTGAGGGATTCGAAGAGCACTTCCGGTTGTTGTTTCAGTTTGGGCTCGACGGCGGTGTCATGGTTCAGTCGAAAATAGAAGTCCGTTGCATTGAGTTCCGCCGAGGCTGAGCATATGGCAGCCAGTCAGGCTACTTGTGAGGCACTATGGCTTCGTAAGTTGTTGGTAGATTTGTTTGATCAGGAGCTTAGGCCTACGGTGATCTACTGTGACAATCAGAGTTGCATTCAGCTCTCTGAGAATCCAGTGTTCCATGACAGGTCAAAGCATATTGAGATCAGGTACCATTTCATCTGTGACTACATTCAGAGAGGAGCAGTTGAGTTGCAGTACATATCCATTGATGAGCAAGTAGCAGATATCCTAACAAAATCTTTGGGGAGGGGCAAGTTTGTTTTCTTCAGAGAAAAGTTGGGAGTGGTGCAGAACTCCTTCGTCGGTAAGAGGGAGTGTTAGTTTTTGTACCTAGGGATGTGTTCCCCTAATGACTTTTTTTCCTAAGTCACTTAGAAAGGGGGAAAAAGTGACCCTTGCATTAAATGACTTGAGATGAGCAATTAATTGACTTTATAACTTAAGTCACTTTTGATAAATTTAAGTGGGTGAGTGAATTTAATTTTATGAGAATTAAATGAGACATTTTATTCTCATCTCATCTCAACCATCGAATTTATTCTAATCTCCACCGTTGGATGAGAAACCTACTTAGGGTTTTGTCAAAAAGGAAAAGGGAGGCAAACGAGAGTCATTCTTGTGAAGAGAAAGATACTGAACAAGAGAGAAAGATAAGGCACGAATTTCGAGAGAGCAGCAGCTAGGGTAAGCAACAGCACGAATTTCGAGAAGGCACAGATTTCGAGGCAGGGTGATTTCAGCAGCAGCACACATCTCGAGGCACTCTGTACAGTACGAATTTCTGGGCATGAGTTTCAAGATATTTTTGGGCACGGGTTTCGAGGAGCAGCACACTTTTCGAGGTAGCTATCTTGCACAGAAATCGAGACAGTTTGCACAGATATTGAGGTGATTTCCTGCATGGATTTCGAGGACAGTTCTGGGCACGATTTCGAGAGGCGTACAGTCCTGTACGGATTGTACTTTCAACACAGAATTTGAGGTTGATATTTTTGTGTACGAATTTCAAGGAAGCTTGGCATAGTTTTCGAGACAGCCAACTGGTGCATTTAATGGTGGAGATACATTGTATTTCTCACTATAATGCTGTTCTGAAATATTGCTAAAGAAATAATAAACTCTCTCTCTCTCTAACTGGTTTTCCCCGTGGGGGTTTTTCCAGGGCTATTGGCCAAAAACTTCTGAGTCTGATTTTTCTATGGTGTGCATGGTTAAATTATCTTTCTACCTATTAGAAGTGTTTTTACAGTGTGTTTAACTAAGTTGCACTGAAACGGATACGGATACGAGGGGGGGCACGGATACGACAAATTTTTCAAAAATATGGATACGATACGGCAAGGAAATGGCATATATATATATATATATATAATTTAACATTCAATATAATAAAACCTATTCATTTCATATATATACATTTTAACTTTACACAAATTATTAAATGATGAATAATTAACTTTACACTAAAGTATTAACAAATATATAACTCAGTATTTTAATTAGTACTTTACACTAAATTATTAGTAAAGTGTTGAATGATATAAATATAATAATAAAGTGACTTTAATTAACTTTTAATTAGTACTTTACACTAAATTATTATTAAAGTGTTGAATGATATAAATATAAATAATGATAATAAAGTGAGTTAATTAACTTTAGTAATATTTATATCATTCAACACAATGTACTAATAATTTATTTAATATTAATATTAACTGACTTTAATTATCAAACATAATATATAATTAATGAATAAGTTATTAACTTTACCGCCGATTCCACCCCGTCGACTGACTGCCGGAAATTGACCAGAAAACCCCACCACAACCTGCTGCCCAAAATCGGCCAGAAAACCCCATGACCTGCTGCTGAAAATCGGCCAGAAAACCCCACGACCTGTTGCCGGAAACCGGGTTTACACGCAGGAAATCGACCAGAAAACTCCAACGCGAAATTCAACCCGAACTCCAACCGCGAACTCCAACCCGAACTTCAACCCGAACTTAAATCGACCACGACCTGCAAGGAATCGACCAGTAAAACTTCAAGGAGGCCGCGAGGTAGTAAAACAGTCTAGAAAACTCGAGTAAACAAATTCATGGGCGGCAGGGTAGGGTTTACACGCACGAAAATCGGCGAACTCCAACCCGAAATTCAACTCGAACTTCAACTGTGAACCCCGCGAACTCCACCGGATCCGTATCAATGGTTCTAGATCCGTTTCCAAGCTGAATCGAACACAAATCGAATCCGTATTCGTTTCTGAAGCAGTGAACGGCGTTTCAGGGAGATGGGAGGGTCGTTTCCGGTAACTTAGGTGTTTAACTGTCTAAAAATTTTATAAGTAATTTCCAGCCAATGCAAAACTGGTTGGGGATGAAAACCATAAAAACTTGACATAAACCAGCAAGCTGCAATTACACAGAAAATTTACAGTGTTAAACTTATCATAATTGTTGATTGGAAGCTCAATTTGTGGTGACTCAAAAGGGGTTAGAGGAATCTCAATAGATTACTAGGTTGCCAAGAAACGTGGGTGAGGGGACAGGGACGCCACTTTTTTAAAATAGTACAGGGACGGTACTTGGGTTTGTCAAGGTACTATATATATATATTATATATATATATATATATATATAGTTGCAACAAAACAATAAAATTAAAAGTTAAAAACATGTCACATGCATATTTCTTCATAATTCAATGATTCATCATTCATTCAACATTCACATTGGAACATCAAATTTGATATAGAGTGGAAGTTATATTATGATTCCATTGTCATACTACATTCAAAATTTGCCTAATGGGCCAATGGCATTTCCAGACATGAAATAGAAAATACAAAATTCAGAAAACACTCATCAGTGATTTCATTCAATGATTCTCCTTGCTGTAACAGTGTAACCTTGTCGTTGTATTCAACGTGGAAAGCCCTTCACGGTTTCACCAAACACTGTCGTCGTGGAAAGCCCTTCACGGTTTCACCAAACACTGTCGTCGTGGAAAGCCCTTCACCAAACACTGCCGCTGCTGAATGAAATGATTATGAGATGTTTGAATGGCAAATTATGATGTTTGAAGAGTTTGGGGGTCATAATTTTAGGTTTGGGAGGGGGGGCACCTTTCCCCCTTCCTTTTATTTATTTCACTGCTTAAAAAATCAGGGTACGTCGCCCCCTCTAAGCCAAGTGAACCCATTTTTTCAAGCCGACGTCTCAGGTTCTTCAATCAAGAACCCAGTTCGTATAGGTTCGCCAACCAAGAACCCGAACCCGAATCAGAGACATGGGCTCATGAACCCGGTGCAGGGACGTGAACCCTACCCTCAGGTACGCGAACCCATGCAACTAAGATAGATTATATATGTATCAATTTTTGTGCCATTTGAGAAAAGTTTTTGAAAACGGAACATAGTTATGGGGAGAAATAAGATTGTCTTTGTAATTTTATGCCGTCTCCTATATATATCAAGGAGATCTAGTTTGAAGGATAATGAAAACTTCTTTGTAAACATAAAGTGTAAACTTTAAAGGAGGTTGCCCCTTCAAAGTGCCATTGTTATTCATTCACTTTATATCACTCTTTAGGCATGGCATTACTGAATTGGATCTTTATGATGTTTATTTGGCTATTTGTTCATACATGTTGCTAACAAACAGGTCAGGGTATTTCCCATAAATCTCATGATATACTGAATATCTAAAGATAAATTGTTACTTTGATTGTAGTTAACTCCAAGAAATCTGGCAAATCATTTAATTTACCAGCTGTGATGACCCAAAGCCAATGAGAGTGAACCCAAAGCTGGCCCAAGTAAAATTTTAAAGAAAGGTTAATATAGACTGGAACAGTAATGAAACTGTTTTTCAACATGAGATATGCATTAAAAGAATGCATGAGAATATCTGTACAAGTAAACTCTAATACAGCCTTTCAATATTTCATTCTGAATAACTTTGTTAATATTCCTCTCTGAGATGATGGGAGCATAAATAGAGAAGATACGTGAAGATTATCTATGGTCAGTCCTAGTTATAAAGTCTGAAGAAGATGAACAAGCTAAGCATAACAGATGAAGCTGTAACCCTGACTGGCTAATGACACAAGGAAAATGTATCTCAATCTGCCTGCATGTGAATATGCTAAGCAATGAAGTCTATACACCAAAGACACCATGTGAAGTATGGCTAAGGTAAAGAGCAGGCAAGCACCAAATTCTACTAAGACCATTCAAAGAAGAACTGTCTCCTTGACCTACATACTACTGGAGAGCATCGAAAAAGAACCCTTCAATGCACAACAATCTAGTCAGACACGGTCCATTCCCTTTAAACTCCAGACATAAAGCAATATTGGAGAACTGGCAATATTTGATTTAGGAGGCTAAAATAAAGTTGGGGTCTGTTTGCTATGGTGGAATTCAATACAAATTTATAAAAACATGAGTGATTATTGAAGGCTAGAAGTCGAAGTGGATATTAATTTTCTAAGAATGTCAAGTATGTTTTTATCCAAACTCCAACTAGAGTTTTCTTTCTCATCTACGATAAACAGAGGAGGAATGAGGCCAGATTGCATGCAATGAAGAAAACATGAATGGTCGGGCACTGACATTGATAATGGCATGACCAGGACCAAAACAACAAAGAAAGATGCTGATAGGCTGCGATCAGCCAAAAAATGGGGCAATGCAAAAAAAGTTGCTTCTCATTGTTCAGCACTTGTCATTTTTCTCATAGCACTGTAACTGCTCCATGTCACCAAATCAATATAAATTGAATACATAAAGAAAAACTGAATTGCCAAAGATAAGGCAGCACAAAAAAACAAAATAGGTAGCATCACAACCACAAAAACAACAGCCTTATGATGCACGCAGCATTATTGACCTAGACTGGGATGTATAATAATTAATAGTATCTTTGACTAATTAAACAACTGACCAAAACAAGTTAACATTTATAAGTAAACATAAACTTAACCTATGTTGATCTGATTGTGAAGTCTTACAAAATCTCAAATCACATGTACCTGCAGGGGAGATGCCAAATTCGATGGATATGAAAATGAAGGGTCCTCCCATGGAGCAAAGGAGCCTTCAATCTGCATAGAAGATGATATTGAAATGAAATCTGAAAGACTGAAACACAGATTGATAAGAATTGACAAACAAGGATCAATTACACTGCAGATTGTATCCTTAAACAACACACCAACGTATAACCCCATAGGTCAAGCAGTGGTAAGAAAGCAGAAAAAAGGAGGGAAGAAAGGTTCTTTCCTTGCCAGACAACAACAAAAATAAGAAAGGCACTGAAAAACTAAGATAAACAAGAAGCAAGACCATCCACACCAAAGGAAAATCAATTCACATACCTGTAGATTTCCGACACAATAACCTGTGGTTGCAGCAACCACAATAGATCCAATCCCTGTTGCATGGGTATCTCGAATGCGTCCTCCTACAACAGTCTCTGCTCCTGGGAAAGGAGCAACCTGAAAGGGGAAAACAACTTACTTTCACTGTGTTGGAGATAATAGAAAGCATTTATACACAAAGAAACAAAGAACATGATCACGTAAATTCTCTAGCATCAGTAAAATGTAACATCACATATTTCCTTGAGTAAAACCTTATGCATGATACAAAACAATATCATATTTATATTGAGATGCCATCCAACACCAAGGGTGTAGTAAACACATTCCTGCTTATTACCGATTAACAGAGTACATTTGCAAATATATATAAGAATATATTGAATAATAAACAATCATAAGATGATGATGTTACAATGAGTCTTGGTACGGTATACTTATATGCATCGCCTGGTAACGAGGTGAATGGGTATGTGTCGTTTGACGTTTGATTGGCATAATTATTATTATTATTATTATTGACGTTATATTTATATTTATGTTTGTTACAATGCCATGGTGCCACCTACTTATGGAATGCTTTGTCCTCAAAGCATAATAAATAAGATTGTCTATAGTTGAGCATAGGGTTGCCATAGCGTGGGAGCGAAGCGGGAGCGCGGGTGCACATTTTTCAAAAAATGGTCCGGAGCGAAGCGTCTCGGGAGCGTTTATATATATATATTCAAAAAAACATGTAGAATGCCAAACTAGATGCAAAATTTATGAAACATGTATGTTTGTGCTACTTCCAATATATGAAATGCCATCTAAATTCCATAATTCACGATTCCATTATCCATTATTACATCCATACTTCGTAGTACAGTAGTACACTAATTATTAATCATTCAAATTTCAAGCATCAACCATCTAGCTATTAACAATTACAAAGTTACGAATTGAAATACATTTTACAAATACAAATACAAACCATCTAGATTCTATCAATTACAAACATACAACCTTTAGAACCATATAATAGGGAAGTACATCATTAACTTATGGAAGTACATCATTAAGTACCAAAATCAAATAGGGAAGTACATCATTAAGTACCAAATAGTTTTGTTTACAAAAATTGGCTATCTGCATGTGCCATGAAGCATAACTTATAAGTACCAGAATGATAATTAAACTGAAATGCGAAGACTAAAAGGTCTCAAAAGTTCAAAACACTAAACTGAGCTATTATTTAAATCCTATCTAGTAAAATGCAAAAACAATCTATTTCTCCTAGTTCCTCTTTCCACCACCACAATTGCCTCGTGAGGGTACACGTGGTGGTAGTGAAGATGAAGCATGTGTAACTGAGTGTGACTATGAAGGTCCTTCTAATGCAGGTACTGTTGGAGTGCTAGTGAAGGGGCCCCGTCCATGGGACCTCGCACTGGATGGAGGTGGCATCTCAGCATGCTCATCCTCATAGAAAAGAGCATTCTCGAACTCCTCCAAAACCAATGCTCCGTCCTCCAAGCTGTCCTCCTCTAGATTGTGGTCCCACATCTTATTTGATTTTTCTATAGTTGGATCCTCACAGTAATGCGACAACAATCGCAAGTTTTAATGCACATAGACCAAGGTCTCTGCTCGTTGTAATTGAACTTGTTTCTTTTGACATTGTGGATGAACTGTATGTGCTCCAACACCTCTCTGCTGAAGAAGTGTTCACCACCTGAGAAAGCACACGCTGTAACACCCCCTAGCCTAGGTTAGAGCTGTTATTGTAATTTGAACATTGTGGCTATGAGTATGTACATAGCATGATAATATTTTAATACAAATACCAGCTGGCTGCATGAGGAGCAATATGATGAAGAGGAGATCCAGATATTAACCGAAGGTTGTGAGGGGGTAAGGTTGACTTATGTACCTTGTTCCCTAAACTCTTGTTCTATAAACCTTATGATAAACCCAAAATCCATACCCCTAAGCCATATTCTTAGTGGGGGATTAATTATTAATTAATCTGGATATTTAGTGGCTAATCGTGATTATGGATGGAGGAACGTGTTCCTTTGGGATAGCCGCATGGGATCCCAAAGGAGGACACGGGGTTGCCTCGGTGGTCCAAGCAGAAGTGGGGAGGTTGCTGCTACGCACGACTGAGGGTGGTTGGACGTCAATCTGAATATTCAGCTTCTCCCACCGTTTTTCCACCTCTATACGGATTACATCATACAAAATTTCATCTCTAGGATGAACAATATCCTTAATTTGTCCTAGCATAGTGTCCATTTGCTCATACACCTCCCCAATGACCAGTCGATCAGAATCTGCAAACTGAAGCATGTTATAAATTGGCTTGGTGAAGTGTAAAACATACTTGACCTGTGTCCAAAAATAGCTATCAAGAATAGTTTCCTTTGCTGCATCCATGCCATCTCTATCAGTGCTAATGTCATCCCACTCATCACTCATCACCATAGCACCCAAAGCCTGTCTTACCCTCAATAGGCGCCTAAAGGTGAGGAAATAGCTACCAAATCTAGTCTTTGCAAGCTTAAGTAATTGCAACTTAGAGTAAGTGCCATAAAAGGCATTGAACTGTTGAATGCCCAGTGATAAATTTAATGAGTTTCTTCTCTCGCTTGTACAAATCATTTATCCATGTGCATCCTTTGTGCTTGATAATATCATGCATTAAAGGGTTCAATGTGTGCACCAAACAACCAGACCAAAAGATGTAAGTATATTTCCACTCAATGATTTTTCCTGCTCCTTTACAATTCGTTGCATTATCAGTGATTACTTGAATCCCATTAGTAGGAGCAACCTCATCAATAGTTTTCAGTAGGACGTCTGCTATGTTCTGAGAAGAGGCCATGAGTGATGAGGAGTCTTGCACTCCAAGAAACACTGCACCACTAGACGAAACACCAAGGATATTTATCAAATGATGGTTTCTAACATTTGTCCAACCAACAGATACAATGGATACCCCAGTATCTGCCCACCCATATGTAAACCGTGCAAGAGCTCTTTTGACTTTTGCTTTTTCCTTGTCAAGTAACACAGTTCTAGCTTTTTCATACCCATGGCTCTTGTATCCAGCGTGAGCTTTGTTAATGGATTTAACCATGGCATGCCAATAAGGGGAGCAGAGAACATTGAATGGCACACCACATGCATAAAGAAACCTCACCACTTGTGCATCCACATCCTCCCTGCCAATAATATCAAGGAAATCTTCTATGGTTCTCTTACTTCCACTACCAGTTGTGGACCTTCCGTCGGGTGAAGAAGGAGATGAAAATGGACTCCCAAAGCTAGAAGAAGCATCAGATTGAACCTTTTTTTTTAGCATTCATTCTTTGTGCAACTTCCTCTATCTTGATGTAGTTTTCTCTCTCTAGCTGTGTTATCTTAGGGCAAATTGCAATACCAAGGGACCCTTTGTTATCATCACTGTCTAATACCCCACAAAGATGCCTCCTCACACCGATGTATGAACCACTATAAGGTTTTCCTGGACGACAACCATGTGGGCATAAAAACTTAGTGGTTCCACCACCTCTACCCTCCTCACGTTTTGTGACATACCTCGACAAGGGGGTTAATGAAGCTTTGCCACTATCAGCTTCATTATCATCCCCTTCACCACCCTCCTCTCCTTCATTCATTAGGTCACTATGAGAATGACCACTATCATCTTCTTCATTCACATGCCTATTCCCAAGCAACATCATGAGAACCAAAAATGGAAGGAAACACCACAAGAAGAACATTTTCTTCAAGTTTTAGATGAACAACCTACAATTGAATGAGGAGCAAGAGGGAATGGGAAAATGTAGGAAAAGAAAAAAAATACAATAATAAACAACACATTTTGTGTACAATATTCAACAAAAATACACATTGGGCATACCTATTTTGATCTCCAATGATTTGCAAGTAGATGGAACCCTTTTTTTGTCTCCTCCAAGCTCTCTCAAATCCTCTTCAAGCTCTCCAACTTTGCTCCAACACCAAGCCAACACAAAGAGTTCCTTCCCTCTGCACTCCAACTCAAAGATGAAACAATGAGGAAGAAGAGGGAGAGATTGTGCCTTATCTCCCCTCTCTAACCCTAAAAATGCCCTAGGCCCCACCCAAAAAGCAAAAAAAAAAACATAGAAAAACTTTACTTATCCGCACAATTTCGGGGAGCGTCGGGTTGTGCGTGGAAGCGCTCGAGGAGCGATGGCGAAGCGAGGCGAGAGCGATGGCGAAGCAAGGAGGGAGCGATGGTGAAGCGATGGAGAAGAGTGGAGGGCGGAGTTTAGAGCGCTCGGGAGCGAAAACGCTTCGCACAGAGGCAGGGAGCGCAATTTTCCAAGTCGAAGCGGGGTTCCAAAATTCGGAAGCGAGCTCCCATGGACGCTTTGCCCACACTTTCGCTCAGAGTGCGTTTTCCTTGTTCGGACCGTTGGGGGGGGACGCTTCGGCAACCCTGGTTGAGCATGTTCTCACGGCGGCATCATCTTTGTCAGGTTGTAGGGTTTTGATTTGGTTCATGCTTTGAGTTCGGACAAGATTCCATTGTATTGTGTGCATCAAAATGGAAATGTCCCTAGTGATTGGAGAAAAAGTCTCCTCGTAGTCGGCTCGCCACAAACCTCGATTTGTACTTCTCTATGCTACCATCTGCCACATGCTTGATCTTGTCATGCCACTTGGAAGTCACTATTGATTTCCCTTCTGGTCTAGGCACAATGTCCCATACATCATTCTTCATGATGAAGGTCTACTCCTCCCCCATGGCATACTGCCAACCTACTAGTTGGTCGCCTACTGAAAACTAAAAGGCTCAGAATCTATGATGTTGCTCATCAACACCATGTAGTTTGGAAACTTCTTTGGAGGTTTGCACTCCTTGAATGTGCTCTTGAGCGTCCCTTAATGCTCGAGCGAACCATTGAGCTCTCCTAACAAAATAGGCAGGAGTCAGTTGCTCCTCTGCACTTGAAGATTGTTGCCCCAAACTGGAAGTCTCTGGTGAGCTCAACCTTCAAAGCTTCCTCTGTCACTGGAATAGGTTCATGAGACTTCCTAGATGCAAAATCTTCCTCAAACTTCACATCCCTTCATACAACTGTCTTTCTCTGCTCTGAAATAAAGATCTTGTAGGCCTTTGAAGTCTCACAATAACCAACAAACAAGCCCTTCCTACTGGAAGGCTCAAACACAGTCCTCTTCTCTACTAGTATATGGATATAAACTAGACAACCAAAGATGCAGAAATGACTCACCTCTATGTTGCACGGAGACCCATCCCCCCCACAAAAAAAATCCCCATACCCACCGTCCCCGTATTTTGAGGACTTGGGTACCCATAGGGAACATCCCCAATCTGTTGAGAGTTCATCGAGGACTTGGGGACATGCTGGTCGTAACCAGAATGTTCCCAACAGAGTTCGAGGACTTTCGGGTAGATTTTGGAGACATTACAAGTAGATTTCAGAGATCTCCCAAGCAAATTTCGAAGATGTTCCGGGCATGTATCTTCAATTTTGACAATCGACATTGATAATTGGACAATATGATTATCCCATCCACATTTTTCGTATTATTTTGAATCTATACAAGTTGCAGCTCAAAATATGGGTTATGTATGATGGATTTTGATTTGGGTTTCTAGTAATTTAACTATTGTCTTTTCGGCAACATCATTACAAGCAACAAAGCCTCCATGTCAACAAACTAAGAAATGCAACAACTCAAAGGTCTAGTCCTCTTGGGTATTGCTCTTGTTCATTTCATTTTTAGGGTCATCTTAGCTTTTATATGTTGTAGATAGGTTTCCAAGAGTTATTCAAGTCCAACTCTTCCTGCATCCCAACCTCAAGCATTGTGAAAACAATTGGATAGTAAAGACTTACATTGGGTACTAAACATTTGAATAAATTCCAATTCAATATCCTTCTTAATCTAAAATATGAATATAATCTCTTTCCAGAATGCAAGCATGTATATCCAAAAGTGTTTTCTAGTGTTTTTCAACACAACTGTAAAAATCTATAGAACCTATGAAGGGAATGTCTTTTAACCCAATCATCATAAACATGAAATATAAGGACGAATAGTTGTTATAGAGACCAACATTCTTCTCATAGAACCTTCATGGTCCTTAATGCAGATTGAAAATAGTTAAACTTAAGTTTCCTAAAGCTAAACTACATTTTTCTCATATATGTATGTATATATATAGTATTGTCGTCCCAAACATGTCGTCCCCTGAAAAATTGGGTGTGCTCTCTAGCCATCCCGGGGACTCGTTCCCGTTGTCCCCTGTCCCCAAAACTAGTGCAACATAAACTCACCTCTAGCTTCACACCATTGAATGCCTCTTCCAGTGTATTGTCCTCCAAAATACTATGAGGACACTTGTTCTAGATGTAGATTGTTGTGTTGCATCCTTCTGCCCATAAAAACAACAATAAATCCTAGTCATGTATCATGGCCTTAGCAACACCTATGATGGATCCATTCTCACATTCTACAACCCTGTTCTACTATGGGTTATACGAAACAATGAACTCCCTCTTGACTCTTGCATGCTTGTAGAAATACTCTAACTCATTGGAGGTATACTCACCCCTGTTGTCTTATCTTAAAACATGATCTTCTTCCATGTTTGATTTTCAACTCGAGCTTTGAACTACTACCAGCCTAGAGCCAAATCCTAGGCTCTATCAAGCGCCGAGAGGGAACAAATCTCCTAAGGTGCAAACCTCTTCTCAGGTATTGCACTCAAGGAGCTTTTACAAGATCTCCCTCATATTATTAATTTTTACTTTTTATTATTACATTTTATTTATGGCCGACAATATCGACAAACACTCGACTCACAAGATCTCCCTCATATTATTACTTTTTACTTTTTATTATTACATTTTATTTATGGTCGGCAATATCAAAAAACACTCGACTCACAAGATCTCCCTCATATTATTACTTTTTACTTTTAATTATTATATTTTATTTATGGCCAACAATATCGACAAACACTCGACTCACAAGATCTCCCTCATATTATTACTTTTTACTTTTAATTATTATATTTTATTTATGGCCAACAATATCGACAAACACTCGACTCACAATATTTCCCTCATACTGAGCTGTAGAGTGCCTCTCGGCGCAAAAACATGCTAAAGACCTCATCTTTGGTCTTTAGGAAGTAGACCCAAATTTTGCAAGAGAAGTCATCAATGAAGGAGACAAAGTAAATGCTTCCTATGATTGATGCTATTGACATCGATCCATAATCATCCGAATGCTTGCCAAGTGAACACCCTTTGCATACACCCTGTTACTCAATGTCGAAGTTTATAAGACTAGGACTATCTCCCTCAGAGTAGGCAGTGCACGATGATGCAGGTGCCCCATACTCTTGTACCATAACTTGCAAAAGTTTTCTATGTTAGAAATTAGGGCTTGAACAAGTTCACCCTGTAACCTATATAAATCTCATTGCCTAACCCCAATCACCTGTGTTGATCCTGGTCAAGACTCTTTTGGTCCTATAAGGGCTTCCTTGATCTGGAACTCTATTGCAAAGTTGTTATCTTCCATGACCAAAACTGAAAGCAAATGCTTCCTGAGACCTAGAACAAACAACACATCATCAAAGTCTACAAGTAAAGACGTAGATAACTGGAGTTGGAAAGGAATGGTACCAACTCCTACTGGTTTCTTGGCATCATCAACAAGCTCGACCTGAACTCTTGATACGTGCTGTTTTAGACTTGAAAATAACTCTCAGGATGGCGTCATATGCATAAATGCTCAACTATCCACATACCAAGCGTTTCTCGGAACCCTGCTGGTAGAAAGGCAAGTTACCATCAAGAAAGCCTTCTCAAACTTGTAGGAAAACCTGTTCATCTGAGTTTTTGTTGAGGTTGCTACCTTATTGTGTTGTTGTTTCCCTTTACCCTTCTTCTTCTCTAGACATTGTGTTGCATGATGGTCGTGCTCATGACATATGAAGCACTTGATTTTATTCAAGTCCTTCCCTGCCTGTGAGGTTGAACCCTCACTCTTTACCTTACCCTCGTTGGGTCCTTTACCTCTACCCTTCTTCGTTTGATCAAATAGGGCATGGTCATTGTCACCTCCCTACTTGTTGGGCTTTGACTCCATCCGAGTCTCCTCTAGGATACAGTCATCCCACATTCTTTCCCATGAGGGAAGAATCTCTTGAGCAGAAACACCCTAGACAAATGTTTCCCATTGAGATTGCAGCCCATTCAGTGCCCAATCCACTACCTCTCTGGGTTCAACATTCTCCCAAACTGCTGCAAGTTGATCACGAATCTGCGTGACCTTAATCAGGTAACTAGTGACTGTGTCTGATCTGGTCTTCTCTACATACCTGAGTCTGTTACACAATATCATCTTGTTGTTTATGTTCTCACTCAGGTAAAGGCTAACCAAGGCATCAAATGTTAATGTAAAACTTAGCTTTGTATAATGGCCAATCTGATATCTAAGTTGGGCTTTAATAAAATAACTTCCAACTTTATATTATTTTGTGCTTTTATGCTTTGTCACTTTATTGTATTTATCGCTCAATCCCACAATCATAAAGTGGATTGATTCAACCTCATTGTAATCCCTTATATAAGAAAGCTTTCACTTTCTCATCTCGGCAAATAAATTACAATAATTCTTTCGAGTTATTTCTTGGTTTCTTTATGTGCTCGATTTCCATGGTATGGTATCAGAGCTCAGCTAAAGCCTCAGAGATGTGAAGACCGTGAATACCTAAGGACTGTTGTTGACAAAGATGGATAGAGGGATCGCTAGCAAAACACATCAAAGAGCTGAAAGGTTTTCGTCAAAAACCAGGTACTGTTTCAATTTTTTCATTTCAAAGCAACATAATTGTACAAAATCAAACAAGGGTACAAAATTGTATGTGTTGTATGGAATTGTACAGTTGTACTGAATAGTACAATTGTACTGAATTGTGCATTCTGTACAAGGTCGTACAATTGTACTGAATAGTGCAAAATAGTATTGTTGTACTGAATTAGACGGACAGTGCTCAGAAATTTTTTTTGGAGCAGATATTTATCTGTACAGCCCATTTTAACAGTTTATTAGCAGACCCAATGAAAAATCTAATGTTGTGGTGCTGTTTTTTTAAAGCGGATCTGAATTTTTTGAGCTGTTTGAGAGCAGATCTATAAAGATTTGTATATTTTTCAACTGTTTGAGAGCAGAGCTGTGATTTTATGGGCTCATTTTTTCACAAGTTCATAAAAATCTGCATGTTTTCGAGCTGTTTGTGAGCTGCAATGCATGGCTTCTACAGTGATCTAGAACCAGTTTACAGGGGCTTGACAAATATTTTTCAGCAATTCACTTTTTTTGGGTACATTTTTAATTCATTGTGACTTAACATTATAAGCAAGCTAGACGTTCTTTAGCAAAAACTACAATGCTTGGAAGCCAAGTATGTTGACCATTTTAAATTTGGAAGCAGTTGAAAGATTTCTGTTGATCAGGAATAGGTAGCTGCTATAATGATCTAGAACCAGTATGCAGGGGTTTGACAGGTATTTTTCAGAGTTTCACTTTGTTTTGGTACAATTTTAATGCATTGTGACTTAACATTATGGCCTCTTTGACCAACATGATGTTGGAAGCAAGCCAAAGATTCTCTGGCAAAAACTACAATACACGCAAGCAAAGTATGCTGACCATTTTTTAGTATAGGTGCTTGGCTAATAGCATTCCAGGTGTCGCTACCCACTCCATAGTTTCGGGTAGAGACCAGGACATGCTTAATAAGTGAGACAAAGAAGCTGTAATGTTGCTTAAGTTGTCTATGACAGATGCCATGCTTGTTGAAGTCCAGCGTGGGAAGACTTCAACAGAAATTTGGAAGCAGGTGAAAGATCTACATGAGACTTCTGACAAGGGACGAGTCTTCTTCCTGAAGAAAATGTTGTTCTCGATTACAATGGATGAGTGCCTCACTACAGGAGCACTTACTCAAGATCAAGGATATGTGAGAACAACTGGTTGCCATTGAAGGAAAGATGGATGAAGAATACATGGTGGTAATCACGCTAAAAAGGTTACCACGTGCTTATGAAAATTTCATTGAAAACCTGAACATCACCTCTATGGGTGTTGACCTGAAGTTTGATGAGCTTTGCAATAAGCTCTTACAGCAAGACAAATGAAAGAAACGGTTCAGTAGAAGCAATGGGATAGCAAGACAATGCCATACGTAGTCAAAAGACCATCACTTATCACTACTGTGGCAAGGAAAACCATATGAAGAAGTTCTACAAGAAGATGTTCGCTGAACAAAAAACCAAACAGGAAGGGCCTCAACAAAAGGCTCTGGTTGCAAAACATATAAAGGAGAAGGATTCAACCTTCTACACTAAGTATCCAGCAAATAACCGCAGGTCATTTGTGTGGTACATCGACTCTGGTGCATCTAGCCTTTTCACCAAAAGACAAGACTGGTTCACGTAGTACACTTTCAGAGTGCCCCTAAAGATTCCATGATCTTTGGTGGACGTGAGGAGTACATGATCATTGGGAAAGAAAATGTTCTAATTTCCTTTGAAGGTAACATGTCCATTTCCTTAATGTGCATTATGTGTCAGTTATCGAGTTAATCTACTATCAGCTAGTTAGATTATGAGACATTGTTCTCAACTTGTTGTCAACTTCGGTGATCACAAATGCGATGTAGTTGACAAGGAGACTCAGAAGACCATTGCTAATGGTGTGGAGGATCATCAACTATTCCAACTAGTTGGTATTGAACAAGTCAAGGAGCATGCATTGGCAACCAAAAATGCATTGGACATTAGTACACTGCGGCATAAACGTTATGGACACCTTAACCTCACCTACCTCTCTCAAGTGGCTCGAGAGAATTTGGTAGATCTACTTCTAGACATCCAACAAAAGATTCAAGGAGTATCCAAAGCTTGCCGGGTAGGGAAGCAACTGATAGTTTTTCCCAGATGTCACTACTCGATCTGGGAAACTGAGATCTCAATGGCCTTGAGTCTCTATAAGCCAAAACAACTCAACTTATATATGCCAAAGAATATCACAGATAAATAATAAACTTATAACAGAAAGCACTATAGATCTCCTACCAACTTTGACAAAAATGGCACACACACAAGTGAATCGCAATTTTACCCTAGAAACCCCAATGGGGAAAACCAGCTTCTATGGGGCTTTCTTCTTTCTCAAGCCCAGAGCATATAATAGAGAGAAAATAATTAACGGGTGTTCAGAAGATACAACGGAACCTGACAGGTGAAAACCCTACATTTGCATGTAGTAGCTACTGCTGCTCCTGGGAAATGCTCCCCTGTTGTCTACTCTGATTTGGATCTCTGAAATACTGTTACTACCAATCTCTGGGTGTAATACAACCTCTCTAACCACTCTGCCCTAATCTGCTCTGTCAATGAAGAAAGACTGCAACCTCTCTGAATGGACTGCGCCCCCTTTGCCCTAAAGTCACCCCTCCTCAGATCTCACTCAAACTCTAATGAGATCTACTCTGATCTTCTCCAATCACTGAAGAAGATCACTCATGGTTCTCTTGGGCCACCTAGCCTCGAGAAGAACAACTCTCCTGACAAACACGTCTTCCTCTCATCAAGACGTGCACCCCTGTCCTCTAGAAAATCACCCAAGCTCAGTCTCTGAGATAACTCTGCACATATGCTCTCACTGCACACTGTAATGGTTGATCTGTGCCTCCGATCAAGTAAAGACAAATCCCTCTCAGATCCCCTCACTCTCTCTCTGCAGATGCGCCCCCTCTCCTCAGGAAGTCACCACCTCTACATGCACAAGTGCGTCGTCACTCTCAATCTCTTCTCTCTCTGAAGAAACTGCTAAGTAACCTTTTCTGGTGACCTCCTGCCTCCTTATAATAAGTCACTGACCGATTAGGGTTTCCGAAACCCTAAAGTGAGTGCATGCAAAAATCTCGCTTTTGCATTCTTTTTAATTAAAAATCATGCATTCATGAGGCAAATCACCCCGAAAGGTCTGCATGCATCCACTGCTAGATTCATGCAACATGGTAATGTGCATCTCACCCTCTACCCCATCTTGATGCCTATACTGAAAATGCACCTCCATGCTAGGCATCTGAACATAGAGGACATCTCGAGATACCACTATCTCTAACAGCAACAAAGAATGCCATTTGAGGAAAGAAAAGCTTGGAGAGCAACCAAGATCCTTCACCTGGTTCATGCAGACATCTGTGGAGCAATGAACACATCATCAATCATTGGCACCAAGTATTTCCTTCTATTTGTTGATGACTATAGTAAGAAGATGTGAGTGTATTTTTTGAAGTTAAAATTCGAGGTGTTTAAAGAGTTTCAACATTTTAACGCATTAGTAGAAAAAAGAGTCTGGTTATCCTATAACCACTCGTAAGTCTGATAATGGTCGAGAATTTTGCTCCAAAGACTTTTTCAAACGTTTTTGTGCTAAACATGGGATCCAAAGATAGTACACTACCCATTGCACTCCATAGTAGAATGTCATAGTTCGGAGTTTGAACCACATTGTCACAAAGATGGCAGGATGTATGATGCAAAACAAGTATGTTCCCAACAGGTTTTGGGCTGCGACAATATTCACAGTAGTATATTTGCTGAACAGATCTCCAACAGTGGCGGTGAAGCAAAAGACCCTTGAGGAAGCATGATCTAGGAGGAAGCATAGATTCAGTAATCTTAATATTTTTGGTTCCACTGCATATGCTTAGATTCTAGATGAGATGAGAACCAAGCTAGGACCTAAGAGCAAAAAATTGATGCTTTCAGGGTACAACAACATTCATAAAGCCTACAGGTTGATTGATGTGGGAACCAATCAGGTGAGCTTTAGTAGAGATGCCATAGTTGATGAGGAAGTTGGACCATTTCATTCTTCTTCTTCAAAGTTCAAAATTAGCATGGAGTAGCCCATCATGGCTCAAGATTCAGGTGTTCAACTTCATTAAGGTCCACTTGAAAGGAAGGAAGATTTTGAACATTCTGAGGAGTCACAGTGATCAAAGATTAGGAATCAATAGAATAGTTCATGTCCTTGTCCTACTCTTTGATAGCCAAATATAGTTTCTTGTCTAATCAAGTGGAGGGTTCAAAGCTGAAATCTCCCTAGTAAACTTGCATTCAAAGCCAACAAGTTCTACTACAAGACACATATAACATCAACTGAAAATGATGCTACTTAGTTTAAAAAACCTGCAAAACTTATGGAAAGAATTTACCTCAATCTTCATCAGGGGAAATTTTAAGGATCCAAAATTTTCTTAAAGTGTAGAAACCTTGGTGAATCTCACTAATTATCAAATTTCCAACCATAAAATGTTTGGAAATATTTTTTTTAAAAATTCAAATTTCTAAGGATTTTATATAGTTTTTGGAAAATTTTGGCGATGTTTGGAATAAATTTTTTTAATCCTGCCGAATTTGGGCAAATTATATAAAAAAAAATGGAAATTGGTGAATCTTTTTCTGTTAAAAAACCTCAAAAATTAGCCCATAAGCTAAAGTTTGCCCCTAACTTGATGAAAGAATTCATGCAGTGACATTATACACTTATAGCTTATGTTCACTTCTACAAATTTAACCCAATAAACTAGCATATAAGAAATTAGACACAAGAAGTACCAAGAATGCTTTATTTTCCAAGTTCTAGCAACCAATACAATGAGAGGAGTGTTTCTTATAGAAGATGAGAGACTAATTAAGTCCTCTATGAAAAATAATAAAACATCTCATGACATGGTCAAAAGGAGCAACCCTAAATCCAAAACACTAACCACTTTTGACCAAGTGAGAGGGTGCATCACTAAATATGTGAGAGAATAATACACGAAGAGAGCTCTAAGTGGAGCGCTCTAGAACATAAGGTGGAGTAATAAAGGCTTGGTCCAAAACCCTAAGGTTTTGAAAAATCAACCACCAGAAGATGTAACCACCTCATCCAAATGTATGACAAGTCAAAACTAGTAACTCACTCTCCAAGATAAGTGAGCAAAAGGAAGGAGCACTCCAATAGATATGGTCAATTGAAGTTAGTGCAAGGCCAAAACCCTAGGGTCTAACAAATCAAACAATGGAGAAGCTAGCACCCCTTATCAATGTCCATGAATAGATGTGCAAATCTCCTCACAATAGGGGTGCCCTTAATGTCCATGAATAGATGTGCAAATTTCCTCACAATAGGGCACCCTCTTCAAAGCCAAGGTAAAGTCATGAATGCTCCAAGATAAGGTCATACGTGTGGCAATAATGGTCCTCCCAAGTGCAATGCACCGCATCCACAAGTCAACCATGATGAAGAATGCCTCAGACAAGGGAGCGCTCTAGCAAATCATGATGCCAAGTGTCACAAGGGTCCAATAGATGCCATAAACCCTACAACATTCCTCTAGAAAGATGCAATAACCTTCTCAAAATCTATGCCAAAGAGTGAACAAGCATGGTCCAAGTGTGCAACGAACTCTTGAAGTGGTGGAAGGGAGGCCCCTTGATCTTTATGATGACATCTCCCACTACTCCACTATTTGGGAAGTCATTATATTGGGGGACTTCAATGACTATACCAAAAACCTACAAGTGTCCTTACATGATAGAGTTGAGGATGTACTTCGCCTACAAGATGTAGAACCAGAGTTAATTGGCCTTCACAAGAGTTTTGTTGACATGAATGGGCCCTCACAACGTATGAGATACACCTTTTACAACTTGGTGAATACCACGACTTGTTGATCCTAAATGTTCTCCCCTATTATCCAGGATCAGGGAGGTTCACTTACTTCCCAGACAACAGAGGGACCAGCGTGGTGGACTATGTTTTGGCCAACCAAGACCTCCTCCCACTTATCCGACACATCTATCTTATCGATCTCTCCCCTCCTGTTGGAAGACTACACCCTCCTTACCTTCTCCCTCTCTGCATCCCCCTCATCTACCCCCACCGCACCACCCTTCTCGCCACCCACCGCACCACCTTCCTTTTCGATAGAGAATATGACGACTCCTACACCACCCCCCTTAGGGACTTGCTCCCCCATCTCTCATCTCATGTCACTAGACACAATCACAACCAAGTATGAGACACTCTCTAAAGATCTAGAGGAAGCACCTCTCGAATCCTACCCCCACTCCAATTGACAACATACGCATAAACCCAACCTTGGCTCTTACCCCATGAACTATTGGTTAGATGATGAATTTAAAACCCTCCACAAGCATCTCCGGTTCACCCTCACACATGACCCCTCATATTCCCCCCACCTTCGCAAAATCTATCATCGCTCCTATGTTGTAAGAAGGGAACGTTTCTCTCCCTAAGGAGACGTGAACTTTGCACAACCCTCCACCATTCCCTTAAAACCTTAAGACGTACCATTTTCCCTAAACACCAAGCCATCTCCCCCAACCTAGACTCCCAGTCCATGTTCTCCCACACAACCTCCCCCTACGACATTCCCAAACAAACCCCCATCTGTATCCCGCCCCATCCCCCCAAGGCATGATAACTCTTCTCTGAGAGACATCAAGAGAGCAGTCAAGGTCATGAACACTAACAGAGCAATGGATGAGGAAGGCCTCCAAGTTGAATTCCTCAAGCATGACATCGGATCCCTTGACCTGCACATTGTTGATTTATTTAACCATGTGATATGTTATGGCTTTCCCCACTCCTAAACTAGACACATTATTCACTTGATCCACAAATCGAGGTGTAGTTTCGATCCAAACAACTACTAGACTATCATGGTTGGCCACACATCCTCCAAGCTTTTTGCCATAGTCATGCATTTGTGGCTTTCTAACGAGCTAAAGAGCTAGCACCTCAGGGCTAGAGGACAGGCAAGTTTCCACCCAGAGTATTAGACGACCGATCACATTTTCACACTCGGAGACATTATTGAGGAGGCCCACCATAGCTCTTCAAAAGTCTATTGTTGCTTTATAGACTTTTGAAAAGCAATTGACACAGTTTTGAGATAGGCATTGCTCCAACGGCTTCATGATATTGGCATATCAAGACCCTCTTGTCGACCATCATGTGATTGTACGAGTTGATCATGGGTCGCCTCTGATTGACACATGGCCTTTCAGACTTCATCCAAAGTACCATTGGGGTAAAGCAGGGGTGCCTCATTTCACCAACTCTCTTTGAGATCTATATTGACAAGCTAGAGTGCTTCCTCCACGAACAAATCCAGGAGGGAGACGTTTGCCTTCTACAGCATGTGCTGATTTCCCTACTCCGTTTTGCTCGACATGATCTTGTTGGTCTCCACTCTTAAGGGCCTTCAGAAGCAAATTGACACTATGTCTAGCTTCTGTGATCTTTCGATAGTTGACAATCAACTTGGGTAAAACCAAGTTTATGATTTTCACCTCATAGAAAAGCCTTCTTTTGGAGTTACATTTCTACTTCCAAGAGGAAGAGATTGAGATCACGACAGCTTACACCTACTAAGGGTTTAGTTCATAGGACCTTGTTTCAGTGTGTGACGAGCCTTCCAGCTGAGGCTCATTAAAGGCTATGGGTCCCTAGTCATCATCGAGAGAGAATGCTTCTAGGGCCAATTTCTAGACATCTCATCCAAGCATTACCTCATGGAGGTGATTATCAAACCCATGGTCCTCTATGGTTCAGAAATTTGGGGATCGAGTTTGCTTCAATCAAAATGGGCCCAGAATGAGAGAGTTAAAGTCCTACTTCTCAGGCACATCATTAGATGCAAATGTACAATTCCTCAGCCCATCATCCAAGCAGAGTTCAGACACCCCTTTAGCCTTGAGGTTATTTTCGTTTGGTCTCCTTCCTACATAGAGTCAGGACCTTCGAAGGCTCAGCTTCGAAGAGAGAGAAAGGTACCCCGCCCTTGCACTCTACTCCTCAAAGGAGCCTTGCTTCAAATTACCACACTGACCATGTGCGAGGTTTGTTTTCAGAGGCCTCCCTCCTCCAATGGATGACCATCTCCCCAAATCACCTTTCACCCTTTCGATACTCTCTAAACACACTAGGCCATCTACTGTCGACTAGACAGTAGCTAAATCAGGCCATCCGAGAGTACATCTATAGACTATACATCTAGGTTACTTGACCTCAACTCCGAAAACCCTAGGCCAGAAAATGTCTTTCTACCTAGAGCACTTCTTGGAGTCGTAGGATGGCATCAACGTCTGCCCTTCATACACATGTCGACGATGGATACACTTACTCAAGATCCCTTTGGGCCAACTCCGAGTTGGGTCTCACAATCTCTGGGTGGAGACCGATCACCATATTCCTCGAGAAGATAGGATACACCAGATGTGCCACTTACAAGAGCTGGAGATAGACGTACACCTCATTTTCAAGTGCCCTTTATACTACAAGATCAGAGGACGCTACCACTGCCTCTATAGGGACTCGGGGGCTCCCTCTCCACTTTCTTCCGATATCAAAATTAGGGATGCCTCTTCATCAAGGAAATATTCAGCCATAGATGTTCTTGCATGCCCCATCCTACCATGGGACTACAAAGAGGATCACCTCATGCTTTCATGTTGCTTCGTCAGATCAAGGTAACAAGAAACAAGCAGATTTCCAGAGTATTTCAAACCATAGAGTGGTGAGACATTGTCTCCTCTGCCATTTATACTTGAGAGGAAGATGAAAGTTGCAGCTCCTTGAAGGAGAAATGCACAACAAACAATCTTTAAAACTCCCTCCATAACATCAAATTTTCCATTGAGATTTTGAGAACAAAACAAGTAAATACCTTAATGAAAGAAGTTGTATAGTTCACTTGTTTGCTTTCAGTTTACATGGTAACAACTAATAATTATTTCATGAGTTGACTCATAGATAAAAATGAATGAATGTTTTAGTACTTGAGGTGTATTTATTTACTTTTCACAATATACTGCCAAGAGGCCCAGATTATTCCCTTGGTGAAAGGGATTTGTAATAGAATCACCCTTTTATCACTAAATACTAAGTCACAGGGTTCAGCGAACTTCAAGCATGAAGTTCAAAATTCGTCGAACTTCAAAAAAAAAATCGAATTCGATATGGTTCGGCGAATTTCAAAGGCGAACCTCAATTCGAATCGAATCAAATCGAACTTAAAGGCGATTTTCAAGGCAAATTGAATCTGAAGTCGAACCTTATCACAAATTTCAGGCGAATTTTTTAGAGCTTTGAGGTATGAGGTTTGGGTAACCTAAAGTGTGGTTAATTTTCTACATTTTTTTGTGCGCCATGTTCCCGCATTACACACACAGCCGCCAACGTTTTATGTTATATTTTATTTTAAATTTTATTTATATATATAAATATATATATTTGAAATTTGTATATGGCCGAACCTAATGCCGAAACTCATTTCGAACCTCATCTGAAAAGCCGAATTCGAACCCGAATCTCAAGGTTTCCAAACTCGAATTCGAACCCGAACAATGTGACTTAGACGAAATATAAAGATTGTTAATCTGTCTGAAAAGCCGAATTCGAACCCGAATCTCAAGGTTTCCAAACTCGAATTCGAACCCGAACAATGTGACTTAGACGAAATATAAAGATTGTTAATCTGTCAAAAGAAGAAATAAGAAGGAAATTAGAATATGAACATCTGTAGGGGGCCATGATATCATCCCCAAGGGTTAGCTTGATTGGTAGATGCTCTTGTGAAAAAGTTCAGAGATCTCAAGCTCAAATTCCATTGAGTCCCTTGAGGTTACTAGCCGGTATTTTGGTTGGCAGTTACTACCATGTGTAAGTGATGGATTATATTTCTCCAGAAAAAGTGTAATGCCACAATATCATCCCATTCAAGTACTCGAAAGAAGTAACTCGCACCTCTTGTGTTTATTATGCCCAAATATATGGATTCTGAAAGGTCTGATAAAATGCAAGAATAAATGTCAACATAGATTAAGAAGACAAACAATGCTTTACATGGTTTATATTCATTAAAATTCCACAACATAAGTCCCTACAGCACGTACGTATTGAAAATAAGGACCAAGGTTTCCTCTTGAGATGCATATCCACATGTTTGTTCATGGTTGCAATGATGTGAATGAACAAAAAGCCCCTTAAGACAAGAAACATAATTTTGATATTACAAGTGCAACATGTATATTAAAATATCAATCTTAAGTTTTACACTAGAATGCCACTTAAAAGTTGGATGCAACTTTCAAAACTGAAGATATTACATGTCGACATCTCGAGAACTTTTGAACAGAATGCAACAAACCCGTGCAGCATGAACAGACTTGCAAATTTCTGAACCAACACTATGCCACAAAGTACAAAAAGTCAAAAGAACATACCGCACAAGGAAAATTATGAGTCTCTGCAGTGAAAAGAATGTCAAAGTCACAATGAACAGTACTAAGTAGAGAAGTTGACCCTGCTGATACTGGAAGTAATGCCTGTACCGGAAAGCCTCTGATTGCACTGATGCTCAATCATATCAATTTTGTAACTCAGAAAATCATCTTGTAGTATTTAAGTATTTAAGTGGCAGATAAAAATAGCAATTTCGCTTCCTAAACAATCTAGAGTATAAATCTATGTACAGCATGTCTCAAGATAAATTTTGTTGAAGTTCACAGCCAAAATAAATGTCTTTAAAGCAACAACATGGGAACTAAAATGGAATCCAATTGAAGGTTTAAACTTTAGATAAACCCAAAGGAGTGGTGACATCAAAGAATAAAATCTATGGAGTTATATTACTATACCTTGAGTTGTCATTGAAGCCAATAACAGAGTTGTTCGAATTTGCTTTCAGCGTATCTTTTACAATTCTCATTAAATTGCTGGCAGCAAGTTGTCCATCAATGACTAAATCTCCCTGATCATATGTGAGACAACATTAATGAGACACAAGAAATTTTTTATGCAAGACACAGAATTGTTATCCAAAACAATAAACATTTTAAAATATAAACGTACCAAACCAAGCATTGAGCATCTAGGTAGAACTTAAATGAACACTTTATTGTAACTGAAAAAACCAGTGTCTGGAATGCTCACTGTTAGACTGAGCAATGTCAAAAAGTTCCACATTGGTGGGGTTGCGCTTGATATCATCTCGAAAAAGCCCTGTGTAATACTGCAGCCAATCCAAAATATCAGATCAAACATTCTCTCTCTCAAGAGAAAATGTACAATTAAACTCCCCAATCAAGGTATCAAAGACTTGGCAACATTACCTCCAAGTCAAATTCATCAAAAGCTAGTCCCATTTGTTTGTTAATCTCCTCCAAAGCTTCCTTTCCTTGCTGCAGCATTCAAACACAAGTATTATCAAGATCTTTAACTTAATTTTAAAATTACATGAAAATATGATTAAAACGTTGAAGCAAGTGACCATTTCCCTATTCCAGCCATAAGAACAAACCAAGTATTATGTGTGCAAGATCTGTTAAAAAGAAGAGTTACTTATTACAGCTTAGTTTTGATTTCAACTTAGTCATATTAATTGGGGTTGGCAAAACTTATAATGTAACTGCAAAACTATCCATGGCTTGGGATAACATTAACATTGCCCTGGTCATAAGTGAGGATCTAGGTACAAGTTTGCTAGTGCTAGTGGGCATGTTGTAGACCCAACACTCTACTCAATACGCCTCAGAATTTGTGTGCATTTTGCAGACTATGCTGTTCAAGGAATCTTCAGAACACCAACATCTTTTCTGCATGAAACACTACCCTCACAACCGTCATTTCATTATTCTTTCACATCGTACAACAACTTGTATAGACAATGATTTCCTGCTTAGATGCTTTCAGCAGTTCTTACATACCGACTTGGCTGCAACTAGAATAGCAATCCATGAAGCTTTCATTCTAACAAGAACCTTAGATTTAATGCCAAGCAATGTAAGATTTCATCCTCTAGTTGAGAAAAAAAAAAGAGAGAGAAATTAGATTAAGGTCCACAAAAGACCAACATAGATCAGCAGAACTAGAAAACACAATATGTTATAATGGCAAGATGAGAGTGTCGAAGACATTCCTAGGCACAAAATAGTAAAAATAAATAGAAAGAGTGTAAGGGCATAAACACAAGTTAAACCATAGACAAAGAACCAGATACTGCTCCTCTGTAAGAAGAGAAGCACTTATCTGCACCAGAATCAGAAGGAGATCTAGTGTCACCATCAACCACAGCAAAGATGCCAATGTAGAGCCTAAGAATATCTTATGGGAAGTGGCCTAGTAGCCTCAGAGGATCAGGCTTGATTATTTTAGGGGTAAGTCAAGTACTCCACATTGGGGCTCTCATGGCATCTGACTGTGATGAACGACTAGTAGAGAGAAACCTAGAGATGGACCCCTGACTGCTCAAACTAGGCTGGGCAGCGGCCCAACCCCTGTACAGAGTACTTAAATGAGTATGTCTAGGTAACCTAGCAATATGTCTAAGCAGTGTCCAAGTAGATCGAGAATGGGGGCATCACCACACTGACCTGCTACTCTTCATGTCCATGACACTAATATTTGCAAAGCACTTGACACCTCTTCCCACAGAAATATGCTAAAAGAAAGATGTAATCAGCCTAGTGGATCTGGGCCTAGACAAGTCTCGTGCAACCTGTCCTCTATAAGGGTAATAACCTCTCAAAGATCTAACACTAAACACCTCTCTATTTAACCTAACGGAAAAAAAAGTAGCAAGGGGGGCCTCCTAAATCTCTGTATAAATAGTTAAATTTCCCTCGAATCTCATATTGTATGGGGTCTCTAGAAGGCCAACTTGGGACCAAAGGTTTAGGGGGGATCTATGTACCTGGATAAAATTTAGATAAACTTTGTTCTTCACCTTTATAATATCCCATTTTAGGGAAAGAAGGGACCGAGGACATCCTTGTTGCGGATAGATGTGCAATGGAGATATCCATAAGCTGAAGAAGCAAAGAAGCATCAAAAAACTAGTATCATCTTCACCATAGGCTCAATGTGGGTACCTCTACCATCCTGAGTCTTAAGTCACCAAACAACCAGAGCATGTGAAGAAAAGAGACAACCCTAACTATGCTCTCAAGACATAGAGGGTGGGCGCCAAACTCAACCTGTACAATATTATGAGAAATAATTTGTTTGCAACGAATCATATGGTAGAGCATAATGGTTTGGACTCTCTCCACCCACACCCTATCAAAAGATGTGGGTTGGGGCCCCAAACCTCACAATTCATTCTTTCTTCCTGATCATGGACCACATTAGCTTGCTCCAAAACATTGAAACAAAAATGAATGTAGTTTAACATATAACATTAAACAATCTATCACTGAAAGATATACAAGCACATCAAGAACACAATGAACACAATATTTCTCTCGGGGAAACCACAAGGGAGAAAACCCCGGCAAAATCTTCCTCAATATAGAATTCACAAAGTACAAAGATTGTCAATGCATATATAGCAGGATCTTTCCTCTATTAAGATTGTCAAATGAAGGGAAAAGTCCAGGATTTTGTCAAAGTTCAGTCATTCAATACTACAATGGAAGCAAATGTTGCCGTTATGGAAGATGTTGGAGACACAGCTTCAGATGTGAAGAACAATGATGAGGAATACGTTTATACTCATTCTACTTTGAAGATAGAGAAGACCTTAAGGTTATCAGAAAGTCAGGATCTACCTTTTTTCCAAGTTTGTCAAAATGAAGATCAAATGTATATTGATCCTAAGTACTTTTATTGGGATCTATACAAATCAGATTTATAGTGACAGTTTCAAAATGGAAGAATGTAAGTATTTAGCAGCATGTTTTGTTTATAGTAAAAGAGAACTTTTCAAAGTTGTATTGCTCAGCATATATAGAGCAAATTTTGTAACTGCAGGTCTTCCTGTCCAGCCGAGACCTCTTTTTTTTATAATAAAAAAAAGTATCCATTTTCGTTCAAATATATATATATATATATATATATATATATATATCTTCTTAATAACCTTCCGGGCACCTTATCCAAAATCTTTAATCTTCCTTTACGTCCTCTCACGTGCCTTATCCAAACTTCAATCTCCTACAAAAATTTAAACCTCCAAGATCACACTGTTGTCACCAACGAACTTCGTAACGATGTCTATAGTCAGGAGAAAGCTATCTGGTTGTTTGCAATGGTGCCAGATATTGAGGGTAATAGATTGTACAGATTTAAGACAGCCCATAGATTTTGCATTAGATGTGTACACGTGAGAGAGAGAGAGAGAGAGAGAGAGAGAGACTATAAAAATAAGGAAAGATAATGGATGCTTTATTCTGATACTGAGCACATAAACCCTAGCAATTGCTGTGAAGGGCTGCCAAGGAACATGCTAACACAGACGTTCTCAGGGCTGATGTCCTTGCAATTACTTTTAAATTTTAATGCATTTAAAAATGATAAACTAGTTAGTACTAAATGGTCCTACCTCAAGTACTGGCACGACATTTGTCTTAAAAGATAATAGCTTTGACAGATAAAGACATTCTGTCATTTTGTCATGGACCTGTAAATTGAAAAAACGAATCAATGTTCATATTAGTTGAAGAAAAAGAAATGAAATTTTGCTAATTCACAAACTACAAATAAGCTTAAGATACAATCAAATGGTTTGATCTAAATTCAGGATCATTTTATGAAAACTGTCAGTATCTTTCTACAGAGTGTATAAGGTAATCTCATGCAATAAAACCACAAATTAATCACTCACCATTGCCACAAAGTCATCAAGCTGGCTTTGCTGCAGTACAATGGAATTTGTTTTCAGACATAACAAATACCGTCTTGATCTTTCTATGCGAGTGACTTCAGTCAATGTACAGGCCTTGCATATTGATACAGCATTTGCTGACCATGCAGTCATGAAAGAAAGTCGAGGGCCAACTTCAACTAATATATTTGAGCCAGTCCCTGTAGATTTCACATTGTCAATAAAGCAAACAAAAGACAAAATACTAAAATGTGAGTATATGATCTTTGATAGTATATTTTATGCAGAATTTTGTTTACAGGCCTTAATGGTAGGTTTTATGAAAATAAAAGAGTTTTCCCAAATGTTAAAACTTATCCCAAGCAGCCTCTGTGACACCTTTCAAAGATCAAACATACCCCATCCCATGCAATGAAAAAGACTAAATCACCTTACAATGGCATATGAGTAATTACTGACTATTCTTCGCTAGTTGCTAATCCTTCCAAATGAGCAATGCTGTAAATGCCATTTACTAGCAGAAAACTAAACACTATTATAGGAGATGGAAAGAAAATGAGGAGAATTCTCTTGATAGTCACATGTTCCATCTATCAGCTATTAGAAGCATATGGTACTTTGCACTTCAATTAGTTTTCTAAAATGAAACTCCACGTTCTTATGATAACAAAGATATCCCTCAATCTTGGGAGGCATTGCCTCCAAGTGCTTATTCTCTTCACCTTTTCATCTTCTATTTCAATATCCCTCAATCTTGGGAGGCTTTGCCTCCAAATGCTTATTCTCTTCACCATATCATCTTCTATTTCAGACATGTATGCATATTCAAGTTTCAATGACAACAATTGCATGAAAAATATGGCAGTCCTCGCATTTGCCAAACACGACACCTTCCAAATTAAGATGGGAATTCACTTAACAGTAACGTGTGCTATCTATCACCTATTGGAATCATGTGGTAATTTGCACTTCATATAATCTTCTAGAATGAAACTCCACCTTTGTATGGTAACAAAGATATCCCTCAATTTGGGAGGCATGGCTTCCAAATACTTATTCTCTTCACCTTTTCATCTTCTATTTCAATATATTTTGATTTTTGGGAGGCATTGCCTCCAAATGCTTATTCTCTTCACCATTTAATCTTCTATTTTAATATACGTCAATCTTGGGAGCTATTGCCTCCAAATGCTTATTCTCTTCACTTTTATCTTTTATTTCAGATAAATTTGCATATTCATATTCAACGATAACACTTGCTTGAAAAATATCTCAGTCCTTGCATGTGCAAAATACTACACGTTTCAAATTTGCCAATCACTATAAGTATATATACATTAAGAAATCTAATATGACCAATGCCAGTGATATTTAATCATATCGAAACTAGTTAAATACTTTCTCAAAAAAAGGCAGTGATCAACTTACTTGGCATTTCAATCTCCAGCAGACTTTGAGCCTGTGGCTTTTCAGGCTCGTATGTTTCCCCAAGCAACCATTTTAATATCGCGAGCTTCTCATTAGACAATGGTGAACTCAAGCCAACATTAAAACACTGCAAATTAGAAAACAGTTTATTTCATGTCAAGGCAGATTTTTGCAATTTCATAGCTTTTCAATGCTAATGCAGCTCAATTGAAAAATAACATGGCAATAATTTTATTTCATCGCCCAAATCTCCCTCTACTCTTTTGAGGAAACTGAGCTGAGTCAGCTCATCATAATCTGCTCAGACTCACAATTCAAATGCAAATTATATTGACTAGACAAGTCTGACCTGATGGTCTATGTACAAAAGGCACAGAACAAAATGCACTCATTTTGCTCGATTTTTACCCGACTTTTTAGCAGACAACCAACAGACCTGCCAACAGACATGGCATTTTGGAATATGTAGTATCATCTATGATCATTGATACGAGTTCTTATTGAAATTTTGCATCATGTAGAAATTGTGACATTTCATATTGATAAAAAAATTATCTTCTTTCCTGAGATTGAATATATATTTGATATTTTCCCATGGAAAAAATGTCTTCTTTCGTGAAATTTAGTGTTTTTTTACGTGTCAACCCCAGATTTCATCCCAGTCAGGGTCAACTCTTACCCCTCGGCCTCTCCGAATGGAAACTGTTCACTTTTCTAATGATAATTTCGTGTAAATGGAATATAATTGAGAAAAATAAGCAAACCTGTTCAGTCTTTATTTCTACGATCTCACTGCAAATCTTCATCTGAACCTGCAAGGTTATAGAAAAAAGTATAGCTTTGTAATGAACTTTCCCAACAATAGACTACGAGGAGTCCTCTCTATTCCTAAAATAACTGAATAAGAATAACAATCACCATACTCGCTTAAGAAGTTGAGTAGCACTGTCACTTAGTAGCGGAAGCCGGTATAAGTGTGTAATTTTAGGGCTTCCTGTTTCAATATCTTTAAAAGTTTCCTTCTCAATTCCCTGTACAATGATCAAAAGTGTCAATATCTAAGATCTTTGAATGCAAAAATAAAATAAAAAATGTATAAGCAAATATAATTAGCGGTGTTAAAATCGTTGCAGGCGACGTCGGGGCATATAGAAGGTTGATTCTTTTTTCTCGGCATCAGAACATATAAATGCATGGATTTTCCATTGCTTGGCGAACCTTTTGTACTTTTCAAATTTTTCAAAGATTTTTATTTATCTGCCGATTTCAACTTACGAGATCAATAGAAAAGTATAGAGGCCAACCTCCTGATTGCCTGCAAGCACTGCCTCGGCCCTTGTCGAAGACCGCCCCGCAGCCCTTCGCAGGCATTTCTTACGGGTAGAAGCTGCCATTAAAAAATCTCTGAGACAACTTAAAATGGAAACCGATTTTTTTTAACAAATCTATTTACAAAAAAACAGTGTACCTCGTAATCTACAGAACGTAGGTCCCCAGAATCTGCTTGTCAAACCCTGGAATCCTATTACCCTTGTTTCCCTCCGGCATGTCGTTGAATCGCATACCGGTAAAGGCCTGAAAACGGCCTCCATTGAAGCTTGGATTTTGCAGAGGATTTGTAGGGTTTATGCGGGGTGGCGGAAGTCAATATCAAGAGTGGCGATTAGAATTTGAATGTGCTCTCTACGGTTTTAAATATATATATTTTATCAATTAAGCGTTTGAGGAATACGCTAGGTTAATCTTTGGCCAAAAAGTTTGATTCGCTACGTGATTTACTCATCATTCGCCTCTGGAGGGGCAAAAGGAACATCGAAAGGAAAAATCGAACTTTTTCATAGAATGTATGATTTTTCAGTGAACTGTTTTGCAGATCTTATGATTTTTCTGTCGACCAAGTTTTTATGCCGCTAGCGATCACATCACATCGTAGTTTTTCGCCCAAAGCTTTTACTTTCGTTCGTGGTGCTTCGGTCGCTTATCTTTCAACTATCTCGTCGACTGTTTCACTTTTTTTATGATATTATCGCCGACCCTCGGGAGCGACCAAGCATTTCTCACGAGGCGTTCGTTTGTTTGGTTGCCCTTTTTTAACAACGACGCCTGTCCCTTTCGCCAGTTTGAAGTTTTGTCGCATCAATTGGTCGCCGCAACTGGTGCTTTTGTTCCGACCGTTTCACAGTGGTTAGGGTGAAGTCGCCAAAGCCACCGGCGGGCTTTGTTTTGGGAAGCACGCTCGCATTTATGGCCCATTCTATTTAAAGGAAAACAGAGTTCGTTTGTTTATCATTGTTTGTTGGAAGAAGAAGAGGGTTTTCCGTTTGAACGTTGAAGAGCTGAGAGCCAGCCATTTTACGCGAGGAAGCAGTTGCGAAGGTGACTTTTCACCGAGCCATTCCATTACCGCTAGGTAGGTTCCCTAAACAACCCTTTTTGTCAGTTTTTGCTGGAGATTTTGATGTTTTACTGTCATTTAAGCATTTGCGAAGGCGTTTTAGTTTTTCCCCATAACCATCACTTAAAGCCATTATGTCAGGTTGTTGACCCTCCCTCTCGTAGCCTTAGCAGCATTGGCGAGTGCTGCTTTGAGCTTTCGCCTTTAGTTGCATCTCCTCAACTTTATTTGTTACGCTCGGTGGCCACAAGAAGAGTTACCCTGTCATTTTAAAATGGACATGTTTCTGGCTGAAAATCATTTGGACGCGAGCATGGGATATCAGTGATAGGGCAGAATATTGTTTCTTTCCTAAGCCATCTGAGCACATAACATAACTGATAGGAAGATTACACTCAAGTTTCCGTTCAACGAGAATAATTTTAGTGGAAAAATAAGATTTAATTCAAAAAATAAATAAGTAAAACATAATAATAATGATAATAAAATTGGTATCAACAATCTCACTATGCTTGAGGCTTCTATGGCTCTCTTGGAATCTAATCATTTATTATTATAACATGATTAATCATTTATTATAACCCAAAATAAAAAGATTCACAACATTAATAATAACAATTATTATTATCGCTAAAATAAAATAAAATAAAATAAATTTAAATTACGTTTGTTTAAGCATAAAAAAATTAAATAAATAAAATAATAAAAAATAAAAATAAAAATAAAAAATAAAGTTGAATTTGGAGGTTGAAGGCCCTGGTCTCCCCATTCTCTTTTCTCCTTTCTCCCGGGTAGCCCACCGCCCAGCTGCTCACAGGGACCCCATGTGAACCCGGGTTGTATGCACGCCCCTCCCGCAGAGGCACCCCCTCCATAAAAAACTCAGCCTCCCGCGTGCTGGTTTCCTTCCTCCTAAGTGTTCGGTTCTGCAACTCATCCATGGCGGCGATCCAGGCGAGTTTCAGTTGGTATGCTTGTACATGGATCGTGCTGTGAGGAGGTCCCCCCCCCATCACTTACATCAGCTCTGATAGCTTTTTCGCCGCCACACACCAAGTAGCAAAGCAACCAGTCTTAAAGTTCCCATGGTTAAAATCAGATGATAAATTTTACTACGTGAAATTGTTGAGTCATTAAAAAACTAACACCTCAAGAAATTTGATGACGCTCGGTGCTTAATAGATCCGCATTTAAGATGAATCTATACTAGTTTAATATCAATTAAATCAAATAACATAATAGTTGAATAATAAAAAAAATATTTCCATTTTATCTAAATATAATATACATTATCATTTCATTCTTAATAGTTTATATTTTTATTTATAATTATCTTCTTTTCAAGATTATCATGTCATGCCCTTTTTATTTAAAATATTTACTATACTCTTTATTATTACTGCCGAAGGTAGAGAATATAGCAATAATATAGCAATCAGGGTCAAACAAGTTTGACTTTTTAATAATTAACAAAAATTTTATATAGTTTTCAAATGTTATATGATAATTTTGTATTTAATTTAATATTATAAAAATAAAAAATTTATTTTGAAATTTTTAAAATTGATTATTTTTAATTTTTCATTGATTAAGTACAATGAAATGACTAATACCCGTGCTGCGAGGAGTAATTGTCAGATTAAAAAATTAATTTAAAATTTTATATTTTTATTTATTATAAAAAAATGACAGCCGGCTTTGTACCTTGACATTTCATTATTATTATATTTTGGGAATGGATGAGGCTTCACACTTGCGAGGACTCCATTTCTCTCGCGCCCATTTTATTTTATTATGATGATAACAAATCTTAAAATAAACACAATGAAAGTTAATTTATATTATTAAAACATTTTTCTTAAAGTTAATGCTTATTAACTCTTAACCCTACTAAATATCAATGGTTCAAAAAATTTAAAGGTTTTTTACTCATGCTATTGACCTTATCATCATGAGCATGTGGCTAATTTTAAATGAAGCACGCTCATTTTAAATGAAGAATTTAAGGTGTTAATTGGTACCGTATTGGTTTCATTGAAAAAACGCTACATTCACTATAATACTTAAATACATAAATACATAAATACATGAATAATATTTTATGAGTTTTACGTATTTTTTTAATTAATATTATAATGAATATGCGTGGTTTAAATATTTTATTTTTCAATTGTTTCAAGTATATATATATATATTTTTTTTTAAATATAGTTAAAAGTCTTAGAATTATATATATTTAATTTATTTATAAAATTAAAAATCCATATAAAATACTTTTAAATATAAATTTTACTAAATAAAGTTTTCACAGATTCCCATCAAAACTGATTAATAAACTTTTCCGTATCAATGATGTTGCTCTCCTTCATATAAATTGAGATACTACCTTTTTTAATGTTATTTTTAAGTGGTTATTGTTTCAAATATAATACCATAACCTACTCATGTGTCATAGTGGCATTGAATTTGAGAGAAAATCTACCTTTAAATTAAGTGAATGTTGAAGATATATATTGAAGATAAGTAAAGATAAAATGTTTAGAAATATAATTATGTTTAAAAAAGAAGTAACAATGTTTATATATATAGTTACATGAATAAGTTTTTTAAAATGTTAGCTTTGTGATACATGGGAGTTGTGATATTTTAGTTTTAATTTAAATATATTTGGGTGGTGAACACGAATACTACCATTTCTTTGTATTTTTTTTCTATAATTGTCTTGTGTCATCCTCTTACAATCTAGGAAGTAGTCCACCTCAAATTTTAAAATATAACACGTAAGGGATTTTGTGAACATTTATTCAATTTCTTCCATAAATTTTGAGAAGTGAGTTTAGGCTCACATAGTATTGTTGTAACAAAATAATGAAAAATTGTTTTCATAAAGCTATGTGGAAAATATGACTAAGTTTATGAGTGTTTGTTGAGATTAAAGAGAAAATTTAATTGCAATTGAAACTTCCCTTGTTTCCAACAATAAAGATACCCTATATAACCTATGTTGGATCCTAAAAGGGAAGTGGAATAGTATGAGGGACTATTTAGTAGAAAAGGGGATCCCACTACTATGTTGTGTAAATGTTGATTTTTATTGTTTTAGTAAAAATTGGTGTGAAATTTTTAGATATTGGGTAGTTTGAGGGACACTAGATCCTAGCCATAGAAATTCACATTCATTATATACAAAAAAAATAGATGTAAGAAAGAGCCTATGATTTACTGGAACATCCTTTTTCTTTGGTGAAATTTTTCTTAAATAAACGTGTGTGTGTGTGTATATATATATATATATATATATATAACATAATTATAAAATTATTAAGAGCAAATAAAATTTTGGTGAAATATGTATCATTATTGTGGTCCATGTTAAACATATTTTTTAATTTGTTAAATATAATTATTAGTCTCTATACTAAAATCATTTTTAAATTTTTTGAATTTTAAATATTTACATTAATATACTTTTATATTATTTAATCATAATAATATATATACATTCTATAATTAAATTAATATCATAATGCTATACTTTCTCTAATTGATATTATAGTTTATAATTGATTTAATTATTCTATAATCTATTTAATATCACAATATTAAAATTCTTAAGAACAAACAAAAATTGTGTAGTGAGAAGTTTGTGGTCAAAACACCCTTAACCCAAACATATATAAACTTATTCTCATTGATTATTAACTACAATTAAGTTGTGCTAAATTCCTTAAAAATTAACCATAACGAAGTTTTACAAGAATTGAAATCACTAAGTAAAATAGAGGATAATGGTTTTCTTCAACTTCTATAGATTTTTAAATCTTAAAATCCTATTTAGTTTTCCTATTCATACACCAAGCCAAGATTTATGCACCTCTTTATAAAACTAAAGTGCTGAGTAAAGTAGATGCTGATTGTTTTCTTCAATTTAAAAATTCTAATAATAAATTATAAACTTTTAAATCTGAAAATCCTATTTAGTTTTTCCATTCCATGCACCAAGCCATAAGTTATGCGCATCTTTATAAAATTAAAGTACTAAATAAAATAGATGCTAATGGTTTTGGTTTTGTTCAACTTCAAAAAAAAAAATAATAGATTATAATTTTTTTAATCTTAAAATCCAATTTAGTTTTCCGATTCCACACAACACGCCATGACTTGTGCACATCTTTATAAAACTAAACTAGTATTAAGTTTTGACTAATTTTTTTTCGCATTTTTACATAACTTTCTATTATTGTAGGTCTTATTGAAGTTTCAACGCCATCAAGATGCAGATTATTGAATGCAAATTGTTATTCTCTTGAAGGTAGAACCAATAGGTGGAAGGATACCAACGATCAAAACCATTCAGTTATCTAGAAGCATTTTGGTTCATATTCCATTTGAAGTAGTTAATCATTTAACTTTAGGTTATGTTACAAAGGATTCTTTATTGGCACAACAAAATAATGTTTCATAAGTCTCCTTGAAATATGCTAGAATAATAAACTAATTGATTATTTCATATTTTAGCTTTGTAACTTTAACCGACATTCTCATAATGTAAAATATGTTTTCCCATAACTATTGGGCCGCTTGGATATGGATATTAAGAGGAATCAAACTCGATCCTTATTGAAATGAACTTTCTATGTAATGGTTAAGGAGTAGCAACACATCTGCAATAAAATATTTTAAAATTAAATTTCTTGTTTTATGATTGGCTAACACCGTGATTTTCCAAGGGCAACAATTTTATTACTATTTATTTGTAGATTAATTTTATTACTATTTTTTCTTGATTTTAGGCCGCAGTAATAAGCAGCTTTGCTGCTAATTTCCCTTGTTATCTTTAAACTTTATAACATACAATGGGAAGTTAAATGGCATCTTATAAAATTTCACGTTCATATGAAGTTAAATTGTTTATTATAAAATTTCACGTGTTTCATATAGATTTATCCATACCTATAAAATTTTATGAGAATTGTTTTTAATTTTTTTATTATATGAGCCGACATGACTTTTTTAATCATCATAGATCCATCTTAAACCTGGATCTATCAAGCACTTAGAGGAATCCAATTTCTTGAGGTGAATTTTTTTTTTTTTAAACTCAAGAAATTTTGATTCCCCTCCTGCTTGATAGATCCAAGTTTAAGTTTTAATTTTCTATTTTGGATTGGATTTTTTAATTACTTTTCATATTTTTCATTTTTATTTTATGAGTAGACATGGATTTTTTAATTATTTTTCATAATTTTTTATTTTATGAGCATACATGAATTTTTTCAATTGTTGTAACTTACGTACACATTTGTAGTATAAAGGATGAATCGAGTCAAGTAACTTTCTCATAAACTCACTCACTCAAACACACATGAATATACTCAGACAAACAAGGCTTTCTACTACATTTTTCAGATGATTTTAAAGAATATGATGGATGTATGAAGAATACTTTTTATACTAGCTGATACACATACACAGAG
Organism: Larix kaempferi; assembly: GCA_027924585.1. Lineage (NCBI taxonomy): Eukaryota > Viridiplantae > Streptophyta > Pinopsida > Pinales > Pinaceae > Larix > Larix kaempferi. The sequence continues at coordinate 6,170,198 of BSBM01000541.1, read as the reverse complement.
TATATGCGAATGGCTGGATATAACAAGGAGACAAAACACTTGTGAGTCTAGTCTATCAATGAAGAGACAAGATGACAGTTATCTGTCATTAGATAAACTTGGATGAATGTATATAACATCACTCACAAGCACAGAAAAGATAGAAGAATGAAGATCTGCAAAACATAATGAAAGAATCCCGTATCCTGATATATACTCAAAATGTATGTTTACAAAGAATTGGGCAAATTCTCAAAGTTGAATCACAGTCCTCAGGACTGCTTCCTCCTACACTGCATTTACATAGAAAGATATTTATAACCCAAGCTAAGCTCATCCTTTGGATTCGATTCAGCAGTCTTCAGTAAATACAAAACGAGTTTAACTCCTATAATGGTGAATGACGTTTTAACAAATTAAGGAATCCTGACTCACCCTCATGCCAACAATAGATATGATTTTACAGCTCGCAAATAGCTAACAACATGAGCATCCATCTTGCACATGATTTGGAAAACCGGCTGCCACTTGGAAAACCACATTTGGTTCAAGGGAATAAATCATTAAGAAATTTCAAAATTCGCTCTCGATTGAGTTAAATGGGGCCATTGTGAAGTGGTTTTTTTTAAACAGTTTTCGAGAGATTCATCATTGCTTGGTCAGGAATTGTCCCTGAAATATGCTTCCTAGAGAGTGACAGGAATTTGCTAACTTGGATCTTCAACGGTTCTCAGAGGAGTTTGACCATCATTCTGGCATAAGCTGGACAACTAGCAATTGATGAACGACTTGTCAGCTAGCACAAGAAATGGCAGTTTGATGGAGATAAGCTCAGGAGTTGGTGATGCACGCCCAACAAATTAATGACAATGAACTTTATTCTTCTCGTTGCAATTTTCCTCTTGCTCAATGTAGTTTGGTGGCGTGCCAATATTTCCATTTTAATGTTGATAATCATTTGGAACTCTTCTCAACAAATTAAGTCTCAAAAAGATTCGAGCTGAGCAAAAATATTAGCACTCTGCCTAGTTCTGCACTTTCGGTGGCTTATAGACCTGAAATAGAGTGGGATTAGCTGTCGAAAGCGGGGATTTCGACAGCTAACAATGCCTTTTGGAACCCGTCTAAACTGCAGAAAGTCAGGCTTTCAAAACTGTAAAAATAAACTTTGTAGAACATCAGCTTAGATAATCCTCTTCAACTTTCTCTGCCTTAGTATGAATCGCATGTCCAACCTCCTGAGGTAGGCCAACTGATATTTTAAGCCCATAATCAGTCACCTGCTGCATCAATATGTTGGCCTAATCTTCTAGGTTTGAGAGAGATGAAAATGCTTTCAAAAAACCATTACATTTTGATTGCTAACATAATGGATAAAGTACTTTTTACGAATATGTACGTGTATTCTTCACTTCGTGTTTACTCTTAAGGGTTGTGGTTGAAGTCTTTCATATTTGGCTATTTTTAGTGGTTTTAAGTTTTGTTGATAGTGGTCCTAAATTAGTTGAAAAGCTTATTGTTGTTAGTACCTTGCGAGTTTCTTGTTGGTTTTCAAATTTTGGATTAATTTAGATTTCAAATTTTAAATTTCAAATTTGGATTAGAATAGCATAACTCTAGTTTGGCTCATAACAATGGCATTCAAGCTTTGAAACTACTACGTTCATAATACATTTCAGGTCTATGATCCATTTTTAATTTAGGCTCATATAGTTTTATAGAAACTCCAAACAACAACTACATTCATATCAAATTTCAACAAGATCGATATTCAATTTTGGCTCATAACCATGGTATCAAAGCTCCAAATAACAACAACATTCATACCAGATTTCAATCATAAGATCAATTTTCAATTTAGGATTAAAACACATAATAACAATTTTCAAAATAGTCTTGAAATATATGATAGTCTCCTATGACAAAAGCCTAGCAAATTGGTTGATGTTTGTCTTAATAAAAATTCCTAGATGATCTTGCACTTGCATTAAATTTGTCATGTACAAATTCTACAAGATAAGAAGGCTAAAGACAATACTCAAACGGGAAAAGAATGGGTTGTATGTTGTTCATTGCAAAACATTGTTGAAAATTGGTGGTCTTGTAGTGAAGTTTGGTCATCAATTCTTTTTGTCTAGCAAATTAAAGCTTGAAATGGTTACAAGCCTTAGCTTAAGAAGGATCACAACAAGCATTATTCTTGTATTAACCTCCATTAAGCTACTAGATAGTGTTCTTGTTCTAGTCGATTTGGTGGACACGTACTCTTCAATTGAATGGGGATGATTATAATTGCGCAAATAATTGTAATTATGTTCAAGATATTCATTGCAAGAGAATAGTGAACTGGGTTTGTTTATCTCTTAATTGTATTCGTATTCAAATTGTAAGTAGATGATTCCCATGTATCAAAATTCTCTAAGAGTTCAAATTAGAGTTCGAATAGTCATATACAATTGAAGATTGGACGACCTAAGTCTCAAGATTTTAGAAGATGGCAAGCATGCCTCATAATTTCATAGTAGACAAGAATAGGCAAGTGCCCATTAATGCTTTATGAAGTTTGCTTTAAGTTTGAAGATCGTAAAGTCTTCCTTATAAAAATGCTAGGTAGGACACATAGATTACATTCTAATTATGTCCTTCATTTTTCTCCACGCAAGTTATAAACTAATATATGCATTGAATCTTATTTAATGCGACATTGCTTGCAAGTCACATTTTAATCACATTCTCGTTACCATTGTTATTCTCCTTCCCTTAACTCTTTTACGATAGGTTCTTCGAAATGTTTTTATTATGTCGCGAGGTTTTCTTTGAACTACCTACACGTTATTTTTTGTCTAGCTAAGATAGAGGAACCTTTCATTGCTTGGTAAAAAAAATTACATATATCAACAATCATAACCAGCAAAAAAACACAATTATTAGCCCTCCTTAGTGGAAAACAGACCATTAAGTTGTGCAAAATAAAACCATTAAGGAGTGACCCAAATGTATTTGCCACAAATGGTAGATATACAGTAAAACCATGTGGTAGGGATCTTTAATGATGAACCTAAACAAAGCATAGATACAAAATCAGTCGATGCATCATGAATGTTTTAGATAACAATGTCTAACAGAGAAACATGATAAAAGAAAAAAGGAAAACTCATTATTGAGGGTTGACATCAAAACCGTCAGAGTTAATACTTGCAGGGGAGTTGGGAGAATAACCAGAGTGAGGACGCTCGCCCGTGCCGATGCCCATACTAGCTTCAATCAACTTCATGACCCCTTCCATGTCTTTGATTGTTTTCTATCAAACTATCCAATTGGGTCTGCATGGCATCTTGATAAGCAAAATTTGATTGTATGCTTCTCCATGTTCAATGAACGCCTTGTGGATCAGGCAATTATGGGTCCAGAGCTCTGTCATTGAGCACTGAAAGAGAGAGATTTGGGCTCTAGTGTTTCCAGGTCTTCAATGCAACTTTCAAATTCCAAACGAATTTCTTCATTTGGGATAAATAGTCGTTTGAACCTTGCTTCTTCCTCTACCTCATTAATGGTGACCTAAATGTTCTCAAGGATCTCACGTCTATATGCATGTGTCGTGTACACAACCTTTCTCATGTGGGAAGTGATAGGGGGCCTTGGATGACCCCCATTATTGCACTTGTTGCGTCGAGCCGTTAGAATCACCGCACTAGGGTCAACTTTCGCCTTCTGTACCGAATAGATTATCACAATCCCTAACTCTTTGGGGGATGTTAACAGTACTTTGGGTCAGGTTAGAGTAGATACAAATAGCGGGTCTCTCTTATGTCATCCTACATACTCATCTTGAGTGGTATAATAACCCATTACGATCATTATCATGGAAATAGTTATTGGGATGACGAGGTTTAGTACTTTCGCGGGAGAACGTTGATAGTTCGGACGAGGACTTAACTTGCTAGACCGTCATCTCGCCTGATGAAATAAATATATGTGCGATTTGTAGGCATACCATCTCAGTTTCTGTGTGGGAGATCGAGTGAGGTACTAGATCCATCTGTGTCATTCATGAAGGAGGTGGCATCATGAAGAATTATGAGTCGCCTCGTGTCACATCAGGCCACATGATCATCACATGGCGTGGCAGGGGTAGGCACTCTACATGGGGTGGAACTATCTACATGTTGATTAATTTTATTGGCTTCTTTTGTCTTCAAAATGGTTATGTCATGCATTTATTTTTGAGATGATAGATGCATGCAATTGTAAGATTGAGTTCACTACATAGTATTTAATGAAATAAAGTAAAACGCACCACACAAAAATCAAACTTTTAAGTTTAAATAGTGTCAATTAGTATCATTAAGAGACTGCATTCATTAAGAGCATTCATATTCATAAACAATCATGGATAATTGAAGGTTGGAAGAACTCAACTTTTAGAAGACCACAAGCATTAGAAACCCTCACAATTTCACATCCATAAAAAATCGTGGATAATTGAAGGTTGGAAGAACTTGGCTTTTAGAAGACCACAAGCATTTGAAACCCTCGTAATTTCATAATGGATATGAATAGTCTCTTACATGGTACTTGCAATTACACACCTTTCACCAAACACTACTACCCTAGTGCATTGGAGTTATTTTTATCATAAATGATCTAGCGTAAAGTTCATTTTAGGTTTTTTCTTTTTCTTTTTCACATGAGATCATTAGTCTTTACATACAATGATAGTGTAATGTCACCAAAATACCATAATAATATTAAAAAAAATATTTATAGCGGACATAACTTTGATTGTATTGACGTCACTTGACTGTCTTCTTAACCCTTATTATTACATTTAAATACAGTCCTTGCTTTGAATGTTTGAACAGTACTGTTACTTTGGACAGCTCATACCATTCTGTATGTTTATTTATCCCTCCAAACTGGTCTTAATTCTTGCCACTAAACATTTTACTTACATTTGTTTATCATGATGGTCCTTCATGGAGTTTGTAGCATTTTGTGCATGTCTTTTAATCCTAGACTTAATGCTTGTCTTAACTCTTATTTATACATATTTATTTAGATGAATGTATTATTGCCATCTTCTATGTGTTTATACTCAACCTATAGTAATGGAGTTCTTGGTGTATTTTTAATCCAAGTGTTCTTGCTTTCAACCTTTATTTATATGTACTATATTAGACCTTCGTCATGATTGCTCCATTGTATTATTTTAAACAGTTCCATAATCATTTGTGAACATGTATTATGTTGATTGTTATTATGGATGCTTTTATGTTTACAATTACATTCTTTTAATTGTCAGCTCGGGAATTGCTTTTTACTAAGCGAAGTCAACCTTAGAGAGGTCGTGGCCTCTTAGCCAAGGCTTACTTAGCAAGTATGTCGATGGCATTATTAATCATTGATTGTAGGTGTTTCACTATTCCATGTCCAAATCTTGATATAATTCACAAGGTCCAAACCTTGACATAATACACAAGGTCCAAAACTTGACATAATACCAATGGTGCGTTACCATTACACAAGGTATAAAAATCTTGGTTCAAGATTCATGTTTTATACACAACCTATGGCTCTACCCCTTTGAAAACACATGGTAACTTTGGAAGCAATCCATTAAACCTTGACATGAGGTTTAATCCTAAGTCATAATGTCATGGAGGAAATGCCATATAGTTAGAAACATACATGTTTAAATGCAACAGGTGAAGGCTCACTCCTCAAGCTGCCACGAAGGCCATACGATGGCAGGAGGATTAATTAGATGGATGTACAACTTACCTAAGGGACTAACCCCTCATTTATGGAGTCTTCATTCTCATTTGCGTTGAGGCTGGGTCGTGAGACCTCAATTTGCTCAAAGTTTCTATCCTTCAATTCGAGCTCAGGTCGCAGGGGCACTTTATGGTTGTGACTCCATTTTTAGTTGGATTAAGCTTAGGGTTTCGATATAACAATCTTGGTTACAGAGAGGAAGAATTATTTGGTTCTTGTTTGCCTATAGGATGGGGTTTACATCACCCATATTGCTCCAATGGTTCCATGCTTGGCAGCTCTATAATAAGGTAAGAATATATTCAATACTCATTACTATGTTAGTGTTTTCCATTATTTACATGATGCGTTCACTGTAATTACATATTTGTTTGTTTTCAACAAAAAATACAATGGGTGGAGCTTGGCTTGTGAAGTTACTAGTTCAAATGAGATTATCTGGTAAGCTCATGGCACTAATGGCCACAGTCCTCTCTCGAGACTGGCTTTTCCAATGAAAATTTAAGGCTACGTTGCCCAGGGCATTATGGCCCAACTATTATTAGTTTTAAATGTTATTGTTGTAATTTTTCCAAGTTTATGAGGGTTGTTCTCCCTCTATTGAACGAAAACAATGAGTTGTTCCACAATGTTATTACAAACTCCGTGTATTGAACTTGGGACGATTTGCCCTATGTGGCATTAACTTGTATTAACTAGAGATTGAATGTGTTTCAATGTTTAAATGACATCCTGGTTTAAATATATTCATACTCTTTTGTTTATAGTTGGTCTTCTTGTGTGTTGCACAATTTTACCAATCTATTTATTCTACAAGACATCACCGTGTTAATTTTCCTGAGATTGCATTTTAATGAGTTCTTTTGATTAATGGGATTCGATCCCAGTTCATTATTTTTATTACACATGCCCTGACTATATAAACCAGTCTACACCTCCCTCACAGGAATGGTTGTGCGTTTAACGCCCATTTGGATGCCCTGAGGTTCAACCTCAAGTCCTTGGGATGCTCCTCGATGCAATAAGGAGAGTATAGGGTCTTAGACCCTTTATTGGATTCCTTGTTTACTAAGCCAACTTGGCTTTTGTAAATATATTCTCCATTTATTATTTAAATGTGGTATATTCAACCCTTAAACAATTGTTAAAGAACCTAATTGTTATTATTCTAGAGTTGATTATTTGAACCTAGTGATGATTTTATGAACTCCTTATGTTATTACGATGACTGTATAAAATCTTTGTAATAAATTCTTACACCCACGATGAGGTTGAGAGGCCATATCATTGTGCCCACGACGTTTGAAAGCTTACCTTAGAAAGAGATGGCCTCCTTATAGGTTTCGTCCTCTCAGCTCAATCTATGAATTAAAATGTCCTCGTTGCTTTACTGTAATGATCCTCTTGAATGCAATTCGATCTCATTTCCAAAAATCGTGCTAGTGATTTGATAAGGGATTGTATGCTTGAGTTTGTTTTTGGACAAAATCTTACGTAGAATCAAGTAATGCTTTAAGCTTTGGTCTGTTTTATTTTAAAAGCATCTTGGTTTATATAGTATGTGTCTGCTTTATTATAAAAGGCGTGCATGCCTTTCAATTAATGTTGTAGTTTTTGTTTAAAGCTTGGCCCACTTACTATGGTAATACATGAGTTCGATTCGGTTTGCATTGTGTTTATTATATTATGTTGTACCGTTTACAAAAGTTTTGTGTATCAAATTTATTAATTATAATATAATGTTAGGTTGGTTAAGGGCTTGGCCCTGGATTCTTAAGTGAATCCTCTCCATCCTATGCTTGATAACGAGAGCTTTCTCTCTAGTCCAGCAGGCCTATGATATTATAATTAATTATTTAACTATTTTTATATATATTTCTGTGTATTTAATGAGGTTGAATAACTCATAATAGATATGATATTAAGACTAATCATTTACCCTGGAATTACAGTTAGTCTATAAAATCAAGTAAATAATAAATTATATCCATGAAAATTAATCAATAATTTCACCTAGACTAATTAATTACAGGCTACAAAATAAATAATAAATCATGCAATTATCATAAATCAATCAAATTTAATCTCTAAATCAATGTAATTAAATTATGATCTATAATTAATATATACAGTATGAGTTTAATCACGAAGATCTATACAAACAGAATTAAATAACCTTTCAAACTAAATCATAATTTATATCAGTCCTGCAAATAGGCTAAGATAAATTCAACAGTACTTCCATTAGAGGCCAAAGGGCTATTAGAGCTGCAATTACAAAAGTTAGTCAAATAAACAAAATTAAATAAATTCAACATACATTTGTAGGATATCATTAGAACATAGTTTAAGAAGTAAAAGATACTTATCAACATTTTAAGTGATCAATTGAATCGGGACTTCAACGTTCCTTCCAACCATAGACCCTCGAACAGTTCCTTGTTCATTCCACAGCTCACCCCGAAGCCGGACCAAGCATACTAGAGTAAGGAGACTAGGATGATGTTGTCTATATTGATTACTACAACAAAGTAGCTACAAGGTTTTTTACCATCTCTATGTAGAGTCCTGTAATTTATTTCACCTTGTTCATCTGTAATGATCCTTTTTCAAATTTATTAAAATGCCCCAATTTTCCACTTTTTTCCCAATTTCGACCCTTGATAGTTTTACTGTTTTGACCTCCAAATCAACCCAAATGCTCCCAAATCTTCTATATGAGTGTATGAATGATATTTAGACTTGAATATTAGGTTCAGGGATGTTTTATGGTCCTCCAAAGACTTCATAAAACTTGATTTATATTCTGACCAATATATGCAATTTTGACTAGTAATTTGTGTATCAAATCCCCCCAGGGGTAACACTGAAAATGGCCTCCCAAATGCCTCTAAACTCCCTCGAATTTCTGAAAAGAGGTATGTAATGTGTTAAGTATAATTATTAAGGTCTCATATGCACCATTAATGGATTATTACAATTGTTCTCACCCTATAACATTCAACTGCAAAAATCCCCAATTCGACCCTTGGGGAAATGGCACTATTTCACCTCCCAATACAACTAAACTGAGTAAAAATGCTTCAAATTCTCATGTACATTACATGAAACTTGTAGAAGACATCCATGGCAGTATATTTATCACAAATATATCATAGAATCATCCATCCATTCGAAATAACCAACATTACAGTGTCATACATCAATGCATTGGGGAAATGGACATTGTTTGCTCATTAATCAATATTTTTGCATACAATCAGTGGGTATTTAGACCTGAGACTTTATGAATATGAAGAAAAGAGGATATGAAGCTATTACAATTAGAAAAATATCATTTGAAGCTCTCCCAATGAGTACAAGAGCTCACCCAAAGCGCAATCCCTCAAGGAGCATGAATATGCCTTCAAAACTGGAAATGGTGGAGAAGAAGTGCTGCACTAAACCAAACCATGAAACTTCTTGTAGATTCTACCTGAAAATACAAACTCCATTAAAGCACCATGAAAGACCTGAGTGGACTCTCCAAACACCAACTTGGATGGGAATCTTTCACCCTTGAAATTGGCTAAGGCAAGAAACTAGTCATCCACTAGCTCTCTCTTCACAATTGCAATTTTTCTCAAATCATCAAAAACCATTCTCCTACTTGATTTCTACATTTTATAACCAACATTAGCCTTTTAAGGGTCGAAATCCTCTCAATAGATTCAATAGATTTCTATTTAGGAAATATTCCACATTTGCCACTTGTCTCCTAGTTCCAACCTTCCATCTTCTCTCAAATTCGATTTTGAGTCTCTTTGGCTTCTCCAACTCCCATGAGCGCCTTCCTTGAGACTATTTTTGGGGCTGACATGTCATAGTGGTCAAATGTCATAGGTCAGGTCTGCAATTTGTCATAGTTGTCATAGATGCTCCATCATTGGTGTCATAGGGGCTAGGGAATCTAGCCCAAGTGTCCACAAACTCCCAATTTGACTCTTTATCTCCCATGGAGGTTACCAATCCTTCCCAATTCGACCTAAGATGCTCAATGACATGTGTTATGACTTACCAACTCACCCAAGAGTGTTCATCTTTCCATTAATTCGAATTTGCAAGAGAGAGATACCATGTATTATGAAAAATCAAGCTAGTGTGGGTCCCACATCCTCCATATGTCTCCAAAACCATTTGCCACCTAGGATTTCTCTAGAATTTATTTATTCAATCTATTTATTAAATACTTGAACCCTTCTAATGTCTAAACATCATTTATTAGCTTCCTTATTACCATTCCACATGTGCCCATCCAACCTAGGAAACTAGTAGGATTGATGGGATTGTCTTACTATGAAATTATTTGAATGGGGACATTACAGTCCTCCGCACCCAAGATTGCTTATCCTCGAGCAATTTCAAATTAGGATGCTGCAAAATCTTCTCCTCTTCCCATGTAGCATCTTCACTTGGCAAGTCCTTCCATTGCACCAAATATTCTTTGATAGTTCTACTTCTCAATCTCCTTTCTCGTGTCTTCAAAATCCTTTCCGGAACAAGTGTGAGCTGACCTTCATCATCCAAGGGAGGAAGTATTTCTGAAGTGATGATTTGCTGACCAAGAGCTTTCTTGAGACAAGAGACATGAAATACATTATGGATTTTACTCCCTTCCGGAAGTTCCAATTCATATGCTACCTCTCCAATTTTTCGAACTATCCTGTAAGGGCCATAGTACCCTTGGTTTTAGCTTTTCTGCTCCATTCTTTTTCAAAGAAGTTTGTTTGTAGGGCTGTAATCTCAAATATACTAAATCATCAACCTGAAATGTCCTTTCTTCTCTATGTTTATCAGCATATTGCTTTTGCTGGTTTTGGGCAACCTGCAAATTGTCTTTCAAGAGTTTTAAGATCTCTTGACTCTCTTCCACCCAATCATTAGCCCTTGGGGCCCTACTATCAGAAAAGATAATGTCAACAAAAGTGAGTGCATCATAACCATAGAGTGTTTTGAAAGGAGACATTCCTATGGAAATATGGAAGGTGGTGTTGTGGAAAAACTCACCCAAGTGGAGCCACTTAACCCATGCTTTTTGCTGCCCTCCTACATAATTTCTTAAGTATCCTTCCAACCATTGATTTACCCTCTCTGTTTGTCCATCAGTTTGTGGATGATAGCTGGTGCTTGGAGTCAATTGAGTGCCCACCAATCTAAAGAGTTCTTTCCAAAAAGCACCCATGAATCTACTATCTCTATCACTGACAATGCTCTTGGGGAGCCCATGCAATCTGAATCTTTCTTTGAAAAATATATCAGCCACTTGTGCATCACTAAAAGATGATGTAACAACAAATAAATGAGCAAATTTTGTCAACCTATCCACTACCACATATATACAATCCTTACCCAAAGATTTTGGTAAACCGGTGATGAAATCCATGGAGATACTATCCCATTTTTGCTCTGGAATTGGTAATGGTTGTAATAAGCCTGCTGGACATGTAAGTTTTGATTTGTTTTGTTGACATACTTTACATTCACTTACATATTTCTGAACATCTTCTTTCAGCCCCTTCCAAAAAAACCTTTGCCTCAACTGTCTATAAGTTTTGAAGATCCTCGGATGGCCCGCTAGTGGGGAATCATGAGCTTATTGTAAAATTTGGTACTTGAGCTTTGAGTTCTGAACTAAATAAATTCTGCCCTTATAGTATATCATCCCATTCAAAACCTTGTAGTTATCATCCCCTTTGAGTCCATCCAACACATCACAAGCAAATTTGTCTTTAGCATATTCAACTAGTAGCATATTTTTCCAATCCTTGGCAATGTCTATGAGAGAAAAAGAAGGTCTTCTTGACAAAGCATTTGCTACTATATTATTCTTTCCTTTGACATATTCAATATCAAAATCATAAGCTTGAATCTTGCTTACCCACTTTTGTTGCCTTTCATTTAGATCTTTTTGGGTGAGAAAGTGTCTTAGACTATTGTGGTCAGTTTTCACCACAAACTGGCTGCCCACCAAATATTGTCTGAATTTGCCCAATGCATGCATAATGGCCAGCATTTATTTATCATAGATGGAGTAAAGTTTTTCATGAGGCTGCAACTTTCTGATCTCAAATGCTATGGGGTGTTGGCCTTACTTTAGGACAACCCCTATTCCTCCACCTGAAGCATCACATTCCACAACAAAAGGTTTAGTAAAATCAGGAAGTGCAAGTATGGGACAACTACTCATTACCTCTTTCATTTTTTGGAAGGCCTTTTCAGCCTCTTCATCCCACTTGAAAGCATCCTTCTTAGTCAAATCAGTGAGTGGAGAAGTCAACTAGGAGAATCCCTTCACAAATTTTCTGTAATAGGTGCATAGGCCAATAAAACCTCTCAATTTGGTAATATTTTTTGGTGATGGCCATTCTAAGATAGCCCTGATTTTCTCCATATGTACCTTCACTCCTTCTTGCCCTATAATGTGCCCAAGATATAGCAATTCTTTCATCCCAAATTCACACTTTGACAACTTAGCAAATAAGGACTCTTCTTGCAAAATTTTCAACACAATCTCTAACTGCTGCAAATGCTCTTCCCATGTCTTACTGTAAATAAGAATGTCATCAAAGAAAATCAAAACAAACCTTCTTAGTTGCTTGCAAAATATCCTATTCACACATGCTTGAAAAGTGGCTGGAGCATTAGTCAACCCAAAAGGCATGACAAGAAATTCAAAGTGGCCATAATGACATCGAAAAGCAGTCTTTTGCACATCTTCATCTTTCATCAGGATTTGATGGTAACCTGATCTATGGTCAATTTTTGAGAAGTATTTGGCCCCATGTAGCTCATCCATGAGCTCATCAATCCTAGGAATAGGATACTTATTCTTGATAGTCTTTTTGTTCAAGGCTCTAAGGTCTATACACATTCTCAATGTTCCATCTTTTTTCTTCACTAGAACCATAGAAGAAGCATAAGGGCTAGAGCTTGGTCTAATGAGTCCCAACTCTAGGAGTTCTTGGATGGATTTTTCAATCTCATCTCTAAACTTTTTAGGATGTCTATAAGGTGGTATCTCCTCCAAAATAATGTTGTGCTCAATTCCCCTATCTGGTGGTCTACAATGTGGAAGGTCTCTAAAAACTTTGCCATACTTTTGCAAGAGTCTCTCCATCTCCTTTAGGTGTTCAACAATATTTATATTTGGCGGGAGATGTAATGTGACATTCAACAGCCCATTCTATGTCCCCATGTCTCAATATCGATCTCATACTATTGCAAGTCACTACTTGATTTGGGTAAGTGTGTTGCCCTCTCACAACTCTTTGTACTCCTTTTGAATCTTGGAATTTCATTTCGGGAATTTGATAATTTACTGTATGCTCTCCTATTGAATACAACGATTGCACTCCCAAAACCACATTAGTATCAGCAACATCAACCACATAAAAACTATCAACAAAAGTATAGTTACCTACGGTGACTTGCAACTTTGGAACCCATGTTTTGCATTGCATTGTGTTGTGACCGGGAATGACAACTGTAAAGCCATCAAATGGTTCAATAGGTATTTTTCTTTTCTCCACCATCTCTGCATCAATGAAGTTATGGGTGGCTCCTCCATCTACCAAAATTGAAGTTCTTTGTCCTTGTACCACACCCTTGCATCGGATAGTATGGTAGCGGGGTACTGCTGAAAGTATTGCCATTCTTGCTTTGTCCGGTGAAGACTGATTTTCTTCTTGTCTTTCCTCTTCTACTGCTGTCTCATATGCCTCTTCTTGATATGAATTATTTCCATCTTCATCCATGCCCTCATCATACCCTTCATTATCAGAAAATACTTCTATGTATTGAGCCTTTCCTTTAGTACATTTGTGCTCCGGTGTTCATGGTTGGAAGCATGTGAAGCGCAATTTCTTTTTTCGAAGCTCATCCTTGTTTAGTCCTTCTTTTTTATTCTTTTCAAATGACTCTCTTTGCCAAGGTTTCTTATCATATCCATCCATTTTCCATGGTTTCTTTTCAAATTTGTAGCTAGGCTTGGGAGGAAATCTTGTTCTAAGAAGCACATTTTGGAGATCTCTAGTCAAGCTCTTTGCATCTTTTAATGTAGTTGGCTTGTGGGCTTTGACTAAACCTTTTAAGGGTTCAACCAAACCTTTAGTGAACAACAATACCAACCTTCCCATAGAGACATCAACTACCTTGACTGATAGTTTTTGAAAGTCCAACATATATTCAGTAGGGGTCCCAGTTTGCTTTAATTGGGCTAGTTCTTTGAATGACAATTCTGGATCTTTTTGTTCAAATCTCTCTAATACCCTATCAACAAATTATCCATATGTTTTAACCCGATCATGACCCAAGGTTTTCAATCCATGGAACCACCATTCATTTGCATCTCCTTCCAAGTGCAAAATGGCCATTTTTAATGCATCTTCTTCCAACATAGGATTCAAATGAAAATACACATCCAATTTTTACACCCAAGTATTAACAGAATTTGGAGAAGAACCATCAAAAGTAGGAACTGACATTTTACTAATAGCACCATTTAATTCTCTGTTTTGGTATGGACTCCTATGGTCATCCTTCCTCTTCATTTTATAGATAGCATCAATGAATGTACTAAATGGTAGACCTCTTTTACATTCTTCACTCAAATCATTCCATTCATTGGCTAGTTTACTATTATCCACCTCAATATCGGGCTCTTCTTTAGGTGAGAGGAATTTAGGTGCAGTATGCCTTTGTGTGCTTTGAAATTCATCAAGTCTATTATGAGGTCCTGTACTTGAGAAAATATGCTCACTCCCTTTTATCTTTTCCCCTGAGTGTGAACCATTATTATCTCCTATCACCCCTTTGCTTTGAAGCTGGCTAATCAACAATTTGAATCCTTGCAACAATTTGTTACCTATCCTTTCCATATTTGTAGAAATTTTTGAGAAACATGGATCTAAGGTTGCAATAAGTTCCTCCTTATGTTTTAATTTGTCATCCTCCTCTGTACCCATGGTTTCAGCAAAAGACTCCTCTTCTTCTACTACCTCTTCTTCAACAAAAACCTCTTCAACTACTGGTTCAAAGGGTGGTGGATTATTCTTTTGAATTCTTGTTAAGACCATCAGGTGCCAAGAACATGCTCTAATACAACTTGTAATGACCCTTTTTCAAAATTTATTAAAATGCCCAATTTTCCACTTTTTTCCCAATTTCGACCCTTGACTAGTTTTATTGTGTTGACCTCCAAATCAACCCAAATGCTCCCAAATATTTTGTATGAGTGTATGAATGATATTTAGACTTGAATATTAGGTTCAGGGATGTTTTATGGTCCTCCAAATACTTCATAAAACTTGATTTATATTCTGACCAATATATGCAATTTTGACTAGTAATTTGTGTATCAAATCCCCCCGGGGTAACACTGAAAATGGCCTCCCAAATGCCTCTAAACTCCCTCGAATTTCTAAACAGAGGTATGTAATGTGTTAATTATTTTATTAAGGTCTCATATGAACCATTAATGTATTATTACAACTGTTCTAACCCTCTCCCATTCAACTGCAAAAAACCCCAATTCGACCCTTGGGGAAATGACACTATTTCACCTCCCAATACAACTAAACTGAGTAAAAATGCTTCAAATGCTCAAGTACAGTACATGAAACTTGTAGAAGACATCCATGGAAGTATATTAATCACAAATATATCATAGAATCATCCATCCATTCGAAATAATCAACATTACAGTGTCATACATCAATGCATTGGGGAAATGGACATTGTTTGCTCATTAATCAATATTTTTGCATACAATCAGTGGGTATTTCGACCTAATACTTTCTGAATATGAAGAACAGAGGATATGAAGCTATTACAATCAGAAAAATATCATATGAAGCTCTCCCAATGAGTACAAGAGCTCACCCAAAGCGCAATCCCTCAAGGAGCATGAATATGCCTTCAAAACTAGAAATGGTGGAGAAGAAGTGCTGCACTAAACCAAACCATGAAAATTATTGTAGATTCTATTTGCAAATACAAACTCCATTAAAGCACCATGAAAGACCTAAGTGGCCTCTCCAAACACCAACTTGGATGGGAATCTTTCACCCTCGAAATTGGCTAAGGCAAGAAACTAGTCATCCACTAGCTCTCTCTTCACAATTGCAATTTTTCTCAAATCATCAAAATCCATTCTCCTACTTGATTTCTACATTTTATAACCAACATTAGCCTTCTAAGGTTCGAAATCCTCTCAATAGATTCAATAGATTTCTATTTAGGAAATCTTCCACATTTGCCACTTGTCTCCTAGTTCCAACCTTCCATCTTCTCTCAAATTCGATTTTGAGTCTCATTGGCTTCTCCAACTCCCATGAGCGCCTTCCTTGAGCCTATTTTTGGGGATGACACGTCATAGTGGTCATATTTCAGAGGTCAGGTCTGCAATTTGTCATAGTTGTCATAGATGCTCCATCATTGGTGTCATAGGGGCTAGGGAATCTAGTCCAAGTGTCCACAAACTCCCAATTTGACTCTTTATCTCCCATGGAGGTTACCAATCCTTCCCAATTCGACCTAAGATGCTCAATGACATGTGTTATGACTTACCAACTCATCCAAGAGTGTTCATCTTCCCATTAATTCGAATTTGCAAGAGAGAGATACCATGTATTATGAAAAATCAAGCTAGTGTGGGTCCCACATCCTCCATATGTCTCCAAAACCATTTGCCACCTAGGATTTCTCTTGAATTTATTTATTCACTCTATTTATTAAATACTTGAACCCTTCTAATGTCTAAACACCATTTATTAGCTTCCTTATTACCATTCCACATGTGCCCATCCAATCTAGGAAACTAGTAGGATTGATGGGATTGTCTTACTATGAAATTATTTGAATGGGGACATTACATCATCCCACAATCCTTCTCGAATTCAACGATATTCTTTTGTGGCAAACTGAGCACTCATGGACCTAGAACTGAACCCTCTAGTGAGCTAGGGACCATTATCCCCTGTAATGTCCACTCTTTTCTATATTTATTCTTAAGGGAAAATGATCCTATTTTTTTTCTCCAAGCAACTTTTCTTTTATTTAGGAAAATCATGCTTTGTGTTTTCTTTCCTTTCCTTTTTATCTTTCTTTAGGAAATAGTTTTAAACCTTCTTTTAACTCTCTTCATCTTTTTTATTTTATTTTAATTTATTAATATGTGTTTATCCTCACATTTGTCCTATTTTCTATTTTGGCTTTTTCATTTGGAATCTACTTTAGAAGTCAACTTATCCTCTAGCATGCTTGGTCCCTATTTAGTGGAATAGTCCCCATCAGTTGGAAATTTAAAAGGAGATAAATAATATAATCATAAGGTATTTTATTGTATTTGATGCTCTAGAGCCTAGCATCTCAACATCAATCGCACGTAACAAGTCTACTTAGTCTCGGTGCTCCAGAGCCTATAGCTCAACACCAACTCAAACAAGTGAGTCTAGGCAGTCTAGGTGCTCCAAATCCTTTAGCTCAACACCAACTTAACCAAAATGAGACTAAGTAGTCTAGGTGCTCCAAATCCTACAACTCAACACCAACTCAAACATAATGAGTTTAAATAGTCTAGGTGCTACAGAGCCTACAAGCTCAACACCAAACTGAAACATAATAATAATATAAAGGGACTTAGTTTTGGAATATTACAGGTAGAAAGTACAACAAACATAAAATTATAAATGGGTTATTAAGTATTCTATTAATATTAGCCCATTCAAAGGTAAACGGTAAAGACATCATGAATGATCTTGTACCGCAAGGACTTTCACACATGGATTATCTTTAGATTTTTTAATAAAATACTATATATCCTTTGTTGGACTATTTTCAAAATGTATGTAGATTTTAATTTCACACTTGAAATTATGCATTGCTTAAGCAACAACGATATCATTCTTGACAGTAGAAGTATTTTGTGCTTGAATTATGTTATTCATGAGTCATTTGTTTTTAGAGACTCAATGACACCATTGCATGTCCAAAATCAATTATTTCCATTGGGGCAAGCCATCATGCATTATCGAATCGATCATTCATTTTTTGTGTTAGCAAAATATTAAGTAGGTTTGCTTTTGCATAGTTCACTTCCTAATATGCCTATTTTTTATTGACTACAAAGTCTTGCCCTATGAAATAATGGCCATGTCATTTGTGCATGGCCAAGAATGTGATACATCATTCCAAATTGCATTAATTATAACCAACAATCTAATTTATAATTTATTGTCCCAAGTTTATGCCCACTATAGGTTTCTGTGGTCTCTTTTGTACCGATAGTTGGCATTTATGCTTAGTGGGCATTTTTTTGGCCCAGTTTGTGAACAATAGTTCTAATGCCTGATGTATGCTCAACATTAATTTCAAACTTATGTGTTTGATAAATTTTTATAAGCCAACAAAAATATAATGGAAAATGGTGGCCCTTCTTCATTGGAAGGGGTCCTTTTGGGTACAAATGGATGGCAAGAGAGGAAGACATGCATAGGATTCAACCTATCAACATTCTTATACTTTTGGAGTTATTGATGGACAAAATCATGTTCCCTCCTATTTAAGAACATCATATGATGCACTCGACGAGTCCTTCATAATTGATGAATTAACAATGAAGAGTCTATAATACAAATGGTAGAGCAAAGATTAATATCTTATGAACTTGAAAGAAGTGGAGGTTAGGATCAACACATATAGCACCCTTCTGGAAAAAGATGATTAAATTTAACATACATATATGCAATATTGTACAATAAGAACCCTAAGAAATGCAACCCATAATGGTTGTGACATTCTTTAGAGGAGGGGAAAATTATGTTTCCTTTTCCGGACATGGAAAATGGATATATTACAACTGAATGAAAAGATTTTCTTGTTATTGTTTATTGCTTTATTCACCAATACTTCACGATATTTTATAATTCAGTAAATGACTCTCCAACACTTTATAAGGTTTTATAATTCAATTAAAGATTAACCAAGATGTGCTCTTATTACAACGACTTTAACCTTTTCTTGATTTAGCCTAGTTGGACTTGTTTGGTGCATTGTGGTCCAATTCATATTAATGACACCATTCAGTTTATGTAATGCTTGATAACACTCCATCGTAGTTGGTCGGAGCTTCCAAACTTGTTCAAATTTGTGCTTGCATCTCCCAATAGACCTAGACTATAATATCCAATTATTGTTTGTCCTTCTAATTTTCAATGAGTTCAATCCACCTACTGGGGTTGTTGACAAGGTCCATTTATTGTTATAACTATTTTATTTGAACCTACAAATTATGTGCAGATCGTTCCATAGTCTTGATATTGTCCAACCAATTATGAATAGCCGAATGAATAACCTTAGCTTTTTATGTTGGAAATTGGAGTTGCACTTTATAGTGCTTGAGCCTAGATCCCACATCTTTAGATTACTATAGCAACATCGTATCTTGAGTTTTAGTTGCAAGTTAATGTTATATTTTATAAGTCACAATAGAGAAGAATATAATTTCCCTACAGAGGTAGAGGGTTTCTCGTCACTGACCATATATCTAACTTTAGATCTTTAGCTTGGGCCACTTGCCACATATGTATGAAATGCTAACATATTCCTTTGAGTTCATCCAAAAGGGTATACTTGTCACAACACATAGTATAGTGTTCTCATATTACCTCACTCAACTAAACATGGACATGTTATTTTTATTTTTGTAGGTCAAAGTTGTCTTGCTTCCTTTTCACCCAATAGTGGTTATTTTCTTCACTTGTCACTCATAATATTCATAGTGGTCATATGAAGAGACTTGATGAATGTCTTATAGGGTAGAGGCATGCAAATTAGTGTCAGGGAAGGGTTCATGTGAGTGAGGTGTAGACCACTTTGAACAAAATATGTGGCTCAACTCTAAATTTTTGCATCTCTGATCTTATAGTAGCTCTAAGCCTTGAGGGTGCCCCCAACTAAACAACATTGAAGTTATGTTGGCACACTATAAGTAACTCGTGGTTGTACTTGGGATCTTGAGAGAGGGGGTGAACATAAGTGATCACTATATGTTCATCAACGAAAGGTGATAGCATAATATTCTAGATATATTGGCCAGGTGCCTCGTCCTATATTTCCTTGACATCATCTTCATTCTTGGGGTTCTTAGATAAGCACATTGAAGATTTATTTCCCATGTCCACCCCTTGCACCAAAATTGAGTAGACCTCATTGTTAAGGGATTATGGAGACACGATAAAGGTAGGTAGTTGGCCAAAAGTAGCCATAGGTTCTTAAGAGAGGTCATATCCTTGGTAGTCTTCATACTTATGGTCAATAGTAATGGCCTCCTGGAATTCTAGTTCAATTACAACACCATTGTTTTGACCCGAAAAGCCATCCTCATTGTTAATAATATCCATAGTCTACAAAATGCTAAAGGCGTTCACTGTGTTGGGATCAACTTCATATTGATTGGTAGGTAGGGTAAGGAGAGTTAGAATTTTGGGCTTTGTGTGTATAGAAGTCATTGAGGTCATACAAGTAGAAATGAAGTCCTATTGTCGCACATTAGATAGTGTAACACTTGATACTTTTGTGGACTTCTCTTTGGATTACTTGGTGTCTTCACACTCAATTATTGATGTGTCCTCGTCTTTTCATTAATGATGACACCTATAAATATATTGGCAACCTTCCCAATGCCTTATTTAAGTTCTTTACTAGTGATGAAAACATCATTTAGTATTTTGTCTTGCAAGGTTTGTAGTAATTAAGGTACATGAGGAACTAACACCTAGTCATCAACATTAGCAAAGGTACCTTTTCCTATTGAATCCATGTCTGAATTACAGTTAATACATGTTTAACAACCATCCAATTTTACTTTTTTTTCACCCAAGCTAATGAGGAATATGTTATGGTTGCATTCCCATTCCAAATCCTTAGTTCCCGAGACTAACTATCCGCTCGTGGAAATAAAAACATGAATCAATATGGTGCTTCCTTCTTTGTCACTATGGGCCAAGTAGAGACTTCACTTATATTCATCATTTGATGGGATGAATGGAAGTGGTGAAATATAAACTCAATCACTCATAGGCATCTTGCGCTTAATCTAATATTAGTCCCAATTTATGCTAAACCTTAGCATGGACTTACAGTGGTCAATGAGGTACTGAGGTATTTTGATGTCATCTTAGGTGGCGATCACCATTCTATTGTTTTCCATGCATTGAACCACCTCCCATGAATGTTGATGTTATTCTCATATTTTATGACCTTCCACAATGAAAATGTTGTGGACACTGAGTTCATTATCTCAAGAGAAATGTCTCCATACCAAAAAGGGTAGCTTATGGCATGAGTGCTGGCTCTATGACAAACCTGAGGTTTGTTGAAGGTATCCAACAAGGCTCAATGTATTCTAGTTCATCGACATATTCAACCTTCCAAGAGGAAGGAGGTCTCACTTGAGGTGCAATGATAGTTTCCATGTTATCAATGTGTAGAATACCAAGGATTCAATGGGGGTGCACAACCCATTACTTATCATTTAATCACATTCATTCAAGTTAACATAACTAACATTGGGCACACTTAGCTCATTGAACATAACATTGGGTACACTTAGCTCAACCGATTCTGCATGCAGTATTAACTTATGGGATCTCGATCGGATATGACAATTGAACGGTTTCGAGATCACGACCTGCCTCGATCAGATCTAATCTCATCACCTCGTTGCGGATTAGAGCTGCGGTTTTGGCTGAGTGCCGGATTGAAGATGGACTGGACGTAGAGCAGAAGAGGTTTCCTACCCTTCTGCCCTTTCTCTCCCTTTCTCTCCTGAATGCAAGATTGCCTGGAAGGGATCCCTCCTGGATTTCCTTCGCTCTCGATTCCTGATCACCCCCTCGGTTCCAATGGCTTCAGGAGCTAACTGCCCTCCTTCCGACCTTACAAATTTTTTGAATCTGATAGCCACCCAAGGAAAGAAGCCTCTCTCCTCTTCCCAGTAGAAGTTCGTGAATAAGCTAGATGAGATCCCGACGGTAGCGTTACCGGTTGACCTACCTTGAAGGACAACCCTCAATCTGTCGGATCATGGTTTGATCGTCCAGTTCACAGGCCTTTGGCCCTCTCCGAAGTCCACCGAACACTGGGTGCAAAAGAATTGGAGAACTCTAATCACGGAAGACGTGAAATATTTCTTTCTAGGCAAAGGATATTTTGCATTCGTGTTCGAAAGCAAACATGATCACGAGCTCATATTCAGAAATGGACCGTACTTTATGGGACCTTAGGGACTCTATATGAATAAATGGACTCCAAACTTCGATCCCACCCTCGACATCCCCTCTGTTGTCCTCGTCTGGGTGAGACTCCCTCATTTACCCCTACATTGTTGGAATACTGAATCCCTAGAAGCAATTGGAAATGCCCTGGGTAAATACATCGACAAAGCTGATCGGAAAGATCAATATGCATGTGCAAGAATCTGCGTTAAAGTAGACTTGGAACACGAACTTCCGGAAGCAATACATCTTACAGTGGCAGATTGGACCCATATTCAAGAACTTGATTACGAACAAATCCCTTTTAAATGCAGATTCTGCCACGAGTACGGTCACTTTGCCTGATCCTGCAAAAAGAAGCCAGTGGATCCAGAATCAGAAGGGAAGAAAGAACAATGGACTGCCATTCAGAAAACAACAAATTTGGATCGAAATCCCACTCAAAAAGTCTAAATATCAAGAAATCAGATCATCAACAACAAGATCCGACGTCATCGAATAACAGGAATAGTTTCAAAGTCTTAGAAAGTGTTGAGAATCAAGAAAATCCCGAGATCGAAGAAGAAGGAGAAATACACCGTGAGGGAACCTAAGTGAACATTTCAAGAATAATTAAATGTTATACAATCAACTTAAATAACCTTAACTATTGGGCTGCTCGAGAAAAAGGACAAGTAAATTTCATTTATAATTATAATAATTTATTAGCCTTGGAAACTTAAACAGGTATGTGAATTGATTGTTTCGGGAAAAGACGATGGGGGAAGATGGAAGCAAGGAGGAGGAAAAATTGGGAGAGGTCACACGGAGAGGTTGGGGGTTGGATTTACGGGAGGAGGATAGACGTAGTATGGTGAAAAGGGGGAAGAGAAAAGCTTGAGGAGGGGGTTAACTCAAGGACGAGAAACTGTTTGGAAATGAAGGCAGAGTGAGGAAATTAAGGAAGCTGCTCTCGGGATTATTGGTTTGTGGGATCGGGGGCTAGGAAACCCATCAGTTTCATAGGGCCAACACGATAAGAGCTGGTCGGCAGGGTGGTTCATCCATTTTGGTAACAATGGCTTGGACAGAAAGTTGAAGGAACCTATGAGATCTGCATCAAACTTCGAGATCTACTATAGCCACCGGTTCTAGGTAATCTACATAGTAGAACTCAGTGAAATTATAGAACTCAATTAGATTATCTACATTCTAAATCTATGCAGAAAATAATGTGAAATGAATGGATTATTACAAAAGTATTAAGATTTTATTGCAGAAATGAATATATGTGTATTCTAGGAAACTTTTAGATGCATAAATCCCTACAATATTATGAGGTAAACACAAACTATGAAGATAGACAGAATCAAGATTATAGAAAATAAACTTGAAATTTTCATTAAATTAGCTCAACGAGTTGTAGTACATAGGAAATAAAACCGAGTAAGATTTAGTGACTTTCCTGCAGGAGGGCCACTACAGATGGTATCAGAGCTCTATGCTCAAAAACTAGGGCCTTAGGGCCTACTCACACCTAACCTTACTAGGAAATTTACAAGAAGCTACACATAAATTGGTAACAGATTGTATGTTCCATCTACTTACAACCTAAACAAACCTTTTAACAGAAAACTTTGGAATTTGAACAAAATATTGAAAAGAAAACTCTAAAATTGTTGTGTAAACAAAACATTCAACATAAAATTTCTAAAAGGACGCTGAAGAGGCTAACTATTGTCCGGGTACACAAGGTACTACCAAAGGACCGAACACCAAGAGCAACCACTTCACACAAACAGATCACAGATCAACACATCGATGTTTTGACGTGGTTTAAACCCTCTTGAGGGAAACACTCCACGGCTCCGGCCAAATAGCTTCTACGGGACAATTTATTATGCAAAGAAAGAAAGTTACAAATGAGCTTCTCATAATCAATCAATTAAACAATGACCCTCCATGCTCTTTAAATAGAGATCATGGACCAATCGGGTGTTAAGCCACGGATCAAGGTTAGGTTTGATCTAAGAGAAGTTGAGCCGTCGGATCACTCTATGTTGGGAACATATCGTGACCGTCGGATTAAGTATTTACAAATGCATACTAATGCATACTAAAGAAACACACAATCCCTAACGGATCTATTACACAAGTTGATCTTAACTAACTCCTAAGTGTCTAAATATCCTAACATCCCCCCTTAAGAACAACTTGGGATATGATTTGAAGGATTTACAAAAGTGACACTATTAGGAGAAGGTAGGAGGCATTAGAGCCTATCCCCCTTTAATGAAAAGTTCCTTAACTTCTAACATAGATCGAAGTTTAGAAAACTTCGCTTCTGTAAGAGACTTGGTGAAGATGTCTGCAACTTGATCATCTATAGGGCAAAAGAGCACTTCAAGAACATGATCATGAACAAGATTTCTGATGAAGTGCATATGTAGCTCAATGTGTTTGCTGCGTTGATGTAGAATTGGATCTTTGGCAAGCTTGATGGCACTTTGATTGTCGCACCAAAGTGGATTAGGCTGCTGCTGCTCGAATTCAAACTCTGAAAGGATCTGTCGAAGCCATAAAGCTTCCTGACTGACATTAACTGCTGCTCGATATTATGCCTCTGCTGAAGAAAGAGCAAGAGCTTGTTGTTTTTTACAAGCCCAAGTAATAGGTCCAGATCCCAGTCTGAAAACATAACCTGCAGTAGACTTTCGATCATCAGGATCGCCGGCCCAATTTGAATCAGTGAAACCAACCAACAAAGGTTTCCCCCTTGTGCTGTAATGAATCCCAAACTGAACTGTACCTCGAATATATCGAAGTATTCTTTTAGCTGCTTTCCAGTGACTTTCATGAGGTGTCTGCATATAACAGGCAACACGACCAACGGCAAAGGAAAGGTCAAGACGGGAATGAGTCAAGTATAAGAGACTACCAACAAGCTGACAATACAAGGTGGCATCGACTTCAGGTGAAGTACAAGTGGCAGAAAGTTTGACTCCAGACTGGAAGGGAGAAGGGGCTGGTGTACAATCTTCCATGTGAAAGCGACGAAGAAGGTCATAAGCATACTTAGACTGAAAAAGAAAGATTCCTTCTTTGGTTTGCAGGACTTGGAGACCAAGAAAATAATGCAAATGTCCTAAGTCTGACATTTCAAAATTTTGCTTAAGACTGGATTTCACATGGGTTATAAGCTTAGGGTCACTACCAGTAAGAATAAGGTCATCAACATATAGAACAAGTATGATGAGATGATTTCTTACTTTCTTGGTATAGACATTGGGGTCAGAATGGCATCTAGAAAAACCAGTGTCAAGGAGAAAGTTATCCATTTTGGCATACCAAGCTCTAGGAGCTTGCTTAAGGCCATATAAGGATTTCTTAAGGCGGCAGACAAGGATAGAGTTATTCTGAACATAGCCAGGAGGTTGTTCCATGTAAATATCCTCCTGTAAATCACCATGTAAGAAGGCAGATTTGACATCCATTTGATGGACTTCCCAGTTGTGTAAGGCTGGAAGGGAAAGAACAAGGCGGATGGAGTTCACTTTTGCGACAGGAGCAAAGGTTTCATTGTAGTCAATCCCTTCAAATTGGGAAAAACCTTTGGCAACTAACCTTGCCTTAAGTCTTTCAACACTTCCATCTTATGCATACTTAGTTCTCTATACCCATTTACATCTTACAAGTTTTCTTCCTTTTGGAAGAGGTACAAGATCCCAAGTATCGTTCGCCATTAAGGAACGATATTCTTCATCCATGGCTGCATCCCAATCTGGATTCCTTGAAGCTTCTGCAAAAGTTTCTGGATCATGATTCTTGGAAACTTGAGCCAAAAGAGAAGAGGCTCGCTGAAACTGAGAACGTGTTCGACGTTGATCTCTAGGATCATCGGCAAGATCACCAGCTGCTTCACATGTTGAACGGACCCATTGAGGAAGCACTTGTGCTGGTGCAACTGGAGGAACATGAGCAGGCGGAGGTGGATTTTCATCCTCACTGTCATCATCAGAAACTGGAGTTGGAAACCTGTCAAGGAAGTTGGAAGAAGAAGAAGAAGACACAAACGCCGAATCAGGCTCGCAGGCCAAAGATGGCACAATCGCCGAGTTAGGCTCGCAGGCCAAGAGATTTTCATCAAATTTAACATCTCTTCTAATGATTATATCATGAGAATGTAGTTGAAGAAGTCTATAACCTTTTACATCTTCAGAATATTCAACAAATATGCACTTTTCACTTTTAGGCTGCAATGCTTTCCGTTTTTCATCCGGAATGTGAGCCCATGCTTCACTACCAAACACATGGAAGTGACTTACATCAGGTTTAGTTTTACTCCATGCTTCTTCCGGTGTTATACCCTGTAATGCTTTAGTGGGAGTGCGATTAACTATGTAATTTGCACAATTAATGGCTTCATCCCAAAATTGAAGACTTAGTCCCTTAGATTGGATCATACAATTAGCCATTTCTTTTAAAGTGCGGTTCTTCCGCTCAGCTACACCATTTTGTTGTGGTATATATGGAACAGTGTGTTGTTGTTGGATGCCTTGTTTAGTGCAGAAAGTAGTGAACTTATTGTTAACATATTCTCCTCCATTGTCAGATCTTAACTTAATAATTTGATGACCAGATTGTTTTTCAACAAGGGCCTTGTAGGCCAAGAACATGTTAAATACTTCGCTCTTAAGTTTTAGGAAATAAACCCAAGTGCGTCTGGTGTAATCATCAATGAAAGTTAAGAAATATTTGAAACCAGAAAAGGAAGTAGATGGAAGAGGACCACACAAGTCACTATGCACAAGCTCCAAGGGAACCGAGTCGTGCCAAGAGGCACGTTTGTCAAAACTGTCCCGATGATATTTTCCAAGTACACAACCGGAACAAACACCATCCCTGCAAGATACCATCAGAAGACCTGTCACCATATTGTCTTTACATAGTTGTTGCAATGAGCGATAATTTAAGTGACCAAATCGCTCATGCCAAAGTTTGCTCAAGTTATCACTATGAGCAACAAAAACTGAAGGGAAAGGTGATGACCCAAAGTTGTTAAACTTGTACAACCTGGTAATATCATCAACAATTCCGGTAGCTAGGACCTGTTGAGGATCTTTAAAATCCTTGATTACAACTTGGTGAGGTGTAAAGGTCACAGTTTTACCTTCACCAGAATGAGTGATCTGATAGACTGATAACAAATTGCAGGAAATTCTTGGAACACATAGTACATCACTAAAATGACCATTATATACTGGAACTGTTCCAGCTCCTACAACACTTAGAGATCTATCATCACCAACAAATATTTGTTTGGTGTTACATTCATGCATAGTAGAAAAGATGGCTTGATCCTTAGCCATATGATAAGATGCTCCAGAATCATTGATCCATTCATTTGAAGTAGAAGAAGAAGATGCATTATAAGAATAACCAGAAGCACAAAGTGCATGTCCATGAGAGGCAGATTCTGAAGGCGAATCTAGGCTGATGTAGTGCTTCTTCATTGCTGCTTCCAAGGCTGCCATCTTCTTGAAACACTTAGATTCATCATGATTATCTTTCCCGTAATAGTTGCAATGACGCTCATTCTTCTTTCCTTTTGGCTTGGATCATTTGTCATTTTTTAAAGAAGGAGCTGACTGAGAGGGTTTGGGACCCTTGTTTGACTTATTATTGCGAAAATTTTGTTTCTTGAGAGGCTTGGAATTTTCTTTCTGTTGGGACAATAAGGCTTTCCTAGATGTATCTGCATTGTTGATTATTCCAAGATGAATGAGTTTATCTTGTTCCCTAATCAAGGAATCACAAAAGGATTCAAGACTAGGATCTTGATAGCTAGCTGCATTCAAGGATGCTTTCATGGAGTAAAATGTAGATACAAAAACAGAATATGCAGGTCCAAGTTTGGAAATAATATGATAAATGCATTGTTTGTCTTCTCTCTCAATCTTACATTCTACACATAAGAATTTAAGAGTTTTGTACTTAGATAAATAATCTTGAATGCATGAAAATTCACTTGGATTTAAAAAAATCAACTCATTTTCGAGTTGGTGACCTCGAATTTCATTGTGTTTACCAAACACAGATTCCAACTTGTCCCAAGCAGCATTAGGTTCATCAATTCCAGATGTGTGGAATCGCAAATCATTAGAGATTGACATCCCAATCAATCCACGAGCTTCATCACATCTATTTGCCCATTTTATTTTCTTATCATCATCAGTGGGTTCTTTTTCTTTCCCTGAGGTAATTCTGAAAAGTTCCCTACTTCGTAGAACATCCTCCATACGAGATTTCCATGAGAAATAGTTGGAACTGTTAAGTAGAATATCACAAGGGGTGGCCATATTTGTAAATGAATGGCTGTAAAAGCATAAACCAATAGTCTGGATGTGAAGAGCTCGAAAAAATAGGCAGTTTAAAAAAAAACAACACTGAAAACTGACTCTGTATGATGAAGTTATGCTTGAATAAAGAAACTGTTGAAGATGTCCCCAATAGTGACGTGGCAGCTAGAGAATGTCCATAAAAAAAAAGAACCCCTCTCTTCCCAAGATGAACCTTTTGACAATCACTTTACAAGAAAGTTGCTTTAAGTGAACCACTTTTGTAAAATAAGTGATTTCACTTTTACAATGATATTACTTTTAAATAGTGCAACAATAAAAAAAACTTAAGTGACTCACTTGTATTTTTAATTTTTATTATTTAAGTGAGATGTACTTTTACAATAAAGTAACTTGAAAAAAGAAATTGCATGCACTTTTTATTTTAAAAATAACTTCCTAAGACTTGAACTCAAGACCTATTAAAGAATAAAGCAACTTTGAACCAAGTGAGCTAGATTAAAAGGTATGTAAAATATGGGAATGAGGAAGGTTTTTTTTTTTTTTGCTCGGTTTGCGTGCTTGTCTTTTTTCCTGCAAAACACACCACAAATCGAAACAAAAAAAAATTTCCACACTTATGGAGTTAGATCTTGTTAGATTTCCCGGAAAGTCTACGTTTTCTCTCTGTTTCTGATTTGCCGAGATCGCCCAAGGTGCACGGCAAAGAGCATACGCAACCGAGAAAAACCTTTTCCCTTTCTGTTTCTGATTTGTCGAGATCGCTCAAGGTGCACGGCAAAGAGCATACACAGAAGGGAAAGCAACAATCCGAACCCAAAAAAAACTAACAGTAAAAAATGATAAAATATGAGACTTTTATTTTAAAAACAGAAAATAAAAAATGCGTCACTATAACATTATACCTTCAGATCTGATGAAATACGCGTTTCTGGAGCAACCGAGAATCGTTTTCGATCAAACGAAAACTATTTTCCGATGGAAACGACGCTTCAGACGCAATGGAACACCTCCCACAGCCCAAAAATGTACAGAAATACTAAAACTAGAAACCCTTTCAATTTTCGGCAACAGTAGTTCAAGATCTAGATCATAACCGGAAGCGACATTTCATAAAAGATCTAATACCATGTCCGGGTACACAGGGTACTACCAAAGGACCGAACACTAAGAGCAACCACTTCACACAAACAGATCACAGATCAACACACCGATGTTTTGACGTGGTTTAAATCCTCTTGAGGAAAACACTCCACGGCCCCAACCAAATAGCTTCTACGGGACAATTTATTATGCAAAGAAAGAAAGTTACAAATGAGCTTCTCATAATCGATCAACTAAACAATGACCCTCCGTGCTCTTTACATAGAGATCATGGACCAATCGGGTGTTAAGCCACGAATCAAGGTTAGGTTTGATCTAAGAGAAGTTGAGTCGTCGGATCACTCTATGTCGGGAACATATCGTGACCGTCGGATTAAGTATTTACAAATGCATACTAATGCATACTAAAGAAACACACTATCCCTAACGGATCTATTACACAAGTTGATCTTAACTAACTCCTAAGTGTCTAAATATCCTAACAACTATGAAATAAACCAACTATAGGCTGAAGGGGCTGGCTATGAAATAAACCAACTATAGGCTGAAGGGGCTGGCTATGAAATAAACCAACTATGCCCCATATTCCACCTTGAAATCGAAGTTCAAGCTCTAAGAGCTTGAACTTCGATTTCAAGGTGGAATACAAAATACAATAAGATAACAAGTAACAAGTTAGTAGATAGTCCTTATACACGTATGAAGTTTACATGTGTTTTTATAAGACAAAAGAGAGTGCAAATTTCTGTATTTTATAGAATAAGGAGTGTGAGTTTCTCTACTTACATAGTAAAACGAAGTGAAGTCTATTTATATATAACTAGACTTTAATTTAAAGTTATGTTGGAAAAATTTACACATATATTAAGATGACAAACATTATATCATACAAAAAATATATATATAAAGAGAGAGATAAATAGTAATTTATATTTAAAACAAAATTCTTGGCTTATTTCATACTTAAAAAAAATGATTTATAAAAAAATACCAAGTCAACCCCAACATCTAGAAGTCAAACAGAGACCAAACTTAAAATTTTAGAATTTTGAGGCTACATAGAGAGTAAGATCAAGCTTGTAGCTCCATGGTTTGGATGCATTACCCAACTCACTTTACCTACAGAAAGCGAAACATAAACAAAGTTAGATTTCTATTATTAGTGTTTGAATTGTAGAGATATAGATAAGCAAATGTCACAAGATTGACAAGATAATATTAGCATTCCATTTTTTTTAATCAACAAGAAAATAACAACAATTAAGAGAAATTTACATGCATTTTACATAACAAAAAAAACAAATAAATATATTAAACAATAATACATTCTATCTACATAGATGTCAAGGCACAAGGATTCAATTTGAATTGAATTTCAACTAATGGCTTGCACTGAGTTTTAATTAGATATATGTAAAAAAAAAGGGGCGAGTGTGAGAGAAAGAGGTTCGAGGGTAACAATTATATGGGCCCTAAATGAATATCAATTTAATATCATTTCTCTACAGCAGTGGTGCAGTAGAATTTGCAAAAAAAAAAAATTTCAAAGAATTATCCTTTGAACATATTTTCTGACAGCTCAACATGATTGCAGATGTTCTTTCTAAGGAAGCTCTTGAAGGAATTGAAGATGTTATTCTATGGGAAGAGTTCATAGAAGATCAAAGTTTAGACAAAGGATCGGTCAATCTTTTTGACTATTACTAGTGTTGACAAAAATAAATAGCTATGCTATGTGACAAATGGATAAATAGCTATGTTATGTATGAACTGTTGGGAACTTTGAAAGATGATGATGATGGCTGAGAATTGATGAACCTTATTCAGCACATAAATCTATAATGGATTTATGAATATTTTGCACTATTTGATTTGTTTTTATTAATGAATACCAGTAGTACAACTTTTTTTCACTAAAAAAATTTAAATTCAAAACAAATATATATATCAACTTTATAAATCAAATTATTCAGTTTAAATTCATAAATTTTAATATATACTAACAGAACTATATATAAAGAACATTATATCAAGTTTCTTAAAACGAATTTATGGAATATATTATAATGAACTTTTCTCAAGATGAATTTCTGAAATACATTATAATGAATTTTCCAAAAATGAATTTCTCAGGTTATATTAAATTCCTGAAAGTGAAGAGTTCAAGAATTTCTGAAAATAAATTAAACTTTATAAAAAATTTGAAAAATGAATAAGAAATCCAACACATCAATTATAAATAGGACTATAATAACTCTACTTTTAGAGTGCTGCTCAAATAGCTCTATTGTCAAGCACCTTTCACGTTCTGTTCCTTAGGCTCTCGAGCATTTATACAAGTGTAATAAATAAGTGTAATTAGTAAGTGTAATGTAATTATCCTAGACAATATCACAATGGAAATGGTGGTAAATGTTTTGTATATATTCAAATATATTTAGGGTATTTTTTTTTCTAGTTTTGTGGATTTCCAATATAATTGATTTAACTTTTTTTTTTAATTTGTTTAAGTGGATAGTAAAATTATATATTGGATTAAATGTGTTAAATGTATATATAGGTGTAAAAAAAAAAAAACTTTTGGATCGACAAACTTTGTTTTTTGGATAAAGTCATTGAACTTTAGCCTCTTTTAGTTCAATTACTAATAAAGGCAGGGCCATATCACTATCGTCTTGGTTCGGCCGAACAATGTTGTGGCACCTTCTCTCATAGCATTTAAGAGGCTTGGCATTGATGAGAGCACACTCAAGGCCCTTATGTTGTCGTGTTTTGCCGGAAAGAAGCGGAAAAGCTTCATATAATAGGGAAAGCAATTTTGTAGTAAGTGTTGCGCCCCAAAATAGCCCCTTTTTGCCTACACTTATCCACAGATTTTTCCATGTTTTGCCTCACCTTTCCATAACCTAAGCAGGTATCTTTCTAAGTAGAGCATGGATTGTAACAGGTATAATCTATTATTGCTTTATCTTGTTAAATGCCTAATATTGTTTATGGTTATGAACTTTATTTTTTAATTTGTGCTAACATGAATTGATTTGACAAAGATAGTTCAGAAGCCTTGGAAAGACCACAGGTGTAGCAGCTCCCTGAACCTATGGAGAAGAGAAATATGTGGCGCCAGCTGTCCCTTCCTGAGTGCGGTTCCACATATCGATGTGACAGTTCAAGTGTCCCTCCACGAGGTCAATTGTGACTGGGTCACCACAAAAAATCCAAGTATTATCCAGTCCAATCAGTTGGAATTTATTTCAGTATGCTAACAACATGAAGTAACAACGCAGGCCTGAATGCAACGATCTCATTCAAATTCATTTATGGCTGCAACTATTTATATTTTGATTCGACAGCCTGAAGATCGTAGATCTTCATGGCTGCCCGACATTTGTGGAACGAATTCATGTCATCTATGTATAAATGTAAGAAGGCGTTCTGAGCCTGGGGGTTGGCTAATAAACATTTAATTGTGAGAGCTTTGACAGAGTACTGTGATTGTGATTCACCATTTTAATATAAGGAGCATAATTCTTCATATCTTTGTGTTTTAATTTATGTTAGTTCTTGGCATCTCTGTTAGAAGGCCAGGGCCTGCCTTCTCACAGAGATTGTCGAGTTAGATAGATGTTTTAGTTTCATTTCAGTTATTTTGAGTGTGGAATTACAGTCGGCATATTTCCAGTTAGCTGCAACAGTAGTTGTTTATGAATTGTATTTCTTTTGGTGTGCTGCAACAGTGTGGTGTGACAGTCGACTGTGTAGAATAGTTTTCCTTTGATGCAAAGTGTGTTAGTTAGCTATTACAGTCAAGCTTAGCTCTGATTCCTTTCAGTCATTTATCTTTCTTATAATTTGCCAATTTAGTCAGATTATGGTTCAAGCTTAATTCTGGTTCTTTACCGTTGTTTATCTTTCCTAGAATTCATTAAATTAGACATGTTATGATTTGAGTTACAACAGTTGTTATTTGAATTAGACATGTTGTGATTTGAGTACTGTATTTTGATATTTTTAGGATTTAACTTCTTGCAAAAGTAAGCCTAGTTTATTTATTCCTAGATCAATAAATGCTGGATTGATGTTGTAGGAAAGTAGAAGTCCTTGAAGTTCTTAGATGGATAATTTAGATTAAGTTTTAGCAATGAGTTGAGCTGACTGAGCAGTTAGGTAGGATAATTGATCTTCATTTATATTCAATCAACTATTTGAGTGTTTATGCATAGATTGTGCTAATTGCCTTTGAAATAAAAGATCTATCTGGGTTGACAATTCATATTGAGCATTCTGTCTGTTAATTAGAATTGATTAGCATATAGAGTGACCAACATTTTGGCGTTGTTGCCGGGGATGGTAATTGATAGACATAGATGGTAGTTTATTATTTAATTTCATTTAGTTATGAACATTTGAAGCTTGCATGAATACGAGAAGAAAAACTCGGGAACCCCCTCAAAATATTAACCCTGCAGGTGGAAGAGGTCGTGGAGGTAACCAAGGTTTGGGAAGACATACATTCATTGATGAAATAATTGCTAAAGCTGATTCCTCTACCAGACTACCGTGGGAATCTTTAGGAAGAGGAAACTCCATTCCTCCTAATCTTGAAACATCTACATCAACCGTGGAGAACGCAATGAGACCTTCAACTCCCATTCCAGAGAATAAACCTCCTGAAGATAATGGAAGTGTTGTGGGTGCAGAGGGACGAGAGGAAATCTATCGAATCAACGAGCGCAGAGTCACTAAAGAAGAGTGGTTGGAACATTGCCAAGAAGAAGAAGAAGAAAGAAGGCGAGAGGAATAAAGGAGGATAGAAGAAGAAGCAAGGGCAGAGGAAGAAAGATTGAGAGAAGCACTAAAATTTTGGGGAAACATGGATAATGGAGAACGTGAAGGAAATAATGAACATCCTAACAGCCATGAAGAAGAAACAGGTAACAACTAGCGTGGAGACACGATTGTCATGCTCGAATTCCCGATTCGACAAGTACCTGGGGCTACTCCTATGAAGAATATCTCACCCTCAGTGTTGTCGAATTTCCATGGCAAGTCCATTGAAGACCCAGACAAATTTCTTTTTGAATTCGATATCCTCTGTCGCAGTTACGACTACAACTCCAGTGCGCAGAAACTGAAATTATTCCCAGCCACCCTGAAAGGAAATGCTCTGCGCTGGTTCATGAGCTTGGGACGTGAAACCATTACTACCTGGGAACAGATGAAACATATCTTTCTTTCCAAATACCAAGATTATTGCAGAACCAAAGATAGGAGAGAAGAACTGTTTAAAATGGTCTAGAAAGAAGATGAGAGCCTGGAAGATTTTGTTGAGAGATTGTTGTATAATTTACAGAGGTCTGGTCATGCCGACATTGGGAAAGATGTACTGAAGCTTATCTTATTGCGTGGGATCAGAGAGGATTTCCTAGACACGCTGAATTTTTTGGGGAAGGGGGACATTTCAAAAGAACCCTTTGAAAAGATCATTGACTTATGCCAAAGATATTCGAGGGGATCCTCCAGAACCAACAATCGAGATAGAGATTGAGATCGAGATGTCCTCACTAGGACACAAAAGTCATCCAATGGAGGGGCCACTCGGGAAGAAATATACAACCTTCTTGAGAATTTTAAAATAGACATGATGAGCTCCATCTCCTCACAGTTGGATGTCTTGAGAGCAAAACAAAGGAAAGCAGAAGAAGATCTAGCACTTGGTGTATTATGTGCTAAATGCATGAAGAAGCACCCCCTGAAGGAATGCCCGCTTGTCAAAGTGGAGATATGTTGGATATGTGAATTGGATCGTGGCACCAAAGAATGTCCTTCACTGCCCAAAGTCAAAGCATTCCTGCAGGAATCTACTTCAGATGTGGAACAAGCTTATTTTATTGCTCCGAAGAAGCCTTGGCAGCCTCAGAATCAAGGTATGAACTCAGATCCATCCCCTTTTTGGAATAATGTGAATAATATGAATACACAATTCCCTTCACATTATTCCTACTCCAATAACCAATGGCACCCACCTCAAAATTCAATGCAAAATCCTAACTGGATGCCATGGGCACAACAATCAAACCAGCAAGCTCCTTGGTCTCCTGGTTGGAGAAACTCCTACCCAGGAAATCAGTTCCCTCACAACCAAAATCCTCATCAACAGTATCCTCACCAACAGTACCAGCAGTCGTAGCTGCAACTCCAGAAAAACGACGCGCCTATGAAAGTACCACTACGACCACAACTGTATGCACAGTCTAACTCCAACCCGAATAATAAAGCAATACATCAGTTTGAAAATGCCAACATGCCAGCTTATTCCATTTCCCAAATTCCCTACAATGACATACATTTACGATTAGGGAGGGTAGTGGAACCCATCATCATTGAGGATGTTCCATCCTCAGTGACTGAAGCAAGAATGAATCAACAATTCGAGAATTCAGTTAACACAACAATCCCCATCATCAAGGATGTTGAAACTCCTACTGAAACACGGGAAGAAACACACATTGAAACATAGCCTACAGAACTGACAAGAGAACCACCATATCCTGAACGATTGGCCTTACAAAAGACAGTGGAACAACCTCGGTTCAATCTCTTAGGAGAATTGAAGAATCTGTATGTCAAAATTCCACTGTTACAAGCCCTTCATGATGTACCTATCTATGCCAAGACTGTTAGAGCGCTGTGCGTTAAGAAGCCAGGAAGAAAACCTAGAGAACCCCCTATAGTCCATGTAATGGGAAAACTGTCCGAATTGATAATGGGAAGGGGTCCAATGGCTAAGTATGCCGACCCAAGTAACCCTACTGTCACAGTATACATGGGGCGTACTTAGATACCCAACGTCTTGGTAGATTTATGAGCAACCATAAATGTCATGACCATAGAGACTGTAAGAAAGCTGGGACTCACTAATCTTAGGCCTACCCCTACCATACTAGAACTGGCTGATAGATCCACTATCAAAACTGAAGTAATATTAGATGACCTGGTGGTCACCGTCGATTCGTGGGAATACCCTGCAGACTTCTTGGTGTTACAATCTAAGTCGCAACTGGGGAGACACCTGTTAATCCTAGGATGACCATGGTTAGCTATAGCTGATGCATGTATCAGCTGTAGATCAGGCTTCATGAAGATTTATGATGGGACTGACATTAAAAATTTGACCCTGTACCCTCCAACCAGACCAAGTTCTAATGCTGAAACTCCAGTTTGGATGCATTTGGAGGAAGAGGAAGGTATTCAGCCGTTATTAACAATCAGGAAGGCACTGAATTTCAAAATTGAAATTGAAGATGATGCCATTAGCAGTTTCATTAGTGAGCCTACATCTTTCACTAAACACGCATACCAAATTCTGAATAGTACCTTAAGTGAAAAAGAACAAGAAGATCTGACTGAAGAGACTCTAGTCAATGATGCCGAAATAATCCCAGTTATCAAAAACTCGAAAAGTATTTCGGTGGAAATAGAGCCTGGAAAAACTCTGAACATCAATCTGAATCTGGCACTCGATGAACTGGAACGTCTGATCACACTTCTAAAAAAACATAAGGGGGCATTCGCATGGGAATATACAGATATGAGGGGTATTCCCTCAAACCTGTGTACCCACCATATTTACATCAAAAGCGACTCCTGACTAGTGTGCCAACCTCAACGTCGAATGAACACGAATTTAAGGGATATCGTGAAGGAAGAAATCCAAAAAAATTTGGAGGCAGGATTTATATACCCAATTTCAGACAACGAGGGGGTTTCCCCACTCGTGATCGTACCTAAAAAGAATGGGAAATGGAGAGTCTATGTAGACTATAGAGAATTGAATAAAGCAACGCAGAAAGACCACTTTCCCCTACCTTTTATTGATCAAGTTCTTGACACCTTGTCTGGAAAGAAGTTTTTTTCCTTCCTGGATGGATTCAGTGGTTATAATAAGATCTAGATTGCC
Organism: Larix kaempferi; assembly: GCA_027924585.1. NCBI lineage: Eukaryota > Viridiplantae > Streptophyta > Pinopsida > Pinales > Pinaceae > Larix > Larix kaempferi. The sequence goes on along the minus strand of BSBM01000541.1, from coordinate 6,132,732 downwards.
CCCGAAGACTAATATAAAGCTACCTTCACCTGTCCCTGGGGCACCTTTGCATACAGGGTACTTCCTTTTGGGTTGTGTAATGCACCGACCACATTTCATAGAGCTGTGATTGGGATCTTTTCAGAGATGGTAAACGATTGCATGGAAATTTTTATGGACGACTTCACTCCATACAGTAGTAGTTTTGATGAAGCATTGAAGAATCTGGAAAGAGTTCTGGAACGCTGTGAACAAACCCACCTGTCTCTGAGCACTGAAAAGTGCCACATGGACGAGGGCATAGTTCTGGGACACTTTATCTCTGCTGTGGGTATTCAGGTAGATCCAACAAAAATTAAGGTAATCACTAATATTCCCACTCCTGGAACACAAAAAGAGGTACGTAGCTTCCTCGGGCATGCTGGTTATTACAAAAGATTTATAGAAATTTTTTCCAAGCTAGCTTCTCCTTTATTTTCTTTACTGATGAAGGATGTACAATTTGTTTGGACAAATGCATGTCAAGCAGCATTTGTAGAGCTCAAGAAAATGTTGTCCACAACGCCTATTCTACGAGGACCTAACTGGGCTTTGCCTTTTCATATCTCCTCAGATTCTTCAGATACTGCCATTGGAGCAGTGTTGGGACAACAGGAAGGTAACAGTCCATATGTTGTTTATTACATCAGTAAGAATTTGACCCCTGCTGAACTGAAATACACTATTACAGAGAAGGAATTCCTTGCCATCTTTTATGCTATTAACAAGTTTAGACACTACATTACTGGGTATCCTACTTTTGTGCACACTGATCACTCAGCCATTAAATACTTAATGAATAAACCTATCACTAATGCTAGAGTAACTAGATGGTTGTTACTATTACAGGAATTTGATGTTACTATTGTAGACAGACCAGAAAAAGAAAATGTTGTAGCTGATTTTCTTTCTTGACTTACTAACAATGTTGATGATACACCAGTCGAAGACTCTTTTCCTGATGAACATTTGTTTGCAGTCTCAGCTCATTCCCCATGGTATGTAGATGTTGCTAACTATTTGGCTGCATGCAAGCTTCTAGCACATCTATCAAAAAGAGAAAAAAGGAAAATCATACAACAGAGTGCTAGATACTGCTGGATAGATGGACATCTCTTCTACACAGGTCTAGATTTGGAAATCAGAAGATGTGTAAGGGAGGATGAAATTTACAGTATCCTGAAGGCTTACCACGATGAGCCCTGTGGGGGGCATTTTGCTGATAAGAGAACTGATCATAAAGCATTAAGGATGAGGTATTTTTGGCCAACAATGTTCAAGGATGCGAAGAAATATGTTCAGGCTTGTGACAGCTGCCAAAGAATGGGCCAGCCAAACAGATTAGATGAAATGCCTCTTCAGCCACAGTTGGTGGTTGACCCTTTTGATAGATGGGCTTTGGATTTTGTGGGGCCTATCAACTCTCCTTCGAAGCATAAAACTTATATCCTCATTTGCACAGATTATATGACCTAGTGGGTGGAGGCTATAGCTTTGGTCAAGGCCAATGATCAAGCTGTAATGGATTTTTTATATGAAGAGATCTTCACTCGCTTTGGAGTACCCAAAGAAATAGTTACAGATGGAGGACCACAGTTTGTGTCCCACAAATTGGAAGCCCTGTTGTAGAAATATCACATTCAATATAATATAACCTCGCCATATCATCCACAGGCCAATGGCCAAGTGGAAAGCACGGATAAGGTAATTGAGGCTATTTTGACAAAAATGGTGAAGAGCCACCGCAGAGATTGGGCTGAAAGACTTCCAGAAGCATTTTATGGACATACCATACTACATGGTGCAACACTACAGGTTTCTCCCCATATGAATTGGTGTACGGTAAGAACGTTGTCTTTCCCATTGAATTTGAAATTAAAACTCTAGAGACAGCGGTAGAGGCAAACCTAGATTTAACAGAGGCTCAAAGAAACCGATTGAATCAATTAAATGAACTTGATGAGAAATGCACAACTGCTGTGCATCAAACATCATTAATTCAACAGCAGCGTTCCAAATGGCATGACAGGTTCATAAAGAAGAAAGTATTCTACGAAGGAGACTGGGCTTTACTGTATGATTCATGGTTTAAGAGGGATTTCAAGGGTAAGTTGCATACAAGATGGCTGGGACCCTACCAAATCGACAGAGTGTTTGACAACAGAACATTCCGCTTGACCACAATTGATGAAAACCAGACACCATTATTCGCCAATGGTCATCGGCTGCGATTGTATCATAAACCGATTTCAAAGAATGCATTTATTTCGCATGTTGCAGCTGATTCAGATTATCAACTAATTAAGGAGCAAGGATTTTTCCCTGTCTCCGATAATTCTTAAAAAAAAAAACTGCTGCAATTCTGCACAAATTTTTCTATACATAAATAAATCATTGTTTTATTTTATTTTGTTTTACTTTTCATCTTTGTTGGGTTTGTTTTTTTTAGAATTCTGTACAGGTATATGCGGGAAGGTTCACTCGAATGGAAGTAGTCGCAGTTCAGGTCAAGCGATTGCGGGATTCTGGTTGATCTTCCTCTCTTTGGATGACTCCTTGAAAGAAAAGTGAACAATGTTGCAGTGCCAATTACTCAGCTAAAATTTTTGCCAACCTTTTCCGCAGCTGCAACTCTGTTAAATCCCGCCCATTTCCTTATTTTTGTAGTTGCAACACTGCCAAATTTTGCTAAATTCCTCTATTTTTCGCAGCTGCAACTTCGTTAAATCCTGCCAGCTTTTTCTATTTTCATAGCTGCAACACTGCTAAATCCTGTCGACTTTCCTTATCCCGCAGCTGCAACTTTTCCCAATCTTGCCAAATCTCTCTATTTTCGTAGCTATAACACTGCTAAATCTTGCCAACTGCCACTATGATGCAACTGCGACTCTGCTATATCTTGCTGAATTTCCCTATTTTCGCAGCTGCGACTCCTCTAGATATTTCCGACTTGTAGCTGCGACTCCGCTATATCTTGCTGGATTTCCCCATTTTTGTAGCTGCGCTCTGCCAAATATTTTCGATTTGTAGTTATGACTCCGCTAACTCCTCAGTTAAAAGATTGTTCTATTTTCGCTAGTCTTATCAGTCTTCTCCACGAACAACCATTAGACGCTCGGCTGTTTGCCACGTATCCATATGATTTATGTCAGCATGAATGTACTTTACCTACCCGGTGGTTGTATTGCATGGGGACATGCAAATGGATAGCTGGGGGGAGATGCTGGGCCCCAAAATAGCCCCTTTTTTCCTACACTTATCCACATCTTTTTCCCTATTTTGCCTCACCTTTCCATAACCTAAGCAGGCATCTTCCTAAGTAGAGCATGGATTGCGACAAGTACAATCTATTATTGCTTGATCTTGTTAAATGCCTAATATTGTTTATGGTTATGAAATTTATTTTTTAATTTGTGCTAACATGAATTGATTTGACAAAGATAATTTAGAAGCCTTGGAAAGGCCACAGGTGTAGCAGCTCGCTGAACCTATGGAGAAGAGGCATATGTGGCGCCAACTGTCCCTTCCTGAGTGCGGTTCCACATATCGATGTGACAGTTCAAGTGTCGCTCCACGAGGTTAGCTGTGACTGGGTCACAACAAAACATCCAAGTATTATCCAGTCCAATTAGTTGGAATCTATTTCAGTCTGCCAACACCATGAAGTAACAGCGCAGGCCTGAACGCAACGATCTCATTCAAATTCATTTATGGCTGCAACTGTTTCTATTTTGATTCGAAATCCTGAAGATCGTAGATCTTCATGGCTTCCCTATATTTGTGGAACGAATTCATGTCATCTATGTATAAATGTAAGAAGGCGTTCTGAGCCTGGGGGTTGGCTAATAAACATTTAATCGTGAGAGTTGTAACAGAGTACTGTGACTGTGATTCACCATTTTAATATAAGGAGCAAAATTCTTCATATCTTTGCGTTTTAATTTGTGTATATAAGGAGCAAAATTCTTCATATCTTTGCGTTTTAATTTGTGTTAGTTCCCGGAATCTCTGTTAGAAGGCTAGGGCCCGCCTTCTCACAGAGATCACCGAGTTAGATAGATGTTTTAGTTTCATTTTAGTTATTTTGACTATGGAATTACAATAGGCATATTTCCAATTAGCTGCAACAGTAGTTGTTTATGAATTGCATTTCCTTTGGTGTGCTGCAACAATGTTGTGTGACAGTCATCTGTGTAGAATAGTTTTCCTTTGATGCAAAGTGTGTTAGTTAGCTGTTACAGTCAAGCTCAACTTTGATTCCTTTCAGTGATTTATCTTTCTTAGAATTTGCCAATTTAGTCAGGCTATGGTTCAAGCTTAATTCTGGTTCTTTACCGTTGTTTATCTTTCCTAGAATTCATTAAATTAGACATGTTATGATTTGAATTACAGTAGTTGTTAATTGAATTAGACATGTTGTGATTTGAGAATTGTAGTTTGATATTTTTAGGGTTTAACTTCTTGCAAAAGTAAGTCTAGTTTATTTATTCCTAGATCAGTAACTGTTGGATTGAGATTGATGTTGCAGGAAAGTAGAAGTCCTTGAAGTTCTTAGGTGGGTAATTTAGATTAAGTTTTAGCAGTGAGTTGAGCTGACTGAGCATTTAGGTAGGATAATTGATCTTCATTTCTACTCAATCAACTACTTGAGTGTTTATGCACAGAGTGTGCTAATTGCCTTTGAAATAAAAAACGTACCTGGGTTGACAATTCATATTGAACATTATGTCTGTTAATTAGAATTGATTAGAATATAGAGTGACCAACAGTAGGATTATTCACATGAATCGATTAGTGTCCAATCAAACCGCCTATGAATCCCTCCAAACTGGGGTTCCCTTTATAAAAGCATGCAGGGCATAAGTTTTTTTCTTTCAAGATTGATGTACAAACCAACTAGCATGACTTTGTGGCAGCAAAACCACTGGCCCATGAATTGGGGGTGAAGGGGCGAACTCCAAAGATACAAATGTTTTCATACTTGAGAGCTCCGTCTTCCGTGGAGTGTTTCCACACCGTGTTGCACCCATCGAGCTAAGGAACCACATGCAAATGAGGTAAGAGGGGTGCATCTTGGGTGGACTTGGAACCCTAGCTCCCTACAACAAGGGAGATGAGGCTAAATGAAACGTCGGTGAAAGGTAAAGCAAGGCTTGATCACATTACACAAATCATGGGGAAAACAATTATAAGACATATGTGTATGAATCTCTTTGAGGGACTTCGTATCTATCTTGGAAGAGCTAAGGCCTTCAAAGAATGGATCTACAAAAAAGATAAGAAAGGGGCTCGTAGCTATGGGTGGGTACCCTTACATGTATTCTACACTTTGGTTACCTGAGTGTTCTACCTGACATAATCGCTTGTTCCTTCCACACCAACATAACTTCCTGGTCGGTTCGCAAAACATCGATTCGATCAATGGTGTGACAGGCTCGATCCAATGAAAGTGCACGCTAAGATCCACTCGGATACTGACGACGCTTCATAGTTTGGATAGCCATGAATATCGGGCGGATTAGGATTTCCTTGAAGCAAATAAATTCCCAAATGAAACTCCAACGGTTGCTGCTTCACCCATCTTTGTCTCTACCCTAATGTGATTTTCCTGTTCAAATTGCTAACTTAAATTGTATCCATGTCAATAACATGGACTTCTTTGAAGCCCGTAAGTGCGAGGGTTTTGAGAAGCTCGCATCCAATGCCGCCGACACCTGCAATCGCTTTTGATTCTTCTACGGAAGCCATTGAGGTTGAACAAAAAAAACAGCTAAAAGAAGAAAGGGCTTTCAGAACATGATGGTGAAGAGGAAGCCCAACGCGAAAATTAAATGGGAAGATGGGTAATTGAAACTGGGAACTATTTAATATTGCGTGGAAATACCGCTAGAAAACGAAAGAGAAGTTTGATGGCTGTATTGTCGAGGGTTTAGTTAAATGCATCCTCTTTCGTTCTCTCTGAAACTCCTCCACATGGGAAAAAGAAAAAGAAAATTATTGCAACCTTGCACAGGGCTCATCTGAATCCAAATTTTTAATGTCCTAACCGCTAGACAAATATGCTACAAAAACAAGAAGATTGAATAGAGGTTACCACATGAAAGAAAGCATGCCAACTTGAAATATTCTAAACACACAAACCACCAACAAACCAACGCCTTCACCAACTTGCCCTAGCCGTGTTCCTTTACTGGTAGAGCGCCCTAGCCTCGTTCCTTTCCTGGTAGAGCGCCTTGGCCGTGTTCCTTTCCTGGTAGAGCGCTCGGGCTTAAAGTGCCACGAGGAGAGGTCCGTGTGGCTTGAACCCCAAACCTCCTTCCACAAAACCTGCCGTCGGCCAAAATGCGTAGAGCCAGAACGCCATCGGTTTGGGGGACTCACGTTCGCACACGGGGAGGAGGGATGATTAAATAGGGTAGACTTCCCTCCACCGAGGCTCTGGAGGACAACCACCTGGTGGCATGCAAGTTGACTCATGGAAGCCATGCATGTCGCCTCCTTGTGGGCTCCCTTAGGCGACTGGAAGGAAGGCGAGGTGTGTGGCAGAGCAGTCATCTGGAGGAGCAGCGTGGGATCGCTGGCGGTGGGAGATGGCTACTCATGGGGAAAAGGAGGAGAGGTAGGTGGAGAGAGGGCTAGGCGTGGAGAAGGAGCATTGGGCAACTTGGCGGTGGGATCGAATGGTTAGAGAGAGAGTAACTAAGAAAATATTGGTTTAAATATTTTAGGGGATGTTAAAAAAAAATATAATCAAAATTTTATTGTGAAATAATAATTAAATAATTGGAAAATTCGATTATAAATTTTGATTATATATATAAGTTTGTATCTTAAATTTTATTATAAAATAATTAAATATTAGGAATGTTTAAATATAAAGATTTAATAATTAAAATTTTAATATTGGATATAAAATAAAATTTAAAATATATATATATATATATATTTCAATATATTTAAATTTATTTTAAATAGTTGCTTTATGTTTAAATTTAAAAGTTACATAAATTTTAAGAATTCGATTTTTTTTTTTAATATAAAATTTGAACATGGCACTAAATTCTGTAGTAAACAATCACTAGTAAACCTATCTATTCAATAACTTAAAAAAAAAAACTCAATAGGCAGTTCAATATTTAATTTAAGGGTTAGGCTATTAAAAGATAAAAATATTAAAAGTTTAACTACATAGAATTTGATCAACTATTTATTACATATGTTTAAATTTTGAATTATGCATTTTGTTGAAATTAATAATAAGCTAAATGCATAAAAGATGAATATGTTGTGACACATTATAGTGAGACTCAATATATTAGTTAGAGGTTAACCTTCTATGTTGCACCTATTTAGTGAGAGAAAGAAGACACATAAATATGAAATGGCTAGTTGATGAGTGCATTGTGTGAATGGCGTAGCTAGCACCACTACGAATACCAACCCTTGGGATTTGTGGAGATAAAAGGAACATCCGTATTAAGGGTATAGAAATAACAACTTGTGAGCTATCATGGGGATAATGTCATGAGAATGTTGATACGTTTTCAAAGACCCAGTAGTGTTGAGTTTAGGGAAAAAATCTAGTGACAAGTTGTACCCATTTCCTTGGAGAAGTGTTGAGTTCATAAGTTACCATCAGTTATTATAGGACAATACTTAATCAATAGAGAAGGATTTGTCAATGACAAAGTAATATTTTCTAGCGACACACCACCAAGATTATGCAATTTTGGTGTGATGTATGAGTTAGAGAGTTCGTTGGCAAGAGTAGCTAAGCGGTTGAGCTACCTTTGTACTTAAGTATAGGCATAGGTATGAGACTCAATCTAGTAGGGTATTGCTGCTGCAACCTGATCCCCATAATTTTCAAAAAATTATAGGGCCCCTCCTTTTATTTTAAAGTTTGAAGTCTCTCGAAAGTCTAACTTTTGGCCCTTAGTTTTCTTGAAAAATATTGAAGAAAGGTTGTCTTTTTGGCTAAGGAAAAACTCAAGTTTTCTTCGCCAAACTAGTCGCAAAATTTTGTTCATTTTTCGTCGACCAGTTTCGTAGTTTTTTCATTTATTTTCCCCATAGCGGTCGCAGCTATTTGTTCATATTTTTCACCAACCCGTTTCGGAAGTTTTTTGTTTATTTTTTGCCGACCCCTTTCATAGTTTTTCATCCATTCGACATCGACCAGTCGCGAGTTTTCAATTATTTTGCCGACCGTTTCGGAGCTTCTCAAGATTTTGTCGCCGACGTTTCGCGCCTTTTTTGACAAGATTTAGGCCGATCGTTCCGTGGGGTTTTCGATTTCTTTTTGCGTTTCGGCGCCAGCTGATCGTCGTTTTTAAGCTTTTCTTTACCGACCATTTCATAGCATTTGGGCTTCACAACATTTGGGCTGCTACGTTCCGACCGTTTCACAGCTCTTTGCCCTTTCGACGCCGATCGGTCGCGACCGTCAGAACATTTGCGGCCGCCCATTGCTATATGGCTGGTGTTTGCGGTGCCGGTCTATCGCAGCTTTTTGATATTTGTTTCGCCGACGGTTTTGCCAAAGCTCGGTCAAGACTCTTCGATCGTCACGCTCCGAAAAGGCCTTTTCGCCAAACATTTCACACAGTCTTCGGCAAAGGTTTGCCGCTGGATTGTCGCGCTTTGAAAAAATCTTGCCGACGCCTTCGCATGAGTTTTGGTGAAACCGCCTAAGCAGTCGATGTTCGTTGCTTTTATTTTTGCGACAAAGGAAGGTGGGTCCGCCCACCAAGTTCTCACCTACCGAACCCCATCCGCACTTAGTTCTCACCTACCAAAATCCGTCTACATTAATTACTACGACTTTATATATAGCAGGGGAGTTTTGTTGGTTTGTTCCACTTTTAACAAAGCTTGAAACATCGTTCAAAGCATCTTTGGAGTCTCTGCCAGTCATAAAGCGCCAGGCACCTACCAACCGACAGGCTCGCATTTTCACCCAACCACTTCGCTGTTGACAGGTAGGCCTTCGGAGCATTTCCCGTTTATCTTTGGGTTACCTAGGGTGTTGTTTTTTTTAATGTTTTGGGGGCCTTTTAAGCTGTTTACGGGGGTTTTGTGGGGTAGGGTTTTAAGCTTGAATTTATTTCCAACTTTTTCCCGCTCGAAGTTATCCACGATACCCCTACCATTTTTAAGCACACTCTAAGGACCCTTGTATACAACCCTTACTCTAGTTCGCATGTCCACTTTTGGCATTGACGGTCGCCCCAATTCGAACGGCTCAATCGACCCTAGCATTGGCCGAGGCACTGATCCCGTAAAATCTCACGTAGGCTCGACAAACCTTTGGGACTACCATCCTGGTTTTTATGCCAGCTTCTACTGTTACTCTTAGTTGTCAATCTAACCCTTTCCAACCAAGGACCCTATGGCGTTTCCATTTTGATTGCAGCCGAAAACCCTTAAGTGTTGTTGAGTTTCTGGGAACCCAACACTTGCGCAGAAGGCCGTTTGGTCTTAGCTTGGTTGCACCTAGTTTTTGCCTTTACGGGCTTGCTGTGGATGAACCTCTGGTATCCGACGTCTCGTGCACCCTCCCATTTGCGTCATATCCTCTAGAGCATCCACGCTCGTCTTGTTGTTTTGAGTCGAGAGTGTTTTGGTCTTTGCCAGCAGGGTTTTAATGCATAAAGTCACCTTCAGTTAAAACATGGATTAAAATCATACGCAAAATTGATTATTTTTTAAGCTCTCTCTGTCAAACATGAAGAAATTCAATTTTGATTAGCTGTTTCTATTTTGTATAGCTTGGTTTTTTGCTTTCCATAACTGTTTATTCATTAAAACCAAAGAGGTTAAATTCATCTGTCACCCGAAAAGTTTTCATTTTGTCACGAATAGTTTTGCATCCTGAAAAATTCATTAGGACCAATAAGCACCCACACGCCCTGAGCTATTTCCATGCTCAGAAGTCATGGGGTGGATTCTACCCCAAACAGACACAACCTCCAGGATTGTCTCAAACATCAATGGCGAAGGACTTGCATCTTGGATTAAGGTGACCAATATAGACCACTTTGAGTATGCAAGGAAGATGAAAATCCCTGAAAGGCATCTGAGATCAAGAAGTAGTGGAGAATATGAAACTCAACACCTAAGAACCCCCTATCGGCTAATAGCTCTGATGCTGAGCCAAATATTTGGATTGGAAAACGGGAGTACTTACAAACTCAGCTGGGTATTATTGATGTACCACATTGCTACACATAGCACACTGTTCAATTGGGCCGAGATCATCTTCGATAGCATGTCATCACATATCGGTGCGGCTCAAGGAGGATTAACTTAGAAGAAGGCTGAGTTCTTTATGTCCTCCTATCTTCGAGACTGCATATTTATCACATGTCCTTTCCCTGCTTTGGGATGTGTTTGGAACCCCGCTGGGCCTCCCCTCCATGTAGCCTATCAGATGCTTTGGGCCCACAAGTACATAAGCCACTATAAAAGGATCTGTGAAGGGTTCATCATGCCATTGCACCAGCTAATATTCAAAGAAGAACCAAATTGCATGTCCGAGAACGCCATGTCAGTCATTGAAAAACATGGAGATTATTACTTCTCCATGGAAGGAACATACATCAAAATGTACGGGGGAACCAAACCTCCTTCTCTGTTGCCTCAGTATGCCACCTACTTTGTTATACACAAAGAAGCCATTAGGCAAGTTTTTTTTGATGGGATTGGTAGATTTCTTCATGACAAGAAGAAGTCGGTCTACCCACAGTTGTCATTCACGATCGGAGCATATAAATTCACCAAGGCAAAAGAGGGTGAAGATTTTTCACTGGATTTAGAGGATTTTTTCGTTTTGGGATGAAGAGTTTCAGAAGACATGATCCTGAAGGTAAGGTCGCTGCTCATTGTGCTTCCTGCAAGATCACCTTCGAATATGCGCACCTTTTCTTGAAAGATGAGGAATTCTATAGGAGTGCGAAGAACATGTTCGAATTAAACAAGCGCTATCGTCCCAAGAGCGAAACGAGTTCCATTTCTAAGGCTAACATTGCTAAGGCAGCAGAAGACAAGAAAAGGCTGACATAATCCAAAATGATCAGGCTGAGAAAATTCAGAAAGAGGAAGCAAATAGACTACAGAAAGAAGAAGCTGAAAGGCTACAAAGGGAAGAAGCTGAGAGGATTCAAAGCGAAGAGGCTGAAAGGTTGCAAGAAATAAAAGAAAAGGCGGATAGAGAAGCAGCTGAGCAACAAAGGAAAAAGGAAGAAAAAGAAAATTTCAAGCAAGCTGTGGAACCAAGGAGCCCTGATATACAAGTTGTGGAAACAAACCCGCTAGAAATAATCACTGGAGGACATCTCCTACTTCAGGGGCTCAACCTCACCCCGTTTACGCCATCAAAGCAGCATATCGTGGCCAGACTGGACACGATTTTTTTTTAATCCAAAAGAAAGGCTATCATGAGAAATTTAGAAAAGAGAATGAAATGTCCATCCTACGAAGATGTTGTCACAGTAACAAAAAGCGCAATATTCGAAGGTACTCACAAGGACCCTCAGCTCGTAGCAGCAGTCAACGTAGTTACAGCACAAGCAAGTGCCGACAATGTCAACAAGTTGATGGAAGACGTGAGAAAGAAGAAGGAAAATCTCTTCAAAGTAAAAGACAATATGATGAAAGAAGTACATCAAGGATTGGAGCTGAAAATGAAATATAGCGCCCTTCTATCTAAAAAGGAGAGGATAGCTTAGGATTACCAGAGTATAGAAGAAGAAAAGGATGCATTAATTGTGCAATTAATGATAACAAAGGGTGAAAAAGGAGACCTGGAAACTCATGTCAAATAAGCAGAGGAAAGCGATACATACAGTAGGCGACAGATCGAAGACTTAAAGGCTCAGTTGGAAGAGATGATGAAATACAAAGAGTCCATGATGGAGCAATTGGAGCTTGCGAATAATAAACAAGATCTGACCCCTTTTCATGAGCAGGCATGTGAGCTCCAAAAGAAAATATACCAGTCACAAGAGCTTCTCACCACTAAAATCTGCAAGATGAAAGTGATGATTGCGAGAATGAAGGAGATTGATGCTGAAGCTTAGGAAAAAATTTGTACACACCAAGGAAGAAATTAATAAGTAGATGAATTGGAGAAAGGGGAAATCAGAATTCCCTGAATATTTGTCTCACAAGACTGTCGCAGATTCACAATTGGACTTAATCCTCTTGGAATTATGTAGAAAAGTTGGTCCGCGAATCAATAACAAAATCCCGAAAACCATAGAAATATGTACAGGTTTCTATCAGAAAATCCATGAGATTTATCAGAAATGTCAGTTGGTTATACCTCCCACCATAGAAGAATTCCCGGATAAAGATCAGCGTCTGTCGAAATTGCAGAGGAGTTTGAGTGATGAGCTAAGCCATATCAAGAAGCTTGACATACTAGCAGAAGGATACCTTCATTACTTCATTGGCCAAGCATCCGTCCATGTCTACTTTCTAGAGGACTACTGCAAAGCAACACCTGCGGGTGTGAAAAGTGTAGAGTCAGAACTGGCCACTCACAAAATTTCTCTAAAGATGGTGGAGCCTATGCAAAGCACTATCATTTTAGAAGAAACTCATGCACGGGAAAAATATATTTCTGAGTTGGAAAAGACAACTGGAAACTAATTTTGTATCTGCTATTGTATGAACAGAAAAGACAACTGGAAGCTGATTTTGTTTTTTCTATTGTATAAACATTAAAAAACAACTGGAAACTATTTTTGTATTATATGAACACTAGAAGACGAAATTTTGAGATTCCCTAGGGTTAGGGTATGTGTAGAGGCACTAGAGACAATTTTGTAAAGTTATAAATAGGAGAAGATAAAATAAAGTAAATGACTTTTGGCAGGTACAATAGAGCTGGATTGTTTTGTAAGAAAACTACTTTTCTGCTGAATAAAGAAGGATCTATTGCCTGGGGAAAGTTACCATAGAGATTTTTGCCTGGAATATGTGGAATGCCATTGTGGATATGCATACTGTGAGATCGTTCTAAACTGTCTTGAATTACTTCATGGTTTTGAATGATTTCTTTTTCCTGTGTAAATGTTAATGTGCTTAATGAGTAATAGAATGCTTTAATCATATCAAAGTTATCTTTGGTATCTTTTCTTTCTGCTGTAAATGTGTTTATTATGCTGAAACAACTATCTGTGAGGCTTTTATGTGCATTTCCAGTTTATTACTCATAATTCAGATTTGCTCCCTACAGGGATAGTTTAGATAGTTTAGTTAGATTAGATTAGATTACATGCATTTAATTAGGGCACTTTCATTTCATCTTTAAATATAAAATACATAAACGGTGGATCAGGCCGCAACCGGTAAAACCAAAATTTAAATCATATACGGTAGCCGAGCCGTTAACTAGACACATTCCCTACACCAAACAGTTAGCGATCTAATTGGGCTTGCTTACCGGGGAGAATCCCTAACTACTGGTGCTGTGAATTTCGGGGAATCAACAGTTTTGGGCACTAGAAGGAGGGCCGCTAGTGCATGGCTGGCAGAGGAAACCCATTTGTTAGAAGAAATTCCTCTGAAGACCCACTTGAAACAACTATCCCAGAAGATTTCTTTCTGGAATCACAAGATCAAGAAAAACCCAATTCTGGAGGTGAACATCAAGAATGATTATATGATGTCCCCTTTGAAGAAGTATATCACTTCAGAAGACACACGCGTTCTTATGTGAGGAGACTTGGAGGGTTAAACGTAGTTCCTTTATTACCCAGAAGACGAGCTCCTAGGAGGGAAACAAAGTACACTAGAGATTCAGTACTTGTTGAAAACTTGGAAGAATTATTAGATTTGTCTTTGCAAGAAATTACCGATCCCTTTGATCATATTAGACTTGAAACACCTCCAACTCAGGAATATCCTCATACTCCACCACGATCACCACCACATTTTCCACCAAGAATTATGGCTGCACCTGCGTGGAGAGACATAGGGGCACTTAATTTATCTACACCTTTACACGATCTGCCCAAACATACCGAAAAGGTGTTACCTAAATATGATTCTGGAAAAGGCATTTTTGTTGAAGATCACCTTAAGAGTTTTTATTTGGCTCCGAATCTCCTAAATGTAGAACATGAAGATGTAGTTTGCAAACTTTTTTCCCTTTATGTTTGAACCTAAGGTATCTTCCTGGTACTTTAGTTTGCAGGCTATTCAATAGTAGATTGGGACGGTTTCGAGAAATGTTTTTTAAGTAAATTTGGAAATCAAAAGACCGTTGCCACACTTATGAAAGAACCGTTATCTATGAGGATGTAAAAGAAAGAAAAGGTACAGGAATTTAATTAGAGATTTACTACCCTACTGAATAATTTTAGTGCTGCAACAATACCCGTTGAGGAATCCTTGGTAGAATATTATACCACAACACTTGATCCACCCATAACTATGTTTGTTAAAAGAGTGGTTAAGTCTACATTGGTAGAAAACTTTGAAGAAGCCAAGAAAGTAGAAGCTAAAGTGGATAATATTGCTAAACACTCACTTGATTTGGAAACAAAACCAACAACTGATAAGAAACCCCTGTTGTTATCTAGACCTAAGGAAGAATCATCAACTGAGTTAGAAAATGTGGTCAAGATGATGCAGAAACTGCCCAATAAAATTGTAGATATGGAAAAGGATAAGGCAACCAGTACGTCTAGAAAACCATTCAAACCTTTCTACAAGAAAAGGGATGAGAGTGGACAACCTCTTCCACCTATAAACAATTCTGTTGTCCTAAATTTAAACAAAGTGGGCATGGATCACTTCTGCATCTTTCATCAAGAACAACATTCTGAAAAGAGTTGTCCATAGTGGATAAACTCGATGAGCTTGGTCATGAATCAATTGTTAGATGCACAAATAACAGACCACGAAGATCCCCAAGAAGATCAGGAATTCGAGCATGAAGAGCCCACTCCAGACACCACGATGGTACTATGGGATTGGGCACCCACGCCAGGATTGACTGAAGAGGTTGATGCTGAAGAAATCCAAGTTTCATCAGTAAATATCACTACTAGGAGTAAAGGTCAGGTTGTTGAGCAAAGCCCAGCTGTCCCTAAACCTAAGGTTGCAAGAGAAATGCCAAAGCGAAACATAAGTGTCATTCAGCCACAACCTAAGGTAAATCCAGCAGTGGTCAATGAAACGAGCCCAGTAATTAATGAAAAGGCAAAGATCACAGTGACCAAAATGGGGAATAATGGGAAAAGCCCGGAAGAATACAACATGGGGTATGGCATCGTTGAAGATATCAAGAAAACTAAAGCAAAGATCTCTTTATTTGAATTGTGTAATCTGCCCCAGCAAAGAAAGAAATTGTTAGAAGCTTTTGACCCATGATCTAGCAGTACCATAGAAACCACCGAAGTGGACACTGAGATAAACGAAGCTAGTATTGGTGGAGAACCAAATCTCAGACCTTGCCTTTCCTATTAACCTTCAAATTTTTTAATCACAAAGTGCACAATTGCTTGCTAGACTCCGGCGCTTCCTCAAATGTTATGCCACTATCGATTTGCAAGAAAATTAATGGATAGCCAATACCATCTCCTTCTCAGATCATACAGTTAGATACGACTGTTGTTAAAGTAATTGGAGAAATGAAAGATATACTTATTAGACTGTCTGCAGATCCTAGAGTATGTCGATTCATAGATGTTATGGTGGTAGTTATACTTGAAGCTTATGGTTTAATATTGATCAGGGACTGGTCTACGAAACTGGATGGTTATTTTGCAATAGACTGGTCTGACTTGTGGTTACCATACCAAAACAGACGAAATCAAATCAAAATACTGAGACAGTCTCATATGAAACACAATGTGACTCAGTTGGAAAAAAAAGAACAAAGCTGTAAATTTTTCGTCTTCAATATTGGGAAATTATTTTTTAGATATTGAACTGGGGAATTATCAATCAACAGATGTTAGCCATGACTCAGACAAACAGTCCGATCTCCTTCATTTTTCACGGACTGATGATATTTATTGTAACATAGTAGAATTAGTTACTGACTTAGGTAACAATGCCAACTTAGTTAAAACATAAAACATATGTTGGGTTTTATACTTTGATGGTTCTAAAACCCAAGAAGGATCCAGAGCCGGTTGTGTTTTTATTGACCCTGAAGGAAACAAACATTTTTTTTTTTATCTTGTAGACTAGAGTTTGAATGCACGAATAACACAACAGAATATGAATCTCTAGTCCAAGGTTTAAAGAAGGATATTAGTTTGAATATCAAATACTTAAAAGTCTTCGGGGATTCTGAAATAGTTATCAGACAGGTGAGAAATATGATTCATTGTCTATCGCCGCACTTAAAAGGATACCAATATGAAGTCTGGAATTTAATTTCACATTTCAATGCTTTCAATATAAATGCTGTCCCTATATTACAGAATGTTGTGGCTGATTTATTAGCTAATTCTGCTTCCAGATTAGTACCAACAAATAACAAATGCTCTATTGAATTGATTTTCAGGCCATTCGTACTTGATAACATTACAAATCTAAGAGTGTTTGATGATGATGATCAGATTATCAGTTTCTTAACAAATGAAGATGCCATCCAAGATGCTATAATCGATGAAGATAAGCACGATTTGGATTTACAGAACACAGATGCGGCTAAAGGAAACTTTATGCCAAAAGGAGTAAGGACTCTTGAAGGATTGTTTGATCTACAGAGAAAATTCAGGAGGCTAGCGAATGTCAAAACTAACAACTCCTCCATGCAACATGAATTGGTAAACTTGGGGCGCACAAAAGTTGAGCCAAAATTTGTTAATCTTGGTAAATGTTGTTCACCAGGCGAGAGGTGTAAGTTCATCCAAATTTTCCAACAATACAAAGATGTTTTTGCATGGAATTATGAATATTTGAAGACATATGATACGTGTATCATACAACACATAATACCAATGTGAAGCCATTTCAGCAACAATTGCGAAGAATGCATCCAATGCTTGAACCATTAATACAGAAGGAGTTAAAAAAAATTTGGATGCTAAGATCATCTTTAAGGTCCAACACTCCGAGTGGGTGGCTAATTTAGTCCCCGGGCGGAAGAAGTCGGGAGAAATAAGATGGTGTGTAGAATTTCAGAATTTGAATAGAGAATCTGAAAAAGACAACTACCCTGTGCCACCAATGGAGTAGATTTTACAGATGGTATCAGGTTCAGAACTATTCTCCCTACTAGATGGATTTTCTTGATATAATCAGGTATTAGTAGCGGAAGAAGACCGACTCAAGACTACCTTCCGTATGAAATGGGGAACGTTTGCGTATCGAAGAATGCCATATGGCCTAATAAACACTGGAGCTACATTTCAAAGGGCCATGGACATTGCGTTCTGAGGATTGGTTGGCCACTGCATGTTCATTTACTTAGATGATGTGACAGTTTTCTCTAAGAAAAGGGAAGAGCATGTTTTCCACCTGAAACAGTTTTTTGATTGCTGCAGGAAATATGGTATATCTCTAAATCCTAAGAAGAGTGTTTTCTCTGTGCTTGGAGGTAAAATTCTAGGTCACATCATCTCGAAGAATGGAATCTCGATAGATGAAGAGAGAGTGCAAGCTATAAGTCATATTCCCATGACCCATAACAAGAAATCTATGCAATCATTTATGGGCATGATCAATTTTGTTCGAAGGTTTGTGCCTAATGTCGCTCATATTGTTAAACCTTTGCAGCAAATAGTGAAGCAAAGTGTGTAGTTTAAATGGAATGACATATAGAATATTGCGTTTAAGGACATTAAAGCCGCCATAGACAATGCACCTTCTTTAAGAAGTCCAGATTTTGAAAAGGATTTCATAATGTACACTTTCGCTTCAGATAACTCTCTCGCAGCTGTGCTCACCCAGAAAGGAGAATTAGGAGATGAATATCCAATATATTTCATGAGAACTGGCTTACAGGGTGCTGAATTGAATTACCCACCTGTAGATAAGCAAGCATATGCAATATTTAAAGTGGTAAAACAGTTCAGACCATATATCCTAAAAAACAGAACAAAATTCATAGTACCTCAGCCCGCTGTTAGATCATTGTTTGTGCAAAAGGAACTGGGGGAAAGAAGAGGAAATTGGGTAACCGCACTTCAGGAGTATGATCTGGAATTTAATCCAACCACCATCATTAAAGGTTAAAGCTTGTCTAAATTACTCACTGAAAATCCAATCAAAGAAGAGCAGGAGTGGAAAAATGAAGTTGAATTGAATCTAACTGAGGTATGTCATATTTTCACCGCTCCCGAGTCTTGGTATAGGGACCTAGTGCACAATTTGCAACAAGGATATTTATCGGGAGACTGGAATCCTAAGCAGAGAAGGGTGCTCCGTTTGAAATCAACATCCTATCACATAATCGATGGAGTTCTTTTCAGAAAAAAACTATGATGAAATATTTCTTAGGTGTCTTGAGAAGGAAGATGCATAGAAGGTAGTCAAAGAATTACATGATGGCCCTTCGGGGGGACACTATTTCAGAGATACTACTGCCCACAAAATACTGAGGGCATGATACTATTGGCCTACTCTTTTTAAAGATTCCCATGCTCGTGCCAGGAAATGTGATGTATGTCAAAGAAGCACTGGCAGGTTGCCAAAAGCAGCAGGACCATTGCAACCAGTTATTATCTCTGAACCATTTGAGCAATGGGGCATAGATTTTATTGGAGAGATAAACCCGAACTCCTCACTGCAACACCGATATATCCTAATAGCTATGGATTATTTCACCTGATGGACCGAATCTATTCCGGTGCGTAAAGTGAACGAAAATGCAGTTATCAAGTTCCTACAAGAGAATATCATAACCAGGTTTGGGGTTCCAATTTCTTTAGTTTTTGATGATGCAACTTATTTTTCATCTGTAAAATTAAATGCATTTGTTTATGAAAGAGGAATTAAATTACATTATTCAGCAAATTATTACCCCCAAGGAAATGGACTAGCTAAATCCACAAATAAAAATCTCATCCGAATCCTTAAGAAAACTGTCATTGAGAATCATAGAAGTTAGCATGCAACCCTTCCAAACGCTTTATGGGCAGATAGAGTTACCCCAAAGAACTCCTTAGGAGTTTCCACTTACACTTTGGTCTATGGGAAGGAAGCCATACTCCCGCCTAATATATTGCTCCCATCCTTACAACTAGCCCAAGCCTCTTGCGGTTCCAACAGTGAAATCCTATAGTCATGAATTAATACCCTACTGAAGCTTGAGGAGTCACGACAGAAATCCAAAGATATATTCCACCAACACCAAGATATTGTCAAGAGGTGGTTTGATAAACAAAAATCTGGAAAAGGGAGTTTTGAAGTAGGTGACTTGGTTCTGAAGTGGGATCACCCACATGATGATAAGGGAAAGCACACAAAATTTCAACAATTATGGCTTGGCCCTTACCAAATTTCCAAAAATCTTGGTCCGTCAACATACAAATTGAAAAATTTAGAAGGGGAGGAAGAAAAACTTCCTGTCAACGGCCTTGCTCTGAAGCAATACTTCACTTAGGTCTAGGGACACTGTTTTGTACATAACTAAACGTTGTTTTGCTTTTTCTAGTTTACTTTTCTGTTTTGAGTTGTTTGTTTTATTTGTTTTCTTTCATTAGATTCATTTTTTTGCTTTTGTTTGATTCCTTTATTTTGTTTCAAATAAATCCCAACTCGACTTCTTGGTGTATGGAAAGATAGGGCTTTGAGAAATCTCAAAGGCACTGAAAGATCATAATCTACTTATGAAAGGAAGTTTCCCTATGTGACATTGCTTTTTCGCTGTTTAGTTTTTAGAAAGGGAGGACCCGCTTCAGTTTCATATTTGAGTCATGATAATCCCTGTTAAATAACTAAGACTTATGATTTATGTATTACTATCTTGGGGCTCCATTCACTCTCATATTAATGGCCATCTCAGGTAGTTCTCTATGATGGACCCACAGAAAGGAAGCAAGTCTCACAGATGTATAGTATTTAAAATGATCCCATGCTGCAAATCAAAATCCAAAAGAGCTTATATCAAAGATTCCATTTTCTAGAAAATCTCACCTTTATTAAAGCATGGTTGAGAGAAGCGAAAGACATCCAATCAAGAAAATGGCCCTAACGGTCATCTTAGCAAGGTTCTTCTGCGTCCGTGAGCATGACACACAAGTAAATCTCTTGCTCACACAAAATGACATTATGGATGGAAGAACCAAAGTCAAATGTGGAAGATTGAAGAAAGCTACCATGGAAGACTCAGATGACAAAATGCGTCAATAAAGAAAGCATCTAAAGAAATGATAACAGCATGGGAATGAGGAACAAACCAATATGTCTGTGGGATTTTGTTACGATCTTGTGGATTCCTACTTAGCAGTCATCTGGAAGATGGATTTAAAATGAACTTCACATTTTGGCCTCAGGAGAGTGGTTGGGAAGTCTAATTCAAAGTTGCCATTTTTTCTCAATGACAAAGGTGATAAAGATGATCACTCCCCTGTATAAAATATGAATTGTCTATGAAACTTGTTGTATACGAAACTAATGTTATGCAAGTTTGCTGAACTTGAAGAAAGATTTTTCAGAGATCTGTGTTCGCCAACGAATCGCCAATTGTTGCTGCTGCAACTTGATCCCCATAATTTTCAAAAAATTATAGGGCCCCTCCTTTTATTTTAAAGTTTGAAGTCTTTCAAAAGTCTAACTTTTGGGCCTTAGTTTTCTTGAAAAATCTTGAAGAAAGGTTGTCTTTTTGGCTAAGGAAAAACTCAAGTTTTCTTCGCCAAAATGGTCGTAGACTTTTGTTCATTTTCCTCCGACCAGTTTCGCGGTTTTTTCATTTATTTTCCCCGAAGCGGTCGCAGCTCCTTGTTCATCTTTTTCACTGAATCGTTTCAGAAGTTTTTTGTTTATTTTTTGCCGACCCCTTTCGCAGTTTTTCATTCGTTCGGCGTCGAGAGGTTGCGAGTTTTCAATTATTTTGTCGATCCTTTCAGAGCTTCTCAAGATTTTGCCATCGACGTTTCGTGCCTTTTTTGACAATATTTAAGTTGATCGTTCCGAGGGATTTTCGATTGTTTTTTGCGTTTTGGTGCGATCCGCTCACCGTTTTTTAAGCTTTTTTTTACCGACCATTTCGCAGTATTTGGGCTGCTACGTTCCGACTGTTTCCATCTCTTTGGTGTTTCGACGCCGACTGGTCATGACCGTCAGAAGGTTCATAGTCGCCCGTTGCTGTATGGCTGGTGTTTGCGGCGCCGATCGATCTCATCTTTTTGATCTTTGTTTCACCGATGGTTTCGCCGAAGCCCGGTCAAGACTCGCTGACCGTCAGGCTCCAAAATGGCCTTTCTGCCAAACGTTTCACACGTAGTCTTCGACAGAGGTTTGCCACCGGATCACCGCGCTCTGAACAAATCTTGCCGACACCTTCCCAAGAGTTTTAGTGAAACCGCCGAAGCAGTCGACGTTTGAAGTTTACAATAGTTTGTTCACACAAATAATTCACCAAAATACTTGATAAATTAAGTATGCCATGAATAATAGATAATATTGATAATTGAATAGATAAGAGATGATAGGATATTACAACATAGATCGCCTTTAATATGGCTTGAGAATTCATAATGAAGGCTTATGTCCCTTCACATTAATAGCTAACTACTATAATAAATAACAATTATTATTTTATTTAATTATTATCTCATTTATGTTCACTACATTGCTACTCTCTTAGAAAGGCTTTGTCCTCAAAGCCTTATGATGTTGTTGCATCATTCTTTGCGATGTCGTGGCTGACGAAACATGTCGATACGAACTGCTAAGTGTAGAGCATAACTTTCGATATGTGGATGGGTCAATCCATCCCAAATTGATTTGTTGTGGACTGTTGGGAGTCCATATTGATATGTCATCAGGAACTTTGATCATATTAGTACCATTATCTTTTGACATTTCCCACTTTTTAGAATATTGGTTTTTATGGTTGGGGTGTCGATAAGGAATTTTCACAATGTCATTTTCTTTTACGAGTGTCGTCTTTTGAACATTGATCTGAGTTGGAAGTTGTATTTTCGTCCCTTGAGGTTTAAAGGTTTCGTTCTGTATTTTTTCCAACTTGTTTTCTAACTGCATGTTATCATTTTCAAACTTCTTAATCAATTCTACTTGCAATTTTCTGTCATTTTCAAACTTCTTAAGTTGTTCCTTAAGATCTTCATTATGAATTATGATGTGGCTATTTTCTTCCTGCTTGTCTAGAAGTTTTCCTTCAATGTCTTCCGTAGATTGTTCTGTCTTCCGACTATTTTTCAACTTCTTAATTTTTGTGACTAGTGTCTTGTTATGATTTCTTAATCTGAAAATTTCTTCGGAATTGTTGGATAGTGTTTTGTTACTCTTTGCGATCTCCAGCTTGTGTGCCTTTTTAGAGTTGTCATTTTGTTGTTGAAGAACTTTTATCTATTGTCGACATTGGCTGACCTCTTATTCTTGACTTTCTAATTTATGTCGTATCTGCGTTAGTTCTTCATCCTTGTCACTAACGATTTTGTTCAAGCGTATTATTTCTGCTTTGTAATCGTTTATTTCTTTCTTTATATCTTGATTTTTTAATCTTTGATTGAGATCACTTTCGTCTTTTAATTCCTCAATTTGAGCAGACAATTTTTCTATATGATTTTTCTGGTTGAATTTTTTTTTGTTACTTGTACTTTTCTTCTATCTTATGTATTTTATTCATTACTTCCAATTTTGTATTCCTGTCGCGTAAATCTTCGTTGTCTTTTCGATAACGCTTTAACTGGGCTTCTAATTTCTCTATTTGTAATTGCAAATCGGCTTCCATGGTCTTCGACTTCTTCGGTGGTGGATGGTCTTTTGATTTTGACTTTTTCAACAAACCTTCAATTGATTTTGACTTCTTCGATGATTCTTCCTTTGATTTTTCCTTTTATGATGATAGATAGCCTCAATTCTTTTGATGAAGGAGTCTTCCTTTGACTTTAAATTCTTCAATTTTGTCTTCTATGACAAGCTATGATTTTTTTTTTTCCTTTTTGACAATAGGGAAGCACAGAAGATGTACTAACCCTCAATGTTGTTTTTCCTGGGAAAACAAATCTTCTTTTGACCGTTTCTATATCTTCATTTTGTAAGCCCTTTTCGTCCCAAAATAATTATTTAAAAAAACAAATAAGTATAATAATAATAATAATTATTATGAAATAATAATTTATTATTATATAGTTTTTTTGAAATGTTATATATTATTATAATAATAATTAATAATATTATTATTATAATATTTTTTTTTCAAATCAAGTTTTTAACAAAAATATTATAATAATATTATTGAATTTGTTTTCTTTTTTTCTTTTGAGTGGACATAGAAGTAGGGTTTTTAGATCTAGTGGAGAAATGGGGGCTGGTGCGGTGGTGAGGGAAGGATAGTGGTGGCTGGTAGCGCGAAGAGGAGCATGGAGCACATGGAATTAGGGGGGGTTCGCAGTGCTGGGTGGAAATGGGCAGTAGGGGGGCGCAAAGGCAGTGTGGGCGGGGGTGTGAAGGAGAGTGGGGGGAGGGGGTAGTGGGAGGGAGCAGGTAGGCGGGGCTTGGGCAGCAGGGACAGGATGAATGGGAGGAGGAGCAGCGCAGGGAGGAGTGGAGCATCGCAATGGAAAGATGCGGCTGGGAGGAGGGAGGGCGGAGGTAGGGAGTAGGTGCAGGGACACAGGTGGTGGTACGTTGAGCGTAGCAGGAGCGGGAGGGGCTGGGGATGCGCGGGAAGCAACAGTGAGGAACACGCGAGGTGTGTGAGTGTAGTTGTGTAACGAGCGAGGAGGGGGATGCAGTTTGAGCGATTATGCACAGGAGGTAAGGTTGGCGGTGACGATGCAGACAGTGGAGCAGGAGCATGGGGGATAGAAGGGCGCATGTGAGAGGGAGATGCATGGAGCAGTAGCGAGCACGGGGACTGTTTGTGGTGGAGGGTGGACGGGTGTGGAGTAGTGAACGTGGCGTGATGGAGGGTGCAGGTGCAAGTGGAGTTGGTGCGGATTGAAGGTCATATGGTGTTGGGGATGAAGGGGGACTAGTGCTTGGCGTATGCAGCGGAGAGCAGAGGTGGGTCGTGGGGGTACTGGTGCAGAATTAAAGTGGGGATGCAGAGATGGGGAGAGGAGCCGAGGAGGGAAATCCAAGGAAGCATGGACAAGACGGGACTGGTGGATGAAGTCACGATGGAGGAGTGTAGTAGGCGAGAATGGTAGCGAAGGACTTGCGCGTGGAGTGATATGATAGATGAGATAATGGGGAGAGCGGAGTGTTTGATTGAGCGTGGGGATGTTTGAGATTTTTATGGTCAAAGATCCAATTCAGGGAAACCCTGGAATAATGGCTAAAATCCAAAGGATAGCCAAAGGCCGGAATCTAGCACGAGGCTTTGATACCAAATGAAGTGAAAAATAGTTCGTTCACACAAATAATTCACCAAAATACTTGATAAATTAAGTATGACATGAATAATAGATAATATTGATAATTGAATAGATAAGAGATGACAGGATATTACAACATAGCTCGCATTTAATAGGGCTTGAGCATTCATAATGAAGGGTTATGTCCCTTCACATTAATAGCTAACTACTATAATAATTAACAATTATTATTTTATTTAATTATTATCTTATTTATGTTCGTTACATTGCCACTCTCTTAAAAAGGATTTGTCCTCAAAGCCTTATAATGTTGTTGCATCGTTCTTTGCGATGTTGTGGCTGATGAAACATGTCGATATGAACTGCTAAGTGTAGAGCATAACTTTCGATATGTGGATGGGTCAATCCATCCCAAATTGGTTTGTTGTGGACTGTTGGGAGTCCATATTGATCTGTCATTAGGAACTTTGATCATATTAGTACCATTATCTTTCGACATTTCCCACTTTTTAGAATATTGGTTTTTATGGTTGGGGTGTTGATAGGGAATTTTCACAATGTCATTTTCTTTTACGAGTGTCGTCTTTTGAACATTGATCTGAGTTGGAAGTTGTATTTTCGTCCCTTGAGGTTTAAAGGTTTCGTTCTGTATTTTTCCAACTTTTTTTCTAACTGCATGTTATCATTTTTAAACTTCTTAATCAATTCTACTTGCAATTTTCTGTCATCTTCAAACTTATTAAGTTGTTCCTTAAGATCTTCATTATGACTTATGATGTGGCTATTTTCTTCCTGCTTGTCTAGAATTTTTCTTCAATGTCTTCCGTAGATTGTTTCATCTTCCGACTATTTTTCAACTTCTTAATTTTTGTGACTAGTGTCTTGTTATGATTTCTTAATCTAAAAATTTCTTTGGAATTGTTGGATAGTGTTTTATTACTCTTTGCGATCTCCAGCTTGTGTGCCTTTTTAGAGTCATCATTTTGTTGTTGAAGAACTTTTATCTGTTGTCGACATTGGCCGACCTTTGATTCTTGACTTTCTAATTTATGTCATATCTGCGTTAGTTCTTCATCCTTGTCACTTAAGATTTTTTTCAAGCGTATTATTTCTACTTTGTAATCGTTTATTTCTTTCTTTATATCTTGATTTTTTAATCTCTGATTGAGATCACTTTCGTCTTTTAATTCCTTAATTTGAGCAGACAATTTTTCTATATGATTTTTCTGGTCGGAAATTCTTTTGTTCCTTGTACTTTTCTTCTATCTTATGTATTTTATTTATTACTTCCAATTTTGTATTCATGTCGCGTAAATCTTCGTTGTCTTTTCGATAACGCTTTAACTGGGCTTCTAATTTCTCTATTTGTAATTGCAAATCGGCTTCCATGGTCTTCGACTTCTTCAGTGATGGATGGTCTTCTGATTTTGACTTTTTCGACAAACCTTCAATTGATTTTGACTTCTTCGATGATTCTTCCTTTGATTTTTCCTTTTCTGATGATAGATAGCCTCAATTCTTTTAATGAAGGAATCTTCCTTTGACTTTGACTTCTTCAATTTTGTCTTCTATGACAAGCGATGATTTTTTTTTTAACCTTTTTGACAATAGGGAAGCACAGAAGATGTACTAACCCTCAATATTGTTTTTCGTAGGAAAACAAATCTTCTTTTGACCTTTTCTATATCTTCTTTTTGTAAGCCCCTTTCGTCCCAAAATAATTATTTAAAAAAACAAATAAGTATACTAATAATTATTTATTATTATGAAATAATAATTTATTATTATATAGTTTTTTTGAATTGTTATATATTATTATAATAATAATTAATAATATTATTATTATAATATTTGTTTTTCAAATCAAGTTTTTAACAATAATATTATTGAATTTGTTTTCTTTTTTTCTTTTGAGTGGACATAGAAGTAGGATTTTTAGATCTAGTGGAGAAATGGCGGCTGGTGCGGTGGCAAGGGAAGGATAATGGTGGTTGGTAGTGCGAAGAGGAGCATGGTGGCTGGTAGCGCGAAGAGGAGCATGGAGCACATGGAGTTAGGGGGGGGGGTGCGCAGTCCTGGGTGGAAACGGGCAGTAGGGGGGCGAAAAGGCAGTGTGGGCGGGGGTGTGAAGGAGAGTGGAGAGAGGGGGTCATGGGAGGGAGCACGCAGGTGGGGCGTGGGCAGCAGGGAAAGAATGAATGGGAGGGGGATCAGTGCAGGGAGGAGTGGAGCAGCACAGGGGCAGGATGCATCCGGGAGGAGGGAGGGAGGAGATAGGGAGTAGGTGCAGGGACACAGGTGGTGGCACGATGAGCAGAGCGGGAGCAGGAGAGGGTGGGGATGCGCAGGAAGCAGCAGTGAGGAACACGCAAGGTGTGTGAGTGGAGTTGTGTAATGAGCGAGGAGGGGGACACAGTTTGAGAGATTATGCACGGGAGGTAAGGTTGGGGGTGACGATGCAGATCTTGGAGTAGGAGCACAGGGGCTAGAAGGGCGCACGTGAGAGGGAGATGCATGGAGCAACAATGAGTGCACGGGGACTAATTGTGGTGGAGGGTGGACAGGTGTGGAGTAGTGAATGTGTTGTGATGGAGGGCGCAGGTGCACTTGGAGTTGGTACTGATTGAAGGTCAGATGGTGTTGGGGATGAAGGGGGACTAGTGCTTGGCATATGCAGTTTAGAGCAGAGGTGGGTCGTGGGGGTACTGGTGCAGAATTCAAGTGGGGATGCAGAGATGGGGAGAGGAGCCGAGGAGGGAAATCCAAGGAATCATGGACGAGACTAGATTGGTGGATGAAGTCACGATGGAGGAGTGTAGTGTTGAATATTGCAACTTCTAAGAATATTATATTTGTACTTTATTATTCCGGAGATGTTTCATCCCTCCGAGGTGATTCTATTATGTATCCAGAGATGTTTGTTCCTCCGATGAATTGTGGTAACCAGGGTTATTAGACCCACCATGTGGGGGCCGACCCTGAGTTTATTATTTAGGGGTTATTAGAATTCACTAGGAGAGGTCGTCCCCATTAGGGATTTTGGTCAGTCAGGAATTAGTATAAGTAGAGGAGGAGAGATCCTCATTTGACACACTTTCTCAACTCAGAAAGTAGCGCACTTGTGTTTGAGAGGTCTGCATAGGAGGCAGAGAAGGAGGTCAAGTCTTGGAGCACATCTTGTATTTTGGTTGATCATCTTATTGAGGAAAGCTTTGCTGGGTTTTCCACCCCATGAGGGTTTCCCAGGGTAATATCTTTGTCTATCTTGTGATTATGTTTCTTTCAGTGATATTGCTAGAAGAACTCATGTATGCAAACTGAAAAAGGCTTTGTATGGATTAAAGCAAGCTCCTAGAGCTTGGTACGGAAGGATTGACAGTTTCTTAACAAGCATGGGCTTTACCAAAGCAAAGCTGATCCAAATCCATACCTCAAATTCATGGATGATGAACCTGTTATATTACTGTTATATGTAGATGATCTATTTCTAATAGGAAATGAGAATCAAATTATCGAATGCAAGAAGAAGCTTTCTTCAGAATTTGAGATGAAGGATCTCGGATTAATGCACTACTTCTTAGGTCTAGAAGTATGGCAAGAACCAAAAGGAATCTTTCTAAATCAAGGTAAGTATGCTGTGGAGATTCTGAAAAGATTCGATATGTTGGAGTGTAAAGCCATGGCCACTCCCATGGACTCCAACTTGAAGTTATTAGTTAATGACTCATCAGAATTAGTGGATATAACTCTATATAGACAAATCATTGGGTCATTGATGTATTTAACAAATACCAGACCAGATATATGCTTTACTGTAAATACCCTGAGTCAGTATCTAGTAGAACCTAGAAAGGTTCACTTAATAGCTACAAAGCATGCAATGATCTAAAGGGTACATTAGATTTTGGTCTATATTATCTTGGAAATCATGAACTCAGATTACATGGTTACTTAGATTTTGATTGGGCAGGAAGTGTCTCAGACAGAAAGAGTACATCAGGTGGATGCTATGGTCTTGGATCTGCCATGATCTCATGGTTTAGCAAGAAACAATCTAGTGTGGCTCTCAGTACTGCTGAAGCAGAATATATAGCTGCCTGCTCTGCCAGTTCTGAAGCAATGTGGCTTCGGAAGCTATTATTTGGAGTGTTTGACTTAGAATCAGATCCCACTGTGATCATGTGTGACAATCAAAGCTGTATCAAGATGACAAAAAATCCAGTGTTCCATGATAAGTCAAAACACATAGAGATCCGATATTTCTACATACGAGATATGGTGCAAAGAGGAGCTATTAAACTCGAGTATGTGAGTACTGAGGAACAAATTGCTGATATATTGACCAAACCTCTGTCTCGAGTGAAATTTGAATATTTCCGACACAAGCTTGGTGTAGTTCAAAAGGACCCTCCTCGGAAGGGGGAGTGATATAATCACTAATGATGAGATTTCCCTCATCGACAACAAGGTTGATGATAAGGATACCTGTTTATTAAACCTAGATATTTATATGCGCTTAGATTTAGGACTCTTATACTTATAATACTTATATTACTTGTTTCTTTATGTATTGATGAGGATACATGTTTTTATATTGATGTATTGATGAGGATACATGTTTTTATATTGATGTATTGATGAGAATACATGTTTGTATATTCTGATGTATTGATGAGGATACTTGTTTTTGACGTATTGATGAGGATACATGGTTTGATGATATGTAGACATGTATTGATGAGGATACTTGTTTTTGATGTATTGATGAGGATACATGGTTTGATGATATGTAGACATGTATTGATGATGATACTTGTTTTTGATGTATTGATGAGGATACATGGTTTGATGATATGTAGACATGTATTGATGAGGATACTTGTTTTTGATGTATTGATGAGGATACATGGTTTGATGATATGTGGACATGTATTGATGAGGATACTTGTATGTACTTGTACTAGTGATGTACTAACGGTATCTATATTGATGAGGATACAGGTGGGGATTGTATCGTCCCCGGACTTCGGTCCCTTGAATTGATCCGTAGACGTATGGTCTCCGAGAATAAAGTCCTTAGTGGACATGTGTGGATTGTATCATCCCTGGACTTCGGTCCCTTGAATTGATTCGTAGACTTATGGTCTCCGAGAATGAAGTCCTTAGTGGACACGTGGGATTAATCATCCTTAGATCGTAAATCCCATAAATCCGAAAGGAAGGATTGTCTTAAAAAATATTGAGTGGGATTAATCATCCTTAGACCGTAAATCCCATAATTCCGAAAGGAAGGATTGTCTTAAAAGAGATTGAGTGGGATTAATCATCCTTAGATCGTAAATCCCGTAATTCCGAAGGAAGGATTGTCTTAAAAGAGATTGAGTGGGATTAATCATCCTTAGACCGTAAATCCTGTAATTCCGAAAGGAAGGATTGTCTTAAAAGAGATTGAGTGGGATTAATCATCCATAGACCGTAAATCCCGTAATTCCGAAAGGAAGGATTGTCTTAAAAGAGATTGAGTGGGATTAATCATCCTTAGACCGTAAATCCTGTAATTCCAAAAGGAAGGATAGTCTTAAACATGATTGTGATGGAACCCGTAATTTCGAAAGGAAGGATCACTAGAGTTGATAGGACTGTATCATCCCTGGACCTTGGGTCAAAAGATACGTGATTTGGATTGTATAATCCATGGACCTATGTCCTAAAGAGATCGAGATTGAGCATCCTGTATGATGATCATGCTGATGATGATGCTGATGATCGTGTGATGACGATGCTGATGATCATGTGATGATGATGCTGATGATCGTGTGATGACGATGCTGATGATTGTGTGATGATGATGTTGATGATCGTGTGATGACGATGCTGATCATCGTGTGATGACGATGCTGTGATCGTGTGATGACGATGTTGATGATCGTGTGATGACGATGCTGATGATGCAATGATGATGATGATGATGACTGATGTTACAGTAACTAGTTAAGTTACTGATGATGATGTATTGAAGAAAGCTTCCGATCATTTACAGAAATATCATGTACGATGTAGTCGATGACTCCTTGCTCCTGCAAATGTTGTTATAATATCCTTCTCGTTAAGGGGGAGTGTTGAATATTGTAACTTCTAAGAATATTATATTTGTACTTTATTATTCCGGAGATGTTTCATCCCTCCGAGGTGAGTCTATTATGTATCCGGAGATGTTTATTCCTTCGATGAATTGTGGTAACCAGGGTTATTAGACCCACCATGTGGGGGTCGGCCCTGAGTTTATTATTTAGGGGTTATTAGACTTCACTAGGAGAGGTTGGCCCCATTAGGGATTTTGGTCAGTTGGGAATCAATATAAGTAGAGGAGGAGAGCTCCTCATTTGACACACTTGCTCAACTCAGAAAGTAGCGCACTTGTGTTTGAGAGGTCTGCATAGGAGGTAGAGAAGGAGGTCAAGTCTTGGAGCACATCTTGTATTTTGGTTGATCATCTTAATGAGGAAATCTTTGCTGGGTTTTCTACCCCATGAGGGTTTCCCAGGGTAATATCTTTATCTATCTTGTGATTATGTTTCTTTCAGTGATCTTGCTAGTCAAATTAGTTTAAACTTAACATGTAGTAGGTGAGAATGGTAGCGAAGGACTTGCACATGGAGTGATATGATAGATGAGATAATGGGGAGAGTGGAGTGTTTGATGGAGCGTGGGGATGTTTGATATTTTTATGGTCAAAGACCCAATTCAGGGAAACCCTGGAATAATGGCTAAAAGCCAAAAGATAGCCAAAGGCCGAAATCTAGCACGAGGCTTTGATACCAAATGAAGCGAACAATAGTTTGTTCACACAAATAATTCACCAAAATACTTGATAAATTAAGTATGCCATGAATAATAGATAATATTGATAATTGAATAGATAAGAGATGATAGGATATTACGACATAGCTCACTTTTAATATGGCTTGAGTATTCATAATGAAGGGTTATGTCCCTTCACATTAATAGCTAACTACTATAATAATTAACAATTATTATTTTATTTAATTATTATCTTATTTATGTTCGTTACATTGCCACTCTCTTAGAAAGGCTTTGTCCTCAAAGCCTTATAATGTTGTTGCATCATTCTTTGCGATGTCGTGGTTGACGAAACATGTCGATACGAATTGCTAAGTGTAGAGCATAACTTTCGATATGTGGATGGGTCAATCCATCCCAAATTGATTTGTTGTGGACTGTTGGGAGTCCATTTTGATTTGTCATCAAGAACTTTGATCATATTAGTACCATTATCTTTCGACATTTCCCACTTTTTAGAATATTGGTTTTTATGGTTGGAGTGTCGATAGGGAATTTTCACAATGTCATTTTCTTTTACAAGTGTCGTCTTTTGAACATTGATCTGAGTTGGAAGTTGTAATTTCGTCCCTTGAGGTTTAAAGGTTTCGTTATGTATTTTTTCCAACTTGTTTTCTAACTACATGTTATCATTTTCAAATTTCTTAATCAATTCTACTTGCAATTTTCTGTCATCTTCAAACTTCTTAAGTTCTTCCTTAAGATCTTCATTATGACTTATGATGTGGCTATTTTCTTCCTGTTTTTCTAGAAGTTTTCCTTCAATGTCTTCCGTAGATTGTTCCATCTTCCGATTATTTTTCAACTTCTTAATTTTTGTGACTAGTGTCTTGTTATGATTTCTTAATATGAAAATTTATTCGGAATTGTGGGATAGTGTTTTATTACTCTTTTCGATCTCCACCTTGTGTGCCTTTTTAGAGTCATCATTTGGTTGTTGAAGAACTTTTATCTATTGTCGACATTGGCTGACCTCTTATTCTTGACTTTCTAATTTATGTCGTATCTGCGTTAGTTCTTCATCCTTGTCACTAACGATTTTTTTCAAGCGTATTATTTCTGCTTTGTAATCGTTTATTTCTTTCTTTATATCTTGATTTTTTAATCTTTGATTGAGATCACTTTCGTCTTTTAATTCCTCAACTTGAGCAGACAATTTTTCTATATGATTTTTCTGGTCGGAAATTTTTTTGTTTCTTGTACTTTTCTTCTATCTTATGTATTTTATTTATTACTTGCAATTTTGTATTCCTGTCGCGTAAATCTTCGTTGTCTTTTCGATAACACTTTAACCGGGCTTCTAATTTCTCTATTTGTAATTGCAAATCGACTTCCATGGTCTTCGATTTCTTCAGTGATGGATGGTCTTCTGATTTTGAATTTTTCAACAAACCTTCAATTGATTTTGATTTCTTCGATGATTGTTCCTTTTATTTTTCCTTTTCTGATGATAGGTAGCTTCAATTCTTTTGACGAAGGATTCTTCCTTTGACTTTGACTTCTTCAATTTTGTCTTCTATGACAGGCGATGTTTTTTTTTCCTTTTTGACAATATGGAAGCACAGAAGATGTACTAACCCTCAATGTTGTTTTTCCTAGGAAAACAAATCTTCTTTTGACCTTTTCTATATCTTCTTTTTGTAAGCCCTTTCGTCCCAAAATAATTATTTAAAAAAACAAATAAGTATGCTAATAATAATTTATTATTATATAGTTTTTTTGAAATGTTATATATTATTATAATAATAATTAATAATATTATTATTATAATATTTTTTTTTCAAATCAAGTTTTTAACAATAATATTATAATAATATTATTGAATTTTTTTTCTTTTTTTCTTTTGAGTGGACATAGAAGTAGGATTTTTAGATCTAATGGAGAAATGGTGGTTGGTGCGGTGGCGAGGGAAGGATAGTGGTGGCTGGTAGCGCGAAGAGGAGCATGGAGCACATGGAGATAGGGGGGGGTGCGCAGTACTGGGTGGAAACGGGTAGTAGGGGGGTGCAAAGGCAGTGTGGGTGGGGGTGTGAAGGAGAGTGGAGAGAGGGGTTCGTGGGACAAAGCACGCAGGCAGGGCATGGGCAGAAGGGACAGGATGAATGGGAGGGGGAGCAACAGAGGGAGGAGTGGAGCAGCGCGGGGGCAGGATGCTGCTGGGAGGAGGGAGGGCGGAGGTAGGGAGTAGGTGCAAGGACACAGGTGGTGGCACGATAAGCGTTGTAGGAGCGAGAGGGGGTGGGGATGCGCGGGAAGAAACATTGAGGAACACGCGAGGTGTGTGAGTGGAGTTGTGTAATGAGCGAGGAGGGGGACGCAGTTTGAGCGATTATGCATGGGAGGTAAGGTTGGGGGTGACGATGTAGACCATGGAGTAGGAGCACGGGGGATGGAAGGGCGCACGTGAGAGGGAGATGCATGGATAAACAACGAGTGCAGGGGGACTGTTTGTGGTGGAGGGTGGACGGGTGTGGAGTAGTGAATGTGGCGTGATGGAGGGCGCAGGTGCATGTGAAGTTGGTGCGGATTGAAAGTCAGATGTTGTCGGGGATGAAGGGGGACTAGTGCTTGGAGTATGCAGTGGAGAGCAGAGGTGGGTCGTGGGGTTACTGGTGCATAATTAAAGTGGGGATGCAGAGATGGGGAGAGGAGTCGAGGAGGGAAATCCAAGGAAGCATGGACGAGATGGGATTGGTGGATGAAGTCATGATGGAGGAGTGTAGTAGGTGAGAATGGTAGCGAAGGACTTGCGCGTGGAGTGATATGATAGATGAGATAATAGGGAGAGCGGAGTGTTTGATTGAGCGTGGGGATGTTTGAGATTTTTATGGTCAAAGACCCAATTCAGGGAAACCCTGGAATAATGGCTAAAATCCAAAGGATAGCCAAAGGCCGGAATCTAGCACGAGGCTTTGATACCAAATGAAGTGAAAAATAGTTCGTTCACACAAATAATTCACCAAAATACTTGATAAATTAAGTATGCCATGAATAATAGATAATATTGATTATTGAATAGATAAGATATGATAGGATATTACAACATAGCTCGCCTTTAATATGGCTTGAGCATTCATAATGAAGGGTTATGTCCCTTCACATTAACAGCTAACTACTATAATAATTAACAATTATTATTTTATTTAATTATTATCTTATTTATGTTCGTTACAACGTTCGTTGTTTTATTTTCGCGACAAAGGAAGGTGGGTCTGCCCACCAAGTGCTCACCTACCGAAACCTATCCACACTTAGTGCTCACCTACCAAAATCTGTTTGCATTAATGACTACGGATTTATATATAGCAGGGGAGTTTTGTTGGTTTGTTCCAATTTTTACGGAGCTTGAAACGTCGTTCAAAGCATCTTTGGAGTCTCTACCAGTCAGAAAGCGCTAGGCACCTTCCAACCGATAGACTTGCATTTTCGCCCAACCACTCTGCCATTGACAGGTAGGCCTTCTGAGCGTTTCCCGTTTATCTTTGGGTTACCTAGGGTGTTGTTGTTTTTTTACTTTTTGGGGGCCTTTTAAGCTGTTTGTGGGGGTTTTGTTTGGTAGGGTTTTAAGTTGAATTTATTTCCAACTTTTTCCCGCTCAAAGTTATTCATGATACCCCTACCATTTTTAAGAACACTCTAAGGACCCTTGTATACATCTCACACTCTGGATCGCATGTCCACTTTTGGCCTTGACGGTCACCCCAATTCGAATGGCTCAATCGACCTAGCATGGGATGAGGCGCCGGTCCTGTAAACTCTCACGCAGGCTCAACAAACCTTTGGGACTACCATCCTGGTTTTTACGCCATCTTCTACTGTTACTCCTAGTTGCCAGTCTAACCCTTTCCAACCAAGGAACTTGTGGCATTTCCCTTGTGATCATAGCTGACAATCCTTAAGTGTTGTTGAGTTTCTAGGAACCCAACACTTGCGCAGAAGACCGTTTGGTCTTAGCTTGGTTGCGCCCATTTTTTTCCTTTACGAGCTTGCTGTGGCTGAACCTCTAGTATCCAACGTCTTGTGCGCCCTCCCATTTCCATCATAGCCTCTAGAGAATCCGTGTCCGTCTTGTCCGTCTTGTTGTTTTGAGTCGAGAGTGTTTTGGTCTTTGCCAGCAGGGTTTTAATGCATAAAGTCACCTTCAATTAAAAGATGGATTAAAATCATACGCAAAATTGATTATTTTTTAAGCTCTCTTTGTCAAACATGAAGAAATTCAATTTTGATTAGCTGTTTCTATTTTGTATAGCTTGGTTTTTTTCTTTCCATAACTGTTTATTCATTAAAAGAAAAGAGGTTAAATTCATTTGTCACCCAAAATTTTTTCATTTTGTCACGAATAGTTTTGCATCCTGAAAAATTCTTTAGGACCAATAAGCACCCACAACACTTAAACAATGTTTTAATCGTGCTCATTGATTGTACCCTGGAAAGTAAATGATATGTAACTATTGTTTCCTCATTTGTTCTTCCCATGTCCCGATAGGCTTGATATGCACAGACGTTCCGCCAGAAGTAAAGTCAAGCTAATTGAGTCAGACTCAGACGTAGAAGTCCTGTTAGACACCGCGCTTGAATTAATGTTCATAGACACAAAAGCTGTAACGTAAGCCACCCCAGAGTTTTCATGGAACATACTATATCGAGCCATCAGGGACTCAGATGTCCCTAACGCTACTATCGAGGAATTAATGGTCTACCAAAATATCAAGAAGTCTAACCTCCACAGAGCAACCACATGCCCTAAGTTATTTCCATGTTCAGAAGTCATGGGGTGGATTCTACCGCAGACCGACGCAACCTCCAGGATTGTCTCAGACATCAATGGCGAAGGGCTTGCATCTTTCCAGCCAGCTCACATAACCGCAACTTACAAGTTTCCCTCTCCTAACATTATGATGATTGATGAATGTATTAAGGCGACCAATATAGACCACTTTGAGTATGCAAAGAAGATGACAATCCCTGAAAGGCAGCTGAGATCAAGAACTAGTGGGGAATATGAAACTCAACACTTAATAACCCCCTATTGACT
This sequence comes from Larix kaempferi, assembly GCA_027924585.1. NCBI lineage: Eukaryota > Viridiplantae > Streptophyta > Pinopsida > Pinales > Pinaceae > Larix > Larix kaempferi. The sequence continues at coordinate 6,096,339 of BSBM01000541.1, read as the reverse complement.
AATAGCTTTGATGCTGAGCTGAATTTTTGGATTGGAAAACGGGAGTACTTACAAACTCAGCTGGGTACCAGTGATGTACCACATTACGACACATGGCACACTTTTCAATTGGGTTGAGATCATCTCCTATAACATGTCATCACATATCGCTGTGGCTCAAGGAGGATTAAATCAGAAGAAGGCTGAGTTCTTTATGTCCTCCTATCTCCTAGATTTCAAATTTATTAGATATCCTTTCCCTGCTTTGGGATGTGTTTGGAACCCCGCCGGGCCTCCCCTCCATGTAGCCTATCATATGCTCTGGTCCCACAAGTACATAAGCCACTATAAAAGGATCTGTGAAGGGTTCATCATGCCATTGCACCTTCTAATCTTCAAAGAAGAACCAAATTGCATGTCCGAGAACGTCATGTCAGTCATTGAAAAACATGGGGATTATTACTTCTCCATGGAAGGCACATACATCAGAATGTATGGGGGAACCAAACCTCCTTCTCTGTTGCCTCAGTATGCCACCAACTTTGTTATACACAAAGAAGACGTCATGCAAGTTTTTGTTGATAGGATTGGTATATTTCTTCATGACAAGAAGAAGCCGGTCTACCCACAGTTGCCATTCATGACCGGGTCATATAAATTCACCAAGGAAAAAGAGGGTGAAGAGTTTGCATTGGATTTAGAGGCTTTTCGTTTTGGTACGAAGAGTTTCAGAAGACATGATCCTGAAGGTAAGTGTTAGTTTTTCAGAATTTCAATCTGATCTAAGATCTTAACTTAGAGAGTAACATGTACAACATATCTACAACATATCAATCATGGACACAATAATGCAAGCACACAAGAGACACAGAGTTTCACCGGGGAAAACCAAGAACGTGAAAAACCCCGCAACTTCCTTAGAGATGGATAGAGAAATGATACAACCCAAGTACAAGAGGTAGTCCTCCTAGAAGCAGCTTCTCCTCCTCCACTAGTGTTCCACTCTCCAATGAGTGTGTGTGAGAAGTGAATGATCAAATAGAGTGCCTCCCGCACTCTATTTATACTTGACTTGACTTGCCTAATAACCTTTGCTAGGTCGGCCTTAACTTAACCACATAACATAATGCTGATAGGCCCAACCCCCAATAGGGTGGTCTAATAACCCTTTAACCCACATGACTTATACATGGCCGACCCTAACAAGGTGGTCTAATAACCCATCAAGTATAATTTACGACAATTACAATATAAATGACGACACTTCCGTATAGAGGAATAATAACATCTCTATAGGAATACAAACACTTCCGTATAGAGGAATAATAACATCTCTATAGGAATACAATATACATATATGAAATACATTCCAAAGTTACAAATACATCAACACTCCATCTTAACTAGGAAGGTATTTCTCGACACAGATATGTTAGCACAAGTCTTCTTCTCTGGATCATCGTCATCGTCACTGCTGCTGCTATCTCAATCAATCTCCAATCTACTCGTCATAGGAAGTTCTATAGAGCTAGTCCTTTTTCATACTAGATGTAGGCCCACCATCTGCAGGTCTTCATCATCTATAGATCCAACCTTTTTCATGTTGGATGAACATCATCAACATATCTGTGAGCAAGCCATCAAGTAGGTACACCTCAGGACTGATTACACTACCTTTGCAAAACCTGCAAGATCTCTCAGGACTGATTATATTGCCTCTGCAAAACCTACAAGATCATCTCAGGATTGATCATATGCCTCTGCAAAACCTATGTACCATACTGTCAGATCATCGTCATCGTCCACGGAGCACAACCCAGATGCACACACACAACACTTACACTCACCAGCATGGAAGGACTTTCCTTTGACCATCTGGGAAAGGCTTACAACACTTACATCAACGACCATGAGAGGACCAACCTACCACCATGTCGGAATGGCACAACACTTACATCAACGACCATGGGAGGACCAACCTACCACCATGTCGGAATGGCCCCAACACTTACATCAACGACCATGGGAGGACCAACCTACCACCATGTTGGAATGGCCCCAGCACTTACATCAACGACTATGGGAGGACCAACCTACCACCATGTCGGAATGGCTCCAGCCCTTACATCTTACCATGGGAGGACCAACCTACCACCATGTAAGAATGGATCCATCCCTTACATCTTACCATGGGAGGACCAACCTACCACCATGTAAGAATGGATTTAGCCCTTACATTTACACCATAGGAGGACCAACCTACCACTATGTGAGAATGGCTCGTGTGCATCTGTGTCTCCGAACTCATCACTTCCCCTTGGAAGGTATCTCGATCTAAAGTACACCAAGTCTCCCTATGAAGTATTCAAACTACACTCTGGCAAGCGGCTTGGTCAACACATCGGCTATCTGCTCGTCCGTCACAACATACAAGAGCTTCATTGCTCCTCTCTGCACCATATCCCTGATATAGTGATACTTGATCTCAATGTGCTTTGACTTGTTATGGAACACTAGGTTCTCTGACAACTTCACACAACTCTGGTTGTCGCAATATATACAAGTAGCACTCAGCTGGAGATCAAACAAATAAGACAGTAGCTTCCTAAGCCATACTGCCTCACAACTAGCCAAAAAAGCTGCGACATACTCTACTTCGGCTGTACTCAGTGCCACACAGGACTGCTTCCTGTTAAACCAAGAGATCATACCGGATCCCATGCTGAAGCAACACCCCGAAGTGCTCTTCTGATCAATGGCACTGCCTGCCCAATCCGAATCAACATAACCCTCTAGGTTAAACTTTTGATTCGCCTCATACTTGAGCCCATAGTCAACTGTACCCTTCAGGTACCTCACAATATGCTTTGCAGCTATTAGGTGAACATGTCTCGGATCTGTCAAGTACTGGCTCAAGGTGTTCACCACAAAGCAGATATCTGGTCTTGTATTCGTTAAGTACATCAAGGACCCACTCATCTGACGATACATCGTAGCATCAACCGGCTCAGAAGAAGCATCACACAGAAGATTCAGGTTCGATGCCATAGGTGTGGCCATGGACTTGCAGTCCATTATCCTGAACCTCTTTAGGATCGCTACTACATACTTCCATTGTCCAAGGAAGATTCCATCTACACTCTGCCACACCTCCATACCAAGAAAGTAGTGCATCATACCCAAGTCCTTTATCTCGAACTCGACAGCAAGCTTCCTCTTCGTGTCGGCAATCAATCTATCCTCACCTGTTACAAACAAGTCATCCACATACAATAGTGGTATCACTGGATTTCCTTCCTCAACCTTGTAGTAAAGGTTGGAATCCGCTTTACTCTTGGTAAAGCCCAAACTGGATAGGAAGCCATCTATCCTACCATACCAAGTCCTGGGTGCCTGTTTCAAACCATATAGGGATTTCTTCAATTTACAGACATGTGACTCTCTGTCATGTGTCTCAAAACCAAGTGGCTGCTCCACATACACTTCCTCCTCGACTACACCATTCAAGAAAGCTGTATTGACATCCATTTGGTGTATCTTCCATTTCATCACTGCAGCCAGAACAAGTACTTATCTGATGGAAGTGTATCTGGCTACAGGAGCAAAAGTCTCTTCATAGTCAATCCCTCTTTCTAGGAGAAGCCACGAGCTACAAACCTCGCTTTGTATTTCTCCATGCTACCATCTGCAGCATGCTTGATCTTATAGATCCATTTGGAAGTCACAACAAACTTCCCTTCAAGTCTTGGGACTGCATCCCAAACATCATTCTTCATGATCGACTGGTACTCCTCGATCATGGCATTATTCCCGAATCCTGGGAACTTCAATATCTTCAATAGATAACTTTGTTGTTGAACAAATGTTGTAGTCCTTATTTTGTAGGTGATGGTATACGATATTTCCTACAAAGAAAGTTAAATTGTGTTAGGAACCCATGTCTTTACTTTGTTAGTATGTTGTTGTTGGACGCATATGCTTTGTAAGTCGTCCTGTAGTATTTGTTGATCAATAGTTTGTGTTATTGTTGTTGGCACATATGCTTTGTAAGTTGCCCGTAGTACTATTGATCCATAGTTTGTAACGGCCCATGGTTTTGACCCATAGTATTGGCGCCTAGAATTATTATATAAGTGTGTGTCGAGACCTATGAAGGCACCGTGAAGTTATTTGTATTGAGCTTGCTCAAAGGAGGTTTCCCCCTCGAAGTGGCCTGTGATCAATATAAAAGTGATTATGAGTTCTGTCATTTCTGCTATTTCGCGTATTCTTGTTAATTAATTGTTGCAGGTGCATCACATTTGGTATCAGAGCACTTTCTTGGGCTCGCTGGGTGAAATTTATGCCAAATTTTTTTTCGCATCTGTTGCAGGTTCGGATTCGGGAATAATCCCTATCCGCTTAACTGTGGGAAGTACTTGGGCATAAGCCCTAAAACTCATTGTGAGGAGTACCATAGGAACCCCGAAGTAGCTAGCCCATTGAGAGGACCTGCCAGCGAAAAGGGAAACGACCCCTACCTGATTGACTAGTTCCCATCCGTGAGGTAAACCAAGAGCTGTCGTTTGTGGCAAAGCGGTTATCAATTTTACCTGAGCCGTGGAGTGACGGGTACTGCCCCAATACGCAAGCCGTTAGACAGCATTGGTGGCCGAGTGAAACCCCTGAACTGTTAGGAAGCCGCACATACCTAGGGTCCATATCTACTTTCAGTTGAACTATTGTCGATCACTGTTGCGCTGTTTCAGATCCATTTTGCAAGCCGTTCCAGATTCAACCGTTTTCAATCCATTCGGCGATGTTCCAGATCCCTTTCGAGCCGTAGCTGCTCTAGTCTGGAAAAAAAAATAAAAAATAAAAATAAAAATCCTTGTTATGGTTGTCACCTGTGCAGGAACAAAAACCATGGAGGACGCACTTGTAGCCATCCAAGCCAAACTCCAGGATCTGGATGAAAAATTTCTCGGTCTCCATCTTGAACATTCAGCTATGAACAACAAACGGCAGTCCGAGTCTTCAACAGACAATGGGTTCTCTTCTTCCATCAATTTCCGTGGTCCGAAGCTTGATTTTCCTTGCTTCAATGGTATCGATCCAACTGGATGGATCAATCGTGCAGAACAGTATTTCGGTCTGCATAATACTTTTGATGTCAACAAAGTTCCGTTGGCATCCTTTCATTTGGAACAGGAAGCTCTTCAATGGTACCGTTGGTACATCAAGGCTCATCCAGAGCCCAAATGGCCAGACTTTTGCCAGCTCCTTTTGCAATGATTTGGTCCTAGTGCTTTTGATGACTTCACAGGAGCCCTCACTAAACTTCGCCAAACTGGCACTGTGAGAGAGTATCAAACTGAATTTGAGAATCTAGCCAACCACACCGAAGGATTGTCTGATGAATTTTACCGGAGTTGTTTTATCAGTGGTCTAAAGGATGCCATCCGCTCTGAGGTCAAAATGTTCTGTCCCAACACAATGATGGAAGCACTAGGGTTGGCTAAGTTGGCAGAAGACAATATTGCAGCCCAACAACACTCCAAGCCCACTTTTGTTCCCTTCTGAAATATGGGTTCTCAGCGACCACCTATACCGCAGGCTCCTCGACCGACTCCTATCAAGCGTTTGTCTGAAACAAAGATGCAAGCACACAGAGAAAAGGGGCTTTGCTATAATTGTGATGAGAAATTCACTCGGGGACATAGATGTGTTCAGCAAAAGCTCTATCTCTTGGATGTGGAGTCTCCGCCTGCCTCTGAAATTGGTGACGAAGATCCAGAAACACTGGATGCTCCGGTCGACATTCATGAACCGCCTATTGACCCTCCGTCTCAGGATGACCAGCCAGAGATATCTCTCCATGCTTTAGCTAGAATCACCACCCCCCAAACAATGCGAGTCAGGGGTTACTTCAAGAAGCTTCCTCTTACAATACTCATTGATTCTGGGATCACTCATAATTTCATTGACCCTCGGATCGCCAAACAAGTTGATTGTTTTATCCATCCTTGCTCCAACTTTGAAGTCATGATTGCCAATGGGGGCACCTTACCTTGCAAAGGGAAGTGTCAAAATGTGCGTATCTCTATGGGAGATTATACCTTGCGCTCTGACATGTTTGCCTTGCCCTTAGGCGGATGTGATGTGGTTTTGGGCGCTCAATGGCTACGCACACTTGGCCCTATCTTATGGGATTTTGCTGAACTTTGGATGCAGTTTTCCCTCAATGGACAAAAACACACATTGACAGGATTACAACCAAGTTCTCTCAGCATCATCAGTTCACATCGCATGGAAAAAATCCTCAAGAAGAATTCACATGGTGTCATCGCTCAGATCCATTCCATCCAGATGCAACCATCAGCAGTCTCCACTACTCCTTTGGATCTACAACAAATTCTGGATCGATATACAGGTGTCTTTGCTGAACCAGTGGGATTGCCACCTTCCAGGCCAGAAGACCATCGTATTCAGCTCCTTCCTGGCAGCGTTCCTCCCAACATCAGGCCCTATCGCTACCCATTTCACCAAAAAATGGAGATTGAAATGCTCGTTCGGGACTTATTGAAGCAAGGTATTATTCGCCCAAGCACTAGTTCCTTTTCTTCTCCAGTTATTCTTGTCCACAAAAAAGATGGGTCATGGCGCATCTGCATTGACTTCCGAGCACTTAATCACCTCACCATCAAGGATAAGTTTCCAATTCCTGTTGTTGATGAGCTTCTTGATGAGCTTCACGGGGCTCACTTTTTCTCCAAGTTGGATCTTCGTTCTGGGTATCATCAAATTCGGGTTCATGAGGATGATATCCCTAAAACAGCTTTCCGCACACATGATGGCCATTATGAGTTTTTGGTCATGCCCTTTGGACTCACTAATGCTCCGTCCACATTCTAGGCCTTAATGAATAAAATATTTCGACCCTACTTGCGGAAATTCATTCTGGTATTCTTTGATGATATCCTCATCTACAGTAAAACATGGGATGAACATCTCCAGCATTTGGATCTTGTCATGCAACTTTTCTCTGACCATCATCTCCATGCCAAGCAGTCTAAATGTGTTTTTGGACAGAAGGAAGTTGAGTATCTCGGGCACATTATCTCAGCACAAGGGGTTCGCGTGGATCCTGCCAAAATCGATGCCATGAACAATTGGCCGCATCCTCAGACACTCAAGAGCCTTCGTGGTTTTTTGGGGTTGACTGGCTACTACCGCAAGTTTGTCAAGGATTATGGGAAGATTGCAGCTCCATTAACTGCTCTATTGAAAAAAGATGCCTTCACATGGACACCTACTGCTCAATGTGCATTTGACAAACTAAAACAAGCTATGTGTACTACACCTGTGCTAGCTATGCCCGATTTTTCCAAGCCCTTCACTATTGAGAGTGATGATGGCGGCAATGGACTTGGTGCTGTTATGCTTCAAGATGAACACCCCATTGCGTTCACCAGCAAAGCCCTTTCAGGTAAGAATTTAGCTGCCTCTACCTATGAGAAGGAAATGATGGCTATTTTGCATGCAGTTCAAAAGTGGCGCCCATACCTATTAGGTAATCATTTCTGCATCAAGACTGATCACCAGAGTCTGAAATATTTCTTGGACCAGCGTGTCTCCTCCCCGGCACAACAGAAATGGGCTAGCAAACTCATGGGTTATGACTATGAGATCACTTACAAGAAGGGTAAAGACAATATTGTGGCAGATGCTCTTTCTTGCACATTTGATGCCCAAGGTTCTCTTTCAGCTATTTCTATGCCTGTTCCAAATTGGTTGCAATTTGTTCAACAGGGTTATGTCAATGACTCCTCCTTATCTCAAATCATCCAACGCTTGACCAACAACCCTTCTGCTGTACCACATTACTCTTGGGATGGTGCTTCTCTACGATACAAGGGTCTTCTGGTGCTTCCCCAGAGCACAGATCTTCAACAGGATGTCTTCTATGAACTCCATGCTTCTCCATCGGCAGGGCACTCTGGGTTCCTCAAAACGTATGAACGAGCACGACGTAACTTCTTTTGGCAGGGCATGAAAAGGACAATTCAACAGATGGTGGCCGAATGTGATACCTGCCAGCGCAATAAGGGTGAAACAACACTCCTTCCAGGATTGCTTGAACCCTTGCCCATACCTACACATATTTGGACAGATATTTCTATGGATTTCATTGAAGGGCTCCCTAAATCTAGCGGGAAGACAGTGATTCTCGTTGTGGTTGATCGCCTCTCCAAATATAGTCATTTTTGTGCTCTCGGCCATCCCTATACAACCTCCTCCGTCGCTCAAATTTTTCTGGACCAAATCTTTCGTCTTCATGGCATCCCTTCTTCCATTGTCTCGGATCGTGATGCGACTTTCACCAGTCATTTTTGGACAGAACTATTTCTCCACACTGGCACCAAACTGAAGATGAGTTCAGGGTATCACCCACAAATAGATGGTCAGACTGAAATTGTCAATAAATGCTTGGAAACTTATCTTCGTTGCTTCACCTCAGAACAACAACATCAGTGGGTAAAATGGCCCCCTCTCGTTGAATGGTGATACAATACCTCTTACCACACTGCCTCTAAAATGACCCCATATGAAGCAGTCTATGGTCAGGCACCTCCAGCTCTTCTTCCATACACCCCCACCAATTCACCAGTTCAGGAAGTTGACACGGTCCTTCGAAACCGTGATCAGATTCTTCGCATTTTGCGGGACAATCTTCACATGGCAAGAAATCGCATGAAGCAACAAGCTGATCAGCACCGTTCTGAGCGCACTTTTCAAGTCGGCGATATGGTTTTTCTTCATCTCCATCCGTACAAACAATCATCATTGAAACTCAAAGGGCGTCATAAGCTCGCTCCAAAGTTCTATGGACCATATCAGATTCTTCAGAAGATTGGGTCCATTGCTTATAAATTGGAACTTCCTCCTTCTTCCCGCATTCATCCAGCCTTTCATGTCTCTTGTCTGAAGAAAGTTCTTGGCACCAACATCAGTGGACAAACGATTTTACCCGAACTGGATAATGAAGGATCCATCCTTTTGGAGCCAGAGGCCATCCTCAATCGGCGCACGCGTCAGTTTCGCTCTCGCTCTATCACAGAGGTCTTAATTCAGTGGCACGGCATGCAACCAGAGAATGCTACATGGGAACCACTACTTCAGATTCAACAACAATTTCCACATCTAAAGCTTTGAGGACAAAGATTTTTTAAGGGGGAGGGGATGTTAGGAACCCATGTCTTTACTTTGTTAGTATGTTGTTGTTGGACTCATATGCTTTGTAAGTCGTCCCGTAGTATTTGTTGATCAATAGTTTGTGTTATTGTTGTTGGCGCATATGCTTTGTAAGTCACCCGTAGTAGTGTTGATCCATAGTTTGTAACGGCCCATGGTTTTGACCCATAGTATTGGCGCCTAGAATTAGTATATAAGTGTGTGTCGAGACCTATGAAGGCATCATGAAGTTATTTGTATTGAGCTTGCTCAAAGGAGGTTTCCCCCTCGAAGTGGCCTGTGATCAATATAAAAGTGATTCTGAGTTCTGTCATTTCTGTTATTTCGCGTATTCTTGTTAATTAATTGTTGCAGGTGCATCACGAATTGCATTGATTAGAAACATCTCATAGTTTTCAGAACAAATTCTTACACATAAAGAAATATGTCATACAGTCATGCAATTATTTTAGCCAATGCTTCAATACAACATTTATCCATATCCCGTAACTTTCTAGATGCCGTCCAATCTCTACCAGAACATTGTTAAGAGTGTGCACAACTCCCAACATGTCAGCAAAGAGGTTTCATTCTAGATAAGTAGCAATGGAATGTTGTACAGTGCCATAGGCCACTTATCCATCACATGCATATTAGTAGTATACTGTTCATTAATGCAATTATTCTAATATGCATAGTACACACCCTAAGTCTAGGAACATAAGCATATACATCATTGAACAATATTATTTAAACAAACAAATATGCAAGAAATGACAATTCAAATACTCATGTTTGTTTATTTGCTGGGTGGACTCCCTCTCAATCTTTGTTTCCTTATAGGAACTAGTGGAGTGTGCTCCCTCTTGATCTTTGCTTCCTAGATTACCTATCCTTGAACTTATATCCATCCTTGATCACTATGCATTCTTACTAGTATCATCATTGTGTTATCCTCGAGATCTCATACATAATCATACATTCATTAGTATAATCTTAATATTGTCAAAACACAATAATCTTAAGCATGTATAGTCATGATAATTTCAAACACAGATAATAAGCATTAGTATTCAAGATTTATATAGGACTTTTCTGGTTAGTCATGTCATTAATCAAAGTAAGGAACATAATATGCCTAAACCCATGATTACTAACTTCAATGAATAACCATTATCAATCATGCCATGTATACTTATATAAGAGATCCTAACACAAAGTAGGATTCTAACTTGATATAGGAAAAACATACCCGGATTAGCATGCTAGCTAGTTATGTCTAACATACCCACATAATGTATTCTTGTTCTTTTCAATGACTTGTGCTAATAACCTACATATCTCATAGGTTAACCATTATAGAACCAAGTTATACATACCTCGTAAGTAGATATTCTATGTGATCCATGACAATGGATGAATCTTTGTCTTCATGTCACCATGGTCATATGTTCTTGAACTAGAACATGATTTGTCTTTCTTGATGTATGTTTCATGTTAGAGGACAACATCAACCTCATACAACACCACAATGCATTAGTACAATCATAAGTGTCAACACCCTAATCAATGAATATCTTCTATCATGCATTCATATTTTTATTAAGGTGATATGACAAGTCTAAAGTTAATCAAGATTGTACTAATCTTAATGAAGACAAACATATCATAAACTTAACCATGAACAAATCTCGAAACATACCTGGATAAGTCATACCTGTCGAGATTGCTTGTAATCGTCTTATGTAACGCCTTAGCCTCATCTCCCTCTGAAACTGGAACTTCTTCACTTATGCAGGAGACCAATCCATTCTCTTCTAGGATTAACCCAATCCACTTGATTTGCAGAAATTGGATCTGGAGCTGGATTAGGATTTGTCAGGGAAACCCTAAAAATTCAAACTTTGAATTTCAAACTTCTGAAAGGATAGAAATATGCGCCTTGATAAGATGATCAACCTGGTATACTCAGAATTTGAAAACTGCAAAGTTTCACCCCTCAAATTTGCTTTTCAATCTTCTAGATTCACTAGGGAGGACCCTGAATTAGGGTTTGAATTTCCCGGAGCTTCACCCAACCAAATAGTTTGATCCAAAGCTCTAAAATTTAGTTTTTCCAAGGAGCTTCCAGCTATGGTCACAGATTTGAAAAATTCCCATTTTTGCAGAAGCCCTAATTTTTCACCTTTCCGATCAAAGTCCTGAACTAGGGTTTGATCAAGCCCGACCTTCCGCCCAACCAAAAAATTTGATCTTGGTCTCTAAATTTCGAGTTTGATGAGGAGCATCCAGCCGTGGTCTCCGATACAAAAATTTCAACATTCTCTGAAACCCTAAATTCCCGGAGCCATGAATGAAGGTGCTCAAAATCCAATTATGTTTTGACAGAAATATGCACCTGATTGTTTCTAGTGTAACTCCAAAATTTCAGATCTACAGGGTCTGAAAATTCTTCCTGTGGTAGCCTGACCTGTTATCTTTCTAACCCCATAGGTCTAACCTCAAATGGATTCTCCGAGAGAGATTTATGCCAAGTGTCGCAACGTGACCTATTTACAGGATAAAACAAGAGAGTGAACTTGTACGGCGTGCCACGTGTCACTGGTTCAGTTTCAGCCTCTAAAAAAATTACCCGAGAAAGTATAGTCCATGCCCTACCTGTAACTTTTTAATAAATTTCATTTGGAGCTTTCTGGCCCAAGTTGTGACCTTTTTTCCTAGGTCACCTGTTTGTGACTAAGATCTGGAAGAGGCAGAAACCCTAGATTGTACTGATCATAAATCACAAATTACAGCGAATTAGAAGTTGTGCTTCAGAAAAAAGGTACATGGGGATGTTATCTACGACCTGTAAAGGTTTTAGATCTTGAACCTTCTCCAAAATGTATTTATAGCGAAAGTGCTACGATGACTTGTTTTTGCTATATCAAGCCCTAGCTTCTCAAGTGCAACAAGTGTCATAAATGCCATACCATGCCTTCTTTCAGGCTAGCTCTGATACCATGTTATTTTTTCATAATTTTCAATCTGATCTAATATATTAACTGAGAGAATAACATGTACAACATATCAATCATGGACACAATAATGCAAGCACACAAGAGACACAGAGTTTCACCGGGGAAAACCAAGAAGGTGAAAAACCCCACAACTTCCTCAGAGATAGATAGAGAAATGATACAACCCAAGTACAAGAGATATTACTCCTAGCAGTAGCTTCTCCTCCTCCACTAGTGCGCCACTCTACAATGAGTGTGTGTGAGAAGTGAATGATCAAATAGAGTGCCTCCCGCACTCTATTTATACTTGACTTGACTTGCCTAATAACCTTTTCTAGGTCGGCCTTAACTTAACCACATAACATAATGCTGACAGGGCCGACCCCCAATAGGTTGGTCTAATAACCCTTTAACCCACATGACTTATACAGGGCCGACCCCAACAAGGTGGTCTAATAACCCATCAAGTATAAGTTATGACAATTACAATATAAATGACGACACTTCCGTATAGAGGAATAATAACATCTCTATAGGAATACAAACACTTCCGTATAGAGGAATAATAACATCTCTATAGGAATACAATCTACATATATGAAATACATTCCGAAGTTACAAATACATCAACAGTAAAGTCACTGCTCATTGTGCTTCCTGCAAGATCACCTTCGAATATGCGCACCTTTTCTAGAAAGATGAGGAGTTCTATCGAAGTGCGAAGAACATGATTGAATTAAACAAGTGTTATCGTCCCAAGAGTGGAACGAGTTCCGATTCTAAGGCTAACATTGCCAAGGCAGTAGAAGACGAGAAAAGGATGACATAATCCAAAGGGAACGAGCTAAGAAAATTCAGAAAGAGGAAGCAGATAGACTACAGAAAGAAGAAGCTGAAAGGCTAAAAAGGGAAGAAGCTGAGAGGATTCAAAGGGAAGAGGCTGAAAGGTTGCAAGAAATAAAAGAAAAGGCGGATAGAGAAGCAATTGAGCAACAAAGGAAAAATGAAGAAGAATATAAGTCCAAGCAGGCTGTGGAACCAAGGAGCCTTGACATACAAGCTATGGAAACAAACCCGCCATAAATAATCATTGGAGGACATCTCCTACTTCAAGGGCTTGACCTCACCCTGTTTACGCCATCAAAGCAACATACCATGGCCAGACTGGACACGATCTTTCTTTACTCCAAAAGAAAGGCTATCATGAGAAAGTAAAAAAAGAGAATGAAATGTCCAACCTACGAAGATGTTGTCACAGTAACAGAAAGTGCAATCTTCGAAGGTACTCAAAAGGACCCTCAGCTTGCGGCAACAGTCAACATAGCTATGACACAATCAAGTGTTGACAATGTCAACAAGCTGATGGAAGATGTGAGAAAGAAGAAGGAAAATCTCTTCAAAGTAAAAGACAATCTGATGAAAGAAGTACAACAAGGATTGGAGCTGAAAGGAAACACATCGCCATTTTGTCTGAAAAGGAGAGGATATATAGGATTACCAGAGTCTAGAAGAAGAAAAGGATGCACTGTCTGTGCAATTAATGATAACAGAGGGTGAAAAAGGAGACCTGGAAACTCGTGTCAAAGAAGTAGAGGAAAACGATACATACAATAGGCGACGGATTGAAGACTTAAAGGCTCAGTTGGAAGAGATGATGAAATACAAAGAATCCATGATGGAGCAGCTGGAGCTTGCAAATAATAAACAAGATATGGCCCCTTTTCATGAGCAGGCATGTGAACTCCAAAAGAAAATCTACCAGTCACAAGAGCTTCTCACCATTGAAATATGCAAGATGAAAGTGATGATTGTAAGAATGAAGGAGATTGATGTTGAATCTCTGGAGCTCAGGAAGTAATTTTTACACACCAAGGAAGAAATTAATAAGCAGATGAATTGGAGAAAGGGGAAACCATAATTCCCTGAATACTTGTCTCACAAGACCATCGCAGATTCACAATTGGACTCAAGCCTCTTGGAATTCTGCAGAAAAGCTGGTTTGCAAATCAATAACAGAATCCCGAAAACCATAGAAATATGCACAGGTTTCTATCAGAAAATCCGTGAGATTCATCAGAAATGTCAGTTGGTTATACCTCCCACCATAGAAGAATTCCTGGATAAAGATCAACGCATGTCAGAATTGTAGAGTAGTTTGAGTGATGAGCTGAGCCATATCAAGAAGTTTGACGTACTAGTAGAAGGAGACCTTCATTACTTCATTGGCAAAGCATCCTTCCATGTCTACTTTCTAGAGGTTTGCTGCAAAGCAACAACTGCAGGTGTGAAAAGTGTAGAGTCAGAACTGGGCACCCATGAAATTTCTTTAAAGATGGTGGAGCCCATGCAAAGCACTATCATTTTAGAAGAAACTGATGCATGGGAAAAATATATTTTTGAGTTGGAAAAGACAGCTGGAAATTAATTTTGCATCTGCCATTGTATGAACAGAAAAGACAGCTGAAAGCTGATTTTGTTTTTTCTATTGTATAAACATTAAAAAACAGCTGGAAACTATTTTTGTATTATATGAGCACTAGAAGACGAAATTTTGAGATTCCCTAGGGTCAGGGTATGTGTAGAGGCACTGGAGACAATTTTGTAAAGTTATAAATAGGAGAAGAGAATAAAAAGTAAAGGAATTTTGGCAGGTACAATAGCGCTGGATTGATTTGTAAGAAAACTACTTGTCTGCTTAATAAAGAAGGATATGTTGCCTGGGGAAATTTAGCATAGAGATTTTTGCTTGGAATATGTGGAATGCAATTGTGGAACTACTTCATACATTCATATGCATACTGTGATATCGTTCTAAACTGTCTTGAATTACTTCATGGTTTTGAATGATTTCTTTTTCCTGTGTAAATGTTAATGTTCTTAATGAGTAATAGAATGCTTTAATCATATCAAAGTTATCTTTGGTATCTTTTATTTCTGCTGTAAATGTGTTTATTATGTTGAAACAACTAACTATAAGGCTTTTTTGTGTATCTACAATTTATTACTCATAATTCAGATTTTCTCTTTGCAGGGATAGTTTAGATAGTTTAGTTAGATCATATCAGATTACATGCATTTAATTAGGGCACTTGCATTTCATCTTTACATATAAAATACATAAACTGTGGATTGGGCCATAACTGGTAAAACCAAACTTTAAATCACATATGGTAGTTGGGTCGTTAACCAGACGGATTCCCACGCCAAATGATGAGCGATCTAATTGGGCTTGCTTACTAGGGAGAATCCCTAACTGCTGGTGCTGCGAATTTCAGGGCATCAACAGTTTTTGGCCCTAGAAGGAGGGCCTCTAGTGCATGGCTAGAAGAGGAAACCCATTTGTTAGAAGAAATTCCTCTGAAGACCCACTTGAAACAACTATCCCAGAAGATTTCGTTCTGGAATCACAAGATCAAGAAAACCCCAATTCTGGAGGTGAACATCGAGAATTATTGTATGCTGTCCCCTTTGAATAAGTAGATCACTTCATAAGACACACGTGTTCTTATGTGAGGAGACTTGGAGGGTTAAACGTAGTTCCTTTATTACCCAGAATGCGAGCTCTTAGGAGGGAAACATAGTACAGTAGAGGTTCGGTACTTGTTGAAAAATTGGAAGAATTATTAGATCTGTCTTTGCAAGAAATTACCGATCCCTTTGATCATATTAGACCTAAAACCCCTAAAAATCAGGAAGATCCTCATACTCCACCATGATCACCACCACATTCTCCACCAAGAATTATGGTTGTACCTGCATGGAGAGACAGAGGGGCACGTAATTTAGTTGCACCTTTACATGATCTGCCCAAACATCCAGAAAAGGTGTTACCTAAATATGATCCTGGAAAATGAATTTTTGCTGAAGATCACCTTAAGAGTTTTTATTTGGCTATGAATCTCCTAAATGTAGAACATGAAGATGTACTTTGCAGACTTTTTCCCTTTACGTTTGAACCTAAGGTATCTTCCTGGTACTTTAGTTTGCAGGATAATTCAATAGTATATTGGGACGGCTCGAGAAATGTTTTTTAAGTAAATTTGGAAATCAAAAGACTGTTGCCACACTTATGAAAGAACTGTTATCTATGAGGATGGAAAAGAAAGAAAAGGGACAGGAATTTAATCAGAGATTTACTACCCTACTGAATAATTTTAGTGCTGCAACAAAACCCGCTGAGGAATCCTTGGTAGAATATTATACCACAACACTTGATCCACCCATAGCTATGTTTGTTAAAAGAGTGGTTACATATACATTGGTAGAAAACTTTGAAGAATCCAAGAAAGTAGAAGCTGCAGCGGATAGTATTGCTAAACACTCACTTGATTTGGAAACAAAACCAACACCGACAAGAAACCCCTGTTGTTATCTAGACCTAAGGAAGAATCATCAACTAAGTTAGAAAATGTGGTCAAGATGATGCAGAAACTGTCCAATAAAATTGTAGATTTGGAAAAGGATAAGGCAACCAGTACGTCTAGAAAACCATTCAAACCTTTCTACAAGAAAAGGGACGAGAGTGGACAAACTCTTCCACCTATAAACAATTCTGCTGTCCTAAATTTAAACAAAGTGGGCATGTATCATTTCTGCACCTTTTATCAAGAAAAAAATTCTGAAAAGAGCTTTCCATAGTAGATAAACTCTATGAGCTTGGTCATGAATCAATTGTTAGATGCACAAATAATAGACCAAGAAGATCCCCAAGAAGATCAGGCATTCGAGCAGGAAGAGCCCACTCCATACACCATGATGGTACTATGGGATTGGGAACCCACGCAAGGATTGACTGAAGAGGCTTATGCTGAAGAAATCCAAGTTTCATCAGTAAATATCACTACTAGGAGTAAAGGTCCAGTTGTTGAGAAAATCCCAGCTGTCCCTAAACCTAAGGTTGCAAGAGAAATGCCAAAACGAAACATAGGTGTCATTCAACCACAACCTAAGGTAAATCCAACAGTGGTTAAAGAAACGATCCCAGTAATTAATGAATAGGCAAAGATCACAGTGAGCAAAATGAGGAATAATGGGAAAAGCCCGTAAGAATACAACATGGGGTATGGCATGGTTGAAGATATCAAGAAAACTAAAGCAAATATCTCTTTATTTGAATTGTGTAATCTGCCCCAGCAAAGAAATAAATTGTTAGAATATTTTGACCCACGATCTAGCAGTACTGTAGAAACCACCAAAGCGGACACTGAGATATACTAAGCTAGTATTGGTGGAAAATCAAAATCTCAGACCTTGCCTTTCCTATTAACCTTCAAAAATTTTAATCACAACGTGCCCAATTGCTTGGTAGACTCCGGGGCTTCCTCCAATGCTATGCCACTATCGATTTGCAAGAAAATTAATGGACATCCAATACCATCTCCTTCTCAGATCATAGAGTTAGTTAAGACTCTTGTTAAAGTAATTGGAGAAATGAAAGATGTACTTATTAGACTATCTGCAGATCCTAGAGTATGTCAATTCATAGATGTTATGATGGTAGATATACCTGAAGCTTATGGTTTAATATTGAGCAGGGACTTGTCTACAAAACTGGATGGTTATTTTGCAATAGACTGGTCTCACTTGTGGTTACCATACCAAAACAGACAGAATCAAATCAAAACACTGAGAGAGCCTCATATGAAGCACAATGTGACTCAGTTGGAGGAAAAGAACGAAGCTATAAAATTTTCGTTTTCAATATTGGGAAATTATTTTTTAGATATTGAACCGGGGAATTATCAATCAACAGATGTTAGCCATGTCTCAGACAAACAATCCGATCTCCTTCATTTTTCACGGACTGATGATATTTATTGTAACATAGTAGAATTAGTTACTGACTTAGGTAACAATGCTAACTTAGTTAAAATAGAAAACATATGTTGGGTTTTATACTTCGATGGTTCTAAAACCCAATAAGGATCCAGAGCTGGTTGTATTTTGATTGACCCTGAAGGAAACAAACATTTTTATCTTGTAGACTAGAGTTTGAATGCACGAATAACACAACATAATATGAAGCTCTAGTTCAAGGTTTAAACAAGGCTATTAGTTTGAATATCAAATACTTAAAAGTCTTCAGGGATTTTGAAATAGTTGTCAGATGGGTGAGAAATACAATTCATTGTCTATCGCCGCACTTAAAAGGATACCGATTTGAAGTCTGTAATTTAATTTCACATTTCAATGCTTTCAATATAAATGCTATCCCTAGATTACAAAATGTTGTGGCTGATTTATTAGCTACTTCTGCTTCCAGATTAGTACCAACAAATAAGAAATGCTCTATTGAATTTATTTTCAGGCCATCCGTACCTGATATCATTACAAATCTAAGAGTGTTTGATGATGATGATCAGATTACCATTTTATTATCAAATGAAGATGCCTTCCAAGATGCTATACTCGATGAAGATAAGCACGATTTGGATTTACAGAACACAGATGCGGCTAAAGGAAACTTTATACCAAAAGGAGTAAGGACTCTTGAAGGACTGTTTGATCTACAGAACAAATTCAGGAGGCCAGCAAATGTCAAAACTAAAAGCTCCTCCATGCAACATGAATTGGTAAACCTAGGCACAAAAGCTGAGCCAAAATTTGTTAATATTGGTAACTGTTGTTCGCCAGGTGAGAGTTGTAAGTTCATACAAATTTTCCAGCAATACAACGATGTTTTTGCATGGACTTATGAATATTTGAAGACATATGATATGCCTATCATACATCACATAATACCAATGAAGCCAGGTGTGAATCCATTTCAGCAGCAATTGCGAAGAATGCATCCAACGCTTGAACCATTAAGACATAAGGAGTTAAAAAATTTGTTGGATGCTAAGATCATCTTTAAGGTCCGACACTTCAAGTGGGTGGCTAATTTAGTCCTCGTGCAAACGAATTCGGGAGAAATAAGATTGTGTTTAGACTTTTGGAATTTGAACAGAGCATATGATAAAGACAACTACCGTGTGCCACCAATGCAGCAGATTTTACAGATGGTATCAAGTTCAGAACTATTCTCCCTACTAGATGGATTTTCTAGATATAATCAGGTATTAGTAGCAGAAGAAGATTGACTCAAGGCTACCTTCCGTATGAAATGGGGAACGTTTGCATATCGAAGAATTCCATTTGTCCTAATAAACGCTGGAAATACATTTCAAAGGGCCATGGACATTGCATTCCTAGGATTGGTTGGCCACTGCATGTTCATTTACTTAGATGATGTGACAGTTTTATTTAAGAAAAGGGAAGAGCATGTTTTCCACCTGAATTTTTTTTTTATTGCTGCAAGAAATATGGTATATGTCTAAATCCTAAGAAGAGTGTTTTCTCTGTTCTTGAAGGTAAACTTCTAGGTCACATCGTCTCGAAGAAGGGAATCTCGATAGATCAAGAGAGAGTGCAAGCTATAAGTCAGATTCCCATGCCCCATAACAAGAAACCTATGCAATCTTTATGGGCATGATCAATTTTGTTCCAAGGTTTGTGTTAGATTTTGATCAGATTGTTAAACCTTTGCAATAAATGGTGAAGCAAAGTGTGCAGTTTAAATGGACTGACATAGAGAAGATTGCGTTTAAGGACATTAAATCTGCTATAGCCAATGCACCTTCTTTAAGAAGTCCAGATTTTGAAAAGGATTTCATAATGTACACTTTCTCTTCAGATAACTCTCTCGCAGTTGTGCTCACCTAGAAAGGAGAATCAGGAGACGAATATCCAATATCTTTCATGAGCACTGGCTTACAGGGTGTTGAATTGAATTAACCAGTCGTAGATAAGCAAGCATATGCAATATTTAAAGCGGTAAAATAGTTCAGACCATATATCCTAAAAAATAGAACAAAAGTCATAGTACCTCACCCTGTTGTCAGATCATTGTTTGTGCAAAAGGAACTAGGGGAAAGAAGAGGAAATTAGGTAACCGCACTTCAGGAATATGATCTAGAATTTAAGCCATCCACCATAATTAAAGGTTAAATCTTGTGTAAATTAATTACTGAAAATCCAATCAATGAAGAGCAGGAGTGGGAAAACGAAACTGAATTGAATCTTACTGAGGTATGCCATATTTTCACCGCTCTTGAGTCTTGGTACAGGGACCTAGTGAACTATTTTAAACAAGGATATTTACCGGGACACTGGAATCCTAAGCAGAGAAGGGCGCTCTGTTTGAAATCAGAATCCTATCAAATAATCGATGGAGTGCTTTTCAGAAAAAACTATGATGGAATATTTCTTAGGTGTCTTGAGAAGGAAGATGCAGAGAAGGTAGTCAAAGCATGACATGATGGCCCTTCGGGGGGACACTATTCCGGAGATACTACTGCCCAAAAAATACTGAGGGCATGATACTACTGGCCTACTCTTTTTAAAGATTCCCATTGTTGGCTTATAAACTGATCTAGAGGTTTCCAATGTAGACCCAGGTTCTTCGCGGTTTCAAGGAACCAACAAAACCATTTCTCACCGGCCCTTTCAGTAACAACTTGCGAACAGGATGAGGTATCACTCGAGGTGTAGCTATGGGGGCGCTGCGGAATCAGGTTTCCACAACAATGTGATGAGTTGTTCGGATGGACTACTACAGAGCGCGGTGCGGGGCTTGTGCTGTGGAATGAAGACTACGCAACGATAGACTGTGTCGCGGTCCTCACTTCTACAAACCAAGATACTTTTACAACCAACGCATCTATGGACTGCGCAGTTCGGAATGGGTGCAAATAATAGGACAACGCAACTGAATTATACACTTCCTATGCGAACTTAATCACTATGACGACTTCACTTAACACTTTTTCACTTATCTACTGCCTTAGATTATTAGCCCTAGACTAATGCAAACAGACGAGATAAACAATACTGCGTGCACCCGGTGCTGTGCATCAAAAGAGTTACACAACCCGAACTCTACATCCACATGTGATTATTCAACAAACTGATACTTTCGCAGACTTAGACTACTGTGCATTCATCATCCATTCATACATGTAATACTTAACATATTATTCCCATCTTTCTCCTATGGCGAATACATATAAAAGCATTAACACAACAACTGATAAATGAGAATCTGAGCATCCAATGTAAGCAAATAAGCAAATGTAAACACACAAACAATCACACTACACAGTATTTAACGTGGTTCACTCCCAGGATGGAGGCTACGTCCATAAGAACTGTTGTTGTATTAGTATTTGGGAAGGGTACAACAGTTCTTTGTCTACGCACTCAGTTGCAGACTCTCTTCTCTCTCAATAGGACTCTGTGCACACATCTTGCAGAGCCTTTACAATAATGTCTCTCAACAGAGATCTATTCAATCAATAATGAGAACAACACAAAATGAAGAGTAACCCTTTCCCCTAAAAAATATGCCTTATTTATAGATCATGCCCGTAGGTCATGTCTTTACAATTCGAAGGCAAAAACCCTTAGGTTTTACAAAACTGTCACAGTTTTCAGCTTAAACGGACTTGCGGGCTTCTGGTAGCGAATATTCCATCTTGGCCACCTTCAGCGCATGCTTCACGTCGCTATCGGCCTTTCTGTCGCATGCATGCCAACAGGTCACTTTCACCGATCCGTTCTTCCTCTAACGATCTCGTGCGACTGGTTTAGGTAGTGGTTCTTCCGCATGTGCGACCAATCGCTTTCTTTCTGCTTTGCTCCTACCCACCGCTTGGTACTCCTGGAGCATCTTTACCAAAAATAGACCACCGATGGTCTAACCGGAATACGTGCCATCTTCCGTCCAACACTCTGCTTTTTTGGATCCCTGTAGACTAGACACATCGCAGTGTTGTTTCCTCGTAGCACTGAACTTCGCAACTCTTCCACCGCTGTGCTCCGTGCAACTTCGCAACATCTCAAAATAGAGTTGTCCAAAAAGCCTTCAGCTGAACTGCGCTTAGCTACGCAGTTCCAAAATCTGATTTATACAAAAATTCCCCATTTGGGCCAGGCCCAACAGGCCCCTAACACTTACATGTGGCTCGTCCCTGAGCCACCTTCAAATTCGACTTCCCCTAGCTGCTTCTCCGACTGCGGAGCGAGCTTCGCAACGAACTCGTTGTATGTGACAATCATCTTTTGGACTGCTTCCTTCGTGTCTTGCTCAACTTGTTTCACTGTTTCCAACATCTCAAGTGTTATTTCATCACCTACTTGTCCTTCCACTTGTTCTTTCCCTTCGCGCAACTCCTGTAACTTCTCCTCGATCTCCTGCAAGATCATGTGGGCGGCCTTTAGCAAGGGTTGCGACTTATCTCCCATTTCAGCCTCTTTTTCTCTGAAGGCATGAACTTCCTTCTTCAGCACACTGACTTGCTTGTACATGTGAAGTCTTTCTCTTGGTAGTAGGGCTTTGACTTTTGCATCCAACTGTTCTAATGATGTCTGCTTTACTGTCACAACGTTCTTTACTTCGAGCAACCCTGGATCCTCTTAAAGATCAGTGAATGCCTTTGATGCCTCATCTAACAGACTTTGGCACTTAGCCACCTCAGCGGCTATATTCTCTGCTGCGCCCTTCACTTCTTTTGCTCTTACCTGCTGCTGATCTGGTGGAGTCTGTGGATGCACCTGTGCCTCCAAGGCAGCGACCTTAGCTTTGTGGATGATCTCCATATCTCTCATCTCCTCCTTAAGATCGTTAACCATTCAACGATATTCACGACAGTATCCGCGGGGTCCATCTATAATTCAAATTCCGATATATCATCTGCGACCACAGTGATCGTGGACTCGAGTCTTTTCTGACGATCATGCTTATCCTGTAGTTCCATAGCTCTCCGCAAGCTAGATTCCTCCAACTGCTTATTAGCTACTTGCAACTCAGCTTGTCGTTTTAGCGCGTCGGTAGTTCTCTCATGCATTTCTTCAACAATCTGCATATGCAAATAGTGTAGACCAGGTAGTGGTATCTTCGCAATATCGAGCTCCACACGCTCTACATCCTTCATGTCCAACACTAGTTGGTCTGGCAGTGGCAACGTTATTGTTAAGGGATCCATATGGATAATGCGGGACTTCACAGGCATAATCATGGTTAGCTGTGGCATCTTTTGCTACGAAGTTCCTCCTGACTTTCCTTCAGATTCTGACTACCGCGGCAAGGGTAATCTTTTGTGTACTTCTTCAATTTTCTTTTTAATCCCCTGCAGTGTGGTCAGATTCTTCTGCAGACTTTCCTGAATCACTTTGTCCTTTTTCTCCTTCTTAGTCATCAGATCTCCCATCTGCTCTGTGACCCTTTCTACAGTCATTTCATAATCATCATCATGGAGTACTGTGTCTGATACGTCTTTAATGGCTCTCTGCTTCTTTTGCGCCCCCTTTTTCGGTGCTGGGCTCTAAACTTCCTTCCTTTTTGCTGTTTCTTTTTCTTTAGTAATAGGACATGGAATGGGGTTGTCCTTGCCGGAGTCGCTTTGGACATCTACAATCTCGACTCAAAACTCGACAGGCCATTCCTTCATGATATTATCAATATCTTCTTCATACATGTAGTACCTTCCTAGGTACCACTCAGTGTTCTTCTTCTGTGCTTTGGCTGAAATGTGAATGCAACGCATGTCAGCATAAAAATCAACAGTGCAAATATACTTACTCGTTACCTTCTTTTTTATCCGTGATGTGAGCATGATGGCTGTGCGCAGCTGGTCATAATAGGCATAGAAAACTTCAGCTGTCGCGTGCTGTCTCTGTGAGTTCAAATTTTCCCAGAGATTTGAGTAACGGGCCCCTCTACAGTCATTGGTATCGGTGATTACGCCAACGTAATCCTTTGGCTCCTTCCACCCTACGAAGGTGATCAACACTATCAACCATGTAAAATGGAAATTTTCACCGTTGAGCTGTGTGTCATTTAGTTCCTCCAAGAACTCATTCAATAGGTATTGACACCAGTTGAATTTCTCACCCTCCGCGGCTGCGGCGCCAAGCAGTATTGTGCCCGTAGGTACCTCCAAAGGCATGCATTTTATGAGAATCTTACCGGCTAACAATTGCGAGACAAACCTTGTTTCTTTATCATCTATGTCATCTGTCTGAAAGCCTCTCTTTCCTTTGACAACAATTTTCATTTTCTTCATCTTCGCGGCCACTTCTTTGTCCTTGTTTTTCCCTTGAAAAAACTGCTTCGAATCTTTACCTCTTTTACTCAACCCAGTGATGCGGTAGATAATTTCAATAGTCAGGTCAGCATTGCAGTCAAGCCACAAATATCCCTAGTGAATGTGCGCCATCAGTGTTCGCACCACCACATTCAGCTTCGGTGAACTGCCAAAATGCGGGAGTCTGAGCAGATTGAGCAGTCCCGACATGAATACTCCGGATAACTAGCTTTCCGCTACCAAGGTGAGGTCGCCCTTCACATCTTTCTTCCAGCACATGTACTGGTCGGGTTGGAACTGTGGGAACCTAGGTTCATTGGGCTCCTTCTCCATCTGAAGAGGATTATAGTCTTCCCATTTGCACTCTGGAATTTTACCCAACAAATTTTTGTCCACCTTGACATGCTTTGATATTGGCGACAACGGAATGCCATATTTGGCATTCTTCATTAGCTTGTAGAACAGTGCGTCTAGTGCACGCGGTGATATATAGTGCGGGGTCATTGTCAATGGTATCTCCTTATCAACTATCGGCGGCTTCAGCACTGTCGAACTCATCTTTGGTTGCTTCGTTCTCGGCACCACTGGATATTTTCCTTTGTCTTGCATTGTTGGACAGTGTCTTGGTGATCTTCTAGACACTTGACCCTTTTCTATGACGATGTTCTTGGATGGAGTTCTCATTAACCCTTCGATACCTCCGCATTTGAACACCTTCATAGTCTCCTGGACCATGAACTCTTCTTCAATGGTAGAACTTCAGACATTCACTGGACAAATTTCAACAGGATTTCGGATAGCTTGCTAAAATTAACTCACAAGGTAGTGCTCACAGGAAAATTCTAAGTGTTTGGTAACACCCGCGAGTCTGAATGCAGCATTATTTATAGGCGCAGCTAACCCCCTCCGTGCCCCTCAATGGCTAGATAAGCATTAAATGCGGTATCTGTTGGAAAAATCCAGTGGATTCTTTGGTCCTTTCCTTCATAAACTCGTTCATAATGACTATCTGTGCGTTAAATGCCCAAGCGGTCACTGGAGAAATACTGTATAACAACTATTTTTCTGGAGTGTTGCGTCTAACTGCGCGACAGGTCATCATTGCTCCTGCGCAGTAACTTCGTGATGCTTGACTTCTTGCCTCTAAACTTAGCAGCTTTCCCTGTTCAACTTGAGCTTTGCAATTGACTTTCGGACTTCGCAACTGCGCGGTTCCTCTTTTCTTTTCTTTTCTGTTTTTTTTTTTTTTGGTGCAGCGGCACATCTTAACAGTGCTACGCGGTATATACATGTTCTTGATCATACATTGCGTACATACTCTTTCCCATTTCCAGTGCCCACTTTCAACTGTACCCAGCACTTAGAAATTTCCTTGTTTCTGATCATTACAGGTTTTGCGAAGAAGGACTATCTCGATAGGGTTTTATTCTGCTTCCATTGACTAGACCTGGCAAGTTAACTCCAGCTAATGTGGCTAACTGAGCTGCGCCACCATTAGTAACATGTACAATAGTATATGGACCAAGCCAATGCATTTTAAAATTTCCAGGAAACTTCATAAACTTGCTATCATACAGGAGGACTAGATCACCTACTTGGAAAGACTTGTTCTTGATGTGGCGATCATGCCATGCTTTTTCTCTTTCTTTCTGCACTTGTTGGTGAAATCTTGCGATGAAGCGATCCTCCTCCAGACCAACCAAGTGTAGAATCCTTTCTTCTAGTGCGTCACGATCTGCCATGCCTGTAAAAGCAGCTATTCTCAAGTTGGGAACAATGTATTCCATCTGCATTATTGCTTCCTGTCCATAGGCCAGCCTAAAAGGTGTGTGGCCCGTCAACTTCTTCCATGAGGTCCTATATGCCCATAAAATGGCTGGAATGCGTAGGTCCCAGTCATCCCGATTCACATTGCACACCTTAGTTAGCACATTCTCCAGTACCTTATTGAACGCTTCAATAGTTCCATTTGTTTGCAGATGATATGGCGTACTTCGCTGATAATGAATGCAGAAGTCTTCTGTCAATGCCTCAATGGTTCTGTTCAAAAAGTGAGTGCCTTGATCACTCATCAAAATCTTTGGGCATCCAAACCTTGTAAGGATGTCTTTGAATATGAACTGCGTGGCAGTACCTGCGCTACAGTCCTTCACTAGTTTCGCTTCTGCCCATCTGGTGAGGTAATCAGTTGTAGTAATAATGTACCTCTCACCAGTTCTTTTTCCTGGTGGGTTTATAGGTCCCACAAAATCAATTGCCCATTTTTCAAATGCCTGTAATCTCAACTATGGATTTAATGGCATTTCATCTCTTCGCGATGGTCTTCCTGTCCTCTGACAGACATCACAGCTCTGGCAATGTTCCTTTGCGACTTTGTGAATCGTAGGCCACCATAGCCCTGCCTGTAATATCTTCCGCGCGGTGGCTCTTCCTGCGTAGTGACCTCTTGCTTCTCCTGAATGTGCATCTGCTAGTATAAATGGCTTCTCATGCTCTAACACACACCTGCGTAGTACTTCATCCAGTCCCAATTTGTATAACTGACTTGCGATAATGGTGAAGTCTACTGCTCACACTACCAGCTGTTTCTTTTGCTGCATAGTGAACTCTATGGGTGCTAACCCAATAGTCAAAAAGTCTATGATTTCTTTATAATAATCATCAACTATCTGGATAGCAAACAACTGTGCGTCAGGCAGATTGTCTTCAAGATTCGTAGGCTCTTCTCTTGACTCGATCCTTGACAGATGATCAGGTCCCAAGTTCAACCTTCCAGGTTTAATTATTATCTCAAAGTCATACTCCTGGAAGATGAATAACCATTTGCAGATTCACCCCTCTAACATTGGTTTGTTGACTAGGTATTTCAAAGCAAAATGGTCAGTGAACATAGAGAAGTGCGCACCAAGCAAATAGTGCCTGAAATTTTGCCGCGCGTAGACCATATCTAGGACTTCTCTCTCAGTGGTGGTATAATTATTCTCTGCAGATGAGAGTTTCCTGCTTGAAAATGTGATGGGATGGTCAATACCTCCCTCTCTAGGTTGTGCTAAGACAACTCCCAATGATATACATGAAGCATCGACATGGACATGAAACGACTTCTCCTAGTCTGAAAAAACTAGGATCAACGCAATTACCATTTTTTCTTTCAAGGTGTCAAACCCTTGTTCACACTCTGCATTCCAAATGAACGACACATCTTTCTTCAGCAGCTTCTCCATTGTTGCGGTTATCTGCGCATAACCCTTTATAAATTTCCGGTAGTAACTCGTATGCCCCAATGTAGTGCGCAACTGCTTAACTGAATTTGGTGTGGGCAAGTTTACAATGACTGCGATCTTCGCAGGGTCAACCATCAAGCCCTTCTTACACACGATATGTCCTAACAAAATTCCATAAGGTACACAAAAGATACACTTCTTCAGGTTGAGTGACATTTGATGCTGTCTGCACTTCTCTAGAATCAGTCTCAGATTTGCGCAATGGTCCTTTAGCAACCCAAATATTGTCCAATCATCGAAATAAGCTTCTAAAAACTTATGCCTGAAATCCTTGAATGCTGCGACCATAACTCTGGAAAAGATGGCGGGCGCGTTCTTCAGACCAAATGACATTACTTTGTACTAGAACGACCCCCATTCAGTGGAAAAAGTGGTCTTGTTTCTATCCTTGGGATCAATTCTTATCTGATGATCTCTCGAAAAACCATCAGTAAAGGAATAGGCCTCATTTCCTCCAACATTATCAAGCACCTCATCAATGAAAGGAGTAGGAAATGGGTCATACATTGAAGCATCGTTCAGTTTTCTGAGATCCACACAAATCCTGATTTCACCTTTTGTCTTCTTATCTTGGAAAACCATAGGAATTATCCACTCAGACTCTTCGACTGGCTCGATGATCCCTACGTCAAGCATTTTATCAAGTTCTACCCTAAATCATTCTTTGTATCGTGGATTTAGTCTATAGGGCCTTTGCTTAACAGGCTTCACACCTAGCTTAAGAGGTATCTTCATAACTCCTAAGTCTCCCAAAATTCCCTTCATCTCTGTAAATTTTGTTGGGAACAACTCTTGATACTCATGTAACAGGTCTGCGATCTTCTCAACGGTCTGATCATCCCAGTAGTCTCCAATAGCCGCGAATTTTGGCTCTTTGCTGGTGCCAATGTTCACTTTTCTTGTTTTCATAGGTCCGCTCATGTCTGGGATTTCAAGTGAAGGTCCTTCTACCTTGCGCACACCTTCTGACTCAGGAATGTTTATGTTGCACAGATCATCCTCATCACTTTCTTCTTTTTCTTCAACCTCTTCGGCTAGGTTGTAACATTCCATGGCATGCTCTACCTATTACTTCCATTCTGTCTGTAGGCTTGCAGGTACACTGTCATCTCCAAAGAATTCCTCTAATGCCATTTTCTTATGTGGACATTCCGATCTAAATATTCTTTCCTTAATAATCTGTAGTGCATCATTTATGGTAGGACTCGCATCCTCAAAACTGAAACTCTTCTGGAAGTTCGCAGTCAGGGTAAGCCAATCTGTAGTCTCACTGCAAAATTCCATGTCTAGTATCATTTCTTTGGAATTTCCTCCTCCAATGTGTGCACAAACAGATGCACCCATTCTGTTTGTGGTTGCTCCCCCCATGCTTGTGAACAAACCTCAATATGTTGCTTTGGATATGTCTGTCCATTGTATTTTGCAAAGGGTAGTGTAACCTTATCAGCAAACCTGATCTGCATCTTGATTCTGCATTGATCCCATGTGGTCAATGTATGCTTATGCGCAGCCCACCATCTGGAAGGTGTCTCGCGCAGTGCCATATCTAGTGCTGGTAAGCGATGCTCATATGCAATCACTGCAGTATATTCTTTGATAAAGGAATAAACATTAGATATACCATCATAAGTGGGGATTGGGTTTACCTCCTTTCCAATCTAGCGTAGTGATTTTGTAACCTGCGCGCATCTCCTTGCTGATACTTCATGCATACGACTTTTCCAGTTCTCCAATCCTGCATCAGAGTCTAAGATGCAAGAATTGTCGCATCTCTAGTTGAGTGTTCCATCCGCAGTGGGATTAACATAATCCTCTTGGTTCGCAGTCATTTTGTAAAGTTGGTTCAGATCTTGAGCCCTGGATTCCTCCTGAATCGGCTCACTGTATCTGTCTCCGTTTGAAGGGTCCAATGGTGCGATGACCCTGAGATCCTTCCCTTCGAAGATCACCTTCTTCGTCTTCAAGTTTATGATAGCGAGGTTATCCATAGCCTAGTCAATCCCTAACAGCGCAGGAAAAGGCTGACTATCGTCCACAATCTCTATAACCTCGAAATATGCGTGGGTTTGCACTCCATCAATGTCAACAACCACATCGGCTAACCATCCAAAAAGTATGACTTTATCCTGGTTGGACATTCTCAACTGGATAGGTGACCATAACAGCTTTGGTCTCCCCATCTACTGCCATGTCTATTTGGTTAAGGCATTTACTTCTGATCCGAGATCAAGAATGATCTCATCCATTTCATAATCTCCTATCTGTGAAATGAGTCTCATTTCTCTCCATGTTCTCTTGTGTTTCTTGATGTGATGAACTGCGCTATTAGTAGTTTCACTTTCGTTGCGCGGTTCATACTAATCTAACAACTTCTGCAATTCTGCTATAGCGTTTGGACTCTTCAACAATTTCATGCAGCTCCTGAGGAACTGCGCAATAGAGGTGCATGTCTCTGCTGCGGCACTCATTCTGTCATAAGCAGCCGACATATCTTCCATATGCGGTATTTCACTGCGCAACGGAATTCTTGGCGACTCAGGTGTTGATTCTTTGAATATATTCGTGCTTCTTCAAAGACTTCTCTGTTTTTCTCCAAGTTGAAAGTAGGTGCTTTTCCAACAGCTTTTCTTATCCCTATCGTTTCAAGAGGAGTCAGCTTAGGGTTAAAATCTCCATAAGTCGAAGCTTATGCTCCTCTATCTCTCCCTGTCGTAGCACCACTTCGCGTCACTATGTTGATACTTGGATCCGCAGGTCTCCTCTCTGCTGCGATCAACTAAATATTTGGGTTCGGTGCCTCTGGCTATTTTCTTTTCTCCATTTCTACCTCTAACACTAGGCAGTCTTCAATAACATGATCAAATGATTTGCAATAACTACATGTAGTGCATGGGTTTGTACAGTCTCTCGATACATGGCTTCCTTGGCCACAGTTACAACAAATTACTTGACCTCGGCCTCATCCTTGTGGCGGGCCATTATTCCTTCCTCTCCTACGGTATCCTCCACGGCCTCTGTATGGTCCCTGATCATTCTGTACATTATTTTGTTTCTGCAGAGTCTCTTCTTGGACTCTGTACATTCCTCCATACATATGTTCAATATCTTTCTTTCTTTCTAGCACGAGCTCATATGCGCGGAAATTGGATTCATCATGCCCAACTGACTTACATAAATTATAATATAGGTTTTTAGGTGTCCTTACATATTTCTGTATCATGTAGCAGTCTTCTGGCCGGTGTCCTTTGGTTCTGCAAATTTCACACCATGGCCTTGGGTTCGGATTTAATGGGTTTGGTCCACGCATGTTAAGGAAATCTTGGAATAAAGGATAGTGATCCTTAGTGTGTCCTTCTCCCTTACAACCTGTACACCAGACTTCTTGTGTTTCTTGCTTTCCTTTCTTGATATCTTGTAGTTGTAGTGTCAGGGTAGCCAACTGGTTCTGAATCTGGGACATCCCAGTGCTACTTTCTCCAATTGGTGAAGCTTCTAACTTCATCGCGATCTCCAAGGCTTCTGCCTGCAAAGCCACTTTCTGCTGCATCAAAGGCTGTTTGATATGGGGCAACAACACGGCTATAAACCATTCCTTGTGCTGTTGCGGTGCTATAACGAAGCTTACTTGCTCCAACAGAGTCTTAAATTTATGATCAAACTCCCAAAATGTTTCATTAGGTTTCTGCTTGATCTCTTTCAATTCTGTTATACACTGCGACTCTGACTTCGGCTTCTTAAATTCTGCTAAGAGTGCAGCCTTGATTTCTATCAGAGTTCTATTATGTCCCTGCGAATATTTCATGAACCAATGCAAGGCTCTATCTTTGAAAGTGGTAATGAGCTGTGCTTGCTTCACAACGTCGTCCTGCACTTGCTTTACACTCCATATGGATTCACATAGAAACCAATGCTGATCAGGGTCTTCTAGACCCGTTCCATTGAATATTGGTAGTTTGATATCATCATCCATCCTCCTTCTAGGTGGCACAATTCTCTGAGTGGTGCTAGGGATAATACTCTGAGGAATGACTTGAGGTTGGACGTTCTGAAGTGGGATAGCCTGAGATGGGGTAGGCTGAGTCAGAATAGGCTGGACACTGGCTTTGCGGTGTTACTAGTACTGATATTTTGCGGTGTGGCTTGCGCGGTGCTTGCAACCGACGGGTTCTAAACTGACGGATTCTGAGACAAGGGAGGCGCGGTTTCTGCAACTGGTGGGTTCTGTGGCGTAATAGGTTGATAGGTGGCTGACAGAGGTGTGGTTTGATTATCATGCTCACATGGTATCTGGGTATCTACGCGGAGTCCATGTGGTCCAAGATTTGTCTCAATGACGAACTTGTATCTCTTTCCACTTCTCAGGTTATGGGTTTCTTCGTAAGACCCACTATATGTACTATCTACCATGACAGATTTAAACGAAACTTTACTGCATTCTAAAAACACCTTTCTCTGCCAAAAGCATTTTAATGTATAAACTGAGGTTGTTCAAGTAGTTACCTCTGAATCCCTTGAAAAACTCTCTTTCGACTGCGCTGTAGGACAACAGCATGTCCACAACGAACTGCGTCACAAAACTTTGTAGTGTGCTATCGACCTAGAATTCAACTGCTCTCGTGAATGGAATATCTAGTGCTTTGAGCCTTTCAATAAGTTCTGGTGTCCACTCGGTCGATATGTCTCGCGGTGTACAGTTTCATTGTTCTACGAGCCTTGACAACCACTCGTGTAGCTCGTTTCCAAAAGACGCCCAAAAAACTATGTGAATGTCTTTCCACAGGTATTTGTTCAACCAATCGATGTCAGAGAGATGTGGGTGTCTATTCTCCTTTCTAGCAAAGTCTCTCTCTATCTTGTCACACCAAGCCCATATTTCTTTCTTGTCTAGATACCAAAAGTCGACACCCAACTCAACTACTTCTACTTCGCACATCACATCTTCAACTCATCATGGATTCTTAGCATGACAACAGAACCATTTGTTGTCTTATAAACTGATCTAGAGGTTTCCAATGTAGACCTAGGTTCTTCGCGGTTTCAAGGAACCAACAAAACCCCTTCTCATCGGCCCTTTCAGCAACAGCCTGCGAATAGGATGAGGTCTCATCCGAGGTGTAGCTATGGGGGCGCTGCAGAATCAGGTTTCCATAGCAATGTGATGAGTTGTTCAGATGGAATACTGCGCAGCACGGTGCGGGGCTCGCGTTGCGGACTGAAGACTATGCGATGATAGACTGCGTCGCGGTCCTTGCTTCTACAAACCAAGATACTTGTACAACCAGCGCATCTACGGACTGTGCGGTTCAGACATGATGCAAATAATAGGACAGCGCAATTGACTTATACGCTTCCTATGTGGACTTAACCACTATGAAGACTTCACTTAACACTTATTCATTTATCTACTGCCTTAGATTATTAGCCCTAGATTGATGCAAACAGACGAGATAAAGAATACTGCGCGCACCTGGTGCTGTGCGTCAAAAGAGTTACACAACCCGAACTCTACATCCACATGTGATTATTCAACGAACTGATACTTTTGCAGACTTAGACTAATGTGCATTTATCATTCATTCATACATGTAATACTTAACATATTATTCCCATATTTCTCCTATGGCGAATACATATAAAAGCATTAACACAACAACTGATAAATGAGAATCCGAGCATCCAATGTAAGCAAATAAGTAAATGTAAACACACAAACAATCACACTACATAGTATTTAACGTGGTGCACCCCCAGGATGGAGGCTATGTCCACAAGAACTGTTGTTGTATTAGTCTTTGGGAAGGGTACAGCAGTTCTTTGTCTGCGCACTCAGCTGCAGACTCTCTTCTCTCTCAATAGGCCTCTGCACACATAGTTTGTAGAGCCTTTACAATAATGTCTCTCAACAGAGATCTATTCAATCAATAATGAGAACAACACAAAATGAAGAGTAACCCTTTCCCATACAAAATATGCCTTATTTATAGATCATTCTCGTAGGTCATGTCTTTACAATTCGAAGGCAAAAACTCTTAGGTTTTATAAAACTGTCAGGGTTTTCAGCCTAACCGGACTTGCTGGCTTCTGGTAGCAAATATTCCGTTGTGGACGCATTCAGCGCATGCCTCATGTCGCTGTCGACCTTTCTGTCGCACGCATGCCAACAGGTCACTTTCACTGAGCCATTCTTCCTCTAACGGTATCGTGCGACTGGTTCAGGTAGTGGTTCTTTCGCATTTGTGACCAGTCGCTTTCTTTTCGCTTTGCTCCTACCCGCCGCTTGGTACTCCTGGAGCATCTTTACCAAAAATAGACCACCGATGGTCTAACTGGAATACGTGCCATCTTCCATCCAACACTCTGCTTTTTCGGATCCCTGTAGACTGGACACATCGCAGTGTTGTTTCCTCGCAGCACTGAACTTTACATCTCTTCCGACGCTGTGTTGCGCGCAACTTCGCAGCATTCCAAAATAGACTTGTCCAAAATTCCTTTAGCTGAACTACGCTCAGCTCCGCAGTTCCAAAATATGATTTATACAAAAATGCCCCACTTGGGCCAGGCCCAACACCCATGCTCGTGCCAGGAAATGTGATGTATGTCAAAGAAGCGCTGGCAGGTTTCCAAAAGCAGCAGGACCATTGCAACTAGTTATTATCTCTGAACCATTCAAGCAATGGGGCATAGATGTTATTGGAGAGATAAATATGAACTCCTCACTACAACATCAATATATCCTAACATTTATGGATTATTTCACCCAGTGGATAGAATCTATTCGGTGCGTAAAGTGAATGAAGACGCAGTTATGAAGTTCCTGCAAGAGAATATCATAACCAGGTTTGGGGTTCCATTTTCTTTAGTTTTTGATGATGCAACTTATTTTTCATCTGTAAAATTAAATGCATTTGTTTATGAAAGAGGAATTAAATTACATTATTCAGCAAATTATTACCCCCAAGGAAATGGACTAGCTAAATCCACAAATAAAAATCTCATCCGAATCCTTAAGAAAACTGTCATTGAGAATCATAGAAGTTAGCATGCAACCCTTCCAAACGCTTTATGGGCAGATAGAGTTACCCCAAATAACTCCTTAGGAGTTTCCCATTACACTTTGGTCTATGGGAAGGAAGCCATACTCCCGCCTAATATACTGCGCCCATCCTTACAACTAGCCCAAGCCTCTCCAAGTTCCAACAACGAAATCCTACAGTCACGAATTAATACCCTGCTGAAGCTTGAGGAGTCATAACAGAAAGCCAAAGATAGATTCCACCAACACCAAGATATTTTCAAGAGGTGGTTTGATAAATGAAAATCTGGAAAAAGGAGTTTTGAAGTAGGTGACCTGGTTTTGAAGTGGGATCACCCACATGATGATAAGGGAAAGCACACAAAATTTCAACAATTATGGCTTGGCCCTTACCAAATTTCCGAAAAGCTTGGTCCGTCAACATACAAACTGAAAATTTTAGAAGGGGAGGAAGAAAACCTTCCTGACAATGGCCTTGCTCTGAAGCAGTACTTCACTTAGGTCTAGGGATATTGTTTTGCTTTTTCTAGTTTACTTTTATGTTTTGAGTTGTTTTTTTATTTGTTTTCTTTCTTTAGATTCATTTGTTTTCTTTTGTTTGATTCATTTATTTTGTTTCAAATAAATCCCAGCTCGACTTCTTGGTATATGGAAAGATAGGGCTCTGAGAAATCTCAAGGGAACTGGAAGATCATAATCTACTTATGAAAGGAAGTTTTCCTATGTGACATTGGTTTTTCACTGTTTAGTTTTTAGAAAGGGAGGATCCGCTTCAGTTTCATATTTGAGTCATGATAATCCCTGTTAAATAACTAAGACTTATGATTTATGTATTACTATCTTGGGGTTCCATTCACTCTCACATTAATGACCGTCTTAGGTAGTTCGCTATGATGGACCCATGGAAAGGAAGCAAGTCTCAGAGATGTATAGTATTTAAAATGATCCCATGCTGCAAATCAAAAGCCAAAAGAGCTTATATCAAAGAGTCAATTTTCCAGAAAATCTCACCTTTATTAAAGCATGGTTGAGAGAAGCGAAAGACATCCAATCAAGAAAATGGCCCTAATGGTCAGCTCAGCAAGGTTCTTCTCCGTTCGTGAGCATGACACACAAGTAAATCTCTTGCTCACACAAAAGGACATTATGGATGGAAGAACCAAAGTCAAATGTTGAAGATTGAAGAAAGCTATCATGGAAGACTCAGATGACAAAATGAGTCAATAAAGAAAGCATCTAAAGAAATGCTAACAGCATGGGAATGAGGAACAAACGAATATGTATGTGGGATTTTGTAACGATCTTGTGGAGTCCTACTCAGTAGGCATCCAGAAGATGGATTTAAAAATGAACTTCACATTTTGGCCTCAGGAGAGTGGCTGGGAAGTCTAATTCAAAGTTGCCATTTTTTCCCAATGACAAAGGTGATAAAGATGATCACTCCCCTGTATAAAATATGAACTGTCGATGCAACTTGTTGTATATGAAACTGATGTTATGCAAGTTTTCTGACCTTGAAGAAAGATTTTTCAGAGACCTGTGTTCGCCAATGAATCGCCAATTGTTGCTATTGCAACCTGATCTCCATAATTTTTGAAAAATTGTAGGGCCCCTCCTTTTATTTTAAAGTTTGAAGTCTCTCCAATGTCTAACTTTTGGCCCTTAGTTTTCTTGAAAACTCTTGAAGAAAGGTTGTCTTTTTGGTTAAGGAAAAACTCAAGTTTTCTTCACCAAAATGGTCGTAGAATTTTGTTCATTTTTCGTCGACCAGTTTCGCGGTTTTTTCATTTATTTTCCCCGAAGCGGTCGTAGCTTTCTGTTCATATTTTTCACCGACTCATTTCAAAAAAAATTTGTTTATTTTTTTCCGACCCCTTTCGTAGTTTTTCATTCGCTCAGCGTCGAGCAGTCGTGAGTTTTCAATTATTTGCCGATCGTTTCGAAGCTTCTCAAGATTTTGTCGCCGATGTTTTGCGCCTTTTTTGACAAGATTTACGCCGATAGTTCCATGGAGTTTTCGATTGTTTTTTGTGTTTCAACACCAGCCGTTGCCATTTTTAATATTTTGTTTACAGACCATTTTGCAAGATTTGGGATGCTACATTCTAACCATTCCACAACTCCTTGGCGTTTCGGTGCCGACTGGTCATGACCGTTAGAATGTTCGCGACCGCCCGTTGCGGTATGGCTGGTGTTTGCGGCATCGGTCGATCGCAGCGTTTTGATCTTTGTTTCGAAAATTGTTTCATCGAAGCCTGGTCAAGACTCGTCGACCGTCAAACTCCGTAAAGGCCTTTCTGCTAAACATTTCACATGTAGTCTTTGACAGAGGTTTGCTGCCGGATCACCGTGCTTTGAAAAAATCTTGCCGACGCCTTCGCAGGATTTTTGGTGAAACCACCGAAGCAGTCGACGTTCATTGCTTTTATTTTTGCGATAGAGGAAGGTGGGTCCACCCACCAAGTGCTCACTTACCTAACACCGTCTGCACTTAGTGCTCACCTACCAAAATCTGTCTACATTAATGACTACGACTTTATATATAGCAGTGGAGTTTTGTTGGTTTGTTCCACTTTTTACGTAGCTTGAAACGCCGTTCAAAGCATCTTTGGAATCTCTGCCAGTCAGAAAGCGCCAGGCACCTGCCAACCGATAGGCTCTCATTTTCGCCCAACCACTCCGCCGTTGATAGGTAGGCCTTTTGAGTGTTTCCCATTTATCTTTCGGTTACCTAGGGTGTTGTTTTTTTTTACCATTTGGGGGCCTTTTAAGTTGTTTGCGAGGGTTTTAAGCTTGAATTTATTTCCAAATTTTTCCCACTTGAAGTCATCCATGATACTCCTACCATTTTTAAGCACACTCTAAGGACCCTTGTATACATCCCGCACTCTGGCTTGCATGTCCACTTTTGGCCTTGATGGTCGCCCCAATTCGAACGGTTCAATCGACATAACATTGGATGAGGAAATGGTCCCGTAAACTCTCACGCAGGCTCGACAAAACTTTTGGACTACCATCCTGGTTTTTACGCCAGCTTCTATGGTTACTCCTAGTTGCCGGTCTAACCCTTTCCAATCAAGTACCCTGTGGCATTTTGATTTTGATCGCAGCCTACAACCCTTAAGTGTTGCTTAGTTTCTGGGAATCCAACACTTGCGCAGAAGGCCATTTGGTCTTAGCTTGGTTGCGCCTAGTTTTTTCCTTTAAGAGCTTGCTGTAGCTGAACCTATGGTCTCCAACGTCTCGTGCGCCCTCCCATTTCCGTCATAGCCTCTAAAGCATCCGCGCGCGTCTTGTTGTTTTGAGTTGAGAGTGTTTTGGTCTTTGCTAGTAGGGTTTTAACGCATAAAGTCACCTTTAGTTAAAAGATGGATTAAAATCATACACATATTTGATTTTTTTTAAGCTCTCTTTGTCAAACATGAAGAAATTCAGTTTTGATTGACTGTTTCTATTTTGTATAGCTTGGTTTTTTGCTTTCCATAACTATTTATTCATTAAAAGCAAAGAGTCTAAATTCATCTATCACCCAAAAAGTTTTCATTTTGTCACGAATAGTTTTGCATCCTGAAAAATTCATTAGGACCAATAAGCACCCACAACACTTAAAACAATTTTTTAATCGTTCTCATTGATTGTACCATGGAAACTAAATGATATGTAAATATTGTTTCCTCATTTATTCTTCCTGTGTCCTGACAGGCTTGATATGCACAGATGTTCCGCTAGAAGTAAAGCCAAGCTAGTTGAGTCAGACTCAGACATAGATGTCCTGTTAGACACCGCTCTTGAAACAATGTTCGGAGACACAAAAGATGTGACAGAAGCCACCCCAGAGTTTTCATGGAACAAACTATATTGAGCCATCAGCGACATAGATGTCCTTAACGCTACTATCCAGGAATTAATGGTCTACCAAAATATCAAGAAGTATAACCTCCACAAAGCAAACACACATCCTGAGCTATTTCCATGCTCAGAAGTCATGGAGTGGATTCTACCCCAGACCGACGCAACCTCCAGGATTGTCTCAGACATCAATGGCGAAGGACTTGCATCTTTCCATCTAGCTCACATAACCGCAGCATACAAGTTTCCCTCTCCTAACATTATGATGAGTGATGAATGGATTAAGGAGACCAATATAGATCACTTTGAGTATGAAAAGAAGATGACAATCCCTGAAAGGAAGCTGAGATCAAGAAGTAGTGGGGAATATGAAACTCAACACCTAAGAACCCCCTATAGGCTATTAGCTCTGACGCAGAGCTAAATTTTTGGATTTGCAAATGGGAGTACATACAAACTCAGCTGGGTACCAGTGATGTACCACATTGCCACACATGGAACACTGTTCAATTGGGCCGAGATCATCTCTGATAGCATGCCATCACATATCGTTGCGGCTCAAGGAGGATTGACTCAGAAGAAGGATGAGTTCTTTATGTCCTCCTATCTCCTAGATTTCATATTTATCAGACATCATTTCCCTGCTTTGGGATGTGTTTGGAACCCCGTTGGGCCTCCCCTCCACGTAGCCTATTAGATGCTCTGGGCGCACAAGTACATAAGCCACTATAAAAGGATCTGTGAAGGGTTCATCATGCCATTGCACCGGCTAATCTTCAAAGATGAACCAAATTGCATGTCCGAGAACGCCATGTCAGTCATTGAAAAACATGGGGATTATTACTTCTCCATGGAAGGCACATATGCCACATACGTTTTTATACACAAAGAAGTTGTCAGGCAAGTTTTTGTCGATGGGATTGGTAGATTTCTTCATGACAAGAAGAAGTCGGTCGACCCACAGTTTCCATTCACGATTGGAGCATATAAATTCACCAAGGCAAAAGAGGGTGAAGAGTTTGCATTGGATTTAGAGGTTTTTCGTTTTGGGACGAAGAGTTTCAGAAGACATGATCCTGAAGGTAAGGTCACTACTCATTGTGCTTCCTGCAAGATCACCTTCGAATATGCACACCTTTTCTGGTAAGATTAGAAATTCTATCGGAGCGCGAAGAACAAGATCGAATTAAACAAGCGCTATCATCCCAAGAGTGGAACAAGTTCCAGTTCTAAGGCTAGCATTTCCAAGGCAACAAAAGATGAGAAAAGGCTGAAAGAATAGGCTGACAAAATCCAAAAGGAATAGGCTGAGAAAATTCAGAAAGAGGAAGCAAATACACTATAGAAAGAAGAAGCTGAAAGGTTACAAAGGGAAGAAGTTGAGAGGATTCAAAGGGAAGAGGCTCAAAGGTTGCAAGAAATAAAAGAAAAGGCGGATAGAGAAGCAGCTGAGCAGTAAAGGAAAAAGGAAGAAGAAGAAAAGTCTAAGAAAGCTATGGAACCAAGGTTCCCTGACATACAAGCTATGGAAACAAACCCTCCAGAAATAATCACTGGTGGACATATCCTACTTCAAGGGCTCGAACTCACCCCGTTTATGCCATCAAAGCAACATGGACACGATCTTTTTTTACTCCAAAAGAAAGGCTATCATGAGAAAGTCAGAAAAGAGAATGAAATGTCCAACCTACAAAGATGTTGATGCTTGGCCAGAACGGACACGATCTTTTTTTACTCCAAAAGAAAGGCTATCATGAGAAAGTCAGAAAAGAGAATGAAATTTCCAACCTATGAAGATGTTGTCACAGTAACATAAAGCGCAATCTTTGAAGGTACTCACAAGGACCCTCAGCTCGCGGCAGTAGTCAACGTAGCTACAACACAGGAAAGTGCCAACAATGTCAACAAGCTGATGGAAGACGTGAGAAAGAAGGAAAAGCTCTTCAAAGTAAAAGACAATGTGATGAAAGAAGTACAACAAGGATTGGAGCTGAAAATGAAACATAACGCCTTTCTGTCTGAAAAGGACAGGATAGCTGAGGATTAGCATAGTCTATAAGAAGAAAAGGATGCACTCACTGTGCAATTAATGATAATAGAGGGTGAAAAAGGAGACCTGGAAAATTGTGTTAAAAAACCAGAGGAAATCGACACATACAGTAG
Organism: Larix kaempferi; assembly: GCA_027924585.1. Classification (NCBI taxonomy): domain Eukaryota; kingdom Viridiplantae; phylum Streptophyta; class Pinopsida; order Pinales; family Pinaceae; genus Larix; species Larix kaempferi. The sequence goes on along the minus strand of BSBM01000541.1, from coordinate 6,055,694 downwards.
GCGACAGATCGAAGACATAAAGGCTCAGTTGGAAGAGATGATGAAAGACAAAGAGTCCATGATGGAGCAGCTGGAGCTTGCGAATAATAAACAAGATCTGGCCCCTTTTCATGAGTAGGCATGTGAGATCCAAAAGAAAATATACCAGTCACAAGAGCGTCCCACCACTGAAATCTGCAAGATGAAAGTGATGATTGCAAGAATGAAGGAGATTGATGCTAAAGCTTTGGAGCTCAGCAAGAAATTTGTACACACCAAGGAAGAAATTAATAAGCAGACGAATTGGACAAAGGGGAAATCAGAAGTCCATGAATATTTGTCTCACAAGACTGTCGCAGATTCACAATTGGAATCAAGCCTCTTGGAATACTGCAGAAAAGTTGGTCCGTGAATCAATAATATAATCCTGAAAACCATAGAAATATGTACAAGTTTCTATCAGAAAATCTGTGAGATTCATTAGAAATGTCAGTTGGTTATACCTCCCACCATAGAAGAATTCTCGGATAAAGATCAGCGCCTGTCGGAATTGCAGAGTGGTTTGAGTGATGAGTTGATCCATATCAAGAAGCTTGACGTACTAGTAGAAGGAGACCTTCATTACTTCATTGGCCAAGCGTCCGTCCATGTCTACTTTCTAGAGGACTGCTGCAAAGCAGCAGCTACGGGTGTGAAAAGTGTAGAGTCAGAACTGGGCACTCATGAAATTTCTCTAAAGATGGTGGAGCCCATGCAAAGCACTATCATTTTAGAAGAAACTGATGCATGGGAAAAATATATTTCTGAGTTGGAAAAGACAGTTGGAAACTAATTTTGTATCTGCCATTGTATGAACAGAAAAGACAACTGGAAGCTAATTTTGTTTTTTCTATTGTATAAACTTTAAAAAAAAGATGGAAACTATTTTTGTATTATATGAGCACTAGAAGACGAAATTTTGAGATTCCCTAGGGTTAGGATATGTGTAGAAGCACTAGAGACAATTTTGTAAAGTTATAAATAGGAGAAGAGAATAGAAAGTAAAGGACTTTTGGCAGGTACAATAGAGTTGGATTGTTTTGTAAGAAATCTATATTTCTGCTTAATAAAGAAGGATATGTTGCCTGGGGAAAGCTAGCACATAGATTTTTGCTTGGATATGTGGAATGCCATTCTGGAACTGTTTCTTCATACATTCATATGCATACTGTGAGATCGTTCTAAACTGTCTTGAATTACTTCATGGTTTTGAATGATTTCTTTTTCCCATGTAAATGTTAATGTGCTTAATGAGTAATAGAATGCTTTAATCATATCAGAGTTATCTTTGGTATCTTTTCTTTCTGCTGTAAATGTGTTTATCATGCTGAAACAACTATCTGTGAGGCTTTTATCTGCATTTCCAGTTTATTACTCATAATTCAGATTACCGGGGAGAATCCCTAACTGCTGGTGCTGCAAATTTCGGGGCATCAACATAGGGGTATAGTGTTGATCCTTCCACAGTTGGAAATAGGAATGGGGTAGGTTTTTACCTCATTATGGTTTGTATGAAAACACATATTTTATGGTAATATAATCATTGTTTATGTTTAAGTGTCGCAACGATACAATGATGTAAGGAAAGTCTATGCTATGAACCCATAACTTATGTTTAACAAATAAGTGACATTATGCCTTATAATACCTTAATCTATGAGAAGATGTTAATGTTAGGATATTCCTATACTCCATCCTAGTCCTACTAGCTTTTCAGTCATTTTCATTTTCAGTCTTTTAGGGTTTGCATGCATTCTAGGGTTTGCATGCATTTTGCATGAATTTCCAGTCATCAGTCCTAGCACCTAGCCCTTAGTTAGCTAGCCCCCAGAGTTTCTTCCTGATCAGTTTCATCCCTCCTAGTGCCTAGTGCGCCCTCCTTTCACCTACTGCATGAGAGAGGCGCACTTCTTCACCTACCAGTCCAGTTATGTTCAGTTAACAAGAGTTCTCTCCCTAATTTTAGGCTTGACTCACTCTTTACTGACCTTATCACTCCGATGGACCTCCAGTGTGACTAGATAGGTTGTTCTGACTCCAGTTAGCTCCATGAGCGCCCTCCACTGAGCCTCCTTCACTACATTAGTGCTTCCATGTGCCAGTTACACCTACCACATTCAGTTAGACTCAGTTTGACTTCTGGTTGACTATTACTTATGCATTGATGACTTCACTGATGATGAGTTGAACTCCTAGTTATGACTTAATGACACTCCACTGATTATGGATCTGTCTATGCAGGCTAATTCGAATCACACCTAGTGTATTCGAATCCTGAGCATTGTATATTTACCTTTTTACTATTCAGATTAATGTAACATGTGTAATTATTTTGCCTCTATCTGAGCTCCTTTGGATCTATGTTCTTCTGCTCTATTCTTCTTTTGTCATTCCTAAATTCTTTCATTGTGAGGTTTACATCATCTCTTTGGATCTACTATGAGCATCTTCACATGGTATCAGAGCCATTTTAGATTATATTCTACCTCCATTCTTGAGAGTCTTTTGCAGGTATTTCGAAGTTCCAGCAGTTGCAGCAACAGTACCAGCAGTTTTTTGCACTTGTTCCAGCAGTTAAGATGAGCAATTCGAATGCTCCTACTTCTCCTATAATTCTCACTTCCTTCAATTACTTTGAATGGAAGGGTAAGATGAAAATACACTTGAATTCGAGAGGGTTTTCTAGAATAGTTGAGGAAAAAGATGCCATACAACATACATCTGTAGAGAGAATCAAGCATCTAAATAAAATGGATGAAGCCTTTGGATGCATATTCCTTCATATGTATGAAGATCTATTGTTTCATGTTGAAGGATTGAAGTCTCCAAATGAGTTATGGACAAAATTGGAGTCTTTTTGGCAAACAAGATGGGCTGAGAGGCTACATTATCGAAAATGAATTAGTTGCCCTACAACCTAACAATTTCAACAACATTCAAGAATTCTTCTCCAAATTTTAGAATTTGGTTTTACAATGCAAGCATTGTGGCATCACTAAAAGTGATGAGCAATTGGTACTCTCCGTATTGAGCAAACTTGGATCTCAATTTTCTGTCTCTGTATCTGATTTCCATTCTGTTCGAATGTCAATCCTTGGATGGAAGTTTCCCACCTTAAAAGACTTTGCGGAAGCTCTCATTCAAGAAGAGAACAAACTGATTCAAATGGGCGCCATCAAGGCCTCCAAAGATCTAGCTCTTCTAGCTAGAGAAGCAAGTGGAGCGAATGCAAAGGGGAGGAAAAAAGACAAGGACAAGAAGCCATCTAAATCTAGAAGTGACAAACACAAGAGACCTAATTGCTCCTACTGCAAGAGAGGAAACCATCATGAGAAAGCTTGCATGCACAAGAAAATAGACCTACTAACCAAGCTTCTTGAACACAACAAAATTGTTGTTCCAAAAGAAGCAAAGATGTTTGATTCTGGAAGTGGATCTGATGATTGCCATGCATTGATGGCTGGTTTTTCAAAGTCACAATCCCTCCTCATAGATTTTGGAGCCTCCAACCACATGGTTACCTCTGAAGAATCTTTCTCCTCTTTAGATCTCAAAGATGGGCCTACTATTCACATGGGAGACAACTCTCAGATTTCTATCAAAGGATTGGGTATAGTACATATGGAGCATGGTAAGTTCAAAAATGTTTTATTTGTTCCTTCTCTAACAACTAATTTGTTATCAGTATATCAGATGACTCATACAGGATCACCAAAGCAAGTAACTTTTGGTCCAAACACAGTAGAGATTACAGAGATCTCCATTGGGAAGATTATAGCGAATGGGGTTGCTAATCATGCCTCTAAGACATATGAGTTCTCTCACTTCATTCCCTTCTCTCCAACTATTCCTTTAGATTCTGATCAAGATCAGAGTGACTCCTCTTCTGATGAAGAAGAAGATCAAGATTTTGATGTTGAGATCATAGTTCAAGAAGATTCAGATCCAGAACCAACACATATTCTCAGTCCATATTTGAGGTCAATATGGGCTCACACGGTCCTTGCTACTACTGAGAACACAATTGAGGATTCATCTGTTCACCGAAATACCAGACTTCAGCATCATGCCAACCTTGCATTATGCCATCTACCTCTCCATGAGAGATGTAGCATGATGATGGGGTTATCTCTTCCATCACTTGGAAAAACCCCTCATGTTCCATTCGCTTCAGTTGCAGAAAGAATTCCTAGGAGACTTGCTTCGTCCAATCCATCCTCTACACAGTGGAAGGCACATCAGAAGACTAGATCCACATCTAGCACCTGTTTTGGCATCCTACAGGGGAACAACTTGTCAATTTTTTTGCAGAAATTTTCACTGATGAAAGCTTCCTTCTTTTTTGCAGAAGTGTGCCATCCTCTACACAGTGGAAGGCACATCAGAAGACTAGATCCACATCTAGCACCTGTTTTGGCATCCTACAGGGGAACAACTTGTCAATTTTTTTGCAGAAGTTTTCACTGATGAAAGCTTCCTTTTTTTTTGCTTAGTATGATGGTTCTTTGAGTTATTTACTGTTCTCTTGAGGGGGGCTGTTTTCCCATGAGGTTTTCCCCATTTCCTTGGTTTATGGACAATTCTTTATTTTTCTATGTTATTTGATTGTATGGGTGACCTTTGGTCCTAGTTACCGGGGCCCAGGATGGATTAAGGGGGGGGTGTTAGGATATTCCTATACTCCATCCTAGTCTTACTAGCTTTTTAGTCATTTTCATTTTTAGTCTTTTAGGTTTTGCATGCACTTTTAGGGTTTGCATGCATTCTAGGGTTTGCATGCATTTCCAGTCATCAGTCCCAGCACCTAGCCCTCAGAGCTTCTTCCTGATCAGTTTCATCCCTCCTAGTGCCTAGTGCGCCCTCCTTTCACCTACTGCATGAGAGAGGCGCACTTCTTCACCTACTAGTCCAATTATGTTTAGTTAACAAGAGTTCTCTACTGATTTTAGGATTGACTCACTCTTTACTGACCTTATCACTCCAATGGAATTCTAGTGTGACTAAATAGGCTGTTCTGACTCTAGTTAGGTCAATGAGCGCCCTCCACTGAGCCTCCTTCACTACATTAGTGCTTCCATGTGCCAGTTACACCTACCATGTTCAGTTAGACTCAATTTGACTTCTGGTTGACTATTACTTGTGCATTGATGACTTCAATGATGATCAGTTGGACTCCTAGTTATGACTTGATGACACTCCAATTATTATGGATTTGTCCATGCAGGCTATTTCGAATCACACCTAGTGTATTCGAATCCTGACCATTGTATATTTACCTTTTTACTATTCAGATTAATGTAACATGTGTAATTATTCTGCCTCTATCTGAGCTCCTTTGGATCTGTTTTCTTTTGCTCTATTCTTCTTTTGTCATTCCTAAATTCTTTCATTGTGAGGTTTACATCATCTCTTTGGATCTACTGCGAGCATCTTCACAGTTAATTAGTCTAGTTCTATTGGCAAACACCATAGTTTGAGCTAACATAGTTTGAATCTAGGCATCAAATTGGAAAATAAATATATGAGCACAAGTGTTGGGGATTGATGCTTGATAGTGCTACTGATCAGTATGATGTATTTTGGGATATTGTGTGCAAATAGTCATGTGTCGATATAGTAAGTGGAAAGAGATTGAGGGAACTAAGTATGTGTGGGAAGGGGGTAGAGGTTATATGTCGCTAGTCTTGCTTACGTAAAATTGTCACGATTGAGGGAAAATATTACTGAGAGACGACTAGGATTTAATAATTAAAAAATGAACAAGCCATAAAATATAAAAGTATTTAAATTATTAAGGAACTAATGAGTTTTTTTTTTTTGTGTGTTAGGGGAATCGACAGCTAGAGACTGGGCTGGTACTTGTGTGACACGGGGTCCAGGAATCTAATCCCACTACCACTATACCCCTAGGTTCCCCACACACCCCACAAGCATGGGACACGGGTAAAGCCGGGTGTGATTTGAACTCGTGACCTCCAATTTACAACATGTGACTTCATATCAAGTGAACCGCCAATGAACCACACCCGTGCAGGCGAGGAACTAATGAGTTAACCTGAATGAGAATGCATGAAATATCAATGAGGTTAAGTGAAATAATAATACAAATAAATGGAATAATAATGGATGCAAAACAGGAACCAATGTGCATCACGATGAATAAAGTTACGATGTTTAAACCCCTATTATAGGATGGAGGAAGTTGATCATCACATCCGAGATAAAATTGTTATTACTTTACAAAGAGTAAACAAAATTAGAAGTGCAATATTATGTAGAAAGGATAATATGTCTATGTTCACATCAACTTCCCGTAAAGCAAGAACAATGCTTGATGCCATGTGAGTGAGTTGGGTTCATATTAGTATCTTGCGAGGCAATCATGGTGCATAATGTGTGTAAGTATCTATGAGATCCATGTAGAATAATAGGCATATGTATAGGAAGCTTAGAGTACAACCATTAGGAAGCGGGTGTAAGTATGAGCGGTGATGTACAAATACAATGGTATAATATGATAAATTTTAGTAAATACCTTTACGATTTGGAGAGTAAGAACAAAATTAGCTATAAATTTATAAGTAATTGAAGACGTAACGGTTTCCCTTCGAATAATATTTGGTTGAAAAGGAGGGAACAATAAATAAACTTGAGAAATTTTCATTCTGATAAGATATAGTTAAAAAAAAACATTCCAAAGGGTGGGTGTATGTAACGACGCATATTTTGACTAGGCGTGTTTATCAGTCATACACATTGCAGTTTATTTGATTATTATTTGTTGGAATTAGATAGACTGAGTAAACTATATTTTCGGCATGTTAGACCTAATTATATGTTGCTACCATGTTTTATGATGTTACTATGCTTATCCTGATACTATGATTATGATACATGTATGTGGTTCTTATGTTGTAGTTATCATGAGATTCCTTTTTTTAATAACGACAATGTATGTTTAATTGTCGTCCTTGATGAAATGTGATATATATGATGTGGTACGTGGATACCAACCCATGATGTGATCGATATAATGATTTTATGTGATGAAAGGAAATTATGTTGATAATATGGACCAGTTGATGATCGAATGGAGATATTTTTATAAATGTATGTTTACAAAGTACTAATCCGCAGGACACGGGGGTTATGTAATAGTCAAATACTTAAAAATACATCCTAGTAGGGGGATGTGTAACTCCTTCCGTGCTCATCCTGGAGCTTGCAAGTGTCATTTTTAAAAATAATAAATAGTTTAAAAAATAACATGTGCCCTTAAATTAGATTTAAAACATTTACATGTACAATGGCATACATATAAAACTGCATAAATTAGATAAATAAAAACTCTTTGTCAAGATTTGCACTCTAAAAAGCCCTTTGGGCCTTAAAAAATTTGATTTGTCTTGGTGCTTGGTAGATCCTCTTTTAAGATGAAACTATGTTGGTTTAAATTCACAAGTTCTATCTTATTTATTGATACATTTTAAAGATTGTATTTCATTTTATCCAACCTTTTAAAATCAGGCATAAAAAGTCTACACTCTACCATCCTAAAGAAAATGGGCAAGTTGAAGTCACCAATAGAAAACTGGAAAAGAGAAACAAAGACAATACAACAGCATAAAAGGGATTGGGCTTTGCACTGTATAAAAGGCTTTGTGGAAGTCTACTTGCTTTTGCCTCCTTTATGATGGTTTCCAAAGTAACAATATGGCATAGTTACATTCAAATTTAAAGTGTTTTCTTTTTGTTTCATTCTCCCTTTGGACCCAATCCTTATGATTTTATTGTTTATATTTGCTTATTCAATGAAATCCTTAATAGCAGGGCCGGTATCATCATTTCCTTTATTAAGGGTAGGGGTAATTCAATCATAGTACACCATACATAGCATCATATACATATATAATAAGGTGAGCCTCTGAGAGCATTTGACCTCCTTTCTCTAAGCAATAAAACCCAGAAATAATGGAAGGTAAAAGCTGCTTTTATTTCTGGGATTTTAATTGTATCAGTTTTGATTATTAAAAACTATAGAATAAAATAATGCAAATTTTATCTATATTAAGAAATTTGATTACATTACTTTTAATATACAATGAAATTTTGATATATTATTACATTTTCAAATGAAATGAAACAGTAACAACATTGAAAGTCTTCAATATATCATAACCCTCCAAACTGAAATATTAAACTACACTTCAAATTTGATGTCACTGGCGTCGTTGGCAGTTTGTACAAGTTCTCTGCTGTGCAGAATTGAGTAGAACACAATTTTAGCATCATTCATGTGCATGTTTGGTTAGAGGAGGCTCCTGAGAACTCCTGTATCCCAGACGTCCGCTATTAAATTCGTAATAATCGCGGTAGATCCGTTCAAGCTGTTGCGGAGTCATCCGAGCACGATCCTTAGGGTGGATTAAGGGTGGAGGAATAGTTGGATAATTATAATAGTAGAATTGTGCAATCTCTTGTGGATGCATCCCAGAAATCTCACTTGGGCTAGGAATACGGCCTGAATATGGAAGATTTCTTTGTCTCCGAGCTGGTGGTGGAGTAACGAGAGAGAGGCGCGTCAATGTATTGCCAGCCTCAGTGTTTATATTACTGAATGGGGCCGATCTTGTGCAAGAATATAACGCGGTTGCCCTTCTTCTACCATTCAACCTCATCCTTGGAGGTGGAGTTACCGGAGAGACGCTCGGTAACCTAATCCTCCGAGGAGGTGGTGGAGTTACAGGAGAGACGCTCGTTAACCTCATCCTCCTCGGTGGAGTTACGGGAGAGAAGCTCGTCAATATGGCAGCCCCAGTGTTTATATCATCGTCCGGTGATTGTGGGGAAGTTGACGCTGCACTTCCTTTACCATTCAACCCCAACTTCTGAGGTGGTGGAGTTACAGGAGAGACGCTCCTCAATATGGCAGCCTCAGTCTTTATATCAACAACTGGGGATTGTGGGGAACTTGACATTGCCCTTCCTCTGCCATTCAACCTCCTCATCTTCCAAGGTGGGGTTACGGAAGAGAGGCGTGTCGATATGGAAGCCTCAGTCTTTATATCAACAACTGGGGATTGTGTGGAAGTTGATGTTGCCATAATTCCTCTACCATTCAACCTCAACTTCTGATCAAGTGGAATTACAGGAGAGACGCTCCTCAATATGGCAGGCTCAGTGTTTATATCAACACCTGGGGTTTGTGTGGAAGTTGACGCTGCCCTCCCTTTACCATTCAACCTACTCATCTTCTTAGGTGGAGTTATGGGAGAGAGGCGTGTCGATATGGAACCCTCAGGCGTTTATATCATCGTCTGGGGATTGTGGTGAAGTTCGCGTGACCCTTCCTCTACCATTCAACCTCCTCATCTTCCGAGGTGGAGTTACGGGAGAGAGGCTCGTCAATCTGTTGGGGATTGTGGTGAGTTGGCGTGGCCCTTCCTCTACCATTCAACCTCCTCATCTTCCGAGGTGGAGTTATGGGAGAGAGGCTCGTCAATATGGCAGCCTCAGTGTTTATATCATCGACCGGGGATTGTGTGGAAGTTGACGTTGCCCTAATTCCTATACCATCTGTACTCACACTCCTTTTTCTAGTCGGCCTACTCCGGTGTCTTTCCTCTCCCCCGTCTCCTCCCACTCTTTGGGTTTCCATTTGTATCCATTTACATTTTTAATCTCATTTACTCATCAGCAGTTGCTTTACTCTATGAGTTAACATTTAGTACTTATTGTGTCATATTTTAAGTTTTGATTTTTGTTTTTAAGTGGGGTGAAACATAGATACCTTCCATTTACCTTCTTATTTATTCATTATCAATTGCTCTGTCTTCCATTTACACTTCTAATCTCATTTACTCATTACCATTTGCTTATCTTATGAATTAACATAACACTTATTATGTCATACTTTAAGTTTTGATTTTTGTTTTTAAGTGATGGTGAAACATAGACAAATGCACCATGTTGATAAAAGTTTGTTTAAAACGCTCGTTAAATGCATCATAAGCACAGTTCGTGGACTGAACGTTGATAGAAATCTTGGAGTGGAAAGTTAAAAATCTCTAATAACAAATTATTTTCAATAGATACATTAATTCTAGTAAACATGTTTATAATATTTTGGAAGAAAGTAGCAAACTATGCTACTATGTACATGTAAAAAAAATGATATTGATAAAAATATAATCAGCAGACCCTTTGTTGTGTTACTATACATCGTCAAAAAAATTATTTTTGATAAAAATATTACTTCAATTTCAATGAAACATATGAAAATGAATATAAAGTTGACAACACCAATGATGAAGAGTAATTACCTTAAAGTGTTTGCTCTCACAACCAAATGCATACGCAAATCAACTATTTAACAAAATAATTTAAATCCCTTGGACTTAAAAATAAATTTAAAGTGTTCATTGAACAAATAAGAAGTTCCATAAGCATAAGAATTTAAAGCTTGTGTTAATTCAACGAAAAACGGCTATATTATTGGAAAAAATGAGAGCTACCCAACAACCATACCCATTGATCTTGTTGTTGTCAAGACGAATACTTCATCCCTGGATTAGGGTTTTCGATGATTGTGAAGTTCTAATATTTACATCTAAAAACCTACTCGGCACTCCCAAATAATCCTATAGTTTAGCAACACTCATGTCAATTTTTTTGAGAATCTCTAGTGGAACAACAACGTACTCGAAGACTCAATGGAGCCCAGAAAGAATACCACTAACTTTAAATGCAGAATTAGCAGACATCACTACCTTCCCTACTGCACCAGATTCAATCGCCTACACACAACATCAACACAATTTTTTTAGGAATTATAAAAATATAAAAATTGAGCAAAAAACATATTAAAAAATTAAATTGGAATCATAACAAAAAAAACCCCATGGCCCCCAATCCCAAGCCCTAACAACCTCCTCATAAACGATTGTCAAAGCTAAAATTTTCAGCTTCCTAGCCTCCTTTAAATAGGCTCTAAAATTAATAGAAAACCTAAACTTAATCACCATATCGAAACCTAATTGGTGTTACCTATTACACATTCTTTTATCCATGCCTAGATACATGTTATCACTAACTAATCTTCTTGGTGTTATCTTCCATGAAATACCATAAGCTACCAGTTATCCATGTGTAGCTACATGTTATCACCCACCTTCTTGTTGTTATCAGCCATGAACTGCCATCAAATACTAGTTATTTTTTAAATTTCCTTTTAAATTATTGTTTAGCTACGAGTTATCCATGCCTACCTACATCTTATCACCCAAATTATTTTAGTTATCTGCCATGAACTACCCGATGTATCCATGCATCCTTGCAACAACTACAAGTTATTTTTTATATTTCTTTTTTTGTAATTGTTTATTTAGAATTTTGAACAATGATCATAAAATCAACCTGGACGGTACACTTGTCCCTTCCTCCTTCAATCTAGGAAAAGCATAGATGGTAGTCCACCCCAAAATTCTAAGATATATACGCCTATGGTATAATTAATTTAAGAATACATAAAATTAGTATTTAAATCACTAATTTATTTTTTAAGAATTATAAAAATTTAGAAATAAAATTATATACATATAAAGAATTTAATAGTAAAAATTATATGTTTTTTAGGAAATTATGGGTTCACATCATATATATGGGCATGTGCAAGCTAATGAGGGTCACTTTTGGCGTGTTAGATGCAATAGAAAACTGAAAAATTAGGCATCTCTCAACTTACTTAGTGTTTTTGAGATACTTACACAAGATATCTTGCATCGAGTAAAAAAGATGAAACGTAGGAAATTGAGTCACGTTTCCGAATATATAAGTTTTAAGTATTGAAAAGTTACATAACTATGTCAAATTTCATGTTTTCTAACAATCACTTTTTATTTTTTTGGCAAATGATAAGGTATATGTTTTTGTGGGTGCATCTTTTCAGTGCCTAAATGACGGTTCATGCTACAAAAATTGGTAGACATGTATAGAACCCGTAGCACTAGTGCATCACTATTTTTCCAAAATTAAATGTTTAATTTTTATTTTATTTTAATTATGTAAGTGATCAAACCTCGAGAACGGTACGTCAAATGTGGGTGCAGCCTTTGAAGGTCTTAATGTAGTTATTTCGACTTGGGTTTTTTTATAGCATGTAGAGATCGGTGTCTACTAGTGCAACATACAATTTTTTTTTTTAAATGGTTGTGAAATGAAAAAGTTACGGAATAAACACTGACAGTATGTTTTTTGACTTAAGGAGTGATGACACAAGAAAATTAGGAAATAAATAGAAAATATCAATATTTTTTTAGAAAATTACATATTTGGAATCTGCATAAAAAATTCTATCTATGCCTAAAATTTCGTCAATAATGGTCATGTATGTCATGCTGTAGAGAGAGGTGAAAAACATGCATATTGAGAAAAATGGTGGAAATGTCTAATTAGCTATGGTTTAGTAAGTTCCATAGCACAGGTTTGGTCAATCCGAATCAACCACATAGGAATCTGGTTGAATTGCGGGCGCGGGAGGAGTAGGTGATTAGGTGCTCAGGAACATGCATGCACGTTATATTTAAATTCAAATAACGTGCTTGCGGTATAGTTAAATTCAAATATTTTGGTTGGCGCTCTTAATGCTAAAAGAAATGCGAGCGTGTTTCTTCTATACAAAACACGCGAGTGTTTTATATATACATAACGTGTGCGCGTTATTAACCTCACAAATTTATTTTTTTAAGCATTGGATGGAGATAAAGGGGGTGAGAGAAAGAAGAGACATATGAGAGGGGGGGCAAGGGACATAAATTTAAGGATTTGGGGAGAGTAATGATAAGGGATGGAAATTAAAGGCCTAAACTCATAAGTTCTAAGTCACAAACCCCCTAAATACCTACACCCCTAAGCACCTAAGACCTAACACATAATCCCTTACCCCATTAATAGTTAATCATAAATCCCTTAACCTATAAAGGTATTACCCCTTAAATCCCTAGTCCCTTAATTAACCCTTTATCTCCCATCATTGTTGTCCTTATCCTCTAATTCCCTAAGCCTTTAACACTATAGCACCTTAGACCTTAATTCATAACCTCTCTCTCTCTTCCCTACACCTCCACCTACCTCTAACCACAACTCCCATCTCTCTTTCTCACACCCTACAACTAACAC